>OY743132.1:8762500-10012500 GCA_963555685.1 Acrobasis consociella | reverse complement strand
TGCCTTAATTGGCTGTGCAGAGAGGAGTCGTCAGAGCTGTTGTTCCAGGGGTGGAAGTGTTAAAGGGCATAACGACGCGAGTAACTTCGGAGAAAGCGCAGCACACCTCTCGACACCCCTGAGTCGCCCGCACCGGTGTTGCTCCTTTGCCGGCAACTATTGTCGGCGCGTTTGAGGGGCCCATCTAGTGGGCGGCAAGCCACCACCTGCCTTCAATAGTCAGTAATCATGATTATGGCAGGTGACGTTTCTATTGCAATATCCCAGCATCAATCCATCCCAAATTCATTCCATAATCCTTAAACCTTTCCCTTTTTCATGCAATAGTTTTATCTTCTGCCAAAACCTATTAAAGGGTACACCTTTCATAGGTATATCCAGGAATAGGTTTTGGCGGGAGCGCCACATGACAACAACTTCTCCAAAGGGCCTCTACGTGTTGGATCTGTATCCCCACGCAAGCCTCTCAAAGGACCGGAGTGAAAAGACCCGTGATTCTCAAAGGAGATACATAATAATAGCGACACCACGGACCCGAGTGCTCCAGAGAGCCGCGGGTCTACCGCCTAACGCGATTGCTTTCGCTACGTCTATAGTTTATGACGTCATCCCACCATTTCGAACCGCCTAGCAAAGCGATATTGCCTTCACATGTACTCTGTGGACCAAGACAATTTGAAAGCAATGAACGAATGATTATAGGTATGTATTTGACAGCTAGACCTTACCGCCTAAAAAATACAAGATGGCCGCATTGCTTTCACCAAAGCTCAGTGTTGCCAACCCTACTGTTTTAACAGGAGATTTACTGTTTTAGCAGTGGCATCCCTGTTTTCTGTTTTAATACAAATTTCTACTGTTTTTCGGTATCTATTGGATCCCAAGAAAAAAATTACAAACGAAAATAGTCTTTAAGTCAAAGTAATAAAGATGATTTTTGCACGTGTTGCGCGCTTTTACTTAGGGGATTTCCATACATTATGGAACTACGATCTTGGGTATTCCCCATGCTCATAGACAATGCTTTTTACTCATAGTAAAACAGGATAGTTAATTGATAGTTTAATAAGTGTACAAAGGATAGCTGTTTATTGTTTTTTATTTCTTATAACTAAATTAAGTATTTTCTTAAAACTATTCTTTTTTTTAAACTAAATTAAGAAATAAAATGTCTACGACAACCATACAAGGCGCATTGCATACAAAATCAGAAATCATTCATTAAGATTCGACTGAAAAGCACATGAAAAAATTTAATAAAAACATGTAAGATTTTAACAAAAAAATGAGGCTGAAAATTTTGAAGATAGAGAAATTGAAAATAAATAATATTTTATTGTAAGAATATTTTTAATAATAATAAATACTCTTTATTTCCTACTTGTTTTTTATTGCATTTATGCAAATCTAACAATATTACGAAAGGTTTTTGAGACAGTAGATTCAATGTTTTTAAATTACTATTTTACTGTTTTCTGCTGTTTTTTTAAGTTGGATGTGCTGCTTTTTGCCTAAGTAAGGTTGGCAACACTGCCAAAGCTAGACTATCTGTCATGATAGCTGTTGCTCCCAGCTTACTGCTTTCGTAACATTAACATAATTATTTAAGATTTTATTATCTTTTGTTTCGTATTAAGTTACATTTTTTTCTAGTTTTGAGATTTAGAAATTAATTAATTGTGTTTTACTGCTTTTGGTTGTGGTTTTTGTGAGAAATGGTGCGAATGCTTTTGCCGGTTGAAGCGGAGGAGTAAAGGCAGAAAGCGATGCTGACGCTGCGAAGACGGCAGCTGCAGGAGAACAGCTTGCCCATGGTGCTGCCGGAGCGGACGATTGTCGATAATTTTGGTTTAGGAAAGGACAACATCCGCGTATTTTGCGAGAACTTGATGCCTTTGTTACACCCTTGCAAAGAACAACTAGCAAGCCAAGCTAGAGGTTAAGGTACCTATTTGTTGATCAAATGAAATGTTTACGTTTATTAAACCACTTGGTAGATTTCTTTCTTATGCCTTTGAACTGTTGTTACAGATTCTGGCTGCATTACAATTTTACGCTAGTGGGGCTTACCAAAAGAATGGGCAATGATTTTAGTCTCTGTCTATCGCAGACATCTTTATCTGATTATCTGGCGGAGGTGACCAGATGCCCTCAACCAATGAACCATCAAGAAGGTATGTATAGTTTAGCTTCTGTATCCACTCATAAAAGTTAAGTCAAAATACATTTACCTACATAAGATTTTTTTGCAGGTTCAGTAAATGATTGGGTTCATAGGTTGTATTGGTGGCACTCACATCGCTATCATTTGACCTAAAGACCTTAGGAAAGCAAGTATCAAGAATGAATCGAGGAGGGAAGAACAAGACTGCGGGACTAAAGGGATTTCGATTATGATGTAAAACGATTATTTTTTATTATTAATCTAAGAGTTCAATTGTTGTTTATTGATCTGTATCTACTGTAAACTAACTAGTTAAACATGCCAATAATTCAACAAACCAAATTGTATCTACTGTAACGGAAACAAGAGCAACAGACAATCTAACTTTGTGTAAAAATAAAAAACTTTCATAATATTATATGTATATTTTTTTAAAACCTTCTAGTAAGTAGTATTATTTATAATAGTCCAGTATTTATTAAGATAAATGGATTTAACTTTTCTAGAGGTGCTGAGATAGACAGGTCAAAAAAAGGAAATTTTAATATGGTATAATAATCCTAACTTTTTTCCATGGATGTTAAGAGGATATAATCTGAATTTGAATCACTAAACTATTGTAGCCAATTGGCTTCTCTATTCCTGCCATCTATCGTTTGCACACTATCTTGGAATGGGAATGAGAACTATTGCAATAATGGGTGCTGCTTACCTGCCCCTTGGGGGATGACTTACAATTATAAATAAATAGAAGTGAACGACACATGAATTTGTATGTTTTATAATATTTATTAAGTATATAATTCCCTATTTTCCAACAACTCAAATCAGATATAGAAAGCACCGTGAATGTTTCTCTGAGATGTTCGGTTTGCCTGTCCTTTCTCCCTCCTGCACCAACCGTGTCTGCTCCAACTTAGAGCCTCGCCTCTTTGTATTGGGATGGGGAATCATCTAAGCCGATCTGGAAAATAACAAGAAAATTGTTAATTAATTAGCTATGGTTCCCATTATCAATTTTTTTTTCAGAAATCATGTAGCCTACTAAATCAACCTACCTGTAGAAAAAATATCAAGAAATAATATAATAAAAAAAAATAGAGAATAACATACATCAACCTCGATATTGACATTAGCATTCCCCATAGTCTCTGCCTACCCCCATGGGAAAACAGGCGTGAAAATATGTATGTATGTATAACATTTGGACTCCCATGAGGGACAGTAATCTTTGGTCGTCTTTGGGAGTCAAAATGCCATCCTATGTGCCACTGCCATGTTGTCGCATAAGTGACCCCTTCATCTTGACCTTACATTTAAGGTAACTCCAGTACTAAAGCAAAACACAGGCTGCGGTTAGTACAGTCCTCAACTCACTCCACTATAAAAAGACACAACAAATAGAAGTGTTGTACTGAAGCTTTGTTGTAAGTAATTATAAAAAGTAAATTCTACTTTTCACTGTGATAAAGTATTACTCACTTGCCGCCACTCCTTGGCAGTCTTGGAGCCACTGCCTCCAATTGCTTTTAGCCGGGAGGCTAATTCCTCCGACTTTTGCGACGGCAATTGGAGGCTTGCTTTGCGTGTGAAAGTCCTTAGGTCCCCCTGGCTAGCAATGGTCTCCATCCACACCACCAACTCTTAACTGTACGGCCGAGATTTTCCTTTATGCTGAAATACGTTAAAAGAAACTAAAACACCATAAAACTAAGGCTTCTTATCTTTCGTAAAACCGTACAGAGTAGTTACATATACTTACTGACTTTATACCAGAGGATAACACTTACCTACATATTTTAAAACTTATCGAACACGAATTAGGATAACATAAGTCACAACACAAACACAAAATATTTTTATAAAGGTAATAATCACGAAGATAAGTAGAGGTTATAATCAATTCAACAGCTGTTTGACAATCGCCAACGCGTTTTGTTTTAAAACTTTTTTATTTTTCATTTTAAAATTGTCGATTTTTATGTACTAACAACTCAAATTATCTACAAAAATTGAAAAAAAAAGATGTTTCATATAAAATGTAGTCATTTAAAAATAAATCTTCTATTTATATTCAATCAAAAACATAACATAATTTTACACCAATATTGGCAAACAAAACGCAAGACAATCGTTCATTCACGATAGCTATCGCGATAGCAAGGGCTCGGTAATTTTAGGCGGTCACTCAAAGCTATAGCAATGCTAACAAGATTGCTATCGCAATCGCTATGGCTACGTCTATCGCCTTGAGTTAGGCGGTAGACCCGCCGGTCAGACCCTCGTCCCCGACGCTTCTTCATCGGTCGGGGTTGAGACCTAAGAGGGCTCGCAGGGCTCTCAGCTCTGCATTGCCTTAATTGGCTGTGCAGAGAGGAGTCGTTAGAGCTGTTGCTCCAGGGGTGGAAGTGTTAAAGGGCATAACGACGCGAGTAACTTCGGAGAAAGCGCAGCACACCTCTCGACACCCCTGAGTCGCCTGCACCGGTGTTACTCCTTTGCCGGCAACTATTGTCGGCGCGTTTGAGGGGCCCATCTAGTGGGCGGCAAGCCACCACCTGCCTACAATAGTCAGTAATCATGATTATGGCAGGTGACGTTTCTATTGCAATATCCCAGCATCAATCCATCCCAAATTCATTCCATAATCCTTAAACCTTTCCCTTTTTCATGCAATAGTTCTTTCTTCTGCCAAAACCTATTCAAGGGTACACCTTTCATAGGTATATCCAGGAATAGGTTTTGGCGGGAGCGCCACATGACAACAACTTCTCCAAAGGGCCTCGACGTGTTGGATCTGTATCCCCACACAAGCCTCTCAAAGGACCGGGGTGAAAAGACCCGTGATTCTCAAAGGAGATACATAATAATAGGAGGTTTCTCTCTCTGGGGCCCTAACCACCGGTAGCTTGGGCCTTACCCCCGCTGCCAGTGGGCAGCTATATGTTTATATTTTGTAGTGTATTTTATATATTTTATAGATATGTTATAAAAAAACCTAATATATGTTTAAAAATAAATAAAGAGATAATAATAATAACAACAAACTGTTCTACAAGATCATTACATAATTCGCGCTGGCGGATAAGCCCGCCGCGCACACTGCAGGTGCAGGACCGGTTTTGAGTGCAACATCTATAGGCTGTTCAAGAAGTGCGATTTAAGTTTATTCTTTATATTTTTTTGCGTAATGCTTTGTCTTAAACAAAATTCTAAATTATTAATGAACCGTGGAATTAAATAGGATGTTGTTCTTTCTCCATATGTATTTCGTGCAATATTTATTAAAAGATTTTTATTTGTTTTTTGTCGCGTATTAATTTTATGTGTTATGTTTTTTTTTTACGTTAGTATTAAAAAATTGTTCTTTTAACAAGCTATATTTTATCTTTGTGTGTATCGGAATGATTTCACAATATTTAAATAGAGCCAATTCGTCATTTAAATATTTTTTTTAATACTCGTAGGCACAATCATTTTTAATATTCTAACCTGGAGCTTATAAATACAATTAAGGTAACTATTAAATGTTCTGCCATAACTTGTCAGACCGTACCCCACTATTGATTCCGCTAGCGCATTGTACAACATTAGTTTAGTCTTAAAAGGAATCCTATTATTAAGTACATACATGTTGGCTAAAAATGCCCGTAGTTTCTGGCACACCAGATTTATGTGTGGAAACCAGTTAAATTTGCTGTCAATAACTAATCCCAAATAAGTATGTTTATCAACACTTTCAATAGTAGGGCATTTACATGACACGTTCTTGGAATGAAGACACAAATGATCGTGTGCAAACAATTTGTTATTTATATCAATTTGGTTTTGATACCGTTGAGGACTAGTTTATTGTCATGACACCATTTATTTAGTGTGTCAAAGTCTTCTTGCATTTTTCTTAGAGCAGTATCAAGATTACGATCTGCAACAATGATGGCAATGATGCATGTGTCGTCAGCGGGTGCGCATTGTCTTACATAACTTTTAAACTCATATCATCGGAAGTCCGAAAATGTTTCTCATACCTTTTTAAATCATAATGATCATTCTTCATAAAAAATTGAAATACTAATGATTTTAAACTATAATTATTGGAATTCATAATATCACTAATCATACACTTCGTTTTTAATAATATTTGTTTACATATATTTGTTAATACTAATGATCTAAACTCCTAATCATTCGAATTAATAACTATTATATTCATACATTTGTTTTTTCTAATATTTTTTTTTATAAATTTCTTAATCATAAGTATTTCCATATTGTTGAAAATGATAATATCTATAATAAAACATTTGTTTTATACTAATATATTCACTTTCATACAGTTATCTAAATTAAAATAACCATAAGTGTAAATGAAAGTAGACAGACGCACTGACAGGTAACTCAAAGTTATGAAACTTTGTTGATAGAAAAGTAGATAGACACACTGACAGATAAGTCAAACTTATAAAACCCCTATCATTTTTGGTCGAGGGTCAAAAGTAATGGATTTACTTTTATTGTTTAATAAAACGAATTGCTGCCAGAAAAGTAGGTTAGGTTAGGTTAGAACTGTGACCCCAAAAGCGCGCGAGCCGAGCGAGCGAAGCGAGCGTGCCGCGGCAGCGGCCGGCGAAGCGCTAGAAACTATTTTTTGATAGAAAAGTAAATAGACACACCGACAGATAAGACAAACTTATAAAACTAGAGTTAAATCGTTTAATTAAACCAATTGCTGCCAGAAAAGTAGGTTAGGTTAGGTTAGAACTGTGACCCCAACAGCGCGCGAGCCGAGCGAGCGAATCGAGCGTGCCGCGGTAGCGGCCGGCGAAGCGCCAGAAACTAAATTTTTGTTTGAAAAATAGACAGACACACTGACAAATACGTCAAACTTATAAAACCCATCTTATTTTTGGTCGAAGTCATCCATTTCTATGCGTTACAAAGACAAATCCATGTTAAAATATTTTTTTAGTATTGGTTTTTATTAATACAAAAATTATGATGAGTTGTAGTATTTTATTAGTAACAACATTATTAATAAAAACAAAATGATAATTGAAAGTTATGAAGAAAAAAATTATGAATTTAAACTTTTTCTTGGTAGCAACAGTATTAATAAAAAAAATATGATCACTAAATGTTATGAGCTCCGATGATAGTAATAAAAATGAATGAATAAAAAAAGTATGAAGAATAAAATTATGAAGAGTGATGATTATGAACACAAATCGGTAGTAAGATAAAGAATATGATTTAGAATTTTATGAGAGCCAATATGGACCCGTCGTCAGCGTACTGGTAGGACGTTCCATGCTTAATTACATTATTCATGTCATTGACATAGCTAATGAAGTGAAGCGGTCCAAGCACAGATCCTTGAGCCGTTCCCTCTTTTGCCGTATAAAAGTCGCTGTAGCAATTATCAACCTTAACACAGTTTGACCTATTTTTCAAATACTTATTGCACCATTCTAGCAGAGGGCCCTGAATGCCAAAATTTTCAAGCTTCTTAATTAATATTGAGTGATCTAATGTATCAATCGCACGTGAAAAATCAATAAACAGAACTAGTACATGGTTTCCATTATTTAAATATGTATTAATTTCATCAGTGAATTTAGATAATAACATAGTCGTGCTTTTATGCGGTTGAAATCCGAACTGATTTTTGTTTATTATGTTGTTTTCTTCAAAGAACGTGTGAATTTCACCGCTAACGTATTTTTCGACAATTTTATTAATAATGGACAACAAAGTAACTAGTCGAAAGTTAGATACCTCACATTGTTTCCCTTTCTTATATATTGGGCGAACACACCCTCTTTTCAGTTCATCGGGATATATTCCAGTAAACAAACTTGTGTTAATAAGGTTAGCAATTGCGATAGAAATATTATCGCTACTTGTTTTAATATCTAATGATTTTATGTTGTCTTGTCCTGGCGCTTTAAAATTATGTAGTTTATTTATTATATTTAGAATTCTGTCAGGAGTAGCTTTTTTTTATTAAAACAACTTTATCACATTTATCATTATATTCATTTTCATCTAAAAGAGTTTGCTGACATTGTGGTAATATGGCTTTTACTGCATGTTGAAATTCATGTGCAAACTTATTAGCAATGTCTGTGGAAGATAGATTTTGACTACTGAAGGCTTTTGTAATTAATTGGTCAATTGATTGTGTAATTCTACCACATATAGAATTGTTTATTTGCCAAAGTTTTTTAGTATTATTATTGTTAAAAATAGTTAATATTGTGGTTTGCACAAATAAAATATATTAATTTAATTATCACTTTGTTTTATTGTAAAATACATGCGTACAAACATTTTCTAATTTTTGGAGGGAAGGGAATGCCATAGACAAACATAGAATAAAAATATAACTTAACCAGAGATTACAGACAGTTTGTACCTTCTCAGACTAATGCTAGATGTCGCTACGTGTATCGTTTTGATAATTAAGATTATAAAATTTACTCTAAATTACAACACGCCTCCTTAAATTTATAATCTTAATTTTTACATATTATTTATTATTATTTTAATCTTTTGCAGAATTTACTCTCAATTACAACAAGCCTCTTTAAATTTATAATCTTAATCTTTACTACTTATTATTTTAAGCTTTTGCAGAAACAATATTTTAATTAAACAAACACTACCTAAATTAATCTTAACTCTAATCTATTTTTCAAAAATTTTGTTTTATCTAAACTTTTAGTTAACATGTCTGCCAAGTTAAATTTTGTATCTATTTTTACAATATCAATTACTTTCTTTTCATAGTTCTCATTTATATAATGATATTGCACTTCAATGTGCTTAGAATTTTTAGTGAAATTGCCATATTTAGCAATCGCAACTGCACCTGAATTATCCTCATACAATTTTATTGGATCACAAAATGTTACATCAAATGCTTCACTGAGTAAGTTTTTAATAAAAAGTACTTCTGTCACTGCCTCTGACATAGCAATATACTCTGCAAAAGTTGAGCATTTAGTTACAGTATTTTGTTTACGTGTTTTCCAAAAAATTAAGTTTCCGAACAGTCTAATTATAAAACCTGAAGTAGATTTTCTATCCACATTATCTCCTGCATAGTCAGAATCTACCATACAATCTAATATTTCAGTTTCTTCATTACTATAGTATGTTAATTTCAGATCCTTAGTCTTATACAGATATTTCAAAACCCTCATTGCATATTTGTAATGTGTTCGGTTGTAACACGCTTGATATCTACTTAAATAATTAACGCTATAAGCTACATCTGGACGTGTGCCTGTACTAATATATAATAATTCACCTATTAAATTTCTATACTTTATACTTTCATCTACATCTTTAGCTTGCTCTAACTTTAAATTTGTTTCCATTGGAGTATCATATAACTTAGTGTCTTCCAAATGATATTTCGCAGCCAAAGATTCAATATATTTTGTTTGACTTAAAGTCATTACATTTTTATCATCGCTATAATCGATATCTATGCCAATATAACTTTTTATTTTTCCTAAATCTTTCATTGCAAATCTTCTCATTAAACTAGTTTTTACCTCTTTTATTTTATTTTTATCTTTACAAGAAATTAGTAAGTCATCAACAAATATTAATATGTATATTGGATCTTTGTTTGCTCTATTTACATATAAGCAGTAATCATATTTGCTTCTAACAAAATTCAACTTTTTAATAAATTTATCAAAACACTCATACCATACTCTTGGGCTTTCTTTGAGACCATATAGAGCCTTTTGCAATTTATAAACTTTGTTATCTCCTGTATTATAACCTTCTGGCTGATTTATATAAACTTCTGACTTTACATAACCATTTAAAAAAGCTGTCTCAACATCCATTTGTTCTAAAAATAAACTATATTTACAACTGTATGACAATAAAATTTTCAGTGTTTGCATTTTTCCTACTGGTGAGTAAACATTTTCAATGTGTTCCTTTTGTTGAAATCCTCTCGCAACTAATCTTGCTTTATAAACATTATTGCTTTTCTTTCTAAAAACCCACTTAACATCAATAACCTTTTTATTATTTGGCCTATCAACAATTTGCCAAGTATTATTTTTATTTAAACTATTTATTTCAGAATCCATTGCTATTTGCCATTGTTTATGATCATCGGAGTTTATCGCCTCCTCAAATGTATTAGGTACATTTGCATCAATATGATTTACATATATAAAATGTGAAACGGGATTTCCATATCTAACAACTGGAGTTCTCTTTCTTTTTGTTGATTCTACTTCTACATCATTTTGCCTATCATCATCTACCGGATCTTTAATAGCATTAGAATTAGACTCATCTGTATCAACAAATTCTTCATCACTTTCATTATCAGTTTTAACAATTTCTTTTGACATTTCATCACTTTCTGAATCGCTATCCCTTTGATCATCAAGTTTTTCTAAACAAATTAATTTAGTATTTTCTTCAACTACCTGAACATGCCTAGCATTAATTATTCTATTATTTAAGAGGACTCTATAACCGTTTTCATTATAACCTACTAATACACCTTGTTGTGCTTTATCATCCCATTTACTTTTTCTTAAAACTTCAGGAACTCTGACAAAGACCCTACTCCCATAAATTTTTAAATGTTCTACATTGGGTTTAATTCCAAAAAATATTTCGTATGGAGTTTTATTTTCTACCGTATTTGCAATTGTTCGATTTTTTAAATAAGCTGCTGTTTTTATTGCTTCAGGCCAATACTTTCTATGAATTCTAGCTTCTCTCATTAAACACCTACCTATGTCCATAGCAGATCTGTTATATCTTTCTGCGACTCCGTTCAATTCATGGACATATGGTGGACACGGTAGTAACTCAATACCCTTTTGCCTTATAAAATTATAAATTTCCTTATTTAAATATTCTTTGCCATTATCACACTGTATTTTCTTAATTCTTTTATTAAACTTATTTTCAACTAAGTTTACAAATTCTATAAAACAACTAGCAGTATCGGCTTTACTTTTAATGCAAAATATCCTAGTACATTTACTATAATCATCGATAAATGTCAAGAAGTATTTTTCTCCACCATAACCAGTTGTGCTATGTGGACCATTTAAATCAGTATGAATCAATTCTAAAGTTTCAGTAGTCTTTGTTCTATTATTTTCAAAAGGTACATTAGTCATTTTACTTTGAATACAATTCGAACATTTCATTTCTGTGCTCTCAATCTTATCTGGCAAACCATCTACTAATTTATCATTTATTAACTTATTTAAATATTGAAAATTTAAATGCCCAAGTGCCCTATGCCATTTTTCCTTTTGAGTTAATTTTATTGAATGTACACACATTTCCTTTTTCAATACAAAACTTCTTATACAATATAAATTGTTTACTTTATCAGCCACAGCACTCAGTTGTCTAGAAAGATTATAAATTTTTGCACTTTCATGTTTTGCTACTATTGTACAACTTTTAGTTATCTTTGAAAAACTTAACAAATTTTGCTTAATACCTTCTACAAAATACACATTTTTTAAATCTACATGCTTTTCGTTATAATAGTTTTTAAAATAAATTTTGACAGTACCTACTTTGGTTGCTTTTAACATTTTGCCATCTGGTAATTTAACATCTACAGGTATTTTTAAATCTATGAAATTATGAAAGTATGTATCGTTATTTATTATATGATCAGTACACCCACTGTCTAAAAGCCAATTAATTTCATTGCTATTTTTACATTCTTCATTTTCAATACAACCCGATACCTGATTTATTTCCGGATTACATACTTGTGCTGTCCATGACTCGGATGAATAATTGTTAGAAGACTCACCCCTGGAGCTGGAACCCCTACCTCGGCTACGACCTCTGTAAAATCCACCTCTGTTGTACCCTCTCTGTAGTCCTCGCTGACCTTGTCCGGAGTGATATCTTCCTTGATAGCTTTGTTGTCCTTGATTGTTTCTCTGACCGTGCCAGCAGTCCTTCTTTAGATGACCAGTCTTTCCACATATAAAGCACTGGGCTTTTGTTTTGGTTGCAAATGTACTCACATTGTTTTTCTTCTCTGAGTCGTTACTAGTCATATTTTTCTCTTTTATTTTAGACCGTACATAATCAACTGTTTTTTGTTCTTCTGGAATTACATCAAGAAAATCTCCAATATAACTATATGCTGGTGGAAGAGCTCTAAGCAGGTATCTCAACTTCTCGGATTCATCTATTTTTCCTCCAGCCACTTTGAACTCATTTATTGTTTTCTCGAAGTCAACAAAGAAATCTTCTACTGTACTGTAATTATTTAGTTTAATCTCTTCAATTTTTCCTCTACATATTATTTGCATGGCTGTAGACTGTGTTAAATACATTTTGTCAAACTTTTCTATCATTTCATACGCTGTTTTGCATTCACTGATATATTCAAGCTGTTTATCAGATATTGTACTCATTATTATAGTCCTTGCTTTTAAATCCTTCTTCTTCCATTCCGCCTCTACTTTTATTTCTTCAGGCATCATGCCAGTGACGGGCTCGTTGCATTCTTTGTACTCCATCAAAGTCATCAACCTTAATTTCCAACTTGAATAGTTAGCCCCATCAAAAATAGGTATCATTATGTCTTCAATCTTTGCCTGTTTAGCCATATTGATGGTTATAACGTCGTAACGTGTCGTAAATCGATGTATTTTCACTTTTAATTTTCGTAGTACATGAATCTTAGATGACTATAACCTGAATCGTATTTCTTCTTTTCACTTGTTATTTTTAATGTTCGTTCTATCACTGTTTTTACTTGAACTACGAACTGCTACCATGTTAAAAATAGTTAATATTGTGGTTTGCACAAATAAAATATATTAATTTAATTATCACTTTGTTTTATTGTAAAATACGTGCGTACAAACATTTTCTAATTTTTGGAGGGAAGGGAATGCCATAGACAAACATAGAATAAAAATATAACTTAACCAGAGATTACAGACAGTTTGTACCTTCTCAGACTAATGCTAGATGTCGCTACGTGTATCGTTTTGATAATTAAGATTATAAAATTTACTCTAAATTACAACAATTATAACTATTTTTTATTCTATTTATATAGTAATTATTTCTGTAGTATTCTATTATTTTGTGTACTTTATTTCTAGTTTTATTATATTGCAATCTAAGACCTTTATTTGTAAGGTGGGGTGGGGTAAGACTATCACAGGGGTAAGAATAACACTCACAAATATCTCAATATGTATAGCGTAATTCCCAATGCCACGATGTCGGTACAACAGTAAAGTCGTAAAAGTTCTGAGTTCAACTCATAGATGTCGCTGATACTCAATGATATTGCCAACAGAACAAAATGAAATCTGTCAGGCGCGTCACACTTTTCGGAAAGCGTTTGGGTGCGTACATGTGTTTATATTTTGCCACTAAAAAGTGAATAAAGTGAAGTGTTCTGAATGTAAGTACCATAATATTTATACTCGCTTTTAAGAGATAAGATTATTTTTTTGTAAAACAAACGATTTACTTGAATTTTCTACGCAACAAAAACTTAACCTAAAAACATCCAAGTGGGGTAAGACAATCAGTTTTTTGGGGGCAAGACTAACGTATGTTAGTCTTTCCCCAAATCAGATGTAATAAACATTCCAGTTGAGGTTTTTTTTATTGTAACTACCTAGAAAATAATTTTAAGGTTTAATGTCACGAAAGTGGCGACGGAAACTAATTGAAATAAAAAATATTTTCTCAGATTCAATCTGATGAAATAAAGATATTTAGGTACGACATTTTTATACAGGGTACTTAGTGAATAATAATTAACACACACACACACACACATTTGTAATTTACCCCAAGGAACATGTATCGAATTATAAAAAAAACCTCATTTCGGTAGCTGGAAGAGGCAATTTTACTTCTCATAATCCGACCTATGTTCTTTTAAAAAGTTGTTTGGTATTATGAGTACAATCTTGTGTTAAACGATCGTTCGCTAATTACCAGGCATGTCATGATAAGCATGTAATGAACGGGCTAAACGGGCGTATTACAGTTTTAGGCGATGCCTCGCCACTTTCGAGATATTTAACCTTAACTAAATCGATAGACATTATTGTAAGTACTTAGATAAATAAATATTTTAGGATAGATTAAGTCATTATAAAATTAACATGGCACCTATATGTGGTTTTTTTTTTCAATTCAATTAAATCGTTTGTCCTTTTATGATATAAATGCAACTCATATTTTTGTTACAGAATAATGCAAGATGGTCCGAAACTATCAAAGAAAAACCGACCGAGCGGCTGCCTATAGCAGAGCACATTTATTAGAAGCTGTGGAAAAGGTTAAGAGCGGCGAGTTATCAGCTTACAGAGCTTCTCTGGCATACAAAATTCCCCGACCAACCATAGTAGCCCGAGTCCACGGTCGATATGGATTAAAATCTGAATCTTTAGGGAGAAGTACAGTTCTTACTCCAGAGACAGAGAAAGAATTAGCCAAAAACCTACATATTATGGAAAAATATGGATTTGGTCTTAACAGACAAGAAATGTTGGAACTTGTTGGACAATATATTGCCAAAAATAATATCCCTAATAATTTTAAAAACGGCATGCCCGGAGAAGATTGGTTTTTATTGTTTAAGAACCGGCATGCTTTGTCTATTAAGAAACCTCAAGCCGTGGAAAATTCGCGTAAAAAAGCATGTAACCCGTGGGTTATTTACTCTTATTATGATTTATTGAAAGAGACCTTGGATGAGCTGGACCTGCACGACAAACCATCACAAATTTGGAACTTGGACGAAACGAGCTTTAGCAAGGACCCCAGCAAAACCAAAGTCGTAGGCCTTCGTGGTTATGCTTCGACGAGAACAATTGCATCACCTGGCAAAGATAATACAACTGTTTTGTTGGGATGCAGTGCAGCTGGTGGCAAAACTCCTCCGCTTATAGTATATAAGGGCAAAAATCTTTGGGACGAATGGATTTCAGAAGAGGGCTTTCCCGGAACTGTTTATGCGGCTACTACGAACGGATGGATGGAGACTGAGGTGTTTGAAACATTTTTTCAAAAGGTGTTTCTACCCACCGTAGGTGATAGACGGCCAGTATTATTGGTTTACGATGGTCACTCTACGCACGTAGGGATCAATATTATCGAAAAAGCAAGAGAAGCAGATATTACCATACTGAAAATTCCACCACACACGAGCGATAATTTACAGCCGTTGGATTTAGCTGTCAACAAGTCATTTAAAGATAAATGGGACCAGAGTTTAGTTAAGTGGCAAAGGCTACATGTTGGTCAAGCTTTGCCTAAAAAAGAATTTTCAAAATTGATTGGTCAAATCTGGGCCCAAATTGATCCCCAGGTTTGTGTAGCTGGGTTCCGTAAAGCCGGAATTTTTCCCTTTAATAGCAACGCAGTCCCTCAAGAAAAATTTCACCAGGACCAACTTTTGGAGTGGAAAAGGCAACAGGAACAGCCCACCAAACGTAATGAGATAACCACGTCATCTACTACTAGTTCCAAAGATCTCAGGGTTCAGATCCAAACTGCAGATCAGCTACTTTCTGGTACTTCATCAACTCAAGACCAGTTTTTTATTTCAAAACAATCTGATAGGGTGGTTGAAAACGTGTTGAAACCATTTTTGGTTCCTTCATTGCTGTCTGTTTGCTTGAGTCGCTGGAATTGTTTTAATCAAGCAAATATCGCATCGGAGCAGGTCCATATCGAGCAGTCTTTTGTTGCAAAGAACTCAAAACCCTCAACGAGTATCGCGTCGGAACAGGTTCATAACGAGCAATCTTTTATTGCAAAGAACTCTAAAATCCCAAAAGTTACTATTCTCGAAGATCGTCCTGTTAAGCTCAACGTTACTTTTGAAGATCTCTTGCTCGAAAAAATAAGCGCAGGAACGCATCATGTTAATAAGCGCAAAAAAATAGCTAGTGGGGCCGAAATAATAACATCTGAAGGTGTATACAGAAAACAAAAAGAACTTGAAGAAGATAAAATCAGAAAACTGAAACAAAAAGAGGAGAAACAATTCCAAAAAAATACCAAAGTAAAAAAAGCAAAAAGAGAAAAGAAGACTGACAACAATAACGGAGAGAGAAGAAAAAGTCTGAAAAGTAAATCTTCTCAAAAAAAGCAAAACTTAAAGACTGATGATTCCACTAGTGAAAGTGACATGGATATAGAATTGATGGATGAGAGTGATGTAGAAAATGAAGATTACTTCACAGAACTTCTACAGGCAAATGAAGATGATACTGATGTTGTTGTAGAATGTGAAGACAGCTATGACAATAATTATGATGAACCACCAACAAGTACCGTCCTCAAAGGCCAATGGCTCTTGGTAAAATTTACTACTAAAACTAGTGTTAAACATTACATTGGAGTAGTTACAGATTTGAACTGTGACGGTATCCCAACTGTAAAGTTTGTCAGAAAAAGTACATTTAGAGGCGGTGAGAACGCAAGTACATTTGTTTTTCCAAATGTACCTGACATCTGCGAAGTTAGACATCGTGACGACATAGAATGCAAGCTACCCGACCCAATGATAGGACGAAGAGGGAAAATATTTTTCAAAATGTCTTTTCGAGGCTACAATATTCAATAGATTTTTAGTAATATAATGTAAATTTAAGTTACCATAAATACAAAGTTCCTACTACTTGTAAACAAGTATATCGTTGTCTGAGACTAAATTAGTGCCATACTTAATGATAAGAAGAAAAAAAGTTTTATGATTGTTAAGAAGTTTAATAAAGAATTCATAGTGTAATCCTTAACTCTGTTCATTTATTTATATCTTCTGACTTAAAACGAAACTGACTTTAGAATTAACACCCAAAGGTTTTGTACCTCTGATTGCGATAGTATGTTAGTCTTACCCCAAATTGGTATAATCAAAAATTACTGCAAAAATGAACTTTATTCTAAGGTTATAGATTCTAAATTTAAATGAACATATTTGAAGAAGTATGATTTTGTTTCAGAAAAAGCATTAACTCCATATTTTGCACAAAATATTGCTACTGTTATTCTTACCCCATTTCCTGGGGGAAGACTACCAGGTTTAGCTACCTACATTATTTTAAATTATACAAGCTCAGAACACATCAATTGGAATGTATTCATTATTTTATGAAAACATAAGGATTTTGCGTATATGTGTCATCGTCAACTAAAAGATAGTTCAAACAGTTTAGTCATAAAATCCGATTTATGCTGTCCAGTAGAAAACTATGTTTGACTTACCCCACCTCACCTTATTATCCTTTTTCCACAATTTAAACAACTCGTCCCTTTTCTTACTTAAATTTAAAATGTTTTATTAATCCACGGTATTTTATTTTTCTGTAAATTAGATTTCTTAATTTTTTTTATTGATTTTAGCTTAGCATTTTCAAAACTAGATTTTATAAAATCATTAATTTGGTTTGGACATGTCATTGTGTTTGTTAACGACCAGTCAGTACTATTAAGCTCTTTATAAAATATTTCACTATCACAAACTTGTATAAATGAAGATGTTGCATCAGCCTGTATGAACGCTACGCGCGTTCATATACCTTCGCCATCGCTGGCGATCAGTACGACGCGGTGATCTGCCAGTGCCGTATCGATAGCCGCCGAGCACGCAGTTTGAGTTAGTCTTGAGTAGATATGATCAATGCACGATTTAGTTACTTTACCTAATCGCATTTCAATGCGAGTATAGTTAGATATACCACGCTCAAACCCGTGCTCGGATAGCATGTCTGTGTATGACTGACAATCCGAGGATTTTATTTTCTTTAAATCTATGTTAATATCACCAATAAGTATCATATTAGTAGATTTATATTTCTTAAGGATGCGTGACAGTTCAGTGACAAAAGTACATTTAATTTGATGGAGGTCTATATACTGCACACACAGTTACCGCCGTATTATTTTTGGTTATTAGTGTGCCTGTAATATTTTCAAATAAGTGTGGTTTTTACTGTCGTGGTAGTGAATTTTAAACAGTTTTTAACATAAATAATTATTCCACCGCCTTTTTTACTTTGACGCAACTGAGTGTGCATTCTATAGCCTGGTATTTGAAATAAATTACATATTTTATCAGATATGCCAACTTTGGTTAGGATTATCAGTACCTGGGCGACCGAGCTTTGCTCGGTTACATCTTAAACATTAACTAATTTTTTTTAACTTGTCTAAAAACAATGCAAAATAAAAAAAAAATATATAAACTTAAACAATAAAAAAAGCAAAAGTTAGTCACCGAGTGGGATTTGAACCCGTAACACTCTTACGTAACACTCTAGCGGTCGCTATCCTTAACCACTGAGCTAAATCAACGCGGTCGCGGCGCGACGAAATTAGCGACCATATTCTGCGTGGAAAGAAAAACGCATGAAAACTCGAAAACACGCGTTTTCCCAAACATAAAACTAATCTAGATCGATTGTTTACCCCCGAAAACCCCCATATACAAATTTTCTGCGAAATCGTTAGAGCCGTTTTCGAGATCACAGAAATTTATAAATAAATATATATATATACATACATACAAGAATTGCTCGTTTAAAGGTATAAGATATCTAGTAGCCATTTTGAGGACTGGAGTAAAACTAGTACTTTATCAAAATCTCTGATCATTGAGCGTATGTTTATATGCAAACAAAACAAATCAGTATCGGTGTATGGGGTATTATCTATAAATGAATTAATCGACGAGCAATTATGAATTTCTATAACCTAACTAAGATCCATAGTTATTTATTGACTGAAAATTTAAAAATTAAAGGAAAAAATGAACTTATCAATACCGAAATCTTTAGTATTTATTAAATATTGAGCAATTGTTCACATAGGGATTCAATGTCAGACAAACCGCGGATAACAGTTACTTTATGGCTAGTGTCATCTTTCTTGGCATAAATTTTACCGTC
Organism: Acrobasis consociella; assembly: GCA_963555685.1. Taxonomy (NCBI): domain Eukaryota; kingdom Metazoa; phylum Arthropoda; class Insecta; order Lepidoptera; family Pyralidae; genus Acrobasis; species Acrobasis consociella. Next base: position 9,993,375 of record OY743132.1, on the reverse strand, counting down.
CTTACACCAAATATACTTAAAAGAGCCACTTAAGCTGTTTTTAGCTTTATATAACAATGTCTTGGTATGCGGCGTGAGGGCCGCCCTTAACATACACGCGACTTGTTGCCTTCTCCGCGGGTAGGTCCGTCCAGATGCTGCCAGCCAGAATTTCTTGAGTTTTCGCAGCTACTATCCATTGGTCGCATGTTCCTTTGGACTGAAGCTCCACGACAATATGATGTAACCCGCCGGGCACTCACGATCTGCTGGCTGCTCACGTTGAGTTTTTCGGCAACCTCTTTCACTACCACTGACCGCGTCCTTGTTAGGCAGCTCTGGCACTCCAGCAATCTCCACGTTAGTAAAGAGAAGTTTTTGATCGACCTCTAGCACTCTTTGCTCCATGGCACTGACTCGGAGTTCTAGATTTTGATTTTTCTTCAGCAGTTCAGCATTTTTATTGACTAGCATTTTTATAGTGTTCTCCTGCTGTTTCGCGATACCTTCCAGATCTGCGACTTGGCTGTTAAGATATTAAACAGCCGACGTCAACCCCTCCAACTCACTTTTGACTATTTTTCTAGTTTCACAGCTGATCTGACTCACTAATTTATCATAGCTTCTCGCCCTACCTGTCTCCCTGACCTCTTCCTCAATATCAGAGTCATCTGGAAGAAAGTAAGAAGATCGCCTCGACACGTTGCGTAAGCATTCCTCGCAGCTCCACTCTAGGCCCTCAGCGTTTCGAAGGGTAGCTATCTGCTTGTTGGTAAGATTCGCACAGGTGGTTGTGGCGTGCACGACCTTGTTACATCGGCTACATTCCAATCCTGGCAGTTTTTGAGTTATATTTTTATTACAATTTGAACACTTTTTTAACACCATTATTATAATGTGGGTACTTCTTAAATTCGATTGAAACGTTCATTCAGTGCTTTGTATGCGCTATGCATTACCCGATTGCGATAGAAGGAGGGTTATCTTTTTCGAGTGTATGTATATATATTTCTATGGGCGCCCTGCTGCCAAAACGGCTTGATGAGTTTAAGCTTGGAAAGTGTTGTTAGATTAGTTTTAATTCTGAGAGCGACACTAGGTTAATATGTAAAAAGGTTGGTTTTCTGTTTTTGTAATAATGACTACTTGTTTGAAAGCTATGGTTTCAATCAATACGAACTATTCTTACTACCATTCAGATAGTCTCTGGGATTTTCTCAGAACATATATATCTTATACCTTTAAACGAGCAATTCTTGTATGTATGTATATATATATATTTATTTATAAATTTCTGTGATCTCGAAAACGGCTCTAACGATTTCGCTGAAAAATTGTATATGGGGGTTTTCGGGGGTAAACAATCGATCTAGATTAGTTTTATGTTTGGGAAAACGCGTGTTTTCGAGTTTTCATGCGTTTTTCTTTCCACGCAGAATATGGTCGCTAATTTCGTCGCGCCGCGACCGCCTTGATTTAGCTCAGCGGTTAAGGATAGCGACCGCTAGAAAGAGTGTTACGGGTTCGAATCCCACTCGGTGACTTTCTTTTGTTTTTTTTTATGTTTAAGTTTATATTTTTTTATTATTTTGCATTGTTTTTAGACAAGTTTAAAAAAAAATTGTTAATGTTTGAGATGTAACCGAGCAAAGCTCGGTCGCCCAGGTACTTTACTTAATTTACCAATCAAATGTTCTATCGTCAATCAAACCAGAGACGGCTTGCTAGCCGCGTCACCTGGACATGATTCAGATTCTCGCCCGTCACCGCTCGACCGGCTTTTATAGTCGGTGCGGGAAGAGAAGCAGCTAGCTAATAGATTACAAGTTCGTCCTTTTGTCGCAGACCACCATGAAAGCTTAAAATATGTAATTTTTTTGTTTATAACTTGTTCAAACTAGTAACGGCCTGCCTTCAAAATGTTTATTTTATTAAGAACTACCTACTAGCTACCCGGAGAACTCAATTCCGCCGTTGCAGATCATGATTTGATATTTTCTCACCACCATATATAAATAACCTTGCCTGGACGTCCACAATTATATTTAAAAACCAAAATGAGCCAAATCTACTCTAATCTAGGGAGACTAACGAACTGCAGTTCATTTTCACCCGACTACTGAAGCGTTGTGCGTGAAGGGCTCAATGAGCAACACAAAACTCAGTAAACAAATTCAATTTATAAAAAAAATAACTCAGGGCGGAATAAGATGGCCATACTATGTCGCTAGTTCTGTTTGCTTTGTAAAGAGGTACTGTCCTGGAGTCCGGTGCTGGGGAGTGGAGTTGCCGGTGGCCTGATGTTGAGGGCTGTCCAGGACACGAGCAGGTGGATGCCTGGTGATCAGGTGCCAAGGTCTTATGAAGGTCAAGGTCGTACGGATATTTTGAAGTCCGGAATCTTTAAGTCCAAGTCTGGAAATCCTAGTCTGGAACCTGGATGTGAGTGATGTCCATGGTAAGAGATATGTCTGATAAATGATGACCAGCCATTGCCACGTGCTGTGAGGTGATGGTGATGGACGTACCTACTTTTACCTAAGTGCAATGACTGTGGCTGCTGGACATTATTAAGAACAGAGTTCACTATATTAAAAAAAATACTATATTGAAAAAAACAAATCTAGAAAAAATGTTCTAGAACAATATTTATTTTTAATACCAGGCGGTAGTTGATAACTGCCACGCCCGGACAAAAATCTATGAGACTAGAAGTAATATTGCTATTAAAAACATTACTAATACACTACTACAAGTAAGAAACCTGATTTAAAATGTATCTAGATTCTAGACAGTGAGGTTACCTATACATAAAAGCTAAATTAAATGAATAGTTCGCCACTTACCGAATTTCGGGATTGAATAGCACTTGATAACTACTTTCTTTAAGATAGGTATAGGTACTCGATTCGATTTAGATTTGTACTTTATGTATTTAAAATTCACTTTTACAAAATCACAACATACAACGAAGAACGGTCTGAGAAGAGACCGTATACACGTGCGTCTCGCAACTAATTATATAACGTCCCTTTTAATTAACTACAAATACTTTAACTGCTGCTTCATTTAGGGAGGAACAACAGTTTTGACGCATAAAATAAAAAATCCGCAGGTTAGTTTTCGAGATAACTTCACTTACAAATTTTCCTTAAAGAGACACAAACAACATCCTGTAGAAGATATTGCGTATTGCGTACTATTTGTTTATACTATAACATTACGTTGTAGACGCCCCTATTACGCAAATTCATTCATAAATTTTAAAAATATCACCATCCGAAATCCATTCAATACCTACGGTCATCAAACTTTCAGCTGTTCGAAGCTACGGTCATAGATAAGTTGAAATACAGACAGTTCGTTCCATTAGCGTTGCCATTGTAGTACGAACACACTCATAGTGAATCATAATATCATTCTGACTAAACACCTTAGTTAGTTTAGGTCATCACTGCGATTAGACACCCTGTTGTGAGAAATATCGTACTCTTAGCGATTCAGCACATGCGAAAACCTTTAATACAAGTTTTGCACATCATCATCATCAGCATATCAGTCCACTGCTGGTCATAGGCCTCCCCCAAAGATTTCCAAAACGACCGATCGGAAGCGGCCGGCATCCAGCGCCTTCCTGCAACATTGCGCAGGTCGTCTGACCATCTAGTAGGTGGGTCACACATCACATACTTAAAGACATTACCATCGTATAATTTGTTAACGGTAAGTACCTACTAAGTACATCTTAAATCGTAAACATTTTAAAAGATAAAAAATAGACTTTCATTTGTTTGTATTCATTGCAATATTAACAAGTGTCACATCTGTACTGTACGAACTCTTTGCAATTGCGGCACTTCTTTGTGCTTTTCTAATAGCCGGCCGCGGCAATCGTAAACGAAAGCGGTATCTTTGTAATTCTTTAAACATTCGCCGACATTACCGACACACGTGTACAGATAGTCTTTTATCTCACTCTTACTTTGTGTCGCATCTCACTCTAGCCTCGTGTCGCCGAAATCGCTATGTACTTACCTAGCCTAGACCCGCCGGCTTTCGGTTCGATTCGTTCAGTCTGTTTGAGTCCATGGCCTATCTAGGTGGCATGTAATTAAATAATTAATAACAAAAGCGCGTAGGTAAAATGTTTTAACCATTTTTTAATTGGAACCGGCAATTTCCGTCATGAAATTGGTAAAATTTCTATTCGCGGCTTTGCAGAAGTTGTTCGTACACTGCGTAGTGATAAGTATTTACCTATTTAGGATAACAGTAACTATCTAAATTGCGTCACAAAAAATTATAAAAGTACAGTGCACAGTGTAGTGTTACCAGAGTACAGGGGATTCTAAATATTCGTAAATAATGTACGTATTGGTAGGTACCTATCACAGTGCAGTGCGTTAGTTAAATTTCAGGCGTTTGAAGTGTTTTTGAGTGCTTGAATGCCACCACTCGTTTGGTGTTAAAGTGTCAGTGTAAATGTGAGTGTAAGCCCAGGTGAAAAGCGCAGTCGCATGATACCACATGGTCCATTTGACGGAATAGACCTTACAAGTAGCTCCAGCCGCTCGCGATTTGAGTCATGACTCATGCGTCTGCTTGAGGTTTTCTGAATTTGTAACAGGTATGTACCTACCTACTTATTTCTTATTGTTTATAACTAACTAAAGGTGTATGTAGTTACCTAGAAAGTGAAAGTCATTAATGACTCGGTCTATCACACACACTCTACTACAGTAAGAGAGAGATAGATAGCGATGGGCGGTGCCTATAAGTGTTTAGAAGTATGAATGAATTTTAGTAGACCACATACAGGAGGTTCGCGTAAATAATTTAATATTTTTGTTAGAAAAAGCGAAAAAGAAAACTAACCTGCGGATTTTTTATTTTATGCGACAAAACTGTTGTTCCACCTTAAATGAAGCAGCAGTTAAAGTATTTGTAGTTAATTAAAAGGGACGTTGTATATATCTTCTATTTAATTTTAGTTTTAAGTAAATATGTTTTAAATTGTAAATAATTAATATTTTGATTATTTAAAATACCTAAGAATGTGTACTAGTTACACTACGGCAAAGTCAAAAGGAGGGTTATGTGTTTTGCCGCTATATATGTATGTATGTTCATGTAGCTCAATCAGCCAGCACATTGCAAAAATATATACATTACTAGCTGTCCCTCCCTGCTCTACTTGCACTCTCTGGATAAACGTACTTTCAGCAAGAATATTTCCGTAGTTTTAGTTTTTAAAACTATATCTTGTTATTGTATTATTTAAATGATTATGTTAAATGTTCTCGCGACGAGTACATGGGTTCTGGTGCAAAACGTATAAGATATTATTTTCGGAATTATAGTGTTGTTACAAATTTTCATTCGGTATTGCTTCGAACTCGTTGATGTTAATCGTTTGAGCTGAAATATAATGGAAAACCACGAGGGAGCTACTGTTGCATTATTAACGCCTTCATATTTAGCCTTTCTCCTCTGGTACCGGAATAAGCTCTGAGGATAATCTCTTGTTATTTCTAATAAAATAGAATTCTTTGGGAGAGGCCTATGTCCAGCAGTGGACGCTATGCGGCTGAAATGATGATGATGATGATGATGATGATATTCCATAGCATTTCAAATGCACATAGGTACTGTCGTGTGGTTTTGTGCCTAGAAAAACAGCACTCCTCTTCCTGCGGATGTCGTAAGTGGCGACTAGAGGACTGAGCACAAACATTCGAGCTTCAACTGCTTTCCATGGTTACGTTGGGCGGCGGCGGGTTGTAAAACTTTTTGCACAAATGTTTTACCAAAGAGAGTTGCCGTCAGGCAGGCTTTGCATTACATGAATTTTATTGTTGATGAAAAAAATTAGGAAAGCACACCCCTGGCTTCGAAGCAGCACAGGTGAGCCCACCATTACGCCTGAAGTGGCCTTTGTCCGGTCTGGGCTCGGCCTGCCTATAGCCCGCAAGATCCGAAATGCTCTGCCCCGTCAAGGATAAAGAGATGATAGTGTATTTGCTTATTATATTGAAATGAAAAGCATTTTTATGTCGAGAATTTTTATTTGTGCTTACAGTTATTTGGAAAACTAGCTTGCATATTGATGTCACACATTGATATCGAGGTGTTCTCACCAGTGCGAAGTGACCACATGACGCCGCAAAGCGAATTTGAGAGCGGACGGAGCGGAGTATGTGTACCGAGATGATATTTTAAACGAACACCTTAGTGGAAACCGACATTGGCAAACATTACATTCATGGTTTTTCACCAGTATGTGTTTTAAGATGACTATTTAAATTACCCTTTTTTGAAAATCGAATGTGACAAATATTACATTCATGTGGTTTCTCCATACTATGTGTTTTAAGATGACAATTTAAATGATCCTTTCGTGAAACTCGAATGTGACAAATATTACATTCGTATGGTTTCTCCATAGTATGTGTTTTAAGATGACTATTTAAATTATGCATTCGTGAAACTCGAATGTGACAAATATTACATTCATATGGTTTCTCGCCAGTATGTTTTCTAAGATGCATAATCAAACTAGTCTTTAGTGCAAACTGATATTGACAAACATTACATTCATATGGTTTCTCGCCAGTATGTGTTTTAAAATGAACATTTAGAGTACTCTTTCGCAAAAACCGCCTTTGACAAACATTACATTCATGTGGTTTCTCGCCAGTATGTGTAAGAAGATGAGACTTTAAACCATTTTTATTTCGAAACCGACATTGACAAACATAACATTCATATGATTTCTCGCCAGTATGTATTTTAAGATGAAGTTTTAAATTACACTTTCGGAAAAACCGCTTTTGACAAATATTACATTCATGTGGTTTCTCGCCAGTATGGGCTTGAAGATGTCTATTTAAATAACCCTTTCGTAAAAACCGCATTTTACAAACGTAACATTCATATGGGAACACGCCAGTATGTTTTTGAAGATGAAGATTTAAACTTTGTTCATGTCGGGACCGATATTGACAAACATGACACTCAAATGGTTTCTCGTCAGTATGTGTTCTAAGATGAAGATTTAAATTAGCCTTTCGTAAAAACCGCCTATGACAAATATTACACTCATGTGGTTTCACGCCACTATGTATTTCAAGATGACGTCTTAAAATAAGTTTTTGTAGAAACCGCCTTTGACAAACATCACACTCATAATATTGTTTCTCGCTAGTATGTATTTTAAGATGTTGATTTAAATTGCCCTTATGAGAAAACTCCTTTTGACAAACATTACATTCATATAGTTTCTCGCCACTATGTGTTTTAAGATGTTGATTTAAATTGCCCTTATGAGAAAACTGCTTTTGACAAACATTACATTCATATGGTTTCTCGTCAGTATGTGTATTAAGATGAACATTTAAATTACTCTTTCGTAAAAACCGCCTATGACAAACATTACATTCATATGGTTTCTCGCCAGTGTGTGTTTTAAGATGACGTCTTAAACTACTTTCATGACGAAACTGACGTTGACAAGTACTACACTCAATTGGTTTCGTAACAGTGTGTACAACAAGGTGACGTTTTAATCCTTGCTTTGAAGAAAACGTACGTTGACAAACATGACACTCAAGACTTTTCTTCTCAAAGTGAGTATTTAAATGCCTTTTTATTTCAGATCGATATTGAAACCGACGTTGACAAATATCGCACTCATACGGTTGGTCGTCTGCGTGTATTTTAAGATGACTGCGTAAGTCACGTTTTTGTGCAAACGAACGTGGACAATTGTTACATTCATGTACTGGCTGGGCATTTTGTGCGTTCGAGTCTCCCCGAGACAGGTGTGTGCTGTCGGTGTTGTCCTTTTCTTGTTCCGCAACTTTTAAGTTTCTCCTTTGAGTAAAGCTGCGTTGACTGCCTGTAGGTTTTTCACCTGTGTGAGCCCCCTTCTGTCCGTCCCCCTTAACTCCCCACTCCCCCCTCGCTCCGTCCCCTTCCCGCACTGTGTCTTCACTAAGCAGGGGCAGGTCTTCCTCGACTTCACGCTCTACTGTCGCATCATTCATCGCCTCCACCGCTCTTTCAAGCAGCGGGAGGGGTGCATCGTGTTCCTCATCTTCACTGTCCTCATACTTGATGTATGCGGCCAGGCTGCGCGCCGGGGGACCGGCGGCTGGTGCCTCAATGGGTCCTGCAAGAAGACTTGGTGTTACTCCACTGCCTGCTCAGAGTTGGTTGGCGATGCGATTTGCTGCTTTAAGGGTATAAAGCACCGCCGGCAGAAGAGAACACCAGTTGTTATCACCTGTTGGTTTCCAGCGGGTGTCGTGAGAGAAGACTATAAGGTGTGTAGGGAGCAGAGAGTGGGCAGCAGCGTGCGGTGGAAACACTCATACAGTTTATACTATCTACTGCGGTCCTCTATATATAGATTATGCTCTTACAGCCAGCAATCTCACTGTAAAGGACGTTAGTGTCTTAAATAAGATTAAATTCCATTCTGATCACAGACCGCTTCGGGTTAAAATCAAACTGAATATTAAACAAATCAGGACTTCATATTTCAAGAACAAAATTAATAAACTAAGTAAAGAAACACTTATAAACTATTATGACGAATTTAACCTAGAACTCCAAAATTCTTTTAGTATTTTAGACGAAGAATGCCAAACCACAGACACTAAAACAGATCACGAAATAACTGCCGAACAAATTGATACAAAATATACAAAAATAGTAAAAGCCATTAAACAAGCCAGTAATAAAATAAAACCACTAGCAAAAGATAGATTCAAACTCTCTAAATATTCAGAAGATCTGATAGAAAAAAGGACAAACACAGAAAAGGGCTCACCAGAGTATAGGAATTTGGATCGAAAAGTAAAGAGAAGCATAAGAAAAGATCTCAGAAAGCTAAAAACTCAAAAGGTGCAAGCTGCTCTCGAAAAGAATAAATCGCTAAGGGTATTAAAAGATGGAATTACAAAAAGAAAATCTTGGATAACTAGCCTTAGAGACTCAAATGGAATAAAACAACGAGGTCGAGATAAAATTCTAGATTTATGCACATCGTTTTATAAAGATCTTTATTCCAATTCTAACCAATCCACTGCAGAACCACCAGAAGAATATTTATGTCCTGATACTATTCCTCCTATAACAGACGACGAAATTCTTACAGCAATCCATAGTCTCCAATACAACAAAAGTCCAGGTGATGACGGTATCACTTCAGAAGTGCTAAGATTTGGGGACAAAATTTTACTTCCGTACCTATCTGAGCTTTTTAATCTAATATTACACACCGGTTATTTGCCCAAACAATTCTGTCACTCTAATATCATCCTAATTCATAAAAAAGGGGACAGTAGCGATATTAATAATTACCGTCCAATAAGCCTGGTGTCACATGTATATAAGATATTTATTAAAATAATACAGAATAGAATAGCCACAAATCTAGACAACCACCAACCAGAACTAGCCGGATTCCGACCCCTATTTTCCACCACTGACAACCTACAAGCACTAAATCAATTAATAGAAAAATTTACAGAATATAAGAAACCGTTGTACATAGCATTTGTTGATTATAATAAGGCATTTGACAGTTTAAAACACCAAGCCATCTTTTCCGCGTTAGAAAAACAAAAAGTAGACAGAACTTACATACACTTAATAAAACAGGTTTACAGAGACAGTACAAGCGCCGTAAAACTACAAACTTCTGGAACTCTTTTCCCTATTCAACGTGGAGTAAAACAGGGTGACCCATTATCCCCTAAATTATTTACGGGGACCCTGGAAGAGGTTTTTAAGAGTCTGGAGGCTAAATGGCAGGATAAGGGCATTGTCATGGGCGAAAAGAGGCTTACAAACCTACGTTTCGCCGATGACATTGTCTTGGTATCTTCCTCCCCCACAGAACTACAAGATATGCTGCAAGATCTGAGCACAGCAAGCCTCGAGGTTGGACTTAAGATGAACAGATCCAAGACCAAAGTGATGACCAACAGGTCCAAAACTAAAATCGAAGTAGACGGTCAGGATGTACAATACGTCAATGAATACATCTACTTGGGCCAGATAGCTTCATTCCAAGATAGGCAAGATAAAGAGATCGAAAGAAGGATTCAAAATGCATGGAAAAGCTTCTGGTCTATGGGCGACATCATGAAGGGAGATCTCCCCTTAACATTGAAGCGTAAATTAGTCGATATGTGTATCCTGCCCGTCTTAACTTATGGAGCGCAGACCTGGTCTTTGACCTTATCACAAAAGTCCAAGCTCGGGGTTTGCCAGCGGTCTATGGAGCGAAGTATACTGGGCATCAAACTGACAGATCGTATACACAATACCACCATTCGCTCCAAGACCAAAATAAAAGATGTGGGGCGGAAAGCAGCCGAGCTCAAGTGGGAATGGGCTGGTCATGTGAGCAGAATGCATCCGGATAGATGGGCTGAAATAACAACAGATTGGGTCCCTGCAGGCTGGCGACGAAAAAGAGGCCGCCCTCGAACATGGTGGTCAGACGAACTAAGGGCCCATGAAAAGAACTGGCAAACCATCGCCACTGATAGAAGTTTGTGGAAGACTAGAGGGGAGGCCTTTTCCCAACAATGGGACACAACAGGCTCATAAAAAAAAAAAAAAAAAACTGCGGTCCTCAGCCTGGTTGAAAGAGGCATTTATTCAAAGAGTGGGCTGACTGGTCGCACCTGCCAGTGGAATGCAGTTTTCACCATCAGAGCCATCGCAGTCATCTTTGACAATGGGTACTGCAAGTTGGCACGAGAGACTGCTTGAAGTACCTATGGAACAGCCATAGAGTTTGGATTAACAGTTTTACAAAAATTTCTAGGTCTATGGAAAACAACATACTAATCATACATTGAAAGTAGGCTTCTTTGACTTATTATAATTTTTTGCGCAAGATGCAATGATATGTTGAAATAAATAAACCTTAACAGACATCAAATGTAATGGCTATATGAGGACATCTTAAGTTACTTAACTCATAAACAAATGGTCTCATGTTTTCGCTTGTTAATTAAGCATTTTCCATTCTTTGTGAAATACGAAGTGGTGACTGAGCTAGTCTATACGACTTTATAATAAGTAATGCGGTAATGTCACTTAACAGCACTTCATATTTCCACTGAGTACCTAACAATAATGTAATGGAGTGAAGGTTCATAAACCATTACAGCGTTACCAGTCCCCTGCGTGTAGTATGATGTTGCTGCCTGCCTCTCCTCGGCCTGCTCACCTGTCTCTAGCTGCTCTGTGTGCGCACACTCCGCGTGTTTGTGTTTGTTGACATCTGTGTTGCCATCTTGGTCTTGAGTGTCATCTGACATTGCTGACGCTGGGGACAGGGGACCGTCAGAGAGGTCAGAGCCCAGCTCAGCATCATCTTGCTCAACTTTGACAGCGAGGGCAGGGCCTGGTATGTTGTCCAGGTACTCAGTTGGAGTTACAGCCAGTGAGCCACTCAGCTCCAGCATACGCCGGTCCAGCAGAGACACAGATTGCACGTCAATCTGCGTACAACATAAACAGTCACTGACTAATGTAAATAGTAGATTATATGTATACCACACATTATGAAATATAAAAATTTGAAAATACCTCAGAGAAATGTTGAAGTACGGCAGTGAGCAGAGCCTGAGCGCGGGCCGCCTTCAGCATCAGCTTGTGGCTCTTGAGCAGCTGAGCGCGGCACACGTAGCACGCAGCCACGGGCCACGCCTCGCCCCGCACCAGCTGCAACCGTCAAACACAACGTACAGTTCCTAATATATCACAATCTGTACAGAGGTTGTTAAGGATTCCTGATACTGACACAGTCGTTCGTAAGCTTCTCGTAGACGACTTGTAGCGGAGTGCCGGCGATGGAGTACAAGCGGGCGTCGGTCGCCAGGCAGACGCGACACAAGGCCGTGTTTGGAGGCATCTCGAACCAACCATTTATAGCTGGCTGTTGTTAGATATTTATATGCTATTGCAAAATTTCGAGGCAAATTAATTGATTTAATCATAAAACAAATCAATATAAGGAATAAACATCAGAACATCAACGCTTGACAGTGACAGATAGATTTCTGACAGTATATACCATATATAGCGGGGTCGTAGTGACGAAGGACTCTTCATACAAACAACGAGCCACTATTAATATTGTATATTTAGTAACAATGTTATATACATAAAACACAAGTAATATTTTCCAGCACAATGCGCGAGATGTCATTTATAATAATTATTTATGTAGTTGTGATTCGCAAGCTTCGTAGGCAGCCGCAGAGAAGATCAAGAAGTCTGTCGTAGAACGTCACTTTGTTTCTTCTTGTCACCGGGCGAAACTTCTTGTAGGTGGCCAGTGATTTCATAGCGAGCGGCTAGGCGCGCAAGAAGGTAAGTGTTTATGTCTGACTGTTGTGTTTATTTGTTTGTGTAGTGGGATGTGTGATATACTAAATATATATGTAGGTATAGTAATATAGTAATTATATATAAATATTTTTATGATTATGTGGACACGCCACATCACTCCCCCCCTGAGGCCGTCCTAGGACGGACGATAGTGGGCCGGAGGCTTAACAATTCTTCCGGACCGTGTCCGGTGATAGTCACTTTCAGTGTCTTTCTCATTCTTTTCTTTTTCAGGTATACTGTGCAAAGGATCTGGGCTATTGTTAACAAAGTAAGCTGGTTTTATTCTGTCGATGGATACTGTTTGCTCTTTGCCTTTTATTAATAATTTGTAAACTTTGTCTTTTCTTTCCAGAATCAGGTATGGTCCTGAATATGCTGGCTGGAGAGGAGGTTTGACGCTGTCGTCTCGAAGGTAAACGTGTGTTGCAGTTTTCAAATCTTTAAAAATGAAGATATTTTTGTTGCAGTGACGTGATGCTGGTACTGGGCGGATATTTTCTATTATCGAGCGAAGTCGCGCGATGAAGTCGGTCACGTCAGTTGTTGTGACCGTGTTAGGGTTAAAGAATTCTCCAGGTAGCCTCAGTGTTTCTCCGTAAAGAAGTTCAGCGGGTGATGCTTGTAGGTCTTCTTTGATAGCGCTCCTTATGCCGAGCAGCACTAAGGGAAGTGATTCTGTCCAGCTAACAGTATTGTGGCATGTTATTGCTGCTTTTAACTGCCGGTGCATTCGCTCGACCATGCCATTACAAGCGGGGTGGTATGCAGTGGTTCTTTTGTGATTGAATCCGGTTATATCTGACAGATATTTGAACAAAGCGGATTCAAACTGCCTTCCGCGGTCTGTTACGATCTCTGTTGGGCATCCAAAGCGGGAAATCCATCCTTGAAGCAGTGCTTTTCCAACAGTTTCTGCTGTAATATCGGCTATGGGGTAGGCTTCAGGCCATCTCGTAAATCTGTCCACAGCTGTCAAGCAGTATCGAAAACCATCTGATATGGGAAGGGGTCCAATGAGATCAATATGAACATTTTGAAATCTGGCTTTAGGAAGATTGAATGTACTTAGAGGTGAAGAAGTATGCCGGGTGACTTTTGATGATTGACACGCGTGACATGCTTTTGACCATTCTCTGCAATCTTTTCTAATTCCAGGCCATACGAAACGCTGGGCGACCAAATTTGCAGAACTTTTAGCGCCAGGATGACTAAACGAGTGAAGGTTCTCGAAAACTTGTCTTCGGAAGTGTTGAGTAACGTAGGGTCTTTCGTTCCCGGTGCTAATGTCACAATAAATGGGCATGTTAGCTCCGTCCAAATTAACTTTCCTGAGTCGAAGCGCTGTAGATGAGTCTTTGAGAAGGTTCTGCAGTTCGGTGTCTGACGACTGAGATTTCGCTAAAGCTGTCAGGTCTATGGGTTGCGTAATTTCCGTTATTCTGGAGAGAGTATCAGCTACCACGTTATCTTTTCCAGATATATGTTGGATATCCGTAGTGAATTGGGCGATATAATCCAAATGCCTAAATTGCCGTGGTGAGCAGTTTTCTTTCTGGGACTTGAATGCAAAACAGATAGGTTTATGATCAGTATAGATCGTGAAGTGTCTGGCTTCTAGCATGTGACGAAAATGTTTGATGGCTTCGTAGATGGCTAGTAATTCTCGATCGTATGGAGAGTACTTCTGTTGAGATGGGCTCAATTTACGAGAGAAGAAAGCTAACGGTTGCCAATCGCCGTCTTTTAGTTGCTGTAAAGCTGCTCCAATAGCCGTATCTGAAGCATCCGTTACTAGAGCTAATTTAACGCCTAAGTCTGGGTGAGCCAAGAGGGTTGCCTGGCAAAGACTTGTTTTGCACTCTTCAAATGCCTCCAGGAGCTTTCCAGAGATGGTAACGGGAGATGAGCCTTTGACTGAACCTGCCAACAAGGCGTTTAGAGGGGCTTGTATTTTTGCTGCACCTGGGATGAATCGGCGATAATAGTTGATCATCCCGAGGAATCTCCGTAGTTCTTTCACGTTCTTCGGGATTGGGAACTCCTTAATAGCCTGAGTCTTTGTGTCGAGGGGCTTAATACCTTTTTCAGAAACATTGTAGCCTAAGAACTTGACTTCAGATGCTCCAAATACACATTTTGAAGTATTAATGACCATTCCAAATTCTTGAAGTTTGGTGAATATCTGCCGTAGGTGTTCCATGTGGCTCTCCTCGTCACGTGAGCAGATTAAAAAATCGTCCAAGTAACAGTAACAAAAATCAAGGCCTCTGGTCATCTCATCGACAAATCTTTGGAATGTTTGACCTGCGTTCCTCAATCCAAAAGTCATGTAATTGAATTCGAACATTCCAAAGGGCGTTGTGATGGCTGTTTTAGGGATATCATCAGGGCAGACTGGTATCTGATTGTAGGCTTTCACTAAATCTATTGTGCTGAAGACCTTACAGCCAGAAACATTATGTGTGAAATCCTGCACATGTCGTATAGGATATCTGTCTGGAATCGTGCGAGCGTTGAGCATCCTGTAGTCACCGCATGGTCGCCACCCGTTGTCTTTCTTTGGAGCTAGGTGCAGCGGCGAAGCCCAGGGACTCTCCGATGGACGAGCAGTTCCATTCTTCAACATTGCTTCAAATTCAGCTTTCGCTATTTTTAGTTTGTCCGGTGCCAATCTTCTCGGTGTGCACGAAATTGGCGGTCCTGGCGTTGTCCGAATGTGATGGACTGTTTGATGCCGTGGTATCCGCTGTGTGCCCGAGGGACGAGTTATTTCCGGGAAATCACTAAGTAGCTTGTGATACTTCGAGTCGCCGTATATAGTTTTCACTGACGAAATGCTAATAGTTGAAGTTGCTAGGGATGCTGCCGTTGACAATGTGGTTTTATTGTCAATTAGCCGACGATTACGACAGTCCACCATTAAATTGTAGAAGGAGAGGAAGTCGACTCCTATAATCGGTTTAGTGACGTCTGCCACTATGAATCGCCACGGAAAATCGCGTCGAAGACCGAGGTTTAAGTCCAGATGGATAATGCCATAAGTCTGGATAGGCGTCCCGTTTGCAGCAAAAAGTCCATACGAGGTTGGTTCTCGCCATTGATTAACTGCTGTACGAGGGTAGACACAGAGGTCGCTGCCTGTATCAACTAAGAACTGCATTTTGGTCCGTCTGTCCATTACAAACAAGCGACTGTACGACGTGGGGCAGTCATCTGTCGCCATTAACGACCGCCCTTGCAGTTTTCCGACTTCTCATAGTCACACGGCTGCTGACATGACTTAGCGTTCTCACGGTATTTGTAATGGTAAAAACAAATTGGGTACCTTCTATAACTTGACTGCGATCGTAGTCCACGTTGGTTGTTATCAGTCCTGGAAATCGACCTAGACCTGGAAGTTGACCTTCTGTCGTTACCGCCTCTAGAGGTAAGTGTTTCTATTTTGCGCGTCAGGTCCTCAATTTGCTGGGCCATTTTGGCTATCATGGGGTCGACTGATGTACTAGTTGCTGCTACCTGAGGCGTCGGTGGTACCAGTTCGTGAACTTTGTCTGCCAAGTCAGCAATAGATGAAAGGGGTGAGTCAGGTTGACATGCGATAACTGTTTGCAAATTCGCTGGCAGGCGGCTGGTCCAAATGGTTCGCAGGAAATCTTCTGGTACGTTGGGACCTGCTAAGCCTTGAAGATGTCGCAAAAATGTGGAAGGGCGACGGTCTCCCAACTCTTCGTGCATGAGGAGCTGTTTGACCTCCTTTTCTCTGGATGCCGACAATCTTTTTATCAACTCTGATTTCAATTTTTCATACTTCCCTTTTGCAGGTGGCGATATTATTATGGCCTTGACTTCGGCTGCATATCGCTGATCTAGTTGGGCGATGACGTAATAGTACTTGGTCTCGTCGTTCTTTATCCCTGAGAGTATGAAGTTACCTTCTATTTGAGCGAACCAAACGCTGGGCTCTTCCGCCCAAAACGGTGGTAATCGCACGCCTACTCTAAAAATATCAGATGGTGTAAACGATCCTTTTCCTACGTCGATCTCATCGCCGGACGCTTCGCTGCCATTTGCGGTTTCCATAGTTTTTCAATAAAATAAATCTGCCTTACTTGCTTATAAACTGGAATCCAGTATATGCCGGGGGTGTGTTCACTCTTGAGGGGTCACCAGTATAGCGGGGTCGTAGTGACGAAGGACTCTTCATACAAACAACGAGCCACTATTAATATTGTATATTTAGTAACAATGTTATATACATAAAACACAAGTAATATTTTCCAGCACAATGCGCGAGATGTCATTTATAATAATTATTTATGTAGTTGTGATTCGCAAGCTTCGTAGGCAGCCGCAGAGAAGATCAAGAAGTCTGTCGTAGAACGTCACTTTGTTTCTTCTTGTCACCGGGCGAAACTTCTTGTAGGTGGCCAGTGATTTCATAGCGAGCGGCTAGGCGCGCAAGAAGGTAAGTGTTTATGTCTGACTGTTGTGTTTATTTGTTTGTGTAGTGGGATGTGTGATATACTAAATATATATGTAGGTATAGTAATATAGTAATTATATATAAATATTTTTATGATTATGTGGACACGCCACACATAAATAAGGAATGATAGAAACGTTCATTCAGTGCTTTGTATGCATTAAGATTACCCGATTGCGATAGAAGGAGGGTTATCTTTTTCGAGTGTATGTATGTATATTTCTATGGGCGCCCTGCTGCCAAAACGGCTTGATGAGTTTAAGCTTGGAAAGTGTTGTTAGATTAGTTTTAATTCTGAGAGCGACACTAGGTTAATATGTAAAAAGGCAGTTTGGTTTTCTGTTTTTGTAGTAATGACTACTTGTTTGAAAGCTATTGGTTTTAATAAAAACGAACTATTAACAATCAGGTAGTGTCTGTTACTTTCTCAGAACATAGATATTTACTTAATTCACCAATCAAATGTTCTATCGTCAATCAAACTAGAGACGGCTTGCTAGCCGCGTCACCTGGACATGATTCAGATTCTCGCCCATCACCGCTCGACCGGCTTTTATAGTCGGTGCGTGAAGAGAAGCAGCTAGCTAATACATTACAAGTTCGTCCTTTTGTCGCAGACCACCATGAAAGCTTAAAATATATAAGTTGTTTATAACTTGTTCAAACAAGTAATGGCCTAGGTCTACCTTCAAATTTTTTGTTTTATTCAGTACCTACCTGCTAGCTACCCGGAGAACTTATTCATAAGAATCCGTCCAGTATTTCCTGAGATAAGCATGTACAAACACAAAAAACAGACAGACATTTTAAAATTTTTACTGCATTACTGTCTCCGTCGCCCCCAATTTTTTTTAAATATATTTAATGTACAGATATACTTTTTTACTGTTTTATTATATTTAAGCCTTTCTCCTCTGTGACCGGATATACCCCCGAGAATAATCTCTTCAAAAAAAATATAATTCGTTTGATATTCCATAGCATAAAAATTATGCAAATTCGCATACGCGCTTAGAGAGGTAAACAATCTACAGACATCGAAACTGCACTTGTTACTTAATATGCTTACGCCTACTCGTGGCTTAGTTATGTGGCACCGTTCTATGGGGAAGTGGAACTGACTGGGGACAGAGCATTTACGCTACAAAAAGGACTGGTCCGAATAATGGCCAACGTAAGACAAAGAGATAGTTGCAAACCACATTTTATTAAACACAAAATTCTCACATTGCCGTGTATTTATATTTTGGAAATATGTAAATTCGTCCGTAATTACCCACACTTTTTCGCAACAAGAAAGGACATAGTAACTAAATATACACTAATGATCTGTGGACATTATTTAGAGAGGATATACTGATATAGTGGCCGTTTTGATACGGTGGACATTTTAATGTAGAGGTCATTTTGTGACTAAAGGACTCCGACATCAGAGTAGGTTACAAGTACCTACTTCGCGCTTAAAACTTCAGTACCTGGGTGACCGAGCTTTGCTCGGTCGGTTACATCTCAAACATTAACTTTTATTTTTTTAAACTTGTCTAAAAACAGTACAAAATAAAAATTATATATAAACTTGAACATAAAAAAAAAACAAAAGTAAGTCACCGAGTGGGATTCGAACCCGTAACACTCTTTCTAGCGGTCAGCATCCTTAACCACTGAGCTAAGCGGATGGCGGCCGGCGCGAGGAAATTAGCGACCATATTCTGCGTGGAAAGAAAAACGAATGAAAACTCGAAAACACGCGTTTTCCCAAACATAAGACTAATCTAGATCGATTGTTTACCCCCAAAAACCCCCATATACCAATTTTCAACAAAATCGTTAGAGCCGTTTTCGAGATCACAAAAATTTATAAATAAATATATACATAAATAAATATACAAGAATTGCTCGTTTAAAGGTATAAGATTCGTCTAGTCCTCTAGCCATGGACTCTGTCTATAAAACTATATCATAAACTACCGAAAGCCAGACCAGACATTAAAAACTATAAAACATTCTTGAAACATGTTAGAGAATTTTTGTCTAACAAATGTTACTATTCTGTAACACAAGGCTCGAACTTACTTTAGGGCTAGCTTAGTCAGTGTAATTTGTCCCTATATATTTATTTATTTATTATTTATTGTAAAAGAATATTTAGAAGACAAAGAGAAATTTACTTTAAAATTTTTGATAAGTTCTATTAATCCATAATAAAATGAACATTGAAACTAATTCCAAATAATGACAAAATTACCAATAAGAACATATATATAATAATATTTATCAAATAATTACATTTTAAATTTATTTACATTTATGAAAATTTAATAAATAAAGCAAAAAAATATTAAATAAATAAAATATATTACATTTCATTGGTACACAAAGCATGCATACACATAATTGAAGCTTTATAATTCAAATGCCCTACTCCCAAGGGCCCTTAATTGATCCTTATTTTATTGTAACACCTGTATTGTACATTAAGGAAACAATAAATAATTGAGAATTGAGAATAGCATTACAAATGCACATAGGTACTGCCGTGTGATTTTGTGCCTAGAAAACTACTCCTCTTCCTGCAGATGTCGTAAGTGGCGACTAGAGGACTGAGCACAAACATCTCATGCTACAGCTGCATTCCCAAAGAGTTACGTTGGGCGGCGGCGGGTTGTAAAACTTTTTGCACAAATGCATTACCAGAGAGAGCTGACGTCAGCAGGCTTTGCATGAAAACCACACCCCTGGCTCCGAAGCATCACAGGTGAGTCACCATCACGCTAAAAGTGGTCTTTGGGCCCCGCAAGATCCGAAATGCTCTGTCTGCCCCGTTAAGGATAAAGAGGTGATAGTGTATTGCATCATATATTGAAATGAAAAGCATTTTTATGTCGAACAATTTTATTTGTGCTTATAATAAGGCAGTTTCCATCAACTCAAATGAGATACTTTTTCTAAACGTCAAAACAAACGAAACGAAATTTCATAAAACTTGTTCCAGGTAATACAACACGTATTAGCTGGAACAAGTTTTATGAAATTTCCGCACCCTATGAAAAGTTAATATTCGTTCAATGAATAGTAAATCTTATACCTTTAAACGAGCAATTCTTGTATGTATATATATATATTTATTTATAAATTTCTGTGATCTCGAAAACGGCTCTAACGATTTCGCTGAAAATTTGTATATGGGGGTTTTCGGGGGTAAACAATCGATCTAGATTAGTTTTATGTTTGGGAAAACGCGTGTTTTTGCGTGTCGCTAATTTCGTCGCGCCGCGACCGCCTTGATTTAGCTCAGTGGTTATGGATAGCGACCGCTAGAAAGAGTGTTACGGGTTCGAATCCCACTCGGTGACTTACTTTTGTTTTTTTTTATGTTTTAGTTTATATATTTTTTTTTATTTTGCATTGTACTTACTTGTCTAAAAAGACAAGTTTAAAAAAAATTAGTTAATGTTTGAGATGTAACCGAGCAAAGCTCGGTCGCCCAGGTACTAATAATACTAATTTCGTACAATATGGAGCAAACTGAGCGCTCAGGTGCTATCTCTCTTTTTTCACTTTGCTTTCTTTTCTATCATTGCGCTAGATGAAACAACAAGCATTTTCAACCATGCTCGCGTTTACGACAGCCGGACCGGGAAGGGAGCGCTTTCAGTAAGCCTTACGAGTGTGTGAAATAAATGTTTTTTATTTAGAATCTTCATTAAATTTGCAAGGTTTCTATGCAAATATTTTCTTTACTTTTACAATTCATAAGTACTATATGATCGGCCGAAGTTTAGGTAAAATTTGTACAAAAAAGCAGATTTTTGGAGACTTATACTGAATTTGTTTTTCCAAATTTTAATTTTTAATTTCGATAGAAACCTAGGTATAGCGCACAAGATTCCTGTTAGTTCAAAACTTTCCAAGAAACATCTGTTACAACGCCATAAGGTACGAGCGTTTGTTTGAAAAGTAAGGCGGGTTGGCCGCCCTTAATATCAGTTTTTCCGCAATAATCTACGAATAATAATTCTCTAGAAGCGTAACTAATCCCGCAAAATAATTCCACGCGATATGTACCGCGGCGGGCGGGTGTGTATGTCCCTAGCGGAAAAGTGTCGAAGCTGCCTTCAAATGTTTCTCGATAAATGAAATTTGTGTATACAGTAATTTTTGAGAAATTCGCCAAAAACATATTCCGCCAGGGAAACGTCTCTCTTTTTGGAGACGGACGGAATTTTGTCAGGGATCCAGGATTCAATTAGCTGAGCAATTATTGTATCATAAGAGACAAATGTTCATGTACAAATGAACTTTGTATGTTATAGGCCTCTGAAGTTATTCAAAATTTCGCTGGGGAAATGTTTGGCCTTTTGCTAGATCTCACAAACGGTTTGGAATACGGTCTTGATTTTTTTTACACACATTGCTATTCATTTGTTTATAACATCTGTAAATACAGAATCCAAATAAACCACTTACGAATAATAAATTAAACATTAAAGTAGGTATTTTGGTTCTAGTGGTTTAACTAAAGGACATAGGGAAAAGGTTTGAATGTTGATTTATGTATTAAAACTGCTTCCAACATCTGGGAAAGTACGATTGTAATAAAGTATTAAAAAAGATACAACAATAAATAATGTCCCACTGACATTATGATTTTGAATCGGTCTATTGGACGAGTTTTATATTATAATTCCAATCTTTAATGTGTTAATTCAACTACCCATATTCCAAAAATTAGCTTAATGCAATTAGTAATAAAGGAAATATAGTAAAAAAAACCAGCGACACTTAAAACTTTGTTATAAACCGACCAATTTCGGATGGCTATGAAAAAGCGACTGCTTAGTACAAATAGCTGACTTCTGAAATATGCAATATTATCGACTGGAATTGGTACAGACGCGTACACAATACATTAAAGTTGGAAGATTTAATACATCTTAAGTACCTATTATTTAGATCTAATCAGTCAAAAAAATTGAAAGGCGATGGATGCAAGATATTCTAGATCGGTCATTTTGGAAATCTTTGGGAGAGGCCTATGTCCAGCAGTGGACGTTATGCGGCTGAAATGATGATGATAATGATGTTCAAAAAAATTAATTTATTAACCTATGTGTATAGTTATACGTAGGTATATAAGCATACTGAAAATATTTTTTATTTTATTTTCCTACATAGGTCGTACACGGATCAGCTGACTGAACGAATTACGAAGTGAAGTGAAGACAGCTATAAGAATATTCGTGTTTCGGAATAGTTAATTTTCTCTATAATACCACGCTCGGGCACAGGTTTTGGTCACGTAATCAATATATATCCTTTACCGTAAAACCTAGGTCTAATACGTGTATTAAGTTGTATTTCAAATTATATAATATGAGCTTAGTATACATTAGTAGTAATTTGACTTATTAACATACTCACATAACTGATATTTTGTACGGTAACATAACAACACTGCAATTAATGCTATTCAAAGTATCAAAACACTTCGAGTAGTGCGCGCTTACTGATACCTACGAGCCGCAAGGTCAGGGACCCCGCTGCAAATAGTAACAGATACAGCTGAGCGGCGCGGCCGGCATATAAAAGTAGACTTTAATTTACGTGAATAAGGTTTAAAGTCGAGTGGGGACGGGACGAACGCTTGAGGATAGTAGGTTTGTTTGAAGTAGGAATGCATGTTAAGGTACTACGACGCGACGAAATTAATACTATTATAATTAATTTCTTTTTCTCGAGTTTAATGACGATTCGTTTATTTTATTTATAATTGCAGTAATGCTATCTATCGAAAAGACTACACAATACTCAGTAATTGGGTTGTCAAGTAATTTTTAAAAAGATCTGATTCGCAATCCTTTTTTAGGAATAGCCTCTAGGAGAAGCTTTTGTGGTGTACATCTCTGTATAACTTATTAAATTAGCCGGCCCTGGATAACCCTAAGTAGGGCCCTGCCTTCGGCGGGGCCGAAGAGCGGTGCGCGGGCGCCGCGACGAAGACCGCGGCCGGCACTTCAACGCACGGAGCTCGACAGTGCACCGATATCAGCCTTACGCACAACCCGTGTCGCGCTATCCCTCATTTTGCTACGCATAACGCTATCGATCTATTTCATTCTCATTGTAAATTATTTTTCATTCTTTCTTTCAATCTGTTCTTTCTTGTATCCATTTTTCTTGATCATTATAACGGTAAATTCACTTCCATCTTTCATTTACGCTTCCCGCATCTATATTTATTTTACAAAGCGCATTTAATACGCTTTATACCCCGACGTGATCAGCATCGCCCGTCTACGCATTAGTCAGTAGGTCGTATCGTTCCGCGCGTAACATGCCGAACAAAAAAATGGATACAAGAAAGAACAGATTGAAAGAAGGAATGAAAAATAATTTACAATGAGAATGAAATAGATCGATAGCGTTATGCGTAGCAAAATGAGGGATAGCGCGACACGGGTTGTGCGTAAGGCTGATATCGGTGCACTGTCGAGCTCCGTGCGTTGAAGTGCCGGCCGCGGTCTTCGTCGCGGCGCCCGCGCACCGCTCTTCGGCCCCGCGGAAGGCAGGGCCCTACTTAGGGTTATCCAGGGCCGGCTAATTTAATAAGTTATACAGAGATGTACACCACACTTTTTTTAATCAGATTTTAAAATAAGGTCTTACTTATTTAGATATTTGCAAAAATCCTATTGACCTTCATTTTCAAACAAGGTGCAGCATATTTGAGGAAGTGATGTCACAGTAAAGATTTTTTTGAGTAATGTTGGCAATTTCCACTTTCAGTACTGTACTGAAGCACCATTTTTTAAACGCGATGTCATCTAAACGACTGGTTTTTCCATACAAAACCGTTTGTTTAGTGACTTCACGTTTCAAAAATGGCACCACTGTATTATATGTCACTGTTACTGTCATCTACCTTTTTCTATACATGTATTTGTTATAAAATATAGTATCGTTGAGTTAGTATCCCATAACACAAGTCTCAAACTTACTTTGAGGCTAGCTCAATCTGTGTAATATGTCCCTGTATATTTATATATATATATTTATATCTAGCAACACAACAACTTGACAACAACCAACATAGCGACGGTAATTTAAACAGTAGACATTGACAGTTGACAGATGTCATTGTTTTTTTACTGTAGGCATGGGAAAAATGTATATATCGATTGATGTGTGTCGTTACTTCCGGTGTAAAGCTTAAAATAAAATTAAAAAATCCTGATAACACGTAGACTTTTTTATTCACTTTAGTTTCTTAAAATTGTCTATATTTTTGATTAAAGGCACCTTTGACACTTTTATATATTTTAGTTGACTACCCAATTATAATTACACTCAAATTTTATATGTCAATAAACATTTGAAGACATCTTTACATTAAAGATCTAGTATAGTCAACATTTATTATTCGACACTTTTCCGCTGAGGACATGCACACCAAAATATGGACTTGAAAAATTACGAAATAATTCACCGCAAAGAGTTAATATTATTTAACATTCATAGCTTCTCGACAGTATGTGTTTAAATTACTATTTTCTGAAAACTGCCTTGACAAACACAACATTTATATGGTTTCTCGCCAGTATGTGTTTTAAGATGAATATTTAAACTACCCCTTTGTGTAAACCGTTTTTGACAAATATTACATTCATATGGTTTCTTACCAGTATGTACTCTAAGATGAATTTTTAAAGTACTCTTTAGTAAATACCGACGTTGACAAATGTAACATTCATATGGTTTCTCGCCAGTATGTGTTATAAAATGTCTATTTAATTTATCTTTTCGTGAAAACCGCCTTTCACAAACACTACATTTATATGGTTTCTCGCCAGTATGTGTTTGAAGATGACGTCTGAAATCAACTTTTTTTTTAAACCGCCTTTGACACACATTACATACATATGGTGTCTCGCCACTATGTGTTTTAAGATGTTTATTTAAATTATCCTCATGTGAAAACCGCTTTTGACAAACATTACACTCATATGGTTTCTCGCCAGTATGTGTTTTGAAATGACTATTTAATTTATCTTTTCGTGAAAACTGCCTTTGACAAACATTACATTCATATGGTTTCTCGCCAGTATGTGTTTTAAGATGTTTATTTAAATTGTCCTTATGTGAAAACCGCTTTTGACAAACATTACATTCATATGGTTTCTCGCCAGTATGTGTTTTAAAATGACTATTTAATTTATCTTTTCGTGAAAACCGCCTTTGACAAACATTACATTCATATGGTTTCTCGTCAGTATGTGTATTAAGATGAACATTTAAATTACTCTTTCGAAAAAACCGCCTTTGACAAACATTACATTCATATGGTTTCTCGCCAGTGTGTGTTTTAAGATGACGTCTTAAACTACTTTTATGACGAAACTGACGTTGACAAGTACTACACTCAATTGGTTTCGTACCAGTGTGTACAACAAGATGACGTTTCAATCCTTGCTTTGTAGAAAACCCACATTGACAAACATGACACTGAAGACTTTTCTTCCCAAAGTGAGTATTTAAATGCCTTTTTATTTCAGATCGATATTGAAACCGACGTTGACAAATATCGCACTCATACGGTTGGTCGTCTGCGTGTAATTTAAGATGACTGCGTAAGTCACGTTTTTGTGCAAACGAACGTGGACAATTGTTACAGTAATATACTGGCTGGGCATTTTGTGCGTTCGAGTCTCCCCGAGACGGGTGTGTGCTGTCGGTGTCGTCATCTTCTTGTTCCGCAACTTTTAAGTTTCTCTTTTGAGTAAAGCTGCGTTGACAGTCAGAAGGTTTTTCACCTGTGTGAGCCCCCTTCTTTCCGTCCCCCTCAACTCCACGCTCCCCCCTCGCTCCGTCCCCTTCCCGCACCGTGTCTTCACTATGCAGGGGGAGGTCTTCCTCGACTTCACGCTCTACTGTCGCATCATTCCTCGCCTCCACCGCTCTTTCAAGCAGCGGGAGGGGTTCATTGTGTTCTTCATCTTCACTGTCCTCATACTTGATGTATGAGGCCAGGCTGCGTGCCGGGGGACCGGCGGCTGATGCCTCAACGGGTCCTGCAAGAAGACTTGGTGTTACTCCACTGCCTGCGCAGAGTTTGGTGGCGAAGCGATTGCTGCTTTAAGGGTATGAAGGACCGCGGGCAGAGTAGAATACCACTTGTTACTACTCGTTTGTTTCCAACAGGTGTCGTGAGAAACGACTAAGGTGTGTAGTAGTAGGAAACACTCATACAGTTTATAACGGGTTGTTTTTTTAGACGTGTGGTTTTCAAAAAGAAATAAGACGCATATTATTTAATGTTACATACATACATATTATCACGCCTGATCCTGACAAACATCTTTTACTTCATCTAAACTCATCAATCTCTTCATACACGTCCTTCGGTTACGGGTACTTTTTACCTCTCCTTTTTTAGAACGTCTGCAATTTGGTCGCAGAATGTTCGCCGAGGCCGACCCTTTCCTACTGTTCCTTTCACATTTGTCATATAAATATTTTTCGTCAATCTCTTTTCATCCATCCTTTCTACATGCCCAAACCATCTTAACATCCCTTTCTCTATTTTTGTCACAACATCCTCTTTTACTCCACACCGCTCCCTTATGGCATCATTCCGTATTCGATCTTTCAAGGTAACACCACACATACTCCTCAGCGCTCGCATTTCAACTGCATTTATTCTACTTTCATGCTTTCTCTGCCATACCCAACTCTCACTACCGTACATTAAAGTACGTATCAGTACTCCTTTATGAACAGCGAGACGTGCCTTGTCTGATACCTTCCTACTGCTCATAAAGGAATGTAACGCTCCATTCACTTGGTTACCCGCATTCACTCTTTTTTCAACATCACCCTCGTGCTTACCATCTTTTGTAAACATACATCCCAAGTATACAAACTCTTTCACTTGCTCAACTTTCACCCCATTTATTAAAATATTGCATTCTGTTGCACTATCGTCCTTTTCAAACACCATAACTTTGGTTTTACTGACATTAACTTTCATACCCTTTTTCTCTAATGCATCATTCGTAACAGCTATCACCTTCTGTAATTCCTCCTCTGAGTCCGCAAGTATTACTTGGTCATCGGCATAGAGAAGGCATTTGATTAATAACTCATCTATTCTAACACCACATTCATCATCTTTCAAATCTGTCAAACAACTGTCCATGAATAAGTTGAACAGCCAAGGCGACGCTACACATCCCTGTCTAACACCTTTTTCGATGTTAAACCAGACTGTGTATTCGCCGTCAATTCTGACACAAGCACTGGAATTCCTATAAAGAGATTTCAGTGCTCGGATCAGATGGCTGCTCAGCCCATACGCAGACAATGTTGACCACAGTTCATTTCTCACCACTCTGTCATAGGCTGTTTCTAAATCTAAGAAGATGCAATAGACTTTTCGACCTTTGGCCAAAAGCTTCTCTTAAATGCATCTTAGAGAAAAGACCTGATCCGTGCATCCCATACCCTTTCTAAATCCCGCTTGTACATCCCATAACTTCTCTTCGGTATTTTTCACCACCCTTTCTATCAAGACCTTTGCATACAATTTGACGCTGAGAAGACTAATTGCCTCGGTAGTTTTTACAGTCTTGCTGTGAACCTTTTCCTTTATACAGCGGTACAATTACCGCATTGCACCAATCTTTTGGCACCACACAGTTTTTAAAACAAAGATTGAAAAGGTGACACAACGGACTAGCTACTATGCCCTGTCCAGCCTTCAGCATTTCGACAGTAATCCTATCATACCCTCCAGCTTTTCCCATTTTCATACAATTTAATGCTTTCACAACTTCATCCATACTTATTTCCTCGTCATAATTTTGCATATCACTCTCTTGTGCGTCATTTTCAGGCTCCGGTACTCTCATTTCATCTTTTTCAAACAGTCCTTCAAAATATTCCTTCCATCTATCTACTATACTCTGTAACCCAACTAATAATCTTCCATTCTTGTCTCTGATCTTGTTTAACTCAGAGGTCGTATTTTTACCTCTAACTGTTTTAACGCTCTTCCAAAAGTATTTAATATTACTTTTAAAGTCTTCGAGTCAACCTAATGTCAAAATCATCCTTTTGTTATTTTTTCTTCTCTTTTACTATCTCTTTCACAATCAAAGTCATCCTTTTATATTCTTGCTTTGCTGCAAATACATCACTATCCCTTGCATTCTGATTTCTTCGATCAGCTCGTACTGACAACCAATCCTTCCATGCTTTCTTCTTCTTTTTTACAGCGTCTTGTACTTCCTTGTCCCACCATACATTTACCACCTTGCCTTTTCTTCTTATTGTCATACCACATACATCAATAGCGGTGTCAATCATTCCTTCTTTTAATACTGTCCACACGTTTTCTATCTCACATTCGTCCTCTATTCCTTGAAATTTTTCTATTAGTATTGATTTATATTTCTTTTTTGCATCTTCTTCTTGTAATTTCTCAACTTTTATCCGTTCCAACCTGTTGGAGGGGTTGAATATAAAATTTCGCCATTTTTTAAAAAGGTTTCTAGTAATACAGATTACCAAATAATGATCTGTAGAAATCCCTACTCCACGGTAAGACCTTGTATCAATCACATTCTTTTTCATTCTTTCGTCCACTATTATAAAATCAATCATACTCTTCACTCCGTTTTCCGTGTTTGTCACACAAAGATTCTTTTGCAGACATACCTCAAGCAAACTTTTCCCATTTTCGTTTTCCCTTTCATCGCCAAACAAACCCAATACCTTTTCATAACCATCTCGCTTAATACCAACCCATCCATTAAAATCACCTAGCATAACTATCTTCTCATTGTCTTTACAACCACTCAAAACATCATTCACACTATCCCAAAATTCCTTTCTTTCTTCTTTAACTTTTAGACTTACCTTCTGTAGGCGCATACACTCCCAATATAAATATTCGATTCAACCCAACTTTCATTCAAGTCTTGAACTTACAAATTCATACTCACTCACACACTCTATGTTTCTGTATCATTGCGTTCCCACGAGTAATGGGGATCTATTCGGTCGCACCTGACAGAGCCCCTTGTCAGGCGAAGGCTAGCCTTGTTCTGGGGGCGCCCGACCCCAGGGCAAAACAGCACGCTCGAGACTAGGCTCGCCCCTAGCCACGCATCCCTCGGCACGGCAGACCTTGGATTGGCATGGAAAAAGAAGGCAGGGAGAAAGTAACATATAAAGAGATATAAATATATAAGGACAGGATTAATTGGGATTGGGATAGGACGCGAGATAATGCGCTCACCAGAACCGAGAAGTGGTCGAAAATTGGGCCTCTCGGCTGGAATTTATTCGTGCCAGCCGCGGCGGCCACTTGCCCGAAATTATTTTAAGAACATGATGGCAAACCTTTATCTTTATAATAAAGTTAAATTCTCGGCCATAACATTAAATAACTTGCGTTTTATTTCTTTTTCAAAACCACACGTTTAAAAAAACACCCATTACTATCTACTGCGGCCCTTATCCTGGTTGAAAGAGGCATTTATACAAACAGTGGGCCGACCGGTCTCACCTGCCAGTGGAATGCAGTTTTCACCATCAGAGTCATTGCAGTCATCTTTGACAATGGATCCTGCAAGTTGGCACGAGAGACTGCTTGAAGTACCTGTGGAACAGCCATTGGTTTTGAATTAACATAGTTTCACAGATATTTCAAGGTCTATGGAAAACACCATACTAAATTAGTATGGTGTTTTCCATAGACCTTGAAAGTAGGCTTCTTTGGCTTATTATAATTTTTTTGCTGGGAAGTGTGCGAAGATGTAAATATATGTTGAAATATGTAAACAGACATCAAAGAGATGTCTATATATGAGAATTCTCTTGCGATTGATTAAATAGTCTAGGGCTCTAAAGATCTCTTATCAAGGGGCGTAAAAATTACTCTTAAAAATATGTAAATTTATCTGTGCCTCTTGCTTGACTCCAGCTGCGTGCGGCGCATGCTTGACGGGCGCATCAAGGGCGTTGTTAATCTACGTGCTTACCATCAAGCTGCTTGACCGTCTCCGGGCGCGTGAGCCATGCTTATTTAAAGTAAATAAGTGTTCTGTGATTACAGTTTGTTTCCCATTTCAAGCAGGACATCTTGAGTTACCTAACCTATAAACAAATGGTCTCAGGTTTTCGCTTGGTAATTAAGCATATTCCATTCTTCGTGAAATACAAAGTGGTGACTCAGCTAGTCCATATGTCTTTACAATAACTAATTTCGTAATGTGACTTAACAGCATATTTCCACTGAGTACCGAACAATGTGCAGTGTTACCAGTCCCCTGCGTGTAGTATGATGTTGCTGCCTGCCTCTCCTCGGCCTGCTCACCTGTCTCTTGCTGCTGTGTGTGCGCACACTCCGCATGTTTGTGTTTGTTGACATCTGTGTTGCCATCTTGGTCTTGAGTGTCATCTGACATTGCTGACGCTGGGGACGGGGGACCGTCAGAGAGGTCAGAGCCCAGCTCAGCATTGCCTTGCTCAAATTTCACGGCTCTGGCAGGGCGTGGCATGTTGTCCAGGTACTCGGCTCCAGAAACAACCAGCGAGCCGCACAGCCCCAGCAAACGCCGGTCCAGCAGAGACACAGATTGCACATCAATCTGCATACAACATAAATGGTCATTGACTAAATAGTTAATTATATACCACATATTATAAAATCTGAAAATACCTCAGAAAAATGTTGCAGTACGGCAGTGAGCAGAGCCTGCGCGCGGGCCGCCTTCAGCATAAGCTTGTGGCTCTTGAGCAGCTGAGCGCGGCACACGTAGCACGCAGCCACGGGCCACGCCTCGCCCCGCACCAGCTGCAACCGTCAAACACAA
Source organism: Acrobasis consociella (assembly GCA_963555685.1). NCBI lineage: Eukaryota > Metazoa > Arthropoda > Insecta > Lepidoptera > Pyralidae > Acrobasis > Acrobasis consociella. The sequence goes on along the minus strand of OY743132.1, from coordinate 9,962,616 downwards.
CATACAGTTCCTATTATATCACAATCTGTACAGGGGTTGTTGAGGATTCCTGATACTAACACTGTCGTTCGTAAGCTTCTCGTAGACGACTTGTAGCGGAGTGCCGGCGATGGAGTACAAGCGGGCGTCGGTCGCCAGGCAGACGCGACACAAGGCCGTGTTGGGAGGCATGTCGAACCAACCATTTACAGCTGGCTGTTATTATAGATGTTTTTATTTTTAATGCAAAATATCGAGACAAATGAACTGAATTTATACAAAACAAATCAATGAAAGAAATAAACACCATGTAATGTGAACGTTACAATTAGAACCTCTTTTTCTAATTAGATAATTGTGCGTTGCTTGCACGTTGCAAAAAAAATGCAAACTCAGAATAAAATTAAGTCACTAGGCAGTTATTGCAATGGGTATTCAGCTATGATGTACGCTCCGTTGCATGTTGCTTTGCTTGTCCTTGACACTCTTGTCAGGCGCTTGACAGTGACATATAGATTTCTCTGACAGTAGAAAATAAACCACATGCGGCAACGAATGATTGGAACATTCATTCAGTGCTACGCACTATCCATTACCCGACTGCGAGAGGAGGGTTATATGTATGTATGTATGTATATTTCTATGGGTCTGTCCCGTTAAGGATAAAGAGATGATAGTGTATTTGCATATTATATTGAAATGAAAAGCATTTTTATGTCGGCTTATTTATTTGTGCTTACAATTATTTAGAAAACTAGCGTGCAGATTACACACACTGATATCGAGGTGTCATCACTAGTGCGAAGTGACCACAGTACAGTACAGTTATGAGAGCAAACGCTCGTTTGCAGAGAGTGCACTCGTAGGGCTTCTCGGCGTGACGCTCGGCGCCCCCGGGCGCCGAGTCATCGTCGCACCGACGATCCCCAGCACTGCCCTCGTCAGGGTTCACATCGGAATGTGAAATCTAGCGTTGCATAACTATCGATAGTTTGACTATCGATAGTTGACCTTGAAAAACAGTCACAATATCGATAGTATCGATTGTCAATAGTTTGCAATACTGTTGATGAAAGGTCAAACTATCGATAGTATCGATACTATTGAATTTAGATACTATCGATAGTTTTTAATTAATACTATCGATAGTAAAGTTGCTATTTGAATAAAAAACATCGATAGCTAAATTACTATCGATAGTATTATAATATCGATATTCGTCTAAAAAGCAATAGTATTGATTTTATACATACCGCGGTAAAGTGTTTTTTTAAATGTTTTAGGAATAAGATTCTATAAATTTTTAATTACGTTGTTTGTTTGTTTACTGTTTATTGGCCGAAGCCCGCAACTTCATTCGCGTGGACTTTATACTCCGGAAAATTCTCATCAGGCTGAACAACTTTTTCTAAGGCGTCACTTTTATATTTCTTGTAGTTTAGCTGGACCATTATGGTTCTGCATCAGGTGTTCCATTCTATCCTATATGTTGCTCAGACTTAACAGCTATATAACAAACAAAGTTTCATTTGAATCCGTCCAGTATTTCCGGAGATTAGCTTGTACAAACAGACAGAATTTTTTTTTAATAAATTCAATGTTCAGACCCCTTTTTGTACTATTTTGTATAGATAAAGGCATTTCTTTTACAACATGTGACAATCGTTTTATGCTTAAATCTGTGAGAACTCCACCTGTCCCAGCCAGGGACGTGCATCACCGATTATTGCAGGATAGACTAATTGTAGGGCCTTTGCCCAGCAGTGGGACAAAAAAAAGTTTAGCTGGACCATTATGGTTCTGCATCAAGTGTTCCATTCTATCTATACACGATGATTTTTTATTGGTTCTGAAGCCGAAGGCCACTTCATAGGCATCGTTAGTAAGACCTAATTAGCTGGTCAAAATAAAAATTCAGAAACAAAAAATGTTGACTAAAACTCGAAAGTAAAATTGTGAGGTCAATTAGTAGTACCGCCGCCATACACCGCCCGCCGGCCGGCCGGGGTCATCGACATTTCGCAGTAGGCGGCCGGCGTATAACTACGTGGTCTCGATCGAAAATCATTTACGCAACTTTTTTATCTTATGACATACAGAAATTTGGATGACGTATATGGATAGAGGAATTTATTTACTATACGACATTTTTTTTTCCAAAACCAATGAAAAGTCAGCGTGTATATTGCTCAGACTTAACAGCTATACATTGTCCTTTTTTATTAAGTACAAATATTTTAAGGGGTGATTCAGTCCATCATTTTAAACAACTATTCCCAATAAATGTATATCGAAATACAAAAAAAAAAAATATTTTCCATAGTACTGATATCACGTGACTAATTCGGTTTGTATGAGAAGCTAAAAAATTTTTTTCGTATTTCGATATACATTTATTGGGAAAAGTTGTTTAAAATGATGCATTGAGCCACCCCTTAAAATATTTGTACTTGATTAAAAAGGACATTGTATAACAAACAAAGTTTCATTTGAATCCGTCCAGTATTTCCGGAGATTAGCTTGTACAAACAGACACATTTTTTTACTATTTTGTATAGATAAAGGCATTTCATTTACAACGGGTGACAATCGTTTTATGCTTAAATCTGTGAGAACTCCACCTGTCCCAGCTAGCAAGGTGTGTTCCCACATGACATTTATAGAGATCGGAGAGCAAGAGACTTACAGAACCAGAGAACAAATATATTTATTTTACAATATAACTGTTATAAGAAATTACAAGTACTAAGATATGTTATTCCTATTAGGAGTGAAAGTGGAATGAGTCAGAAATGATGAGGAAGGAAATGTGTGTGGAATTTAAAAATTAAATTTAGAAATGAAATTTGAAGATAATGAAATGATAGAAAGAAGGTGGGCTAGAACATGAAGAATGGTGCTTATTGCAACATCGTTACAAATCTAAGAATTTACAGACACTGTGCTATAGACTGGGACCGAAAAACTTTATTTTTGCCATCTTGCGAGCGAAAGGACGTATTTCATTAATCTTGTTACTTTAATTTTATTATATTATTATTCTACATGAATCAATAACTAGAATGAATAATAAATGTAAAGCCTGTGATACGGTGATCTACGAGTACGACATTTCGTTTATGGAATGTTCCCAAGGAAACTGTAGGAAATTGTACCATCTGAAGTGCCTGGGGATGTCAACGGATAAATTTGAAGGATTGTCTACCGAATACAAGAGTACCTGGATCTGTCCTGAATGTGTGAGCTCCATTCCAAAGCGGGACAACACTAATACGCCAATTAGAGGTACCATCCAGATGAACAAAACATTCACACCAGGGAACTTTGTCAACAATGAACGCGGGAGTCGTCTCAACACAAACGACGTATCGTTGGTGGAGAACGACAGCAACATACTCGAGGAACTGCGCGAGCTCCGCTTGGAAGCGAAGGTCCGACACGACGAGCAAGTAAGAGAATACGCATTATTAAAAGATCGATTTGTAAACACAGAAACCGAGTTACAACTACTAAAGCAAATGTTGATGGTAGTTACGGAAAAAGCTAGTAGGGTAGACTCATTAGAATCGAAAGTTACTAAGTTGACTGAGAGGAATTACCAGCTAGAAGAACTTGTTCGAGGAAAATTTGTGTCAACAGAAAATGTAACAGTGGATGCAAATAAAAAATCAACAGAAAAGCCCTCGTTTGCAAAGATAACACAACGAAATAATAGCAAGATAACCACGAAGGTACCTACAAATGCATGTGTGGCCACGAAACCTGCGATTGTGGCGTCAGTGACTGAGAGCTATGAGAAAACCACTATGGAAGTAAATATAAGCAATTTGACAAACAAAGACAAGGATCTTAGACAGGAAATGAAACAGCAGGTAAACGAGGAAAATGAAGAAAACTGGACAATTGTAAGCAAGAAAAAGAGCAGATACCCCAATACTGATGTTAGAAAAGGAGGGTGCACAGATGTTGCAGATATCAAGGGCACCGAAAGGAAGAAGTACCTGCATGTTTGGAGACTGGATGTTGAGACTACTGCTGATAACCTGGAAAAGTATGTTAAAAAGGTATGTGGCGATGTACCAGTCAAAGTCGATAAAATTAAACACAAGACCGAGCGCGACTACGCTTCATTTATTATAGGAGTCCCAGAGAGCCTATATGACAAGTTATGTCAACCAGAAAACTGGGCAGTGAATATAGAATTTTGTGAATGGGTGTGGTTTCGTAGACCATCACCTAAACCCAAAAGTACGCAATAGTCACCTGGAAATCTATTACCAAAATGTTAGAGGTCTGCGTACAAAATTGGAGTCATTCAAATGTAATCTCCCATCGCTTGCCTCAGACTTATTCGCTATCACAGAAACAAGCTGCAATGAAAGCATACATGACGCGGAAATTGTACCACTCGGATACAGAATAATACGATGCGATCGAACGGATGGTCGGAAACAAGGCGGCGCATTTCTCGTGGCCACACCGCGCTTTGAGTTACGTCATGTGCCGCTGCCGAGCGACGTAAAAATCGACGAGCGAGTGTTCGAGCTAGCGTGTGCGGCGGTATATTTAAATAATAGATTTTTGTTTCTTTGTTGTGTAGTCTATATCCCACCCAGTAGCAATGAACAGGAGTATATGATACTATTTAATATTATTGAACAGTTTTGTAGTAAATTTAGTGAAATTATATTATTAGGAGATCTTAACTTATATTCTTGTAATGAAAATGTAACTTGTTATTTTGAATACTTTAAAACATATTGTAGGTTCATTCAGAGCAACCGAGTAGGTAACAGTCAAAACCGATTTTTGGACGTAGTACTGAGCACGTTGGACGAGGAGAGTGTGTCGGTGCGCGCGTCCGATGCGCCGCTCGTTAAGGTGGATCCTCTGCATCCGCCGCTAGAGGTGGCGGTACGCCCGCGCGCGCGCTCTTCCCCCGCGATGCAGTGCTCGCGTAGTAAGGGCATGCCTACACAAGAGGAAAATAATCACCACACACAACACGCTTGGAATTTTAAAAAAGCAAATTTTCCTCTCCTTTATGCGTCAATTGCAAATGTAGATTGGGCCCCATTATATAATTTGGATAAGGATTCTAGTTTGATGTTTTTCTATGATACAATTTATAAAATTCTAGATAATTGTATTCCTAGAAGAGGCTCGTATTGTACATATCGCAATAACACCTACCCTGAATGGTATACAGGGGATATCATTCGGAATTTAAAATTGAAAAACGCCCTTCATAAAAAATATAAAGTAAGTAAATCACAGTCAGACTATGAAGAATTCAGTAGGTGTAGGGCTAAAGTAAAAAACAGCATAAACCGAGCTCACGAACAATACCAACATCGTGTACAAAAAAACTTACTTGAAGACCCGAAGACCTTCTGGAACTACACAAAATCCAAAACTGGAAGAACGTCTTACAAAAAGATCTTAACAAATGGTGAACTTTTGACGGAGGCACAATGCGTACAGGAGTTTGCAGAATATTTCCAGTCGGTGTATAGTTCAAGGCGAGCTAAGCTAGACGTTCAAGAGGCGGTCGTGAAAGCCGGCGGCGAGAACGGAGCGGCGCGTGTGCACATAGCGCAGCTGCGGCTGGAGGACGTGCAATCGGCCCTAGACAGACTCAAACCAAAGCGCTCAGCTGGCCCGGATGGCATTCCGCCATTTTTTTTAAAAGATTGTCGCAGTGTGCTTGCAAAACCGCTTTTGTATATCTTCAACCAGTACTTGAAAGACGGGACTTTCCCGGACTGGAAGATGTCCAAGGTGGTTCCGATACCAAAAGGAGGAGCAGGAGACAATTTAGAAGGGCACAGAGGAGTAGCTGTTATCGCAGGCCCTGCAAAAGTCTTTGAATCCGCACTTCAATCGCGCATATACACCGAAGTAAAGGAACAACTTGCCGACGAGCAGCATGGATTCAGACCAAGCAGAAGTACCACTAGCAACCTTTTGTGCTACATCGCTGAGATTCAGCCGGCGGTAGATGCGGGGGTGCAGGTCGACGCCGGTTATTTTGACTACAAAAAAGCATTTGACCTTGTTGACCATGACGTGCTTTTGACAAGTCTGGCTGGTTTCGGTTTCACCCCGCATTTGCTTACTTTCTTTGCTAGCTATTTAAAAGATAGGCAGCAGTATGTGGAGTACCAGGGTTACAGGTCAGAGCCATATTTCACCAGATCTGGAGTGATCCAGGGAAGTAATTTAGGACCCTTGATGTTCCTCCTGCTCATAAACGATTTGCCAAAGGTTTTAATAGATGCGAAATGCCTTCTTTTCGCCGATGACCTAAAGATTTTCTTACCGGTTGAAAGGGAGGAGGATTGTATAAAGCTACAATGAGACATAGATAAAGTAGTAAATTGGAGCAAAAATAAACAGCTGCAGTTCAACACGTTGAAGTGCTCAACTATCTCTTTCTCGCGCGCGCGCAACCCTATTTCTTATAACTATAACGCAGATGGATTCCCGATGGAACGAGTTACAGAGGTGAAAGATCTAGGCGTGTTATTTAGTTATGACCTTAATTTCCGTAATCACATCATTCAGGTTTGCAAAAGAGCATTTAGGAGTTTAGGTTTCGTTCTTCGCAACGTAAAAAATTTTACAAATGTGTCTGCCATAAAATTATTATATAACGCTTTGGTCAGGAGCCAGCTTGAAGGTAGTGCAGTTATATGGGCTCCGCATGAAAAAAAGTATTGTCTTATGTTGGAACGTGTGCAAAATAAGTTTCTGCGTTATCTTTACATGAGGCTGTACAAGGTGTACCCGTATTACCCACTTATGTATCCGACTTTATTTGTCATGGGAATGGTAGGATACAATGAACTTGAAGTTAGGAGGGAAATAGCGCTGGTGTCTTACGTATTTAAGATTCTCCGAGGTAAGATACATAGTGCGGGTATATTAGAACGCGTGAGCTTCTTGGTCCCAGAAGGGTATGTGTGGCGGCGGCGACAGCCGCAGTTGTTGTGTGTGCCGCACGGACGGACCAACCTCGTCAAGAAGGCGCCACTGACGCGTGCGCTGCAAACGCTCAACGTCATTGCCGGTCGTTTGGACCTATTCGGTTGTTCTCTGAATGAATTCACAAGGGTGGCATATTTTGTTGTATGTTATCGAAGCTAAGCAACTTCTATCGCATTAGGTTATCCTGTAAAGATAGATATAAGTTTGTGGAATAAATAAATAAATAAATAAATAAATAAATAAATATTTGGGACATTTTCATTCCTCGCCATTTTTATTTTTGGTCAATTTTTATTTTTGAACATTTTTATGATTTGGACATTAGTAGTGTAAATCCGTGTACACACAGCATGACGGATGTAAACATTGTTGAGCTCAAAATATGTGTGTATGTCCCCAACGGAAAAGTGTCGAATTATAAATGTTGACTATACTAGTGCGGGAAGTAGTGTCATAAGGTGCAAATTTTGGTATCGGATGGATTTGGCACACATGTAATATACGTAAAGTTAAGCTAATTTAGCCCGGTAGCCATCCCCCACCCCCTGGGGGGTAGGTAGGGGGGGCATTCGAAGTTACTCGCCGCCGCGCTTCAGAAAAAAAATCATATCAGCTTCTATTTACCTAACACCTCAAGTCTGGTATCATTTTCTGATAAATCAGGCATGAGAAATTCAATTTTGAGTACAATTTCACATTTAATGTAAAGATTAATAGTAAAAAAAGAGAAAATATTGACGAAAATATTAAAATCGGATCACATTTTTTTTTATTTTAACTGATTTATTTTACCAGAATACCTGTATTTGCGCAACAACAAATACTATGTTACAGAATATTTATCTAGCTTTAAAAATATATACTTTGTTATATAAAGCTGTCATACATCTATCTGAAAAAATCGAACATGGCACGCGGCGGTGCCTAGGAACTAATCCAACCGTCTCGCTCGTCTCACGTAATTTGTTGCAAGTATTAAGTTGCTTTTTAATTCAAAATGTATAAAATACATTCTTTACTTAATTATAGACTGTCGCTTATGGTCTAATGTATCAATAGTAGTATTTTTATATTTATATTAGTTAATTTTTTCATAAAATTTTCCACCACATTGTCATAATTCGGTACATTTTAATAGTTTTCTTATACAGTTGCACCTAACACTGCACCGTGACTTGCACTTGCACCGAATCAGTGGTTCACGACAAGCGGTAGCAGCCAGTGGTGCAGTAGTCCACTTCGGTTTCCAATTATTTAGTTCAATTTCCTATCCCTAATGGAACGATTTTGAATCAGCCCCATACGTGCACCCCATGGTAAACAGCTCTTAGAAGATGCTGCCGAATATTCTCTGGCTGTCGGTCTTTTTTTAGACAACAGCTCCCTCCTGCACTCGTTTAGCGATGTGCACTGACTGGACTTGAAATGAAAATCAGGTAAATAGGTATTGCAGTATTATTTTGGTCAAAATAGAATACAGCTATATATACATGTCATTTATAATATAACCCACGTTGATACAATTTTATTTTGTGCTCATTTATCATACATTATACATCTTTTCAAATTTTTAAATAATTCGGTTAGAGTATCGTTATGAATTTTTTTTAAATAGTTTGGTTAAAGTTTTCGACGTCTCTGTCAGTGAGCATATTAAATTCACTAGTTGCTGATGAAAAAGTATTCCATGCTTTATAAGTGCTGCTAAGAACAGGTACACGCTGTTCGTAGCTGCATCGATCCTTGTAAAAATAACATGGACCCCTGTAACGACGAAGAAGCTGAATGCTGATACGAAAATAATGGTGCATGTTGCTGACGAAGCATGGAATACTTTACCATCAGCAACTAGTCAAAGTCAAAGTCAAAGTCAAAAATTTTTATTCAATGTAGGATAAATTTATCTCTTATTGAAGGTCATTTTTTTTAAATATTATTTTAGTGCATAAGCTAAAAACTACTAGCGTTTCGGAACGACCACTGCTGGGAAGATTACGGCGAAAGAAACCCAGTTCAGTATTGGTCCCTACCCAGCCTGATGGGCTATGTTACAATTACAATACAGATTTACACTTAAGCTATACATTTAAATTATACAATTACAATTTGCAGACAACTATTTCCAAGAATTTTTCTCAGATGATGATAAGTAGTCATTTACATGATAATACGCATTTTGTAATAAATGATTTTTAACGGCTGTCTTAAACTTAGATAATGGTAATGCTACTATATCATCTGGAATTTTATTATAGAGGCGCAAGCCGAGACCCACAAAAGATTTTTTTGTTTTCTCTAACCGCAAAGCTGTGATGGCTAATTTATTTTTATTTCTCGTGTTAATACTATGAATATCACAATTTCTCTTAAATGAGTGTATATTCTGACGCACGTACATAATGTTCGCATAGATGAATTGCGAAGGGAGGGTCAAAATATTTATGTCTTTAAATAGTTCCCTCAAAGACTCTCTAGCACCTAATTTATATATAAATCTGATAGCGCGTTTTTGTAAAACAAATATGGTATTTATATCTGCAGCGTTACCCCATAGCAATATTCCATAGGACATAACACTGTGGAAGTACCCAAAATATACCAAACGCGCTGTATCAACGTCAGTCATTTGCCTAATTCTTCTAACCGCATAGGCCGCAGAGCTAAGTTTTCCAGCTAATTTTTGAATATGGGCACCCCATTGCAACCCTGAATCAAGCGTTATTCCCAAAAATGTTGTGTTATCAACCATATCTACTGCTTCCTTATCAATAAATAATCGTGTTGGAACTTTTGTAACATTTGGTAAGCAGAACTTTACACATTTCGTTTTTTTTGCATTTAATACTAAATTATTTGCTGTAAACCAATCCAACACTTGCGACAATATATTATTCATCTCATCAGAGGTGTCAGTTTTCCTATCTACGCTGAAAACAAGGGAAGTGTCATCAGCAAAAAGTACAGCCTTACAATCTTTAACATAATATGGTAAATCATTAATATAGATCAGGAACAACAAAGGACCCAAGATAGAACCCTGGGGCACACCCATCCCACACCTAGTGAGTTAATATGCTCGCTAACAGAGACGTAGAAAACTCTAACCAAATTATTTAAAATATTGTCATAACGATGTATGATAAAATTGATAAATAAGCACAAAATAAAATTGTATATACGTGGTTATAAATGACAGGTATATATAGACAGAGATTTTTTGGCAGCATCTTTTACGAGACACTGAACTGCGCTCCAGGACCGAAATTGTCGATGTGGGTGTCAAAACGGCAAAACTGAAGTGGGAGTGGCCCGGACATGTTTGTCGTATAAGACCTGAAAGATGGGCAAGAAAGGCGACGTTATAGGTTCCAGAAGGACGCCGGCGTAGGGGAAAGCCGAGGAAAAGATGGAGGGACGATATTGAAAGCTACATGAGTGGATGGTAGCAAGCTGCCTTGGATCGTGAATCGCGGAAGCATGAAGGGGAGGCCTTTGCCCGACAATGGGACACTATATAGGCTATCTATTAAAAAAAATAACAAAATCTTCTTCGAGCTGTTTACCATGGGGTGCACGTATGGGGCTAATTCAAAATCGTTCCAGTCTGAAGATAAGGGATAGAAAATTTGACTAAATAATTAGAAACCGAAGTAGACTACTGCACCAGTGGCTGCTACCGCTTGTTGTGAACTGATTCGGTGCAAGTGCAAGTCGCGGTGCAGTGTTAGGTGTAACTGTATAAGAAAACTATTAAAATGTACCGAATTATGACAATGTGGTGGAAAATGTTATGAAAAAATTAACTATTATAAATATAAAAATACGACTATTAATACATAAAGTATGTATTCTATATATTTTGAATTAAAAAACAACTTAATACTTGCAACAAATTATGTGAGACGAGACGGTTGGATTAGTTTCTAGGCGCCGCCGTGTGCCGGTTTTTTTTCAGATAGATGTATGACAGCTATATATAACAAAGTATATATTTTTAAAAGCTAGATAAATATTCTTTAACATAGTATTTTTTGTTGCACAAAATACAGGTATTCTGGTAAAATAAATCAGTTAAAATAAAAAAAATGCGATCCGATTTTAGTATTTTCGTCAATATTTTCCCTTTTTTTACTATTAATCTTTACATAAAATGTAAAATTGTACTTAAAATTGAATTTCTCATGCCTGATTTATCAGAAAATGATACCAGACTTGAGGTGTTAGGTAAATAGAAGCTGATATGATTTTTTTTCTGAAGCGTGGCGGCGAGTAACTTCGAATGCCCCCCCCCCTACCTACCCCCCAGGGGGTGGGGGATGGCTACCGGGCTAAATTAGCTTAACTTTACGTATATTACATCTGTGCCAAGTGAATTCTTCCGATACCAAAATTTGCACCTTCCATACATTGGCTGACACTACTTCCCGCACTATACTAGATCTTTGATGTAAAGCTGCCTTTAAATGTTAATCGACAAATAAAATTTGAACGTCTGTAGACGTTATAAACAAATGAATAGCAATGTGTATAAAACAGAATCCAAAAAACAAAACCACTCACGAATAATAAATTTAACACAAAAGTAGGTATTTTGGTTCTAGTGGCTTAACTAAGGAAAAAACAACTTTCAAATTTCATTTGTCGATAAACATTTGAAGGCATCTTTACAGTAAAGATCTAGTATAGTCAACATTTATTGTTCGACACTTTTCCGCTGAGGACATGCATACCAAAATATTGACTTGAAAAATTACGAATATAATTCACCGCAGAGTTTATATTATTTAACATTCATAGCTTCTCGACAGTATGTGTTTAAATTACTATTTTCTGAAAACTGCCTTTGACAAACACAACATTTATATGGTTTCTCGCCAGTATGTGCACTGAGATGACTATTTATATTACCCTTTTGTGAAAACCGACGCTAACAACCAAGACATTAATATGGTTTCTCGCCAGTGTGTGTTTTAAGGTGACTATTTAAATTACACTTTTGTGTAAACCGCCATTGACAAACATTACATTTATGTTGTTTCTCGCCAGTATGTGTTTTAAGGTGACTATTTAAATTACACTTTTGTGTAAACCGCCATTGACAAACATTACATTCATATGGTTTCTCGCCAGTATGTGTTTTAAGATGAATATTTAAACTACCCCTTTGTGTAAACCGCTTTTGACAAATATTGCATTCATATGGTTTCTTACCAGTATGTACTCTAAGATGAATTATTAAAGTACTCTTTAGTGAAAACCGCATTTTACAAACGTAACATTCATATGGGAACACGCCAGTATGTTTTTGAAGATGAATATTTAAACTTTGTTCATGTCGGGACCGATATTGACAAAGATGACACTTAAATGGTTTCTCGTCAGTATGTGTTCTAAGATGAAGATTTAAACTTTGTTGATGTCGGGACCGATATTGACAAACATGACACTCAAATGGTTTCTCGTCAGTATGTGTTCTAAGATGAAGATTTAAATTGGCCTTTCGTAAAAACCGCCTATGACAAATATTACACTCATGTGGTTTCACGCCAGTATGTATTTCAAGATGACGTCTTAAAATAAGTTTTTGTAGAAACCGCCTTTGACAAACATCACACTGATAATATTGTTTCTCGCTAGTATGTATTTTAAGATGTTGATTTAAATTGCCCTTATGAGAAAACTCCTTTTGACAAACATTACATTCATATGGTTTCTCGCCACTATGTAATTTAAGATGTTTATTTAAATTGTCCTTATGTGAAAACCGCTTTTGACAAACATTACATTCATATGGTTTCTCGTCAGTATGTGTATTAAGATGAACATTTAAATTACTCTTTCGTAAAAACCGCCTTTGACAAACATTACATTCATATGGTTTCTCGCCAGTGTGTGTTTTAAGATGACGTCTTAAACTACTTTTATGACGAAACTGACGTTGACAAGTACTACACTCAATTGGTTTCGTAACAGTGTGTACAACAAGGTGACGTTTCAATCCTTGCTTTGTAGAAAACCCACATTGACAAACATGACACTGAAGACTTTTCTTCCCAAAGTGAGTATTTAAATGCCTTTTTATTTCAGATCGATATTGAAACCGACGTTGACAAATATCACACTCATACGGTTGGTCGTCTGCGTGTAATTTAAGATGACTGCGTAAGTCACGTTTTTGTGCAAACGAACGTGGACAATTGTTACAGTAATATACTGGCTGGGCATTTTGTGCGTTCGAGTCTCCCCGAGACGGGTGTGTGCTGTCGGTGTCGTCATCTTCTTGTTCCGCAACTTTTAAGTTTCTCTTTTGAGTAAAGCTGCGTTGACAGTCAGAAGGTTTTTCACCTGTGTGAGCCCCCTTCTGTCCGTCCCCCTCAACTCCACGCTCCCCCCTCGCTCCGTCCCCTTCCCGCACCGTGTCTTCACTATGCAGGGGGAGGTCTTCCTCGACTTCACGCTCTACTGTCGCATCATTCCTCGCCTCCACCGCTCTTTCAAGCAGCGGGAGGGGTTCATTGTGTTCTTCATCTTCACTGTCCTCATACTTGATGTATGAGGCCAGGCTGCGCGCCGGGGGACCGGCGGCTGATGCCTCAACGGGTCCTGCAAGAAGACTTGGTGTTACTCCACTGCCTGCGCAGAGTTTGGTGGCGAAGCGAATTGCTGCTTTAAGGGTATGAAGGACCGCGGGCAGAGTAGAATACCACTTGTTACTACTCGTTTGTTTCCAACAGGTGTCGTGAGAAACGACTAAGGTGTGTAGTAGTAGGAAACACTCATACAGTTTATAACGGGTTGTTTTTTTAGACGTGTGGTTTTCAAAAAGAAATAAGACGCATATTATTTAATGTTACATACATACATATTATCACGCCTGTTTCCCGCAGGGGTAGGCAGAGACTATGGACCTCCACTTGCTACGATCCTGACAAACATCTTTTACTTCATCTAAACTCATCAATCTCTTCATACACGCCCTTCGGTTACGGGTACTTTTTACCTCTCCTTTTTTAGAACATCTGCAATTTGGTAGCAGAATGTTCGCCGAGGCCGACCCTTTCCTTCTGTTCCTTTCACATTTGTTATATAAATATTTTTCGTCTTAATCTCTTTTCATCTATCCATTCTACATGCCCAAACCATTTTAACATCCCTTTCTCTATTTTTGTCACAACATCCTCTTTTACTCCACACCGCTCCCTTATGGCATATTTCCGTATTCGATCTTTCAAGGTAACACCACACATACTCCTCAGCGCTCGCATTTCAACTGCATTCATTCTACTTTCATGCTTTCTCTGCCATACCCAACTCTCACTACCGTACATTAAAGTACGTATCAGTACTCCTTTATGAACAGCGAGACGTGCCTTGTCTGATACCTTCCTACTGCTCATAAAGGAATGCAACGCTCCATTCACTTGGTTAACCGCATTTACTCTTTTTTCAACATCACCTTCGTGCTTACCATCTCTTGTAAACATACATCCCAAGTATACAAACTCTTTCACTTGCTCAACTTTCACCCCATTTATTAAAATATTGCATTCTGTTGCACTATCGTCCTTTTCAAAAACCATAACTTTGGTTTTACTGACATTAACTTTCATGCCCTTTTTCTCTAATGCATCATTCGTAACAGCTATCATCTTCTGTAATTCCTCCTCTGAGTCCGCAAGTATTACTTGGTCATCGGCATAGAAAAGGCGATTTGATTAATAACTCATACATTCTAACACCACATTCATCATCTTTCAAATCTGTCAAACAACTGTCCATGAATAAGTTGAACAGCCAAGGCGACGCTACACATCCCTGTCTAACACCTTTTTCGATGTTAAACCAGTCTGTGTATTCGCCGTCAATCCTGACACAAGCACTGGAATTCATATAAAGAGATTTCAGTGCTCGGATCAGATGGCTGCTCAGCCCATACGCAGACAATGTTGACCACAGTTCATTTCTCACCACTCTGTCATAGGCTGTTTCTAAATCTACGAAGATGCAATAGACTTTTCGACCTTTGGTCAAAAGCTTCTCTAAAATGCATCTTAGAGAAAAGACCTGATCCGTGCATCCCATACCCTTTCTAAATCCCGCTTGTACATCCCATAACTTCTCTTCGGTATTTTTCACCACCCTTTCTATCAAGACCTTTGCATACAATTTGCCGACAACGCTGAGAAGACTAATTGCCTCGGTAGTTTTTACAGTCTTGCTGTGAACCTTTTCCTTTATACAGCGGTACAATTACCGCATTGCACCAATCTTTTGGCACCACACAGTTTTTAAAACAAAGATTGAAAAGATGACACAACGGACTAGCTACTATGCCCTGTCCAGCCTTCAGCATTTCGACAGTAATCCTATCATACCCTCCAGCTTTTCCCATTTTCATACAATTTAATGCTTTCACAACTTCATCCATACTTATTTCCTCATCATAATTTTGCATATCACTCTCTTGTGCGTCATTTTCAGGCTCCGGTACTCTCATTTCATCTTTTTCAAACAGTCCTTCAAAATATTCCTTCCATCTATCTACTATACTCTGTAACCCAACTAATAATCTTCCATTCTTGTCTCTGATCTTGTTTAACTCAGAGGTCGTATTTTTACCTCTAGCTGTTTTAACGCTCTTCCAAAAGTATTTAATATTACTTTTAAAGTCTTCGAGACAACCTAATGTCAAAATTATCCTTTTGTTATTTTTTCTTCTCTTTTACTATCTCTTTCACAATCAAAGTCATCCTTTTATATTCTTGCTTTGCTGCAAATACATCACTATCCCTTGCATTTTGATTTCTTTGATCAGCTCGTACTGACAACCAATCCTTCCATGCTTTCTTCTTCTTTTTTACAGCGTCTTGTACTTCCTTGTCCCACCATACATTTACCACCTTGCCTTTTCTTCTTATTGTCATACCACATACATCAATAGCGGTGTCAATCATTCCTTCTTTTAATACTGTCCACACGTTTTCTATCTCACATTCGTCCTCTATTCCTTGAAATTTTTCTATTAGTATTGATTTATATTTCTTTCTTGCATCTTCTTCTTGTAATTTCTCAACTTTTATCCGTTCCAACCTGTTGGAGGGGTTGAATATAAAATTTCGCCATTTTTTAAAAAGGTTTCTAGTAATACAGATTACCAAATAATGATCTGTAGAAATCCCTACTCCACGGTAAGACCTTGTATCAATCACATTCTTTTTCATTCTTTCGTCCACTATTATAAAATCAATCATACTCTTCACTCCGTTTTTCGTGTTTGTCACACAAAGATTCTTTTGCAGACATACCTCAAGCAAACTTTTCCCATTTTCGTTTTCCCTTTCATCGCCAAACAAACCCAATACCTTTTCATAACCATCTCGCTTAATACCAACCCATCCATTAAAATCACCTAGCATAACTATCTTCTCATTGTCTTTACAACCACTCAAAACATCATTCACACTATCCCAAAATTCCTTTCTTTTTTCTTTAACTTTTAGACTTACCTTCTGTAGGCGCATACACTCCCAATATAAATATTCGATTCAACCCAACTTTCATTCAAGTCTTGAACTTACAAATTCATACTCACTCACACACTCTATGTTTCTGTATCATTGCGTTCCCACGAGTAATGGGGATCTATTCGGTCGCACCTGACAGAGCCCCTTGTCAGGCGAAGGCTAGCCTTGTTCTGGGGGCGCCCGACCCCAGGGCAAAACAGCACGCTCGAGACTAGGCTCGCCCCTAGCCACGCATCCCTCGGCACGGCAGACCTTGGATTGGCATGGAAAAAGAAGGCAGGGAGAAAGTAACATATAAAGAGATATAAATATATAAGGACAGGATTAATTGGGATTGGGATAGGACGCGAGATAATGCGCTCACCAGAACCGAGAAGTGGTCGAAAATTGGGCCTCTCGGCTGGAATTTATTCGTGCCAGCCGCGGCGGCCACTTGCCCGAAATTATTTTAAGAACATGATGGCAAACCTTTATCTTTATAATAAAGTTAAATTCTCGGCCATAACATTAAATAACATGCGTTTTATTTCTTTTTCAAAACCACACGTTTAAAACAACACCCATTACTATCTACTGCGGCCCTTATCCTGGTTGAAAAAGGCATTTAAACAAACAGTGGGCCGACCGGTCTCACCTGCCAGTGGAATGCAGTTTTCACTGTCAGAGTCATCGCAGTCATCTTTGACAATGGATCCTGCAAGTTGGCACGAGAGACTGCTTGAAGTACCTGTGGAACAGCCATTGGTTTTGAATTAACATAGTTTTACAGATATTTCAAGGTGTATGGAAAACACCATACTAATTTAAGTAGGCTTCTTTGGCTTATTATAATTTTTTTGCTGGGAAGTGTGCGAAGATGTAAATATTGTCAAAAATTACATTCATATGGTTTCTCGCCAGTATGTGTTTTAAGATGTTTATTTAAATTGTCCTTTCGTAAAAACCGCCTATGACAAATATTACACTCATGTGGTTTCACGCCAGTATGTATTTCAAGATTACGTCTTAAAATAAGTTTTTGTAGAAACCGCCTTTGACAAACATCACACTCATAATATTGTTTCTCGCTAGTATGTATTTTAAGATGTTGATTTAAATTGCCCTTATGAGAAAACTCCTTTTGACAAACATTACATTCATATGGTTTCTCGCCACTATGTGTTTTAAGATGTTTATTTAAATTTTCCTCATGTGAAAACCGCTTTTGACAAACATTACATTCATATGGTGTCTCGCCACTACGTGTTTTAAGATGTTTATTAAAATTGTCCTTATGCGAAAACCGCTTTTGACAAACATTACACTCATATGGTTTCTCGCCAGTATGTGTTTCAAGATGACGTCTTAAACTGCTTTTATGACGAAACTGACGTTGACAAGTACTACACTCAATTGGTTTCGTGACGTTTCAATCCTTGCTTTGTAGAAAACCTACGTTGACAAACATGACACTGAAGACTTTTATTCCCAAAGTGAGTATTTAAATGCCTTTTTATTTCAGATCGATATTGAAACCGACGTTGACAAATATCGCACTCATACGGTTGTTCATCTGCGTGTATTTTAAAATGACTGCGTAAGTCACGTTTTTGTGAAAACGAACGTGGACAATTGTTGCATTCATATGCTGGCTGGACGTTTTGTGCGTTCGAGTCTCCCCGAGACGGGTGTGTGCTGTCGGTGTCGTCGTCTTCATGTTCCGCAGCTCCTGGTTCGAGAGCAGAGGCGCCATCTACGGGTTTAAGACAGAAGACTGTGTCAGTCAAAAAAACAAAATTCTAATTATTAAGTGTGGTCTAACTGCACAAACTATGGAGCACATTTTTACGTTTTCCAGCTGCCCAAACACCTGCACTTGGGAAGACTTGATGGCCGCAAATGAAAAAGCTATCGATGTAGTCGATACTGGAGTGACAAAATAGAAACACCGACACGAAAGGAAGTAGGAATTCTTTCGTGCAAAATGTTGCGCAAATGTTAGTCGCCTCTTACAACATCCACAGACGAGATGGAGTGGTCCTATTCTGTGCCGAAAGCCACACGGCTCGTAGACTGCATCTGATTGCCAGTAGGTAACGCTGCATGAAGTTATTTACCGTGTGGTTTTCAGCAGAGTAGAATAGAGCCACTTCAAGTCCTCCCGTGGATGTCGTAGAAGGCGCCTTAGGGAATACAAGCTAAACAAAACTTATAAACCTTAGTGAGACAAGGAGAGTGTAGGCTAAGTCCATTGGTTGCTCTGGCTTAGCTATGGCTCTGGTAGTACAGAGAGGGTCGTGCTCCTGCAGTGGAGAGAAAAAGACCTTGTGGGAACTGCACCTGTCCCAGCTAGTAATGGTGTGTTCCCACATGAGATCGTAGAGCAAGAGACTAATAGAAGAAGAGAATAAATTATTCATTATTCAATAGAACTGATACAAGAAATTACAAGTGCTGAGACGTTATTTTGTATCAGAAGTGAAAGAGGAATGAGTCAAAAAAATTAGCAAGGAATATGTCTGGAATTTAAAAATTGAATTTAGAAATGAAATTTGAAGATAATGATATGATAGAAAGGAGGTGGAGCTTATTGCAACATCGTTACAGCTTGATGATGATGATGATGATATTTTACACCTACGTCTCACCTGCCAGTGGAATATCACCATCAAAGTCATCGCACTCATCTTTGACGATGGATGCTCCAAGTTGACACGAGTGATTGCTTGACGTACCTGTGGAATGGCCATAGAGTTTGATGAACAGTTTTACACAAGGACACAGAATTAATAACATTATTACATATAGAACGGAAACTCGCACCGTCCCCCGCAATCTGGCGTCCCCGCAACCCCTCCCCCGCTTTTTGGCCTTGTAAGCGCCTGTAAAACAGGGTTGTTGCTAGTCGCACGTTGACGTTACGCGAGTCACTTGGGATTGTTGAATCATAATGGTGAGAAACTGCGCAAATTATCATTGTTGATCCACGAAAAATAATAAAGAATTAAAATTTTATAGATTTCCGAGTGATGAAAACAGGTAAGCAAAGCAACAAATTCTGTGGTGGCGACCCTGATTGTTTAACTCACACATTTGACGTGTGCACAGACATATTGTTTCGTTTGTAGTAGTACTAGGTATATTTGTTACTCCGTTTCTATGAAGTAGCGTTGCATAACTATCAATAGTTTGACTATCGATAGTTGACCTTGAAAATCAGTACCAATATCGATAGGACTGTCGATATTATAGATACTATTGAATTTAGATACTATCGACAGTATCGATACTGTAACTACTATTTGCATACAATACTATCGATAGCTGAATTTACTATCGATATTGCAATGATATCTATAGTAGGCAATAATATCGATAGTTCTTTATACAAATAGTAACTTTACTATCGATACTATCGATAGTATGAATTCAAAACTATCGATACTATCGATATAAATAATAAATAAAGCCTTTTATTTCCGAGCTTTTTCAATATTTCTGGTATCTGTTATGTGTGGTGTTTCATATAATGTCCCGCAGCTCGGTGGCCTTTTGGCATAGGCCTCCTCCAGCTCTCTCCACTGTGCTCTATCCTCTGCCACTCTAGTCCAGTATGGCCCTAATGTTATGCAGATGTCGTCCTTCCAACGCGTGATTGGGTGGCCCTGTTTTGTGGTCCCATTCCTGGGATACCAGAGTCTTACTTGTTTTGACCATTTGTTTTCTCTGTATCTTAACATGTGGCCCATCCAGCTCAGTGATATTATCGATATTATGAATCAAAAACTATCGATAGTATCGAATCTATCGATACTATCGATAGTCCTATCGATATTGAGACAGTTTTCCAAGGTCACGATAGTATCGATAGACTATCGATATTTTATACTATTGCTTGCAACACTACTATGAAGTGCCATACCTGTGCCAAGGTGGTAATAACCTATGCAGCTGTGATACAGGGTGCAACCAAAGACCTCGATTGGCTGTTAGTGGGAAATAGACAAAACCACAAATATTTGGCTGTTGAACCGCCATAGAGTTGTTACCTTGTAATATTCAATAAAAAATCCATTTTATTTTTTGTAATAACTTTTTTTCCCGCCAAACAGGTTATCTAAAGTTAATTAACTTCACAAATGGTCTCATGTTCAACCTCTCGTATGCCGTTGCGTAGATCTACGCGAGAATTCGTTGTTTAACTATAGTGTCTGATATTCCGGCAAACAAGGGACTCTTAAAATATATATGTCACCGGAAAATAACAAGAATCGTTAGTTGATCGATTTTCAAGGTAGTTGATCAACTCCCGGAAAATAATAAACAGCAGTTAAAATGTATTATTTAACGTATGTATTTTAGTAAATTGATTAATTTACGGCACCTTGTCGTAAGATCATCCGACGAAGGCGAGGTGTACGTTGATTGGTTAAAAATTAACATGTAGTAATAAATAAGTGAAATACGAATAAGTACAAATAATAGATATTCAGACTGATTGTACTCACTGATTAAACTAACTATAATACTTATTAGGTTAATAAGTGATAATTTATATCTGAGCTCAAGTATCTTTTGTTATTTAAAATATTTTTCCTTTTATTATACTAAGTCATAAAACTGTATGGCTAAATAAGAATAAATATAAAATATAAAAAAAATATACATGATCTTTCACATCTCATCATCGGTATTAAAATAACATATCTAAGTGTTTGTTAAATCTATAAATAAACGGCGGTCTATTAGAATACAGATTTTCTTGACATCGAATTTCATTTCCCAGAAAACTATTCCACGATTTTTAATACATTTTTTTCTTAATAAAACGAATAGTTAATCATCGCAGTTTCATATTATAATAACAAAATTTAAAAAAATATATTTTAAAATGGTTTTCTTTTATAGAAAAACGGTATATCGAACTGATATTTCATATAAAATATAAGGTTATCGATAGAACTGTTCATAAAAACATGTTTCAATATGTAACGGTACACATAATTACTCGCTTCGCTCGCTCGGCTCGTGCGTGTGTTGGTCGCAGTTCTAACATAACCTAACTTATAGGTTAACCCTAACCTAGGAAAATGAATAGAAGTGTCTTAGCACTCGCCGGCCGCTGCCGCGGCACGCTCACTTCGCTCGCTGGGCTTGTGCATGTGTTGGTCGCAGTTCTAACATAACCTAACCTATAGGATTGCCCTAAACTAGGAAAATGGATAGAAGTGTCTTAGCACTCGCCGGCCGCTGCCGCGGCACGCTCGCTACGCTCGTTTGGCTCGTGCGTGTGTTGGTCGCAGTTCTAACATAACCTAACTTATAGGTTTGCCCTAACCTAGGAAAATGGATAGAAGTTTCATAGCACTCGTTTTAAATGTTTCAACTATTTTGCAAACTGAAACTTACGTGGAAACAAAATTATGGGTAACAAAACTTTGATGTTACGTTATTTCGATAAAATACATAAAATATGAAAAGAAATAACGATACACTGAGTTTGTCAATAACGAATAATCGAGTAAATGAAATTTCGATGTCAACAGATTTTAGGATTTGTTCAATATTGTATTAAAAGATTTGCGAATAGTTTTATGGGGAATAAAAATCGTTGAAGTTAATTGCGAGAAAGTGATGGGTTCCCATGAATAAACACTAGCCAAATGCTTATAAAATGCCCTTGACCAATCAGAGAACAGTGTATTATGTGACGGGTAATAGTATACCGATAAATAGTACACTGAGCAACGATTGGCCCGTTAGTGGATGATTTTACTTGTGGCACAATCGTAAATTATTAAATTACTGCCAGGTACTGTAAGTTGACCAATTAGCTAAAATGCACTGCGTTAAATAATACATTTCTACTAACGTTTGTTATTTTTCGTCAGTTAATCAACTAACTAGAAAATTGATCAACTTACGATTCTTGCTATTTATCGGTGACATATATAGAAGAAGAAACTGAATGAATGAATAACTGACTGACTGACTGATTGACATATCAACACACAGCCCAAACCACTGGGTCTAGAGGCTCCAAATTTGAGTGAGAGGCACATAGGTTCCATATGAGGTCCAAAGGTGTGCTGAGAAAGGATTTTTCAAAACTCATTCCTTAAGGGGGTGAAAAGGGGTCCAAAACTTGTATAGATAAACAAGATTAGTTAGACCATTTGAACGACCATTCGAAACTTTGCAGGAGTTCTCTGGCGGTAAATGAGTAATAGGATTTACAAAATTCAATCTTATTATAACCACTTTCGACTTCTACGCGGACGAAGTCGCGGGTTACTGCTAGTATTTAAATAATCAGCCATGGAGATAATTTATCTGTCTCTTGCTTGACTCCAGCTGCGTGCGGCGCATGCTTGACGGGCGCATCAAGCTGCTTGGTCAAGCAAAACAAATCTACGTAGTGAATCCACGTGCTTACCGTCAGGCCTCTTAACCGTTTCTAAAGCCATGCTTATTTAAAGTATAATCGTTATCACTACGAATATTCACAAAAAAACTTTAAAATAGATAAGTATTATAGGACTTTTTTAGTATTTTGTAATTACATTTTGTTTCCCATTTCAAGCAGGACATCTAAAGTTACTTAACCTATAAACAAATGGTGTAAGTTTTGGCTGGTTACTTAAACAATTTCCACTGTCAATGTAAATAAGAACTGGCTTGTCCATACAAATGCTTTTTCATTTAGATCTTCATCTAGTTCATGTAAATCTTCATTTAGAAAGAGATAGAATTGAGTCACACTGAGGCTGAACCAGCACTCCATATTCCAGTTGAGCTACAGTGATGTAATGGAGTGAAAGTTAATAAAACCATTACAGCGTTACCAGTCCCCTGCGTGTAGTATGATGTTGCTACCTGCCTCCCCTCGGCCTGCTCACCTGTCTCTTGCTGCTCTGTGTGCGCACACTCTGCATGTTTGTGTTTGTTGACATCTGTGTTGCCATCTTGGTCTTGAATGTCATCTGACATTGCTGACGCTGGGGACGGGGGACCGTCAGAGAGGTCAGAGCCCAGCTCAGCATCGTCTTGCTCAACTTTGACAGCGAGGGCAGGGTGTGGTATGTTGTCCAGGTACTCAGTTGGAGTTACAGCCAGCGAGCTACTCAGCTCCAGCTTACGCCGGTCCAGCAGAGACACAGATTGCACGTCAATCTGCATACAACATAAACGGTCACTGACTAATGTAAATAGTAGATTATATATATACCACCACAGACATAGATATAGATAGACGACTTAAATGCACCTACTTCGCGTGTAAGTTCTCAGACAAAGCGTCGAGGTTAGCCGCCGCTACTGACAGTCCGCCCGTGTCTATGATTGCAGCCGGACGGCAGCGAAAAATAAAAAAATGCCTCGTTGCGTGATAATAAACTGCAACAGCCCAAAAATTGCAAGCGCCCAAAGTCAAGGAAGTTATTTTTAAAAAAATATATGCGTAAATTCATTTTAAAACAATTTTTTAAGCATTCTAAGCGGTGATTCCAAGATTATACCTAAATAAGTATAGATTAAGGTTTAAAAACTACATTCACATTACATTGCCGCGTTTGCTTTGAGCGTTTGATCCGACGTTGTGTGTTAAGAAGCAATGAATATCGAAATAAGCGATACTGTCGCGCATATCTACGACGTCGTGGTACCGGCAATTTCTCATTCGTCAGTAAAATTTAGCGACTAGTGTTGTTCGTTTTACAACATATGCCAATAATCGATTTTAATCGATATCGGACTGACGAATGATATTAACTATTATTAAAGAGCCAATTTAATAGATATTGATATAAACAATCTCATTTCCTAATTTACACTTTAGAAAACGAGGGTAATATTTTCAGAGTTCATGTATGTAATATGGTCGCTCTTTGAACATATACTACTGGTAACACGTTGGTGAACAAAACCGCGCGTGCGTCACTGCTCACTGCTCGTTAGTGAGTCGTCCCTACTGAATTTCCCCCATTGAAGTGGTATATTTTCGATACCTCTATGCGGAGTGAGACAAGCCTGACATGACTAAGAACGGCCGCAAGGGAAGTTGCTTTAACGTTAAAAAAAAAACGCATTGAAATCGGTCCATCCGTTCGAGTGCTACGTTGCCACTCTTTCTTCAGGGTAAAAGCAGAATAAAATAAATACATCCCATACAACGAACGTGTTTTTTTATAGATAATAGTACGGAACCATTTGTTCGCGAATTCGACTCGCACTTGGCCGATTATTTAAGAATAATAATAGTTTTATTTTTAAAGTTCAATTAAAATATTTACATTATTTGTAATTTTTAGTTTTAATTTTAGTTTTAATTTAAATTTTAATAAGTTGGTATAGTTTGAATTTCAGTTAAATTGAAATAAATTATTTAAGTACAAATATTTATTCTTTATTATCAAACAATTTTCCGTTTAGAATAAATTGTTTATCCAATTTCATATCATTCGTCAATCAGAAAATCGATTGTGATTTTTATCATAAATCGATTAACTTGAATGTTAATCGATCGTATGGTTAGCGAGCGCGGAGTGAGCGAGCGAGACCACAGATATAAAATCTATGAGTATGAGCGAGACGATCAGGGCAGCGGCGTGCGTCTTCAATAAATCGTTTAAATCGTAGCGAGCGGTTTCTTTGAATCGGTTTGCATTTCCCGTCACTAAAATTGCCTGTGACGTCACAGTAGGCATAAAAAAAGTTGGCACGCTTGGTTTCGATACAAATCTTGATACGGGCGTTCTCTATTACATCTATATCTGTGTATACCACTCATTATAAAATATAAAAATTTGAAAATACCTCAGAAAAATGTTGCAGTACGGCAGTGAGCAGAGTCTGCGCGCGGGCCGCCTTCAGCATCAGCTTGTGGCTCTTGAGCAGCTGAGCGCGGCACACGTAGCACGCAGCCACGGGCCACGCCTCGCCCCGCACCAGCTGCAACCGTCAAACACAACCTACAGTTCCTAATATATCTCAATCTATACAGAAGTTGTTATGGATTCCTGATACTAACACTGCCGTTCGTAAGCTTCTCGTAGACGACTTGTAGCGGAGTGCCGGCGATGGAGTACAAGCGGGCGTCGGTCGCCAGGCAGACTCGACACACCGTGTCTTCCGTGGTCGTGTTTGGAGACTTTGGAGACATCTCGCACCAACTTATCTATTGTTTGTTGATGTGTTATAAATGTTTTTATGTTCCTTATTGCAAAAAAATCGAGACAAATGAACTGAATAATAAATCTTTAATAAAATATAAAACACGAAATAAACACGCACGGTGAAATTGTAATAACTGCATATTATTGCTATTATTTTTATTTTATTTACCATGTCAGAGAAATATCTGCCTGCTTGACTGACGGTGACAGTGACAGATAGATTTCTGTAGTTTTTTTTTTAATAATTCACGGCTTTGAATACAAGTCCTTTATAGCCCATCTTTACATCTCTTTATTCCAACAAGAAATCCCACAATAGCGCCATTGGTTTACTAGATACTGGCAAAATAAGCTTCAACGAAGTTTGACTGCCATAAACAAGAAAAGAAAAAAAAAACCCACGCAAATTCTCGGTAGTTTTTTCATGGCTTTTTCCTTCCAATCCTTCCATTCCAGTCAGTATCAATAAAACGTAGTGAATAGTGATTCTTTGATTGTAACCTCTTTGGTACCAATTCGTAATTTTAAGAAGATGAATATACAAAACACAAAGTAAAAAGTTGTTTTTTTTAATTCATGATTATAGGATATTAAAAAAGAAACCTTTTTTACTACATATACATGCATGTTTTAAATTTTTTAGGCTGGATATTCGAGATGTGTGTGAGATGCCAGAGGGTGTTGGGCTAGAAACTCGCTTACACCCTAAGCGTAGGCGGTATTGGGAACCGTAAGTAAACATACTTTAGATATTTTTTGATTAATATGATATTACTCTGCTTTTAGTTAATGCATTTCACACCTTTCTAGACGTTCGGAGCACACGAGCCGAGCATCCCAGTTGCCGGCGCTAGTAAAAGTTGAACCGGTCTGGGATGAAGCTCCTGGGCCGTCTCGAGACATGTAAGCTACATACAAACTATTCTTGACTCATTTTAAAAATGAATAGGGTATTCTAACGTTAATTTTTGTTCTAGATCTCTACCACCTGCGTCAGCGCTTTCACATGCAGCGTCATCTCCTGCAGAGTAAGTAACTTCCAGAATTTTGTTTCCCGGTTCTACATATACTAGTGAATAAAACATGTTACAGAGACAAAATTTCTATTTTAGTTACATGGAATTAAGCATCCGTGAGGGCGTAGCTGGACGTCTTCTTCCTCGTCGTCGTCTAGCAGACGAGGAAACAGAAGACATCAATTATGGTAAGCAGTACCTATGAATATGGGTTAAAATGTAATGGTAATGTTTTGATTCTCAGAATATGATATTTTTGTCATTAATTTATAGGAAGTGACGATTCTGATAACGGCGACGAGAATGAAGCTTTGCCGCCAGTCTCCGTCTCACGGATGGCACAAATACTGCAGGAGACACCCTTTGATGAGGAGCAAGATGACATGCCGCAAGAAATGCCCATGTTTGTTGAATTGCCTCTGCCAGCAGGCATGGAACATTTACTGGATCTACTTGACGACCCGCCCACCCTGCCACCACCTGCAGACGTTGAAGAGACGCTTCTACCTCGGGACCTATACCAATTTGATTGGCAAGCATTTCCCGAGGTACCATGCGACCCTTCCGCTAGGCGAGAGAGGTTTTCCGTTGAAAATGTTGGGCCGACCTGCTCCCTCACCGACCCCTACGATATTTTCATTGCTATGTGGGATCGAGACATCATGGAGTTAATAGCTGAGGAGACAAACAGATATGCTCAGCAGAAGGTAGACTCCATGCTGGACCAGGGCATCTTAAAGCCCAATAGTAGGATCTGCCAGTGGAAAGATACAAATGTCGACGAACTGTATGTGTTTTTCGCAGTACTTATTGCGATGGGGTCAGTTGTAAAAAACTGCATTGAGGACTACTGGTCCACCGCCGCTGGAATTCTGAGTACGCCGGGTTTTGCAGCGTACATGTCATATAATCGATATCAACTTTTAATGTCTTGCCTTCACTTTAGGAATAATGATGACATGCATGCTGCAGAACTCGGCTACTCAGAAGCCAAGCTTTTTAAAATTGACCCCATTTTGAATCACTTAAATTACGTTTTTCAGGATCTTTACACCCCAGGCCAAAATTTATCTTTAGATGAGTCTCTTTTGTTGTGGAAGGGTAGATTAGAAATTAATGTACTGATTCCCAACAAAGCTGCGCGCGTCGGGATCAAGTCGTTTGAGGTCTGTGAATCTCAGACCGGCTATTTGTGGCGGTTTGAGATTCACGCTCAACAGAAAGGTTCCGTGCAGCGGCTTGGAGACATATTGAAATCATCCACGCCAGCCATTGTTTTGAGGCTTATCGATGGCCTCGAGAACAAAGGCTACACCCTATGGATGGACAACTATTATAATTCCCCAGCTTTGGCCAGGCATCTAAAAAGTAAAGGGTTCGACTGCGTAGGGACCTTGCGGACCAACAGGATGTTTGTTCCGCAAGACTTGCACTCGTTGACCAAGGCTCAAATGCGACCGGGGCAACTAACGGGCCTGACCTCTGGCGACGTCGATGTGATGGTGTGGAGAGACGCCAACAGGGTCGCAGTTATCTCCACGTATCACGGCAACGCCGTCGTCAGAGGCCTGGAGTCTACCGTGCCCATACTGATACACGACTACAATATTGCTATGGGAGGGGTAGACAAGAAGGACCAAATGCTCGCTAGTTACCCGGTCGAGCGAAAGCGTGGTAGAGCATGGTACAAGAAGCTTTTTAAAAGACTTCTCAACGTTTCAATACACAACTCTTACATCATTCACAAACACAATACACACATTACTAACACTAAAACACTAGATCCAAAAATCTTCAGGGAGAAATTAATAAATTCACTTTTAGCGAAACATAAACATGACCCACAACACAGACCGTTCTCATTACAATCGCCAGCACCGGCACATGACACAGTGCCCAGACACCGTCTGTCGCAGTACCCGGTGGTAGGGGACCGACATCAACGCAGATTGTGTACGGTCTGCAAAAAGCGGGTAGTGACATTCTGTGTCGGTTGCGACAAAGCTATGTGCATAGCTGGCGATTGTTTCGTGATCGGACACACACCATCGTAGTCTTACACTTACTATTTTTAATTGTATTGAAACGTTAAGGATGTTCGTTACTCCTTCACGCAAAAAAGACTGAATGGATTTTGATGAAATGTTGTACACAGATAGAACGAAACCCGGAATAACACATAGGAAACCTTTCTCCGTATTACATATACAGTTCATCGAATCGGTCTTTCCACAAATCCGTAGGAGAACCAAAGTTACCGATATAACACAGTGTTTTCTGAGTTCTTTGAAGGGGTGGTGGGCGGGGCACATAGCGCGGACAGCGAATGTTTGATGTCATGCAGATCACTTCTATTAGAAAAATCCGTAGGATAACCAAAGTTACCGATATAACACAGCTGATTTCTTTAAAGTGGCCGTGGGCGGGGCACATAGCGCGGACAGCGAATGTTTGATGTCATGCAGATTACTACTATGGGAAAAATCCGTAGGATAACCAAAGTTACCGATATAACACAGCTGTTTTCCGAGTTCTTTGAAGTGACAGTGGGCGGGGCACATAGCGGCTGTAGGGTTATTCCACAACTTTTTATTTCCATTAAAAGATTTATTTATTTCATACTTTTTTCCTATACTAAAAAAACCACATACTAACAAATGATCGCCATTAGTAATGCTGACAATTGAAATTGTGGCCGCCTTCTGGCCGGCACTTTTTTTAAATGGGTGTGACGCAAATCGTCCCTTTCGCAACTCGTCCTGTTCGCAGCTGGTCCCATTCGCAACTCGTCCCATTCGCAGCTCGTCCCGTTGCAAACTCGTCCCATAAGCAGGTCGTCCCATTGTATTTTACAACCCGTTGGGGTTTTAACCGGCAATTACATTGATAAACTGTTCACACGCCTAGACAAAACATGAGAGCAATCTCGATTATATTAATACAGACTTTAAGGACTGATTATGGCTCTTAAAGGTTTGGTGAGAATATGAGGTTTCATTTTTTGTAAATATTAGTGAAATCACATGATCTTTGATTAGACATATGTTTGTATGGGGGCATATTACTTATTTTCTAAATAAAAGAATTTGTATATTCTTTTTAAGAAAAAAATATAAGGTAACATCAGACAGCTTGATTTTACTAGGAGTAAAATAGGTATCTTTTTTATTATTATTATGTAACTATTTATGAAAATTACAAACATACATACATACATACTATCACGTCTTTATCCCTAATGGGGCAGAGCCCAGGGCCGCAAGACCCAAAAGCCAGTTTTAGCGTCATGGTGGGCGAGAAGATGGAAAAGCAATCAATACAGTGATGGGTTGCTAGCCGCATCGCCTATTAACATGATTTGCATTTTTGCCTTTTCCCTCGATCGGCTTTTACGATCTGCGTGGGAAGAGAAGCAGCTGGTACATTCTAAGTTTTTTTTTATTTCTCCCAGACCAGCATGGGAAAATTACATATTAGTTAAAATTTAGAAATGTTTAGAGCTCTATATATCTATGTCTATACTATATCTATATAAACTCTATTCATTTATTATCTTGTTGCTTTTCTTTTTCACCTTCTAAGGCGTATTTTACAAACTGTAAAACGGTCTTTATGCGGTTATAAGCACATTGAAGTTAATTTTTGGAAAAATAAATTATTTTTAGCATTTATTTTTATTATATACCCAATGCGAGTTTTGAACGGTACAAAAAATGCGAATGGAAAGAGTTGCGAAAAAAATATGAGAACGGGACGTGTTGCGAACAGGACGAGATGCGAACGGGACGAGCTGCGAATGGGACAAACTGCGAATGGGACAAGTTGCGAATGGGACGATTTGCGTCACGCCCTTATGTATGAAAAGTTCTTTTTAAATGCCCATAAATCATTGTGGAATAATCTACACTTTTAATGCTATAGTAATAATTGCTCACCGTCACTAGTGCTAACAATCAACTGCATCGCCGGAATCTTGCCGGCACTTGGAAAAAAAGTATGAAAGAAAGAAATATTTAAATGGAAATAAAAAGTTGTGGAATAACCCCACAGGTGTCATGCCATACTAACAAATGATCGCCATTAGTAGTACTAACTATAGACTTCATGGCCGCCTAACAGCTGGAACTTTGACTTTGGGCCCAATTTGAATTTTTTGTCCTTTACGTAAATTTTAGGTTTTTGTTGAATTTTTTACTCTAAATTTTTATTAGTTTTTGCACTTTCTGTTATGATTTACTATTAGGAAATTTAATAAAGTTTCGATTTATATATTCGTGAAGAAGTCCTTCTATGGAATTTGATGTATGATGTAAAATTTGAGAGTACCTTTTTTAGCAATGTTTTTGTAGACGGTTATTATTTTGTTACTAAGAAATTAAACTGTTGAACTATTCAAAACTTTGCACGTGTAAAATACAACACCCAAGCCATTGTATAAAAATATAAGTCGCTCGGCCCTGGCTGAGTTCTCGAAATCTCAAGTGTAAACAAACCATTTTTTGTGTGACCACTTTTTTGTCGCTCACATGTGAGGTATGTTTGTATACATTGTAAATTAAAAATATTTTAAAGGAGTAGTTGTTTTTATCATTTAATTATGTAAAGACATGTATCTGTTGCTAAATTAAAGACAAAAATAAGAAATGTTCTGTTTTATTTTTGTATGATACAAACTTTTTTCCAAAAATCTGAAAAAAATCGCGAGTCGTATTTTCAACTTATAATGTCTTATGAAATAAACGATACATTGCAATTAAAATATATACAGTCTGATAGCTTATTTCATAAGGATTTCAATAATATATCTTTTTACACTAGTGTTTATACAAAAGTTTTGAGATATCCTATGTTTTCTGCCGCGCGGAAAATCGGTCAAAATTAATGTCCAGCGGTTTCAGAATGTCCAACTCTTAAATTTTCTAACTCAAAATGTCCAACCCTAAAATTTTCTAACTCTCTAAATGTCCAACTCTAAAATTTTCTAACTCTCAAAATGTCCAACCCTAAAATTTTCTAACTCTCAAAATGTCTAATTCTGAAAATATAATAAAATTACTTTTTTTCAAAATTTTAGGGTTGGACATTTTGAGAGTTAGAAAATTTTAGAGTTAGACATTCTGAAACCGCTGGACATTATGAGAATTGGACATTCTGAACTGGAACGTTTTAGACCTTCAAAATATGGCTACTTACGAGTGAAAGGTTATGTTCTCACATTTATATTCAGTACGGCTTTTACAGCCAATGACACTACAATTCACCATTGTAACCCCTGGGGGCCCCTCAGTGCTTATGTATACGTAGAACAAACAATTAGACATTCATAGCACTCTTCATAAACACACACCAGATTGTCTTTGGTTTAGAACTGACATCGAATGTGTGCCACAAACATATGCTGTGCGTCTCTCTCATTCTTAATGGCAATTGTATTTAGCCATCACGTTCCTACCTGTCAAAAAAGTTACTTGTCAAGTCTAGGTATTCTTGGTCTTAGCATTCAGTGATTTTCATTCACTATCCATTACCCGACTGCGTCAGGAGTGTCATGTTTTTCGAGTGTATATTATGTTTATTTTATGGGATGCCCAGAAGCCTAAATGGCTTGATGGATTCAACAAACTGGCATTGTACAAAATTTGTAAGTACAATGCTATTGCCTGAAATAAATGAATTATTATTATGTGTGTATGTCCCCCGCGGAAAAGTATCGAATAATAATTGTTGAGTATACTAGATCTTTAGTTTATAGCTGCCTTCAAATGTTTATCGATAAATGAAATTTGTGTATTCAGTAATTTTTGAGATATTCGTCAAAAACATATTCCGCCAGGGAAACGTTTCTTTGGCGGAATTTTGTCTGGAATCCAGAATTCATTAGTAGAGCAATTAATGTATCATAAGAGGCAAATGTTTATGTACAAATGGTGTTTGTATGTCATAGGCCTCCGAAGTTACTCAAAATTCCGCTCGGGGAATGTTTGGCCTTTTGCTAGATCTCCCAAACGGTTTGGAATATAGTCCTGTTTTTTTTTACACATATTGCTATTAATTTGTTTATAACATCTGTAAAAACAGAATCCTAAAAAAACACAACCACTTACGAATAATAAATATAAACATAAAAGTAGGTATTTTGGTACTAGTGGCTTAACTAAGGGACATAGGGAAAAAGTTTAAGTGTCGATTTATGTATTAAAACTGCCTCCGACATCTGGGAAAGTACGTTTGTAATAGAGTTAGTATTAAAAAAGATACAACAAAAAATAATGTCTCACTGACATTTTGATTTTGAATCGGTCTGTTGGACGAGTTTTATATTATGTGATTATGTGACAAGTTTTAACTAATTTCAATATTTAATGTATTAATTTAACTATCCGTACTCTAATAATTAGCCCTATCGAATTAGTAATAAAGGAAATATTGTAAAAAAACCAGCAATACTTAAAACTTTGTTAAAAACCGACCAATTTCGGGTGACATCCAAAATTGGTCGGTTTATAACAAATATTTAAGTGTCGCTGGTTATTTTACTATATTTTCTTTATTGGTGATTGGATTAAGCTAATTATTGGAATATGGATAGTTGAATCAATACATTAAAGATTGGAATTAGTCAGAACTTGTAACATAATATAAAACTCGTCTAATAGACAGATTTAAAATCATGATGTCAGTAGAACATTATTTTTTGTTGTATCTTTTTTAATACTAACTCTATTACAAACGTACTTTCCCAGATGTTGGAGGCAGTTTTAATACATAAATCGACACTTAAACTTTTTCCCTATGTCCCTTAGTTAAGCCACTAGAACCAAAATACCTACTGTTATGTTTATATTTATTATTCGTAAGGGGTTGTTTTTTTTGGATTCTGTTTTTAACAAAATCAGGACTATATTCCAAACCGTCTGGGAGATCTAGCAAAAGGCCAAACATTTCCCCAGCGGAATTTTGAACAACTTCGGAGGCCTATGACATACAAAGTCCATTAGTACATAAACATTTGCATCTTATGATACATTAATTGCTCTACTAATTGAATTCTGGATTCCAGACAAAATTCCGCCAGAGAAACGTTTCCCTGGCGGAATATGTTTTTGACGAATATCTCAAAAATTACTGAATACACAAATTTCATTTATCGATAAACATTTGAAAGCAGCTATAAACTAAAGATCTAGTATACTCAACAATTATTATTCGATACTTTTCCGCGGGGGACATACACACACTGCTACATTATTCACGCCCGTTTCAACATTTATTATCTGTGACCGGACTATGTTCTGAGGATAATAAATAAAAAAATATATAGTGTGTTTGTCATTGTCATTGCGTCTTTAGGTACCTACAACAATCCCAACTCTATGACAAATGCACATAGGTACTGTCGCGTGGTTTTGTGCCTAGAAAAACACTACTCTTCCTGCGGATGTCGTAAGTGGCGGCTAGAGGACTGAGCACAAACATCTCGTGCTACAACTGCATTCCCAAGGAGTTACGTTGGGCGGCGGATTGCAAAACTTTTTACACAAATGCTTTGCCAAGGAGAGTTGACGTCAGGCAGGCTTTGCATGACAAGTATATTATTTTTGTTGAAAATAAACTGAGAAAGCACGCCCCTGGCTTCGAAGCAGCACAGGTGAGCCCACCATTACGCCTGAAGTGGCCTTCGTCCGGTCTGGGCTCGCCCTGCCTATAGCCCGCAAGATCCGAAATGCTCTGCCCCGTCAAGGATAAAGAGATGTTAGTGTATTTGCATTTTATACTGAAATCAAAAGCATTTTTAAGTCGAAATTTTTTATTTGTGCTTACAATTATTTGGAAAACTGGCGTGCATATTACACACATTGATATCGAGGTGTCCTCACTAGTGCGAAGTGATCACATGACGCCGCAAAGCGATTTTGAGAGCAAACGCTCGTTGGCAGAGAGTGCACTCGTAGGGCTTCTCGGCGGGACGCTCGACGCCCCCGGGCGCCTCGTCATCGTCGCACCGACGATCCCCAGCACTTCCCTAGTCAGGGTTCACATCGAAATGTGAAATCCATGGATGATCAGATGGTTTCTTGCCGGTATGTGTACTAAGATGATATTTTAAACTAATTTTATGTAGAAACCGCCTTTGACAAACATTACATTCATGTGGTTTCTCGCCAGTATGTGTTTTAAAATGAATTTTTAAATCACATTTTCGTAAAAATCGCCTTCGACATATATAACATTCATGTGGTTTCTTGCCAGTATGTGCTTTGAGATGACGTCTTAAATTGCTTTTTTGTGAAAACCGCCTTTGACAAACATTGCATTCATATGGTTTCGCGCCAGTATGTGTTTTAAGATGACTATTTAAATTATCCTTTGATGAAAACCGCCTTTGACAAACATTACATTCATATGCTTTCTCTCCAGTATGTGTTTTAAAATGTTTTTTTAAATATTCCTTACGCGAAAATCGACATTGACAAACATTACATTCATATGGTTTCTCGCCAGTATGTGTTTTAAGATGAATATTTAAATAATCCTTACGCGAAAATCGACATTGACAAACATTACATTTATATGGTTTCTCGCCTAGATGTGTTTGAAGGTGTCTGAAATCAACTTTATGTCGAAACCACCTGTGACACACATTACATTCATATGCTTTCTCTCCAGTATGTGTTTTAAAATGAATTTTTAAATATTCCTTACGCGAAAATCGACATTGACAAACATTACATTCATATGGTTTCTCGCCAGTATGTATTTTGAGATGACTATTTAAATGAGATTTTCGTAAAAACCGCCTTTCACAAACATTACATTTATATGGTTTCTCGCCAGTATGTGTTTTAAGATGTTTATTTAAATAACCCTTATGTGAAAAACGCCTTTGACAAATATTACACTCAAATAGTTTCTCATCAGTATGTGTTTTAAGGTGACGTACTAAACTACCTTCATTTCGAAACTGACGTCGACAAGTATCACACTCAAATGGTTTCGTACCAGTGTGTACAACACGGTGACGTTTCAATCCTTGCTTTGTAGAAAACGTACGTTGACAAACATGACACTGAAGACTTTTCTTCCCAAAGTGAGTATTTAAATGCCTTTTTATTTCAGATCGATATTGAAACCGACATTGACAAATATCGCACTCATACGGTTGGTCGTCTGCGTGTATTTTAAGATGACTGCGTAAGTCACGTTTTTGTGAAAACGAACGTGGACAATTGTTACAGTAATATACTGGCTGGGCATTTTGTGCGTTCGAGTCTCCCCGAGACGGGTGTGTGCTGTCGGTGTCGTCGTCTACTTTTTCCGCAACTTTTAAGTTTCTCCTTTGAGTAAAGCTGCGTTGACTGCCAGTAGGTTTTTCACCTGTGTGAGCCCCCTTCTGTCCGTCCCCCTCAACTCCACACTCCCCCCTCGCTCCATCCCCTTCCCGCACTGTGTCTTCACTAAGCAGGGGATCTTCCTCGACTTCACGCTCTACTTTCGCATCATTCATCGCCTCCACCGCTCTTTCAAGCAGCGGGAGGGGTTCATTGTGTTCCTCATCTTCACTGTCCTCATACTTGATGTATGCGGCCAGGCTGCGCGCCGGGGGACCGGCGGCTGATGCCTCAACGGGTCCTGCAAGAAGACTTGGTGTTACTCCACTGCCTGCTCAGAGTTGGTTGGCGATGCGATTTGCTGCTTTAAGGGTATAAAGCACCACGGGCAGAAGAGAATACCAGTTGTTATCACCTGTTGGTTTCCAGCGGGTGTCGTGAGTGAAGACTAAGGTACTAAGGTGTGTAGGGAGCAGAGAGTGGGCAGCAGCGTGCATTGGAAACACTCATACAGTTTATACTATCTACTGCGGTCCTCAGCCTGGTTGAAAGAGGCATTTATTCAAACAGTGGGCTGACCGGTCTCACCTGCCAGTGGAATGCAGTTTTCACCATCAGAGCCATCGCAGTCATCTTTGACAACGGATACTGCAAGTAGGCACGAGAGACTGCTTGAAGTACCTGTGGAACGGCCATAGGGTTTGGATTAACAGTTTTACAAAAATTTCTAGGTCTATGGAAAACAACATACTAATCATACATTGAAAGTAGGCTTCTTTGACTTATTATAATTTTTTGCGCAAGACGCAATGATATGTTAAAATAAGTAAACCTTAACAGACATCAAATGTAATGGCTATAAATGAGGTCATCTTAAGTTAATTAACTCATAAACAAATGGTCTCATGTTTTCGCTAGTTAATTAAGCATTTTCCATTCTTTGTGAAATACGAAGTGGTAACTGAGCTACTCTATACGACTTTATAATAAGTAATGTGGTAATG
Source organism: Acrobasis consociella (assembly GCA_963555685.1). Taxonomy (NCBI): domain Eukaryota; kingdom Metazoa; phylum Arthropoda; class Insecta; order Lepidoptera; family Pyralidae; genus Acrobasis; species Acrobasis consociella. Next base: position 9,925,622 of record OY743132.1, on the reverse strand, counting down.
TCAATTAACAGCACTTCATATTTCCACTGAGTATCTAACAATAATGTAATGGAGTGAAGGTTCATAAACCATTACAGCATTACCAGTCCCCTGCGTGTAGTATGATGTTGCTGCCTGCCTCCCCTCGGCCTGCTCACCTGTCTCTTGCTGCTCTGTATGCGCAAACTCCACATGTTTGTGTTTGTTGTCATCTGTGTTGCCATCTTGGTCTTGAGTGTCATCTGACATTGCTGACGCTGGGGACGGGGGACCGTCAGAGAGGTCAGAGCCCAGCTCAGCATCATCTTGCTTAACTTTGACAGCGAGGGCAGGGCGTGGTATGTTGTCCAGGTACTCAGTTGGAGTTACAGCCAGTGAGCCACTCAGCCCCAGCATACGCCGGTCCAGCAGAGACACAGATTGCACGTCAATCTGCATACAACATAAACAGTCACTGACTAATGTAAATCTTATACATTTATTTTTGTATATTTTTTTATCTCGAAAACGGCTCTAACGATTTCGCTGAAAATTGGTATATGGGGGTTTGCGGGGGTAAACAATCGATCTAGATTAATCTTATGTTTGGGAAAACGCGTGTTTTAGAGTTTTCATTAGTTTTTTTTTCCACGCAGAATATGGTCGCTAATTTCCTCGCGCCGGCCGCCATCCGCTTAGCTCAGTGGTTAAGGATGTTGACCGCTAGAAAGAGTGTTACGGGTTCGAATCCCACTCGGTGACTTACTTTTGTTTTTTTTAATGTTCAAGTTTATATATAATTTTTTATTTTGTACTGTTTTTAGACAAGTTTAAAAAAATGTAGTTAATCTTTGACATGTAACCGACCGAACAAAGCTCACCAAGGTACTAGTAGATTATATACCACACATTATGAAATATAAAAATTTTTAATACCTCAGAGAAATGTTGAAGTACGGCAGTGAGCAGAGCCTGAGCGCGGGCCGCCTTCAGCATCAGCTTGTGGCTCTTGAGCAGCTGAGCGCGGCACACGTAGCACGCAGCCACGGGCCACGCCTCGCCCCGCACCAGCTGCAACCGTCAAACACAACGTACAGTTCCTAATATATCACAATCTGTACAGAGGTTGTTAAGGATTCCTGATACTGACACAGTCGTTCGTAAGTTTCTCGTAGACGACTTGTAGTGGAGTGCCGGCGATGGAGTACAAGCGGGCGTCGGTCGCCAGGCAGACGCGACACAAGGCCGTGTTTGGAGGCATCTCGAACTCGAACCAACCATTTATAGCTGGCTGTTGTTAGATATTTTTATGCCATTGCAACATTTTGAGGCAAATTAATTGATTTAATAACAAATCAATGAAAGGAATAAACATCAGAACATCAAAGCTTGACAGTGACAGATAGATTTCTGACAGTATAAACCTGTGGTATAAACCATAAATAAGGAATGATTGAAACGTTCATTCAGTGCTTTGTATGCATTAATAAGATTACCCGAACGCGATAGATGGAGGGTTATCTTTTTCGAGTGTATGTATGTATATTTCTATGGGCGTCCTACTGCCAAAACGGCTTGATGAGTTTAAGCTTGGAAGCGACGAGAAGAGAGCGACACTAGGTTAATATGTAAAAAGGAAGTTTGGTTTTCTGTTATTTTAGTAATGACTACTTGTTTAAAAGCTATGGTTTCAATCAATACGAACTATTCTTACTACCATTCAGTTAGTCTCTGGGATTTTCTCAGAACATACATATTTACTTAATTTACCAATCATATGTTCTATCGTCAATCACACTAGAGACGGCTTGCTAGCCGCGTCACCTGGACATGATTCAGATTCTCGCCCATCACCGCTCGACCGGCTTTTATAGTCGGTGCGGGAAAATTACAGCTAGCTAATACATTACAAGTTCAGCGGCGATTACACTTCACGATCCGTCGGGCCGATGAGCAGGGGCGACAGACAGGGCGTTGTGATTACACTGCACTAGATCGCCTCCCTAACTCAGTTGTCAGCCGAACTTGATGTCGAAAGGATGGCACCTGTGCTTTCCAATTATCAAATAATTGGCCAAGTGCGTGTCAATGCACTATGTGCAAGTAAATAAAAATAACTAGAAACTAATTTTCTATTGAATTTGTATGAAATTTCCTTTTCCGAGTACATTTTATAAGTCTGTCACCACCTGTAACTTTTTAATTCAGAAGTACCATTTTTGAAAAGCAGAGTCACTACACAGACTGTTTTTTGTATGGAAAAATCATTCGTTTAGGAGACTCCGCGTATCAAAAATGGCACTTCTGAACGCCCTGACTCGTGGACAGCGATTACATCACCCGATTTACGCCCTAAATAGGGAAACAGGGCGGTCGGGTAGCCCCGATCACCCGATATCGGGACACTGTCTCCCTGCCAGCGATTACACTTCCCGATTTAGGGCGCCTGCGTGAAATCGTCCCCGATGAATCGTGTAGTGTAATCGCGGCTTTCGTCCTTTTGTCCCACCCAGTCCACCATGAAAGCTTAAAATATAAGTTGTTTGTTGTTTATAACTTGTTCAAACAAGTAACAGCCTGCCTTCAAAATGTTTGTTTTATCAATACCTACCTACCCGGAGAACTTAAGCGGCGATTACACTTCACGATCCGTCGGGCCGATGAGCAGGGGCGACAGACAGGGCGTTGTGATTACACTGCACTAGATCGCCTCCCTAATTCAGTTGTCAGCCGAAATTTATGTTGAAAGAGTGGCACCTGTGCTTGCCAAAATTCAAATATTGGTCAAGTGCGTGTCGATTTTGACGCAACTGCGGGTGTAAATGTTAAACAAAAAGAAAATGCCGGAGTAAAGAGTATCGTTTTAAGAAATATATATGTATTTATTTTAAGTTCATATCAGAAGTGCCATTTTTGAAACGCGGAGTCACTACACGAACTGTTTTTTGTATGGAAATATTATTCGTTTAGGAGACTCCGCGTTTCAAAAATGGCACTTCTGAACGCCCTGACTCGTGGACAGCGATTACATCACCCGATTTACTCCCTAAATAGGGAAACAGGGCGGTCGGGAAGCCCCGATCACCCGATATCGGGACACTGCCTACCTAACAGCGATTACACTTCCCGATTTAGGGCGCCTGCGTGAAATCGTCCCCGATGAATCGTGAAGTGTAATCGCGGCTTTATTCGAATCCGTCCAGTTTTTCCGGAGATTAACGTGCACAAACAGAAACAACAACACTTTTTCTTTTACTGTTTTAATTAATTTTAAGTCTTTCTCCTCTGTGACCGGATATACCCCTGAAGATAATCTCTTCTATTTCTAATACCGGATTTACACATGCGTGTTCGCTATTCGCCTCGTCATTCTTCGAAACATTCCACGAACTATTCGTGTACGAATGCCGACGCGAACTGCTGTTTACACATTCGTGTGTTGATTCATTATGAGATTCGCACACGAATATGGAGGACGTGGACATAATGGCGGCATGCACGCTACATTTACAATTATGTCTTCTACCCGGGTATGTGGTGTACACGCTTAGGTATATACCTGTATGTGGTGGGTAGATTGGGATGTTTATTCAAAACCAGCCGAAGCCCGCGACTTCGTTCGCGTAGACTTTATGACTTTGGAAAATGCTCATCAGTCTGAATAACTTTTGCTAAGATGTCATTTTTAGGGTTCCGTACCCAAAGGGTAAAAAAGGGACTCTATTACGAAGACTTCGCTGTCTGTCCGTCTGTCTGTCATCAGGCTGTATCTCAAGAACCGCGATAGCTAGACAGTTGAAATTTCCACAAATTATGTATTTCTGTTGCCGCTATAACAACAAATACTAAAAACAAAAAAAAATTAAGCTTTTAGCTTATTTGGGGCTTCCATACAACGCGATTTTTTATAGATAATGGTACGGAACCCTTAGTGCGCAAATTCGATTCGCACTTGGCCGGTTTTATATGTATACTGTATGTATAGACTAGTGGAATTTATCCGTGTTATTATAAAACGCAGACTAGCTGTACCCGCGGGCTTCGCTCCCCGTGGGAATTTCGTGATAGAGAGTACACTATGTCCTTCCCCGAGTCTCAAATTATTATATCTATACCAAATTTGTTCTATATCGGTTCAGTAGTTTAAGCGTGAAGAGTTAACAAACAAATATACAAACTCACTTTCGCATTTATAATATTAGTAGGATATAAATTTAGTGAGAGTCCTCTTTTTATATGTAGAAATGTATCAAAAGGTCATTTAATGTATAAAACAATGAATATATCTAAAAGAGGAAATAACAAAGATTAAAATCACTGATGCTATAAGTACTTATTAAATATAGAGATATCATCTTATTTGATGTCTGATTGCCTATTTTAACATATAATTAGGTCTACACACATTCGCCCACAAAAAATGTTAACTTAGACCTTTCAATTCGTGTATGTTTCCATACAAGTCATACAACAGGTACATATACGTCCTGTTGGGTCGGGCGCTAGCTGCCAACTGCCGGCAGGCGAAAGTGTAAAGCCGCGATTACACTACACGATTCATCGGGGACGATTTCACGCAGGCGCCCTAAATCGGGAAGTGTAATCGCTGGCAGGGAGACAGTGTCCCGATATCGGGTGATCGGGGCTACCCGACCGCCCTGTTTCCCTATTTAGGGCGTAAATCGGGTGATGTAATCGCTGTCCACGAGTCAGGGCGTTCAGAAGTGCCATTTTTAATACGCGGAGTCTCCTAAACGAATGATTTTTCCATACAAAAAACAGTCTGTGTAGTGACTCTGCTTTTCAAAAATGGTACTTCTGAATTAAAAAGTTACAGGTGGTGACAGACTTATAAAATGTACTCGGAAAAGGAAATTTCATACAAATTCAATAGAAAATTAGTTTCTAGTTATTTTTATTTACTTGCACATAGTGCATTGACACGCACTTGGCCAATTATTTGATAATTGGAAAGCACAGGTGCCATCCTTTCGACATCAAGTTCGGCTGACAACTGAGTTAGGGAGGCGATCTAGTGCAGTGTAATCACAACGCCCTGTCTGTCGCCCCTGCTCATCGGCCCGACGGATCGTGAAGTGTAATCGCCGCTTAAACAGCAAGTTCGTGTTCGCTATTCGTGTCCTTTGATTCGCGTCCGAAAAACCGCCCTCAACACGAACTCGCGAATCGCGAGGCGAATCACGTCACGAGGCGAATAACGAACTGACTGTTTACACATGCTAGTTCGTTATGCGCCTCGTCATTCGCCTCGCGATTCGCGCGAATGTGTAAATGCGGCATAATAATTCGCTTGATATTCCATAGCATTACAAACGCACATAGGTACCTACTATGCAGTGTGGTTTTGTGCCTAGAAAAACAGCACTCCTCTTCCTGCGGATGTCGTATTTCGGAGGTTCCGAGGTCGGCTGCCCGACGACACCGTGCGTCACACGTCGCCGACACTACGTGTAAATTAGGCACTGACCTCCATATATACAAGTACGCTATATGGAGGTCAGTGAAATTAGGATAGAAATCCATACTTATATATAAAGCTGAAGAGTTTGTTCGTTTGTTTGAACGCGCTAATCTCAGGAATCACTGGTCCGATTTGAAAAATTCTTTCGGTATTAGATAGGTCGTATATCGAGGAAGGCTATAGGCTATTTTGCATCACGCCCGCGACTTCACTCGCGTGGTAAACGCGGGCGAAACCGCGCGCTGCCTCTAGTTATATACAATGTCCTTTTTAATTAAGTACAAATATTTTAAGGGATGATTCAGTCCATCATTTCGAACAACTTTTCCCAATAAATGTATATCGAAATACGAAAAAAAAATTTTCATTTTCCATAGTAATGATATCACGTGACTACTTCGATTTCTATGAAAACCTAAAAATTTTTTTTCGTATTTCGGTATACATTTATTGGGAAAAGTTGTTCAAAATGATGGTCTGAATCACCCCTTAAAATATTTGTACTTAATAAAAAAGGACTTTGTATATTATGTATGTTAACTAGTTATAAGGTTTTATAATACGGTCTCTGGCATTGTACAAAATTTGTAACTACAATGGTATTGCCTGAAATAAAGGAATTATTATTATTATAGCCCCGCAAGATCCGAAATACTCTGATAAAGAGATGACTCCGATAGTGTATTTGCATATTATATTGAAATAAAAAGCATTTTTATGTCGAGTTTTTATTTGTGCTTACAATTATTTAGAAAACTAGCGTGCATATTACACACATTGATATCGAGGAGTCCTCACTAGTGCGAAGTGACCACATGACGCCGCAAAGCGATTTTGAGAGCAAACGCTCGTTGGCAGAGAGTGCACTCGTAGGGCTTCTCGGCGTGACGCTCGGCGCCCACGAGCGCCTCGTCATCGTCGCACCGACGATCCCCAGCACTGCCCTCGTCAGGGTTCACATCGGAATGTGAAATCTAGCGTTGCATAACTATCGATAGTTGACCTTGAAAAACAGTCACAATATCGATAGTATCGATTGTCAATAGTTTGCAATACTGTTGATGAAAGGTCAAACTATCGATAGTATCGATACTATTGAATTTAGATACTATCGATAGTATTATAATATCGATATTCGTCTAAAAAGCAATAGTATTTATTTTATACATACCGCACAAGTGCGGTAAAGTGTTTTTATACATGTTTTAAGAATAAGATTCTATAAATTTTTAATTACGTTGTTTGTTTGTTTACTGTTTATTAGCCGAAGCCCGCAACTTCATTCGCGTGGACTTTATACTCCGGAAAATTCTCATCAGGCTGAACAACTTTTACAGCAATATAACAAACAAAGTTTCATTTGAATCCGTCCAGTATTTCCGGAGATTAGCTTGTACAAACAGACAGATTTTTTTTTAATAAATTCAATGTTCAGACACATTTTTTCACTATTTTGTATAGATAAAGGCATTTCATTTACAACAGGTGACAATCGTTTTATGCTTAAATCTGTGAGAACTCCACCTGTCCCAGCTAGCATGGTGTGTTCCCACATGACATTTATAGAGATCGGAGAGCAAGAGACTTATAGAACCAGAGAACAAATATATTTATTTCACAATATAACTATTATAAGAAATTACAAGTACTATGATATGTTATTCCTATCACGAGTGAAAGTGGAATGAGTCAGAAATGATGAGGAAGGAAATGTGTGTGGAATTTAAAAATCAAATTTACCAATGAAATTTGAACATAATGAAATGATAGAAAGGAGGTGGGCTAGAACATGAAGGATGGTGCTTATTGCAACATCGTTACAAATCTAAGAATTTACACACACTGTGCTATAGACTGAGACCCAAAAACGTTACTTGGGTCATTTTCATTCCTCGCCATTTTTATTTTTGGTAAATTTTTATTTTTGAACATTGACAACATTTTGAACACAACACACAACAATTTTTATGATTTGGACATTAGTAGTGTAAATCCGTGTACACACAGCATGACGGATGTAAACATTGTTGAGCTCAAAATATGTGTGTATGTCCCCAACGGAAAAGTGTCGAATTATAAATGTTGACTATACTAGATCTTTGATGTAAAGCTGCCTTCAAATGTTAATCGACAAATAAAATTTGAACGTCTGTAGACGTTATAAACAAATGAATAGCAATGTGTATAAAACAGAATCCAAAAAACAAAACCACTCACGAATAATAAATTTAACACAAAAGTAGGTATTTTGGTTCTAGTGGCTTAACTAAGGAAAAAACAACTTTCAAATTTCATTTGTCGATAAACATTTGAAGGCATCTTTACATTAAAGATCTAGTATAGTCAACATTTATTATTCGACACTTTTCCGCTGAGGACATGCACACCAAAATATTGACTTGAAAAATTACGAATATAATTCACCGCAGAGTTTATATTATTTAACATTCATAGCTTCTCGACAATATGTGTTTAAATTACTAGTTTCTGAAAACTTTTGCCTTTGATAAAGTGATGCGGACAGCAATACATAATATGTATTTTTTAATGTAAATAAATAAAGTTGATTTAAGTAGTTAGGAAAATCATAATTGTGTTAGTTAGGGTGTTTCATTTTACCTATAAGATAGAAAGTACTTACTAAGTTAACATTGAAATAAGTATGATATAAGTAAATAAATGGCTTAGCTTAGGTAAATGATTATACTAGTTAGGTTGTTTTATTTTCCTACAAATTATAAGGTAGCTCGTGGAGATATTGCAAATATTGTCTGCAAACAGAAAGATAATACCGTCACGAAACCATCGTGATAGAAAGGGACGGAGATATAGTTTGCAAACAAAAAGGTAATACCTTCACGAGACCAACAGGGAGTTTTTTGACTATAACTCTAGAAATAATAAAGATATTTTGATGATTTAAACATGAAAATGTGCAGAAACATATACTGTATCTAGGAAAAATATAATATTGTAAGGAATTAAACGGCGTCATATGAATATCCGTGAAAAACTGAAAATTTGCTCTAGAAAGAGATGCACTTATAAGTAAGAAGGAGAAATCATGATTAGTGCCGTGTGCAAAAATTCCAGGGCTCTGATTGGCTCAACGCGTTAGCCAGTTTTGTATAAATATGAGCACGGTTCTCTATGACGGCGTTCAGTTCCCTCCCGGCAGTGTAATAGTAAAGATCAAGAAGAAGTGTACTGGAAGAAATAAACAGTGGTCAACGGAGCTCAAGTGGTTTTAATACAGTCCCCAACAGCTGGTCCTTCGAGCCGGATATTTCAAGAACGCAGCAAACATGGTGGTCACAAGAAGCCAAAGCGGGGAAGAAACACGTGGCCGAGTTTTCGACGATCCACCCAGGTCACCGAGCACCAACGAACCTGGTGCCGTCGCTGGGCGTAGCATCCCGGAAATCGCCGCCGCTGTTGCGCGGAACACGCCGCCTGCGCCCGCCGCCGTCGCTACTGCGCGGAACGTGCCGACCGCGCCTGTCGCCGCCGCCGGCGCCGGCCCTGCTACTACTGCACGAGGTGCGCCGCCCGCGCCTCTCGCCGCCGCGTCCGCAGTAGTATACGCGCCGACCGCCGCCCCCACCACTGCGTATCCGTCGACCGCAGTGCACTCAACCGCGCCGCGCCCTACCACTGCGCCCTACACTGGTGCAATACCGCGTTCGCGACGTTCGCCTGACCGGTCAGTGCGCTCGGGTCAATCGCATCGATCGTCTACCAGTGCAGCCATGCGCATCAAGCAAGCCGAACTAGCAGCAGTTGAAAAGCTCGCCGAAATAAGAAGACGGGAACTACGTCTAGAAGCAGACATTGTACAAAAGAAGCTCGCGTTTGAGATAACTACGATTCAAGATGAAGAGAATGATATCGTCAGTGTCCACGATCAGAATATCGATAAAGTCAACCAGTGGCTGAGACATCAAGTTCCTACTGATCCAGAGCCCACATATACTGAGGAGCCATCTGCCACGATTCAGCCCGCTGTTGCTGCCGCCGCCGTCGATACCGCCGCCGCAACCGCAGTTATAGAACAACCAGTGGCTACGCCCCGTGTTCACTCGCAAGCAATACGGGGGGAGCAGCCAGAAGAATTCGATTGGCATACACCAAGGCAACGACACTATGAACGACAGCGATCACCGACGCCGCACCGAAGCCGTAGCAACCAAAGAGGAATCGAGCAACTAGCTGAAGCTATAACGAAGATGGCCCGCACCAGAGTACCCCCAAAGCAAGTGATCGACCTGCCAACATTTACGGGAGCACCAGGAGAATGGCTACCATTCAAAGCAGCCATGAGAGACTCTGCGGCCATCTACAATTTTACAGACGTAGAAAACATGGCGAGACTTCGAAACAGCCTCAAGGGCGAAGCAAGAGAAGCTGTTCGAGCGCTACTACATAAAACAAGCAATCCAGACATCGTAATGAAGACTTTGGAGCAGTGTTTTGGCCGGCCAGAAATAATCATTGATCAAGCACTCGAAGATTTCAAAAAACTGCCGCGTCCGGAAGCCAGCGCTATTGAACTGAACCATTTGGCAGTCAAATTACAGAACATTGTGCAAGTACTCAACAGTTTGGATCACAGAGAATACTTGCACAACCCGATGCTGTCCAGGGAAGTGATTGAAAAATTGAGCCCGCATCTTCGGTCGAAATGGTGTGACTATGCAGAAGAATGCTTCAATAGTGAAGAGCCGCAGATCGTTTCTCTTTCAAAATTCCTGATGAAAGAGGCGGACCGAACACTAAGACATGCATATGCACCAAGTTCAGTTGCTGTGAAAACGACGAAGACTGCACCTGCAACGAAGATCAAAGAATATGCAAAGAATAAAGCAGCTACTTTTGCCACAACGACCGATCCTGCTGAAGAGGACCGATGCTTGTACTGTGGAGCCACCCACAAGGTTCCACAGTGTGAACAATTCAAATCATTGAAGACTGAAGAACGTTGGAAGTGGGCAAAAGAGAAAAGGATCTGCTTTAAATGCATCAGCAAGAGCCATCGACGCCTAAACTGCAGAGCAAAGCCATGTGGTGTCAACGGATGTAAACGACCACATCACGCAATGCTACATACCGAGTTAACTGTATCACCGCCTCCCTCAGACGCTACGCCTACGAACGACGGCACCGTGCTCACAGTAAGAACGAGCACTACTCAGCGTACGGCAGTGGTACTGAAGATGTGTCCAGTCACAGTAGTAGGCCCTGGTGGTGAAGAAGAAACCTACGCCATGTTGGATGAAGGGTCAACTGCGACACTAATCGATGCAGACCTAGCACGCAAGATCGACGCTCGCGGGACTGTATCACCACTCCATATACAAGGAGTAAACTCGACGCGCCAGGAAATAAAAAGCCATCGAGTGAAGATTATTATCAAGTCAAAGAATCAACATTTTGAGATCGCAGCACGCACCGTGGAGGGACTGACATTAACGAAACAATCAGTTCCAGCGAGCCTACTACAATGTAGACATCTAAAGGATCTTCTAATAGAAGAATTGACATACGACTCAGCGACACCGCGCCTTCTAATAGGAACAGACAACTGGGACCTGATAGTGACTCGAGAGTTAAGGACAGGTAGAAGGCATGAACTTGCAGCTTCGAAGACTCAACTAGGATGGGTGGTCCATGGAGTCACGTCGCAAAGTCTACGTAGGAATGAAGCGTCAATTCTACACTTATCTACGAAGGACGAAACAGATCAACAATTACATAAAGAAGTCGAAGATCACTTTAAGATTGACGCTTTGGGGATATCAACAACAGTCAAAGTGTCACCTGCTAATCAGAGAGCGATAAAAATATTCGAAGATACCGTGTCCGAAAGAAACGGACACTATGAAGTTGGGCTTACCTGGAGAGAAGATCACCCTAAGTTGCCTTCCAGTTACGAACAAGCTTTGCGAAGATTGAAAACAATAGAGAAAAGAATGGATCGAAACCCCGACTTTGCAGAGCAATACAGCGCCCAAATTGAAAATCTCGTAGTAAAGGGATATGCTGAAGAATGCAACGGAAGTGAGAAAACGCTGCCGCACAGTTGGTTCCTGCCACACTTTGCAGTAACTAACCCCAACAAGCCAGGGAAGATACGTTTGGTTTTTGATGCTGCTGCAGTCGCTAATGGTACAAGCCTTAATGACATGCTGTTAGAAGGCCCAGACTTAATTCGCTCATTGCTGAGTATCCTATTCAAATTCCGCGAGTATCCAGTAGCCATCACAGCCGACATTGAGGAGATGTTTCTACGAATTAAAATAAGAGAAGAAGACCAAGCAGCTCAGATGTTTTTGTGGCGCGGCAGCGAGAGAAAGAGTCCACCAAAGGAAATGAAAATGACTTCGATGATATTTGGAGCGTCATGTTCACCATTCCTTGCGCACAGCGTACGCAATCACAATCACGCAAACTCACATCCTGCAGCCTTCAAAGCAATAACGGAGAGTTATTACATGGATGACTACGTCAATAGTTACAAGTCCATCGAAGAAACAGTGAAAACAATAGAAGAAGTTGTTGAGGTGCACGCTAAGGCAAGCTTCAAGTTACGCGGCTGGAATTCTAACAAAGAAGAAGCTCTCATCAGCGTGCCGACAGAACTACGAGCAAAGTGTAACACACAGTTGGGCCACGACAATAAGACTCTTGGACTGGTCTGGGACCCGCATGAAGATACATTAGGATTCAACACCAACATGCCGAGAGTACCGAAAGATGTGCGCAACCGAGAGCGAACGCCGACGAAACGAGAAGCGTTAAGTGCTGTCATGTCAGTCTATGACCCATTGGGACTACTGAGTTGCTTCACCATAAGCGCGAAGATCTTCTTACAAAACCTATGGCGACTCCATATCGCGTGGGATGAATCTCTACCAGATGATTACGCAGAAGGCCTTACAACTTGGTTCGAGCAACTCGAGAAGATATCAACACTCAGACTGACGAGATGCTACGGCTCGGAAGAGAACCTGAAAAAAAGACAACTTCACATCTTTTGCGATGCCAGCCAAGACGCGTATGCTGCAGCCGCTTATTGGCGTCTGGAATATGAAGACGGCTCAATTCACGTCGTACTCGTTGCTGCAAAGTCGAAAGTAGCACCAATCAAAGCACAAAGTATACCCAGATTGGAGTTGCAGGCAGCTCTCATCGGCACGAGATTGGCTGACACAATCCAACAAGAACACCGATGGACTACAGATGACGTGATCTTCTGGTCAGACTCAAGAACAGTCTTACATTGGATAAGAAAGGACGCCAGAAGATATACTCCTTTCGTTGCACACCGGCTTGGAGAAATAGCAGAACGGACAGAGCCAAGACAGTGGAGATGGGTACCAACGGATGTCAACCCAGCAGATGTAGCCACCAGAATCAATTATGTGCCTACTGACGCTCAAGACTGGTGGTTCAATGCCCCTGCTTTCCTGAAGCAAAAAGAAGATTGTTGGCCTGAAGAATCAACCACCTACGAAGACGAAGATATCGAAGTAATCAAACACGTCAATATTGAACGCCCACAACGACCTCTACCCAGAATTGACAGATTCTCCAACTATCTTCGCTTACTCCGAGCCACGGCGACAGTGCTTTTATTTATCGATAAGTGCCGACGTAGAGGACGAACCATGACTACAGCACATCTGAATCGAGCCGAAAAGTTACTGTTGGCACAAGCTCAGGAGGAAAGTTTCTTGGAAGAGCTAACGCGACTACGCAATGGGAAACCGATTACTCGTTCAAGTCGACTGGCGAAACTTGATCCAGAAATAGACGACGATGGATTACTTCGTTTAAGAGGAAGAACAAACGCAGCTGAGTTGCCATCACATACGAAGAAACCTGTCATATTAGACGGAAAACATCCACTAACGAAGTTAATCGTGCTACAAGAGCGTATAAAAGCTGGCCACGCCGGACGAGAACGCGTGGTCAACGAGCTACGGCAACGCTATTGGATCCTACGCTTACGGCCTACCGTGCGATCTGTGGCTCGAACATGCGCCTACTGCAAGATGCGAAAATCTAAACCTTGCACGCCAATCTGCGGAGACTTGCCAGCTGCTCGTCTTGATATGTACCACCGACCCTTTACCAACTGCGGGGTGGACTACTTTGGCCATATGATGGTGACCATAGGAAGACGGCGAGAAAAGAGATGGGGAGCTCTCTTTACCTGTCTCACAACCAGAGCTGTACACCTTGAACTAGTAGGCAGTCTAACGACCGACTCCGCTATAATGGCCCTGAGAAGAATGGCAGCAAGAAGAGGATGGCCTGCGATTATGTATAGCGACAACGCTACAAACTTTAAAGGAGCGGATGTAGAGCTGCGCGTCGCTTATACTGAATGGGCTCCAGCGTTGCAAGGATACGGCCTGAAGCATAACATGGAGTGGCACTATATACCTCCAGGAGCTCCAAATCAGGGGGGAGCTTGGGAGCGCCTAGTTCGCTCAGTAAAAGTAGCGCTGAGTGCAGTTCTCCATGAAAAAACGCCAAAGGAGGAAGTGTTGCAAACCGTAATGACAGAAGCGGAACACAGCATCAATTCACGCCCTCTTACCCACGTGTCCGTTGAGCCAGAAGATCCCGAAGCTCTGACCCCTAACCATTTTCTGCTGGGGTCATCATCCGGCCTACCATATACTGGGCCTTGCGACGTAGCTGATCGACGCGTGTGGCGAGCAAGCCAAGCGCTCGCTGACGAGTTCTGGAGGCGCTGGGTTCGTGAATATTTACCCACACTAGTAGCTCGTGGAGACTCCAGAAACGACAAACAGCGATCGTTGCAGCCGGGAGATCTGGTCATCGTGGTAGACCCGACATTACCCCGCAACACATGGCCTCGAGGCATCGTAGAGAAGACCTACCCGGGACCAGACGGAGGAGTGCGCTCAGCAGACGTCCGCACTCGTGGAGGAATCTTTAGAAGACCCACCTCGAAGCTGGCTGTCCTCACCGTGATGGAGGCTGCGCAGAGACTTCGCCGGGGGGAGGATGATGCGGACAGCAATACATAATATGTATTTTTTTATGTAAATAAATAAAGTTGATTTAAGTAGTTAGGAAAATCATAATTGTGTTAGTTAGGGTGTTTCATTTTACCTATAAGATAGAAAGTACTTACTAAGTTAACATAGAAATAAGTATGATATAAGTAAATAAATGTTTAGCTTAGCTTAGGTAAATGATTGTACTAGTTAGGTTGTTTTATTTTCCTACAAATTATAAGGTAGCTCGTGGAGATATTGCAAATATTGTCTGCAAACAGAAAGATAATACCGTCACGAAACCATCGTGATAGAAAGGGACGGAGATATAGTTTGCAAACAAAAAGGTAATACCTTCACGAGACCAACAGGGAGTTTTTTGACTATAACTCTAGAAATAATAAAGATATTTCGATGATTTAAACATGAAAATGTGCAGAAACATATACTGTATCTAGGAAAAATATAATATTGTAAGGCTTTAAACGGCGTCATATGAATATCCGTGAAAAACTGAAAATTTGCTCTAGAGAGAGATGCACTTATAAGTAAGAAGGAGAAATCATGATTAGTGCCGTGTGCAAAAATTCCAGGGCTCTGATTGGCTCAACGCGTTAGCCAGTTTTGTATAAATATGAGCACGGTTCTCTATGACGGCGTTCAGTTCCCTCCCGGCAGTGTAATAGTAAAGATCAAGAAGAAGTGTACTGGAAGAAATAAACAGTGGTCAACGGAGCTCAAGTGGTTTTAATACAGTCCCCAACATAAAGCCTTTGACAAACACAACATTTATATGGTTTCTCGCCAGTATGTGCACTGAGATGACTATTTAAATTACCCTTTTGTGAAAACCGACGCTAACAACCAAGACATTAATATGGTTTCTCGCCAGTGTGTGTTTTAAGGTGACTATTTAAATTACACTTTTGTGTAAACCGCCATTGACAAACATTACATTCATATGGTTTCTCGCCAGTATGTGTTTTAAGATGAATATTTAAACTACCCCTTTGTGTAAACCGTTTTTGACAAATATTACATTCATATGGTTTCTTACCAGTATGTACTCTAAGATGACTTTCTAAAGTACTCTTTAGTGAAAACCAACGTTGACAAATGTAACATTCATATGGTTTCTCGCCAGTATGTGTTTTAAAATGACTATTTAATTTATCTTTTCGTGAAAACCGCCTTTGACAAACATTACATTCATATGGTTTCTCGCCAGTATGTGTTTTAAGATGTTTATTTAAATTGTCCCTATGTGAAAACCGCTTTTGACAAACATAACATTCATATGGTGTTTCGCCACTATGTGTTCTAAGATGTGAATTCAAATTGCCCTTATGTGAAAACTGCTTATGACAAACATTACATTCATATGGTTTCTCGCCACTATGTGTTTTAAGATGTTTATTAAAATTTTCCTTATGTGAAAACCGCTTTTGACAAACATTACATTCATATGGTGTCTCGCCACTATGTGCTTTAAGATGTTTATTAAAATTGTCCTTATGTGAAAACCGCTTTTGACAAACATTACACTCACATGGTTTCTCGCCAGTATGTGTTTCAAAATGACGTCTTAAACTGCTTTTATGACGAAACTGACGTTGACAAGTAATACACTCAATTGGTTTCGTACCAGTGTGTACAATAAGGTGACGTTTTAATCCTTGCTTTGTAGATAACCTACGTTGACAAACATGACACTCAAGACTTTTCTTCCCAAAGTGAGTATTTAAATGCCTTTTTATTTCAGATCGATATTGAAACCGATGTTGACAAATATCACACTCATACGGTTGGTCGTCTGCGTGTATTTTTAAATGACTGCGTAAGTCACGTTTTTGTGAAAATGAACGTGGACAATTGTTGCATGCATATGCTGGCTGGACGTTTTGTGCGTTCGAGTCTCCCCGAGACGGGTGTGTGCTGTCGGTGTCGTCGTCTTCATGTTCCGCAGCTCCTGGTTCGAGAGCAGAGGCGCCATCTACGGGTTTAAGACAGAAGACTGTGTCAGTCAAAAAAACAAAATTCGAATTATTTAGTGTTGTTTAACTCCACAAACTATGGAGCACGTTCTTACGGGTCCCAGCTGCCCAAACACCTGCACTTGGGAAGACTTGATGGCCGCAAATGAAAAAGCTATCGATGTGGCCCGATACTGGAGTGACAAAATATAATAGTACCACCAACACGAAAAGAAGAAGGAATCTATCTGCGCAAAATGTTGCGCAAATGTTAGTCGCCTCTTACAACATCAACAGGACGAAATGGAGTGGTCCTATTGTAACGATGTACGTACATACTTGTTATAAAGCAATAAGAAAATAAATATAAATGTGTAAAAGCAGACATTATTGAAAGGGTTTCTTCATACTCATTGCGTCCGTACGCGGATCCCTAATGTTCTAGTAAGATCTACGGTGACGTCAGGGTCGCGCGACCGGTTAGCGGCCGGACGAGACGCTGCCTCAGAGGCATTAGATCAGTCAGCGAGCGTGCGCGTGCGCCTGTGTTTTGTATAAAATCACTAATTGTGAACAAACGGGCGCCATCTACTTACTAAATCTTGTTCGAGCTGCTTCATCGACACTGTCGGTAAAATGGTGTGTGTCGAGGAAATCTATTGGCCAATTATTATGTTTGTCCTTGCCAATGAGATTTCTTATCGGAGCTCGGAGCGCTTCGGATCTGGCCGAGCGCGCCCGAATACGGCTTGCCTGCGCCCGATCAGCCTGCCGCCATTACGACTCCTCAGATCGCATCGGCCGCGGTCGGTCGTATGTTTGTCATTTTGTTCGCGATTAATGGCGCGGTCGCCATTACACATTGTTATTTGTTACGCATCCCGTCGTTGAACCTATAAGGGTAAATCGTGGAGATTTCGCTGATTAGATCAGTATAGTTTGTATTAAGTGTATAAAGGCACGGATGCCCATAATTAAAATAGTGCAATTGTTCGGAGTTGTAACCTCGTGGGTTCGGTTACGTAATCGTAATTTTATTATTATAATCTTTTAATTGCCCGTTTAAACGGAAGTTTTGTCTGTAAAACCTATTTCGTGGAGAAACTTTAAGGTGGACTATTGGTTTGTTGTTAAGTGACGTGGATAATAGTGCCCATAAATAAAAACTATTTTGTCAAGCCGAAGGACGAACAAGGTCACCACAGGGCGTGGTTACTTATATAATCCAACCACAAAAGTAACGTTTGTGAAATATATTGTGCAGTGAGGTGTTATAAATACAACGTATTCATTTGGGGAACTTGAGCTCAAGGGTAGGCTTAGGGACCCAATTTCTTTCACCAACTGCTCGGGACCCATTGGGACCCAGCCGTCGCCACCCGAAGAGGACTTCGGGCTCGACAAAGAAGCCAGGCGAGGCCGCCTGAAGATTATATAGACAGTAAGTGTTAGTCCTAAGTTTTACGTCATTTGTAATTAGATTTAATTAGTTTCTAATAATCTAGGTTAATCGTATAATTAGGTTAGGAGGTTCCCTAGGCCTTATCTAGGGTGGTAGCAGACTGCGTAGGTTTGTTTGTATGTTTGTTTGTCTGTTTGTTGCCGG
Source organism: Acrobasis consociella (assembly GCA_963555685.1). Taxonomy (NCBI): domain Eukaryota; kingdom Metazoa; phylum Arthropoda; class Insecta; order Lepidoptera; family Pyralidae; genus Acrobasis; species Acrobasis consociella. Next base: position 9,907,571 of record OY743132.1, on the reverse strand, counting down.
TTGGAAAAGTCGGCCGGGCCGATCCGCGCAACAAACACGACACGATAAAGTAAAATAAGAATAAACCAATTTAAACTAATTAGAACCTAAGTGTAACGTTTCCCCGCGTAGGGGATCGAGTTTGAGGAAAGAAAATAGAAAATTCTGGAAGACGTGCTGAGCCGCCCTGCATTATCTCATGCAGCCTTATGCGCGTGCCCTGCGAGCCGTCTCTTCCGAAGCCACCATCATCGCTCCTGCTACCACGCCCCTCATCGTCGGCCAAGCAACACTCCAGGCCCCAGCTACAAGGGAAGTAGGGCTACGGAACAATTAATCAGCCGGGCGTACGACCACGCCTGTACCTTCGTGCATACATACATAGTAGTTACGTAATAAATAATAAGTTTACTGTTTCAAGTTTGTTTAATTTCTTTTACATAGTAAAAACGTGACACTATTCTATGCCTGAAGCCACACGGCTCGTAGACTGCATCTGATTGCCAGTAGGTAACGCTGCATTTAGTTACACCTTATATTTACCGTGTGGTTTTCCGCAGAGTAGAATAGAGCCACTTCAAGTCCTCCCGTGGATGTCGTAGAAGGCGCCTTAGGCAATACAAGCTAAACAAAACTTATAAACCGTAGTGAGACCTCTCCAACCCGTCTGGCCAGCAAGGAGAGTGTAGGCTAAGTCCTCTGGTTGCTCTGGCTTAGCTATGGCTTTGGTAGTACAGAGAGGGTCGTGCTCCTGCAGTGGAGACAAAAAGATCTTGTGGGAACTCTACCTGACCCAGCTAGCAATGGTGTGTTCCCACATGAAATTTCTAGAGGTCATAGAGCAAGAGGCTAATAGAAGAAGAGAATAAATTATTCATTATTCAATAGAACTGATACAAGAAATTACAAGTGCTGAGATGTTATTTGTATCAGAAGTGAAAGAGGAATGATTCAAAATAATGAGCAAGGAATGTGTCTGGAATTTAAAAATTGAATTTAGGAATGAAATTTGAAGATAATGAAATGAAAGAAAGGAGGTGGAGCTTATTGCAACATCGTTACAACTTGATGATGATGATGATTTTACACCTACGTCTCACCTGCCAGTGGAATATCACCATCAGAGTCATCGCACTCATCTTTGACGATGGATGCTTCAAGTTGGCACGAGTGATTGCTTGACGTACCTGTGGAATGGCCATAGAGTTTGATGAACAGTTTTACACAAGGACACAGAATTAATAACATTATTACATATAGAACGGAAACTTGCACCGTCCCCCGCAATCTGGCGTCCCCGCAACCCCTCCCCCGCTTTTGGGCCTTGTAAGCGCCTGTAAAACAGGGTTGTTGCTAGTCGCACGTTGACGTTACGCGAGTCACTTGGGATTGTTGAATCATAATGGTGAGAAACTGCGCAAATTATCATTGTTTATCCACGAAAAATAATAAAGAATTAAAATTTTATAGATTTCCGAGTGATGAAAACAGGTAAGCAAAGCAACAAATTCTGTGGTGGCGACCCTAATTGTTTAACTCACAAAGACTTGTGCACAGATATATTGTTTCGTTTGTAGTAGTACTAGGTATATTTATTACTCCGTTTCTATGAAGTAGCGTTGCATAACTATCAATAGTTTGACTATCGATAGTTGACCTTGAAAATCAGTACTAATATCGATAGGACTGTCGATATTATCGATACTATTGAATTTAGATACTATCGACAGTATCGATACTGTAACTACTATTTGCATACAATACTATCGATAGCTAAATTTACTATAGATATTGCAATGATATCTATAGTAGGCAATAATATCGATAGTTCTTTATACAAATAGTAACTTTACTATCGATACTATCGATAGTATGAATTCAAAACTATCGATACTATCGATATAAATAATAAATAAAGCCTTTTATTTCCGAGTTTTTCCAATATTTCTGGTATCTGTTATGTGTGGTGTTTCATATAATGTCCCGCAGCTCGTGGCCTTTTGGCATAGGCCTCCTCCAGCTCTCTCCACTGTGCTCTATCCTCTGCCACTCTAGTCCAGTATGGCCCTAATGTTATGCAGATGTCGTCCTTCCAACGCGTGACTGGGCGGCCCTGTTTTCTGGTCCCATTCCTGGGATTCTCTGTATCTTAACATGTGGCCCATCCAGCTCAGTGATATTATCGATAGTATAAATCAAAAACTATCGATAGTATCGAATCTATCGATACTATCGATAGTCCTATCGATATTGAGACTGTTTTCCAAGGTCACGATAGTATCGATAGACTATTGATGTTTTATACTATTGCTTGCAACACTACTAAGTCAAAGTCAAAGTCAAAAATTTTTATTCAATGTAGGATAAATTTATCTCTTATTGAAGGTCATTTTTTTTAAATATTTTTTTTAGTGCAGAAGCTAAAAACTACTAGCGTTTCGGAACGACCACTGCTGGGAAGATTACGCCGAAAGAAACCCAGTTCACTATGAAGTGCCATACCTGTGCCAAGGAGGTAATAACCTATGCAGCTGTGATACAGGGTGCAACCAAAGACCTCGATTGGCTGTTAGTGGGAAATAGACAAAACCACAAATATTTGGCTGTTGAACCGCCATAGAGTTGTTACCTTGTAATATTCAATAAAAATTCCATTTTATTTTTTGTAATAACTTTTTTTCCCGCCAAACAGGTTATCTAAAGTTAATTAACTTCACAAATGGTCTCATGTTCAACCTCTCGTATGCCGTTGCGTAGATCTACGCGAGAATTCGTTGTTTAACTATTGTGTCTGATATTCCGGCATACAAGGGACTCTTAAAATCTATATATATGTCGCAGTTGAATTGTATAATCCGTTGTTATTCAATAACTCTAGCTGTTTGGCAATACAGCTCGGTTTTGTAAAACAGCTGAAAATAGTTCAGCTCGATTGTCAATGAGTTACGTAATTACGTTTAACAAAACAGCTAGCGTTACGATGACATATAGGGTTACCATTATTGAATAAAACTGTGTTACCAAACGAAATAATATATGAGGAGACAATAGTTGTTCTTTAATTTTTTTATAATACTCGTGGGATGGAAATAAAACCTCAATTCAACTCCTTACTAAATAATTCAGTCTCCAACATCATAAAACACCAATGAAGAATGATAATCAGCTCGATGCAATTGGATTATAAATATAGAAATTTTGTATACCCGACAACTCAATAGCGCAGCGATTTCTTACGGCCAATTGATCCACGTGAATTTTTCACCTTGCCGGAAGGCGGGCGTCGAAATAACCATATGGGATCCAAGCTAAAAGTCTGCTTTATTATTTTCAATCTTTTGCACTCCGAAATCACAAACGATGCCTACGATGTTTCTTGATAAAAACAGCTTAGTCCCGGAACGCTGCGAAAAATTTACATTATGGGAGGCCATATTTGTTGTTATGACACTGACACTTCACAAGCCACAAGACCCACAAGTGGCAGAATTCCGAACTAATCGTTCTACAATCTTACGTTAGCTAGTTTGTTAAACGTAACACATTGGACGATCTAGCTGAATGATTTTCAGCTATATTACAACACCGAGCTGTAATGCCAAACAGCTAGAGTTTTTGAATAACAGCGAATTATACAATCCAACTGCGAAGTATGTAAAAGAAGAGACTGAATGAATGACTGACTGACTGATTGACATATCAACGCACAGCCCAAACCGCTGGGCCTAGAGACTCCAAATTTGGCACATAGGTTCCTTATGAGGCTAGGGGTGCACAAAGGATTTTTCAAAACTCACCCCCTTAGGGGGTGAAACGGGGGTTCAAAGTTTGTAAGGAGAAACAAAATTAGTTGGACCATTTTATTCGAAACTACGCAGGAATACTCCTGGCGGTAAACGAATAAATACCTGTTCCAGGATTTTTCAAAATTCAACCCCTAGAGGGATAAAATAGGGAGGGAACGGCAACGGGAACTGGAACGGTAATTGGAAAAAATAAACTAATTGATAACTGACTGACATATCAACGCACAGCCCAAACCACTGGGTCTAGAGACTCCAAATTTGGCACATAGGTTCAATATGAGGTCCAAAGGTGCGCTGAGAAAGGATTTTTCAAAACTCATTCCTTAAGGGGGTGAAACGGGGTCCAAAGCTTGTATAGATAAACAAGATTAGTTAGACCATTTTATTCGAAACTTTGCAGGAGTTCTCTGGCGGTAAATGAGTAATAGGATTTACAAAATTCAATCTTATTATAACCACTTTCGACTTCAACGCGGACGAAGTCGCGGGTTACTGCTAGTATTTAAATAATTAGCCATGGAGATATTTTATCTGCTTCTTGCTTGACTCCAGCTGCGTGCGGTGCATGCTTGACGGCAGGCACGTGCTTTCCATAGAGACTCAAAGACATTGTCTACCCGGTGGTTCCCTAATATATGCGCATTTTTTTATTTAAAAATAAATTATAATAGGCCCTATTTTCAAATAAACGCGCGCTTTCCTGTCCATCGCGCCATATGCTGGCTACGTACTCGCTTACTTAGGGTAGGTATACGTATATATATATACGCAGTACTCTAGGCAGCTACCTAGAAGACAATTCTTCATAGTGTCTCGATTTACACACATTCACAGTGCACGGATAGGAATTTGCATCTGTAGTCTGATCGTCTACGTATTTCATCGACGCACACACACGCAAAATTTTCGCACACATAACCAATATCTAAGACAAGAGCTGATGCATGCCATTTTTAAAACGCGTCAGTCATAAACAAAGTTAATTTTTGTATGGAAAAAACCATAAGGTTAGTGAAACACTGATTTTCAAAAATGGCCCTTATCTTTAAGCTAGTTCTATCTCAATAATCAACGTTTTTTATCTCTTTTCACTTTTGACCAATAAGGAATGATATCGATTTCGAGCCTTTTCATTTGTTCCGTAATGCATTCCGTGTTAAAAACTAGAAAGTTATCGGTTCTCGCTTGTGTTACGCTACCAATTTAAATACGCGGAAGATGTTCGAAGATAAAATGAAATTACGTAAACTTTTGTGTTAGTCGTATATGTTTGATATTTTTTCTTGTCCAATGATAATTATTTGCATTGTTGCATTACGAATGATTACGATCTGCTCTGAACTTTGTTTGCGATATTAAATTAAATTAGGAGAAAAACTTTATTACCGCTATATATGCAATGGAAAGTATTTTATGTAAAAGTTGTGCGCCAGGTATTTGATTGCAAAATTTTGAGGACAAAAGAGCAATAATCATAAATGGCCGATGCCAGCCTATTTTGGATTTCATTCAAACAAGCGGTAAGCTAAAAAGAACATTTAATAGTATTAAACAATATGACGCGAATACACACTAATAGGCTCTCAGGATGTAAACACACTAATAGGGTCAGTTCAGTCAGAGTTTTTTTTGTCCCACTGCTGGGCAAAGGCCCCACAATTAGTCTATCCTGCAATAATCGGTAATGCACGTGCCTGCTTGACGGGCGCATCAAGCTGCTTGGTCAAGCAAAACAAATCTACGTTGTGAACCCACGTGCTTACCGTCAGGCCTCTTAACCGTTTCTAAAGTCATGCTTATTTAAAGTATAATCGTTATCATTAAGAATATTCACAAAAAAATTTAAAATAGTTAAGTATTATAGGACTTTTTTAGTATTTTGTGATTACATTTTGTTTCCCATTTCAAGCAGGACATCTAAAGTTACTTAACCCATAAACAAATGGTGTAAGTTTTGGCTTGATACTTAAACAATTTCCACTGTCAATGTAAATGAGAACTGGCTTGTCCATACAAATGCTTTTTCATTTAGGTCTTCATCTAGTTCGTGTAAATCTTCATTTAGAAAGAGATAGAATTGAGTCACACTGAGGCTGAACCAGCACTCCATATTCCAGTTGAGCTACAGTGATGTAATGGAGTGAAAGTTAATAAAACCATTACAGCGTTACCAGTCCCCTGCATGTAGTATGATGTTGCTGCCTGCCTCCCCTCAGCCTGCTCACCTGTCTCTTGCTGCTCTGTGTGTGCACACTCCGCATGTTTGTGTTTGTTGTCATCTGTGTTGCCATCTTGGTCTTGAGTGTCATCTGACATTGCTGACGCTGGGGACGGGGGACCGTCAGAGAGGTCAGAGCCCAGCTCAGCATCATCTTGCTCAACTTTGACAGCGAGGGCAGGGCGTGGTATGTTGTCCAGGTACTCAGTTGGAGTTACAGCCAGCGAGCTACTCAACTCCAGCTTACGCCGGTCCAGCAGAGACACAGATTGCACGTCAATCTGCATACAACATAAACGGTCACTGACTAATGTAAATAGTAGATTATATATATATACCACTCATTATAAAATATAAAAATTTGAAAATACCTCAGAAAAATGTTGCAGTACGGCAGTGAGCAGAGTCTGCGCGCGGGCCGCCTTCAGCATCAGCTTGTGGCTCTTGAGCAGCTGAGCGCGGCACACGTAGCACGCAGCCACGGGCCACGCCTCGCCCCGCACCAGCTGCAACCGTCAAACACAACCTACAGTTCCTAATATATCTCAATCTATACAGAAGTTGTTATGGATTCCTGATACTAACACTGTCGTTCGTAAGCTTCTCGTAGACGACTTGTAGCGGAGTGCCGGCGATGGAGTACAAGCGGGCGTCGGTCGCCAGGCAGACTCGACACACCGTGTCTTCCGTGGTCGTGTTTGGAGACTTTGGAGACATCTCGAACCAACTTATCTATTGTTTGTTGATGTGTTATTATAAATGTTTTTATGTTCCTTATTGCAAAAAAATCGAGACAAATGAACTGAATAATAAATCTGTAATAAAATATAAAACACGAAATAAACACGCACGGTGAAATTTTAATAACTGCATATTATTGATATGTATTATTTTTATTTTATTTACCATGCCAGAGAAATATCTGCCTGCTTGACTGACGGTGACAGTGACAGATAGATTTCTGTAGTTTTTGTTTCATAATTCACGGCTTTGAATACAAGTCCTTTATAGCCCACCTTTACTTCTCTTTATTCCAACAAGTCCCACAATAGCGCCATTGGTTTACTAGATACTGGCAAAATAAGCTTCAACGAAGTTTGACTGCCATAAACAAGAAAAGAAAAAAAAAACCCACGCAAATTCTCGGATTCTCGGTAGCTTTTTCATGGCTTTTTCCTTCCATTCCAGCACAGATTAGACAGATTATATCCTAACATTCCAGTCAGTATCAATAAAACGTAGTGAATAGTGATTCTTTGATTGTAACCTCTTTGGTACCAATTCGTAATTTTAAGAAGATGAATATACAAAACACAAAGTAAAAAGTTGTTTTTTTAATTCATGATTATAGGATATTAAAATAGAAACCTTTTTTACTATACATGCATGTTTTAAATTTTTTAGGCTGGATATTCGAGATGTGTGTGAGATGCCAGAGGGTGTTGGGCTAGAAACTCGCTTACACCCTAAGCGTAGGCGGTATTGGGAACCGTAAGTAAACATACATTAGATATTTTTTGATGATATTACTCTGCTTTTAGTTAATGCATTTCACACCTTTCTAGACGTTCGGAGCACACGAGCCGAGCATCCCAGTTGCCGGCGCTAGTAAAAGTTGAACCGGTCTGGGATGAAGCTCCTGGGCCGTCTCGAGACATGTAAGCTACATACAAACTATTCTTGACTCATTTTAAAAATGAATAGGGTATTCTAACGTTAATTTTTGTTCTAGATCTCTACCACCTGCGTCAGCGCTTTCACATGCAGCGTCATCTCCTGCAGAGTAAGTAACTTCCAGAATTTTGTTTCCCGGTTCTACATATACTAGTGAATAAAACATGTTACAGAGACTAAATTTCTATTTTAGTTACATGGAATTAAGCATCCGTGAGGGCGTAGCTGGACGTCTTCTTCGTCGTCGTCGTCTAGCAGACGAGGAAATAGAAGACATCAATTATGGTAAGCAGTATGGTATATGCTATGGCATAATGGTAATGTTTTGATTCTCAGAATATGATATTTTTGTCATTTATTTATAGGAAGTGACGATTCTGATGACGGCGACGAGAATGAAGCTTTGCCGCCAGTCTCCGTCTCACGGATGGCACAAATACTGCAGGAGACACCCTTTGATGAGGAGCAAGATGACATGCCGCAAGAAATGCCCTTGTTTGTTGAATTGCCTTTGCCAGCAGGCATGGAACATTTACTGGATCTACTTGACGACCCGCCCACCCTGCCACCACCTGCAGACGTTGAAGAGACGCTTCTACCTCGGGACCTATACCATTTTGATTGGCAAGCATTTCCCGAGGTACCATGCGACCCTTGCGCTAGGCGAGAGAGGTTTTCCGTTGAAAATGTTGGGCCGACCTGCTCCCTCACCGACCCCTACGATATTTTCATTGCTATGTGGGATCGAGACATCATGGAGTTAATAGCTGAGGAGACAAACAGATATGCTCAGCAGAAGGTAGACTCCATGCTGGACCAGGGCACCTTAAAGCCCAATAGTAGGATCTGCCAGTGGAAAGATACAAATGTCGACGAACTGTATGTGTTTTTCGCAGTACTTATTGCGATGGGGTCAGTTGTAAAAAACTGCATTGAGGACTACTGGTCCACCGCCGCTGGAATTCTGAGTACGCCGGGTTTTGCAGCGTACATGTCATATAATCGATATCAACTTTTAATGTCTTGCCTTCACTTTAGGAATAATGATGACATGCATGCTGCAGAACTCGGCTACTCAGAAGCCAAGCTTTTTAAAATTGACCCCATTTTGAATCACTTAAATTACGTTTTTCAGGATCTTTACACCCCAGGCCAAAATTTATCTTTAGATGAGTCTCTTTTGTTGTGGAAGGGTAGATTAGAAATTAATGTACTGATTCCCAACAAAGCTGCGCGCGTCGGGATCAAGTCGTTTGAGGTCTGTGAATCTCAGACCGGCTATTTGTGGCGGTTTGAGATTCACGCTCAACAGAAAGGTTCCGTGCAGCGGCTTGGAGACATATTGAAATCATCCACGCCAGCCATTGTTTTGAGGCTCATCGATGGCCTCGAGAACAAAGGCTACACACTATGGATGGACAACTATTATAATTCCCCAGCTTTGGCCAGGCATCTAAAAAGTAAAGGGTTCGACTGCGTAGGGACCTTGCGGACCAACAGAATGTTTGTTCCGCAAGACTTGCACTCGTTGACCAAGGCTCAAATGCGACCGGGGCAACTAACGGGCCTGACCTCTGGCGACGTCGATGTGATGGTGTGGAGAGACGCCAACAGGGTCGCAGTTATCTCCACGTATCACGGCAACGCCGTCGTCAGAGGCCTGGAGTCTACCGTGCCCATACTGATACACGACTACAATATTGCTATGGGAGGGGTAGACAAGAAGGACCAAATGCTCGCTAGTTACCCGGTCGAGCGAAAACGTGGTAGAGCATGGTACAAGAAGCTTTTTAAAAGACTTCTCAACGTTTCAATACACAACTCTTACATCATTCACAAACACAATACACAGATTACTAACACTAAAACACTAGATCCAAAAATCTTCAGGGAGAAATTAATAAATTCACTTTTAGCGAAACATAAACATGACCCACAACACAGACCGTTCTCATTACAATCGCCAGCACCGGCACATGACACAGTGCCCAGACACCGTCTGTCGCAGTTCCCGGTGGTAGGGGACCGACATCAACGCAGATTGTGTACGGTCTGCAAAAAGCGGGTAGTGACATTCTGTGTCGGTTGCGACAAAGCTATGTGCATAGCTGGCGATTGTTTCGTGATCGGACACACACCATCGTAGTCTTACACTTACTATTTTTTGTAATTGTATTGAAACGTTAAGGATGTTCGTTACTCCTTCACGCAAAAAATACTGAATGGATTTTGATGAAATGTTGTACACAGATAGAACGAAACCCGGAATAACACATAGGAAACTTTTCTCCCGTATTACATATACAGTTCATCGAATCGGTCTTTCCACAAATCCGTAGGAGAACCAAAGTTACCGATATAACACAGCTGATTTCTTTGAAGTGGCCGTGGGCGGGGCACATAGCGCGGACAGCGAATGTTTGATGTCATGCAGATTACTACTATGGGAAAAATCCGTAGGATAACCAAAGTTACCGATATAACGCAGCTGATTTCCGAGTTCTTTGAAGTGGCAGTGGGCGGGGCACATAGCGGCTGTAGGGTTATTGCACAACTTTTTATTTCCATTAAAAGATTTATTTCTTTCATACTTTTTTTCTATACTAAAAATACCTCATACTAACAAATGATCGCCATTAGTAATGCTGACAATTGAAATTGTGGCCGCCTCTGGCCGGCACTTTTTTTAAATGGGTGTGACGCAAATCGTCCCTTTCGCAACTCGTTCCGTTCGCAGCTGGTCCCATTCGCAGCTCGTCCCGTTGCAAACTCGTCCCATAAGCAGGTCGTCCCATTGTATTTTACAACCCGTTGGGGTTTTAACCGGCAATTACATTGATAAACTGTACACACGCCTAGACAAAACATGAGAGCAATCTCGATTATATTAATACAGACTTTAAGGACTAATTATGGCTCTTAAAGGTTTGGTGAGAATATGAGTATTCATTTTTTGTAAATATTAGTAAAATCACATGATCTTTGATTAGACATATGTTTGTATGGGGGCATATTATTTTCTAAATAAAAGAATTTGTATATTCTTTTTAAGAAAAAAATATAAGGTAACATCAGACAGCTTGATTTTACTAGGAGTAAAATAGGTATCTTTTTATTATTATTATGTAACTATTTATGAAAATTACATAGTAGTTAATATTTAGAAATGTTTAGAGCTCTATATATCTATGTCTATACTATATCTATATAAACTCTATCCATTTATTATCTTGTTGCTTTTCTTTTTCACCTTCTAAGGCGTATTTTGCAAACTGTAAAACGGTCTTCATGAGGTGCCTTACTTGCCTATAGTTTTATATGCAGATTGAAGTTAATTTTTGGAAAAATAAATGATTTTTAGCATATTTTTTTATTATATACCCAATGCGAGTTTTGAACGGTACAAAAAATGCGAATGGGACGAGTTGCAAAAAATATTTGAGAACGGGACGAGTTGCGAACAGGACGACCTGCGAATGGGACAAGTTGCGAATGGGACGATTTGCGTCACGCCCTTATGTATGAAAAGTTCACTTTTTAAATGCCCATAAATCATTGTGGAATAATCTACACTTTCAATGCTATAGTAATAATTGCTCAGCGTTACTAGTGCTAACAATCTACTGCATCGCCGGAATCTGGCCGGCACTTGGAAAAAAAGTATGAACGAAATAAATATTTAAATGGAAATAAAAAGTTGTGGATTACCCCCACAGGTTTCATGCCATACTAACAAATGATCGCCATTAGTAGTACTAACTATAGACTTCATGGCCGCCTGACAGCTGGAACTTTGACTTTGGGCCCAATTTGAATTTTCTCCTTTACGTAAATTTTAGGTTTTTGTTGAATTTTTTACTCTAAATTTTTATTAGTTTTTGCACTTTCTGTTATGATTTACTATTAGGAAAAATAAAGTTTCGATTTATATATTCGCAAAGAAATTTCCTCTTATGGAATTTGATGTATGATGTAAAATTTGAGAGTACCTTTTTTAGCAATGTTTTTGTTGACAGTTACTTTATTTAAATTAAACTGTTGAACTATTCAAAACTTTGCACGTGTAAAATACAACACCCAAGCCATTGTATAAAAATATAAGTCGCTCGGCCCTGGCTGAGTTCTCGAAATCTCAAGTTTTGACCATTTTTTGTGACCACTTTTTTGTTGCTGATGATAGATGTAAGGTATGTTGGTATACATTGTAAATTAAAAATATTTCAAAGGAGTAGTTGTTTTTATCATTTAATTATGTAAAGACATGTATCTGTTGCTAAATTAAAGACAAAAATAAGAAATGTTCTGTTTTATTTTTGTATGATACACACATTTTTCCAAAAATCTGAAAAAAACCGCGAATATGTATTTTCAACTTATAATGTCACGATACATAGCAATTAAAATAAATACAGTCTGATAGCTTATTTCATAAGGATTTCAATAATATATTTACACTAGTTTTAATACAGTCAATTTGGGTAACTTTTGAATATTTTTGACAGTATTTGTAGTATTATCTGATCTTAATTTATTAAACATTTATTTTATTGAACAAATAGTGTCCTTTTGAGTTGATTTAATTTTCTAAAACAATGAATTTACAGAGGGAACATCAGAATTACCCCAAGCTAGCCTTAGATTGAGTTAGCCCCAAAGTAAGTTCGAGACTTGTGTTATGGGATAATAACTCAACGATACTATATTTTATAACAAATACATATATACAAAAACATCCAAGACCCAGAACAATTTAAAAAAGGTCATTTTCCAACTTGCCCTGACCAGGAATCGAACCCGGGTCTGGGTGGCGGACTAGCATGGTGACCCCTACGCCACGGAGGTCGTCCAATAATCGTATAGATGTAGGTAGCAAATAAAACCATTTCCTTCGACTAATACTGTTATTTCTTAAATACTTAATTAGGTATAACATTTCAATACTTAATTTACAAGATTTTTTATAATTTAATTAAAATTATACTTTAAAAAATTTGATCATTTCATTACCAAGAATCAAGTGTGTATGTCCCCCGCGGAAAAGTATCGAATAATAATTGTTGAGTATACTAGATCTTTAGTTTATAGCTGCCTTCAAATGTTTATCGATAAATGAAATGTGTGTATTCAGTAATTTTTGACAAATTTGTCAAAAACATATTCCGCCTGGGAAATGTTTCTCTGGCGGAATTTTGTCTGGAATCCAGAATTCAATTAGTAGAGCAATTAATGTATCATAAGAGGCAAATGTTTATGTACAAATGGATTTTATATGTCATAGGCCTATAAAATAAAATATAGTAAAAAAACCAGCGACACTTAAATATTTGTTATAAACCGACCAATTTTGGATGCCACCCGAAATTAGTCGGTTTATAACAAAGTTTTTAGTATTGCTGGTTTTTTGACGTGACAACGTCTTATAAATTGGTTTGCCGGGTGACACTTCAAGAAACTGCGTTACGCTCCGCTCGTTACGTTATGCGCTCACAATGAGAGCGAGTGAGAGGCACGCGTCCCTTCCACTCGGGCATGGTTAGCCCGCCTAAGAGCGAGAGAGACAGACATAAAAAGTCGTTGTCACGTAAAACTTTCGCCCGTATACCGACTTTACAGGCAACCAATTTTTTTTACGATATTTCCTTTATTACTAATTCGATAGAGCTAATTATTGGAGTACGGATAGTTGAATTAATACATTAAATATTGGAATTAGTAAAAACTTGTCACATAATATAAAACTCGTCCAACAGACCGATTCAAAATCAAAATGTCAGTTAGACATTATTTTTTGTTGTATCTTTTTTAATACTAACTCTATTACAAACGTACTTTCCCAGATGTCGGAGGCAGTTTTAATACATAAATCGACACTTAAACTTTTTCCCTATGTCCCTTAGTTAAGCCACTAGAACCAAAATACCTACTTTTATGTTTATATTTATTATTCATAAGTGGTTGTGTTTTTTTGGATTCTGTTTTTACAGATGTTATAAACAAATTAATAGCAATATGTGTAAAAAAAATCAAGACTATATTCCAAACCGTTTGGGAGATCTAGCAAAGGGCCAAACATTTCCCCAGCGGAATTTTGAATAACTTCGAAGGCCTATGACATACAAAGTCCATTTGTACATAAACATTTGCCTCTTATGATACATTAATTGCTCTACTAATGAATTCTGGATTCCAGACAAAATTCCGCCAGAGCAAAATTTCTCAAAAATTACTGAATACACAAATGTCATTTATCGATAAACATTTGAAGGCAGCTATAAACTAAAGATCTAGTATACTCAACAATTATTATTCGATACTTTTCCGCGGGGGACATACACACCAAAATTCCTGGTTTTAAACATTTTGTTTTAAGTGTGTGTGGCCAACACTGGTATCAGATTTTTCAAGCTGCCTAAAGGCATCTGACATAGCTTGACGGCTTCTATACAATGATAACGTGTTTATTAATCATCATTTCCATGCTGGTCTTAGAGAAAAGAAAAAACGTAGAATGTACCAGCTGCTTCTCTTCCCGCGCAGATCGTAAGAGCCGATTGAGGGAATGGGCGAGATTTGAATCATGGTAATAGGCGAACTTCCCAGTGGGATTCGAACCCACGACCTTCGGATCACGAGGCGAACGCCTTGACCACTAGACCACGGAGGCAGTCGTTAGCTTAAATAGACATTATTACAGTTTAAATAATAGTACCTGGGTGACCGAGCTTTGCTCGGTCGGTTACATCTCAAACATTAACTATTTTTTTTAAACTTGTCTAAAAACAGTAAAAAATAAAAAATTATATAAAAACTTGAACATAAAAAAAACAAAAGTAAGTCACCGAGTGGGATTCGAACCCGTAACACTCTTTCTAACGGTCCGCATCCTTAACCGCTGAGCTAAGCTAATGGCGGCCGATGCGACGAAATTAGCGACCATATTCTGCGTGGAAAGAAAAACGAATAAAAACTCGAAAACACGCGTTATCCCAAACATAAGACTAATCTAGATCGATTGTTTACCCCCATATACCAGTTTTCAGCGAAATCGTTAGAGCCGTTTTCGAGATCACAGAAATTTATAAACATATAAATAAATAAATACAAGTGATGTGATCTAAAAAATAATTTTAGCTCATTAGATATATACATAGCTGCTCAGGATAGGGGAAAATGGAAGAAACTTACATGTTGTCCCGACCCCACATAATGTGGGATAAGGAGAGGAAGAAGAAGAAGCAGATATATACATACATACATACTTCTTCTTATCGTATGTGTTAGTAACTAACACTAGTGTCAGAGTTTTGAAACCGCCTTAAAGGCCTCTGACATGGTTTTAGGTAACGACCAATGTCAAAGACAGTGACCGGGACCGACCGACGGCTTAACGTGCCCTCCGAAGCACTGTTCTTACTTATCAGACAATCAGGTGATCAGCCTACAATGTCCTAACCAAACTAGGACAACAACACAAAGTCGTTGCCCCCGAATCGAACCCGCGACCTCCGGGTATGAGCCGAACGCTCTAACCACTACAGAGGCAGTAGAGAGCACTTTATTATACAGTATAGATTTTATTTATCTATTTAGATCTGTCTGTACGTCTTATTCCTTGTATCGCCTGTTCCTGATGCGCGGCGGCATGGGTATCTTCATGTGAACAGTCTTGATGTGCATCTTGGTCGCTGTGGAGGTTTGGAACGACTTCTCACAGATCTGACACACGTGCTTGCGAAGCCCGGAATGCACCTGCAAATGAAATCAAAGTCATGGTATAATAAAATAAAGTATTCTCTTGCCGTGACAGCTGATGACGTAGGTGAAACTTGACTACGTCATCAGTTTGATATGTTGCCACTGTGTGAAATTGAATTACCCGAGCGTTATGCATTTTTGAACTTTATATACCAATCTCGAATTAATAATCCATTATATCAATTTATAAAATATTGAATTGATGAATCACGCGAGAATCGTGAGATACTAAATAGCTAAGTTACTTAATATTTTTTTAATATTTATGAACTAATTCAGAAAGTCCTTAAATTTACTGAAAAGAACAATCAGTGGCAACACTTTGTGACGTAGTCAAGTTCCATCTCGGGAAGAGAATACCTGTTTTATTATACCATGATCAAAGTAACCTGTAAAAATAGAATCCGTATGGTTTCCGGCAGAGTAGAATAGGCCACTCCAATTCCTCCCGTGGATGTCGTAGAAGGCGACTTAGGGAATACAAGCTAAACAAAGCTTATAAACATCAATGAGACCTCCAACCCGTCTGGCCTGCGAGGAGAGTGTAGGCCAAGTATGGCTCTGGTAGTACAGAGAGGGTCGTGCTCCTGCAGTGGAGACAAAAACACCTGATGATTACTATATGATTACTAAATGAAAAAGCTTACTAATATTATAAATGCGAAAGTGAGTTTGTATATTTGTTTGTTTGTTACCACTTCACGCTTCAACCACTGAACCTATTTAGATGATATTTGATATGAATATAGTTCGATACCCAGGGATGGACGTAGGCAAAGATAATATAATTACTAACGTAACAGATACCCAACGCCATAGAAACGATTGAAAAGGCCGTAAGCACGCAAAACGGGAGTTGCGGAGCGGCCTCTCAGAGATGGCAGCACACACGACTAGCCAAAAAGGTGACGAAGAAAGTGTTGAATATACTTTAAAAAAATATATTGCATTTCATATAAGTCTTATTTAACTAATTAGAGTACTAATTTATTTAAATACTAGTTATAAAAGATTTTTATGTTTTATTTTTTACCTTAAAGCGCCATCTAGTTACAAGGAAAAGAAATAATAATGTTTATATGACGATGGGTAGGCATGACGTAGGATAGTTTTTTATCCCGAAATTCCCACGGGGAGCGAGGCTCACGGGCACAGATATGGCACTTCATAGAAACAGAGTAATAAATATACCTAGTACCACTACAAACGAAACAATCCGTCCGTGCACACGTCAAATGTGTGTGTTAAACAATCAGGGTCGCCACCACAGAATTTGTTGCTTTGCTTACCTGTTTTCATCATTCGGAAATCTATAAAATGTTCGTTCTTTATTGTTTTCCGTGGATAAACAACGATAATGTGCGCAGTTTCTCACCATTATGATTCAATGATCCTAAGTGACTCGCGTAACGTCAACGTGCGACTAGCAACAGCCCTGTTTTACAGGCGCTTACCAGGCCCAAAAGCGGGGGAGGGGTTGCGGGATTGCGGGGGACGGTGCGAGTTTCCGTTCTGTATGTTATGCTATTATTAATTCTGCGCCACTTGCACGTCTAGTACTTTTGATATATGTTTTATGTATCTTTAACTATATAACTTCACCTATAACCTATATTTTTAATATTAAAGTATATATTTAATTTATTTCTAGATAGACATATGTATTTATTTAAGTATATGTGTAATATACACGGTGATTTTTCATTGGTTTTGGAGCCGAAGGCCACTTCATAGGTATCGTTAGTAAGACCTAATTAGCTAGTCAAAATAAAAGTTCAGAAACAAAAAATGTTGACTAAAACTCGATGTAAAATTGTGAGATCAATTAGTAGTATCGCCGCCATACATCGCCCGCCGGCCGGCCGGGGTCATCGACATTACGCAGCTGTTTGGCCGGCGTAAAACTACGTGGTCTTGATCGGAAATCATTTACGCAACTTTTTTATCTTATGACATACAGAAATTTGGATTACGTATATGGATAGAGGAATTTATTTACTGTACGACATTTTTTTTTCCAAAACCAATGAAAAGTCAGCGTGTATGTATAAGTATGTTTATTGTAGTTTGTGTAGTTTTATGTTTATTAATTTTCTCCTTTCTCAATCCTATGTATGAACACGCCTGTATGCCTCTCTTACATAAACATCTCCTCTCACAGGCCGACTGGAAGAGATCTCTTTAGAGATAAGTAGTGCCTTTGTACAACTTTTATTTTATGAATTAGGTATGCAAAGCTTCATAAAGGTATATTTTTTTATATTTTTTTCTGAAAGTACATCTTATTTGAAAAATCTAATTTTATTATTTTATTTTATTACTATGTATTTATTTTATTATAAATATTTTTAAAAATCGAGAAGCCAAGCCGATAGGTAGTCTGAATAGGGTATAGATTCTCTGCGTCAAAAAAGAAACAAGAATGTCAACGTCATACATATCAAAAATGTCAAATGATAATCCAACTTTTAGTGCTGCCAGGGCGAACGCTTTAAAATATCCCGATAATTTTTGACTAACTAAAAAAAACCGCCCAAGTGCTAGTCGTACTTGTAAACTAAGTATTCCGTACCATACCAACAGATAAGTTTTAATACTATAATAAGATCGATTAAAAGTAAAAGTTTATTCTAGGGTCCCCAATCCCCATAAATTATTATATCTTAAATTTTTATAGCTTTTTTATTTTCACTATTAATTGTTATAACAGTCATACTATTACTCATTCTGTAAAAAAATTAACTTTCTACCTATTACGGTTCAAGAGTTACAGCGATAGAGATACACACTCTGTAAAATTTCTAAGTATCTACCTATTACAGTTCTAGATACTGCCTGGCGACAGACAGACGGACAGACGGACGGACAACGGAATCTTAGTATTAGGGTCCCGTTGGCATATTTTGGGTACGGAACCCTAAAAATGAGGTTACGTTCGGGTATATATCCTATGTTAATATTATTAGAACTCCGCGCCGCCTCATTAGTGTGATACTTTAAATACTTGCCTTACAAACAAACACAAGAAACTATAAAAACACAAGCAACGTCATCAGTATTTATTAATCTTCGTTCTCATAAATAGAACTTTTTTTATTTGCGTTGACTGAAAATCAAACTCGATCGCCAAGTAACAATTTTCTAAAAAGTTCTACATTTTGCTAGAAGACAACCTATCTGGCAACACAAAAAAAATGACTTTGACATTTTGTAATTTTTTCAATATTGCGCATCCAGGCAAAGTATTTAGCCTTGTAAAGACTACCTTTTAGAGGTCATTTAGATGTCAAACCATTTTTCATAAAATATAGGAAATAAGGACAATCATATGGTTTTTCGAGCCAAAATTAATAAAATGCTGCTTAAAAACCCAAAACCTCGAAGTGGGTTTCCATAAAGCACACTGTTAAATTTTCTTTGCATACCTAATTCTCTGTATACTATTTCCGTGTGCAATTAATTGGTAAATAAATAAATATAATGTTTTGGTGCAATAAAGATTTTAATTAAAACTAAACTAACTAACTAGTAAACTTTACATACCAAATAGTGTCTGGTGTAAGCTTGGTAGGTTTTGAAAGCTTTCGGACACTCTGGACACTTGTAGGGACGCTCGCCCGTGTGGACTCTCTCGTGCATCTGAAAGTATCAATTATATCCATTATCAAAGATAAATAAATATAAATATAGGGACTCCTAAGGCGACTTAGGAAATACAAGCTAAACAAAGCTTAAAAACATCAACGAGACCTCTCCGACCCGTCTGGCCAGCGAGGACTGTAGGCCAAGTCCTACTGCTCTGGCCAAGTATGGCTCTGGTAGTACAGAGAGAGGGTCGTGCTCCTGCAGTGGAGACTAAAAGACCTGATGATGATGATAATGAACCTATTTAGGTAGGTATTTAATTTCTTTCATGTTTTATAGCTGCACTAGTCCAAATTCTCACCCAACGCCACTGATAGGTATGAACCTGTTTTAAAAATCTTGAGCCCCACCTCACGCGAAGATACAGCAAGCTGTTATGCCAATTATTCAAATTCAAATTTCAAATTCAAATATATCTTTATTATCATAGGATATTTATAATATCTCTTAATAATCGTCATTGTTTTGTTGTACAAGTGTTGACGTCAAAAGTTTACTTACAGCTAAGTTTACTAGCAATGATGTAATGGAGTTTCAGTCATATACATACTTTTGATAGCAATAGCACCCGTCTTGTTAGTGACTAACACTAGTGTCAGTTTTTAAACCGCCTTAAAGGCCTCTGACATGGTTTTAGGTAACGACCAATGTCAAAGACAGTGACCGGGACCGACGGCTTAACGTGCCCTCCGAAGCACGGATCATCTTACTTATCGGACAATCAGGTGATCAGCCTACAATGTCCTAACCAAACTAGGACAACAACACAAAGTCGTTGCCCCCGCCGGGAATCAAACCCGCGACCTGCGGGTATAGCACCCGTGATTCTTATCTAACACCAGTGTTGGCCACCAACACTCACCTGCAGTTGTACCCTCTGCTTGAAACCCTTGGAGCAGTGGGAACACGTGAACTGGTTTTCGTCAGAGTGGAAACGCTGGTGGGTCTTCAGCTCCGTGGAGTTCTTGAAACAAGATAGACCAAAGTTAAAAGTCGACATAAAAAAGCAAAAAAATATATAGGGACAAATTACACTGATTGAGCTAGCTCCAAAGTAAGTTCGAGACTTGTGTTATGGGATACTAACTCAACGATACTATATTTTATAGCAAATACATATATAGATAAACATCCAAGGCCCAGGACTAACCCATTTTCTTGCTGTTTTCAAAAAAAAAACTATTTCATTTTAGATGTGTTTTTGTTTTATATAAAATATTAACCAAAAATATCAATTGATCAAGTGGTTTTGTGTCAATTGGTGAAGTTGTTTTGTGTCAATTGGTGAAGTTGTTTTGTGTCAATTGGTGAAGTTGTTTTGTGTCAATTGATCAAGTTGTTTTGTGTCAATTGATCTAGTTGTTTTGTGTCAATTGATCAAGTTGTTTTGTGTCAATTGATCTAGTTGTTTTGTGTCAATTGGTCAAGTTGTTTTGTGTCAATTGGTCAAGTTGTTTTGAGTCAATTGGTCAAGTTGTTTTGTGTCAATTGGTCAAGTCGTTTTGTGTCAATTGATCAAGTGGGTTTGTGTCAATTGATAAAGTGGTTTTGTGTCAATTGGTCAAGTGGTTTTGTGTCAATTGGTGAAGTTGTTTTGTGTCAATTGGTCAAGTCGTTTTGTGTCAATTGATCAAGTGGGTTTGTGTCAATTGATAAAGTGGTTTTGTGTCAATTGGTCAAGTGGTTTTGTGTCAATTGGTGAAGTTGTTTTGTGTCAATTGGTCAAGTCGTTTTGTGTCAATTGATCAAGTGGGTTTGTGTCAATTGATAAAGTGGTTTTGTGTCAATTGGTCAAGTGGTTTTGTGTCAATTGGTCAAGTTGTTTTGTGTTTATTGATAAGTTGTTTTGTCAATTGGTGAATATGTTTTATATCAATTGATGCAGGTGCTTTGTGTCAGTCAAGCGTTAATGCGAACATATTAGCTCTCAAAATCACGATGTACAGTGACAAATTTTTAAGCCATATCTATTTGTTTTAACTAATATCTACTACTCATATGACATGTGAACTTTATGTGGGGCAAGCGACTCACCCTGAAACCCTTCCCGCAGACCTCGCAAATAACACTCAGCACCTCATTCCGCTGTATGATGCTGCCGTCTGGAGCGTGTTTCTCAGCAACCAAACCGCGTTCGCCGACGACGCGCCATTTTCGAATGGTGTCCTTCATTTTTGGAAACTTTTTGTGTTGCATCTGAAAAGATTTCTTTGTTTTAAAACAAATGCATGAGAATTTAGAATAAAATATAATATACAATGTCCTTTTTTATTAAGTACAAATATTTTAAGGGGTGATTCAGTCCATAATTTTAAACAACTTTTCCCAGTAAATTTTTATCGAAATACGAAAAAATAATTTTCATTTTCCATAGTAATGATATCATAGTAATGACATTGTATAGACAAGTTTGAGAGTCACAATATCAAATGGCACAGGGTGAGAAAAGTATGAATGTAATTAGTCCGTCTTTTAGATTATCCATATACGGACACGTATTTTTCAGTTTACCAAAAAAGTAAAAATTCACAAAGATTCTGAGTGTTCCGGAGTGAGGGCTTGCGACTTCACCGCTAAGTAAAAATCGTACCCAGCCGTGACGTCATGCAAAATTTATATGCGCTGTATCTTTGTCATTTTTGGTTTTTCAGAAAAAAGAAAAATACGTGTACAATATTTTTTTATAATCTAACCGACGGACCAATAATATTTTTCCATTCGTCTTGCTTATTCTGGCAGGTGCCGTGTGGTTTCCGGCAGAGTAGAATAGGATCACCCCAAGTCCTCCCGTGGATGTCGTAGAAGGCGACTTAGGAAATACAAGCTAAACAAAGCTTATAAACATCAATGAGACCTCTCCGACCCGTCTGGCCAGCGTGGAGAGTGTAGGCCAAGACCTCTGGCTGCTCTGACTCTGGTAGTACAGAGAGGGTCGTGCTCCTGCAGTGGAGACAAAAAGAGCTGATGACTATGACTATAACATTTTGACGACCTCCCTGGCGTAGTGGTCACCATGCTAGTCCGCCACCCCAGAGGTCCCGGGTTCGATTCCCGGTCAGGGCAAGTTGGAAAATGGCCTTTTTCAAATTATATTTGTTATAAAATATAGTATCGTTGAGTTAGTATCCCATAACACAAGTCTCGAACTTACTTTGGGGCTAACTCAATCAGTGTAATTTGTCCCTTTATATATGTCGCAGTTGAATTGTATAATCCGTTGTTATTCAAAAACTCTAGCTGTTTGGCAATACAGCTCGGTTTTGTAAAACAGCTGAAAATAGTTCAGCTCGATTGTCAATGAGTTACGTAATTACGTATAACAAAACAGCTAGCGTTGAGATAGCATATAGGGTTACCATTATTGAATAAAACTGTGTTGCCAAACAAAATAATATATGAGGGGACAATCGTTGTTCTTTATTATTTTTATATTACTCGTGGGATGAAAATAAAACCTCAATTCAACTCCTTACTAAGTAATTCAGTCTCCAACAACATAAAACACCAATGAAGAATGATAAATCATCTCGATGCAATTGGATTAGAAATATAGAAATTTTGTAAACCCGACAACTCAATGGCGCAGCGATTTCTTACGGCCAATTGATCCACGTGAATTTTCCATTTTGCCGGAAGGCGGGCGTCGAAATAACAATATGGGATCCAAACTAAAGGTCTGCTTTATTCTTTTCAATCTTTTGCACTACGAAATCACAAACGATGCCCCCGATGTCTCTCGATAAAAAACAGCTTAGTCCCGAATATTGTTGTTATGACACTGACACTTCACAAGCCACAAGTGGCAGAATTCCGAACTAATCGTTCTACAATCTTACGTTAGCTAGTTTGTTAAACGTAACACATTGGACGATCTAGCTGACTGATTTTCAGCTATATTACAAAACCGAGCTGTAATGTTAAATAGCTAGAGTTTTTGAAAAACAGCGGATTATGCAATCCAACTGCGACATATATATTAAAAAAAAAAAACTTAACCGAGAGGTTAAGTTTAGGTTAGTGAAAAAAGAATGTACCTACCTGGTGTCTCCTGACCAGGTCCCCGTACAGCGGCTGTCTGCCCCTTGGCCGGCGCGAGCGCCCCGTGTGGGCCAGCGAGTAATGCCGCTTGAAGTACGAAGAGTTCGTGAACTGCTTCCCGCACTGCGAACATATTGCTGTTACTCCTCCGTCTTCTTATTCTCCGAGGCATAGATAATACACGCTGACCTTTCATTGGTTTCGAAAAAAAAATCGTATAGTAAATAATTTCTTCTATCCATATACGTAATCTTAATACGTATCCATGCTGGTCTGGGAGAAAAGAAAAAAACGTAGAATGTACCAGCTGCTTCTCTTCCCGCGCAGATCTTAAGAGCCGATCGAGGGAATAGGCGAGATTTGAATCATGGTAATAGGCGATGCGGCTAGCAACCCATCACTATTTTGATTCCTTTTCCATCTAAACGCCCACCACGACGCTAAGCGTGGCCTTTGGGCCTAACGGCCCTGGGCTCTGTCTACCCCGTCAGGGATATAGACGTGAAAATGTATCTGTATATACGTAATCTAAAGTGTATGATTATGATAAAAAAAGTTGCATAAATGATTTTCGATCGAGACCACGTAGTTACGCCCGTAAAAACAGCCGCGTAAGTTCGATGAACTTTGCCGGCCGGCCGGCGGCGGTACTAACTAATTGATCTCAAGATTTTACTTTCAAGTTTCAGTAAAAAAATTGTTATTGAATTTTTATTTTGACTAACAAATTAGGTCTTTTTAACGATCATTATGAAGTGGCCTTCGGCTCCCAAAACCAGTGAAAAATCACCATGTATGTAATGTATATAAAAAAACAGTAAAAAAAAGCGGCCAAGTGCGAGTCGGACTCGCCCATGAAGGGTTCCGTAGTAGCAAATAACATAATATAAAAGTCTTGTAGTATGTTTTTTTTAAAATTTTATATTTGAGTTGATTGAATGAAAGGTAAATTGCCGTTTATGATTTATGACGTTATGACGTATTAAAAAAAAACTACTTACTAGATATTGTTCAAACCAATTTTAGCTGGTAGTTTTTATGGTAATGAACATCATATATTTTTTTAGTTTTATAATTCCCTTATTTTAGAAGTTACAGGGGGGGGGGGCACACTTTTTTCCACTTTGGAAGTGTCTCCCACGCAAAGTATTCGGTTTAGAAAAAAATGATGTTAGAAACTTCAATATCATTTTTGAAGACCTATCCATAGATACCCCACACGTATGGGATTGGTGAAAATAAATTTTTGAGTTTCAGTTCTAAGTATGGGGAACCCCCAAAATTTATTGTTTTTTTTCTATTTTTGTGTCAAAACCTTAATGCGGTTCACATATTACATCTACTTACCAAGTTTCAACAGTATAGGTCTTATAGTTTCTGAAAAAAGTGGCTGTGACATACGGACGGACAGACAGACAGACATTACGAATCTATAAGGGTTCCGTTTTTGCCATTTGGCTACGGAACCCTAAAAATGTATCTACATTGAATATTTTCCTAAAATTTTTTTGGGGCGATGGAAACATTAATAAGGGATAGATTTAAAAAAAGTCTGTCTATTTGTACACGCTAATCTCCGGAAATACTGGTCGGATTCAAATGAAACTTTTTAATTATATAGTTTTTAAGCCTGGGTAACATTTAGGGTATAATTAATTTTGGGAAATGGAACACCTGATGCAGAACTATAATGGTCCAGCTAAACTATAAGATATATAAAAATTGACCTCCTCGCACTTGAAGATGTCATGCTTAAGCGCCATGTGGTCCAGGAGCTTCTCGTCGGATTCGAAGTTGTCCCCGCACTGCGGACACACCGCCCGGCAGCCGCACGTGTGCCGCAGCAGCGCCTCGCGGGCGTAGAACCTGACGTTATACAACTTGTGTTTTAAATCGACTTAAACGATACAATGGCTTGCTTCAGATAACGGGAAAGGGTAAGGAGAAGGAGTTGGAGAAGACGGAGAAAGTGAAGATGGATAAGGAGAATGAGAATAAGAAAGTGAAAGAGAGAAGAAAGAAATGACGGAGAAAGAGAAAAAGAGAAATAAAAGGATAGAGAGAAGACGAAGAATGAGAAAGTGAAGAAAGAGAAGAATAATGAGATATTGAAAGACAAGGAGAAAGTGAAGACGGAGATAGAGATTAAGGAAAAAGAGAATAAGGAGAAAGATAAGAAGGATAAGAAAGATAGAGAATGAGAAAGTGAAAGACAAGGAGAAAGAGAAGAACGAAAAATAAAACACAAAGTTTTAAAAGGAGCAAGTGAAACAGAAGCAGAAAGAGAAAGATACCTGACGTTGCAGTGGCTACAGTCGAAGGTGTCGGGGACTGTGTTGTCGAAGTGACGCTGCACCAGGTCAGAAAGAGAAGACGGAGAAAGTGAAGAAAGATGAGGTCTAAGAGAGAGTGAAGAAAGAAAGAGAAGGATAAGAAAGAGAAGAATAAGATATTGAAAGACAAGGAAAAAGAGTAAACGGAGATAATGAAAAAGGAAAAAGAAGAAAAAGGAGAAAGAGAAGCAGAAAGAGAAAGTGAAAGATACCTGACGTTGCAGTGGCTACAGTCGAAGGTGTCGGGGACTGTGTTGTCGAAGTGACGCTGCACCAGGTGGTATTTCAGGAGCTGTTCGTGGCTGAAGGCGTCCCCGCACTGCACGCAGCTCGCTACATTACACCCTGTAGATAAACAGAAAATGGAAAATGCGTCAAGAAACAAAAAGAAAATTCGCGTTCCCATACAAATTGGCCAGGCGGCTGCTCACTTTAGTATGGAAATACCAATATTTTTTGTTCTTTTATTACATACACACATACAAACATATTTTCACGCCTGTTTCCCATGGGGGTAGGCAGAGACTTTGTTCTTTTATTGTATTTTTTTAAATTCTATTATGCTATAGCTATCTAGTATAGCCCGTGGTTTTATTTATTACGGGTATGTCCCTTCCACATTGTATATGGGAAGGGGGGGGCTCACCTTTAACCAAAGTATGCCTTTCTAATGCAGCTACACTTTTAAACCCCTTGCCATGCTGCATTTACACATTCGCGCGAATCGCGAGGCGAGTGACGAGGCGAATAACGAACACGCATATGTAAATGCGGAATCACAGTCACAGCAGGCGCAAAGGGACACCCCACGTTGTGTGTCAATAACTTATGGTTCTCCAGGCCTTTCTAGACAAAGAAGAACTCGCACTACAAGAGCTCCGACGATGCTTCTGCGCAGAATAACTTTCAGGGCGTCCGCTAAGTGACGCGGGCGCACGCGGCGGTTTCAGTCTATCTCTGTCACAAACGCTACGTGCGACAGAGACAGGTGACCCGCGACGGATTCTGCTATCTCTGTCGCACTTAGAGTTTGTGACAGAGGTAGTCCGAAACCCGCCGCGTGCGCCCGCGTCACATAGCGGAGGCCCTCACACATTGGCCTCGCAGAATAAATTACAGACACGTTAACCTCCTTCTGAAGACTTTTTATTCAGGGGGCTATACATTTAGGTTTTTGTAGAAGTATATTGCATGGGCATCTTACCTTTAACCAACGTATGTCTCTCTAACGCAGCTACACTCTTAAACCTCTTGTCGCAGTTACAACAGGCGCAAGGGAATTTTTCAACTACATTGTGCGTCAATAACTTATGGTTCTGCACGCCTTTCTGGCCGATGAAGAACTCGGCGCAGAACTCGCACCACGAGAGCTCAGACACTCTTTCTGAAGACTATTTACTTAGAAGGGGGGAGGGTTTACATTTATATAAGGATTTTTGTAAAAACATATTGCGGGGGGTCTCACCTTTAACCAACGTATGTCTCTCTAACGCAGCTACACTCTTAAACCTCTTGTCGCAGTTACAACAGGCGCAAGGTAATTTTTCAACTACATTGTGCGTCAATAACTTATGGTTCTCCACGCCTTTCTGGCCGATGAAGAACTCGGCGCAGAACTCGCACCACGAGAGCTCAGACACTCTTTCTGAAGACTATTTACTTAGAAGGGGGGAGGGTTTACATTTATATAAGGATTTTTTAAAAACATATTGCGGGGGGTCTCACCTTTAACCAACGTATGTCTCTCTAACGCAGCTACGCTCTTAAACCGCTTGTCGCAGTTACAACAGGCGCAAGGGAACTCTTCAACTACATTGTGCGTCAATAACTTATGGTTCTCCACGCCTTTCTGGCCGATAAAGAACTCGCACCACGAGAGCTCGGCTGCCTCTTCCTCACAGAAATTGCTTACTTACAGAGATATTGCCCTCCCTAGGCAGCCTTTTTACTTTAGGAGGGGGGTCTACCTAATAATCTATACATTTATATAAGGATTTTTGTAAAAATATATTGCGGGGGTCTCACCTTTAACCAAAGTATGTCTCTCTAACGCAGCTACACTCTTAAACCTCTTGTCGCAGTTACAACAGGCGCAAGGGAACTCTTCAACTACATTGTGCGTCAATAACTTATGGTTCTCCACGCCTTTCTGGCCGATGAAGAACTCGCCGCAGAACTCACACCACGAGAGCTCGGCCGCGTGTTTGAGCCGCACGTGGGAGAAATAGCTGGTGGTCTTATCGAACACCTTCTCGCAGTACTTGCAGGGGTATCTGGAAGAAAGAGATATACATATAATGGAGTTCTTCGACATAAGGGCCTGCGCTTAGTTAGGCGGCCGCACGCAGCGCGTTCGGTCTGTCTCTGTCACAAACGCTACGTGCGACAGAGACAGGTGACCCGCGACGAATTCCTGCTATCTCTTTCGCACGTAGCGTTTGTGACAGAGACAGACCGAACCCGCCGCGTGCGCTCGCCTAACTTAGCGGAGCTTAATTTTAATACCAGTATAATTGTAAGTTGAAGTTTTTGGAGAAAATGCTGCAGTACAGTTTGTTACCGTTTCTTCTGTAATTGCGCTTAGGAAGCGGCAGTAAACTTAGCTATAAGTAATTGATCTGACGTCAACATTTACCTTATAAGAAATCGAAAGAAAAAAGTGGCGATTATCAAGTGATACAAATATCCAAAGATAAATAAATGATTTTGACTTTGACATAATTTTGCAAAACTAAACACCGACTTCACCCCGAAACACACCCGATTTTGATAAAATTTCTGAAATTTTGAAGAATTTTGAAAATCGGTCCCAGATGGAGAAATCGGAGAACATACTTAAAAAAAAATACAGTCGATCATAGAACCTCCTGTTTTTTTAAGTAGGTTAAAAAAGATTCCGACCAATTGATAACCTTGGAAGTCGAAGATATGTTGAAGGCAACGTTACGATTTAAAATTCGCCAACAATACTATAAGAAGGTACAAAGAAGTATAGTAACCGTTTTCTTTCATGGAAATTTTGATGCTTACTCAGCACGCATTCTGGTCTTAAACCTACACGTCTGGCATGTGAAAGTCCAGCTGTATTTCAACAGGGGAGAGAGGGGGGAGGGGGGAGGGGGAGAAAGTTACCATTAACCATGTCTCTCTAAAAACATTGCTCACCGTTTCCCCTCATAGAAATTCTGATGCTTTCTCAGTAAGGACTTCTGGTCTTAACTTAAACCCACGTACGTGAAGGTCCAGCTGTGGTTCAACAGGGGGGGAGGGGGGAGAATGTAATCATTAACCAAGGAATGTCATCTGTGACAGAGAACAGATGGACCTGTGATTCATCAGGGGGGAGAGAGGATAGAATCTAAATGTAAACTTTAACCAAGTAATGTGTCTCTATAAAGAGGGGTGGGGGGGAGAGAGGAGAAGAAAAATGTAACAATTAACCATGTCTCTCTAAAAACAATGCTCACCGTTTCCCCTCATGGAAATTCTGATGCTTCCTCAGCACAGATTTCTGGTTGGTCTTGAACTCACACGTCTCGCACGTGAAGTTCGATCTGTATGTCAACATGGGGGAGAGGGGGAGGGGGGCAGGGGGGGGAGAAGTCTCTCTAAAAACAGTGCTCACCGTTTCCCCTCATGGAAATTCTGATGCTTCCTCAGCACAGACTTCTGGTTGGTCTTGAACCCACACGTCTGGCACATGAAAGTCCAAGTGTGTTTCAATAGGGGGGAAAGGAGGGGGATCTACCTCGGGGAGAGGGGGGGGGTTTAACCATTGACCAAGTTATGTCTCTCTAAAAACAATGCTTACTTAACCTAACCTATTCCTTAACCAAGGTATGTCTCTCCAAAATCAATGATTTGGGGGAGGGAGAAAGTAACCATTAAAGTATCAAACCCCGACGGTTCACATGTGAACCGCAAAACAATAGAAATCTATTGTGTCTGCGATTCCGGTACTTGACAGGTTAACCAAGGTATGTCTCTCTAAAATCAATGATTGGGGGGGGGGGGGGGGGAGTATGTAACCATTTTAACCAAGTTATGTCTCTCTAAAAACAATGCTTACCTAACCTAACTTAACCTCTAATCAAGGTATGTGTCTCTAAAAACAATGCTCACCGTTTCCCCTCGTGGAAATTCTGGTGCTTCCTCAGCACCGACTTCTGGTTGGTCTTGAAACCACACGTTTGGCACGTGAAGCTCCAGCTGTGGTTGAGCAGATGTCCCCGCAGGGTGCGTTTCTTGCGGAACAAGCACGAGCAGACGGCGCACATGAAGCAATCCGGTCGGAACACGTGGTACGTCTTCTGATGGCGTTCCAGAGCCGTCACGGCGTCGAAATGTTTACCACACTGCCTGCAGTTGTGGCCTGAAAGTGTTATTTTAATAGTTTATTATATTAAAAGAACTAAACCGTTCGAACTAGTATACATACATACATACTATCACGTCTTTATCCCTAATGGGGCAGACAGAGCATTTTGGGTCTTGCGGTTCTATGCAGAGCTAGAATAGCAGTGACATATGTGTAAAATAGTGAAATTTAAAGCAAAGGCACACGAACAAAGTGCCTTCCCCTTAATAGAGACAGTAAGAAAAGTTCCCATGGACACATTCTTATAAAATAAGTACTTTATAAAACAAGGTCCCATGCTGGTCTGGGAGAAATAAAAAATACTTAGAATGTACCAGCTGCTTCTCTTCCCACGCAGATCGTAAAAGCCGATCGAGGGAATGGGCAAAATGCAAATCATGGTAACAGGCGATGCGGCTAGCAACCCATCACTGTATTGATTTCTTTTCCATCTTCTCGCCCACCATGACGCTAAAAGTGGCTTTTGGGACTTGCGGCCCCGGGCTCTGCATAGAGCCGCAAGACCCAAAATGCTCTGTCTGCCCCATTAGGGATAAAGACGTGATAGTATGTATGTATGTATGTATAAAACAAGGTCAACGTAAAATTACTGATTAGTCTGAGTTTAGGCTAGATCGTAATGTTATTAGCGTGTTTAATTATAAGTACCTGGGCGACCGAGCTTTGCTCGGTTACATCTCAAACACTAACTAATTTTTTTTAAACTTGTCTAAAAACAGTGCAAAATAAAATAAAATAAAAAACTTAAACATAAAAAAAAACAAAAGTAAGTCACCGAGTGGGATTCGAACCCGTAACACTCTTTCTAGCGCTCTCGCTATCCTTAACCACTGAGCTAAATCAAGGCGGTCGCGGCGCGTCGAAATTAGCGACCATATTCTGCGTGGAAAGAAAAACGCACGAAAACTCGAAAACACGCGTTTTCCCAAACATAAAACTAATCTAGATCGATTGTTTACCCCCGAAAACCCCCATATACAAATTTTCAGCGAAATCGTTAAAGCCGTTTTCGAGATCACAGAAATTTATAAATAAATATATATACATACATACAAGAATTGCTCGTTTAAAGGTATAAGATAAAGATACGTTAAAATATGTAAAAAAATAGGTTTCGTTTTAAATTAAAAAAATTGTACAAGCTTCTATTGTAAGGCTAAAGTACTTATTAAGATAAATGAAATAAGCTCAAACTCGATGCAATTGCGTCGTTTAATCTTATACCTTTAAACGAGCAATTCTTGTATATTTATTTATTTATACATTTCTGTGATCTCGAAAACGGCTCTAACGATTTTGCTGAAAATTGGTATATGGGGGTTTTTGGGGGTGAACAATCGATCTAGACTAGTCTTATGTTTGGGAAAACGCGTGTTTTCGAGTTTTCATTCGTTTTTCTTTCCACGCAGAATATGGTCGCAAATTTCGTCGCGCCGGGTGCCATCCGCTTAGCTCAGCGGTTAAGGACGCGGACCGCTAGAAAGAGTGTTACGGGTTCGAATCCCACTCGGTGACTTACTTTTGTTTTTTTTTATGTTCAAGTTTATATATAATTTTTTATTTTTTACTGTTTTTAGACTTTATATATAATTTTTTATTTTGTACTGTTTTTAGACAAGTTTAAAGAAATTTAGTAAATGTTTGAGATGTAACCGACCGAGCAAAGCTCGGTCACCCAGGTATATACTCAGTTTAATCGACCACCTTCTATCTCCGTGAACAGACTCTAGGCATTGTCTATCATAAAGTTCTTGTCAAGACAAATCCAACGATTCCTACTCAATGAAGTTATGTTGTTTAACAGCTGAGTTCCGTCGATATCTCCCGGCTCCATCATCAGAACAGCTCATTGACTTCATAATATTGTATTGTTATCTAACTTACACAAGTATGCAAAATTTCAGCTAAATCGGTTAAGGGTATCTGGTTGAAAATTGAGTTGCAAGATTTGACCTAAACCACAGAATTAATAATAGTATTACATACAGAACGGAAACTCGCACCGTCCCCCGCAATCTGGCGTCCCCGCAACCCTTCCCCCGCTTTTGGGCCTTGTAAGCGCCTGTAAAACAGGGTTGTTGCTAGTCGCACGTTGACGTTACGCGAGTCACTTGGGATTATTGAACCATAAAGGTGAGAAGCACATCCTAATCCTAAACTAACATTTATACAAACGTATGTATATACAAGGCATATTTCAAGTTAAATAAAATCTTGTAGAAGTCTCCCATGCTGGTCTGGGAGAAAAAAAAAAAACTTAGAATGTACCAGCTGCTTCTCTTAACGCGCAGATCGTAAAAGCCGATCGAGGGAATGGACAAAAATGCGAATCATGTTAACAGGCGATGCGGCTAGCAACCCATCACTGTATTGATCGCTTTTCCATCTTCTCGCCCACCATAACGCTAAAAGTGGCTTTTGGGTCTTACGGCCCTGGGCTCTGCATAGAACCGCAAGACCCAAAATGCTCTGTCTGCCCCATTAGGGATAAAGACATGATAGTATGTATGTATCAGAATGAATACTCTATTTATACAATACACTACTTATATTACCTAACATACAAATTCATAGCTATAAAGAGAAGAATTGATGATGATGACGACTTTATGAATATGTAAATAAATAATAAATAAAAATAAAAGAAGAAAGGGAGTTTAAAAGATGGGCGTAAACTTTTCTTTTGAAAGAGAATTTAGTAGAAATTTCTCTGATGTCAACGGGTAAAGCATTCTAGAGCCGTGAGGCTTGAAGAGAAAAAGCGTTAGACATAAAATTTGTCCGGAAAAGGGGGATAAAGAGCATTCATACATGCAAGATAGATGCCAGTTAAATAAAATCTTGTAAAAAATAACCTGTGGCCCCAGCTTCATTCTTCTTTTCCTCGATCTGTTGCATCTGCTCTGAATGCGACAAGAAAGTGATATCAAACCCGGCTGACTTAGCATAATCCATTACTATCTGCTTATCCGACTTCGTAACCTTCTTAGGCCTTTTCTTCCTTACATACTTCTTCCTTATCTTCTCTTTAACTTTATCCGTCTTCCTTTTACGCTTCGGCGTTTCTTTTTTTACCTTTTTATTAACTTTCTTCTCTTCCACTTCAGTTTTTAGCTCATCTACGAATATTTCTAAGTAATCTTTGAGTTTGATTTCATCTTCGTATTTAGGCTCGCTTATATCTTCATATACATGAGTATCTACTTCGTTGTCACTGAGTATTTCTTCTTTGTGTACTTGTTCTGTTAAATCTACAACTTCTATTTTCGCTTCTTTTTTAACACTTCTCCTAGTTTTGGGGGATTCGCTCGCACTTTTTTTGGCCTTTTGTGGAGCAACTACGTCTAAAGTGACGGTTTTGGTTTGGATGTACCGAGGTTTCAGTTCAGGGTAGTTCGTGGTTAGAGAATACGAGTATTCCTTGGTCACCTGAAACAAATTTTTGTGTTTAAAGTTATGGCCAAAAATATTAATTAAGGAAATAAACAACGTGGAAGGGACATACCCAGTGGCGGATTTACCAGCAGGCTGAGTAGGCTGGAGCCTAGGGCGGCGCATTGTAGTGGGCGGCAATATCGAATATTCCCTACCTCTCCCCTTCCACTCAACCCCGCTACCCTGAATAGGGCCGGCATAATCAAACGCTCCCGGGCTTTATTTTAAGTAATCGGAGTGATACATACTTATTTCCACTTCTTCGCTACTGAATGCTGCACATGAAGGATCCGAAAAAGGATAGGAGCGGCAAAATATGTATAATATAATATAATAGCCTACTGGCGGCAAATGTGTTAATCCGCCACTGGACATACCTGTACTAAATCGAACCACGCTATACTCGATAACTAAGTATATTATAATGATAATAAAATAACAGTCAAAATACAAAATAATTGGCCAAGTGCGTGTCGGGCCACACGCAATATAGGGTTCCGTAGTTGTAAATGCCAACTTGCAGTCTAAAACGGCTAAGTATTGAATTTGTATGAAATTTTCCTTTTCGAGTACATTTTATAAGTTGATCACCTATAACTTTTTAATTTGTTAACCCTTCTTAGCTCTGATAGTTTTCCTTTAAACTACATTATATATACTATAGCTGTGATTTTTTTCACGTTTCCATATACAACCGTTTAGCAGATAGAAGGGTGATGAAGGTACATGTGAATTTAACAAAAAAAATTACTTGAAACCTAAATATTTCAGACAGGGATCCCTAAATCGAAAAATGGTGTTCTCAAGCTCACAATATTTTTGAAAAACCTATTTAACGATACCCCACACAATATGTTTGTAGAGAAAAAAGATATTGCCTTCCTCTTTTCTTGTATGGCAGCTACCCTAAAAAAAAAATATTTTACTTATTTTATTTTACGACTTTTTCGCCATGATTGATATGCATATCCATGCCAAATTACAGCTTTCTAGTACTTATAGTTTCTGAGTAGGACCGCGGACGGACAGACAGACAGACATGGCGAAACTATAAGGGTTCCTTGTTTACTACGGAACCCTAAAAAGAGGCTGCACACTTTTGTATGGAAATGTCGATTTTTTAAAAGTTTTTGTCTGTTATTTTCATTTCATTATACTATAGTAGTCTATAGCCCATGGTTTGATTTATTACGGGTATGTCCCTTCCTCTTTGTATAAAACAATGTCAATTAATTATGGAGACCGCAACACCCAAAAGCTCGGTGTTCGGAGCTCGGTGGCTTGGTGGGAGAGCGCATTACTAGCTTTCGCAGGTAAAGCGACACCGAGTGAGGTCCACACTTGGATGGGTGACCAAAAGTGCCATAAAAAATTCTCAAGCTTCTCCGTGCTGCGGAAGACATGTATAAGCCGTTAATCCTGGCTGTCATAATTTTATGGCAGTCTTATAGCTGTATCAGATGCCTTTAGGCAGCTTGCCTTAATAATATTAGTGTGATGTAAGCTATATGTAATTGTGTTTCTTAACCTCTCATATGCCGTTGCTAGATCTACGGAGAATGCATTGTTTAATATTCCGGCATTTTTATTTATTTATTTATTTATTAGCCTCTAATTGCCAACTTTTGTGGTTGGCGTGTCTTGAGACACAAAGGCCTCCTCCAGCTTCTTCCAAGCCTCCCTAGATCTTGCCGCATATTAATATTGCGGCATACAAGGGGTTAAATCCTACTAATATTATAAATGCGAAAGTGAGTTTGTATATTTGTTTGTTTGTTACCACTTCACGCTTCAACCACTGAACCTATTTAGATATAATTTAATATGGATATAGTTTGATACCCAGGGAAGGACATGGGATAGTTTTTAACCCAAAATTCCCACGAGGAATGAAGCCCAAGGGCACAGCTAGTATATTATACAGGAAAAAGTGTATGTGTGTATGTTTGTAACTTCTTCACCCGCAAACGGCTGGACCAATTTTGATAAAATTTGGTATGCAGGAAGCTGACACTCTGGATTAACACATGGGCTACTTTAGGCGCGAGCTGCTCGTAGTTACATTATCATCATCATCATATCAGCTACAGGAAGCCCACTGCTGGACATAGGCCTCCCCCAAGGATTTCCAAAACGACCGATCGGAAGCGAGTAGTTACATAAATCATGCAAATAAATGATGACAAACATGAATACCTCGGCCCCCTGCAGTTGGGCTTGTTGCAGAAGCTCTAGCACCTTGTGGCAGCGAGCCCTGAACTCTGCGAACTTGTGCAGGGTGCGGTAGCAGTACGAGCACACATGCTGCGGGTATTGGTCTGATGGCAGCAGCTGAAACACACCATATTACGTTTTTATTCATCATTGCCGTCGGATCATCAGTTTGTGATTTGTGAGCCCCACTTTTCCGCATGCATACGACCAACCCAGAGGGGGGTGGGGGGAACACTACACAAATAAATGATTTGATTGACATTTGGAGAAAAATAGTGATAATGAAGATGCACTACCTGACGATATTAAAGAATTAAATGGAATTTCATTTAAAAATTAATTGAAGAAATGACTTATAGATAAGTGTTTTTATAGCATGTATGAATATTTAGCTTGTAAGTAGATTGTCATTTTTAGCTATTTCGTAATTTATTATTCTTGGAGCACCATCCTCTCTGTACTACTAATATTTTGTCAGAGCAGGCAAAAGCAATGCTGGCCAGACAGGTTGGAGAGGTCTCGTTTCATTATTTTCTTCAATTTTTATTTGCGATCAGTGGTGTTTCGATTTAAGCAAATTTGTTAAGAGTCCGGCGACCCTAGACTTCTCCATACAAACGTAGTACACGTTTAATTTTGAAACCACATGTCAGATTCCGGTAAAAATTGGTAATTGTAAAGAAATTGCAATTATCTAGGGTTATATTGGGTTTCCTATAGTAAAATTATGAACTGGAAAGAAAATATTACGATTTAGAAGTTTCCCATACTAATGGTCAAAAATGATATAAAACACTATATTCTATTTCAAGTTCATATTTTTACTGTCGGAAACTTAATATAAACCTAGATAATTGCAATATCTTTGAAATTACAAAATTTTGCCCAAATCGGACATGTCGTTTTGAAATAAAACGTAGACTACGTTTGTATGGAAAGTTGTATTTTGGTCTAGGTCCGGGGGACCCTTAATAATGGTTATTGCTTTTTGAGTGGGTCCTCCAGCGAGAGCCTCTTCTCATCATTCAGGAATAATATGTCTCATGATGTTATAGCTTTGTATAGCATGTTCCCTAAGTCGCTTTCTACGACATCCACGGGAAGACTTGGAGTGGCCCTATTCTACTCTGCCGGATACCACACCGCAAGTATTGGTAAGTTTTAATTAATACGCTTTTTATCTTCACTCAGGAGTTTGGAGGCCCAGCGGGAGTGCGCATAGCTAGCACTTACGCAAGTAAAGCAAAAGCAAGAGGGTTACAATGCCATACAATGGTTTTCCATTCTTCTTCTTAGCGAGTCGGAATGGCGATTTTATATATTTGAGGACCAGTGTGTGGCCACACTTACTCCTGTCATTAGCAGAGTTTAAGTCCTCTATTGTACAAGATGTTGGGCAGTTCGGGAGTAAGCGGGCCATGGTTTGAACATCTCCACAGTCACAACGGTCGTTATTTGAGAAACCCCACCTGACTCGGTTTTCATGGCACCTTCCAACACCAGCCCGGAGCCTATTAAGGGACTTCCAGACTATCCAGGGGAGGTCACCGCCCAGTAGGATTTTCTCAGCAGCTGGGAGATTTGATGGTAGCGGGGGATATTTACTATTCCACCATGCTAACCTAGTATCTGGGGCTTCACAAATTGGGATATTTGGTTGCCTGAGAAAACTTTTCCAGCTTTTGAGACGTGGTGATGGTTTTGTTTTTGTTTTACTTCACTCATTGTTCACACTATTATTAAACAACCTCTAGTGGAGTAGGGGTCATCATGATACTCCGCCACCCAGAGGTTCCAGGTTTGATCCCCATTCAGGGCAAGTTGGAAATGGCCTTTATCAAAATGTTCTGGGTTTTGGATGTTTATCTATGTATGTATTTGCTATAAAATATAATATCGTTGAGTTAGTACCCCATAACACAAGTCTCGAACTTACTTTGGGGCTAGCTCAATCATTGTATTTGTCCGTATATTAATTAATTAAATGTTTTACAAGTAAAAAACAATATACAAGGGTTACTTAACTAAAACATTCCATTTCTTCCATGCTGGTCTGTGAGAAATGAAAACCTTAGAATGTACCAGCTGCTTCACTTCCCGCACATATCCCATTTTAATTCCTTTTTCCACCATCAAGTTAAAACTTTGGAACAAAATGCTACGTCTGCCCCTTTAGGCATAAAGACGTGATAGTGTTTACATGTAAAGTCTATATTCTAGTCAACATACCGGAATTCCTAAAAGATTCTCATAAGCTTGGGCAGTGCTAAACTCATGTATGAATTTGAATTTCCCTTCCACTGCCAAACACCCCCGGCACATTGGATTATGTTGCATTTTACTTGAAGGCCTTGAAGCTAGTCTTCATTTAATAAATATCGCACATTATTATACAAAGGAAGCACTTTTTGACGACAAAAATCAATAAAAGAGCGACAAAAACCGACTCCTTAGAAGTTTTCTTGTATATTTCTTGACATTCCGAACGTCAAAATGTTATTTTCCCGAAAACTGAATGAATGAAACCATGAAGAAACTAATGCCGCGTTTACACATTCGCGCGAATCGCGAGGCGAATGACGAGGCGAATAACGAACTAGCATGTGTAAACAGTCAGTTCGTTATTCGCCTCGTGATTCGCCTCGCGATTCGCGAGTTCGCGTTGAAGGGGGTTTTTCGGACGCGAATCAAAGGACACGAATAGCGAACACGAACTGGCTGTTTACACTTTCGCCTGCCGGCAGTTGGCAGCTAGCGCCCGACCCAACAGGACGTATATGTACCCGTTGTATGACTTGTATGGAAACATACGAATTGAAAGGTCTAAGTTAACATTTTTGTGGGCAAATGTGTGTAGACCTAATTATATATTAAAATAGGCAATCAGACATCAAATAAGATGATATCTCTATATTTAATAAGTCGTACTTATAGCATCAGTGATTTTAATCTTTGTTATTTTCTCTTTTAGATAATTCATTGTTTTATACATTAAATGACCTTTTGATACATTCCTACGTATAAATAGAGGACTCTCACTAAATTTATATTCTACTAATATTATAAATGCGAAAGTGAGTTTGTATATTTGTTTGTTAACTCTTCACGCTTAAACTACAGAAGCGATATATAACAAATTTGGTATAGATATAATTTGAGACTCGGGGAATGACATAGTGTACTGTTTATCACGAAATTCCCACGGGGAGCGAACCCCGCGGGTACAGCTAGTCTGCGTTTTATAATAACACGGATAAAGTCCATCAGTCTATACCGTATACATATAAAACCGGCCAAGTGCGAATCGAATTTGCGCACTAAGGGTTCCGTACCATTATCTATAAAAAATCGCGTTGTATGGGAGCCCCAAATAAGCTAAAAGTTTAAATATTTATTTTATTTTGTTTTTAGTATTTGTTGTTATAGCGGCAACAGAAATACATAATTTGTGAAAATTTCAACTGTCTAGCTATCGCGGTTCTTGAGATACAGCCTGATGACAGACAGACGGACAGACAGCGAAGTCTTCGTAATAGAGTCCCTTTTTTACCCTTTGGGTACGGAACCCTAAAAATGACATCTTAGCAAAAGTTATTCAGACTGATGAGCATTTTCCGAAGTCATAAAGTCTACGCGAACGAAGTCGCGGGCTTCGGCTAGTTTTAAATAAACATCCCAATCTACCCACCACATACAGGTATATACCTAAGCGCAGGTAAATACCCGAGTAGAAGACATAATTGTAAATGTAGCGTGCATGCCGCCATTATGTCCACGTCCTCCATATTCGTGTGCGAATCAACACACGAATCTGTAAACAGCAGTTCGCGTCGGCATTCGTACACGAATAGTTCGTGGAATGTTTCGTCGAATGACGA
Source organism: Acrobasis consociella (assembly GCA_963555685.1). Lineage (NCBI taxonomy): Eukaryota > Metazoa > Arthropoda > Insecta > Lepidoptera > Pyralidae > Acrobasis > Acrobasis consociella. The sequence continues at coordinate 9,868,218 of OY743132.1, read as the reverse complement.
GGCGAATAGCGAACACGCATGTGTAAATCCGGTATAATAAAAATTGGGTGTGTTCAGCTGAAAACATTTTTATTGTGATGAGATTATGAAAGCAATCGATTGGTTTTAACGATTTTAGTCGATAACTTTATCTCTATGTTGGTAGAACTGTCTATCTGTCACTGTCAGTCATCATTCTTTCTGTGTTTTCGGACTTGGCTTGGGGCCAATTGATTATTTTATTTATCAATAATATCAGCGATTTATATGTACAAACTGTGTTAAATAAAATGGACAAGCAACCGACGTGCCGCTGCTGCCTGGCAGTAGAAGGAAAGTTTATTTACATTCACGAAGTCAACACCGCCCAACTTTATGTTGATGTTGTAGGCGTCCCGGTAAGTTTACGATTATTGCACTCTAGAACGCTTCACTGATGTCTCGCGACTACTATAAACCTTCTACAATAAATTAACAACATATTGGTTAAAACTAGATCAAAGTCCGTTGCGTGGTTTAGAAAAAATACGGTCAATGCGACAGCTGGCTGACGATTACTATCATAACTCATTAATCACTCATATAATATTCATAAAAATAAATAATACTCGCCCGCTGCGTAGCTTGTGGCGAGCTATTGGTAAATAACGACTCCACGGACCCGAGTGCTCCAGAGAGCCGGTCAGAGCCCTCGTCCCCGACGTGTCTTCATCGGTCGGGGTGGAGACCCAAGAAGGCTCGCAGGGCTCTCAGCTCTGCATTGCCTTAATGGGCTGTGCAGAGAGGAGTGGTAAGAGCTATTGCTCCAGGGGTGGAAGTGTTTAAGAACTTCAGAGAGAGTGCAGCACACTTCTTCACACCCCTGAGTCACCTGCACCAGTGTTGGTCCTTTGCCGGCAACTTTTGTCGGCGCGTATGAGGGGCCCATCTAGGCAAGCCATCACCTGCCTACAATAGTCAGTAATCCTGATTATGGTAGGTGATGTTTCTATTTCAATATCCTAGCATCAGCCCATCCCAAATTCATTCCATAACCCATAAACCTTTCCATTTTGCCGAATTCTATTCAAAGGTACACCTTTTATAGGTATATCCACACAACCAGACAATTTTCAAATTGTCTTAGTCTTGCTCAGTCATCATTCGAGTGTATTTTCCCAGTTGCACTCTCAGCAGTAATGCTTCAGAGCTCGAGGTCCACTACCTAGCCAAGGATGTTTGACGAGGTTACTGGTTTTTCAACACAGCAACTGCCGCCTGACCTCATCTGATCTTTGTACTCAAAGGATAAACCAGAACTAATCCTTGGGTTTGATGATCAAACACTAAATGGCTTTCAGTTCGGGATCCAATTTATATGTGCCTTCCGAAACACGGTATCATTTTTCTTTTACTTATATTCAAGCCTACAATATCCTAACTAGACTAGAAACAACTTTTAAAAAAAGTATGCTTCCCAGTGGAATTCGAAACCACAACCTCCGGATTACAAGGGAACACCTTGACCACTGGCAAAGTAGTGAATTGTAATGAAACAATAATTACTTACACGTTGTTTCAGGTGCTAACAACGGACAGGTTTCCGCAGCATCTCTGTGTGTTCTGCGTCCGCAAACTGCAGAGGTTCGCGCAGTTCAGAGCGCGGTGTCACAAGGTCCTGGAGGTCTTGTATCATACAGTCGTGCAGGGCACTGAGGTAAGGTTCACTTATACAGGATTTTTAAACCACCAGCCAAATTTATAGCAAGTTCTGTCCATGATATAAAGTGTCGTTAATAAATTAATGAACTGTAAAGACTTTATGCACTCTCAGCACAGTGTGAAATAGTCATCAGCTCCGAGGTGCTCGTCTATATTAAATAAATAAATAAATATTCCAAAAATAATGTACCCATACTTTTCAGTTTACCAAAAAAGTTGAAATTTACAAAGATACGAAGCACCAAAGTTCCGAAGTCGGCTTGGACGTCACCGCTAAGTAAAAATCGTACCTAGCCGTGACGTCATGCAAAATTTCAATGCGCTGTATCTTTGTCCTCTTTGTTTCTCAGAGAAGAGTACGTGTGAATACGTGTACAAATATATATTTTTTTAATTAAGTGATGGGTTAAAAATATTTATCCATTCGCCATTACTATTGACCAGTACCACTTTTTTTTTACCATCATCATCAAGTCTTTTTGTCTCCACTGCAGGAGCACGACCATCTCTGTACTACCAGAGCCATACTGGGCCAGAGCAGCCAGAGGATTTGGCCTGCATTTTCCACGCTGGCCTGGAGAGGTCTCATTGATGTTTCCAATCTTTGTTTAGCTTGTATTTCCTAAGTCGTAGTCGTACAAGGCGCTACGACATCCAAGACTTGAAGTGACCCTATTCTACTCTGCCGGAAACTACACGGCACATTCATTCATTTCTTTTACCAGGCGCGCTTCTTTCGATGCCTTCAACACGTACTATCACATTTGGCAAAAATACCCCTCTGAGAATTGGGGTGAGGGGGCCCCCTCCCCCCAATTCTCAGGGGTTTAAAATACTAAAGAAGTCCTTTTTGTGGCCTAAAGGGGGTCCAGTCTTGACAATTATTTTTCTGGTCACAGGTAACAGCTGAATACACCCGATCCTTAACCGCAAACTATGAAGAACTTAAACCACAGTACGTACAAACTAAGACCCTGACTTTTGACGTTGCTTCCAATAGTATAGCTGACAATGATAATCCGTTAGACTTGCCAGAGCTGTATGTCGAATTCAAAGTGGAAAAGGATGAGCAAGAGAGTGAGATAAAAGGTGTAATAGAAGAACTGTTAGAGCCGAAAGAAGAAACCTCTAAAGATGTCGTTTACGTTGAAAAGGGGAATGAAACTCATTATTTAGAAGATGATCATTTTGATTCTTTTGCTGATGACTTTGATGAAGTAAAAGACGAACAAAAGACAACTAAGCATAGTAAAAAGAAAAACAGAGTCACAAAAGTTTCAAAGAAAAAGAAGCTAGATAAAATTACTAAACATACAAAACGGAAGACTAAAGTGAAAAGACGACAAAGCAAATCTAATAAAAAAGTAATGATGGAGTTTGCTGAATCTATAGGTTTTAATCTAACAGAGTTGTCTCTTGCCGAACAAATACAAGAGATTGAAGAGAAGAAGAGAGAGATAGCTAACGGACTGATCTGCGACAAATGTGGAAAGAGATTTAACAACTTCAACTGTTTGAAGAGACATAAGAACTGCCATGTTTTAAAACCAAACAGTTTCATGTGCGACCTTTGTTCTTGGGTATTCAGAAAGAAGAATTTACTAATAGAACACATGTTAGACCACAGATACATATTCAGTTGCAAATCGTGCGATTTCAAAACTAAAAAACGTATAACTCTGAAAGGGCATCACGAATTTCACCAAGGGAAGAGATTCCCATGTAAATATTGTGACAAAGTGTTTGAAAAATTGAGTAGTTACTTCACTCACGTTAGATTTAAACATGAATCCGAACTGCCTTGGTGCGAACTATGTGGAGAAGCATTCATAGGTGACAAAGGTGTGACAAGTCACAAGAAACTAACTCATAACATTTTTGAAGAATTCCCTTACGAATGTCCGAATTGTGATAAGAGATTTAGAAGCAAAGCTGCGGTTGAAAGGAATTTGGTAGTGAAAGGTTGTGATCTCCCGAGTTGTTTGCATTGTGGAGAGGCGTTTCCAAGTGATCAGCTGTTAAAACATCATCTGATTCAGAGACATATAGACGGAGCTGTTCCTAATACGTTTGACTGTAAACACTGTATTCTCCGGTTTTATACGCATGACGCTTTGGTTCGACATTCGTGTGGCTGTAGCGCTGCGTGCGCACAGTGTGGAGAGAGCTTCGTCTCAGCACAGCTCTTGATTGAGCACATTACGTTGAGTCATGACATCTTTAAATGTGAAGAGGTAAGTTTATTTTCCTAATATAAAAAGTATGGTTTCGCTTTACAAAGGATTTTTAAATCCGGCCTAGTGAGAGTCGGACTCGCGCACCATTATTTATGAAAAAATCACGATTATTGTATGAGAGCACCACTTAAATATTACTAGACGTTTTAGACGTTTTTAGTAACATGAACTCAAAGTAGGCATTTACAACTACGGAACCCTACACAGCGCGTGGCCCGACACGCACTTGGCCAATTAATAATAGGCTAGTTTCCAACAAGTCAAATCAGATACTTTTTTCTAAACGTCAAAACAAACATTTTTTATAGGATTTGTATGAAATAGCACGTCGTGACGTCATAGGGAGTCAAATGCCGGTCGTATTATCAGTTTCTCTGCCTTAAGAGCGCCCAACCCGCCTTACTTTTCATACAAACGCTCGTACGTGATTATGGCGTTGTAACAGAACTTTCTAAGAAACTTTTGAACTAAAATGAATCTTGTGCGCTATTTCTAAGTTTCCATCGAAACTAAAAATTAAAATTTGGAAAAAAAAAGTTCAGTATATGTCTCCAAAAATCTGCTTTTTTGTACTAATTTTACATGAACTTCGGCCGATCATATAGTACTCATGAATTGTAAAAGTAAACTGCCATCAGGATCGCTGGCCAATTAATCGCGGTAAGTCCCGGAAATAAATTAATATTTATGTATTTTGTATACCTAGGTATTTATTTTTGTATTGTACACGCCAATTACCTCTTTCTTCCCATTTCCTCTCTCGGTCTGCTGGAAGAAATTTCTTTAGAAATAAGTAGCACCTATGTACTATGTTTACTTTTATAAGGTTTTATCTGTAACTTTTTCAAGTGTACATGAACCAATAAAATAAATAAATAAAACAGTACAAAATAATTTATATGTGATCCTGGATACTACTCTTTCGGCGTCTTTTTCTCTTGCAGTGTGCCAAACAGTTCACGAGCAAGCACTTCAAGATACACTACATGCTGAAGCACTCCGGGGCTCCGAAGAAACGCTCGCGCGCTCGCAAGAGGACGTCGGGGCAACTAGAGGACCGAGTAAGAGCCTTTGTACTGTTTTCTACTTCTAACTTGTATTTTTGTGTCTTGTGTTTATGTACAATAAAGTTTTAACAAACAAACAAACAAACAAAAGAGTTTTATCTTTAAGGGCCTTCGCTAAGTAACGCGGGCGCACGCGGCGCACGATCTATCTCTGTCACAAACTCTAAATGCGAAAGAGATAGCAGAATCCGTCGCGGGTCACCTGTCTCTGTCGCACGTAGCGTTTGTGACAGAGACAGACTGAACCCGCTGCGTGCGCCCGCGTAACTTAGCGAAGGCCCTAAAGAAGACCTAGACAAGGGCCCCACCCATCATATTATTTCAACATTTAAGGGTGGCAGCTGTAGCAAATAAAGTATTTGATTGACATTTGGAGAAAATTAGCTAAGGATGCGACTACTTGGCGACATTAAAAAATTAAATGGGATTTCATTCAAAAATGAATTGACGAAATAACTTTTAGACAAATGTTTTTATGGCGTCAATGAATGATTCGCTTATAATATAGACTGACATTTTAAAGTTATTTCGTAGTTTCATCATCATCATCATCAGGTCTTTTTGTCTCCACTGCAGGAGCTCTCTGTACTACCAGAGCCATTCCTGGCCAGAGCAGCCAGAGGACTTTGGCCTACACTCTCTTCGTTGGCCTGTCGGGTTGGAGAGGTCTCATTGATGTTTATGAGCTTTGTTTAGCTTGTATTCCCTAAGTCGCCTTCTACGACATCCACGGGAGGACTTGGAGTGGCCCTATTCTACTCTGCCGGAAACCACACTCTTTGAGCAGCACGAAACACTGAGCTATGACCTTTTTGGATTGCTGTAGCACACAGAAACAAACTTATTGATATATCATTATTATATTTAGTGAACGGGTTACTCACGTATAGAGTCAGCTACATCCTAAGTCGGTAGCTGACTCTATACGTGAGTAACCCGTTAACGATAAAAGTTTCCAATATGTTTGCACGGGTTTGGTTTGTACATTGAAGTATGGTAGATAAAGATAAAGTCTTGAGATGGTAATTAGATAAATGTTTATTACAAATATAACTATACGTATAAAATATAGTAAAAGGATTAAAAAGTAAAACTTATGGTAAAATTAAGAGTAAATGAAAATGGTAAAATTATGGTAAATAATTGAAATGGTAATGGTTAGAGAGCACACGCGAATATGGTTAGATGGTTGTTAATGTACTGACTGAGAAATGAGTTTGAGTAAAATAAGTAAAATTAGGGCGCGGCGACAATATGCTGACGGCGTACTTGCGCGGTGTCAATGTACGTACAAACCGTACATAGTCCCGAACGAGAAAGAAAATATTTAAAATGATAGATGGATTTTGGTGCGTTAATGAGATGATAACAAGTGTGAATCAATATTTTGGTGATTAACAAGGTGATTGAACATAGATATTATTTAAAATTATAGTCTCTAAGAGTCCGATTGGTTAACCGATTCACTGAACTGGTAACGAAATTTTGGTGAGGTAGCCCTATCTACTCTCGCACTGAATTTAGCGACTTTTTCATTAACACTAACACTAGGGGAATTTTTATCACTAACACTAGGGACTGAAGTCTGATCACTAGGACCACTCACTTGAACACTCACACACTGGACGCTGGAAGAGCCTGCGGCGGCGGCGTCAAGGCCGCCGGCCGCTCGGCGCTCCGCGCGCCGCTTGCGCACGCGCCTGCACCCCCACGCAGTCAAAACAATGCAGCCTATGCCTGCTATTACGTAGCTGATAACGTAATGATGAACGTCATGGTAGGAAATTTGATTTGAAATACCTGGATCGGACTTCATTTCTTTAATTTGGTTACCGATGGTTTTAAGATCTTCCTTAAACTGGTTTGGTTCATAATCAGGAATAGCATTAGGAAGAGATACATTAATAATATGGTTGACTGGTGGAATTGCAGGCGAAATAATATCTGGTTCAATGGTAAGCTGACTGGTTTGTTGTTTATGTGGAATTATTGTGAGAGAATCTCCCTTGATGATACAGCTTTCTGTAAGAGTTATAACACCTGCCTGGTTTAATGTTTCTGCCGTAATCTGGTTTCCGCATATGACCCGAATCGGGCAAACACCACAACAAGAAAAGAGGTACGTGTTAATTCTGTGAAGCTGGAGCCAAGAATTGCTACAAGACAGAGTATTGGTTTTGCAGTTATTAGTATTAGAGTTTTTCACACACGGGATTTGGTTTGTTTCTAGTTGGTAAAGAGGACTGTGTAAAGAACATAAATACGTGTTTTCATCGACTTGAATGCAATGATTGAAGTCATTGTCCGATAATGGCACGTATAAGTCTTGCTGCAAATTCATAGCAATGTAATTGGATATAGGCACTAGGGTTACCATGGTTTCGTTAATTTCTCTCGGGATAGGGATTAACTGGTAAATGTCATAAAGACTTCTACTTACAAGTGGAATTTTAATTTCGAAAATGAAATACTCCTTGGTGATTCTTGTACGCACCTTAAGAAGATGATAAATCTTAGATAAGTTGTTTTGGATGTTATCGATGGGAAGAGAAAGATCTTTGGTCAAATGCCCAACGATGATGTTGAGCTGATAAAGAAGTTGTTCAGGTGATAGCAGATGGATATTAAAATTTCCATAGAAGGTATTGGTGACGGTATCTAGAAGGGTAGTTTGAATGTTCTTTAAATCATTTAAGATGTTAGTGGCAATTATAGAAGACATTGCGAAATCATTACTATCAGCAACGTTTTGGATTTCCTTCTTCAACTCGTTGGCAGTCTTTTCTAGAGATATAAGATGTTGGTTGAATATTTTGTGTTGCTTGTCTATGGCACCTTCTGTTCTCTTTAATAAATTATATTCCGCTTCCGCTATTGATGTCTGATTTTTCCATAAGTTGACGAGATGTTTTTGGTTACTTCTCAATAAGTCAATATCTCTGCTGTATTGTTCTGCGAAAGTTTCATCTAATATCCCGAATAACGTGTGGGCAACGTAACCAACACCGTTTATGAGCCCGCGACGCTGTCTAGCTTTCGATGTGACCTGCTGACCGAGTAATAATTTGTTATAATAATTATACTCCTCATACTTATGATGTAATTGTAATAGGATCACGTCGCATTGTATTTTTCTGTTGGTATTCGAACATATGGTTTCTAAATGGTTTATATACTTGCTAAATAATTCGTCACTCTGCCAATATGGTTCTAAATCATAATAAACGATAAGTTTCCATTCGTCCCGAACTAAGAACATGGATGAGATTTTATCGAAGTAGAACATGCTTTGGTTGGTTTTCAAACTTGTTATGTTATAATTATAATCTGCTTTGCTCGGAGTAATTATAAGGAAGATAAGGGTAAATAGGAGTGACAAATAATTGCAAGAATTCTTGTATCTTCGGCGTTGTCGGGTGTCCGAAGGCGTACTAATGATTACGTCAGATTTGATATTAAGTTCGGCGTCACAGCTTACGTCAGGCGTGACGTAGGTCTTTGTGTCAATTCCCTTTGAATGTTCCGGTTGGTTTTCGTGAACGGGTAAAATGGATAACTTTATAACTGGTCGTTTCAGGAAACCATTCTTGGTTTTTAGGGTAACGACTCTGGTGTGGCCGTCTTTTCCTGGGTGCAGCTCTACAACTCGACCTAAAGCCCACTTTCCAGGTGGTAGATTGGCGTCATTTATGATGACGATGTCGTCGATCTTAAGACTTTCACTAGGTTTTCTCCATTTACATCTTGCTGTCAACTGGGATAGGTATTCCATTTTCCATCGCTTCCAAATGTCCTGAAATATTTTCTGAGTGAGTTGCCACCTGGTACGTGCGTCTCGCTCTGTTTCAATAATGGTTAGTACAGGTCCACTGGCAAGGAAATGAGAAGGTGTAAGGTAGTTAAGGTCGTCTGGATCTTCCGTAAGCGGACAAAGCGGCCGGGAGTTAAGGCACGCTTCGATCTGGGTTAGAACGGTGGTGAATTCTTCAAACGTCAGTCTTTGTTCGCCGACAACTCGCTTCAAGTGATGTTTGACACTTTTAACACTTGATTCCCAGAGTCCTCCAGCAGAAGGCCAGGAGGCAACGTTATAATGCCATTGAATCCCCATGTCTGCAATCTCTGCTCTAAAATCGTTGTTAAATATCTGGTACAGTTCTTTCAACTCCTTTTGAAGGACACGATTTGCTCCGACGAAGTTGGTCCCATTATCGCTATAAATATGTTGTGGTAACCCACGTCTAGCGGCCATACGACGTAATGAAGCTAAAAATGCTGAAGTGGTAAGGTCTGAGACTAATTCTAAATGTATGGCCTTGGTTACCATACAAACAAACAGAGCGACATAACCTTTGGTCGACTTGGCTCCACGGCCCCTGTTGGTTTTGATAAGAAAGTACCCGGTATAATCAGTTCCGATCCTGGAGAATGGCCTTGAGCCGGCCTCGGTACGGACCATCGGCAAGTTTCCCATTAGTGGTGGTTGAATACTGGGATTGTGGCGTCTACATTTCACACACAGGCGAAGCCGTTTTTTGGTAGCTCGGTTTCCGCCTATAATCCAGTACCGTTGTCTCAACATTGCAGCTGTCAATCTCGCGCCCCCATGCAGACATTTTTGGTGAGCTTCGTCTATTAACAAGTCGGTTAATCTATGGTTATATGGTAATATGATAGGGTGTTTCATATCTTGCCCAATGTTTGCGTGTTCCAGCCGTCCGCCTACGCGTAATAATCCAGACTGATCAACAAACGGGTTAAGGTTATGAATTTTACTATTTTTATGAACTTGGTTTTGGTTTCTCAATTGGGCTATTTCTTCTGCGAACTCCATGTGCTGTATGTTTTTAATTATCATATTTCTAGCCCGCAATAATTCTAAGGTAGTCAAGTAGGGTTCATTGTTCCTATGACGTAATCTCATTATCCAAGCGAGTATACGTGCGACTCGTGAGAAAGTGCTGTTTTTGGTAATTAGAGAATGCAATATGTTATTGTCGAGTGAATGACTGACTACATTAGTTTGTTTACTTTTTTCACACATCTTTAATTCTTCTTCGGTGGTAAATGGTTTTGTGTTATAGTATTGGTGATCGATATTTTGCGTTAAGAGCCATGTTGGACCTCGCCACCATAAAGAATGTTGCCTTAGTTGTGATGCGTACAGTCCTCTACTAGCACAATCAGCCGGGTTATCTTCCGACTTTACGTATCTCCAACAGCTGGCGGGCATAACTTCAGTGGTTTTCCGGACCCTATTCGCTACGAACGGCTTCCATCGACTTGGTTCCCCGTTGAGCCATCCTAGAACGACCATAGAGTCAACCCAACCGTATATATCTATTTGGTAATTAGGTAAACAATCTTTTACTTTGTGCATGAGCCTACTTAACAGGTGAGCACCGCAAAGTTCTAATTTTGGGAGTGTTATGGGTTTACTAGCAGGTACGAGTCTAGCTTTACTCATGACAAAGTTAACGGATGTGGAGTCTCCTCTGGTTATTTTACAGTATACTACACATGCATAAGCCTTGGTGGATGCGTCACAGAACCCGTGGAGTTCAATGTTGTCAGCTTCTCTGGTTCCGAGCCATCTCGGTAGTTGTAGGTGGTTTATTTCCTGTATATCGGCTTTTATTTTCGTCCATTCTTTACATATATCTTCCGGTAATTTACTATCCCATTCTTTCTGAGTTTGCCAGACAGATTGAAATAGCAGCTTTAATTTAGTGGTAAGGGGTGACAAAAAGCCTAGGGGATCAAAAATTTTCGAAATATCCGATAACAGGGATCTTTTTGTAGGATGGTTATCAGAAAAATTATATTTTGAAGCGAAACTAAATATGTCGTCGTGTGGAGTCCAACGTAGCCCTAAAGTTTTAGTTGGTTCGTCTTGCGGCTTAAACTCGAAGTGGTCTTGGTCTTGGGATTGTTTTGGTATTAATTCCTTTATATTAGATCTCCACTTTCTAAGATTGAACCCGCCAGATTTGAATACTTGGATGAGGTCCTTTTGCAATGCTACTCCCTCAGGAATACTAAAAACGCCGTGAAGGACATCGTCCATATACATAGACTCTTCTAGGACTTTAACGGCCTTGGTATTCTGGTAATTCGACCGCTCGTCACTAGCGAGTTGCTTCAAAGTCATCATCGACAGAAATGGTGCGGACTTGGTACCATAAGTGACAGTGGTAAGTTGGTATTCTTTGATTGGACTCGTAGGTGTGTTCCTCCAAACGATCATTTGGTATTTTTGGTCATCTTCATGCATTCTGATTTGCCGATACATTTTTTCTAAATCTGCAACGAAGGCGTATGGGTACTGTCTCCATTTTAAAATTAGGGCTTGTAGGTCCTGTTGTAAATTAGGACCCACTTCCATTAAGTCATTCAAGCTAAAACCGCTGGTCATTTTACTAGAAGCATTAAAAACAACTCTAAGAGCCGTGGTAGTGGAGTCCGAACGCAATACGCCATGATGCGGTAGGAAACAAGAAGGTGTCGAGTTACTGGCGCCGACAGCTGGTTTCATATGTCCTAAAGCGCGATATTCGTTCATAAACAATCTAAAATCTTTCTCCAATTGTTTATTTTTAGAAAATTTCCTTTCTAGTTGACGAAACTGGGCGATCGCTAATGTTTTGGAAGAGCCCAATTTTTCTTCAAAATCTGGTTTAAACGGGATTCTGACGTGGTATCGCCCTTCTTCATCTCTCCTGGTGGTTGATTTGTAGAACTTAATGCAGCGGTCGTCAGCTTCCGATAGGGATGGTTGTTGAGAAATATCCTCTATGTCCCAAAACTTATGTAGGTCGTCTATTTGGTTGATGACAACGTTACAGTGAAAGCTTTGTTGCATATTTCCGCATAATATCCACCCTAACTGAGTTTCTTGTGCCACAGGTAATAAAGGATTAATTTTTATAATTCCGGTCATAAGGATTAATGCATAAACATCGACGCCTAATAATAAATCAATGGGTCGGCTTTCGTAAAAGTGAGGATCGGCTAATGGGATGGTATCTAGATAACTCCAAGATGGTTTTGGGAAGGACTGATTTGGTAACTGATGTATCAATTTATTCATGATAAACGCGTCAATACACAATGAAAAATCATTATGAAGGGAGGACATCTGTATGGTTAAGATGCCTTTACAGTTATTTTCGTTAGTGCCGACCCCGAATATGATTCCCTTGCATCGTTTTCGTGATAACCCTAATCTTTGTGCAGCATTCTCCGTTATCAAAGATGTCTGGGAGCCCTGGTCGATGAGCGCACGCAAGGTGAGTTGTGACCCATCTGCGGCCTGAACTTTGATCAACGCTGTCGCTAAGAGAGTATCTCTATCTGCTACACAATCCTGCGTCGCATGACATGATTTCCGGTCATTGCTCGTACTGGTGCTAGGTACTGGTGTTGCAACGTCTTGTTTTATCGAAAACATGTTATGAATCAGCGAATTATGGTTTCTGTTGCAAAAACGGCAAGTTTTGTTAGATTGACATTCTTTACCTTGGTGATCAATTAAGCAATTTTTGCATAAGTTCGATTTGGAAATTGTTTTTTGTTGAATCTCTGGCCTAGATTCACGGAAAGATTTGCAAAAATAAATTGCATGATTTTCTTTGCAATGAGGACATTTATTAGACGACACGTGTAAAGACTTGTATGAAAATGGTTTGGTTGATTTGATATGCTGGCTATTGGAGGAATTTTGGTTAAATGTTTTCTTATACCGCGATTCTTCCTGTGGTGTTGGTTTGCTTGTTTCTTGTTTGCGTCTGGACACCTCTAGGCTCGTGAATTTTATTTCCAAAAACTGTAAAAAGTCCTTAAGAAGGGGTAATTCTTTCGGATTAGGAAGACTTTCCACGTAGTCGTTGAGGGTTTCTGGGTCGAGCTTTTGAGACAAAAGATGCACAATGAGCGGATCCCACGACGATGTGTCTATGCCCAGTTTCTTGATTGCATGCAAACATTCGTTGGTGGTATCGTGTAGTCGCTTGATTGAAGCGGTATTTTGTACTTGGATGGTAGGAAGGCCTAAAAGGGTGCTGAGATGCGAAGTGAAAATTAATTTCTTGTTATTATAACGATGATTAAGAATTTCCCAAGATATTTGATAATTTTCTGAGCTAATATTAAGATGTTGAATTAGCTTGTCTGCTTCGCCCTTCAGTTTGCTTTTAAGAAATTGGAGCTTTTGCGCGCTAGACAGAGACGGATTATTATGAATGGTCTCCACGAACAAATCTTTAAATGATGTCCACTGCTGGTAACTGCCACTGAATGACGGTAAATCCAATTTTGGAGTGGATTTTTCTCGGTGTGACACGGACCACATTTTCTCGTTGATAGATCTTTTCGTATGCTTAAAGAGGTCTTCATATCTTGTGAACTGGACTTCGTAAGGTTGATGGTCACCTTCAAGTTCACTGTCGATCTCCCAATGCAGAGAATCGATGACTTCCCAACGAGAATGTAGCATCTTGAGTGCATCTTCAAATTCCCACTTGTCAGACAATACGTTCACGTCAATGCTAGAAATGGTTCGCGCAAATGCCTTAAAGTTACTAGTTTGCTTTCGCAATAAATCATCTAACCTACTATTCGTTCCCTCAGATTTAGAAGGAATAGACAAAGTTGGTACAGAAGCCGAAGGAAAACTTAATGGGGTTGCTGGTTTTATAATAGGGGTAGATGGTTTAGAAGTTGGAATTGAGGTAGAGGGAAGCATTTCCTCTACCTGGTAACCCTGTAAAAATTGCCTAGTATTTTGATAAAACTCGCTAGTTCGCTCATAATTTCTCTCCTCAAAATATACATGGTTCCTATCCTCAATCAAATTACACAACTGCAAATGATTAGTCTGAAACTCTTTCCAGTAACTATCAAGAGTCTCCAGCTTCCTCCTTATTGCATCTGGTGTTTTACGATCACGACCATCTTTCTTGAAGTTAATCAGCAGTTTATCCATGGCTGCCATGATCTGAGCTTGGGTTGCAAGTAAGCCCTCCATGATTCTGGTAATTTCAAACAAGTGATAAAAAGGAAAGATCTTACTTGAAGTTACGGCTTACGCTGGCTGTGCGAGCTCTGGTTAGCTCAGCACTGGTTTTGGTGAACTTCTTGTGTAGCTTAGCAACGGTAATGCCCAGCTACGTTGTGAACTAGACCTGGTAACGCCTAGTTCTGGTAATCTGGTTCTGGTAACTTGCAACGATAGTTCGTAAGCACTGAACTGGTAATGTTCAAGGCGCTGGTTCACTTAGTGTCTTCTCAACGAGTGTTTCAGTCCGCGTACCGAAAATACTTTTTAATACACACACACGCACTAACTACACTCACTGGGTAAATAAACTAAGCAAAAAGGAATCGAAGGACCATTAAATGTACGGGTTTGGTTTGTACATTGAAGTATGGTAGATAAAGATAAAGTCTTGAGATGGTAATTAGATAAATGTTTATTACAAATATAACTATACGTATAAAATATAGTAAAAGGATTAAAAAGTAAAACTTATGGTAAAATTAAGAGTAAATGAAAATGGTAAAATTATGGTAAATAATTGAAATGGTAATGGTTAGAGAGCACACGCGAATATGGTTAGATGGTTGTTAATGTACTGACTGAGAAATGAGTTTGAGTAAAATAAGTAAAATTAGGGCGCGGCGACAATATGCTGACGGCGTACTTGCGCGGTGTCGATGTACGTACAAACCGTACAATGTTGTTTCAACATGTTTTGTTTTGTAATTTTTGTATTTTTCTTCTGTATGTGTGTGACTATAGCTGCAAATAAAATAAAATAAACGTGTTATCTATCTGTGTACCACACAGGTGCGCAAATGGCGCGTGGTGGACGGCGAGACGATAAAGCAGGTCGAGCCCGCGCGGCCGCCGCCGGACGGCGCGCGCATGACGCACATCTGCGAGGTGTGCGGGAAGGGCTTTCTGGTCAGTGGGCTTTTATCATCATCAGGTCTTTTAGTCTCCACTGCAGGAGCACGACCCTCTCTGTACTACCAGAGCAGCCAAAGGACTTGGCCTACACTCTCCTCGCTGGCCAGACGGGTTGGAGAGGTCTCATTGATGTTTATAAGCTATGTTTAACTTGTATTTCCTAAGTCGCCTTCTACGAGATCCACGGGAAGAGTTGGAGTGGTCCTATTCTACTCTGCCGGAAACCACACGGCAATCGTCCAGGACGCAGCGTTTCGCAGTAAAGATTCTAGGTTATGGTAAAAACTCTGATATCGAGATATAAGTAACACGGTGGCGCCATCTCTTATGCATCTCGTGAACTATTTCCGTGTCCAACTTGACCAAGCTGAGCATCAATCCATCATAAGATTATGTGCTTACATAAAAATAATAATAAAAAAAGAGTGTGTGTACTTATGTACACGCGTTAGAAGTCATACTTCTTTAGAGTGAATATAGATACAGTACAGCCAGATCGTGGGCTAACTTCATACTGTTGCTTTTTACTGTCGGTGTGCGCGCGCATCGTAAAAATTCACTCTCATCATTTTTCCCAATCGCGCCAAAAGAAGTATAACTTCAAAAATTCTGATATCGAGATGTTACTAAGATGGTGGTGCCATCTCTTATGCGTCTCGTGAACTATTTCCGTGTCCAGAACTCGACCATGCTGAGCATCAATCCATTAAAAGATTGTGTGCAATATATTAAATAAAATTAATAAGAAACTCTGATATCGAGATGTAAGTAACATGGTGGCGCCATCTCTTATGCATCTGGCATATAGCAAACTGGTAGTTAATGTATTAGCATTAAGTTTGCCCCATTCCGTCTTATTATAAAACGCAGACTAACTTTGTTACTAGGTTTTAACCATTATACGACCAAATTCCGTTTACATTGTCAGATGAGATAGTGGCATATTACTAGATGACTACTTGATTTGGTCGGATAATGGTTTAAACCTAGTTACAAAGTTAGTCTGCACTTTATAATAAGACGGATTGTAATCAATCCATCATAAGATTGTGTGCAGTAAACTAATTGTGTTAAAATAAAAAGAAAAACTCTGATATAGTGATGAGCCCCTCACTCGTGATGCACCTCGTTTGAGTTCCTCGTTGCGTCGAATTGAGGGAGTACTCGTTTTTCAAACTTGAACCATTTCATTTTCGTTGAGGGCCTAGTCGAGGGCGAGGCGCGTGCGTATTTTACTCACTGCTTTCTCACTGATGCACGCACACGCCACGCGTGAGGTGTGTGAGTGAGGTATCGTTGGCAGCCAGACACTACCTCTCTCATTCACTCATTCAGTACGAAGCGGCAACGCTGCGAGATGTCGCGAGGCGGCCGCGCGCGCCGGCCGCGAACCAAACCAACGCGACGTTGCCGCTTTGCGAGCGAGCGCTTCACCTCGCCTCAAACGAGAGGCTCGTCGCGAGTACCTCGCGAGGGAAAATGAGGTCCTCCCTCGTTTTCATTTAAAAAGTATGAGTTACACATCGCTACTCTGATATCGAGATGTAAGTAAGATAATGGCGCCATCTCTTATGCATCTCGTGAACTATTTCCGTGTCCAGAACTCGACCCAGCTGAGCATCAATCCATTATAAGATTGTGTGCAATATATTAAATAAAATTAATAAGAAACTCTGATATCGAGATGTAAGTAAGATAGTGGCGCCATCTCTTATGTATCTCATGAACTGTTTCCGTGTCCAGAACTCGACCAAGCTGAGCATTCACAAGTGGCGCGTACACTGTCCCGAGCACTGCCACCGCTGCCCGCACTGCCCCAAGACCTTCAAAACACGGGAGGCCCTCGATGTGAGTTCTAGAGAAAAGCATAATTCCTTTTGCCGCAGTCGGGTTTAAAAAGCTACGTTAAGCGAGCGCCACGCTCAAACGCGTGCCATAAAGACACGGCATCACGCGACGTGTTGCTATCTCTGTCGCACGCTGAGTTTGTGACATCAAGTGACAAGGGCCGACTGCGCTAGAAGGGTTATGTTTTTCGAGTGTATGTATATTTCTTGCAATGTCTTAAGACCCCTTAAAAACACGGGAGACCCTCGATGTGAGTTCTAGAGAAAACATCACCCTTATTTATTTACTTATTTATATTTGCCAATCTTGTCAAATCTTCCATGCTGGTCTGGGAGAAAAGAAAAAACGTAGAATGTACCAGCTGCTTCTCTTCGCAGATCGTAAGAGCCTATCGAGGGAATGGGCGAGATTTGAATCATGGTAATAGGCGATGGGGCTAGCAACCCATCACTATTTTGATTCCTTTTCCATCTTAACGCCCACTACCACGCTAAGCGTGGCCTTTGGGCCTAACGGCCCTGGGCTCTGTCTACCCCGTCAGGGATATAGACGTGAAAATGTATCTGTATCTGCCAATCCTGTCACCCAAAGGGAGCCTGTAAGAGATTGCCTTGGCGACAAGGCCGCCTATTGTACATCTGAATTTATATTTCAATGTTATTTTCAAGTGTTTTGGTGCAATCATAATCAGGTCTTTTAGTCTCCACTGCAGGAGCACGACCCTCTGTACTACCAGAGCCAGTGCATACTTGGCCAGAGCAGCAAGAGGACTTGGCCTACTCTCTCCTCGCTGGCCAGACGGGTTGGAGAGGTCTCATTGATGTTTACAAGCTTTGTTTAGCTTGTACTTCCTAAGTCGCCTTCTACGACATCCACGGGAAGACTTGGAGTGGTCCTATTCTACTCTGCCGGAAACCACACGGCCAACGGTTTTGGTGCGATAAGGTGTTTTTACTTACTTTACTTACTTACCCTCTTTAAGCTGCAGTCGGGTATAAAAAAAGTGACGGCGTAAACTAAGTCAAGCGGGACCACGTTCAAACTGTGCGACAGAGACAGATATCGATCGACGTGTTGCTATCTCTGTCGCACGCAGAGTTTGTGACATCCGTTAAGTTTTTCGAGTGTATGTATATTTTTTGCACTGCCCCAAGACTTTCAAAACACCGGAGGCGCTTGATGTGAGTTCTACGCTTATTTTTACTCGACTGCGATAGAAGGAGAGTATGTGTAGTGAGGTGTTACGCTCGACCGCCACAAAGGAAAGATCTTTCCGCTAGGCGTGGTGATTAGTAATTCATTAGAGTGCTACAGTACTACCACTTTTTTAAGTTACACCGATGTACCTGCGCAGAAATCATATTTTTGTAAGGCGCGAAAATATATCTACCAATCATAACGCGCCCGCGAAAATACTCGTCCGCTATTGGCTGATGCGGACGCGCCATGTCTGGACTTCGCGTCGTCGCGGCGTCCCGGCAGTGACATTATTACGAGTACAAGCATAAGAGATTCCCATGCTGGTCTGGGAGAAACGAAAAAACTTAGAATGTACCAGCTGCTTCTCTGCCCGCGCAGATCGTAAAAGCCGATCGAGGGAATGGGCAAAAATGCGAATCATTTTAACAGGCGATGCGGCTAGCAACCCGTCACTGTATTGATTGCTTTTCCATCTTCTCGCCCACCATGACGCTAAAAGTGGCTTTTGGGTCTTGCGGCCCTGGGCTCTGCATAGAACCGCAAGACCCAAAATGCTCTGTCTGCCCCATTAGGGATAAAGACGTGATAGTATGTATGTATGTATTTATTTTTGACCTTACACAATAGCAATAAGTTCGTTATTGCTTTGCAATTTTCATTCGGTTAAATTCGGTAGTAAGTTGCGTTACTCTGCGCAACCGAAAATTGCCGATGCGACTTATAAACGTGGTAGTACTGTACTTTATATAAATAATAGTAATAAAAGATTTTAATGTTTTAATTATTATCTATAGCGCCATCTGGTGACAAGGAAGAGAAATAATCTTATACCTTTAAACGAGCAATTCTTGTATATTTATTTATAAGTATATTTCTGTGATCTCGAAAACGGCTCTAACGATTTCGCTGAAAATTGGTATATGGGGGTTTTCGGAGGTAAACAATCGATCTAGATTAGTCTTATGTTTGGGAAAACGCGTATTTTCGATGTTTGAGATGTAACCGAGCAAAGCTCGGTCGCCCAGGTACTTATGTTTATAAGGCAATGGGTAAACTATACTACTCTACGACTGGACAAAAGATCTTACTATTACACTTTTAAACGTGATTTAACACATTCTTGGACAGATCCACATCCGAGTGCATACGGGCGAGCGTCCGTACAAGTGTTCGCAGTGTCCAAAAGCCTTCAAGCACCGAGGAGCGTATACAAGACATTTTTTGGTAAGTCCCATTCTATAAATGAATCCCAAATATCATCATTTCAGCCGCACAACGTCCACTGCTGGACATAGGCCTCACTCAAGGTGGTCTGACGACCTAACCAAGGTCGCTGAAAGGCGCTGGATGCAAGCCGCTCTAGATCAGTCATTTTGGAAATCTTTGGGAGAGGCCTATGTCCAAATATCCTATCCTACTAATATTATAAACGCGAAAGTGAGTTTGTATATTTGTTTGTTACACTTCACGCTTCAACCACTGAACCTATTTAGATGAAATTCGATATAGATATAGTTTGTTATCCAGTGAAGGACATAGGATAGTTTTTATGACGAAATTCCCACGGGGAGCGATGCCCCTGATGATAAAGATAATTTATTTGCCAAACATTTCAAAAGTCAAAAAAGTCAAAAAGTCAAAAGTCAAAAATTTTTATTCAATGTAGGATAAATTTATCTCTTATTGAAGGTCATTTTTTTAAAATATTTTTGTGCAAAAGCTAAAAACTACTAGCGTTTCGGAACGACCACTGCTGGGAAGATTACGCCGAAAGAAACCCAGTTCAGTATTGGTCCCTACCCAGCCTGATGGGCTATGTTACAATTACAATACAGATTTACACTTAAGCTATACATTTAAATTATACAATTACAATTTGCAGACAACTATTTCCAAGAATTTTTCTCAGATGATGATAAGTAGTCATTTACATGATAATACGCATTTTGTAATAAATGATTTTTAACGGCTGTCTTAAACTTAGTTAATGGTAATGCTACTATATCATCTGGAATTTTATTATAGAGGCGCAAGCCGAGACCCACAAAAGATTTTTTTGTTTTCTCTAACCGCAAAGCTGTGATGGCTAATTTATTTTTATTTCTCGTGTTAATACTATGAATGTCACAATTTCTCTTAAATGAGTGTATATTCTGACGCACGTACATAATGTTCGCATAGATGAATTGCGAAGGGAGGGTCAAAATATTTATGTCTTTAAATAGTTCCCTCAAAGACTCTCTAGCACCTAATTTATATATAAATCTGATAGCGCGTTTTTGTAAAACAAATATGGTATTTATATCTGCAGCGTTACCCCATAGCAATATTCCATAGGACATAACACTGTGGAAGTACCCAAAATATACCAAACGCGCTGTATCAACGTCAGTCATTTGCCTAATTCTTCTAACCGCATAGGCCGCAGAGCTAAGTTTTCCAGCTAATTTTTTAATATGGGCACCCCATTGCAACCCTGAATCAAGCGTTATTCCCAAAAATGTTGTGTTATCAACCATATCTACTGCTTCCTTATCAATAAATAATCGTGTTGGAACTTTTGTAACAGAACTTTACACATTTCGTTTTTTTTGCATTTAATACTAAATTATTTGCTGTAAACCAATCCAACACTTGCGACAATATATTATTCATCTCATCAGAGGTGTCAGTTTTCCTATCTACGCTGAAAACAAGGGAAGTGTCATCAGCAAAAAGTACAGCCTTACAATCTTTTACATAATATGGTAAATCATTAATATAGATCAGGAACAACAAAGGACCCAAGATAGAACCCTGGGGCACACCCATCACTACGGTTGATCCTTCAGATTTTACTTGATTTACACTAACTTTTTGAATTCGGCTACTCAAATAAGATTTAATCAATTCAAGAGCCTTCCCTTTTATTCCGTAGTGCTCAAGTTTGGATAGAAGGGTTTTGTGGTCTACACAATCAAAGGCTTTGGAGAGGTCACAAATGACACCAATTGCATTCTGACAACACTCCCAAGCATCATAGATGTTTTGTAAAATTGCAACACCTGCATCCGTTGTTGATCGACCCTTAGTAAATCCATACTGATCACCATGGAACAGACTATTTTTGTTGAAAAAATCTATTAATTGGTCAAAAATTATCTTTTCGAATATTTTGCTCAATGCTGGCAGAATAGAAATGGGACGGTAATTTGTTGGATCATTTCTGTCACCAGTCTTAAATAGAGGGATAACTTTACTTTACTTCATCATGTCAGGGAAAGATCCCGCGTCTACACATTTATTAAATATAGATAAGTAAGGCGCAATTACATCTATAATATTACTAATAACGGAGACAGAAATGTCCCACAAATCACCAGTTTTTTTATTATTAAAGCTTTTAAAAGTATCAATGATATTTTTAGGTGTGACGTATTTGAATATTAGCCTATCTTTACATTTAGGTACGCAATTGGTTAATAGCTTTTTTGATTTCCTAGATTTTAAGTACATATTTGTTACAAGATATTAAGTACATACAGTTTCGTCCAATCATGTTTACCACCGGTGTGCAAATGTAGTTAGAAAGGCTGTCATCTATACCTATGCTACTTATATTATAAAAGTATATATTAAATCTATGGACCTTTTATATAAACCTTCTTATCGAGTGTGTTAGTGACTAACACTAGTGTCAGAGTTTTTAAACCGCCTTAAAGGCCTCCTTTAGGTAACGACCAATGTCAAAGACAGTGACCGGGACCGACGGCTTAACGTGCCCTCCGAAGCACGGATCGTCTTACTTATCAGACAATCAGGTGATCAGCCTGCAATGTCCTAAGACAACAACACAAAGTCGTTGCCCCCGCCGGGAATTGAACCCGCGACCTCCGGGTATGAGCCGAACGCTCTAACCACTACACCACGGAGGCAGTATTATATAAACCAAAATCAATTTACAATTTATCAGTTATGAAATCCTTGATACTATAATAACATTTATCTATCAAAAGTGACTTAATTTTTTTCTTAAACGAAGTATAATTTAATTCTTTATATTGTTTGGGTATTTATATTATTGGTGCCATACCTAATATACTATCATGTAATAAAGCAGTTATGGATGAATGTATGCAAAATTTGTCTTCCAAAATCTTATACCTTTAAACGAGCAATTCTTGTATATTTATTTATATATTTATAAATTTCTTTGATCTCGAAAACGGCTCTAACGAATTCGCTCAAAATTTGTATATGGGGGTTTTCGGGGGTAAACAATCGATCTAGATTAGTTTTATGTTTGGGAAAACGCGTGTTTTCGAGTCTTCATGCGTTTTTCTTTCCACGCAGAATATGGTCGCTAATTTCGTCGCGCCGACCGCCTTGTTTTTAGCTCAGCGGTTAACGATACCGACAGCTAGAAAGAGTGCTACGGGTTCGAATCCCACTCGGTGACTTACTTTTGTTTTTTTTATGTTTAAGTTTATATATAATTTTTTATTTTGCATTGTTTTTAGACAAGTTTAAAAAAATGTAGTTAATGTTTGAGATGTAACCGAGCAAAGCTCGGTCGCCCAGGTACTGTATATTAATAATAAGAATAATTGAGTACAATACCGTACTAACACTGAGCACTATCTATCTGTTATTATAATTGTTAAACCGTGTTTGTGATATCTATACATATAATAAAACAGTAAAAAAAGTGTGTCTGTACATTAAATATATTTCCAAAAAAAATATTGGAGGCGATAGAGACATAGTAATAGAGTATGAATTTAAAAAAAAAACGTCTGTCTGTTTGTCTGTTTGTACACGCTAATCTCCGGAAATACTGGACGGATTCGAATGAAACTTTTTTGTTATATAGCTATTAAGCCTGGGCAACATATAGGGTATAAATGATTTTAGAAAATGGAACGCCTGACGCAGACCCATAATGGTCCAGCTAAACTATAAGAGATATAAAAATGCCGCCTTAGTAAAAGTTGTTCAGCCCGATGAGCATTTTCCAGAGACATAAAGTCCACGCGAACGAAGTCGCGGGCTTCGGCTAGTATTAAATAAAATATTTTTCTTTCTTTCTTTCCCTATTGCAGGTGCACTCCGGCCAACGCAACCACATGTGCACAATGTGCGAGAAAACCTTCCAGACGTCTACCGGGGTCAAGATGCACATCCAGACGGCCCACATGAAGATGCCCTGGCCTGCCAAGAGCAGGAGACCAAAACTAAACGAGATGATGATGAACGAGTGAAAGAGATAGAAATATTTAGCTAATTAGTAAAGATTTAGCTAATTGAATAGTGTAAAAAAAGTTTATTTCTTTTGCCTTTGTTTAAGTACTTGGCTGTATGAGCTAGATTCCTACGCCTGTAAGGAAAAAAATGACTAAAAAAGTACTATCGTCTTCAGGTACTACCCGAGCCATACTTGGCCAGAGCAGCCAGAGAACTTGGCCTACACTCCTCGCTGGCCAGACGGGTTGGAGAGGTCTCATTGATGTTTATAAGCTTTGTTTAGCTTGTATTTCCTAAGTCGCCTTCTACGACATCCACGGTAGGACTGGAGTGGCAATATTCTACTCTGCCGGAAACCTCACGGCCAGTACTAAAACAAATATAAAAACATAGATTTGGCGTGACACCGTTTAGGTGATGTAAATATATCTTGACATGCATTTAAATAGCAATTATGTAAAAGAGCGACAGAAAACATAAAAACGCTTGGCTCTATGTGCTATACTTTTTTTTTTAGCCGTTTAGGTCCCATAGTTGGGCAAAAGCTAGACACTCTCTGGTAAAATTTTTGCGTTGCATAAGTTAAGTTCATTTGCCTTCGCTGAAAAATAGGGACATTGGCTTGCCATCAACTTGCCCCCTTTAGAACATTAGCTGGATATAAATAACCCCCTCCTCCCTTAAACCATCGCCTAGGGACAATGTAAACTTCCCTCATCATCATTTCAGCCGCACAACGTCCACTGCTGGACATAGGCCTCTCCCAAAGATTTCCAAAATTACCGATCTAGAGCGGCTTGCATCCATCTAAACTTCCTTAAATTTATAGAAAATGTAAATAGATGAAAAAAAGAAATACTTTTCTGTAGAAAATAATTCGACTCTTAAAAAAATATATTGTAATGCTCACTTGTAAGTCTATTAAGTTATTGAAGTCATAATTATTAATTAGAATTTATAGACCGGCCGTTTGGATAAGTTTTCGCCTGCGCGGTACAGGGGCGCGGGGGGTATGATGGGAGAGGGGCGTGTATCACGCTATTCACGGTAGGGTTAATGGGAGTGACGACAGGGTCAAAAAAGGATTGTAATTAGTCCGTCTTAGATTGTCCAAAAATAATAGACCCGTATTTTTCAGTTTACCAAAAAAGTGCCGGAGTGGGGGCTTGCGACGTCACTGTTCAGTGCCTAATCTAATCGTACCTAGCCGTGACGTCATACGAAATTTAAGTCCGCTGTATCTTTGTCAATTTTTGTTTTTCATAGAAAATAAAAAATACGTGTACAATATTATTTATTTTTCCATTCGTCATGCCCATAAAAATAAAATTGAACATTTTTTTACAGTAAAGCAAAACAAAAAAGTGACGTTTCTGTGTGCATTGACTCTTATTCGCCATCCCCCCGCGCCCCTGTACCGCGCAGGCCAAGACTAGTAGTAGTCTATAATATACAAGTAAAAAAAAAAATTAAAAGTACATAAGTATTGAAATAAAACAATATAAAAACGAATGTGGTGTTTTTATTACTCAGTTACAATCCGTGACAGCAAAGACTGGAGGAGCTTGGAGGCGGGAATGCGCATTAGTAGCGCTTTCGTAAGTTAAGCGACACGAGGCGTGGTCGGCACTTGGATGGGTGACCAAAAGTTGCACAAACATTTCTTGAGTCCCGGCTGTCATCATTATAGCAGTCTTCAAGCTATGTCAGATGCCTTAAGACAGCCTAACAAAATCTGACACCAGTGGACACTTACGAAAAGAAAGAGACAGTCGAGACTAACTTTAGATAAAGTTCAGTTCATTTGAATCTTCCTCGACCTCATAATAATCGTATTGTATTTCTTCCTCATCTTCCATATTCACCACCTCCACTCTTCTATCCTCATCACCCATTCTCTTAACATCTGTATCTTTACTCTTAACGTGGACTGTCTCTTTTCTCTTAACGTGGACTGTATTTTCACTCTTATGGACTGTCTCTTTGGCAAGTCTTCGCTTCCTCACTCTGGGAGGCATAGGCATTTTAAGGTGTACAGTCTTGATGTGAAGTTTCACGGAGGTCGAGATGGAGAAGGCTTTGCCACAGATCTGGCAGACGTGACGCTTTTCTTGGGTGTGCTTCTGCAATAAATAAATAAATATACGAGTATACGGACTAGTTACACATGGAGCTAGCCCCAAAATAAGTTCGAGTCTTGTGTTATGGGATACTTACTCAACGATACTATATTTTATAACAAATACATATATAGATAAACAAGACCCAGGACAATTTGAAAAAGGTCATTTTCCAACTTGCCCTTACTGGGGATCGAACCCGGAACCTCTGGGTGGCGGACTGGCATGGTAACCACTACAGTGAGGTCGTCAAATTAAATTCAAGGCAAATTTTTATTATTCTACATTGCCATCCGAATTTTTATTTTTATTTTCGACTTATCTAAATTTTATTATGCTAATAGTGATCTAGTTTAGCCCGTGGTTCGATTTATAGAGTATAAACTTTAAGTACGCGACATTGAGTTTAATGTTCAATTCTGTGTGTGTATGTCCCCAGCGGAAAATGAATAAATGTTGAGTATACTAGATCTTTAGTTTATAACTGTTTAAAGGTATAAGATAAGAGACAAATGTTAATGTACAAATGGATTTTGTTTGTTTGGTGAAATGTTTGGCCTTTTGCTGGATCTCACAACCGGTTTAGAATACAGTCCTGATTTTTTTACACACATTGCTATTAATATGTTTTTCTACTCCTGTACTGTTATCTGTCTTTTAAATGGTTCTGAACACTAATATAAGAACATTGATAATATGATTGCAGAAAAAAGTCTATACTCTATGCCTCATAATAGCACATGTGTTGTTATTTCACTAAAACGATACGCCTAGCCATAGACCAAGAACATTTTTTTCTATAGATTTACCATACTGCCAACATAAGAAAAATTTTTTTTTAACATAGTCACTAAAAAGACGTCAATTTAAAAAAAAGTTTACCATAGATACCATATAGATCAGTACTTGTATATTCTAAATCTGATTTACCAAACATGTAAGTCAAACATTTTCATATTTTCTTTGTTTGGTTTTGTATTTTATTTAGTAAATATAGTCGTAGAAAAAGTATTGTATGCAACGTTGTATAAGTACGTCAAAAAATGCTCGATGGCGCCTCCTTACGATGCTCGCTAAAGCTCGCATCGTAACCTGCGCCACTCGCATATTTTGAACCCTCTTATACAACTGTTGCATAAAATACTATTATAACGTCTGTAAAAACAGAATTAAAAAAAACACAACCACTTAGTTACGAATAATAAATACTTATATTTAAACAAATTTGAACAACATGAGGCCAACAAACAGTATTTTTTCAAAATTCTGCTACTAACAGTTTTCGAGATATGGAAAATTGCAAAACGTTACCCCAGCAAAATCTTGAATATCTCAAAAAGTATAAGATAAACATATTTTGCTATCGGTATACATTTACAACTCATTAAGAGCTGTCTTTTCATATATTTGATTGTAGGCTAAACGCTTTTTTTTAAAAACATCTTGCTGTGGTAACGTTACTCCAGCAATTTTTTTTAATAACTTCCTAAATACAACATGAACACATTTTGCTATATTTGAACAAATTGAGGCTTACTATAAACCAATTATCTGTAATACTTTTATTTCTCTAAGGCGCAACATTTTGCTGGGGTTACGCATTCGTCCTATTTATATATGTTCGCCAATCTCAAAGAACCTGGACTAATTTGGAGAATTGTATGCCTATGTCCAGCGGTGGACTTCCTGTGGCTCAAATGATGATGATGTGAACTCACCAACATATGCTTGGTGAGGGAAAGGGTCTTCAAAACCATCGGGCACTTCGGACATTTCACCCCCTCGCTGTGGCAAGCAATGTGCGTCTGCAAACAATATTGTAACAATATGTATTTCATTAAAGTATTATCACAGGGTGTCTATTAGAATACAGATTTTTTTGACATCGAATTTCATTTCCCAGAAAACTATTCTACGACTTTTAATACATTTTTTTCTTAATAAAACGAATAGTTTATCATCGCAGTTTCATATTATAATAACAAAATTTTAAAAAAATATATATTTTAAAATGGTTTTCTTTTATAGAAAAACGGTATATCGAACTAACATTTCATGTAAAATATTAAGTTATCGATAAAACTGTTCATAAAAACATGTTTCAATATGTAACGGTACACATCATGACTCGCTTCGATCGCTCGGCTCGTGCATGTGTTGGTCGCAGTTCTAACATAACCTAACCTATAGGATTGCCCTAACCTAGGAAAATGGATAGTGGTGTCTTAGCACTCGCCGGCCGCTGCCGCGCCACGCTCGCTTCGCTCGCTCGGCTCGTGCGTGTGTTGGTCGCAGTTCTAACATAACCTAACCTATAGGATTGCCCTAACCTAGGAAAATGGATAGTGGTGTCTTAGCACTCGCCGGCCGCTGCCGCGCCACGCTCGCTTCGCTCGCTCGGCTCGTGCATGTGTTGGTCGCAGTTCTAACATAATCTAACCTATAGGATTGCCCTAATCTAGGAAAATGGATAGTGGTGTCTTAGCACTCGCCGGCCTCTGCCGCGCCACGCTCGCTTCGCTCGCTCGGCTCGTGCGTGTGTTGGTCGCAGTTCTAACATAACCTAACCTATAGGATTGCCCTAACCTAGGAAAATGGATAGAAGTGTCTTAGCACTCGCCGGCCGCTGCCGCGGCACGCTCACTTCGCTTGCTGGGCTCGTGCATGTGTTGGTCGCAGTTCTAACATAACCTAACCTATAGGATTGCCCTAACCTAGGAAAATGGATAGAAGTGTCTTTGCACTCGCCGGCCGCTACCGCGGCACGCTCGCAGGTATGGCACTTCATACAAACGGAGCAGCATATATACCTAGTACTACTACAAGCGAAACAATACATCCGTGCACACGTCAAATGTGTGAGTTAAACAATCAGGGTCGCCACCACAGAATTTGTTGCTTTGCTCACCTGTTTTCATCACTCGGAAATCTATAAAATTTTCGTTCTTTTTTGTTTTCCGTGGATAAACAATGATAATATGCGCAGTTTCTCACCATTATGATTCAATAAGGCCCAACGCAGACGACAGACTAGACCGCGCCGCACTTTTTAGTCTGTGAAAATAGAACCCACGGAATCACATGCAGTAACGCACACGACGCGCAAAAAGTCCGGCGCGCGGCGTGTGCGTTACTGCGTATGATTCCATAGGTTCTATTTTCACAGACTATCACAGACTAAAAAGTGCGGCGCGGTCTATTCTGTCGTCTGCGATGGGCCTAATCCTAAGTAACTCGCGCAACGTCAATGTGCGACTAGCAAGAACCCTGTTTTACAGGCTCTTACATGTCTCAATAACGGGGAAGGGGTTGCGGGGACGCCAGATTGCGGGGGACGGTGCGAGTTTCCGTTCTGTATGTAATACTATTACTAATTCTGTGGTATTATCTAGAAAAAAAAAATACTCCACTGTCTGTCTGTCTGTCACCAGGCATCTCATGATCCGTAATAGCTAGACAGTTGAAATTTTCATAGGTGATATATCTCTGTTGCCGCTATAACAAATTCTAAAAAATATATATTTATCTGTGGCTATGTGTTAATCCAGGGTGTTAGCTTCCTGCATGGCACATTTTATCAAAATTAGTCCAGCCAGGTAACAAAAATACACACACACTCACAAACTTTCGCCTCTATAATGAACATGCGTGAGGCTTGTGATATTTTTGTGGACTGTATGTTTTTCAGGTCTGCTTATATTTCTTTCTCTAATAAAATATACTTTGCAACTTTTTTTTTGACAATAACTGACATCACAATAATATACTTCTTCGTATAAAAAAACACAAAAGAGATTTTAACACTTCAAAAATAATATTATAAAATAAAAAGGCTTTTAATCCAGATTACATGCAAAAAAAAATTAATAATATTTATAACATTCATATTCTTTTATGGTAAAGTTTAAATTTAAAAAACAAAAATAATTTTAGTGTGATGTAATGGTACGGAACCCATAGTGCGCGAGTGAGACTCGCACTTGGCCGATTATTTTTAGTCTATCATTTACCTGCAGCGCCTGTTTGTTAGAGAAACTCTTCGAACACTGGTCGCACTGGAACACGCCCTCTCCGTGTGTCCGTTCCACGTGTATCCGCAACCGCACGTCGCTCTGCAACATTTTTTATTTATTTCTACCTGTTTAAATAATGTTTATTTTAGATAATTATCAAAGATCTATAATATGTTTTTAACACATTAGCTCGGAAAGTGCTACTTACCACCAGTGCCGTAAATAGCCTTTTTTGCGCCCTGTGCGAGCTTCTGCGCCCTTGTTTTTTTAGATATAGATTTTTTTAGATAGGTACCTTAGAGCAATGCTATGTATAGGTCTACTTTATTTCATTCAGGATGATAAAATAAAGCACAAGGAACTTGGTGTTGGTGGACCAATTATCTAATATTTTGGAAGAAAAATCTATTTTTTTAAAGAATTGATGTGGGCAAACAAGCAGATGAGCCATCTGATGTTAAGTGGACCCTTCGCCTATTATACCACCCACTGTGTCTCACTCACTAAAACTCAATCGCAAGTTCACTAGTGCAAATGCGTTGCCCACCCTGATCTTGAACTTATCAGGAGCAAACCGAAAAAATAATAGTCCTGTCTGATCTGGCCGTTCTTGCGCCCCCCAGAGTTTACGCCTTACATTCACTCATTACGCATACATTCGAAATCGTGCGGTAAATGTTGCTTTAGGAATCATCATTTCAGCCGCATAGCGTCCACTGCTGGACATAGGCCTCTCCCAAAGATTTCCAAAATGACCGATCTAGAGCTGCTTGCATCCAGCGCCTTCCAGCGACCTTGGTTAGGTCGTCAGACCACCTTGTGGGTGGGTGTCCTACGCTTCGCTTGCCTATACGTGGTCGCCATTCGAGAACCCTTTCGCCCCATCGGCCATCGGTTCGTCGCGCTATGTGTCCCGCCCACTTCCATTTCAACGAGCTAATCCGCTGGGCTATGTCAGTGACTTTAGTTCTCCTACGAATCTCCTCATTTCTGATTCGATCACGTAAAGAAACACCGAGCATAGCCCTCTCCATAGCGCGTTGCACGACCTTGAGCCTTCTTATGAGACCCATAGTAAGGGACCATGTTTCAGAGCCATAAGTCATCACTGGTAACACACATTGGTTGTAAACTTTAGTCTTAAGACACTGAGGTATATTTGACGAGAAGACACTTCGTAGCTTCCCGAACGCTGCCCAGCCGAGTCGGATTCGTCTAGAGACCTCTTCCTCGAAGCTGGAACATCCTGCCTGGATCAATTGACCCAGGTAGATATACTGGTCTACAACTTCGAGGGTGGAGCTCCCAACACAAACAGGTAGGGGCGCAACATGGACATTCGACATTACTTTCGTTTTGTCCATGTTCATTTTAAGGCCCACTTGTTGGGAAACTCCATTTAGATCTCCGAGCATAGTACTTAGGTCTTCCATCGATTCTGCCATGACAACGATATCGTCGGCAAATCGAAGGTGAGTGATATACTCGCCATTGATGTTGATTCCAAATCCTTCCCATTCCAGAAGCTTGAAGGCATCTTCCAGTGCAACGGTGAACAGTTTCGGAGATATAACGTCTCCCTGTCTTACACCTCTATGCAGTGGAATTGCCCTCGTGCACTGCTCCTGTACTCGGACTGACATAGTGGCATTACTGTATAAGCACTTCAACACTTCGATATACCGATAGTCAATACGGCATCGCTGGAGAGACTGAAGTACGGCCCATGTTTCGATCGAATCGAAGGCTTTTTCATAGTCCACGAACCCCAAGCATAACGGCCGGTTATACTCCCTCGTCTTCTCTATAACCTGCCGCAGCGTTTGAATATGGTCCATGGTACTAAAACCTTTACGGAAACCGGCTTGTTCGGGAGGCTGGAAGGCATCGAACCTGTTTGCGAGACGATTCGTAATGACCCTCGAGAACAACTTATATACATGACTCAGAAGCGTGATAGGCCTGTAGTTCTTCAATAGGGTGCTATCTCCCTTTTTGAAGAACAGGACCACCACGCCCCTGCTCCACGCTTCCGGCGTTACGCCCTCGAGCAGAACGGAATTAAAGAGCCTCTGAAGGACTTTCAGTACCGGCGTTCCGCCCGCTTTCAGAAGCTCTGCTGTGATTTCATCCTCGCCCGGCGCCTTGTTGTTTTTAAGCTGTTTGAGGGCCATCCTAATCTCGTACAGGCTGATGTCCGGGATATCTTCGGTATAGTGTCGGGTTAACTTGGCTCTTGGGTCTTCAGCCATTTGTCCGCTGGGTTGTGAAACTGAGGTATACAGCTGTCCATAAAACCTCTCGATCTCCGCCAGAACCCCTTCCTTTGTCGACACCACGCCGCCGTCCTCCGTCTTCAGCTTCATCAATCGGCTTTGCCCAACCGACATAGCTCTTGCGAACACTTTGGAGCCTTTATTCTGCTCTATCGTCTCCTTAATACGCTCAGTATTAAAGGAGCGGATGTCGTGTCGCAAGGACTTTTGTATACGTCTGTTGAGCTGCCGATATGATTCAGCATCTTCGGAGGTCTGCAGCGGCCTTGATCGTCGCTCTGCCATTAAGGTAAGGGTCGCAGCAGAGATTTTCTGAGGTCTTTGTTTGGGGCGGGACCTAAACACCTTCGATCCCACCGCTTGGACAGCTTGTATAAACCCTTGGTTTATCTCGTCCACTGTAACGCAATCCTGAAGGCCTTGAAAGCGATTTGATAGTTCAAGCTGGAAACCCTCGGAGTTTTCGATTTGGATCTGCGTCGGTCGGAGCGTCGACTTCATCAGCCGCGATCTTTCGACCTTGAGATCAATATTCACGATGCCTCTTAATATTCGGTGATCGCTCCCGGTTTTGATCCGATTGATCACTGAGACATCGTTGAATATTCGTCTCTTAGTCGTTAAGATGAAGTCGATTTCGTTTTTGACAGGGGGCTGGTTCTTCTTTGCTGGACCTATCCAGGTCCACTTCCTTTGTGGCGGCTTCTTGAAGAAAGAGTTCATCGCGAAGAGTCCCTCTTGCTCCAAAAAATCAGCCAGCCTACGTCCCCTGTTATTTCGCACTCCGTATCCGAAGTTTCCCAGCCTAATCTCTCCATCGCCTCGTTTGCCCAGTTTCGCGTTAAAATCCCCCATAACAACCGTAAAATAGGTTTCAGAAGTATGTATGGCCTTACTTATGTCCTCATACACTTCCTCCACCTCTTCATCGGAGTGATCCTTTGTTGGCATATATACCTGTATAACCTTCAGCGAGTATCTTTTAGATACTCTGAGTATCAGGTATATTACCCTGCTAGAGACACTCTCGATGGTTATGACGTTGTTAATGAGGGACTTGTGGACGAGAAACCCGACACCATGCTGGGACTTCTTTATGTCCCCTTCCCGGTGATAGAGTAGGTTACCAGACTCTAGGGTTGTCGTGCCCTCGCCCTCTCTTCGGACTTCAGACAACCCCACAATGTCCCATCGTAACCTACTTATTTCCTCTTCCACCTCATCTAACCTCTCGTCAGTCCTCATTGTGCAGACGTTATGTGTTACCAGGGCCAGTCGTCGACGGGAGTGGTAGCCGGATCTCTGCCGGGGATTCTTAGCACCCCCTGCCCCGCCGTTACCATGACCGCTACCGGAGCCAGGAATAGCGGGGCTGCCGGAGACTGGGGGCCTGGTCTTTTGTTGTACCTCCATTGGGGGGGTTTTGCCATACTCGCCACGCTTGGCAGGCGGGTTGGCGAGCGCAGTATTGTGTTACTATCGGGCTTCCAACGCTGCTGCCCGTCGGATGCCTCTTTTGGTGTTCGTGTCAGATTTAGCTTTAGGAATAAGATTCTATAAATCCAAAATATCGAACATTATTTTTGAAAAATAAAATCTCTGCATGCAGCCAGCCTAGACTCATACCGAAACCTTGTTTAAGGCGCGGGCTTTGCCCGCTAGTTTGTCAACCCGTCTCGGCTGTAATGAACAATTTACCGCACTTGTATCATAAACTACTATAGTATCACCACGCCTATTCATCGCCATATAAACATATAATATATAAACCTATTTATTTCTATATATGATTTGTGTGATTCCTCCCCAGTTAGTTCATGAAAACTAGTGCCAGAATATTGACAGAATAATCTGATATTTATGTTATTCTTAACAGTAGAAAAAGTTTCAGGCGTTTTTAAAATTTACTTTTCATTCCGATTGCTCCCCACATATACTCCCAACTTTGCTGCTCTTTGGGAAATCGCTATACTTACATAAACCGATTTCCCGCACACGTGACATATGCTCTTCTTAGCGTGGCTCATCTTGCGTCGTGACGGATTTGTCGCTTTTCGTCAGAAACGCAAAACTCGACAGATACGTATTAAATAAGAAATAGTAAAATTACTTAATTTTACGAGTTGCATATATCCATAATGACTACATGCTTTTAAATTCTTTTAATTAATTTACTGTCGAGTCAAGATGCATGTTTTTCAAGGTGCGTTTCTGTCGACGTGCGTTTCTGTATACATGCGTTTTCTGGCGAAATGAGTATCTGACCAGTTGCGTTTCTGACGAAAAGCGACGAATCCGTCGTGACGTGTCCTTAAAATTTCATTCCTTTCCCATTGCTCCCCACTGATACTCCACACTTTGGTGCTGTTTGGGAAACCGCTATACTCACAAAAAACCATTTTCCACACGCGACACACGCTCTGCTTAGCTTGAGCCTCGTCTTCCGTCGTGACGTGTCCTTAAAATTTTCATCCCTTTCCGATTGCTCCCCACTGATACTACTCACTTTCCCACTGATACTACTTACACGACCTCTACGCCACTACGAGGAACTAAAAACCACAAACAATAATGAACCATAGTTCAAAAGAATCATACAAGATGGCGCCAGCAGTATCCTACATCTCGATCTCAGAGTTCTCGTTGCAACTGACTATATATACGACCTCCGACGATACACCGTCGGAGCCGCGGTTCCCCGCAACACCATGCCACGTGGGAAGATCTTCCCTTAATGGCGGTCGGGCATATCACCTCTCTCCCGCTACACTTACAAAGAACCATTTCCCGCAAACGTGACACATGCTCTTCTTAGCTTGAGCTTCGTCTTCCGTCATGACGTGTCCCTAAAATTTATATTCCATTCCGATTGCTCTCCACCTATACTCCCCACTTTGCTGCTGTTAAGGAAACCGCTATACAATATGTAGGTAACAAAAACCCTGTCCGATCCGTGAAGGTAATGTTGGGCTTGTGTATGTTCCATTTATCGAATTTATTATGAAATCACAAAAAAAATGTGCAGCTCCATACATTTTGGAACGGTAGGTTAAATATCTACCGTTCCAAAATGTATGGAGCTGCCGATTTTTGTGATTTCAGGAATGTGAGAAATCGATAAATGGAACATACTCAAACTACCCAACATTACCTTCACGGATCGGACAGGGTTTTTGTTACATATTGTACTTCTTCTTATCGTGTGTGTTAGTGACTAACACTAGTGTCAGAGTTTTTAAACCGCCTTAAAGGCCTCTGACATGGTTTTAGGTAACGACCAATGTCAAAGACAGTGACCGGGACCGACGGCCCTCCGAAGCACAGATCGTCTTACTTATCAGACAATCAGGTGATCAGCGTACAATGTCCTAACCAAACTAGGACAACAACAGTCGTTGCCCCCGCCGGGAATCGAACCCGCGACCTTCGGGTATGAGCCGAACGCTCTAACCACTACACCACGGAGGCAGTTACTAGCATATTGTACTTACAAAGAACCATTTTCCGCACACGTGACACATGCTCTTCTTAGCTTGTGCATCGTCTTCCGTCATGACGTGTCCCACGAGTAAGCGGCCGTCCGGCGTACGTGCGACCAGTTTCCCGTCCAGCACACCCCACATCTTGATACCGTGTCTGGCGAAGTATCTAGGCGCGGTTTTCTACAAAAAAAAAAAAAAAAACGACGGGTTGCACTCTGGGAGTGCCGGCAGAAGTGAAAACTTGAATATGAACGTTGTGCATTTTTGATATTTTGGAATGGTTAGGGAATAATTTTGCACGAATTGCTTTAATTATCAGTATAAAATATTTCAAATCTTTTCTGAACCACAGTCTGTCACAAATGTCACAAGCATGACCAAATTCATTTTCAACAAAATCATTTTCAAATACACAGCAGTATGGCCACTACACAGACGGTCGAGCTATCAGCTGTCACCATCCATGGATGCGCGTAGCACGCTGTAACATAAACACACACGAACATTCGCGCAAGCGCCCTGCGCTGTCTTACGAATTTTCGATCAGGCCACTCGTCCTGACGCGAGTTTAACATTTTTTCCCATTCCAAAAAAAGTGCACAACGCCGTTTTCACTTCAAAAATTTAAACATGTTAAAACTTATCATTGTTCTGTCAAGTTAAGAGCGCCCAACCCGTCTTACTTTTCATACAAACGCTCTTACGTGATTATGGCGTTGTAACAAATCTTTCTTGGAAAGTTTTGAACTGACAGGAATCTTGTGCGCTATATCTAGGTTTCAAACGAAATTAAAAATTAAAATTTGGAGAAACAAATTCAGTATCCTCTAAGCCGGCACTTGGACGAATTCCTTTCGACTTCAATTGTTTGACTATTGTGTCTGGTATTGGCGCAGCTTGAAGAGGTATAAGCCTCCAAAAATCTGCTTTTTTGTTCAAATTTTACCTGAACTTCAGCCGTTCAAATAGTACTCATGAATTGTAAAAGTAAAGAAAATATTTGCATATAAACCTTGCAAATGTAGTTAAGATTCAAAACGAAAAACATTTATTTCACACACTCGTAAGGTTTACTAAAAAACACGTATTAGCTGGAACAAGTTTTATAAAATTTCCGCACCCTATGAATAGTTAATATTCGTTCAATGAATAGTTAATAATAATACTAATTTCATTCAATAGAATGCAAACTGAGCGCTCAGGTGCTATCTCTCTCTTTTCGCTTTGCTTTTTTTCTAGCATTGCGCTAAATGAAGCAACAAGCATTTCAAACCATGCTCGCGTTGACGATAGACGGGCCGGGAAGGCCCCTCTTAAATGCGTTTAGTTAGGGTAAAACGATAGCACATAGTGGCAACATTTGTGACCGATGACGTATTCTAGACCAGCTTTAACGGGAACAGCATACCTTTTCTACTACGTTCCAAAGGTGAACTGGTTGACAATGCTTAGCGATTTTAGTAATTTTTGTACTATTGCACTAATATTAAAAAAAGACGTGTGGCACTCGGGGACTGCCGCGGTAAAGCTATTGCAAACAAGGAAGGACGGCAACGTCGCAAACGGACGACGGAGACGAAGCGGCAACCTACATGTTAGGCGGAGTGGGGAGAGCGTGAGGTTTTTTCGTTACGGAATTTCTGGATTCGCTCCCCGCGCTCAAGGCCCGCGATAGAAGCTATGCAATAGCTTAAAAGTCACAGTACATTTTCAACAACAGTTGGTTCCGGCTGTCTTGATTGTACAGCAGTCACCAAGCTCTTAGAATAAATGCCTTAAGGCAGCTTGAAAAATCTGGAAAAACGGACTGGTCGGTCTTGAGTGGGAGGGGAGTAGTGGCAGTAATTGCCCCCCCCCCCCCCCCGCTTTTTTTATCATTATCATCATCTGGTTTTTTGGTCTCCACTGCAGGAGCATGACCCTCTCTGTACTACCCGAGCCATACTTGGCCAGAGCAGCTAGAGGACTTATAAACATCAATGAGACCTCTCCAACCCGTCTGGCCAGCGTTGAGAGTGTAGGTCAAGTCCCCCTTTTTATCGCATCTGATTTCTTACCCTCTTGCACGGTTTAGGCTTTCCCCCCGTATTCAGCTTCCTCTTTTTAATCCTCGACTCCATGGCCTCAGGCCAGTGTTTACGGTAGTGCAGTTGAAGGCGATACATGCTCTTACAGGCCTCGCCGCACTGCAAAAGCCACATTCAGTTTAAAGATAATATAATTACTAACGTATCTATATATTTATTTGCTATAAAATATAGTATGGTTGAGGCCCAACGCAGACGACAGACTAAACCGTGCCGCACTTTTTAGGCTGTGAAAGTAGAACCCATGCAATCACATGCAGTAACGCACACCGGTCCGGCGTCCAGTCCGGCGCGCATTGTGTGCGTTACTGCGTATAATTCCATAGGTTCTATTTTCACAGACTATCACAGACTAAAAAGTGCGTCACGGATAGTCTGTCGTCTGCAACGCAGAGTTAGTATCTTATAACACCAGTTTCCAACTTACTTTGGGGCTAGCTCAATCAGTGCAATTTGTCCCTTTATATTAATGTATTTATTAGATACCCAACGCCGAAGAAACTATTGGAGGGCCGGTAAGTAGGCAAAACTGGAGTTGCGGGGTAGGCACACAGATGGCAGCACACACGACTAGCAAAAAAGTGACAAAGGAAGTGTTGAATATGCTTTAAAAATATTGCATTTCATTTATAATTAAAACATTAGAGTGCTACTTTATTTAAGTAATAGGATAAAGTATTTTAATGTTTTAATTATTACCTTATAGCGCCATCTAGTGACAAGGAAGAGAAATAATTATGTTTATATGACGATGGGTAGGCTAAGCTAAATAAACGCTGCATTTTCATTGGTTTTGGAAAAAAAATGTTGTATTGTAAATAAATTCCTCTACCCGAATACGTAATACAAAGTGTTTAACATAACATAGAAAAATTGCGCAAAATAATTTTCGACCGAGACCACTAGTTACGCCCGTCCAAAACTACCACGTGACCCCGATGAACTCCGGCCGGGCGGTCAGCGGCACCTGGCGGCGGTACTACTAATTGATCTCACGATTTTACTTTTGAATTTAACTAGTCTAACTAGTTTCCGCATACCTCTCCGCAGGTCAAGAGCGAAGTATTATGCGCCCGCGCATGCTGCGCCAGCAGCTGTGCGTCCGCGCACGGCGCCCCGCACTGCGCGCAGTGCAGGCCGCGGCTGCAGGACGCTCCGTGCCGCTGCAGGCCGAGGCTGCTGTGAAAGCAGACCCCGCACTCCCAGCAATCCCATGTGAGTGGACCTGTTGGTGGGAGTAATAAATAAACATAATATAATATTAACTAAATAAATACAACCTAAAATTAAAACTAATTAAAAATAACTTAAATTATATAAAAAATTGAGGCCAAATCGCTGCCGTCACAGGGCAAACCCAAGAGGCTGGCGGCATTTTCGCGTTGGATAGCAATACTTAAACGCTGTCCGAAATGCGCCCGCCCTTGGGTCCCCGGAGACATTGATCAGGCGTGCGAAAATTTCCTTAAAAATTTGACGAGCTTCCGCACCCCATGGCCCGAAGGTCTCCACAGCAAAAGGCACAAATATATACGGCTCTCCCAGAGCCGCATATTTGCGCCTCTTGATGGCTTCTGTTGTCGTCGCTGCCGCGCCCGCCTTTCGGGCCGTCGCCCGTTCATGGGATGCAATACAGCTACAGTGTCTACGCATACGTTCCAAGGGATGAGCATCATGCCGTCGGTCCTCTAGTCGTTTCGCGCGATTCCATTCGGTTCGAGAATTGCTGGCACACCGACACTGGCAAGAGCACGACGACAATGGTGGGATTAATTGAATTTTGATACCATTTTCTAACTTCATTCATTCTTAAGGTCAAAAATTGCTTGATGAACTGAAACTTTATGTCAATGCAATAAGGTTGAGGTTCGTCTGCTTCGACTTGACCCGTGGGGCCAGCTGGAGAATGTGGGGCTAAAAACTTTGTTTGTTCTCCCTGGGCTCTGTCTGCTTAGAGCCGCAAGACCCAAAATGCTCTGTCTGCCCCTTTAGGGATAAAGACGTAATAGTCTGTGCAGTGTGGTTTCCAGCAGAGTAGAATAGGGACACTCGAAGTCCTCCCGTGGATGTCGTAGAATGCGACTTAGGAAATACAAGCTAAACAAAGCTTTTAAACATCATGAGACCTCTCCGACCCATCTGGCCGGCGAGTAGAGTGTACGCCAAGTTCTCTGGCTGCTGTGGCCAAGTACGGCTCTGGTAGTACAGAGGGTCGTGCTCCTGCAGTGGAGACTAAAAGACCTGATGATGATGTACACAATAGAGTAGAACTCAGTGAAAACATAGTAAAAACTCAACTCACCAATATTACCAGCAACGTTATGCACCAAAATCAGATGCATCTTCAGCAAGTATTCACTCCCAAACACGTATCCGCAGTGTTTACAATTATACAAGTCACACACCAAACTCTTGTGCTTCTTCAAAGCGTTGTCATTCAAGAACTCAGCATCACACGTCTCACAAGACACCATATTCACATTGTTATGTACTATTTTATTGTGGTATTGTACACCTCTTTCGTTTGTGAACGAAATAGCACATATATCGCAAAACGGATGTAAGGTAGAATGCCATTTCCGTGTGTGCTTATTCAAAGATTGTATTGATTGAAAACGCTTGCCGCAACAATCGCATATAAACCACTCTTTCTTCGAATGCCTCGTGTGGTGTTTCCGCATATCTATGCGACTCTTCGTTTTAAACTTGCAAATTTGACAGCAATATGTAACTCTATGCCATCTCACGTGATACTCAAGTTTGTTCAAAATGTTGTATTTTACGTTGCAAATCTTACAAGAGTATTTAGCTGATATGTTATGCCATTTCTTAGTATGCCCATCGAGCATTTCTTTATTTGTTAAACGTTTCCCGCATATTTGGCACACATGTCTCCTTCTCTGTTTCATCTCTTCTATTTCTTGTAGCTGTTGCTCTTTGGTTAAAAATTCCACTCGAAAGTCGTAAGTCTTCGCAAACGCGATTATATCTTTGTCTGGCAAGAGCTGCCGTTGCTTATATGTCGGCATCGAGTCAACTCTTGTTTCTCCATCAAGTTCATTAGATTCACTATCTTTATTCTCTGGGTTTCTTTCTTTAAACGCATCGAGAGCAGCGTCGACATCATCTAATAGATATTCTATTTTATACTTTCCCTGCATCCATTCATTTTCAAGTACTTCAAATGTCTTGTCATCAGCGTCTATGAGGTCTCCTAGAGTCATGTCTATGTCTTTATCGTCTTCATTATTAATATCATCATCATCATTCATAACATCTTCGGTATCATCATATAAATCATCATCAGAAACTAAATCTATTTTCGTTTCTGTTTTTTTACTTTCATTAAAATTGTTTTCTACTGTATTGTCGACGTCAGTTTGAGTGATAGTGTAATCAGACATAGGTTCAATATGTGTTACTTGGTTGATATCTTCATGTTCCGTCTTTGAGAGAGAGTATGGATGATGGACTTCTTTATGCAAAGCGCGGATGTCGCGTATGTTTGTTACTGAGATCTAAAAAAAGTAAGTATGACTTTATTATTTAAGTTACATTGGATTTTCACAATCTGTTCTGAATTGGAGCCTTACAGGAAAAGCGGCTCGGCACAAAAGACATACACGCGTATGTATCTATGCATTTTAGTCATCATCATCAGGTCTTTTTGTCTCAATCTCAGGAGCACGACCTTCTCTGTACTACCAGAGCCATACTTGGCTAGAGCACACAGAGAACTTTGACCTACACTCTCCTCGCTGGCCAGATGTGATAAAGAGGTCTCATTGATGTTTACAAGCTTTGTTTAGCTTATATTTCTTAAGTCACCTTCTACGACATCCACGGGAGGACTTGGAGTGGCCCAATTCTACTCTACTATAAACATCAATAAGATCTCTCCAGACGGGTTGGAGAGAGCCTGCGAGGAGAGTGTAGGCCAAGTCCTCTGGCTGCTCTGTCCAAGTATGGCTCTGGTAGTACAGAGGGGGTCGTGCTCCTGCAGTGGAGACTAAAAGACCTGATGATGATAAGAGATCCAATTAAAAGACATCTACTCACACATTGTCCATTGAAACTTGCTTCCACCAACAGACTGTATGCGTGGTAGCATCTCTGCTTGAATGCGGTGAATTTCTGCAGCAAGGTTGCGCAGTAGCAGCACAGGTGCGGCGGGTAACGGTCTGGAAGCTGGAAGATACAACATTTCAGCTAAGACCAGGCCTGTCTCACTCCGCGGTAGGTATTATAAACGCAAGTACAAAAAAGTACGTACGGCGGCCACGCCAGCGTGGCTAATCAGTGCGGCAGAAAAGGTAAGCGTTACGCAATAGAAAGAGATGGAAAGAAATGGAACGTCTAGGAGAATATAACTGTAGGTTATTAGCGTTGTGCGATCTGAATCGAACTTAATTGTGTCGTAGCGAGAGTCGCTATT
Source organism: Acrobasis consociella (assembly GCA_963555685.1). NCBI lineage: Eukaryota > Metazoa > Arthropoda > Insecta > Lepidoptera > Pyralidae > Acrobasis > Acrobasis consociella. The sequence goes on along the minus strand of OY743132.1, from coordinate 9,826,580 downwards.
CCTTTAATTGATTTTTCGGAGTGAATCTTCTGTACTAAGTACTTTGACAATTTGAAAATAAAAAAAATATTATAAGCTTTCTGTACGTGACGAACCGTACACTGGTTGCGCTGGTGTCGAACCTACGCACTTTCTTCTGTAGGACCCACACGTTGGTCTCTCTCCTATATATGTGTGCGGGCGCTGTCTGTCTCTGTGCGCGACGCGGTTGATCGCGGAGGCTCGAGCCGTACCACTTTGACACAGATAATCGTAAGAAACGGGATGTATCAAAAGAAACGAAATGAAACACGACGTAATCGTGAATATACCCAGCGGTACGGCGAGCGTGGACGAAACGAACGTACGGGCGGACAGAGTGGCGTTCTATTTCCTGTATTTCCACTGTGTCTTGCTGTTTCTTCATAACCCGTTGTCCGATCTTGAAGTGCTAAAGTCGAGCAGGCAGTGCGGAATGCCGATATGGCCGTATATTTATCCTATAATTTTCTGTATCAATCTATTGCGATACCGCCTATTGAACGCGCCAATAAGAAGCTGCGGTGTGCTTCCCCCCGCGCGCGCCCCTCTGTCCGTGTATCGTTCACGCTCTCTGTACTTAGGCTTTTATTTCTATAAATTGCTATAAACTATATAAAATCTTTATCTATTACATTAATTAATACGATTCTAGTAAATTATATAATAACAGTCTAATAAGAAATAGGAACTATAAGCCTATGACTATGTATTTGTAACGAAAACCTATTTTCTTATCAGTTACCTATATCTGTTATCGGATCTATTTATATCTTCCTACCTATCTATGCTATCTAGCTATATGGGGAATAAAAACACAAGAGAAAAATCTATTTATTTACAATGATTACAACATAAGTGTATCTACTATTACCTATGTATACACCTATCTACCTATGTATTTCTATTGACTTATTAACCATGGGAGAATAAAACCACTATAAAAATATATTTTATTTGCGACCTATTACAACTATGTACATACTATAAGCTATATACTATTTCTATGTTGCTGTATGTCGGCTGTCCCGTACACTTTCTATTTCCACATAAGAAAAAAGACAAAGTTAATAGATGCTCTTAAATATGCTCTATCACAGAAATGGCGCTGGGCAGGCCATATAGCAAGATAGACAGACAAAGATGGCCAGCAGAAACAACATGATGGAAAGGACCAATGGGAAAGAGACGAATTGGCCGTCCAAAGAACAGATGGAGCGACGAAATAAAAGCAATAGGAGGAAAAGATTGGCAAAGCATAGCAAAGAATAGGAAATAACCGGCCAAGTGCGAGTCGGGCTCGCGCACGAAGGGTTCCGTACCATTATCTATAAAAATGAAGTGTTTTGTGTGGGAGTCCCCCTTAAATATTTATTTTATTTTGTCTTTAGTAATTGTTGTTATAGTGGCAAAACTTTCAGCTATCGCGGTTCTTGAGATACAGCCTGGTGACAGACAGACGGACAGACAGCAGCGAAGTCTTAGTAATAGGGTCCCGTTTTTACCCTTTGGGTACGGAACCCTAAAAATGGAATCAGCTAGAGGAGGCCTATACCCAGAATGGGTTCCAATGACAGATTTTAAATTATGCATGAAACATTTTGTAAGGTTATTGGAAATAAAGAGGCTTTTTATTTATTTACTAGCCGAAGCCCGCGACTTCGTTCGCGTGGACTTTATGTCTCTGGAAAATGCTCATCAGGCTGAACAACTTTTACTAAGGCGGCATTTTTATATCACTTATAGTTTAGCTGGACCATTATGGTTCTGCATCAGGCGTTCCATTTTCCAAAATCATTTATACCCTATATGTTGCCCAGGCTTAATAGCTATATAACAAAAAAAGTTTCATTCGAATCCGTCCAGTATTTCCGGAGATTAGCGTGTACAAACAGACAAACAGACATACAGACAAACAGACAAACAGACAAACAGACAAACAGACAGACATTTTTTTTTAAATTCTTACTCTATTACTACGTCTCCATCGCCCCCATAATTTTTTTTGGAAATATATTTAATGTACAGACACACTTTTTTTACTGTTTTATTATATGTATATAGATTTCTACATGTTCCACGCTCTAGTTACAATTTTAGTTGTTATTTTACTTCCATGCTAGTCTGCGAGAAAAGAAAAAACTTAGAATGTACCAGCTGCTTCTCTTCCCGGGCAGATCGTAAGAGCCGATCGAGGGAGTAGGCACAAAATCGAATCATTTTATAAGCGATGCGGCTAGCAACCCATCACTATTTTGATTCCTTCATCCACCTTCTTGCCCACGTCAAGCTAAAAGTGGCCTTTGAGTCTTGCAGCCCTGGGCTCTGTCGGCTTAGAGCCTCAATACTCAAAATGCTCTGCCTGCCCCATTAGGGATAAAGACGTGATAGTATGTATGTATGTATTTTTGGTTTCTTGGACATGTAACCCCTTAAGGGTAAAAGCCTGCTCCATCTTTTTCCATTTTTCTCTATCACACTTATAATAATAATAAGCCCTTTATTCTGAATTATTACATGTTGTGTCACTGTTACATTTAGTTTTTATTTTAAATAATGTCGCGTAATTCAGTGTGCCTCTTGGCATAGGCCTCCTCTAGCATTTTCCACTGTCTTCTGTCGCGCGCTACCCTTCTCCAGTGGTGTCCTGCCGTAAGCTTAAGGTCATACGACCACCTCATCAGTGGACGACCTCTGTCGCGTTTCCCATCTCTGGGGTACCAATCTGAGACAGCTGTACTCCATTTGCATTGGTTGTCTCTAATCATGTGGCCGACCATCTGCACTTCAGTTGGTCTTTTACTTTTGTCTTTTTTCTTATCTCACTACTTCTTATTTTGTCCCTTTTTCTTGTACCCGTCATGCTTCGCTCCATGGCCCTTTGACATCGCTCCAGCTTTTCCCTATGAAGTATGGTGAGTGCCCATGTCTTGCATCCATAGGTAATGACAGGAAGTATGCAGGTGTCGAAAGCTTTTCTTTTTATTGTTAATTCTATCACACTAATATGTTGGTACGCTTTTCAGCCACGGGTCCATGGGGACCCGGTCCTTTGAGGCGTTCATGGGGCCAAAGCCAACATGAAGAGGCCTTTTAGTACCTTTTTATCTAAAGTGTGAGATGGCTGCATCTACGGAGGTCTATCCCTTAATGTATATGTTGGTACGCACGCTTTATTATTATTATATTATTACTAACTATTATTATAAAGGCAAAGATTTGTGGGTGTGTGTGTGTGTGTTTGTGACTTCTTTACACACTGCTGGACCAATGAAAATGAAGGAAGCTGACACCCTGGATAAACACAGAGGCTACTTTAACCGCAGACAACACCGCGGGGCACAGCTAGTCCTACTAATATTATAAATGTGAAAAAGAGAACTGTTAAGAACTGTGTTTTGGCTAAATTTTCTTAGATTTTGTTATTAAACTTTAAACGTCAATATAGGAATTAAAGTCTGATTTTTTATTCCGTAGAATTCTGACAGCTGTCATTTTTTGACATATCAGAGATCATAAACCTTTTTGGCCGGGCGTATTTTATATTAAATTCCAGATTTTAATAAGAGTGTGACATCTGAGTCGACACATTTTATTTGTTAATGAATGTAACCATTTTACTAAGTGCGATGCTCCAAATCAAAAGGGAATCTACAGCGAGCGATATTTAACGTCCCTTTTTATCACGAACAGTTCAATAACCGATATAAAATACAACTGTGAAAACTATTTGATTTAACAAACATACAGATAGACAGACAGACAAACAAAGGAAAAAAATAGTTTTGATTCTATTTTTTATAAAGTCCCCTCTTAAATAAATACAATTAGCTTTCCGCCGCGGCCAATTTGTGGGTAAATGGGAATAAGTCATTTTTCCGCTGGAAAAGTAGCTTATAAGTCCGTTGCAGTTTCTTACACTATCTCCATATCAAATTTAATCTAAATCAGCTCAGAAAAAAGATTTTTTCAACAAGAAAAAACTTAACATAAACATAATAACAATCAATGTGACAGCCGGGATGTGATAGCTGATGGCCGCATACTTTATTTTTAAATTTTTCTTAATGGATTACGAAAATAAAATTAAATAAGCTTTTGACTAAAAAGGTTGATGATACATGAATTAGTAGGGAGTGATGCCAGGGAAAGAAAAATAACCTGCTGACTTAAAATTACTTAAAAATATAACTTTAATAATTCGGTATTCAAAAATGTTATAACATTTTAAATATACCAGAAAGATTAAAGTTTATCATTATCTGGATAAACCATAAAAAATAATCAAGAATTTAATTTTTTATCGCCCTTTTACGGGTTCCCTTTTTAGTTGGAGAGTTTTTTTAGAAGCAACACATATGAAATGTCAGAATTCTACGGAATTAAAAATTAGACTTTAGCTAGTAGTAGAAACTTTTTGGTGATGTGTAATTTATAAATCATAAGCCTATATGTTATATTTAAGCCTGTTTGTTTCTCTAAATAAATAAAATAAAATAAAAAAATGCGAAAGTGAGTTTGTATATTTGTTTGTTACCTCTTCATGCTTAAATTACTGAATCGATTTGGATTAAATTTGATATGGAAATAGTTTGAGAGCCCCGACTCTCAAACTATTTCCATATCAAATTTTATCCAAATCGATTCAGCGAATCGATCAAAGCACATAGGGTACACTTTATCCCGAAATTCCCACAGGGAGCGAAGCCCGCGGGTACAGCTGGTGTTTAATAAAAATCTGTTCATCCACTCAAAAGTTATTGAGGGTGTACGCTTGAAAAACTGGTTTAATTTACCTGGCTTGTAAACTTGTTTATCAAGAACTAGGTGAACCCGTTGGCTTCGCTCCCCGTGGAAATTTCAGGATAAAAACTATCCTATGTACTTCCCTGGGTATCAAACTATATCCATATCAAATTTCATTTAAGCAGGTTCCGTGGTAGAAGCATGAAGCGGTAACAAACAAACAAATATGTATATGTTATATATGGAATAGTAATGTGGGTACTTGCTTACTTTTAATATATTAAGTGAAGTTTAGTGCAGGTAGTTGTAATAATTATGTGACAGCCTGGATTTGGTCATTACACGACAACTGCTACCTAGCGTGTTTTATTTACTTAAATAATACATAAACGGGACATAATAGTATACATTTATAATTTGTTTTAATAATTTATTTTAATTTTTTTTTTTTTTCACATTTATAATTATTACTAGCTGTGCCTGTGGGCTTCGCTCCCCGTGGAAATTTTGGGATAAAAACTATCCTATATCCTTCTCTGGGTATCAAACTATATCCATAACCGGCAAATTCAGGCCTAATTGCGGAAATTGTCCTCAAGGGCAGTAAGAAATAAGTGGTTGAAGCATAAGTGGTAACTTATAAACAAACAAATATACAAACTCACTTTCGCATTAATATATTAGGTACCTAAGTAAGGATTAAAAAGGCTAGTAAACAAGGTGATCAGTTTCTGAGGTGCTGTTTGTCAAACGGTTTTTTGTATGGAAAAAACAATCGGTTAGGGCCTTGACTAAGTTAGGCAGGTTTTGATCTATCTCTGTCACAAACTCTAAATGCGAAAGAGATAGCAGAATCCGTCGCGGTTCATCTGTCTCTGTCGCACGTAGCGTTTGTGACAGAGATAGTCTGAATCGTCGCGTGCCCCCGCGTAACTTAGCGGAGGCCCTTAGGTGACTTGGCGTTTCAAAAATGGCACTTCTGCAGTTGTCAATAGGTAAGTACTTACAGAAACCTCAAAAAGTTGGCAATAGTCTTCTGCTAGGTTGTTCTCTTCGATGTTGTAGAGAACGACATCCGTCGCCAGGCAACCTCTACAGGCCAGCACTCCCTTCTTAATCTGAGCATCCGCGGTATTCACAGGCTTCAGTGACCACATTTTGTATTTGTTAGTTCATAAATTTCATTAAAAACCTTCGACAAATGCACAAAAACATTAGTATTATTAAGACTAGACAAGACAGACAGACAAACAATACAGTGTTGCCAGTCCATAAATAAAAAAAGGCCGGAAGCTTGCTTGAAAAGGGCCGACTTTTGTCACGAAAGGCCGTAAATAAAAAAACGTTATGTTACCATAACCTTTGTTGGTTTAAACAAGTTTAAAGGGTTGAGGTGAGAAACAAGTTCCAATGTATGGCTTCAGGTTTCGTCTTTTTTTTTCATAACACTTAATAAGCTGCTAGTGTGTTCTACAATTATAAAATAGTATTTTGTATTTCATTGTAATAATCTATGACCTAATTGTCTGCACATTTTAACGAGAATTGGAATTATAAACTGGCCACCACAGGACATGCATGTTGCCTAGTGTGGGGTGGGGCCCACAGTGTAACATAGGTGTACATATTGGCGTCAAAATAAATTTCATTTCATATTATTTTATTTAATGACACAGGGAAAGGCCCCAAAAAGGCCGATGGCTGCCAAGGGCCGGCTTAATTTCAAAAAGGCCGATAATCGTCCCTTTTGGGACGAACTGGCAACGCTGAATACAAACGTCACTTTACGTCAAACTCCGCTATTTTTTTTATTTGTTTACGGCTCTGAATGCTCTAATAGGATATGATTTTTTTTTTTGGCTCTGGATTATTCGATACTAGTCCTATTCCTAACTAAACAACCAAAGGTTGGTGTAGGTCCTTTAATTACTTCAAGGGAGCTTCTGACGACAAATATATATGAGTCCACTGGTTTTCATAGCCGATTTGAGTGGCGGACGGCGCTTAAAGACACCTTCCAAAGTCCGCAAATAAATATCACTACAGCCGCACTATACCTGTCCACTTTCAACATTTCACATATTGTCCAAGAGTTTAAGTATTTAAAACACCAAACTACCCCAATTTCATATTATAAAGTCCACTAGAATCAATTTACACAAATAAGCAAACTCACTTCAACTGAACCCTCAAAGGAATCAGTTGAAGTGAGTCTTCCCATCATAAACCAAATAGGAAATAGTAAAGGGCAAGGCACACAACTGCCTAAAGGCATCTAACAAAGCTGCTGCCTGCCATACAATAAATAAATATATAGGGACAAATTACACTCATTGCGCTAGCCCAGAAAGTAAGTTCGAGACTTGTATTATGGAATACTAACTCAACGATACTATATTTATAACAAATACATATAGATATAAACATCCAAGACCCAGGACAATTTGAAAAAGGCTTTTTCCAACTTGCCCCTACCGGGGATCGAACCCGGAACCTCTGGGTGGCGGACCAGCATGGTGACCACTGCGCCACGGAGGTCGTCAGTGATTTTGATATGAATTTAATATTTTTTGAACACCAATGAGTTGAAAATGAAACAATTTTATTTTTTCTTAGTTTTTAATCTATGACTGAATATTCTCCCGCTTCCTCCGCGGCCGGTGGCGGGGGGGCGCGGGGATCTTCATGTGGACGAATTTGATGTGTGTCTTAACGCTGGTAGAGGTCTGAAACGTTTTCTCGCAGATCTGACACACGTGCTTGCGGATGCCGGTGTGCACCTGAGGGAAATTAAATTCAAATCCATACTTATACATTGTCCTTTTTTATTAAGTACAAATATTTTAAGGGGTGATTCAGTCCATCATATGGAACAACTTTTCCCAATAAATGTATATCGAAATACGAAAAGAAAATTTTCATTTTCCATAGTAATGATATCACGTGACTACTTCGATTTGTATGAAAACCGAAAAAATATTTTTCGTATTTCGATATACATTTATTGGGAAAAGTTGTTCAAAATGATGGACTGAATCACCCCTTAAAATATTTGTACTTAATAAAAAAGGATATTGTATATAAAGCTGAAGAGTTTGTTTGTTTGTTTGTTTGAACGCGCTAATCTCAGGAACCCGTGGTCCGATTTAAAAAACTCTTTCGGTATTAGATAGGTCGTTTATCGAGGAAGGCTATAGGCTATATTGCATCACGCCCGCGACTTCACACGTGTGGTTAGCGCGGGCGAAGCCGCGCGCTGCCTCTAGTGTTAAATATAGGTGACGACAGGGTCCGAAAAGTATGATTGTAGTCCGTCTTTTAGATTATCCAAAAATAATGGACCCATATTTTTCAGTATACCAAAAAAGTAAAAATTCACAAAGATACGAAACGTCAAAGTTGCGGCTTGCGACGTCACCGCTAAGTAAAAATCGTACCCAGCCGTGACGTCATGCGAAATTTATATGCGCTGTATCTTTGTCGGTGTGGTGTATCGCTGAATAGGTCTTTCAAAAATATTTTAAGTTTGGGTCCCGTTTTTACCCCTTTGGTACGGAACCCAAAAACAACCGCTGGCGCCATAATTTCAGCCCCTCTAACTTAGTCGCGGACCTTTAGGGCCTTCGCTAAGTTACGCGGGCGCACGCGTCGGGTTTCGGTCTATCTCTGTCACAAACTCTAAATGCGAAAGAGATAGCAGAATCCGTCGCGGGTCACCTGTCTCTGTCGCACGTAGCGTTTGTGACAGAGACAGACTGAACCCGCCGCGTGCGCCCGCGTAACTTAGCGGAGGACCTAACAAACATATATGAGTTTATAATATTAAGTGTTTTAAATATATAGATATGAGTTGACTGACCAGCATGTGCCTGCCGAGCGCCGTCTGCGTCTTGAACGCCTTCGCACACGCCGAGCACGGGAACGGGCGCTCGCCCGTGTGCACGCGCACGTGGTTCTGAAGGACAAGTACATAAATCTATACATATAATAAAACAGTAAAAAAAGTGTGTCTGTACATTAAATATATTTCCAAAAAAAATATTGGGGGCAATGGAGACGTAGTAATAGAGTAAGAATTTAAAAAAAAATGTCTGTCTGTTTGTCTGTTTGTACACGCTAATCTCCGGAAATACTGGACGGATTCGAATGAAACTTTTTTTGTTATATAGCTATTAAGCCTGGGCAACATATAGGGTATAAATGATTTTGGAAAATGGAACGCCTGATGCAGAACCATAATGGTCCAGCTAAACTATAAGAGATATAAAAATGCCGCCTTAGTAAAAGTTGTTCAGCCTGATGAGCATTTTCCAGAGACATAAAGTCCACGCGAACGAAGTCGCGGGCTTCGGCTAGTAAATAAATATATAGGGAAAAACTACACAGATTGAGCTAGCCCCAAAGTAAGTTCGAGACTTGTGTTATGGGATACCAACTCAACGATGCTATATTTTATAACAAATACATATATAGATAATAAAGATACATTTAAATTTGAATTTGAATTTGAGGCGTACGATTTTTCAAATCCCTTGTCACTTCCGATTTCCTTATCATTTGGCCCCTCTCCCCTTGTTATGACGTAAAATGTTGATGGCCCCTAATGTGTACCTTAAAATATCTGACACTAGTGTTCATAGATGACCCGAGGGGAGGATCTGGGGGTTCAACCTCCCCTCCCTCCCCCTCCAAATTTTATTACTGCTGATTTGTTTTTAATTTTGGCCTAAACATGTTTTCAGTTAAAATCCATTTGAAGTTAATAAAACATCTTAGAAACTGTTTTGAATACGCCTAAGCCAGTGTTAGCTATTAATAAACATAAGAATAATCGTCAATTTAAACAAGATACATAGGTATTTCGAGCATTGTGGTTTCCGGCAGAGTAGAATAGGACCACTTCAACTTCTCCCGTGGATGTCGTAGAAGGCGACTTAGGAAATACAAGCTAAACAAGGCTTATAAACATCAATGAGACCTCTCCAACCCGTCTGGCCAGCGAGGAGAGTGTAAACCAAGTCCTCTGTCTGCTCTGGCCAAGTATGGCTCTGGTAGTAGAGAGGGTCGTGCTCCTGCAGTTGAGACAAAAAGACCTGATGATGGTGATGATGGCATTAACTTAGAGCCATACTTGGCCACAGTGGGTATAGAGTACTTGGCCTACACTCTCCTTGCTGGCCAGACGGGTTGGAGAGATCTTACGATGCTAACAAGCTTTGTTCAGCTTGTATTTCCTAAGTCGCCTTCTACGACATCAACGGGAGGACTTGGAGTGGCCCTATTCTACTCTGCCGGGAACCACACGACAAAAATGCGATGATTAATTTAAAGAGCTGATGATGACAAGGTACCTCGAGCAGGAACGCCGACCTGAAGGCCTTGGGGCAGCTCTCGCACTGAAAGGGGCGCTCGTCCGAGTGCGTCAGCAGGTGGCTCTCCAGCCGGGCCACGCACTGCCGGAAAGGTTATGACATTTATGTTCTTCTTCTTCTTCTTAGCGAATCGGAATGGCGATTTTATATAGTTGTGGACCAGTGTTTGGCGACACTCCTCTGTCATTTGCAGAGAATGAACTATATTTTTACATAAAAAATACAATGATATTTCACTTACTGAGAAAAAAAAACACATACCTTATTAGCGTGCGATTATCATCAAAACCGGCCAAGTGCGAATCGGATTCGCGCACTAAGGGTTCCGTCTACAAAAAATCTACAAAAAATCACGTTCATTGTGGCCCTTAAATATTTATTCTATTTTGTTTTTAGTATTTGTTGTTATAGCGGCAACAGAAATACATAATTTGTGAAAATTTTAACTGTCTAGCTATCGCGGTTCTTGAGATACAGCCTGGTTACAGACAGACGGACAGACGGACAGACAGCGACGTCTTAGTAATAGGGTCCCGTTTTTACCCTTTGGGAACCCTAAAAACGAACGAGATATAACGATTTTACGATAATCTGTCTATTTCACTCGCAAAACAGTTAACAAACATGAACGCTTAGGGCGAACGCTAAAATTCGCGCGGGCATGCGGCGTGTTCAATCTATCTCCGTCACAAACGCAACGTGCGACAGAGACAGGTGACCCGCGACGGATTCTGCTATCTCTTTCGCATTTAGAGTTTGTGACAAAGATAGACTGAACCCGCCGCGTGCGCCCGCGAGTTTTAGCGTTCGCCCTTATAAATTCTTTCATAATTGTTTACTGTAATTACTACTACTGTAATTACTTATCCTTGTCCCACTATTTACGTGGGGTCGGCACAGTATGTGGGTTACTTCCACATCTCTATACTCCATTCGGTTAGGTTTTTAAATAAATGTAAACAATCTTGACATGTCTTTTTATTGAAATATACACTTTATAAATCAAATACCTTTGCTAATTAGAAAGTAATTATGTAATTTATAATTTATAACATAATTACTTTGTAATTTGCAAAGGTATTGAATGGTATTGATTTATAAAGTGTATATTTCAATAAAAAGACATGTCAAGATTGTTTACATTTATTTAAAAACCTAACCAAATGGCGTATAGTAAGCTTAGAAAATGCCTGTGGCAGGAGGACCCGCTCTTCCAAACACGTAGGCCCAGTTTACAAATAGATTTTAAACAGTTATACAGATTTTTAGATCTGTTGACATTTGTGTACGTTGTGTTGTGTGTTTGTGAAAATGTGTGGGTGTGTGTGTGTGTGGGTGTGTGTGTGGGTGTGTGTGTGCGTGTGTCAAACTCACATTGAACACCCGTCCGCAGAGCTCGCAGACGGCGCGGCCGCCGGCGGCGCGGCTGCGGCCGCCCCCCGCGCGCTCCACGGCGCCCCCCCCCGCGGGCCGCCACTTGCGCGGCGCGGGCGACCCCGTACGACCTTCCGCGCGCCGCCGCCGGCCCCGTGCGCGTATCACTTTCACCTATACCACAGAATTAATATTAGTATTACATACAGAACGGAAACTCGCGTCGTCCCCCGCAATCTGGTGTCCCCGCCACCCTTCCCCCGTTATTGTGAGGTGTAAGCGGCAGTAAAACAGGGTTATTGGTAGTCGCACGTTGACATTACGCGAGTCACTTAGGATTATTGAATTATAATGGTGAGAAACTGTGCACATTATCATTGTTTATCCACGGAAAACAATAAATAACAAAAATTTTATAAATTTCTTAGTGATAAAAACAGGTAAGCAAAGCAACAGATTCTGTGGTGGCGACCCTGATTGTTTAACTCACACATTTGACGTGTGCACGGACGGATTGTTTCGTTTGTAGTAGTACTAGGTATATATGCTGCTTCATTTGTATGAAGTGCCATACCTGTGCCTTTACCACGGAATAACTACTGGTACTTATGGCGTGTGTACAATTCAAACCACAATTACCGGTAACGATAGATGTAAAGGAATGTCATAATTTATTTATCAGAATATTAACTTATATACTAAGGAATATACATGTTGAGTAGTGGGAACGGTTGCTTAGTTAGGAGTACGTGTATATTCGTGCGTAATGTACTTGTATTGCTAAATCTATACATATAATAAAACAGTAAAAAAAGTGTGTCTGTACATTAAATATATTTCCAAAAAAAAATTTGGGGGCGATGGAGACGTAGTAATAGAGTAAGAATTTAAAAAAAATGTGTGTCTGTTTGTACACGCTAATCTCCGGAAATACTGGACGGATTCGAATGAATTTTTTTTTTTATATAGCTATTAAGCTTGGGCAACATTTAGGGTATAAATGATTTTGGAAAATGAGACGCCTGATGCAGAACCATAATGGTCTCGCTAAACTGTCGCCTTAGTAAAAGTTGTTCAGCCTGATGAGCATTTTCCAGAGACATAAAGTGCACGCGAACGAAGTCGCGGGCTTCAGCTAGTTAGTAATATTTAAACACTTCCTACAGGTACATCACGCTCGTACTCCCAAGGTCGCAATATTACTCACGTCACAGAATAAGCTATTTCACTGTGTATGTTTTTAAAAATACCAGTGTAATTTTTTTTAAAATCAGCGAGAGCGTTGGTTAATCAATGAAGTAGTAATTAACATTTCAAAAACCCTTTAAACGCGAGCGTCGGATATATGCGACAAACATTGTCGGGCCCATTCCGCAAAGGTCTGAATTCGGAAAAATGACAAAAAAAAAATGCTCGTTTGGCACATAACTTACGTATCCATGTCCGTTTTTGGTTGTAGATAGGTATTTTAGATTTACCATGTCTCGCGCTGGGGGCACGACAACTGATATAAAGTCTCGCGGTGAAAGGGTTAAGAATTGGAACGTAATGGTGACATCTCGCTATCTCTTTCGTACGCGTAAGGCCTAATAGCGTGACGTCAAGAGCGCTTTACATGCGTCTATTTGACAGTTTCCCCTTTCATCAAATTTTAAAAGCTTACAACTTACTTAATTTTGAGCAGACAAAAAAAATTGTCGGTTTCGGATTATGTACCTGGGCGACCGAGCTTTGCTCGGTTACATCTCAAACATTAACTATTTTTTTTAACTAGTCTAAAAACAATGCAAAATAAAAAATTATATATAAACTTAAACATAAAAAAAAAACAAAAGTAAGTCACCGAGTGGGATTCGAACCCGTAACACTCTTTCTAGCAGTCGGTATCCTTAACCGCTGAGCTAAAAACAGGCGGTCGGCGCGCCGAAATTAGCGACCATATTCTGCGTGGAAAGAAAAACGCATGAAAACTCGAAAACACGCGTTTTCCCAAAAATAAAACTTGTGTAGATCGATTGTTTACCCCCGAAAACCTCCATATACAGTTTTTCAGCGAAATCGTTAGAGCCGTTTTCGAGATCACAGAAATTTATAAATAAATCTATATATATACAAGAATTGCTCGTTTAAAGGTATAAGATATATGAATAATAAGGACTGTCCGTTAGTGTATCTCAATGGTACATTAAGGGATAGACCTCCGTAGATGCAGCCATCTCACTTTTTAGATAAAAAGGTACTAAAAGGCCTCTTCATGTTGGCTTCGGTCTCATGAACGCCTCAAAGGACCGGGTCCCTATGGACCCGTGGCTGAAAAGCGTACCAACTGAATAATAAAAATAATTGAGTAAAATAAAGTATGTAATAATAAGTAAGTAAAGTCAAATTCCTCACCGTGCCATCCCGGTCCCGATGCACCCTGGAGAAGTGGTCCCGGTAGTAGTACGCGTTCGAGAACGTTCTGTCGCACTGGAACAAGACATCATCATTTCAGCCGCATTACGTCCACTGCTGGACATAGGTCTCATCCAAAGATCTCCAAAATGACTGATCAAGAACGGCCTGCAAGCGCTTTCCAGCGACCCTGGTCAGTCTTTTGACCACCTTGTAGGGTGTTCTACGCTTCGCTTGCCAGTACGCGGTCGCCATTCGAGAGCATTTTTGTTGTATACCACTAGTTGCCCCCCCCCCCCCCCCTTTGCCATTAGTTCACACCCTTATAATCCTCACCTCCTCGCACTTGAACTCTATCCCCTTGCTCCCGCCTTGTTACTTGCCCCCTCTAAGCCACTAGCTGCTGCCCCCCCTTTGCCATCGGCTTACCCCCGTGTAATTTTCATCTTCCCGCACTTAAACCCCATCCCCTCGCCCCGCCCTATTACTTGCCCCCTCTATACCATTAGCTGCCCCCCCCCCCCTCCTTGCCATCGACTCACCCCCGTATAATCCTCATATCTTCGAACTTGAACCAAATCCCCACGCCCCGTATTGTCACTTGCCCCCTCTATGCCACTAGCTGTTGCCCCCCCCCCCCCCTTGCCATCCGCTCACTCCCTGCAATCCTCACCTCCTCGCACTTGAACCCCACCCCCTCCCCGCCGCCGTGCCGCTCCGCAACGTGTTCCACCAACAGGCCCTCGTCCGCGAAGTGCTCCCCGCACTGCACGCACGGGACGGCAACCCCGCATGCGGTCTGGTGCCGGTTGAGCGCCGTGGCGTTGTGGAACTTGATGCCGCAGTCTACAAAAACCAATTAGCTTAGGAAGCGTCAGTAAACTTAGCTGTAAGTACACTTACTTACAGCTAAGTTTACTGCCGCCTTTCGGTTTCTGTTGACGTCAGATCACTATCTGACGTCAACATTTACCTTTTAAGAAACCGAAAGGAATAGCGCGTTCTTGAGTATCGCGGTTCTTGAGATAGAGCCTGGTGACAGACAGACGGACAGACAGCGAAGTCTTAGTAATAGGGGGTACCTTTTTTACTCTTTGGGTACGGAACCCTAAAAAATTACAATTATCAAGTGATACAACTATCCAAGGATAAATAAATGACTTTTGATTTGAAAAAAAAAGGATTTTTGAAAAAAAAAAAGGAGGTGAAACGCCATCAATGAGTGCCACTCAATGATGTTATGTTGTTTTATAACTGACTTCCGTTGAACATCTCCCGGCTCCATCATCGGAATAGCTCATTAGACTTCATAATATTGTATTGTCATCCAACTTACACAAGTATGCAAAAGTTCGGCTAAATTAAAAATTGAGTTGCAAGATTTGACCTAAACAAAAATTCATACATACATACAAGATACATTGCAAATTAAATAAAAGCTTGTCTATATCTATACATATAATAAAACAGTAAAAAAATGTGTCTGTACACTGAATACATTTTCAAAAAAAATATTTAGGGCGATGGAGACATAGCAATAGAGTAAGAATTTAAAAAAAGGTTTGTCTGTTTGCCTGTTCGTGCACGCTAATCTCCGGAGATACTGGACGGATTCGAAGGCAACGTTTTTTGTTTTATAGCTGTTAAGTCTAGGCAACATTTAGGGTATAAATTATAATTGATTTTGGATAATGGAACACCTGATGCAGAACTATAATGGTCCAGCTAAACTATAAGGAATATAAAAATGACGCCTTAGCAAAAGTTGTTCAGCCTGAAGAGCATTTTCATAAAGTCTACGTGAACGAAGTCGCGGGCTTTGGCTAGTTATAAATAAAATATAATAAATATATTACCTTCACAGTCCAAAAACGGCATATCAGACCTATGTCTCTGGATCAGGTGATACTTGAGCAACTGGGCGCTGGGAAACCCGTCGCCACATAGTACGCACCCCGCCAAGTCACACCTCTTCAACGACATATGTCTCTCTAAGGCCTCCTCACTCGAAAACTTCCCACTACACTCCGCACAACTAAAAACAGCCGCCAAATTTTTATGCACTCGGGCCTTATGAAACTTCATTCCCCTCTCATTAATAAAAGATTCCCCGCACATTTCGCACCAAGGCAACTCGGCCGCGTGTACCAATCTTACGTGGGAGAAATAAGACGTTATTTTCCCGAATTCTCTTTTGCAAAACTGACATTCGTGTTTTTGTCCCTTGTGCGATAAATGGTGAGAAAGCGCCGTCTCTTGCCTCTTAGTTTTGAAAGAACACTGTTTACATGTATACAGTTCCCTGTGTGATTTCATGTGATATTTCATTTTGGCTAAATATGTGAATCGGGAGTTGCATATTTTGCATGGGAACCTTAGTTTCGGGTTGTGGTCCCGTTCGTAGTGTGTGTTAAGTTTGTCTTTGCTGGTGAAGTTTTTGGCGCAATCTTCACATTTGATGGGTGCTCGGCTGGTTTTGTGCTTCTTCTTCTCTTCTAGTTCCGCGTACTGTTCGTTCTCAGACAAGAATGTTACGTCGAAATTCACAGATTTGGCGAAGTCTATGATATCTTTATCTAGAAATTTTACCTTTGTGTATCGTGGTTTGGTCTTTAGTGCCTTGGGACAAAGAAATTAAAGAGTTATTGGAAGTAGTTAGTATAAAGAAGGTATTAGTTCAAGAATTTTTCAAAACTAAAAAATTAAAAATACATAAAAATAAATAAAGTTTGCGACGAATCGATAACCTCCTCCTTGTTTTGAAGTCGGTTGAATAAAGTGAATGTTAAGATTCATTATTTGTTCGTTTGTTACCTCTTCATGCTTCAACCACTGAACCTATTTAGATGAAATTTGGTATGGATGTAGTTTGGAATCCAGAAGGACATAGTTTATTTTTAGAAAGTTTTTATTCCGAAATTCCCACAGATGACTTCGCACGCACAGCTAGTTTTTAAATAATCTAACTAATGTGCAAAAGACATTTTTCAGACATCATGCCTATTCTTATTGTAGGTATATTCAACTTGGCTCCCATTTTCACATTGATGTTTTTGGTGGGAAAATATACCCGTGCGAAGCCGGGGCGGGCCGCTAGTTCAAGATAATAAATAAATATATAGGGACGAATTACACTGATTGAGCTAGCCCCAAAGTAAGTTCGAGACTTGTGTTATGGGATACTAACTCAACGATACTATATTTTACTAGCTGACCCGGCAGACTTCGTACTGCCAAATATAGCCTGTCAAAATGTACGTTTGTATGGGAAAAAGAAAAGGGCTGTTTTTAGGGTTTTTCCGGCAATTATTCGATTTTTTCTCGCCGTAAAAATCATCTTTAAACAACGAACATTTAAAAATAATAATTGGCCAAATTGGTCCAGCCGTTGTTGAGTTATGGGCTTACCAACACATTTTGCGATTCATTTTTATATTATAGATTACAAATACATGTAAAGATAAACATCCAAGACCCAGGACTACTTGAAAAAGGTCATTTTTCAACTTGCCTTGACCGGGGATCGAACCCAGAACCTCTGCATGACTAGCATGGTGACATCTACGCCACGGAGGTCATCAGTTCAAGATAGAAGAGCTAACATACCTTATTCTTCACTTTAGCAACTTCCTTCTTATCAGCATCAATCAGAAACGCTATAGCGACATTGTCCTGTTCATTATCATTATCCGAATCTTCTTCCTTTGCTTCTTCATCCTGGACTTCTTCATCATCGTCAAGAAATTCTTCTTTCAGATCGAAAACTTCGATTTTCTCTTCTAATGTGTCTTCTTCTTCAAATGTGTCTGTGTACTCGAGCGTTTGTACTACGGACTTCGCGTATGGGAGCTGGCCCATGTACGTGGAGATATCTACGTCATCTAACTGAAAAAAAAAAACAGTAAATACCTACATATACTTTATATTTTGCTCTCTCTACAAAGCAATATTGAAATTGTTTAATATTAGTGTTTTGGAGTCAAATAGAGCTTTTATTTATTTATCTTATACCTTTAAACGAGCAATTCTTGTATATATATATATATTTATTTATAAATTTCTGTGATCTCGAAAACGGCTCTAACGATTTCACAATCGATCTAGATTAGTTTTATGTTTGGGAAAACGCGTGTTTTCGAGTTTTCATGCGTTTTTCTTTCCACGCAGAATATGGTCGCTAATTTCGTCGCGCCGCGACCGCCTTGATTTAGCTCAGTGGTTAAGGATACGGGTTCGAATCCCACTGGGTGACTTACTTTTGTTTTTTTTTATTTTTAAGTTTATATTTTTTTTTATTTTGCATTGTTTTTAGACAAGTTTAAAAAAAATTAGTTAATGTTTGAGATGTAACCGAGCAAAGCTCGGTCGCCCAGGTACTTTATTTTTATAAGCCGAGAATGGGTCCCTAGGAGTGTCCATTTTGTATGTGACGTGAACCGTATGTCTAGAGTAATAAGAACGTAATTGGCTTGCAATGCACTTCTAGGTACATATCTAATCAAAAAGGTGCAGAGTTCTGACGCGAGCTAAATTAAACCATATCGTTAACGACATTAAGTAGATATTTCTTTGAATTCCTTTGCTGAGTAAGATTTCTGTACGTTAGTACTGGTACTTATTCTGTGATTAAAGGAGATGGCTAAATAGAAGTATGGGCGACTGCCCTAGCAATGTATAAACATAGTGTATCGTAATGCTGAATAGCTGTATATTAATATTTCATGTAAAAAAAGTTTCAGGAACTTTTGAAACGACAACAATTTTAAAAATAAAATCATTGAAATCCCTTCCCCGATCGATTGGTTACAAACGCTTTTGCTAACTCTTAATCATAATCGATAGGCAGGCAAGTCCGTGTAGAATAGCTAAAGGTCAGTAGGCAGGCGATCACACACAATAGTCTGGTAAACAAACAAGGGTCAAAGTAAAAAGAAAAAAGTACTTTGAAAACTTGAAAACGCAACAGACGCAACGGTACAACGAACACCAGTGTTGCCAGATTACCCGCATATTATCGATTATTTATCGATTTTATTTTTTAATTTTTTATAAAATCTACTATATTCTCGGTCAAAGGGTCTCGTTGGCTTCGCACGGGTGGCGGGTATGCTCTCGTCGAGAGTCTTCTCGGCCGAACCTCGGCGAGCGTGTACCGCTGGCATTACAATGTTTAAAGTTATTTCTTAACGGTAATGCAGTAGGTATTTGTATTTGTCTATTAGTTCACCAACAGTTTGGGTAACAATCATTTTTATAATATTACCATGTTTAATACAACTTGCAATTATAGTTCGGTAAGGCGAGTAAACCTTTAAAACTCTCACTGCCAAGTTAAAAGACACAATAGAAAATCTATTGTTTGGGTACCGCCAGCGGACCCCATTGGCAGGGGTACCTATGATTAATTATTTCGATTATAGTTAAATTCAATAATCGTTTGGCTTACATAGGTAACAAATAGAAACTCCTATCTGGCAACACTTAGGTAGAAGTCAATGGAGGAAATGAGGAAACTCAAATAAAAAACTTATAATTGCGTATTATTTTACCGAAGTTCTAGAGTAAAAATGAAAACATAAGAATTCATTAATGAATATTTCGGTTTTACAGGATACTACAAAATCTTTATACATTCTTAGGGCAGTCGTTTAGCCATCTCCTTTACCACTCCGGAATCAAGGCTAAGGCTCAATTTACACTGCGGCAGAATGGAAGCAAAGCGACAAAATCGTTCTTAGCATAATGAACTTTATGTCAATCACGTAATGTTCAAACTGAATTTGAGTCCGTCATGTGCGGAAGTTAGCGACTCGGCGCGTTTCGGCGCGAGTCGCCGCCGGCAACTCCTTAGTTTGAACATTAAAAGATTGATATAAAGTTTATTATGCTATGTACGATTTCGTCGCTTCGCTTCGATTCCGCCGCAGTGTAAATTAAGCCTTATAATATACTAGCAGTCCATCCCGGCTTCGCCCGTGGTACATACATAGCCTATGTCACTCAGGGATAACATACCTATCCAACAGTGAAAGAATTTTTAAAATCGATCCAGTAGTTTCGGAGCCTATTCAATACAATGAAACAAACAAATCTTTCCTCTTTATAATATTAGTGTAGAAGTGTAGATAAATAAATGTAGGTATATTTTCGACACCTATACGGGGAGTGTCACAGCTGAGTTAACAAACATAAGCGCGGCTAGGGTTGCCAGGTCGCCAAACCTAAAAGCCGGACAGACCAGCCAGTTTGGCCGGACATTTGGGTACAAAAGCCGGACACCCTACATTATTGAGGATTTTGTCTCAGCATTAGGTACAACAAAAAAAATGTATGTAAAACCAAGCTTTTTTGATTATTATCATAAATATTGCCGTCACGCAACGCAACGTATGGCACGTGCGCTATCAATCGAGGAATGAACAATAACGACAGAGCGCAGGGGCACAGATTACTAATAAGTTACTACGTAACAGATACATCACTTCCCTACAAACGCCAAATACCTACGCTTTATTTAACTAAACTTTCTAGCTGTCAAGCGACGCGAGGAAATATGAGCCTAACTGCTTTGACTCAACGGAGCGTTTTAAGTGCACAGCGGGCGATGACGTCGGCCGTTGTGAGATTACCTTAGGGTTGACTCAATGTTGTAAAATACAAAAATGAACGTGACGCATATAGAGATGGGCGGTGGGTATATACCCAATCTACCCATTTGGGAATATACCCGGTAGATTGGGTAAATACCCGGTAAATACCCGTATCTACCCATTTGGTGGGTAGATTGAATTTTATGAGCAATTAATTCGCAATTCGTATCCGAAAGTGTGTACAAGCGCTGTAATATGCTTAAAATGCAGGTAGACGTCAAATCTGACATTAAAGTATATGAAACCACCATACTAATCATACTTTGAAAGTAGCCTCTTTGATTTATTATCATTTTTTTGCTGGGAGGTGCGCAAAGACATACTTATAAGTGTTTCAATGAGCAATCTGACATCAAATGCGATGTCAATATATGAACACCCTCATACATATATAGAGAGTACGTATCTTTGCTTGCTCATACAAGAGTCAAAACTAAGGATGTCGGGGTTGGTCGCGGAACAAAAGATATTCGTATCGATGAGTTCTTCGATCCCCCATCAACTTTTTATAACATTTCACGCAAAATAGTATGCCGGGTATTTACCCGTATCTACCCGTTGTATGGGAACATACAAATTGACAGGTCTAAGTTCATATTTTTTGCTGGCAAATGTTTGTAGACCTAATTACATAGTAAAATGATCAATCAGACATCAAATGCGATGCCAATATACGAGCACCCTCATACATATATAGAGATTAGGTATCTTTGACTGCTCATATAAAAGCCAAAACTACTGATTTCAGGGTTGGTCGCGAAACAAAACATATTCGTATCAACGTGTTCTTTCATCCCCCATCAACTTATTATAACATTTCCCACAAAATAGTATGCCGGGTATTTACCCGTATCTACCCTTTGTATGGGAACATATAAATTGACAGGTCTAAGTTCATCTTTTTTGCTGGCAAATGTATGTAGACCTAATTATATAGACAAATGATCAATCAGACATCAAATGCGATGCCAATATACGAGCACCCTCATACATATATAGAGAGTACGTATCTTTGATTGCTCATACAAGAGCCAAAACTAAGGATTTCGGGGTTGGTCGCGGAACAAAAGATATTCGTATCAACGAGTTCTTTTATTCCCCATCAACGTATTACAACATTTCCCGCAATATAGTATGCCGGGTATTTACCCGTATCTACCCGTTGTATGGGAACATACAAATTAACAGGTCTAAGATTACACTTTTTGCTGGCAAACGTAAGTAGACCTAATAAGATGTTAAAATGAGCAATCAGAGATCAAATGCGATGTCAATATACGAGCACCCTCATACATGTATAGAGATTAGGTATCTTTGACTGCTAATTTAAGAGCCAAAACTACTAATTTCGGGGTTGGTCTCGGAACAAAAGATATTCGTTTAGACGAGTTCTTCGATCCCCTATCAACTTGTCATATCATTTCCCACAAAATAGTATGCCGGGTATTTACCCGTATCTACCTGTTGTATGGGAACATACAAATTGACAGGTCTAACTTTATATTTTTTGCTGGCAAATCTTTGTAGACCTAACTAGATGTTAAAATGTGCAATCAGACATCAGATGCGATGTCAATATACGAGCACCCTCATACATGTATAGAGATTAGGTATCTTTGACTTCTAATTTAAGAGCCAAAACTACTGATTTCGGGGTTGGTCTCGGAACAAAAGATATTCGTTTAGACGAGTTCTTCGATCCCCCATCAACTTGTCATATCATTTCCCACAAAATAGTATGCCGGGTATTTACCCGTATCTACCCATTGTATGGAAACATACAAATTAACAGGTCTAAGATTACACTTTTTGCTGGCAAACGTAAGTAGACCTAATAAGATGTTAAAATGAGCAATCAGAGATCAAATGCGATGTCAATATACGAGCACCTCATACATGTATAGAGATTAGGTATCTTTGACTGCTAATTTAAGAGCCAAAACTACTGATTTCGGAGTTAGTCTCGGAACGAAAGATATTCGTTTAGACGAGTTCTTCGATTCCCCATCAACTTGTCATATCATTTCCCACAAAATAGTATGCCGGGTATTTACCCGTATCTACCCGTTGTATGGGAACATACAAATTGACAGGTCTAACTTTATATTTTTTGCTGGCAAATATTTGTCGACCTAACTAGATGTTAAAGTGTGCAATTAGACATCAAATGCGATGTCAATATACGAGCACCCTCATACATGTATAGAGATAAGGTATCTTTGACTGCTAATTTAAGAGCCAAAACTACTGATTTCGGGGTTGGTCTCGGAACAAAAGATATTCGTTTAGACAAGTTCTTCGATCCCCCATCAACTTGTCATAACATTTCCTACAAAATAGTATGCCGGGTATTTACCCGTATCTACCCGTTGTATGGGAACATACAAATTGACAGGTCTAACTTTATATTTTTTGCTGGCAAATATTTGTCGACCTAACTAGATGTTAAAATGTGCAATCAGACATCAAATGCGATGTCAATATACGAGCACCCTCATACATGTATAGAGATAAGGTATCTTTGACTGCTAATTTAAGAGCCAAAACTACTGATTTCGGGGTTGGTCTCGAAACAAAAGATATTCGTTTAGACGAGTTCTTCGATCCCCCATCAACTTGTCATAACATTTCCCACGAAATAGTATGCCGGGTATTTACCCGTATCTACCCGTTGTATGGGAACATACAAATTAACAGGTCTAAGATTACACTTTATGCTGGCAAACGTAAGTAGACCTAATAAGATGTTAAAATGAGCAATCAGAGATCAAATGCGATGTCAATATACGAGCACCCTCATACGTGTATAGAGATTAGGTATCTTTGACTGCTAATTTAAGAGCCAAAACTACTGATTTCGGGGTTGGTCTCGGAACAAAAGATATTCGTTTAGACGAGTTCTTCGATCCCCCATCAACTTGTCATAACATTTCCCACAAAATAGTATGCCGGGTATTTACCCGTATCTACCCGTTGTATGGGAACATACAAATTGACAGGTCTAACTTTATATTTTTTGCTGGCAATTCTTTGTAGACCTAACTAGATGTTAAAATGTGCAATCAGACATCAAATGCGATGTCAATATACGAGCACCCTCATACATGTATAGAGATTAGGTATCTTTGACTGCTAATTTAAGCCAAAACTACTGATTTCGGGGTTGGTCTCGGAACAAAAGTTATTCGTTTAGACGAGTTCTTCGATCCCCCATCAACTTGTCATACCATTTCGCACAAAATAGTATGCCGGGTATTTACCCGTATCTACCCGTTCTATGGGAACATACAAATTAACAGGTCTAAGATTACACTTTATGCTGGCAAACGTAAGTAGACCTAATAAGATGTTAAAATGAGCAATCAGAGATCAAATGCGATGTCAATATACGAGCACCCTCATACGTGTATAGAGATTAGGTATCTTTGACTGCTTATCCAAGAGCCAAAACTACTGATTTCGGGGTTGGTCTCGTATTAAAAGTTATTCGTATAGATGAGTTCTTCGATCCCCCATTAACTTGTCATAACATTTCCCACAAAATAGTATGCCGGGTATTTACCCGTATCTACCCGTTGTATGGAAACATACAAATTAACAGGTCTAAAATTACACTTTTTGCTGGCAAACGTAAGTAGACCTAATAAGAAGTTAAAATGAGCAATCAGAGATCAAATGCGATGTCAATATACGAGCACCCTCATACATGTTTAGAGAGTGGGTATCTTTGACTGCTTATCCAAGAGCCAAAACTACTGATTTCGGGGTTGGTCTCGGAACAAAAGATATTCGTATAGATGAGTTCTTTGATCCCCCATCAACTTGTTATAACATTTTCCACAAAATAGTATGCCGGGTATTTACCCGTATCTACCCGTTGTATGGAAACATACAAATTGACAGGTCTATGTTTACATTTTTTGCTGGCAAATATTTGTCGACCTAACTAGATGTTAAAGTGTGCAATTAGACATCAAATGCGATGTCAATATACGAGCACCCTCATACATGTATAGAGATAAGGTATCTTTGACTGCTAATTTAAGAGCCAAAACTACTGATTTCGGGGTTGGTCTCGGAACAAAAGATATTCGTTTAGACAAGTTCTTCGATCCCCCATCAACTTGTCATAACATTTCCTACAAAATAGTATGCCGGGTATTTACCCGTATCTACCCGTTGTATGGGAACATACAAATTGACAGGTCTAACTTTATATTTTTTGCTGGCAAATATTTGTCGACCTAACTAGATGTTAAAATGTGCAATCAGACATCAAATGCGATGTCAATATACGAGCACCCTCATACATGTATAGAGATAAGATATCTTTGACTGCTAATTTAAGAGCCAAAACTACTGATTTCGGGGTTGGTCTCGAAACAAAAGATATTCGTTTAGACGAGTTCTTCGATCCCCCATCAACTTGTCATAACATTTCCCACAAAATAGTATGCCGGGTATTTACCCGTATCTACCCGTTGTATGGAAACATACAAATTAACAGGTCTAAGATTACACTTTTTGCTGGCAAACGTAAGTAGACCTAATAAGATGTTAAAATGAGCAATCAGAGATCAAATGCGATGTCATTATACGAGCACCCTCATACATGTATAGAGATTAGGTATTTTTGCCTGCTAATTTAAGAGCCAAAACTACTGATTTCGGGGTTGGTCTCGGAACAAAAGATATTCGTTTAGACGAGTTCTTCGATCCTCCATCAACTTGTCATAACATTTCCCACAAAATAGTATGCCAGGTATTTACCCGTATCTACCCGTTGTATGGGAACATACAAATTGACAGGTCTAACTTTATATTTTTTGCTGGCAAATATTTGTAGACCTAACTAGATGTTAAAATGTACAATCAGACATCAAATGCGATGTCAATATACGAGCACCCTCATACATGTATAGAGATTAGGTATCTTTGACTGCTAATTTAAGAGCCAAAACTGCTGATTTCGGGGTTGGTCTCGGAACAAAAGATATTCGTTTAGACGAATTCTTCGATCCCCATCAACTTGTCATAACATTTCCCACAAAATAGTATGCCGGGTATTTACCCGTATCTACCCGTTGTATGGGATCATACAAATTGACAGGTCTAACTTTATATTTTTTGCTGGCAATTCTTTGTAGACCTAACTAGATGTTAAAATGTGCAATCAGACATCAAATGCGATGTCAATATACGAGCACCCTCATACATGTATAGAGATTAGGTATCTTTGACTGCTAATTTAAGCCAAAACTACTGATTTCGGGGTTGGTCTCGGAACAAAAGTTATTCGTTTAGACGAGTTCTTCGATCCCCCATCAACTTGTCATACCATTTCGCACAAAATAGTATGCCGGGTATTTACCCGTATCTACCCGTTGTATGGGAACATACAAATTAACAGGTCTAAGATTACACTTTATGCTGGCAAACGTAAGTAGACCTAATAAGATGTTAAAATGAGCAATCAGAGATCAAATGCGATGTCAATATACGAGCACCCTCATACGTGTATAGAGATTAGGTATCTTTGAATGCTTATAAAAGAGCCAAAACTACTGATTTCGGGGTTGGTCTCGTATTAAAAGTTATTCGTATAGATGAGTTCTTCGATCCCCCATTAACTTGTCATAACATTTCCCACAAAATAGTATGCCGGGTATTTACCCGTATCTACCCGTTCTATGGGAACATACAAATTAACAGGTCTAAGATTACACTTTTTGCTGGCAAACGTAAGTAGACCTAATAAGAAGTTAAAATGAGCAATCAGAGATCAAATGCGATGTCAATATACGAGCACCCTCATACATGTTTAGAGAGTGGGTATCTTTGACTGCTTATCCAAGAGCCAAAACTACTGATTTCGGGGTTGGTCTCGGAACAAAAGATATTCGTATAGATGAGTTCTTTGATCCTCCATCAACTTGTTATAACATTTTCCACAAAATAGTATGCCGGGTATTTACCCGTATCTACCCGTTGTATGGAAACATACAAATTGACAGGTCTATGTTTACATTTTTTGCTGGCAAACGTAAGTAGACCTAATTATATGTTAAAATAAGTAATCAGATAACAAATAAGATGGCATCTGTATATTTTATATGGAAAGCATCAGTGATTTTAATCTTTGATATTTTTTCTTTTAGAGATATTCATCGTTTTATACATTATATAACCTTTTTGTATATTTCTACACATAAATAGTGGACTCACACAAATTTTTAAATAAATATTCCAATCTACCCACCCAAACGGGTAGATACGGGTATATACCCGGTGCATATCGGGTAAATACCCAAGCGTGGGTAAATACCCGGGTAGATGCCCATCTCTAGACGCATATTTATGAAAAGAAATTTTATTAAAAAGGATCTATAGATGATTTGTCTTTAAAAGTTGTGACGTAATAAGAGCGTGTGATTTTCATAGAAACTTCATTAACTGTGGATGTACCGTACATCGCAATGAGTAACATACGATATTGAGTAATTCTTTATAGCATACTTTCTAGTTCACGTAAATCGTTGTTATATACTTTACTAGAGGAGCTCGGTGGCCCGCACTAGCACTTTAGCATGTAAAGCGGCCGGAGCGGAGCAAGTGCGGACCACCGGGCGTGGTCCGCACTTGGATGGGTGACCACAAGTGGCATAAAAATTGAGCTCCTCTGTGTTTCGGAAGGCACGTATAAGCCATTGGTCCCGGCTGTCATATTGTATGGCAGTCGTTAAGCTATGTCAGATGCCTTTAGGCAGCTTGAAAAATCTGAAACCAGTGTTGGCCACTTACACACACGAAAAACAACAACATATACTATCTGGATACAGTACATCGATGTTAAACTTTCGACGTTCAGTAGGACAATCAAACTTCATACCTACAAAATAATCTGATTGGACGAGTCAGTACCAAATCCTATTCTATACGACTGCCTACAGTTAACGAAAAAAAACACACTTTCCTCGTCTTTTGGCAATGTGAAAAACGACAATTTTTTATTGGTTCTTTGATTTTGACATTGGAATATCGCACAATAATGTCTAGACATTGTTAAATATAACGCTTGTTTATATTGTAAATATAATATAAATATAAGAAGATATTACACAAACAATACGCAGTAAGCAAGTCTCATGCACGCGACTACACAGGCCGGAGTGCGGCGCCCCTTTGCCACTTGGGCGTTAGAAAACACGGCTAGCCGGTAGGTACATTTTGAGCGATCTTGATCGAGTGACGGAGGCCTGGCAGGGGGGCGGGCGACAGGCGGCGGCGGGGCGCCCCTCGGCCTGCGTGAGCGACCGACGCGATATTCGACTCTCGTCGCCTGCGCTCGGCCGCGCTCGGCGCTCGGTCGTTCATGAAATGTAAAAAGCCTAACAAAAGCCGGACAGGCCGGACACAAACAACAACAAAGAACAGAATTGAAACCGGGTGCCCGTCACAGACACACCGGCCACCGGGCGTTCTTATTCGGCGCTCAGTCGCAATCTAGCGCTTGCCGAGAGAACATTATGATCTCAGTAAAGACGTATACGTGAACGTCTATATAAATACGTCTCTGACTTACATATTACAATAAATTTATTTCTGTTTTTCCTAAAGCATGGTACAGAATGCATTAGCTTCAAGTTCACCATTTGTACCATTATTATAATTATAATTATACTAGTGGCAGCGCGCGGCTTCGCCCGCGTTAACCACTTGAGTGAAGTCGCGGGCGTGATGCAATATAGCCTATAGTCTTCCTCGATAAACGACCTATCTAATACCAAAAGAATTTTTCAAATCGGACCAGTGGTTCCTGAGATTAGCGCGTTCAAACAAACAAACAAACAAACTCTTCAGCTTTATATATAAAGTATGGATTATTTTCAATAAAGATATAGTAAATAAATCTATACATATAATAAAACAGTAAAAAAAGGGTGTCGGTACATCAAAAATATTTCGAGAAAAAATATTGGGGCCGATGGAGACGTAATAATGAAATAAGATTTTTTTTTTAAATGTCTGTCTGTTTGTCTGTTTGTACACGCTAATCTCCGGAAATACTGGACGGATTCGAATGGAACTTTTTTGTTATATAGCTGTTAAGCCTGGGTTACTAAAAGGGTATAATTGATTTTGGAAAATGGAACACCTGATGCAGATCCATAATGGTCCAGCTAAACTATAAGAAATATAAAAATGACGCCGTAGTAAAAGTCATTCAGCCTGATTCGCGAGCTTCGGCTAGTATAAAATAAAATTCTTTGTTTTTAATAAATTTCCCACTCCACAAACAAATCTATTAAATTCATAACTCGTTGCCATGCAAGATTTTTGAGATCCCTGTTGTGATATTCTCTTAACTGCGTGGCCCACAAACCTATTGCTGCATCAATAAAATACATTCTCTTATGTCCGCCATTTTTCTATAAACTCCGAGCGAAACGTCTATACGCAACTGCAGTCGTGCGTACTGAGGCGAAATCGCCGGCGCCGGGTTCGACCGGGCAATGGTATAATAAAATAAGGTATTCTCTTCCCGTGACAGCTGATGACGTAGGTGAAACTTGACTACGTCAACAGTTTGATGTGTTACCACTGTGTGAAATTGAATTACCCGAACGTAATGCATTTTTGAACTTTATATACCAATTTTAAATTAATTAAATTTCACACAGTGGCAACAATATTAATATCAATTTTTAAAATATTGGATTGATGAATCACGCGAGAATCGCGAGATACTAAATAGCTAAGTTACTTAATATTCGTGAACTTATTGAGAAAGTCCTTAAATTTACTGAAAAGAACAATCAGTGGCAACACTTTGTGACGTAGTCAAGTTCCATCTCGGGAAGAGAATACCTGTTTTATTATACCATGGATCGGGCCTAGTCTGTAACGATATACGGGGCTACCGTGTAATCCACGCCTCTTTCTTACCTGTCAGAACGTTCTTACCGGCGACGTCGTCGGCCGGTGGCTTGCTCGGTTCGCCTAGAAAGGTCTGTGACGGGCAGTACATTTTGTATGGCATTCTTGCCTTCCGGTTGCAGTCTGTTCTTTGCTGTTCTAGGTAAAACAGAATAGAAACGGTAGGTCTGTGGCCGCGCTAAATTGCGTAATAAGAAATACTAGATAGATAGACAGGCCGCTTACACATTTCCCATGGAATTCAGCGGCAACCAACAAGTTGTAGGTCTTCTGGCAGCGTTCCCGGAACGCGGAGAACTTCTGCAGCAGCACTGCGCAGATGCTGCACAGCAGCTTGGTGTGCGGGTCCTCGAGCTGGCAATGACATGAAACTTATTATTTTGTGGCATTTTATTTTCTTTACAGTACCAAATAATTTATTGTTGATCCAGGAAAATACACAATAAGTTTGAACATGAGTCTAATCAGTAAAACAGTTGCTGTTATATGGGGTCGCAGGTTGCTGGAAAGCGCTGGATGCAGGCCGCTCTTGATCGGTCATTTTGGAAATCTATGGGAGAGGCCTATGTCCAGCAGTGGACGTTATGCGGCTGAAATGATGATGGTGATGATGGGGTCACGGGTTAGCAGTACGGGGCTAACCATTTGACAACTTCCATGGTACTAAGTTATGGTTCATCCACTTCTTCACGCACAAACGGCTGGACCATATTTAATAAAATTTGGTACACAGGAAGGTGACAGCCTCAAAGGGCCATGAAAAGGAGTATGCTAGGGTTTACAAAAAGAGACAGGAAAAGAGCTGAGGACATAAAACGCATAACAAAGGTTGAAGATGCACCAACAAAAACTAGAAAACTTAAATGGAGATGGACAGGCCACATGCTCAGAGAGAATAAAAATAAATGGACCAAGGATTTAACAGAATGGACACCGAGATTCTAAACAAAAAGGAAAAAGGGAAGACAAAAGAAGCGGTGGTCTGACGACATAAAAAAGATTGGGGGCCCATTATGGCAGAGAGCGGCAAGATCTAGGGAGGCTTGGAAGAAGCTGGAAGAGGCCTTTGTGTCTCAAGACACGCCAACCACAAAAGTTGGCAATTAGAGGCTAATAAATAAATAAATATTATATTAACATATGGATGTCAGACGTGGGCAAACACACAAAAACAAAACCAAGAACTGATCACTTGCCAAAGAGCAATGGAAAGGAGCATATTAGGTTACACAAGAAAAGACAGAAAAAGAGCTATAGATATTAGACAAAAAACAAAGGTGGAAGATGTCATAACCAAATCAAAAACTCTCAAATGGAGGTGGACAGGCCATATCCTCAGAGAATTTAGGAACAAATGGACTAAAGACATAACAGAATGGACCCCCAGATTCAAAACAAAAAGAAAAATAGGAAGACAAAGAAAGCGTTGGTCTGACGACATTAAAAAAACAGCGGGTCCATTATGGTATAGAAAAGCCAAAATAAGAGAAGAGTGGAAAAAGCTGGAAGAGGCTTTCGTGTCGCAAGACACGCCGATACCCAACAACTGATAAAAAAAAAAAAAATATTGAAGAAAATTTCTTAAATGTGTTGGCAAATAAAAGCTAAATAAAATAAAAAAAATAAATAAATAAATAAATTAAACAGCTGACAGCCTGGATTAACACAGGCTACTTTTTCCGCGAGTAACACCGCGGGCCGCAACTAGTAAGTTAAAACATTTATTTTTTTTTAGTTTAAATCTGTTTTGTCACGTTTTATTAAAAGATATTAAAGTAATAAAATATATTCGTTCGGAAATTGCCTTTTTCAAATTGTCCTGGTCTGGAATGTTTATCTATATATGTATTTGTTATAAAATATAGTATCGTTGAGTTAGTACCCCATAACACAAGTCTTGAACTTACTTTGGGGCTAGCTCAATCAGTGTAATTTCTCCCTATATATTTATATTATTTATATCTTACCGAATTTCCAACAAGTTCAACATAGCTCCTCGTTAGTCCAATTTTGTGAATATTATACAGTTTACAGCTGGAAGACAGACATCCTCGACACAGGGCAACAGTTGTCGTCGACATTATTGTGTTCTAAATAAGAAATATCATTAGGGTGTTTTTTATCTAGCCTGATAAATTACCTAAATAAAAATATCTTCATTTAATTACTTCTTTTGTTTTTATTTGTACATTATAATCTCCAATCATTCTAATAGAAACGCAACTAAAATATAAATAAAGCAATGTGACATTGACAAATACAATGTCAATCTGACTTTGACATGTGTACCATTAGATCAATTTTTGCTTTAGTTATTATTAGACGAAAGCCAAAGTTTTATACATTCTAGTTCTAGAATACTTTACTCTTTGCTTACGAAGTGGCAAAGCCGCTCCGAGTAAGAGGATCAAAAAGTTATCTGCGTCCCTTTCTAATAGGGCGTCCAAGGTTTATAAGAAATTTGGGATATTTTAAAAAGTTCTGGTACTGCCCCCCCCCCCCCATCCCTCTTCTATATGCTAAACGGTTTCAGGGACACGTGAAAATATTCTCGGCAGTAGATACCTACCTACCCGCGTATACCCGCAGATAGTCGTCGTCACTCCAAGTCCTCCCGTGGATGTCGTAGAAGGCGACTTAGGGAATACAAGCTTTAAGCTTATAAACATCAATGAGACCTCTCCAACCCGTCTGGCCAGAGTGGAGAGTGTAGGCCAAAGTCCTCTGGCTGCTCTGACCAAGTATGGCTCTGGTAGTACAGAGCGGGTCGTGCTCCTGCAGTGGAGACAAAAAGACCTGATGATGATGATTTCAAAAATAGCTGATCAGTGAGCAATCATACTATCTGTCTGGTGCTGGTCTGTCACAGCCAATTTGCTCCAGAACTACCGGATTTATTGAGTTTGGTCACAGAATTAATAAAAGTATTACATACAGAACGGAAACTCACACCGTCCCCCGCAATCTGGCGTCCCCGCAAACCCTCCCCCGCTTTTGGGCCTTGTAAGCGCCTGTAAAACAGGGTTGTTGCTAGTCGCACGTTGACGTTACGCGAGTCACTTAGGATTATTAAATCATATTGGTGAGAAACTGCGCATATTATCATTGTTTATCTACGAAAAACAAGAACGAAAATTTTATAGATTTCCGAGTGATGAAAACAGGTAAGCAAAGCAACAAATTCTGTGGTGGCGACCCTGATTGTTTAACTCACACATTTGACGTGTGCACAGACATATTGTTTCGTTTGTAGTAGTACTAGGTATATTTGTTACTCCGTTTATAGAAGTGCCATACCTGTGGTTTGGTAGACATTTTTAACCCATAGACGGAGGTGTAACGTAAATATTGAGGTCTAACAAAATGTACTGAAACTATTTTAAGGGTGAATTCAGCCCATGATTCTGAACAACTTTTCTCAAAGAACACCTATCGAAATATGAAAATTAATTTTTGTTTTCCCATACAAGTATGGAAAGCCAAAAATTAATTTTCAAACTTCGATGTATGTTCCTTGGGGAAAGTTGTTCACTATGAAGGACTGAATTACGTAAATACTAGTATTTATTCTGTGGCTGAATTCACCTCTAAAATAGTTTCAGTATATTTTGTTAACTTATATAATTTTATACATGGAGTTACTTTTAGAATAGAGATTGGGAAACGAAAAAAAAATGCATACTACAATGTGTGACATATTAAATGAAAAGGCTTGTTATTTTCTCAAATATATATTTTTAACAATTTTAAAACATAGTTTTAAAGAAAATGTGCGTACTCGTAATTCGACCGACACTCGACTCTATACAGCCTAAAATCAAAACAAAAAATAATACAGTAGTTCTTTACCCATAGGCTACAAAACTATTAGAAGCCTATGGTATTAAGAGTCCGGCGACCCTAGACTTCTCCATACAAACGTAGTACACGTTTAATTTTGAAACCACATGTCAGATTCCGGTAAAAATTGGTAATTGTAAAGAAATTGCAATTATCTAGGGTTATATTGGGTTTCCTATGATAAAATTATGAACTGGAAAGAAAATATAACAATTTATAAGTTTCCCATACTAATGGTCAAAAATGATATAAAACACTATATTCTATTTCAAGTTCATATTTTACTGTCGGAAACTTAATATAAACCTAGATAATTGCAATATCTTTGAAATTACAAAATTTTGCCCAAATCGGACATGTCGTTTTGAAATAAAACGTAGACTACGTTTGTATGGAAAGTTGTATTTTGGTCTAGGGTAAGGGGACCCTTAAATGTGTCGAATCACTACACGACAAACTTATACAACGAGGAAGGGACATGTAATAAATCGAACCACGGGCTATACTAGATCACTATAGTATAACATACATACATACTATCACGTCTTTATCCCTAATGGGGCAGACAGATCATTTTGGGTCTTGTGGCTCTATGCAGAGCCCAGGGCCGCAAGACCCAAAAGCCACTTTTAGCGTCATGGTGGGCGAGAAGATGGAAAAGCAATCAATACAGTGATGGGTTGCTAGCCGCATCGCCTGTTAACATGATTTGCATTTTTGCCCATTCCCTCGATCGGCTTTTACGATCTGCGTGGGAAGAGAAGCAGTTGGTACATTCTAAGTTTTTTTTTATTTCTCCCAGACCAGCATGGGAGTTATAGTATAATGTAAATAAAATAACGGTAAAAACTAAAAAAAATCGGCATTCCCATACAAATATGGGTGACGAAAGGGTCCGAAAAGTATGATTGTAATTAGTCCGTCTTTTAGATTATCCAAAAATAATGGACCCGTATTTTTCAGTTTACCAAAAGAGTGAAAATTCACAAAGATACGGAGCGTCGAAGTTCCGGAGTGGGGGCTTGCGACGTCACCGCTAAGTAAAAATCGTACCCAGCCGTGACGTCATGCGAAATTTAAATGCGCTGTATCTTTGTCATTTTTGGTTTCTCAAAGAAAAGAAAAAATACGTGTTCAATATTTTTTAATAATCTAACCGATGGACTAAAAATATTTTTCCATTCGTCTTGACCGTTGCGCGGGCGTCTGCACACTTTTGTATGGAAGTACCAAAATTATCTCAATCAAAAAATCTGATATTTATTTACGATATATAGGAGTGTTATTCCTAGCAATAAAAAAGTTTCAGGCGTTTTTAAAATGTTCACCTCATTGCTAAGTGTGGGTACAGGTAGCAGCACAAAACTCTAGCGCTGACCTTGGCTGCGCAGAAGTCAAAAAGTAATACTGTACCCGTGCTCAGTATCCTCTCTACACTCCACTCAGCGCTAAACTTACGTGCCGCTACTTATACTTTAATAATAAAGTTATGCCTACTCTATTATAACCGCCTCCGTGGTGTAGGCGGGGGCAACGACTTAGCGTTGTTGTCCTAGTTTGGTTAGGACATTGTAGGCTGATCACCTGATAGGCTGATCACCTGATTGTCTGATAAGTAAGATGATCCGTGCTTCGGAGGGCACGTTAAGCCGTCGGTCCCGGTCACTGTCTTTGACATTGGTCGTTACCTAAAACCATGTCAGAGTCCTATAAGGCGGTTTAAAAACTCTGACACTAGTGTTAGTCACTACACACACGATAAGAAGCAAGTTATGTTTGGAACTGCGTCTGTGAGGTATCTTTCAGTCCCGTAATACGAACTATCCTTCGTCTTTTAAAACATAAGACTGTTGGGGCTCCAAACACACCTGCGTACGGTCCTCACTATGCGTCTGCAAATGCTGCCTCAACTCATATTCATAATAGAACTCCTTCTCACATACTTGGCACACAAACATCTTTGCCATCGAGTGAGTCTTAAGATGTTTTAATAGATTGCTCTTCTGATTATACCGCTTACAACAAAGCTCACACTCGTAGGGTTTCTCACCCGTATGCGTCCTCAAATGCTCATCTAAACTAGTTTTCCTATTAAACCTGTTTAGACAGACCGTACATTCATATGGTTTCTCGCCAGTATGAATTTTCAAGTGAGATTTCAAGTGCGGCTTTTGACCGAACCTTCTTTGACAAATCGGACATTCAAACGGTTTCTCGCTTGTGTGTATCCTTGAATGACTTTTCAAGACGTGTCTGTAGTTGAATCGGCGTTGGCATATTTCACATTCGTATGGTTTCTCACCTGTGTGGGTCCTTGTATGTTCTCGAAGATGGCTTTTAAGGGTGAATTTACTCTGGCAAACGGTGCATTCGAATGGTTTCTCGCCGGTGTGGGTTCTTAAATGCCTGGCAAAGTCGTCTTTTCGGCTGCATCTGTACGCGCAGACGTGGCATTCGTGTGCTTTCTCTCCAGTGTGGATCTTCATGTGGTCCTTTAAGTGGTGTTTGAGGTTGAACCGCCGCTGGCAGACGGAGCACTCGTGTTGTCGCTCGACCGCAGTTTCGCGTCTTCTCCTGCGTCTTTTCTCAAGTTTTTCAGCTTTACTGGCATCTGCGAATAATTAATCAATACATATAATAAAACAGTAAAAAAAATGTGTCTGTACATTGAACACATTTCCAAATAAAAATTAGGGGCGATGCAAAAATAGTAGTCTAGTAAAAAAAAGGAGAAGAGTAAAAACATGTCTGACTGTTTGTACACGCTAATCTGCGGAAATACTGGACGGATTCGAATAAAACTTTTTTAGTTATAGTGCTGTTATATGCTATAGGGTATAATTGATTTTGGAAAATGGAACACCTGATGCAGAATCATAAATATCATAATGGTCTAGCTAAACATAAGAAATATTAAAATGACGCCTTAGAAAAATTTGTTCAGCCTGATGAGCATTTTCCGGAGACATAAAGTCCACGCGAACGAAGTCGCGGGCTTCGGCTAGTTCATCATATAAATTTAGTATTTGGGTAAACGGGACCCCATTACTAAGACTGTTTGTCTCTCTGTCACCAGGCTGCATCGTATGAACCGTGATAGCTAGACAGTTGAAGAAGAAGTTATAACAACTAATACTAGTAGTTCGCCACGAACTTAGACCTCGCGATTATTATTTCAGAATAATGTACCTGATTTGGATGAATTTTATTATCAGTGCAGGTTTACCGATATGCGAATTCATGGTTGTGATCTAATTTTCAAAATAGTTGCCAATCACAGCCCTTTCTTCAAATGACTTTCGATCTAGCCCTGAAATGTCAGTCCTTCCAACCATACAATCCCATGGATATGAGGTCTATCGTGATGCTGAAATTCAGTTCTGTACCAGTAGTCTTTCACTGAAAAATGACCCTTAATTTTTAAATGACAAAGTCAGCTCGTTGTTGGAAAAACCAGGTTTAAATGTTTATTTGTATTGCCATGGCTCTATGTTGCTGCTCATTGGTTTCTTACTTTCTTCGTAAAGCTACTTCGCGGGCTTTGATTGCTGTTGATCTATTAGTTCGTAGCATAATTACTAATGCTACTACAGAAGCACAGACAAGCAGCGATAGCGATTGAACGAAAGTTCGCTCAACAAAATTGCTAAATTTAATAAACAAGCCAACAATCAATCAAAATAAGCAAAAAGTGAAAAAAAAAACTAATCGTAAAATAAGCAAAACCCTTTTATTTTAAGTCGGTTAAATATGATAAAATTTATAGAACTACTTATAAAACTCAAAATAATAACCAAAATAGTTATTCAGAGAAATTACTTCGTGGACCCCAGGGAAGATTTGTATTTTTAAGAAAGTTGTTCAGGAGCCCAGACTGAATTCACCGTTAAATAGTTTGAGTATATTTTGTAAGAGGATTTGTATTGTATATTCGTCACGGCTTCGCTAGACTTCGCGAGACACCCTAAACCCGTTTAAGTATAACCTATAAAAAAAGTTGTTCAAATAAAAAAATATCGTTTTCATAATGGCAACAAAAAAGTCTAATGACATTTTTAAAAATATTTTGAAATGGCGGATATATGACAGTTTTAAAATTTTAAACCCCCATATTTCCGCCATTTTGAAAAATTTCGAAAAACTGGCTCGACAAAAAAATTTTATTTAGTTGCTGAACCTGCTTACAAAATTTAATGAGAATCGGTTAAGAAATGCGACCTGTAGGCGAGAACAGACAGACAGACAGACAGACAGACAGACAGACAGACAGACGGTCAAAATAATTTTTGGCTAGTCTCGAAACTGAGACGCTTCGCTCGTTTCGCTCGCTTCGCTCGCTCGGTCAACTAAAAACACAATAAAATAAATATTTAGGCTGCGTTTCCACTGAAGCGTTGTTTTGTCCCATACAACAAACGTGATTTTTTTTATAGATAATAGTAGGCTCCAAACAGCATCTAAATTGAAAATAAAAGATATTTTTTTTTTGCTGAAATTGGGATTCAAACGTACCTACATTTTTCAAGTCTGCATGAACCACTGACCTCCATATATGTATACAAGTACGCTGGACCTATGATTAGCCGGGCCATAGTGAGGCGATTTGATTTTCGCCATTTTGGCGCTGATCGTAGGCATTCGTAGCAGTGGGTGGGAACGGAACTAAAAGTTACGTCAGATTTAGTTCTCTTCCCACGCATTGGGGGCGCTTCAAATAGGCACAATAAAGAGCTGTCATTTCTTAAGGTATCATAGGTCCAGCGTACTTGTATACACGTTGATTTTTTATTGGTTCTGAAGCCGAAGGCCACTTCATAAGACAAAATAAAAATTCAGTAACAAAAAAAGTTGACTAAAACTCGAAAGTAAAATTGTGAGGTCAATTGGTAGTACCGCCGCCATACACCGCCCGCCGGCCGGCCGGGGTCATCGACATTACGCAGTAGGCGGCCGGCGTATAACTACGTGGTCTCGATCGAAAATCATTTACGCAACTTTTTTATTTTATGACATACAGAAATTTGGATTACGTATATGGATAGAGGAATTTATTTACTATACGACATTTTTTTTTCCAAAACCAATGAAAAGTCAGCGTGTATGTGGAGATCAGTGGCATGAACCAATAAAATAAATAAATAAATCTCTTAAGTTCCAGGTGAAAATATTGTTTGGAAACCTGCACAATTGGCATATGCGTACCTATGGTTGGAGTCCCCCCTCACCCACAGACGTGAGGGGGGACTGTTGATTGACTTGCAATAGCTGAACCCTCTAAGAAAAACTGGTTGGGGTATCCTCTGCTAAATGGTACCCACCTTTGGCCTGCAGTCTACCAGTCACAGTCGCTCCCTCTCCCACACACTCTGCTGTCTCCGAACTGATGTTTTCTTCAGTTAGTTCCAGTTTTACAATCTTGTTGATCGTATTGCTACTTTCTCTGAAACAAACATATTGGGAACTGAGGCTTTGGTAATAGATTAAAAAAAAAGATTTGATTTAAATAGCATTTCAATGCCAATTTATAACATAAAGGTGTTCGAATTTCACAATGAGGCGGAGTGCTCTATGTGCGCAAAAAATTTTTTTTTCACTACCTCTTATGAAGTCTTATCCCTTTCACCGCGAGAATTTATATCAGTTGTCGTGCCCCCAGCGCGAGACATGGTAAATCTAAAATTCCTCTTTACAACCAAAAACGGATATACAGGGTGCAATTGAAATCATTAGCATTCATTTATCTTATTAACATACTCACATAAAAGATATTTTGTACAGTAACAACACTACAATTAATGCAGTAATTAAAAAGTATCAAAAAGCAAGAAAAAAACCAAAGTATCAACACACTTCGAGTCGTGCGCGCTCACTGATACTTACGAGCCGCAAGGTCGGCGACCCCGGCGGCAATACAGCTGAGCGGCGGGCGCGGCCGGCATACAAAAGTAGACTTTAAATTACGTGAATAAGGTTGAAAATCGAGTGGGGACGGGTCGTGTCACACGAACGCTTAAGGATAGTAGGTACGTTGAAGTAGGAACGAATGTTAGCGTACTACGACGCGACGAAATTGATACTATTACAATTAATTTCTTTTTCATGAAGTTAATGACGATTCGTTTTTTTATTTATAATTGCAGTAATGGTATCTATCAAAGAGTCTAACGCATGTTTAGGACTTTTGATTGAAGTTTTATTAGTCTTGAATAACTTTGTATCATGGGTATAGTAGATACCTAAAATATTGCCAACGAATTCAATTACACCCTGTAGATACGTAAGCGATGTGTCATACGAGCATTTTTTTTGTCGCAAATATCCGACCTTCGCGGAATGGGCCCGTCATTGTTTGTCGCATATATCCGACGCTTGCGGTTAAAGGGTTAAATCACAACAAAAGCTATGTTGAAGAAGGTCCCTAGAACACCGGGGAGCAGGGCACCAACAGGCGTTCTAAGCTTCCTGCAGGAGCTGGGCTGGTTCGAGAGCTGAGGCTGGTGACAGCACCCCAAACAAAACCAAACCTTCTAATTTAGGCCTACTTGTGAATAACTATCCTCGAGCGAAGTAAGAATTAAACTTCAAATCCTTACTAATGTTATAAATGTGAAAGTGAGAAAATGACCATTGTCTGTTTGTTACCACTTCACCCTTCACCACTGAAACCTAGTTTTATGAAATTTGATATGGATATAGTATGATAACCAGGGAACGACTAGGATAGTTTTTATCCTAAAATTTCCATGGGGAGCGAAGCCCACGGGCACAGTTAGTCTTATAATAATTGTTTTGTTGCAAAAGCATTCGATCTAGCTTCCAGAATGTCATACAATAATAGTAGCCGGGACCATCCACTTGTCCCTGCCTTCTGAAGCACAGAGCAGCTGGTCTGACGGGTTGGAGAGGTATCATGATGTTTATAAGCTTTGTTTAGCTTGTATTTCCTAAGTCGCCTTCTACGACATCCACGGGAGTGGTCCTATCTAAGTGTGGACCACCTGTTTTATTTGTGAAATCTATATATAGTAGAGTAGTAGTAATATTTAATTATTATTAAAATATACATTATATGTATATTTGTATGTCTATCAATTCATATGTATGTATGTAGTGTAAGTATCTGTATGTATTTATATATATATATACATATATTATACTAGTTGTACCCGCGGGCTTCGCTCCTGGGAATTTCAGTATAAAGAGTACCCTATGTCCTTCCCCGAGTCTCAAACTATATCCATACCAAATTTCATCCGAATCGGTTCAGTAGTTTTAGCGTGAAGAGGTTACAAACAAACAAACAAATATACAAACTCACTTTCGCATTTATAATATTAGTAGGATTAGTAGGATAGTAGGATACTAGCCGAAGCCCGCGTCTTCGTTCGCGTGGACTTTATGTCTCTGGAAAATGCTCATCAGGCTGAGCAACTTTTACTAAGGCAGCATTTTTATATCTCTTATAGTTTAGCTGGACCATTATAGTTCTGCATCAGGTGTTCCATTTTCCAAAATCATTTATACCCTATATGTTGCCCAGGCTTAATAGCTATATAACAAAAAGGTTTCATTCGAATCCGTCCAGTATTTCCAGAGATTAGCGTGTACAAACAGACAAACAGACAGACATTTTTTAAAAAATTCTTACTCTGATACTACGTCTCCACACTCCCCCCCAATATTTTTTTTGGAAATATATTTAATGTACAGACACACTTTTTTTACTGTTTTATTATATGTATAGATATATTGTGGCAGGTTCTATTTTTTTATTCTATTTACAGTATATCTGACATACTGCATCGCCTCTTTTGAATATTCACTTCTCCCACTACCCAAAGGTTGACTGGAAGAGATTGATATGCGATAAGTCCGCCTTTGTATCATAATTCTGTCTTATTTTTTTTCTGTTTTGCATTTCCTTTTGTTTATGGTGCAATAAAGAGTATTTGTATTGTATTGTATTGTAGTACCTAATGCGCCCACCCGCCGAGCCACCCAGCTTATAACAATAAAAAACTGAATGCATTTACATACCTCTCATCTTCTTCCTTGACATCCTCGATTTTCATCTGACACTGTACGAAATCTTCAGGCATTGGATCTTCATCTTTAACCAGCATTTCACTGTCTGAACCGTCTCCCTCCTCCTTAAAACATTGACCTCCAGGCAGTTGAAACAGAGGGTTTCGTCGAATAATCAACTCAAAATCATGTTTTACTTTCAGATATGCAGTCTCTGCTTCGTCCAAAACATTGATTAGAGTCAAACAGGCACTGCAGATGTATTTGGTCAAGTTTGGACAGAAAGGGAGTTCTGTGTTTGAAAATTTGCTAAGAAAACTGTGTATAAGTCTGCCGGAAGTTTCAGTGTAAGTAGCAAAGATGTCGGAATTTTCGCAGCTTATTTTCACGCATACAACACATTCCTGCGACGGTATAGAGTCTACGGAGTCTTCAATCTCTTTCTTTATATCCTCGTTGGAAACTAAATGGACTGGTTCATCATCTTGGGCCATCTTTTCAGCAATTTTTGTATGGTTTACCAAGTCGTTTGCAGCTAATAATTATAGTTCTGATGGATTATTCACTGTGCACTTGATTTTTGTTATTCCAGTATTGTTTACTAGAAACAAATAAACGCGAAAAAATATAAACAGAAACAGTTTTACATAATTTAATTATTATTTAGTTTGATTTGGTAAATAAAACAGAAATAAAATCACAGAAATCGACCCATCCATCATTGTCACCTGTATTTGACTGACAACAATTTGACAATGACAATACTGTCAATCTCAATCTTTTTTAAATAAATTATTTTTCGGCTCTGGATAGTCCTACCTAGTAGTTAAAACAAAAGTAGTAGCTTTTTAGTAATCTGTGACAAAACTAAAAAAAACTTGAAATGTCATGCGTTGGTTGACACTTGACAGCATTGTTGACATTTATTTTCACTGTTCAGTTCACTGACATCTGACCTGCATCTGACACTCATTGTGACAGTGACATGATAGAGCCAGTTGTTTGAGGTGAAGTGTTTTTTCGCTTTTTGGAAATAAATTAATTTACGTAAGTATTAATTTAAATCAAGCAGTAGAATTAAATCGATATCAACACAGTTAGTAAATAAATACTCAGAAGCCAAACATACATTCAGAAACACGCTAAAAATATCCGAAGCACTTGATGCGCAAACTCGACCATATCGGGACTTCTATGGCAATTGCTGTGTAGTTTTTTTGTTATTTCTACTATTAAAAAAGGGAAAAACCGACATTGTTCTCTCCAGAATCTTTTTATAAAGTCGCCAGACGCAATTTTGAAGTACGCACTATCTGAATTGTGTTATCGTATTACAAAAAATTGCTTTATTGATATTACACATAGCTTATAAATTACACCTTGGTCACGTTTCATAGTCATAACAAGCTGTAAGTTTAGCATCACGACTGACATTACGTGTCTCTTTTCATATACAGTGCCTGCTACACTAACATACTATCACGTCATTATCCCTAATGGAGCAGACAGAGTATTTTGGGTGTAGCTGCTCTAAGTAGATAAAGTCGCTACGCGCCAGAGCCGCAAAACATAAATAGAACAGAAATAAGGAAGTTCTTGCGCTCAAGAGTCCCTTTACCTTAGCCCAAACTACACCTTTGCGTACATACATAGTCTTCTTTTTATTTCGAAACAACATGCCCGCATTCAGCAAAATTTTGTAATTGTAAAGATGTTGCACATGTATAGGCATATAACTGGTTTTTGCAGTCAAAATATGAACTTGAAATAGAATATAGTGTGTTATATACATATAATTTTTGACCATCAGTATGGGAAACTTCTACATCCTTATATTTTCTTTCCAGTTCATAATTTTAGCATTGGAAACCAATTATAACCCTATACAATTGCAATTTCTTTAAAATAACAAACAAATTTTAACCAAAATCTGACATGTGGTTTCAAAATAAAACATAAACTACTTTTGTATGAAAAAGTCTAGAGTAAGGGGATTCTTAACTGTATTTTTGTAGGCTTTGTATGAGAAAAATTTTACCAATAAGCTATTTTACGGCACTGGATGCTTTTGGTAAAAAAAAATACCTACCACTGAAGAGAAATGTTTTTTAATACATACATACATACATACTATCACGTCTTTATCCCTAATGGGGCAGACAGAGCATTTTGGGTCTTGCGGTTCTAAGCAGAGCCCAGGGCCGCAAGACCCAAAAGCCACTTTTAGCGTCATGGTGTGCGAGAAGATGGAAAAGCAATCAATACAGTGATGGGTTGCTAGCCGCATCGCCTGTTAACATGATTTGCATTTTTGCCCATTCCCTCGATCGGCTTTTACGATCTGCGTGGGAAGAGAAGCAGCTGGTACATTCTAAGTTTTTTTTTATTTCTCCCAGACCAGCATGGGAGACCAGAATGTTTTTTAAAACAACAAGAAAATGGGTTATTTAATGAATTTCAAATATAGGTGTGGAAGAACGCACATCTATCTCTTTTGTACGCGTGAGACCTAATAGCAGTTACGTCAAGAGCACTTTACGTGCATTCGTTTACTGTTACTTGACAATTTCTCCTTCCATCAGATTTTAAAAGCTTTAAACTTACTTATTTTTATGGCAGACTAGCTGTGCCCGCGGGCTTCGCTCCCCGTGGAAATACCCTATGTCCTTCCCTGAATCTCAAACTATGTCCATACAAAATTTGATAGAAATCAGTTCAGTAGTTGAAGCTTGAAGAGGTAACAAATAAACAAATGTACAAACTCACTTTCGCATCTATACATCTATACATATAATAAAACAGTAAAAAAAGTGTGTCTGTACATTAAATATATTTTCAAAAAAAATATTGGGGGCGATGTAGACGTAGTAATAGAATAAGAATTAAAAAAAAATGTCTGTCTGTTTGTCTGATGTCTGTTTGTCTGTTTGTACACGCTAATCTCCGGAAATACTGGACAGATTCGAATGAAACTGTTTTTAATATATAGCTATTATTAAGCCTGGGCAACATATTAAGGTATAAATGATTTTCGAAAATGGAACGCCTGATGCAGAACCATAATGGTCCAGCTAAACTATAAGAGATCTAAAAACTAAGGCGGCAGCCTTAGTAAAAGTTGTTCAGCCTGATGAGCATTTTCCAGAGACATCTCTAAGTCTAGTTTATATTATTAGTAGGATTAAAAAAACATTTTGTTTTCGG
Source organism: Acrobasis consociella (assembly GCA_963555685.1). NCBI lineage: Eukaryota > Metazoa > Arthropoda > Insecta > Lepidoptera > Pyralidae > Acrobasis > Acrobasis consociella. The sequence continues at coordinate 9,782,020 of OY743132.1, read as the reverse complement.
TTTCGGTTATGTTATGTTACTTATTGATATGAATAATAAAAAAATTGATTAAAATACCGTAATTCTTTTTCAGATCGACATTCCCTTGCAATTAACGAGGATGGCTGAACTTGAAGAACTGGTCCAACTCGAAGACCTAACCCCCGAAGTGTGCATACACATAAAGCAAGAGCTGCAAGAGTGCATCGTATGCATATCAGAAAGCACCGACAGTTTTGACATCTACAAAACAAACACAGCGTCAGGGACGTTGCTTCACACATTTCTTCGTAAACTAACTGACACGGACATACCGAGCAGTAAGGAATTTGCCAAATACATCTGCAAGGTTTGCTTGCACCTTGTCAATGACTTGGAGAAGGCTGAGATAGAGTATAACAAGTTGAGAGATACGTTTAAGGCGATTGTTAGAAAGAATCCGCTGTTTTCGTTGGATGTCTCTGTGCGCGTGGAAAGTAAGGCTCCTCAGTGCAGTCAGATATTTGTGAAGGATTTCAAGGAAGAGGTTGATAATGGGTATGTATGATTTACTAGCTGTACCCGCGGGCTTCGCTCCCCGTGGGAATTTCGGGATAAAGAGTACCCTATGTCCTTCCCAGAGTCTCAGACTATATCCATTCCAAATTTCATCCAAATCGGTTCAGTAGTTTTAGCGTGAAGAGGTAACAAATATACAAACTCACTTTCGCATTTATAATTGTATGATGATTTATTTCTTTCCAAGCATACGTGATGTTAAGAGCTATTTAAAATTAGACTTTAAGTTGTTAGAATAAGGTTCTTAATGCAATGGCTCAAATGGCGTGTGCCGGTCTCATCATCCTCCCGTATTCCCAGTTGCTATACAGATACAGATACATTTTCACGTCTATATCCCTGACGGGGCAGACAGAGCCCAGGGCCGTAAGACCCAAAGGCAACGCTTAGTGTGATGGTGGACGTTACGATGGAACATAAATCAAAATAGTGATGGGTTGCTAGCCGCATCGCCTATTACCATGATTCAAATCTCGCCCATTCCCTTGATCGACTTTTACGATCTGCGCGGGAAGAGAAGCAGCTGGTACATTCTAAGTTTTTTCTTTTCTCCCAGACCAGCATGGAAGTTTTTCCAGCATTCCCAGTTGCATCTGCAATTAATTTCTGCATTAATAAATTTAAAATCACATGGGAAATGGACATGTCCAATGACAAGCAACCTTATTTAGTGACATTTTATTTTTTTGTCAGTACAAAACAATTTATTTTTAATCTTGGATTATGATTATTAGCTTTTTATTTCCACATGTTCCACGCTCTAGTTAAGATTTTAGTTGTTATTGTATGTAGTCCATAGAACATAGGTTACATGTAGCAGAGATGCGAATGCTTGGGTGGATGTGTGGGGTGACGAAGATGGATAAGATCAGGAATGAATATATAAGAGGGAGTTTGAAGGTAGCACCGATCGTAGAAAAGTTAAAAAGCCACCGTTTAACATGGTACGGCCATGTCAAGAGGCGAGATGCCGAACATCTGGCAAATAAAATGGTTAGCTTAAAGGTAGATGGCCACAAAGATAGAGGACGACCTAAAAAGACGTGGGGGGAATGTGTAAGGCGGGACATGGAGGAGAGGGGTTAGTACAAATATGGTAAATGATAGAAAACTGTGGAGGGAGTTGACATACAGAGCCGACCCCAAATAGGGATAAGGCGAGAAAGATGATGATGATGTATGTAGTCCCTTAAGGGTAAAAGCCTCCTCCATCTTTTTCCACCTTTCTCTATTCTTGGCCGTTTCCATCCACTTTTTTCCTGCTACTTTAACAACCTGGATACTACCCAATTAATGTTCCAGAGAGAAGAAAAACACCTTCAACACTAGCATAAAACTGGAGCCGTTGAGCGATGAAGACAGCTGCAAGGAGTACGAGATTCAGTACACGGAGACTAAGTGGGGGACGGTGCTGGTGAGCCGGAAGGGGGATGAGTTGGTACAGGAGAGACCGGACTGGGTAACAGACGGGCAGGGTGGGGTAGAGCCTCCCCCTGAAGCTAAGAGTAAAGGTAAGTGATGATATATAGAAAAAGGGGATTTCGGCGGATTTTGGAAATCTTGGGAGAGGCCTATGTCCAGCAGTGGACGTTATGCGGCTGAAATGATGATGATGAAATAGAGGGGGGTAGTGAGTGGCGGGGGGAGACCAGACTGGGCAGTAGGCGGGCAGGGTGCTGTTGAACCCTCCCGCTGAAGCTAAGACTAAAGGTATGTGATGATATATAAACAGGGATGAAAGAGAGGGGGGGTTAGTGAGTGGAGGGGGGACGAGTTGATATAGAAGAGGCAGCAGTGGGCAGCAGACGGGCAGGGTGGGGTAGAGCTAAGCGTAAAGGTATGTGATGATATATAAACAGGGATGGAATAGGGGGCATTTTGTCGGATTTTGGAAATCTTTGAGAGAGGCCTATGTACAGCAGTGGACGTTATGCGGCTAAAATGATGATGATGAAATAGAGGGGGGTAGTGAGTGGCGGGGGGAGACAAGACTGGGCAGTAGGCGGGCAGGGTGGGGTAGAGCCTGCCCTTGAAGCTAAGATTAAAGGTATGTGATGATATATAAACAGGGATGATTGGGGTTTGGTAAGTGTAGGGGGACGAGCTGATACAGGAGAGGCAGGACTGGGCATTAGGCGGGCAGGGTGATGTAGATCCTCCCCCTAAAGCAAGACTAAAGGTATGTGATACAAGGATGGAATAGAGGGGGAGGGGGGGATTTGCTTAGTGGTGAGATGACGGGCTGGTATAGAAGAGATCGGACTGAGCAGGAGACGGGCAGGGTAGTTTAGAGCCTAAGGTTTGTGACGTGTGGCGTGCTCCTCCTCTCGCCCCGCGCCCCGCACTCCTTCGCGGGCGGTATATATACCCCGGAGCGGCAGCGGAGGCCCTTTTTTCGCCTGGACGTGCTGCTGACCAAGCTAAGTAGCCCATCCTGGTGGCTACTCGCTGGACCTCGTGCCTAGACCCACGACCCTATATTTTTCTTGATTCTATAATTTTTTTAAATAATCTAAAATTCAAAATTCTGTAGCGTTAAGTGTTCTTTGATTATATGTCTCATTTGCTCTGCTGTGCTTGTATTTAATTTATTTTTCCAAGTAGGACACCTATCAGCGTTATAGGTTCCATACCCGAAGGGTAAAAACAGGACCCAATTACTACCACTGTCCGTCCGTATGTCTGTCCGTCTATCTGTCTGTCTGTATGTCACCAAGCTGTATCTGATGAACCGTGATAGCTAGACAGATGAAATTCACAGATGTATTTCTGTTGCTGCTATTAAAGCAAATACAAAAAATAAAATAAATATTTAAGAGGGGCTCCCACGCGAGTGATATTTTTATAGATAACGCTACGGAACCCTTCGTGCGCGAGTCGGACTTGTACTTGTTTATTTTTTTCACACGAAGTTGGTTAAAAGTTATTTATATTTCCAGCCCCCGCCAAGAGACAGAAGCCCAAAAAGCCAGAAGTGGAGATCCCAGCGAACACCATCTTCTTAGAGAATGGCGAGAAATGCTTCCAATGCAACATTTGCCAGCGACAGTTCAAACAGAAGGGCAACTACAACAGACACGTCACCACGCACACAGGCGTGATGCCCTTTGAGTGTACTATATGCCAACGTCGCTTTAACAGAAAAGACCACCTGCTAAATCACATCCGGACACACACGGGTGAGAAACCTTTTGAATGTAACTTTTGTCTTCTCAAGTTCAATCAAAAGGGAAGCATTATCAAACACATAAGGACACACACGGGGCAAGAACCGTTTGAGTGTCATGTATGTCATAAGAGGTTTAAACAGAGACCGCATTTGAACAGTCACGTGAGAACTCATACCGGTGAGAAACCTTACGAGTGTAAAATTTGTAAACGCAGGTTCATCGAGAGTTCTAAATTGAAGATTCATTTGAGAACTCACACGGGCGAGAAACCGTATGAATGTTCGTATTGTAATAGGAATTTTAATCAGAGGGGTAATCTACAAAGTCATTTGAGGACTCACACCGGTGAGAAACCATACGAATGCACTATGTGCCAACGTAGGTTTAACTTAAAACATCATTTAAGAGATCATATAAGCACGCATACAGGCGAGAAACCTTACGAATGTAGCGTTTGTAAGCAAAAGTTTAATTATAAACATGTCATGCAGAATCATTTAAGGGTGATGCATCCGCCTGAAGTGATTCACGCGATCTACGGTGCCGACGCGCCGAATTTCGAAGAGAACGTAAATTCTGACAGCAATGCTGAAGAATGTGTGAATTCTGAAGACGCTGAGCGTAATTCTGACAGTGACGTAAATTTGAAAGTTTTCGGCGTAAATTCGGCGCGTTGTGACGTAAATTCGGAGCGTAGTGTACATGAAGAGGGTAATCAAGTTAGCGTAAATTCAAAAGTTTTTGGCGTAAATTCGGCGCGTTGTGACGTAAATTCGGAGCGTAATTTTAGTAGCGTAGAGCCGTCGATAGAGGTGACGGTGAAAGCAGAGCCTATGGACTTTACTGAATAAATGGTACCGCTGGTGTTAAGTATTTATTATTTTTAAGGCGTAATAAAATTAACTTATATATTTTAAGGGGATACTTGATTTTTTTTTAATTTGAAATAAATTATTTGAAAGTAAACCGAGATATCATTTAAAATTTTGTCTTGATCAAGCCCTAGGTAATCATACATACATACATAATATCACACCTGTTTCCCACAGGGGTAGGCAGAGACTATGGACCTCCACTTGCTACGATCCTGACAAACCTCTTTCGCTTCATCTAAACTCATCAATCTCTCCATACATGCCCTTCGGTTACGGTTACTTTTAAGTCTCCTTTTTAGGGTTCCGTAGTTAAGAAGGAACCCTTATAGTTTCGCCATGTCTGTCTGTCTGTCGGTCTGTCTGTCCGTCCGCGGTCCTACAGAGAAACTATAAGTACTAGAAAGCTGTAATTTGGTATGGATATTTAGGTATATTAATTTTGGCGAAAAAATCGTAAAATAAAATATGGAAAAAACATTTTCTTCTCGACAAACACATTGAGTGGGGTATCGTTGAATAGGTCTTTCAAAAATATTGTTAGTTTGTGGACACTATTTTTCGATTTAGGGATTCGTTTCTGAAATATTTGGGTTTAAAGTTCAAATTTTTGTTCTAGCCAAGTGTCCCCCCCCCCTCTATCTGCTAAACGGTTATATATGGCCACGTGAAAAAAATCACAATTATAGTATGTATAATGTAGTTTGAAGGATATCTATCATATCTATAAGACTATCAGAGCCAAGTAGGGTATACAAATTAAAAAGTTATAGGCGATCAACATATAAAATGTACTTGAAAAAGAAATTTTCATACAAATTCAATAGATTAGTTTTTAAACGTTTTTAGTGGCAAGAACTCAAGTTGGCATTCGCAATTACGGAACCCTACACTGCGCATGGCACGACACGCACTTGGCCAATTTTATTTTAGAACGTCTGCATTTTGGTCGCAGAATGTTCGCCGAGGCCGACCCTTTCCTACTGTTCCTTTCACATTTGTTATATAAATCTTTTTCGTCAATCTCTTTTCATCCATCCTTTCTACATGCCCAAGCCATCTTAACATCATAATATAGACCTTTTCCTAAGTAATCAAATTATTTTATGAACTACTGCCTCTAATTTATAGGGAGAATGTCCAAGCTTTTCATTGCTCATTAGCCAAAAGTGGCTGTTTTTCACAAATGTGCGTAGAAAAGCTTCACGTTCTCACTTTAAACTGTAAACAGTAGTTCATAAAATAGTAATTTGAAGGGTTATTTAGGGCTTGACGACCTCCGTGGCGTAGTGGTCATCATGCTAATCCTCCACCCTGAGGTTTCGGTTTTGATCCCCGGTCAGGGCAAGTTAGAAAAATGGGCTTTTTCAAATTGTCCTGGGTCCTGAATGTTGTATGTATGTATTTGTTATAAAATATAGTATCGTTGAGTTGGTATCTGTTGGCATCTGTTGGTATATGGGTAATTTGTCCCTATTTATTTAATTATCAAGACACAATTTGAAATTATATCTTCATTTCCTTTCAAATGGGGAAGCACTAGTCCCCGAAAACTTCAGGTAGCCCCTTAAGAGTAGACTGCCTCCGAGGATAGTAGGAGGAGAGTGATAAGAATCTCTAGGATGTCATTTCAAATTGTACAGATGTACAGTCTTAGCAAATAAGTATTATTTTAGATAATAACAGTAACAGACAATATTCATGAAAAAAATATGTGTTATCTAACCAGTTTATCCATAAATATTCAAAAATATAATAATAACAGTTAAAACAGAATAAAAATTGGTTGAAAAACTAACGAGATATAATGATTTTACAAAAATATGTCTATCTCACTCGCAAAAACGCTGTTTTCTATGGCAAATGTATAGATGACATGGACGTTGTCGTCACCAGTCCATATCGGACTTCTCTTTCTAATTGAAACTTTAAAGCATCACAAATTTGTCGCTAATTAGGATATACTCTGCCGGAAACTACACGGCGATAGCTGACATTTATTTATTTATTCAACTTTATTACAATACAGTAATTTATAATTTATATGTATTAATTTTTACATGTCGTTTTAAAATAAAAGATAGATTTCGTTTATATGGAAAAGTCTAGAATAAAAACGTTCTTATTCAGAATAGAAAGAGCGTTTTCAAAAATATGTGACACCAGTTGTCACACAGTGACGTCAGGTCCAATAAGCTGCTGTGATTGGATACATTTGACGGAGCAAAAGAACCTGTCAACGGTTTTTGGCGGGAAGTCAAGGGGTCCAGTTGGAGTTTGCTTTTGTTTTGCAAATTGATTCTAGTGGACTTTATAATATGAAATTGGTGTAGTTTGGTGTTATAAATGCTCATTCTCATGGACAATATGTGAAATGTTTAAAGTGGACAGTCATAGTGCGGTTGTAGTGATATTTATTTGCGGACTGCGGTGGGCGTCTTTGGGCGCCGTCCGCCACTCAATCGGCTATGAAAACCAGTGGACTCGTATAGATTTGTCGCCAGAAGCTCCCGTGAAGCAATCAAAGGACCTATACCAACCTTTGATTGTATATTTAAGGGTTTAGGGTTAGGAATAAAGAAGGGATATATTACTAGACACTGGCAAAATAAGCTTCAACGAAGTTTGACCGCCATAATCAAGAAAAGAAAAAAAAAACCTGTCAACTGATGGTCCAATCACAACAGTCGATTCAACGTGACGTCACTGTGCTGCCATCTAGTGTTGTTTGAACACTCTCACAGACAAGCGACTGTATGCCTGCGACCCGGGAGTTACTCCAAAAGCGGTTCGAAAGACGGACGTTACTGCGTATCCGCGTTTCAAGCAACATTGAGCACTAACGTATGATGATACAGTCTAATTTGGTTTGACATAGGACATCCTTATCGTACGACATAAGATAGATAGATAGATAAAATCTTTATTCACTAAAAAGGACACAATATATACATTGTAAGTTTTGAGTAAAGCACATGATAACTAAACGAAATATTAATTAATTGTGATAGGGCAGTGCGGTTGTACTGTGAGATGTGACCTGTATAGTGAAAAGGTCCTGACTCAGCATGATGTCACAGACGAGCTGGTCGAACTGCGACGCTGATAATTCTGCCAGAACCAAGGGTGGGGTAAAGCGATAACGTAATGTTATATGGAGTTATCCCGCTGATCGCCGGTTATAGAGTGACAAGAGTCGCGGCATACTGTCGATCGTCCGCGAGAGCCCTAATCCACAGCAATAAGGTTCATAATAAAAGTGTTGAAATTTATGTACATTCAAACTTTTGTTACTTTAATTTTAATTTTGGCTCGACTCCGTTGCTTATTTAGCCATGTTAAAGTTAATAGAAAGTGGGAAACAACAATTGGTGTGAAGTAAATATATATATGCAATCAAAGGTTGGTATAGGTCCTTCGATTGCTTTAAGGGAGCTTCTGGCGACAAATATATACGAGTCCACTGGTTTTCATAGCCGATTGAGTGGCGGACGGCGCCTAAAGACCACCGCAGTCCGCAAAATAATATCACTACAGCCGCACTATGATTGTCCACTTTAAACATTTCACATATTGTTCATCAGAATGAGCATTTATAACACCAGACCACACCAATTTCACATTATAAAGTCCACTAGAATCAATTTGCAAAACAATTTAAAGCAAACTCCCACTGAACCTCTTGACTTCCCGCCAAAAACTCCCCTTTTGTTTCTTAATTTTTTATATCAATTATACTCCTTATTTTAAATATTGACTTTGATATTATACATTTGATACGAGATTCAGTTGTTTAAGTATTATTTAAATTATTTTAGCAATATTAATTTTTTTTATGTAAATTATAATGTACTACAGGTTTTTGTAGTATTTTTAAGACTTTCGACTTATTCTAAATTCACGCACATATTAGAATATGAGCTCGTTGTAAATAAGTAAATTTTATACATAAACTGGGATACGTTTGAAGTATTGTATATTTCTTTATATTCATCACATTTGAATTTATGTATATTAACCCTTTCACCGCGAGACTTTATATCAGTTGTCGTGCCCCCAGCGCGAGACATGGTAAATCTAACATACCTATCTACAACCAAAAACGGATATGGATACGTAAGTTATGTGCCATACGAGCATTTTTTTTGTCGCAAATATGCGACCTTCGCGGAATGGGCCCGACAATGTTTGTCGCATATATGTGACGCTCGCGGTGAAAGGGTATTCTTTTTACTTTTTAAGTTTTGATTAGGTAGTACAGTATATTAAAAAGTATGAATATACAACAGAGCTTTATGTCGTAGTATATTAGAATTAGAAGTCCTTGGGAGAGGTCTATGTAATACCCGGTGATTTTTCATTGGTTTTGGAGCCGAAGGCCACTATATAAGAATCATTTGAAAGACCTAATTAGCTAGTCAAATAAAAATTCTGAACCAATTTTTTTTTACTAAAATTCGGAAGTAAAATCGTGAGATCAATTAGTAGTTCCGCCGCAAGGTGCCGCCGGCCGGCCGCCCGTAGTCTGTGGTCACGCGAGTTCACGATACAGTTTAAATAAATAATAAAATAAATAAATAAATAAATAAATATATAGGGACAAATTACACTGATTGAGCTAGCCCTAAGGTAAGTTCGAGACTTGTGTTATAGGATACTAACTCAACGATACTATATTTTATAACAAATACATATATAGTTTAGGACGAGTGTTACTACGTGGTCGCGATCGAAAATCATTCTCGCAACTTTTTTATCTTATGTCATACTCAAATTTGGATTACGGATATTTTCTTTTCCAAAACCAATAAAAAGTCAGCGTGTATAGGATTTGGGGCATCCAAGTATTACGTCACACAAAAGGACCATGCGCAAAAATGTATGGACCCTGGTCCAAATACCAATAACTTTGCTCAACAGTGATAAAAACTATGCCAAATAAAAGCATTTGAAGTGTAGATCATTTCATTCTATTAGCACCAAGCCGAAATCGAGCGCCAACATGCTGTTTTTTTACATGCCTTGTTTCATTTATTACCTACTAGCCGAAGCCCGCGACTTCGTTCGCGTGGATTTTGTCTCTGGAAAATGCTCATCAGGCTGAACAACTTTTACTAAGGCGGCATTTTTATATCTCTTATACTTTAGCTGGACCATTATGGTTCTGCATCAGGCGTTCCATTTTCCAAAATCATTTATACCCTATATGTTGCCCAGGCTTAATAGCTATATAACAAAAAAAGTTTCATTCGAATCCGTCCAGTATTTCCGGAGATTAGCGTGTACAAACAGACAAACAGACAGACATTTTTTTAAAAATTCTTAATCTATTACTACGTCTCCATCGCCCCCAATATTTTTTTTGGAAATATATTTAATGTACAGACACACTTTTTTTACTGTTTTATTATATGTATAGATAAAAATGTACTTACTTATTAAAAATGTCAAGTATTTTTGATCGGAGTTTCACCTAGCGAAGATATTCTTGAGACTATCTATATATTACATTATTTTTAGGGTTCAAGTGGAGCAAAAGGGTATATATTTTAATAAAAAACCGTCACTACATAGTTATCCAATGGCGGGCGGGGTATAGGAGAGGGGAGAGAAAAGGAAAGTGCATAGCGGCTGGGTGCGGCAAAAAAGGTAGCGTACGCGAAGGTACACAAAGAATAGAAAATTGCTTTTGTTTACGGTTTATGATTTTAGGAATGTATGCTTTCTTGGAATCAAAAATGCATCGAAACTCCATGTTCGCGCTAGATATCGACTTAGCCGTCATAATATAAAATAAAGTGTATTCCAAAACCTTTCATTTGGTATAACTTTCAACGTTGTTGAGGGGTTGGACCAAAATGTCGCAAGGTTCTTTCGACTAAATAAAGACTCAGTGTTGTCCCGATCCTTTTGGACTGTCATGACCACCATGTCATGATTACCAACACCCCCACCCTCCCGCTGTGACGTAACATGGTGATAGCCCCCTTATCCTTCCCGCTGTCACTGGGTGGAAATGAACCCGGCTTCCATTGTCTTACTATTGTGTCTGGGTTTTGTCGCATCTTAAAGAGTTATTTATTTATTTATCGCTTACATGCACTCAAACAAAACATGGTTTGTAGTACATGAACCCTGGCAGGGTGTTGCGAACTTATATAGAGTAGTAACTGTACCCGTGGGCTTCGCTCCCCGTCAGAATTTTGGGATAACAACTATCCTATGTCCTTTCCTGGGTATCAATCTATATCCATATCAAATTTCATCTAAATAGGTTCAGTGGTTGAAGCGTGTGGTGACAAACAAACAAATATACAAACTCACTTTCGCATTTATAATATTAGTAAGATTTGAGTTTATCCACAAATAATATTAATTATATTTAACATTAAAGTAAACTAAATTGATTCCAATATTTTTAAATATAAATAAATTAGATTGAGTCATTTGTACGTCAAAAAATGTTTAAAATCGAATAAGTTTAATACTTTACAAAATTTTATTAAAATAAGTGTACAAATGAGCTGAGTGCATGTGACGGAATTTTGGAAATTCCACCATAATATACTCGACATGAATCTCACAGGGAGGAATAGTCAAAATTCTGCTTCACGTAATACGTGGACGGCCCCAAAAGACGAAGGTCTGTCCATGAATATATAATTATACACGGTGATTTTTCATTGGTTTTGAAGCCGAAGGCCACTTCATAGGCATCGTTAGTAAGACCTAATAAGCTAGTCAAAATAAAAATTCAGTAACAATTTTTTTTTGTCTAAAATTTGAAAGTAAAATTGTGAGATCAATTAGTAGTACCGCCGCCATACACCGCCCGCCGGCCGGCCGGGGTCATCGATATTACGCAGCGTATAACTACGTGGTCTCGATCGAAAATCATTTACGCAACTTTTTTATCTTATGACATACAGAAATTTGGATAACGTATATGGATAGCGGAATTTATTTACTATACGACATTTTCTTTTCCAAAACCAATTAAAAGTCAGCGTGTATTGTATAAACCGATTATGAAACAATTTTGTAACGTTTAAAGAACCACTGGCTACTATGTACTGGATACCCCGTTACAGAATAAGACGTGATAGTATGTGTCTGTATTCAACGTGGAAGGGTAACAGTATACTCGTACAACGTGGAAGGGACATACACGTAAAAAATCGATACACGGAGCTATACTACATCACTATAGTATAATGAAATTAAAATAACAGTCAATAAATCACAAAACCGGCCAAGTGCGAATCGGATTCGCGCACTTAGGGTTCCGTACCATTATCTATAAAAAATTGCGTTCCTTGTATGTCCCTTAAATATATTTTTTTTTAGTATTTGTTGTTATAGCGGCAACAGAAATACATAATGTGTGAAGATTTCAACTGTCTAGCTATCGCGGTTCTTAAGATACAGCGTGACAGACAGACTGACGGACAGACAGCGAAGTCTTAGTAATGGGGTCCCATTTTTAGGGTTCCGTAGTAACAACACAATAAAGACCCAAACAAGGAACCCTTATAGTTTCGCCATGTCTGTCTGTCTGTTTGTCTGTCCGCGGTCCTACTCAGAAACTACAAGTACTAGAAAGCTGTAATTTGGCATGGATATGTATATTAATCATGGCGAAAAAGTCGTAAAATAAAATCTGGAATTTTTTTTTTTGCCATACAAGTAAAGAGGTAGTCAATATTTTTTTTCTCGACAAACACATTGTGTGGGTTGTCGTTGAATAGGTCTTTCAAAAACATTGTGAGCTTGTTAACACCATTTTTGGATTTAGGGATCCGTTTCTGAAATATTTGGGTTTAAAGTGAAAATTTTTGTTGGAGGCAAGTGTCCCCCCCTCTATCTGCTAAACGGTTATATATGGCCACGTGAAAAAATTCACAGCTATAGTATATATAATGTAGTTTTAAGGAAAACTATCAGAGCTAAGTAGGGTATACAAATTAAAAAGTTTTAGGCGATCAACTTATAAAATGTACTCGGAAAAAGAAATTTCATACAAATTCAATAGATAATTAGTTTTTAAACGTTTTTAGTGGCATAAACTCAAAGTTGGCATTCGGAACTACGGAACCCTACACTGCGCGTGGCCCGACACGCACTTGGCCAATTATTACCCTTTGGGTACGGAACCCTTAAAGTGTCCCGTTTTTACCCTTTGGGTACGGAACCCTAAAAAACGACATTCCCATACAAATTGGTCAGGTGGCTGCACACTTTTGTATGGAAATGTCGATTTTTCTTTTAACATAGCCCGTGGTTCGATATACTACTCATGTATAGTGTATATGCTGAACATGGAAATAATGTCATAGTTATAATTTATTTAAATATTATTTAAGAATCTGAATGTAAATATGAAATGAACTTGCAAATAAATGCGTTTTACAATATATAGATATGTGTTGTCATTTTTTTTTTAGATTGAGCTAGCCCCAAAGTAAGTTCGAGACTTGTGTTATGGGATACTAACTCAACGATACTATATTTTATAACAAATACATGTATAGATAAACATCCAAGACCCAGGACAGTTTGAAAAAGGCAATTTTCCATTTTGCTTTGACTGGGGATCGAACCCGGGACCTTTGGGTGGCGGACTAGCATGGTGACCACTACGCCACGGAGGTCGTCATCAAATATCGACATAAAAAATAAAAGCTATTCCTTTCCTAGAGTTTATATCCGACTGCGCTAGAAGGAGGGTTATGTTTTTTTTTTAGTGTATGTGTGTATATTTCTTTGGAAAGCTTGATAGGTTTTAGCTTGAGACATTAAAAATTAGAAAGAGTATATAAAAAATTAATTTCGGCATCCGAGCGTCTTCCTGGTTGTTTCCTAAGCATGCTACTTTTCAGTTCATTTTCCGTTCCGGCGGATCCGGATCGGGTGTGGTCCGCACCTGGACCATCCGGATGCGTGACCACAAGTGGATAAAAATTTCTCGAGCTTCTCTGTGCTTTAGAAGCTGTTGGTCCCGGCTGACATCATTGTATGGCAGTCGTCAAGCTATTTCAGATGCCGTAATGCAGCTTGGAAAAATCTGACACCAGTGTTGGCCACTTACAAGTACACATACGAAAAACAATCAATTTTATTTTGTAAGAAAAAATCACGCAGTAGGGATTAAATTATTTTTTTTGCAAAAATGAAAATAGCTTAAACAGTTTGAAATAATATTTATTGAAACAACCAACATTAAAAATATAAAACGTAATAAGAAAGTCGTTACTCCACAAAACAATACGACAGTTATCCGGCAGTATTGTCCTATTTCTATGTCAAACCAAATTAGACTTAATGATTTTGACGTAACGCTCAATGATGCTTGACACCGAAACGCGGACATGTAACTACGTACGAATGTCGTGTCGCTTTTGGAGTAAGGGCCCAGGCAGCGTCATAGACGCAAACACAAATAGACAACGAATGTATTGCAGGCTGACAAAACTCTACCAATTAAAGTAAGAGGTTATCAATTTGGTTTTTATTTACTCCCAACGCAAAAGAGGATACGTGTAAGAGTGTCTGTCTGTGTCATCGTAATTCCTAAACGAATGTTTTCGCGTGACGTCACGGCTGGGTACGATTTTTACATAAGTGAGACGTCGCAAGCCCCCACTCCGGAACTTAACGCTCCGTATCTTTGTGAATTTTTTTTTGGTAAACTGAAAAATAACGGTCCATTATTGTTGGATAATCTAAAAGAGAGACTAATTACAATTATACTTTTCGGACCGTCGTCACCCCTTTTGGCATGACCTTCCCTGCCATTGCTGTGACGTAATATTAGATGGCCTCGTGTCAGTAACACATTCGTTGCCTATATGTGCAGTTAGTCCGCGGTGTTCAGGGCTGCACTTGCTGCGGGAAGTCTTGGTGCTGCTCCTGCGCCATGCGGCCCACGCACGGGGAGATCGAACGGCATTTCTGGAAAAACAACAATTATTTCAAATATTCACTTCATTATCCTACTAATATTACTCAGTTGGATAATGAAGTTTTTAGTTTATAGTTTTTAGTAGGTTAATATTATTAACATTAACCTACTTAGTGCGCAAATCCGATTCGCATTCGAATCGGATTCGCGCACTAAGGGTTCCGTGCCATTATCTATAAAAATCGCGTTTGTTGTATGGGAGTCCCCTTAAATAGGTATTTATTTTATTTTGTTCTTAGTATTTGTTGTTATAGCGGCAACAGAAATACATAATTTGTGAAAGTTTTAACTGTCTAGCTATCGCGGTTCTTGAGATACAGCCTGGTGACAGATAGACGAACAGACAGCGAATAGGGTCCCGTTTTTTTACACTTCGGTCACGGAACCCTAAAAACCATAAACGCCAAAGTTTTTAAGTGTTGATGTTTGTTACTCTTTCACGTCAGAACTACTGAATGGATTTTAATGAAACTTTACAATAATATAGCTTATACATCAGAATAACACATAGTCTACAATTTATAAAGATATGTGACCATGCGCAGACGAAGTCGCGGGCACCAGCTAGTATAACGTAAGAAAGAACACATAAAAAACTAAAAAGTAAACATGTGACTTAACGGGAATACGGAGTGTCGTTAATTGGGTTAATTTACCGTATGTGACTAATCGGGAATAAATATATAAATAGAAAAAACAGTAGTAAGGAAAAATCACACTGATTGAGATAGCTTCACTAACGGCAATACGAAGTGAGTAAATTACCGTGTGACATAACGGGAATAAACAGTCCCGTTATGTCCCAGAATGAAAGTACCCAATTCTTTACTCTTATTGATGACAGAAGCAAATCATCATCATCTTTCTCTCCTTATCCCACATTATGTGGGGTCGGGACAACATGTAAGTTTCTTCCATTGTATCCTGAGCCAGCTCCGATCACACATTCCAACCACCTTTTCTTTGGCCTCCCTCTATTTATTTTCCTATTAACTTTCATATTCAACACTCTTTTAGTAACATGACTTTCTTCTCTCCTCAATACATGCCCATACCATCCTAACCTACTACTTCGCAACTTCTCTGTAATTGGGGCTACTTTCACACTTCCTCTTACGTACTCATTTCTTGTCTTATCCATTTTAGTCACACCACTCATCCATCTCAACATTCTCATCTCCGCCACATGCAATCGTCTTTCATCCATCACCTTGGTTGCTCAGCACTCAGCACCATACATGATGACAGGTCTTATTATGCTCTTATAGATCTTGCCTTTGAGCCGATGACAGAAGCAAATGAAAATTTAATTTAATTTAGAAATTTTGGGGGACGCCTATGTGCAGCAGTGGACTTCCTGTGGCTGATGATGATGAAGCAAATGTTACCTCTCTGTAGTCGGCCTCGCTCACCACCGGCGTCAGCATGTCCACTCTCCGAAGCGGGGCCTGTTCCATTCCGTGTACCATCTTATACACGTCTGAATGCTGGAGGTGGTCCAGGGAGACGGGCGGCTTCTCGTATTTCATGAAGTTGATCCTGTTGACGGATTTGTGGTCAAAATACGCCACAAATGGCTACAATATTCAGGATTTTCACTAAATGGCAACACAGTGACGTCAGGTCTAATCGACAGTTGTGATTGGACCATCAGTTGACAGGTACTTTTGTTCCGTCCAATAACAGCAGCTCATTAGACCTGTCACTGTGCTGCCATCTGGTATCTTCATTTTGTTGAAGTTATGGTATAATAAAACAAGGTATTCTCTTCCCGAGATGGAACTTGACTACGTCACGCAATTGTTGCCACTGATTGTTCTTTGCAGTAAATTTAAGGACTTTCTCAATTAGTTCATGAATATTAAATACAAAATTAAGTAACTTAGCTATTTAGTATCTAGCGATTCTCGCGTAATTCATCAATGCAATATTTTATAAATTGATATAATGGATTATTAATTCGAAATTGGTATATAAAATTTAAAAATGCATTACGCTCGGGTAAATCAAATTCACACAGTGGCAACACATCAGACTGATGACGTAGTCAAGTTCCACTTACGTCATCAGCTGTCACGGGAAGAGAATACCTTGTTTTATTATACCATGGTTGAAGTATACAGAATAACAATAACTATATATTTCTTAAGATGTGTATGACTTTGTCGGTATGTCATGGAATTTGAATGACTTGTTATGTCTACGTATTTATTTTGCAAACCAATGATTCTTTTATTCGATGTCATGGAGATTTGTTAAACGTATTTGCGAAAGAATTGAATGGGTGTTGAAAATACTAAGTGTATGAAAAAATTGTGATAATTGAGTAAATATTCATATTTCAGTAAGAAATATTAACATTCCAAACCATTCATGAACAAAACACTCACATCTCTAATTTTATCAAAACTCAAAACGTATTTGTCGCGAAGATTATGGAAATCCACGAGGTGGCAGTTCGATTCTCTGGAACGTTATTATAAAAAAGATATGACATTTATTTTAAACTTTATTGTTCCACAATAAACTTAACACTTAACAGACTTGGCAAACTTAACGCTGAAAGCGTTCTTGCTCTCAGTTATCCATAGAAATAATCACATAGTATGTTAATAGTTTAATACTACCTAATAATACCTACTAACTTTGCCCTCATATACATACCTAATATGAGGGCAAAGAAAATAATTCTGTCCTATTTTATAATTTTTATTTTATAGTGATCTGTCATAATACTTATCTACGGAACTAGTAAAATGTATTGTTTTTAAAACTTTTTTATTCCTACTACTACTAGCAAAAAGGTAATAAATCCATGATTAAAAATTTAAATCTGATTGCTTAAAATTAAAAGTAATTAAAGTTTAATTTAGGAACAATAATCGTATGATTCTCTTTTCAAACTCGTCGGTTACTTCACTTCAATCACCGCTTGGATATGTTTTTCTTACGATTTTCGGAGTACACTTATATCACAAGTTATATTGTTTAAAATTGTTTGACATGTGACTTGTTTGTTTGTAAATTGTTAAAAGTAAAATGGTGATTTATTTTGACGTGATAACGTCTTTAAAATCGTTTTAGTCGGGTGACATGTTCAGAAACTTGTGTCACACCAAAACCTCACGAGCGCGATCGCAGGTATAACGAGAGAGAGACGGACCGATCTCCCGTCTCATCTCGAGCGCTGCCAGTCATTCCGTGAAACGACGTTATCATGTAAACATCTCGATAGTAAACCTACTTTACAAACAACCAATTTTTTATTACAATAAATGTATTTAACCAATAATTAATGAATACTTAAATACTCAATAGAAAAATAGAGTAGTAGGTATTTTAGACTATTATTGGTTTTAGTAAAATAACTAGCCAGATAACGCGCCTAAAATAGTCCAGGGTGATAGCTTCCTGCAAACAAAATTTTATCAAAATTGGTCCGTTGGCGCGTGAAGAAGTAACACACTTACAAACTTACAAACTTTCGCCTATGTAATTAAAGTGTTATTTAAAAATACGTACCTATAAGTTCTATTTAACGACTTGGTGTCGCCCCAAGGCCATATCACGTTCCAGTTTTCGATCTGCACCACATGCAAACAAACAAACACACATGTAACACACACAACGACAGGCATAACGCCATTCAGCTAAAAAGCAAGCTACAACATAGACAAAATTACAAGCTTGTAAACCAGATACTGCAATAAGCTAAAAAGCTAATAAAAATAATGTAGATAAACCCATAACATAAACTACTTATCTACAATACGAACTAAAGGAAAGTGCTCAATTTAAAACTCTTTTTTAATGGATTGAGAATCAAATACCTATGTAATCATATCATACGTCAATGTACATATTTGTAATGGCTCTCAAAATGATCTTAAGAGTCCGGCGACCCTAGACTTTTCCATACAAACGTATTACACGTTTAATTTTGAAACCACATGTCAGATTCCGGTAAAAATTGGTAATTGTAAAGAAATTGCAATTATCTAGGGTTATATTGGGTTTCCTATGGTAAAATTATGAACTGGAAAGAAAATATAACGATTTAGAAGTTTCCCATACTAATGGTCAAAAATGATATAAAACACTATATTCTATTTCAAGTTCATATTTTTACTGTCGGAAACTAAATATAAACCTAGATAATTGCAATATCTTTGAAATTACAAAATTTTGCCCAAATCGGACATGTCGTTTTGAAATAAAACGTAGACTACGTTTGTATGGAAAGTTGTATTGTGGTCTAGGGTCGGGGGACCCTTAATACTCGTAATTGAACACTGTTCTTACTTTTTTTTTGTATAACAGCAATGTACAATTTTAAAGCTAGAGGCACTAACGAACATAAAAGTAGTTTCAAATATACATATTATCACAACCGCAACAGGTAACTATATAATATACATTGTAAAACTTTAAGTACATATATACAAATAAATTAAACACACAGATGTATCCTAACTAATTTATACACGCTGACTTTTCATTGGTTTCGGAAAAAGAAATGATGTATAGTAAATAAATTACTCTATCCATATACGTAATCCAAATTTGTGTATGACATAAGGTAAAAAAGTTGAGAAAATTATTTTCGATCGTAACCACGTAGTTATGCCCGTCCAAACTACCGCGTGCGACGGCACTACTAATTGATCTCACGATTTTACTTTCGAGTTTTAGTTAACATTTTTTGTTACTGAATTTTTATTTTGACTAGCAAATTAGGTCTTACTAACGAGCTTCATGAAATGGCCTTCGGCTCCAAAACCAAGACAAAATCACCGTGTATGATTATTTCTAGTGGTTTTATACTAATTCTAGCTAACACATTTAAATTTCTACGGGTGCTTTGTGGATAACTAACGCCTTGATTGATACCTTGTGATTTTGACAGTATGGTGAATATTCAAGATTCCCTAATTTAAAAAAAATATTCTTCGTTTAATAGAATGTTTTTACAAATGCTGTAGATTTATATTTTACACCTGTTATCTTGTATATTATACAAAAACTAAGCACTATCTTTAACCTTTTAACCGCGAGCGTCGCATATATGTGACAAACATTGTCGGGCCCATTCCGCGAAGGTCACATATTTGTGACAAACAAAAAATGCTCGTATGGCACATAACTTACGTATCCATATCCGTTTTTGGTTGTAGATAGGTATGTTAGATTTACCATGTCTCGCGCTGGGGGCACGACAACTGATATAAAGTCTCGCGGTGAAAAGGTTAATATAAAATAATATTATTCAATATGTATGTAAAAATACATTTGAAAGCATGCAATAATGTACAATGTATGAACATGTATGACAAACCTCTCATCGTATGGCAGTAAGTCGCTTTCGTATGACATCCTAGAAATGACAATGATTGTGAAAATACAAAACATGGTCTATCACGTACTTAACACATCACAATGTTTATGAAATAACATTTAAACAGACAATAGATTTTTACCAAGAAAATGGCGTAAGTATCTAATTATGTCGTGCAACGCAAATTGGACTTTTTGTTCTAGCTAATAAAAAGCAAAAACGCAATTTCTCTATAATTAAATAAGTATACATAAAACAGAACCAAATAGAAGTGAAAATGAAGTGAGTCGAATTTACGTTACAGAATCAGAATAAATGGAACACATTTCATCTCACATATTGTACCTACTCCACGATCTTGCCAAATATAAGTCGAAGATCTCAAAATAGCTACAGTAGGTAACGTAACACAGTTGAAAAGACACTTAGATTTATAAAAATGTACTTTGACCTAACTCTGTCCAGTTTACGTAAATACCTATTAGTTAAAAGTTACCTACTGATTTTACATTTATATTAAGTACTTTCATTAAACCTTTAATAATGAAGTACATTATGTTACTGTTACTAAACGGGAATACGGAGAGCTGTATTCTCGTTAAGTAACACTGTGTCTTACGTGGTACTTGACGGGAATACGGCGCGCCGTCAAAGAATAATCAGGACCATCTTACGCAGTATTTTTTTTTCTGAGTCTATGGTTAGGACACATTGGTACTCATTGGGAAGAATATAAGTTGCAATGAGTAACATTGGAACTCATTGGGAAGGGTTTCCCCTTTAGTAACAGTGGTACTCAAGAGGGTGTTACTCATCGGGAACAAACGAAACTATCGAGTTTATTTTGCAACTAAAAGTAAGTGGGTAGTTCACTTCTGCTTTTCAACTCATATTTGACAATCTTCTAAGTAGGTAGTTACCTACTGTCTGTAATTAGTTATACCTATGAAAAATGGACGCACCTGCCGAATTTTTAAACAATTTAAGTTATGCTTCACCTAGTCTACACGAAAAAAATAAAAAAGTAAATGAAAGTAATATAAAGAAGAAATATAATTTTCCTGTTTGTATAATTTTAAAATTTTTAATTAAATTATATAAAAAGTCGTGAATGTTTGTTAAAAAACATAACTTAATAAGAATGCTAACGTAATGGAAGCCTGGATGATGTCACCAAGAATAAGCAAAGCAGACTCCTCCCTTCCCTTTTGGAGCTTATTTAGGTAATAGTTTCGTCATAACAAGCTATGACGTCAAGGTTTGGTATTTCATACACATCCCATAAAAGAAAAATAAAAAAATTCCATTAAATCTAGATCGGTCATTTTGGAAATCCTTGGGAGAGGCATATGTCCAGCAGTGGACGTTATGCGGCTGAAATGACGATGATGACAAATCCCATAAAAAATCTTTGTATAATAGTATATTCAGCGGGTGCATCCATATATTTTCACAACCTATTCTAAACAATTTATAAATGACATTTCTACATTCTAGCCAACCAACCCTTTAGCTTTTCCCTGAATCAGCTCCGCCTGGGCGCTCAGAGTCTCAGCAAACAGTTGTTCATTGTAGGCATCCTTGGGCCCCCTCCACTTCCGGCCGCCCGTCAACACGATCGGTCTCGGCTCGTCTCCATTCCCGAAGACAGGCTTGGGCTTGCCCACGCGTGGGGTTGGGCGTTGCTTTATCTGACGTGACTCTTGGTCTAGGCGCATTTGCTCCATCATCTCCTATATTGGTTAGTTGGGAAAGTGTTACATAATTTGGTTTAATACAGTCGTGAAGACAGAGAGAAATGGGGAGCCGAGAGGGAGGCCTTTGCCAAACAATGGGATCTAGCGGGCTTTAAATAATAATAATAATATTGTCGTCAACTTTTACAGAACATTTACCGTCTTAAATCACAGACTAACTTTGTTACTACGTTTAAACCATGGTACAATAAAATAAGGTATTCTCTTCCCGTGACAGCTGATGACGTAGGTGGAACTTGACTACGTCATCAGTTTGATATGTTGCCACTGTGTAAAATTGAATTACCTGAGCGTAATGCATTTTTGAACTTTATAAACCAATTTCGAATTAATAATCCATTATATCAATTTATAAAATATTGAATTGATGAATCACGCGAGAATCGCGAGATACTAAATAGCTAAGTTACTTAATTTTTTTTTTAAATATTCATGAACTAATTGAGAAAGTCCTTAAATTTACCGAAAAGAACAATCAGTGGCAACACTTTGTGACGTAGTCAAGTTCCATCTCGGGAAGAGAATACCTTTTTTATTATACCATGGTTTAAACCATTATCCGACCAAATCAAGTTGACATCTAGTAATATGCCATTATCACGCCTGAAAATGTCAACTTGATTTGGTCGGATAATGGTTTGAAAGTAGTACTTAACAAAGTTATTCTACGTTTTATAATAAGACGGTTAGCGTTTGTGACTTGTATAGCAAAGTATTTTTACGAAGTAACAATCAAACCTGCAGAACCCTTTTGAAAACTCGGAATTACTTAGTCAAAGTCAAAAATCCACAGGGGACTGCTGCAATTTAGTCAAAATAACATTTGAGACTCCTTGCAACTTATGTGTTGCATTTTAGACGAGTTTCTGCATAGACTATTTGCATTTAAGACCATTCGAGACTAAACTCATTTATATCACTTCTTATCTGTAAATTTTTCTTTCGATTTCGTTATAGAAAGTTGTTGACGTCAGATCGTTTACTTACAGCTAAGTTTACTGCCGCTTCCTAAGCGCAAGTACAGAAGCAGTGGCAACAAACTGTACTGCAACATTAAGTTGCTGAATAGGTCAAGCTAAACTCGCACTTAGATGACTGACCACAAGTGGCATAAAAATTTCTCGAATTCCTCCGTGCTTCAAGAGGCATGTTAAGCTGTTGGTCCCTGCTGTCACATGTATAGCAGGTCGTCAAGCTAAGTCAATTACCTATCTAGGCAGCTTGAATCTGACACCAGCCTTCTTATCGTGTGTGTTAGTGACTAACACTAGTGTCAGAGTTTTTAAACCGCCTTAAAGGCCTCTGACATGGTTTTAGGTAACGACCAATGTCAAAGACAGTAACCGGGACCGACGGCTTAACGTGCCCTCCGAAGCACGGATCACCTTACCTATCAGACAATCAGGTGATCAGCCTGCAATGTCCTAACCAAACTAGGACAACAACACAAAGTCGTTGCCCCCGCCAGGAATCGAACCCGTGACCTCCGGGTATGAGCCGAACGCTCTAACCACTACACCACGGAGGCAGTTAACACGCCCACGGAGACACCAGTGTAAGTTGGCCACGTGTACAGTACACTCGACCAACGAACAACCAGAATAGAACACTATAACAAACTAGCAGTGCCCGCGGGCTCTGCTCCCCGTGGAAATATCGGGATAAAAACTATCCTATGTCCTTCCCCGGGTCTTAAAATATATCCACATCAAATTTCATCTAAATCGGTCCAACCGTTCTTGAGTTATAAATGGTGTAGGTAAATAATACGACTTTCTTTTGTATATAAAGATTACAAGTAAATAAAATATACTCAAGCCTACCTTTTTCTGCTTCTCAATTCTTCTCTGCTCCTCCAACATTTCCTCTTCTTCTCTCTTCAACTTCTCCATCTCTTCCTGAGTGAGACATGTCTGGGTTTCAACCCTTGCTTCTACTTTTTGTTCGTTTTCAACACTTTCTTCTTTCTATGTTTGCTCTTCTCTTTGCACATCTTCGACCGTTTCTTCAGTGATCGTTGCTTCATGGTTCTCCTCAGTAGTTTGATCTGAAATTAGTGTACAGAATAAGTATTAGTACTAACGTACAGAAGTCTTACTCAGTAAATAAATTCAAGGAAATATCTACTCAATGTCGTTAGCGATGTGGTTTAATTTTGCTCGCGCCAGAACTCGGCACCTGTTCGTTTAGATACCTAGAAGTGCATTGCAAGCCAATTTAATTCTTATTACTCTAGACTCTAGATCTACATTATTACTATGCGCGCGGCGACCACTCGGAGTGGGAAATTCAGTGACATGAATCGCTAACGACCGAGTAGATATTTCTTTGAATTCCTTTGCTAAGTCTTCTTATCGTGTGTGTTAGTGACTAACACTAGTGTCAGAGTTTTTAAACCGCCTTAACCGGTTTTTAGGTAACGACCAATGTCAAAGACAGTGACCGGGACCGACGGCTTAACGTGCCCTCCGAAGCACGGATCATCTTAGTTATCAGACAATCAGGTGATCAGCCTGCAATGGCCTAACCAAACTAGGACAACAACACACAGTCGTTGCCGCCGCTGGGAATCGAACCCGCGACCTCCGGGTATGAGCCGAACGCTCTAACCACTACACCACGGAGGCAGTTCAGTTCTTTGCTAAGTAAGATTTCTGTACGTGAGTTCGAGTACGGTATAGGTTAATATACATCCTATATAAGTATATAAAGTTATATAAGTATATATAAGTTGAGTTGGTATCCCATAACACAAGTCTCAAACTTACTTTTGGGCTAGCTCAATCAGTGTAATTTGTCCCTATATATTTATTTATTATATAAATCACTGCTTTCTTTAATTAAGGAACATGCATTAAAAGAGCAGAGGCTATGTCCAGCAGTGGAAGTTATGCGGCTGAAATGATGATGACGATACGTACAAACAAGTTTATTTGTTAAGTAAATTAAAACCCAACTGTCACGAACGCCATCTAGTGATGAGTAGCAGAACTACCGATACGAATTGATATCCGTAGCGCCATCTATTTTTTGCTGGAGAAAACCTAGACTTTCAAGCTTTAATTCTTAATAACTTTTGAACGGCTTAACTGAATTTCATTAAATATAGTTAAGAACCACCGCAAGAGAACCTGCTTTCACGTAAAGTAACCCCATTGAAATAGGTCCATCCATTCGAGCGTTACGATGCTACAGACAGACAGACCGACAGATAGTAGCGTCAAACTTACAACACCCCTCTTCCCGTCACTTTAAAAAGAGGAGAGGCTATGTCCAGCAGTGGACATAATGCGGCTGAAATGACGTGTACGTACACAATAGAGATTAAGCCCCCCTTTTAAGAAGAAGCTTGAAAAAAATGTTGAGTGATATCCTACCTTCGCTTTGAACAACGAGCTGTTGGGTCTGCTCCATGGAAATTTGCTGGGCCTGGTGAGACGCTTGCATGGAGACGGATTCCTAAAAAAAGGGTGAAGAATTAACTTGAGAGACAGACATCTATTAGTCATTTCAGCGATTCACATTTGAAGACCTCCGGATGACGTCGAATACTCGAAACATGTAGGCCAGCCAGTAGGTGACTTCTACGTAAGTAACCTGTATATCTATATTCTATACATATAAAACAGTAAAAAAAAGGAGTCTGTACATTGGATATATTTCCAAAAAAATATTTGCGGCGATGGAGACATATATAGTACCTAATAGAGTAAAAATGTATAATACTCAATACTCAATACTCAATCAATACTCAATCATTTATTGCTTCCTTAATGTACATACAGGTCTTTGATTATATAATAGGATCAATTAAGGGCCCTGACGGGCGCTGCAATGAGAGAAGGGCTATTTAAAAAGGAATGAGTAAATTAATGTATTCTCATGCAAAATTATGTAATAGTTATAATTATGTATTTTTAAGTTACTAAAATATCATATCTATTTGGTAGCTTTTCGTATATATATTTAGAAAATAGTAATCGTATTTATTTAATTGCTGTTGTTGTGCTATTTAAAAATATTGTTTTTTTTATATTTTATTATATTATATGGCTCGTATAAGTATAATGGAATATGTCATCGTATTTATTTATTAAATTGTAATTATTATACGATTTAAAAAGTTTTTTTTTTGTATTATATTAAATATATTTCTTGTAACATCTATTTTATTATTATTTTTGTAACTATTTCTAATTGAATTTATCTTTGTCGTCTAAATATTCATTTATAGAATAATAACATTTGTTAGCTAGCATTTCTTTAATGTTTTTAAAAAATATTTTATCTTTTTCTATAGATTTAATGGTTTCTGGGAGTTTATTATAGAGCTTTATGGACATTGCTAGAGGGCTAGATGAATGAATAATGTCTGTTTATACTCGATTATCCCCGGATATACTGGACGGATTCGAATGAAACTTTTTTTGTTATATAGCTGTTAAGCCTGGGCAACATATAGGGGATAATGATTTCGGAAAATGGAACGCCTGATGCAGAACTATAATGGTCCAGCTAAATTACGCGTCCACAAAGTCCACGCGAACGAAGTCGCGGGCTTTGGCTAGTCGCATATAAATTATGTCAGTATGAAGCTACTTAAAGGGAAAGATAAAAGGTAAAGATATCCAGGAAGACCAGGAGATAGCTATGTAGACCAACTGAAAGAAAAAGCAGGGGTCATGTTTAAACCTTCGTGTCGTTGGCCTAAAACATTTTTTTTTCCCTCCATAAAGATGACACTCTTACAGCGTTGTCCGAGGCCTAATAAAGGAACGTTTAGTGCAGCTGGTGGGGCAGGATGGGCAAGAAAGGAGGTTTGACATAGTCTGGTAAAAACCGAGAAGTCTGGCGCATACTCCACCGACAAGAATCACTAAGAAGAAAGTACCTACTTATATATAGGTTCTGATATTTATCATTTATTGCGCATATTTAAACAGCAATCCTTTTCCAAGCTGGTCTAGAAGAGAAAAATAAGAATGTACCATCTGTTTCATGTCATGTCATGAAAATGTGAATGTAATTATTTAAGGGTCCTCCCCGCGCTAACGACCTTGAAAACACAAAAAAATTAATTTCTCTTTCTGTAAGTGTGATTATTAGAAACCCTCCTACAACTTTTTAGCTAGTATCCTGAAGTTTCATTAGAACCTCGAAAATCATTGAAATAAAATACCCTGAATTTTCCTTTGCAAAAAATACTAAAAACGGCCATTTTTGACTTTTTTTGTAAAGGTTTCTAAACCGGATAGTATTTCAATGACTTTCGAGGTTCTAATGAAACTTCAGGATACTAGCTAAAAAGTTGTAGGAGGGTTTCTAATAATCTCACTTACAGAAAGAGAAATTAATTTTTTTGTGTTTTCAAGGTCGTTAGCGCAGGGAGGAGCCTTAATATGATTCACATTTTCTCATCATTAAATTTCACAGATGATGTATTTCTGTTACCACTATAACAACAAATATATAAAACAGAATAAAATAAATATTTAAGTGGGGCATACAAAAAACGTGATTTTTTATAGATAATGGCACGGAACCCTTCGTCTGCGAGTCCGACTCGCACTTCGCCGGTTATTTCTTTTCTGCCGGACATTTCAAAAAATCCAGAATATAAAAATAGCAAAGTCTCTCCTCACTCTCTCGATCTTTTTTTTTTTGGGTGGTGCATAAGGAGTACCTGTTGACTGAACTGGCTGAGCTGCCGGGTCACCAGCTCCAGGGTCTGCTGGATGACGCTGGGGAGCTGCGCGAGCGCCGCCAGCTGCGCGCGCATCTGCGCCAGCTGTTGCTCCAATGAGGCGTTCGGATCTGGAACATTCATACACGGTGATTTTTTAATGGTTTTGGAGCCGAAGGCCACTTCATAGGCATCGTTACAAAGACCTAATTAGCTAGTCAAAATAAAAATTCAGAAACAAAAAATATTGACTAAAACTCGAAAGTAAATTTGTGAGATCAATTAGTAGTACCGCCGCCGTACACCGCCCGCCGGCCGGCCGGAGATCATCGACATTTTGGCCGGCATAACTACGTGGTCTCGATCAAAAATCATTTACGCAACTTTTTTATTTTATGACATACAGAAATTTGGATTACGTATATGGATAGAGGAATTAATTTACTATACGACATTTTTTTTTCCAAAACCAATGAAAAGTCATCGTGTATAGTGAGGTCTTAGAAGTGGGTCCGATATTTGGAAAAAATTGGTCCAGCCGTTTGCGCGTGAAGAAGTAACAACCATACACACACACAAACTTTCGCCTTTATAATATTAATGTCATCATCATCATCATCATCATCATCATCATCATCATCATCATCAGGTCTTTTGTCTCCACTGCAGGTGCTCCAATCGAAAAAATCGTGCCAATATGGCATAGTGCCTAGAACGCTGGCCGCATTTCCCCGTTGGATTGTTAATTGTGCGTAAAAGCATATTTTTACGCAGTTTTTGGTGAAGAAGAATTCTCAAACAATATTATCATCAGGTCTTTTAGTCTCCACTGCAGGAGCACGACCCTCTCTGTACTACCAGAGCCATACTTGGCCAGAGCGGTCAGAGGACTTGGCTTACACTCTCCTCGCTGGCAAGACACGGGTTGGAGAGGTCTCATTGATGTGTATAAGCTTTGTTCAGCTTGTATTCCCTAAGTCGCCTTCTACGACATCCACGGGAGGACTTGGAGTGGCCCTATTCTACTCTGCCGGAAACCACACGGCAAATAAAATAAATATTACTTAGTCTGATTAAGTGCAAAAGCAACACTGCGGAACGCAGCTAGTATTATACATATACAACGTGGAAGGGCGTCCCCGGAATAAATCGAAACATGGACTATATACTATACTAGATCACTATAGTATACAGACAAGAACTCCACTGGGAGCCCTGACTGGAGATTTTCAAAACCGCAGTCATCTCTTCAAAATGAGACTTGTTGAGAGCCCTGAATATATATAATCTATCTATATCTATACATATAATAAAACAGTAAAAAAAGTGTGTCTGTACATTAAATATATTTCCAAAAAAAATATTGGGGGCGATGGAGACGTAGTAATAGAGTAAGAATTTAAAAAAAAAGTCTGTCTGTTTGTCTGTTTGTCTGTATGTCTGTTTGTATACGCTAATCTCCGGAAATACTGGACGGATTCGAATGAAACTTTTTTTGTTATATAGCTATTAAGCCTGGGCAACATATAGGGTATAAATGATTTTGGAAAATGGAACGCCTGATGCAGAACCGTAATGGTCCAGCTAAACTATAAGAGATATAAAAATGCAGCCTTAGTAAAAGTTGTTCAGCCTGATGAGCATTTTTAGAGACATAAAGTCCACGCGAACGAAGTCGCGGGCTTCGGATAGTATATAATATATAGGGACAAATTACACTGATTAAGTTAGCCCCAAAGTAAGTTCGAGACTTGTGTTATGGGACACTAACTCAACGATACTATATTTTATAACAAATACATATATAGATAAACATCCAAGACCCAGGACAATTTGAAAATGGCCATTTTCCAACTTGCCCTGACCGGGAATCGAACCCGGGATCTCTGGGTGGCGGACTAGCATGGTGACCACTACGCCACGGAGGTCGTCGTCTGAATGTCGGGCATGTGAAGAAATAGAGGAGACAATGAGACACATTTTGTGCAGATGCGACTCAATGGTTAGGAAGCGTATGGACCTCTTTGGATCAAACTAGAGGACTATAGGCACTATGCACCAGGTGATATTCTGAAGCTTATGCAGTCCTTCTTCAGAAATCCAGATGCGCGTGAGTAAGGCAAGGGGGTAAGTACAATATAACCCAAAGGTTCGACGTGCTTCCAACTTATGGACCCCACAGCAAGATAAGACTATAGTCTATATAATCAAAGACTAAAGTATACAATGAAATTAAAATAACAGTCAAGAACTGAAGAAAAAACGAAATTTCCAGACAAAAGCGTGCAGCCGCCCGGGCAATTTTTATGGGAATGTCGTATTTTTCCTTCGTTTTTGCCTGTTATTTTATTATCATTATGCTATAGTGATCTAGTTTAGCCCGTGGTTTGATTTATTACGGGGAAGTCCCTTCCACTTTATATACATACACGCTGACTTTTCATTGGTTTTGGAAAAGAAAATGTCGTATAGTAAAAAAATTACTCTATCCATATACGTAAGCCAAATTTGTGTATGACATAAGATAAAAAAGTTACAAAAATGATTTTCGATCGAGACCACGTAGTACACTTGTCCAAAACTGTCGCGTGAACTCGCGTGACCCTGACGGCCGGGCGGCGGCGGCATTACTTATTGATCTCACGATTTTATTTTCGAGTTTTAGTCAAAAAAATTTGGTTCCGAATTTTTATGTTGACTAGCTAATTAGGTCTTATTAACGATTCTTATTAAGTGGCCTTTGGCTCCAAAACCAAATAAAAAATCACCGTGTATAATACTAGATGCGCTCCGCGGTGTTGCTCGCGCTGGTGTTAGTCCAGGGCACGGTAAAGATATCATACAGTAGAGCAACTCGGCACTGACCTTGAAAAACATACCTACGCCACGCGTGCGCTAGGGCTGCCCATATTTTAATTTCATCTACCTACTTGAGTGACTAGTTTTGTGATTGTAAGGTGAATGAAAAAGGAAGCGTTTTATGTTTTTGATTATTAGCATATTTAATAAACATAAATTGCATATTTCAATAATAGGTATATGTAAGTAGCTAAGTACCTATTTTACGTACATTAGTAAGTAGATATGTAGCCTAGAAAACCACTACCTACTTACCTACTAGTTTTTTTTTATCGCGAGCATAGGTAAAATAGCTCACTCGTGGTCGTGGGTTAGTTCTGTCTTCAATTCAACCTTATCACTTATTTATTTTTTAATCTAGGTAATTTACTCAGTTGAAAAAGTGAAATACTTACCTATTAAAAAATTAATAAACAACGTACTACCTAGTAGGTAGCTATATAAAAACTACTTTATTGACGAGTTCAAACAACCAAAAACAGCACAATATTGTCTGTGTTTTGCCATATTATTATCCCACAAGAAAAAGAATAATATACCTTCTTAATAAGTGTTCACAAATAGCACGCTGCTTACAACAAAACATCGTTCACCACTGCGGCGCATTCCCGACTGTTTGTATACCGAGTCACGGAACAAGTGTATACCGACCTTCAAGGCGCGTAGGTATAACTTGCGTTTCGACCGTTTGTATGAAGATACAATACTGTCTTTACCGTGTCCAGGGTGTCAGCTTTCTGCATACCAAATTTTGTCAAAATAGAGAATATGCATAGAAAAAATATGTGTTATTTAACCAGTTTATTTGTAAATATTCAAAAGTAAAGTACTAACAGTGAAAACAGAATAAAAATTGGTGGAAAAACGAACGAGATATAGCGATTTTACGAAAATAAGTCTATCTCACTCGCAAAAACGCAACTTTTCTATAGCAAATGTATTGATGATATGTAATTGTGACGTCACCAGTCCATGTCGGACTTCTCTCTCTAATTGAAACTTTAAAGTATCACAGGTTCGTCGCTGATTAAGATATTTTATAAATTCTTTCATATTTGTTTACTGTGGTTAATAATGATTACATTAAGCAAATAAAAAAATTCGTGCATATTCTCTATTAGCCCAGCTGTTTATCGTATTTTATCAGACCCATGGTATAATAAAATAAGGTATTCTCTTCCCGTGACA
The DNA here is from genome assembly GCA_963555685.1 of Acrobasis consociella. Taxonomy (NCBI): domain Eukaryota; kingdom Metazoa; phylum Arthropoda; class Insecta; order Lepidoptera; family Pyralidae; genus Acrobasis; species Acrobasis consociella. The sequence goes on along the minus strand of OY743132.1, from coordinate 9,750,658 downwards.
GCTGATGACGTAGGTGAAACTTGACTACGGCATCAGTTTGATATGTTGCCACTGTGTGAAATTGAATTACCCGAGCGTAATGCATTTTTGAACTTTATATACCAATTTCGAATTAATAATCCATTATATCAATTTATAAAATATTGAATTGATGAATCACGCGAGAATCGCGACATACTAAATAGCTAAGTTACTTTATATTTTATTTAATATTCATGAACTTATTGAGAAAGTCCTTAAATTTACTGAAAAGAACAATCAGTGCCAACACTTTGTGACGTAGTCAAGTTCCATCTCGGAAAGAGAATACCTGTTTTATTATACCATGATCAGACCCTATATGAACTTACCGACCATATTCTGCACACTGGTCATCAGCTGCTCTGCAATTCTGTTCTCCATGTCTTCCTTGGTCTCCACCGGTTCTGGGACTGGTTCTGGATCTGTCACCACTTCAGGAACTTCAGGAACTTCTTCAGGTTCAGGTATTTTGGGTTCAGGCTGTAATTCTTCTTCGGATTTTGGAGGCGGTAATGTTATTCCTGTAGACAGAGACAGATGGCAGGAAATGGAAAAGAATTTACAGCAGTTTAAAAAAAACACTCGGTTGGAACGAAGTTAAAAAAATTGAAGCCCTAAAAAACCCTCAAAAAATTCCAGTACCTAAAAGTTTGTGACGGAAAAATCTTTCACTTTTTTTCGCCTAGTCCTCTGCCAAGAGTGCCAAGTCCGTACCGTCCGATAAGATTGCTATACACGGTGATTTTTCATTGGTTTTGAAGCCGAAGGCCACTTCAAAGGCATCGTTAGTAAGACCTAATTAGCTAGTCAAAATAAAAATTTAGAAACAAAAAATGTTGTCTAAAACTCGAAAGTAAAATTGTGAGATCAATTAGTAGTACCGCCGCCATACACCGCCTGCCGGCCGGCTGGGGTCATCGACATTACGCAGCCGGCGGCCGGCGTATAACTACGTGGTCTCGATCGAAAATCATTTACGCAACTTTTTTATCTTATGACATACAGAAATTTGGATTACAGATATGGATAGAGGAATTGATTTACTAAACGACATTTCTTTTTCCAAAACCAATAAAAAGTCAGCGTGTATATTTGCAGGCAAACTCACGCCTTGACTTCATTCAAATGACGATAACTTTTTTTTTAATGAACCGGTTTTGATGAAACAAACTTTAGATGTTCTTCTGGGTTAAAACAAAGCGATTGGTGTAAGTTTTAAGTAAATCGGTTCAGTACTTTCGGAAATAAGCGTGATCATACATACAGACAGACAGACAAAAAATATAAAAAAAAACCTTGCTTTTATTCTTTTTAGGCTTCCCTCTATCCATTTCAGTCAAAAATAATAAATGTACAGACAAATTATTTTGACTGTTTTATTATATGTATAGATTATAGCTCGTTGTTCGATGTAATACGGGTATGTCCCTTCCACGTATATATGTATAAAAATATACTGCCTCCGTGGTGTAGTGGTTAGAGCGTTCGGCTCATACCGGGTTCGATTCCCGGCGGGGGCAACAACTTTGTGTTGTTGTCCTAGTTTGGTTAGGACATTGTAGGCTGATAACCTGATTGTCTGAGAAGTAAGATGATCCGTGCTTCGGAGGGCACGTTAAGCCGTCGGTCCCGGTCACTGTCTTTGACATTGGTCGTTACCTAAAACCATGTCAGAGGCCTTTAAGGCGGTTTAAAAACTCTGACACTAGTGTTAGTCACTAATACATGATAAGAAGAAGATGTATAAAAATATGTCTTCAACTCACCAGTATCTTCCAAATCAGGCACTTCACTCTCAGGCAGAGGGTCAACAGCCTCCAAAAACTCTGGCACCTCTTCTGGCACTAGTATAGGCTCTTCAGGTTCCACTGGGGGAGGGGGAGGTTCAAGCAGCGCCCTCTCTTCCCAAGGAAGGGGGCCAGTATCGAAGTTCTGTATGGAGAGATGATGGTTAATGGCATGGAGTGATATGGTATTTATATTGTGTGAATTTGATGTCTTCTGTGCTGTCTGGGAGAAAAGAAAAACTTAGAATGTACCAGCTGCTTCTCTTCGTAAAAGCCAATCGAGGGAATGGGCGGAAATAACTAGCAACCCATCTCTGTGTTGATTGCTTTTCCATTTTCTCGCACACCATGACGCTAAAAGTGGCTTTTGGGTCTTGAAGCCCTGGGCTCTCAGAGCAGCATGACCCAAAATGCTCTGTCTGCCCCATTAGGGATAAAGACGTGACAGTATGTATGTATGTATGTATGATTCGATGTTATTTTGCTAAGTTGTACCCGGCTACGCCTAAAGGATGGTTATGTTTTTCGAGTGTATATGTATGTATGAATATTTCTTTGGTATGCTCTATACAGTCTAAAGTGTCGTTAGATTCATCTTAAATCTGAGAGTGACACTGGTAATATCAATACTTGCGTCCCGGGCCTTTGGCCGATTAGAGCCGCAAGACCCAAAACGCTCTGTCTGCCCCGTTAGGTATAAAGACGTGATAGTACGAGTATGTATGTATGTTTTTAGCTTTGACGTGCAAATTTGAATAAGATTTATGTAAACTTGAATAAGATATATGTAAATGTAGTATAAGTACATGCATTGAATGCAAAACGAAGCCGAAGCCTTACTCCGAAAGCTTTACGACATAAATACGCAGTTGCTGCTGCCAATGTTGCCAAGCCAAATTCGTCTTTAGCGTCATGGCGTAGAGCTCAATATACCGTAGCTCTACAACTCGGGTAATAGGCATGACGAATGGAAAAATATTATTGCTCCATCGGTTAAATTATTAAAAAGTATTGTACACGTTTTTTTTCTTTTCTCTGAGAAACCAAAAACGACAAAGATACAGCGCATATAAATTTCGCGTGACGTCACGGCTGGGTATGATTTTTACTTAAGTGTGACGTCGCAAGCCCCCACTCCGGAACTTTGACGCTCCGTATCTTTATGATTTTTTACTTTATTGGTAAACTGAAAAATACGGGTCCATTATTTTTGGATAATATAAAAGACGGACTAATTATAATTATATTTCGGACCCTGTCGTCACCCATATTAGCTACATACTGATGTCGTATAGTTTTAGGAGTGAGACCCTATTTTCATGCTATTAATCCTTTTCTGAGACACTTAGGTAAAGACTCAATTCAAGCTGGCTGTATGAGACACGAGAAGACGACAGAACACCCGACCGACCCGACATGTTCAGTCTATCTCTGTCACAAACTCTACGTGCGAAAGAGATAAAAGAATACGTCGCGTATCTATCTCTATCTCTGTCGCACGCAGAGTTTGTGATAGAGATAGATTGAACATTGCGTGGCTCCGCGTGACGCAGTTTACGTCCTAAATATGCGTCGTGAACTGTTTAACCTAGGTCATAGAGTATTCAGCCTAGCTCAGGACCGTTACTCCATTAAATAACAAGACAGTCGTTCGATAGTACCGTAATTTAAAAGTAGTATAGTAACACGCAAAGAAGTATTGTCCTATCTCTCTCTATTCAGACTTTATTTTTAAATGTATTATTTTTTTAGTAAAATTTTATTTTTTAATAAATTATTTTGCCATTTAGATTCATCATTTCGTAACATGCAATATGCATGACACGGAAACGCGGACATAGCTAAGTAGGTCCATACTTAGTCTGTTGTGCCGGTATAAGGCAGCCTTATAAAGTAAGGGTCCAGAATAATAACGTCAATTTTCTATGCAATCCTCATGCTCACGCACTATCGATTATGACTGTCAAAATATCAAACATTTGACCTATAGGCGCGTTATTTTTTAAGTAATTCCAGTTTCATAATTCTAATCCCACTATAGGCGCGTTATTTTTGAGTAATTAAAGTTTCATAATTCTAATCCCACTATAGGCGCGTTATTTTTGAGTAATTCCAGTTTCATAATTCTAATCCCACTATTATAGGCGCGTTATTTTTGAGTAATTCCAGTTTCATAATTCTAATCCCACTATTATAGGCGCGTAATTTTTGAGTAATTCCAATTTCATAATTCTAATCTCACTATAGGCGTGTTATTTTTGAGTAATTAAGGTTTCATAATTCTAATCCCACTAGAGGCGCGTTATTTTTGAGTATTTCCAGTTTCATAACTCTAATCCCACTATTATAGACGCGTTATTTTTGAGTAATTCCAGTTTCATAATTCTAAAGACTGTTTAAGAATTCCAATTTCATATTAGAATGGTTGGAAAATTTGTTTTGTTTGCAAATTAATTTTAATTTCAATTGTATTTTATTTATTTTTTCTTAATAAACATAAATGCCTGAAGAAAACGAAATAAATAATAAGTGTATTTATTATTATTATTAATTTAGTTATGATAGAAAGTTAGTTATTTTTCTATACTTCAATTCTATTTTCGAAACTAAAACAAAAAACAACGTAAAACTTAACAACCCATCATCTTTTATTCATAAACATACAAAAACACTTATTATCTAAATAAAATTAGTATTATAAGTAGAGGGAATTTACTTTCTATACAATAATAGAAATAGAAGTTAACAAAATTTTAGTAGGTATACATTATAATCTTTCAAAATAAAAAATCTTACTCAGATTTTTTTTATATGTTAAGGTAATTTATTTAGGGATATTTTATATCACTTTCAGGCATTTACCTCTGGTTTGTAGTCTGGAGCGACTTTAGGTTTAGGTTGTTTAACGATTTTTACTTTGTACGGAGCCTGTGAAAGAAAAAAAAACATTGGTTAAAAAAATATGATATTGGAACGAAGTTCCTTATCGCGCGTTGCGAAAGGGGGCTAGACGGAAAAAATTAAGACCAAAAGTTGTAACGACACTTTTTGCTATAGTTGGAAAAATAAAATTTTATTACAATTCCTTCACTAATTAATCGAAAGGAACTTTCACTAACAAGTTTTTTTTTCTTAACAAATGTTACCTTGAAGGATCGAAGTTATTTAAATATTGGTGGTAAAATGTTCCGGTACCTATCACTCCTAAGTTTTTCCGATTCGACATTTCTTTAGCACAAAAATCTGTAAATATCTCGTCTCGTCAAAAATTAAGATGCATGTTTTTTTTTTTTTTTTAAATTAGTAAAATAATGTTTGTGAACAGCTGTCAATAATCAGTTTTGGTCAACTGTTAATCAACATCAATTTTACTGTTTGTAAACAAACTAATTACGTATCAAAAATAAACCGAGTGACTATTACATATACGTTTAAGTGAATGACTTATATATTTTTATTGTTTTTTTTCTAACCTATGTTTTCCCTCAGTTGGGAAACAAATTTAAACCAATTTACCAACATGAATTTAAGAATATTGACCGAAATTAAAAAATATAATCAGTTATATACCTAATTATTAACTTTAATTTTAACAAAATTGAATTAAAATAGTTAACAACACTTAAAAATAGTCTGGTATGTACCTACCTATCAATTTATTTTCCTAAATCAAACACAATTGTTACCACCACCCTTTGTCACTATTAAAATTACACTGAAATGACTACACTTGGCTATATCGATCTCGTATCGAAAAAATCCTTGAAAACGTGCCAATACGGACTTATATTGAAGTGATAATCGATGCAACACGGAAATCAATATCAAAATTTAGCAATGACATGATCGGAAGCCAAATGTTGTGTAATTATTTTTAATTACTGCTGTTTGGCAGGGATGATATTTATTAAATCTTTAATGACCATAACGATATAAAAGGTCGGCTTAATGCTGTCCAGGAAGGCGTCCAGTTGGACGGCTAATTTAACCAGTCTCCACTGCAGGAGCACGACCTTGTCTGTACTAGTAGAACCATACTTGTCCAGAGCAGCCTGAAGACTTCGCCTACACTCTGCTCCAGCCAGACGTGTTGGAGAGGTTTCATTGATGTTTATAAGCTTTGTTTAGCTTGTATTTCCTAAGTCGCCTTCTACGACATCCACGGGAGGATTTGGAGTGACCCTATTCTACTCTGCTGGAAATCACAGAGCGAATTGTATGGTATTGTACGTACAATGCTGTGTAAATCAATAATTGCCCTAGTATTGTTTAATTAAGAAAGAAAAAGCTGCATACCTCAATAACCTGCTCTTCCTGCTCCACATACCCGTGGTACCCAAACTTGGCCCTCGGCACCGCCCTCTTCGGCTTCTGCAGGAACGTCGTCCACTTCCTCTCTTCTTTCTTCTTCTCTTCCTTGGTCTTTATCAGCTCATCGTTCAGGGCCTTCAGGACCTCTGAGTTCTTGAGGGACTCCACAATTGGCTTGATCTTCTTGAAATCCACGCTAGAATCGTCGTCAGCTCGACTCATGTGGGATGTTATGACCCGCGTCAGGCTGTTTTCAACCATTTTGTGTGTTATTGGTTTGTAAAGTGTGCCTAGAGACCCTATTTTGTAGTCGTATTTCAAAAGGTATACCAAGCTTAATGTTTATAAGAGAACTAGGTACATATTCAAGTTGTTTTCCAAAATGTCAATGACTTTATGTACATGAGGTCTTTGTGTGATTTGTGATTATTTATTTTAAAATTGATTGGTTGAATTTTGTGCAATGAGGGATATGTCTACTATAATATTAACACTTTTAGTGACAATGTATCATTTTTGATACGTATCATGATGATTGATTTTACTACTGTCTAGAATAGCTGGCGGTGAAAGGATGAAGTTTTTGATATGTAATGGAAGATCGTATCTAGGGAATAAAAAAACGAATGAATCTAAAAGTATTGAAAATAGATAAAGAAAGATGATTGGACAACTAAGAAGACACTTTAGAACTGTGCTTTAGAATAATAGTAGAAAGAAAGATAGAAGATAGACACGGAAGGGGAAGATCGAGGATGAAGTTTTTCCAACATAAAGAAAAGTTAGGAGTTGGGTCCGACCCGGACATTAAAAGGATGGCAGAGAGAAGAGAGAAATTGAGTCATCTCCACTTAACTCCACCGACAAGAGCAAGCTCTTAAATTACAAGAAGAAGGGGATGAAATCGAAAATTTCTGTGAAAATATGTAATCTAGAGGACTAAAATGTTCTACTATGTTGTATGTATGTATTTATAATGCTAATGAAATCAAATGTTTCATGTACGAACTACGGTGTGTGTTGAAGATGAGATTATGAAAAAAATACAAAATGGTTGAAAATGTCACATGGAATATACATAAGAAAATTAATATGGCATGACATGATAAGATTTAAAAACTAAGTCGATATCAACAAACATCAACTTCTTTATAACAAAAGAAATAAACTGCTAGGTATTACTATTATTTTAATTAATATTTTTCGCACAATAACCTAAAGATGAAAAATTTAAGAAGTAAAACTTAATATACATGTATTATATTATTCCAGGTCAGCAGTGCTGTTCCTATTTGAAATAAATTATTATTTCAAAGAAAACGAATACATCATTTAAAATTTTGTCTTGACCAAGCCCTAGAAAACGGCCTCGAGAAAGTGAAGCTTTTCTTCGCACAAATGCAAAAAACGGCACTTTTGGCAAATGTGCGTAAAAAAGCTTCATTGGTATATAATTCAAACTATGTACTTACTTACAGTCTCTCTCACAACACAACCCTTGTCTAAAATAAGTCACTCGTATTTATACTTGAAAATTCTATCTTATCGTACGCAGCAATTTCGATCAAAGCTGGCTTCTTCAAGTAATAATTTCAAAGAAGTTGAGAACCTCGCTCGTTCAATTAAAGCTTACCCCATGACGTGCGCCTCTCTCAACATTTCTGACTCTCCCGATATCAACTCTGCAATCTTCTCTTCTGTCATGCCGGGCTTCCCAAGCTCCTCTGCAAACAGATATTTTAAATTGAATGCTACTTATAGATTTCTATAAATTTGATATTTTAATCTAAATCTAAAAATGTGACCTTTCACATTTTTAGATTTAGATTAAAATTCAGTAGGAAAGGGTCGGCCTCGGCGAACATTCTGCGACAAATTGCAGACGTTCTAAAAAAAGGAGAGGTAAAAAGTACCTGTAACCGAAGGGTATGTATGAAGAGGTTGATGAGTTTAGATGAAGCAAAAGAGTTTTGTCAGGATCGTAGCAAGTGTAGGTCCATAGTCTCTGCCTACCGCTGTGGGAAACAGGCGTGGATATGTATCTAAATCTAGCTGCCCGCTGACAGCGAGGCAAGGCCCAAGCTACCGGCGGTTAGGGCCGCAGAGAGAAACCTCCTAACAATGCGTGTCGTGTCAGTACTGCCTTCTGAATCTGACCCTTGACCCAGCCATTTAGTAAGAGAGTTTAAAGATGTTGATCAAGACTCTTTGCTATTAGCCCGTTAGTTAATACGACTATCGGGACAATTACCGTCAAGTCCACATTGTTATTATTTTTATTTATATTTCCTTGATTATTCGAAGATGCCTGGACCAATTAGAAAATTAAATTAAACTTAAAAACTAAAAAAAAAAAAAAAAATTAGAAAATTATTTTTTTATTTAAAAGGGCATACTTGTCAGGTCCCATAGAAATTTTATCAAAAGCGGTTGTGTTTGGTGTTGTAATCGGTTTTTAGTTTTGCAAAATTATTGTGAAGGAGTTACGACAGGGTCAAAAAAGTATGATTGTAATTAGTCCGTCTTTTAGATTATCCAAAAATAACGAAACCCATATTTTTCAGTTTACCAAAAAAGTAAAAATTCACAAAGATACGGAGCATCAAAGGGGGTTTGCGACGTCACCGCTATGTAAAAATTGATTTTAGTAACCGTGACGTAATGCGAAACTTCAATATGCTGTATATTTGTAATTTTTAGTTCCTCAGAGAAAAGAAAAAATACGTGTACAATATTTTTTAATAATCTAACTGATGCGCTAAACAAATTTGTCCATTCGTCATGCCTGTTGTTTTCAAATTACAAAAGAAACTTACTAGCAACTTCTTCGTCGACAGTAGCCTCCTCCAAGCTATCGACAATCCCCTGATGGGTGCCCAGCAGCTCGCCGGTGGGGGTCGTGTACGGCCGGCCGGCTCCATGGGGAGGCTGCAAAAAGAAATATTTTATTTATTATTCCTTCATTATCATGGCCAGTGGCGGATTTACCAGCAAGCTGAGTTAGGTGAGTAGACTGAAAAAAATTAACCAAATATTTCAGAAACTGACCCTAAATTGAAAAATAGCGTTTACAAGCTCACAATATATTTAAAAGACCTATTCAACGATACCCCACATAATGAAAGAAAATTTTACTATCACTTTACTTGTATTGGCGCTAACTAACATAAAAAGTTTTTTTTTTCAAATTTTTATTTTTCCACCTTTTCGGCATAATCAACATACATACGTCTCTGAGTAAAACCACGGATAGACAAACAGACAGACGTGGTAAAACTATAAGGGTTCCTTGTTTACTTCGGAACCCTAAAACTCTCTCGCCTGCGCAGTGGCACTGACCGTCGCTTTCTATGAAGATAGAATGGCGTGTACGCAATTAGGTACTTTCCTAAGTCAAAAATAAATTATTTTGTAGTAATAAATAAATAAAGCGTCGCAAAATAATGTCACTTGTCTTTATACATATCCATTTTAACGTTATTTTAAATTTATTATTGTAGAAAAACTGATAATAAGAACGCTATTTGACTCCAAAAATCTATGACGTCATCTGCCTGTATTTCATACAAAATCCCATAGAAACTGTTTGTTTTGACGTTTAGAAAAAAGTTGCTGATTTGACTTGTTGGAAAATAGCGTATTCTTCGTGCTTAGCGTGCTTACTATGACCACTAGAAAATCATACACATCATACTTACCATATCGATATAAACAGCAGTGGCTCTTAGATTCCTCGGTTCAGGGTTAAATACAACAGGTCTGTATCCTTTCATCGGATCTTCTTTTTCTTCTTCCTTTTCTTCTCTAACGGGAACACTTCCTACATCAACCACACCATTCGTCATTACAGTATCACCATTTGTAAATTTATCTACGTAATCTTTTCGAGTTTCTTCTGTAGAACTAAGAGATTCTTGCACATTTATTCTGTCATTACTTTCAGCAACACTTTCTTGAACTGTAACTTTCATTGAATCTGCATTCTCTATTACTCTTTCACACGTTTCTTTTTTAACTTCAACTGGTAATTCTGTTGTAGGTTTATTTTCTATAGCAACCTTATTTGTAATATCTTCTACATTACCGTTGAGTAAATCTTCAATCTTAGATACAAATGTACTTTCTTGAGTTGCAACTTTTGATAATTCTGTCAGCGATCTGTTGTTATCTTCAACTTGTTTATCTACTTTTGACCATTCATCTTCAATTTTGCTTTTTACTTCTGACTTTGACACAGTTGTAATACTACTTTCTTCTGTAGTATAATTTTCACTTTTAGAACTATATTCAAATGAAGATTCTTCTTTTTTAGTTTCCATTCCTACTTGTTCTTTATACTCTTCAATACTTTTTATTGTCTCGTCAATAGCTGATGCAAGAAGTGTTGATTTTCTTTCAATTTCTAATATTTCTTCCTGTTTAAAAAGATATTGATTAGTACTCGTGATAAGCCTTACTAAGGTGAATTAAAACTGATTAAAACCAAGGGATGTACAGATGATAAGGTCGATGGGCATGTTGCCGACAAGACAAATAGTTATTTCGATTAGATAATTTATGTTCTTATCAATGTTTCAAGCAGATGCCAGATGTTGATGTTCAAAAGACACGATTTATTTTAGTTTAAATCAACAGCTTATAAATTACAAGTGGCTTTTCATTGTTTTACCTTTTTACTGTTAATTGCTCGTCGGGAGAAAAAATGTAATGTTTATTACATTACATTTTACAGAAAGTCTCAGATATCATATTCATCACCATGCTAGTCCGCCACCTAAAGGTTCCGGGTTCGATCCCCGGTCAGGGCAATTTAAGTTGGAACATGGCCTTTTTCAAATATTCCTGGGTCTTCGAAGTTTATCTATATCTGTATTTATTATAAAATATAGTATCGTTGAGTTAGTATCCCATAACTCATAACACAAGTCTCGAACTTACTTTGGGGCTAACTCAATCAGTGTAATTTGTCCGTATATACGTAGCCTACAAATACGCTTTCCATGTTTACAATTCTTTCGTAAGTTATAGTGGTAATGTAGCGATTATACCTATTGTAATATTTATAATGTGACAATTAGAAAAACATATAATTTTTAGATGTCAAGGGAATTTCAAAATAGAAAACGAACTTATGCCAATATTACTCGTTAATGATGAACACATGTCGACGCTCAAACCAGATGCCAAAAATAAGATGAATTACCATGTATGTATTCTTGCCACTAATGCCAATATGCCAATATTTAATGAAATCAATGAAAACACGTCCATCTACGAAATCTCAATTTATTTTACATCTTAATATTTTCAAAAGGTTATTATTACTCTCACCTTTTTAAGAGCACGCATATTGCCTCCTCTCAAACCGGGTTTAGTGTACACTGGTGACCCAACTTTACTCCCTGGAGGCGACGGTAAGGGAGGGTCATAAATAATGGGAGATTCTAGAGTTGTTTCTATGTGTGGGACCAGATTTTTCTTAGCAATATGGAGATCTTCTTCTTCTTCAGGCGTAAGGTCATCAGGAATGACTGTACCACTTGTTTTGGGCAAAGGAATTTGGAGTTTAAAAACATATTCGTCTGTTACAGGAGTAGGGGGGACGGTAGAAGGAGTAGGAGTGTCAATATTGTTATTTTCATCACTTGATACTGATGATTGTTGCTCAAATACTTTTGGTTGTATATCGGTTTTAAGAGTCAATTTTTTGGGTTCTGTTTTAGCGATGAATGATGATTCTTGGATTGATTCTGTAGATTTAGCAACGAAAGATGATTCTTGGACTGATTCCGTAGACTTTGCGACGAAAGTAGACTCTTGGATGGATTGTGAAATAGATGTTGCTGTAAACGTAGAATCAGATTGCTGTGTATTTAATTTAGCTGTAAAACTTAATTCCTGATTTGCTGATTTACTTTTAAAGTCAATAGAATCTAAGGAACTAGATGCAGATATGTCCACAAACTTACTCTCAGATTCAACGACTGCAGCTTTTGACATATCAACGATTTTTTCAATTTTAAACACTTTGGTCTCTTCTGATTCTATGATTTCAGGCGAGGGTTGAACTTCCAATATCTCTTCTTTAACAATTTTTAAAGCAGCTGATTCTATTTTTGGTTCAGTGTCTTTGATTTCCTGTTTTTCTATTTTGATATCAGCATTTACGTCTAGCATACAAGTTTGTTCTTCTTGAACAGCAGTTAACTCTTCTTTAGCTAATTCAACATGCCCCTGACTTTCATGCTGCTCAAATGCCAAAGACTCGAAAGACTCACTTGCGATTTCCTGTATCTCAACTGTATGTTTTGTTGCAACTTCTAAACTTTCTTCTTTAATGGATACCCTTTGTGATTCCTCCGTAATATCAAAATGTTTACTTTCGTACAGCTCAACTATAGGTTCAGTTATCTGTTGGACAACAACTTCTTGAGATTTGACATCACATTTAACTGCTTCAACCTTAATTTGATCAGCCACAACCTCTTGTGATTCCTGGACAATTTCTTTGACTTGCATAACTTGTTCGTGCTTAGCGCAAGCTTCAGAAATATTTTGTTCAACGACAGTCTTTTTCGATTCTTGAGCAATGTCTTCTATTTGTTTAGCTTCCTCTTTCTGAGTAATAGTTTCAACATCCTTTTGCTCAGCTACAACCTGTTTTAATTCTTGGACTTCTGTTTGTTTGACTTCTTCTTTTTTTACAGTCACAACTTCACTAGTCTTTTGTACTATTTCCTCCGCTTTCTTAACTTTTGCTTGCTTATCAATTAATGTTGAAACTTCTTTTTGGTCTGCTTTTATTAAATTAGAGTGTTGTTCCTTACTTTTTAACTTTTTCATTGATACCTTTTCAGGAGACATTGTTGATACAGATTCCAAATTGGCTTCTTCGACACTTATCACGGATGCAATTTCAGATGTTTCTGTTTGATCCAGTAAAATGGCATCTTTATTGGTGTAAACATGTGATTCAACAATAGCCACATACATTTGCCTTCCATCATTGGGTGTAGTAGACCTAGGTCGAGACCCGTGTCTGCTTTCAATCTTTTTCTCAGCCGCTGATGTGACTGCTGTACTTATCTCCCTTTTGATAGCAGTTGACTCAACTGTACTACTAAACTCATTGGAAGATGTTTTGAATTCAGTAATTTCTTGACTTTTTTGGCTATCAACTTTAGATAACCACTCTATTGGATCACTTTCTTTCATTACGTCTTCTACGACTTGGCTACGACTCCTAGATCTTCTATGTTGTTTAGAAACTTCTTCGATCCCTGTTTTGTTTTCAAACTCCGAAATAACAGCATCCATTTTAACTGTTAACTCTTCGGACTTCTTTTCACTAAGTTGTGCCATTTCGGATCCAGTTATTGCTTTTTTGTGTGACTTTAGTTCAACACTAGTATCTTTATTATCTACAAGTTCTATAACATCATCCTTTTTAATGACAACCTTCTCTTTTTCTGTTTTGTTTGCTACTTTAACTTTTTCAACTATTTTCTTGAGAGCTTTAGTTTCCTTTTTTACTTCTTGAGTATCTTTCTTTTCTTGTACAGCCACTTGTTTAGTTTGCTCCTTCTGTATATCAATATTCTCTGCTACTTTTACTTCTTTATGAACGACTTTTGTTTCAGATACTTTAGCTATATCTTCGTTATCATTTTTACTAACAGCACTTTTTGTATCATAAGCACATGAACTCATTTCCTTAGTGACGACTGTGTCATTCTTTTCTTCAACTTTATTAAAAACAGGTTCAGATAAAATAAATCGGGACAACGCAACCATAACATCAGTGAGGTGTAAGAAAAAAGTCTGGAGAAGCAAATTATAGTGATAAGAAGAATGGATGGTTCCTCTAATGTTTGGAATTGTTTTCAATCCAATAGTATAAGCTCTATGCTCTGCTTGAGAACTTGTAGTTTTGCTTGCACTGACTTTAGTTTCTGAGGCTTTATGTTCAACGCTTGTTGAAACTTTTCGATCATTACTTTTGTCAACAATACTAGCTTGAATTTTTTTTAAATCTTCGACCGATTTTACTCTTGTTTCAACACTCGATTCTTCTTTATCAAAAATCATTGATTTCCTCTTTACACTTCCAGCCTCAATAATTTCTTCTACTTCTTGCTGTACAGATTTTTTCCTCTCATCACTAACATGGTCTTTTGTATCAATCGTTTCATACTTTTCGACTTTTTCTGCCACTTTAACTTCTTTTAAAGAATCATCAACAACTTCGCAAACTTCTGTAGATTCTTTCATAGCATGAGCTTCACGTTTAACAATTCCTAGATCTTCGTGTTCAGTTACAATATCAGATTGGATAGACTCGTATTTTTCCTCAATCTTTTGTACTGATGTTTCATGTACTGTATCAGATTTTCTTTCACAGATCTGCTGTGAAGATTTTACTACAGATTTAGATTCAGAATCTGTCGCATTAATGAAAGAACTTTCGGAGATCTCAACATCAATTTCCTTTTTTATCTCTTCAGCTACCGCTTTAGCTTTCTCAATACTTTCATCAACAATACTAGTTGCTGTCATTTCAATCTTATCTAAATCAATCTCTTGTTTCATCTTCTTCATAAACGCAATCTCTTCTTTCAACTCCTCTTTCATTTCAGAGGTAACAGTCTGTACTTCTAATTTTTCCGAACTGATTTTGCTCACATTATCGACCTTAGTTTCTGTAATCCTCACATCAAAGCCTGTCTTTTGTTTTTGCGAAATCTCTTTCTCCTTTTTCTCCCAATTCGGATCATACTGCTCCGAAATAGGTAACTTAAATTTGGTTTCATATTTTCCAACTAAAAGATCTAAATCATCAAAACCATCAATTATTTTTTCGAATTCATCGCTATAGTTAGGGTTTAGAATGATAGGATCTTCCAGTGGGGGTATTTCAGGGAGAGGTTCAGTCGAGAATGGTCTGTAAGGTTTAGCAGGAAGTACAAAAGGAGAAGCAGTTAGGGACCTGGATTCAGAAGGTTTAGGTGTTTCCGGGAGTCCGTTTGACGGGAAGACGTCCTGATTGGGGTCCAGGAACTGCTGTATTTTGAAGGTGTCGAGTACCTCAGTTGGTTGCGATGGTTGGTCGATATCTGCTCGCTCTATCTGGTCTATGTCCTCGTACATCGGCTCGTAATCGTCCAGTACTGGATCGTAGAGGCCACTGGAAAGAAGAAAAACGAACATTTAATCAGGATATATCGGATAAGTACCTGGGCGACCGAGCTTTGCTCGGTTACATCTCAAACAATAACAATTTTTTTTTAAATTGTCTAAAAACAATGCAAAATATAAAATTATATATAAATTTGACCATAAAAAACAAAAGTAAGTCACCGAGTGGGATTCGAACCCGCAACACTTTTTCTAGCGGTCAGCATCATAAACCGCTGAGCCAAAATGGATGGCGGCCGGCGCGACAAAATTAGCGATCATATTCTGCGTGGAAAGAAAAACGCATGAAAACCCGAAAACACGCGTTTTCCCAAACATAAGACTAATCTAGCCTCCATATACCAATTTTCAGCGAAATCGTTAGAGCCGTTTTCGAGATAACAGAAATTTATATACATATAAATAAATAAATATACAAGAATTGCTCGTTTAAAGGTATAAGATACGTTATTCGTACGATAGCAGGGACGTGCATTACCGATTATTGCAGGATAGACTAATTGTGGGGCCTTTGCCCAGCAGTGGGACAAAAAAAAGCTCTCTGACTGAACTGACCCTATTAGTGTGTTTACACCCCGAGAGCCATCGATCTAGATCTCTGCCGAGAGCCACATAAACGCGTCATATTGAATAATACTATTAAATGTTCTTTTTAGCTTACCGCTTGTTTGAATGAAATCCAAAATAGGCTGGCATCGGCCATTTATGATTATTGCTCTTTTGTCCTCAAAATTTAGCAATCAAACACCAGGCGCACAACTTTTACATGAAAAACTTTCCATTGCATGATATGTTCAATGCATATAAAGCGGTAATAAAGTTTTTCTCCTAATTTCATTTAATATCGCAAACAAAGTTCAGATTCAGAGCAGATCGTAATCATTTGTATGTAATGCAACAATGCAAATAATTATCATTGGACAAGAAAAAATATCAAATATATACGACTAACACAAAAGTTTACGTAATTTCATTTTATCCTCGAACATCTTTCCGCGTATTTAAATTGGTAGCGTAACACAAGCGAGAACCAATAACTTTCTATTTTTCATCACGTCAATGCATTAGGGAACAAATGAAAAGGCTTGAAATCGATATCATTCCTTATTGGTCAAAAGTGAAAAGAGATAAAAAACGTTGATTATTGAGATAGAACTAGCTTAAAGATAAGGGTCATTTTTGAAAATAAGCGTTTCACTAACCTAATGGTTTTTTCCATACAAAAATTAGCTTTGTTTATGACTGACGCGTTTTAAAAATCGCATGCATTAGCTCTTGTCTTAGATATTGGTTGTGTGTGCGGAAATTTAGCGTGTGTGTGCGTCGATGAAATACGTAGACGATCAGACTACAGACGCAAATTCCTATCAGTGCACTGTGAATGTGTGTAAATCGAGACACTACGGAGAATTGTCTTCTAGGTAGCTGCCTAGAGTACTGCGTATATATATACGTATACCTACCCTAAGTTAGCGAGTACGTAGCCAGCATATTGCGCGATGGACAGGAAAGCGCGCGTTTATTTGAAAATAGGGCCTATTATAATTTATTTTTAAATAAAAAAATGCGCATATATTAGGGAACCTCCGGGTAGACAATGTCTTTGTGTCTCTATGGAAAGCACGTGCCTGTACGATAGTGACCTATTTCTGTATCAACCCAAATTAGACTTAAACATCATACGTTAGTGCTCAATGTTGCTTGACACTGAAACGCGGATACACAGTAACGTCCGTCTTGCGTACTGCTTTTGGAGTAACCCCCCTGGGCCTTCGCACCACGTCACTACGTATTTACAGTTCAATTCAAATTAATATCACTGGAACGTTAAGTTCAATTTGGATTGGTACCAAATGTGAATATAAAAAACGACGGGTCGCACTCTGGGAGTGCCGGCAGAAGTGAAAACTTGAATATTAACGTTGTGCATTTTTGATATTTTGGAATGGTTAGGGAATAATTTTGCACGAATTGCTTTAATTATCAGTATAAAATATTTCAAATCTTTTCTGAACCACAGTCTGTCACAAATGTCACAAGCATGACCAAATTCATTTTCAACAAAATCATTTTCAAATACACAGCAGTATGGCCACTACACAGACGGTCGAGCCATCAGCTGTCACCATCCATGGATGCGCGTAGCACGCTGTAACATAAACTCACACGAACATTCGCGCAAGCGCCCTGCGCCGTCTTACGAATTTTCGATCAGGCCACGTGTCCTGACGCGAGTTTATAATTTTTACCCATTCCAAAAAAGTGCACAACGCCGCTAAAGAAGTTTTCACTTCAAAAGTTTCTGCGATTGGCTTCATTGAGAAGCCAGGGTAGATATAAATATCATTTCAGCCGCACAACGTCCACTGCTGGACATAGGCCTCTCCAAAAGATTTGCAAAATGACATATACTGACTGGTTACTTTCTCACACTAATTGGTTCTAAAAATGATGCTTTATTTTGTAATTCTAAGCAGATTTAGAAAATATAATTACATTGTTATCATAAAATCTTGATCTGAAAATAGCGAGCGCCATAATTGAAACATCACTTGGTTTTTCATAACTCATTCTTCAATATCCTCCAAGTTAATACACAAAAATAACTACAATCCACTAAATATGCAGTTTTTCAGAAATCCCGATGCGGGTGAGCCCAAGGCAAGATAAGATAAGATAAATATGTAGCTAGATACAGATTCTTAGATACATATTCCTCTTTTTCATTTAAAATATTGCCCTCCAATTTATAGAAAGCAGATTTTTTTATACAAAATTAGCATGCTTCTTAAATCAGTAGCTTTATGCTAAATAACTGATTTAAGGAATGCAGTTATATATAGTCACAAGAATATTAAGATCACTTTTAAAAGCACATTTAAAGAAAATTTTGAACGTAGTTTAATTCACTAAGTGGATACTAAAACTAAAATTAGATTTTCATCTAACGCCAAGTACATAATTATTGGCAATGATATCAGGGTAAATCTATTTATAACTGCTACATAGTTGTAAATAATAAAAAAAATTAAGAAAAAAAAACTGCATCCATTCACTAAAGAGACTCATTTCTTTTTTCTCCATAAATCTATGCACAATTAGGTATATGTGAAGCACTTTTTTTACAGATACACATTACATCTTTATCGCTTGCAGGATAGACGGAGCCTAGCCCCATAAGACAAGTAGTTGGGAAAGAAAATCACAACTTTAATTTTTTTTAATAACTTTTTTTTTCAAACACACAACACATTCACTTTTACACACTAAAATGTTTAAATAAATAAAAAATCTTACTTGTTCT
The DNA here is from genome assembly GCA_963555685.1 of Acrobasis consociella. NCBI lineage: Eukaryota > Metazoa > Arthropoda > Insecta > Lepidoptera > Pyralidae > Acrobasis > Acrobasis consociella. The sequence continues at coordinate 9,732,040 of OY743132.1, read as the reverse complement.
TATAGACCAGATAGAACTTCATTTTTTTTTAAATATCGACCAACCGAAATATTATTTCAAACTGTCGTTTTCGTTGAAAATCGAAATGCAAATGGTAAAAAAAATCGATGAACGATCGATCTCATAATATAAGCTAAAGGTCAGATAATTAATTTATCTTAAAATAGATCAATCAATATTTGGCTTTGGTGTTGACATTGAGTATTTTTAGACACTTTTTAGGGTTCCGTAGTAAACAAGGAACCCTTATAGTTTCGCCATGTCTGTCTGTCTGTCCGTCCGCGGTTTTACTCAGAGACTATAAGTACTAAAAAGCTGTTATTTGGTATAGGTGTGTATATTAATCATGCCAAAAAAGTAGTAAAATAAAATCTTGAACTTTTTTATGGTCAGCGCCCATACAAGTAAAGTGGAAGTCAATTTTTTATTGCTTGACTAACCCATCGCGTGTCGTATCGTTGAATAGTTTTTTAAAAAATATGGTAAGCTTGGGAACATTATTTTTTGATTTATTTAGTTTTGTTTCCGTTTTTGAAATATTTAGTTTTGTAGTAAATTATTTTGTTCAAGTGTTTTAGACGTTTACCATGAACTCTAAGTCGGGTTTCGCAACTGCGGAACCCTACACTGCGAGTAGCCCGACACGCACTGGGCCAATTTAATAATTGGCCCAGTGCGTGTCGGGCTAATTTTAAATCAAAATTAGATCTAATGATCTAATTTTGATTTAAAATTGAACGGTTGGGGAATCCCTACATCTATCTCAAAAATTAATTTCCAGACGCCGCCGCCACCTTGGTTTACAAAAAAGTTTTAATTCGGATTCTGCGAGCCAAAAAAATTATCGATACCCAGTTTCAGTCACATCACCTAAGTTACCTATACTCCATTTGGTTAGGTATTTAAATAAATGTAAACAATCTTGACATGTCTTTTTATTGAAATATACACTTTATAAATCAACAATTTTGCTAATTACAAAGTAATTATGTTATAAATTATATAATTACTTTGTAATTTGCAAAGGTATTGATTAATAAAGTGTATTTTTAAATAAAAAGACATGTCAAGATTGTTTACATTTATTTAAATACCTAACCAAATGGCATATAGTACCTAAAGATTCTTTAAGTCCGAAACCCTACAAACCTTACCGTTTCACACCAAGCTTTAGAGTCATCTCCGCACTGTCGACGATTTGTCTTGCGTTTTCGTGCGACAAATCGTCTGCGACTTTGTCGCCTATCCGCGCCACCGTGTCGCCGTTCTGCAAACCCGCTTTCTCAGCAGGAGAATCTGGTAACACCTGTTAATAACATATATAAGGTCATTCAACGGGGCAATGGCATTTTTCTCCCTGCATTGGAAGGCACATAAAACTGTCATAAGCATTTCTGGAGCTCTTCCTTGCTTCGGAAGGCACGAAAAGCAGTTATTAAAATTTCTCGAGCTCTTCCGTACTTCGAGAGGCACGTAAGCCGTTGGTTCCGGCCGTCATAATTGTACGGCAGTCGTCAAGCTATGCAGGTACTTTGACAGATTGAAAAATCTGACACACGATAACAAACAAACAACGGTTAATCATGCTTTTGGGTCTTAAGAGTCCCCTTGACCTAGATCAAACTACACTTTTCCATACAACGTTATCTAGGTACCTACCTTTTTTTTTAAAACCACATGCCCGATTTCTGCGAAATTTTGTAATTTCCAAGTTGGCAGCCACACAAAAAATTCAAAAATATTCGGTCCTTTTAACAAATTATGATTTCGTACCTGTTGCTGTTGAAACTGCTGGTCCGTGGTGTTCAGAAGCAAAAAACTTTATATAAGTGAGATAGGACGCCGCTTAGCAGACAAAGGTTTCGACCCTTGCTCTGGATGGTATCTGGTTCAAAGAATTGCCATCACAATACAAAGAGGGAACGCAGCTAGTGTGATGGGCACCTTTGAACCAGGTACTATCCGAGGCAAAAATGTTGATTCTATATAGTTTATACATCATTTAGTTTTAACTTATATATAATTATTATAGTTTAGTCATTCGTTTATTTATAGTTTAATTTTGTATATTCATTTGTAAAATCGACTGTATATATATTTTTTAATTTTTACATAAATAAAAAGATGGCATAATTTCCAAGATATTGCACATATCTAGGCAAATAACTGGTTTTCGCAGTCAAAATATGAACTTGAAATAGAATACAGTGTGTTATATCATTTCATTTCTGACCATCAATATGGTAAACGTCTACATCCATAATATATTTCCTTTCCAGTTCATTAATTTTAGTGTAGGAAACCAATTATAACCCATGATAATTGCAATATCTTTGAAATTACAAAATTTTGCCCAAATCGGGCATGTCGTTTTGAAATAAAACGTAGACTACGTTTGTATGGAAAATTGGTCTAGGGTAAGGGAATTCTTAATTCTTAGGCGCTGTCTGCCCCGTACTGGTAAAATTCGTGATTAGTCTACAATACTGTCCTAATTGTTTCTAGGTAGTAACAAAAATAAAAACAATTGACTGACATTGACTGACAATTGAAATAGACGGATTATTGGCAGCGGCGCCCGCGCCGACCTCGATCGCCGCGGCTGGCGACGTGACAACTTGGGAAATCAATACTCAATAGTCATTGTCAAATAGTCGATTAGTGGCCGAATACCTGCATCTCTCTAACTTTATACAATACAATACAATACCCTTTATTGCACATAATAAAATACAGTATATAATTATCTCAAAAACTAGGAAATGCGCAAAAGGCGGCCTTATCGCTAAGCAATTTTTTTCTAGGCAACCTATATAGAAAAAAAAGACAGTGATGGGAAATTAGGTAGTGCGGGGGTCAATATAATAAACTTACTTATATACAATAATTATAATAAACATACATATACATATTACTTAAATACATACAACTTACACAGAACAACAAAAAAAATGATATAACAGTACAAGATGAATAAACTAAGTGGAAACAGGAAAGAATATTTATTTACCTTTCATAAGGATTACTTTACTTTACTAAACTAAAGTTAAGTTTTTTAGTTTAGTTTTAGTTTAAAGGGTGAAGTTATCAGGAATCTAAATAATGCTACCTGTTTGAGCACAAATTTCGCTGTCATAATATACAGTCCTAACTATGCCCGTGGGCTTCGTTCCCCGTGGGAATTTCGGGATAAAACTATTCTATGTCCTTCCCTGGGTATCAAACTATATCCATATCAAATTTCATCTAAATAAGTTCAGTGGTTGAAGCGTAAAATGGTAACAAACAAACAAATATACAAACTCACTTTCGCATTTATAATATTATAGTCTTCTTCTTATCGTATGTGTTAGTGACTAACACTAGTGTCAGAGTTTTTAAACTGCCTTAAAGGCCTCTGACATGGTTTTAGGTAACGACCAATGTCAAAGACAGTGACTGGGACCGACGGCTTAACGTGCCCTCCGAAGCACGGATCATCTTACTTATCAGACAATCAGGTGATCAGCCTACAATGTCCTAACCAAACTAGGACAACAACACAAAGTCGTTGCCCCCGCCGAGGAATCAAACCGGCAACCTCCGGGAATGAGCCGAACGCTCTAACCACTACACCACGGAGGCAGTATAATATTAGTAGGAAGTAGGATATGTTAAAAAACCCTGTCCGATCCGTTAATGTTGAGTAGTTGGTGTAGGTTCTGTTTATCGGTTTCTCCCAACCCTGAAATGGCAAAAAAAACTTGAGAGGTGTCAAGGGACACCCGGATGGAATGAAGTTCCTTTCGATTAATTGGGAGATAGAGGCAGATAGAGAAACACGCGCACGCCGCACGGCTTACAACTATAGCAAAAAGTGTCGTTACAACTTTTGGTCTTAATTTTTTCCGTCTAGCCTCCTTTCGTAACGTAAAAATCTGCAGCTTCATACATGAAACATAGGTATTTAATTTTGTATGCGGCAAATAGAACCGATAAATAGAACCTACACAAACTACCCAACATTACCTTAACGGAGCGGACAGGGTTTTTTTTAACACATATTAAAATACTATGTATACTCGCACTTTTTAGGATTCCGTAGTAAACTAAAAGTGACCTTTGAGTCTTGTAGCCCTGGTCTGCTTAGAGCTGCAAGACCTAAATTGCTCTATCACCCTATCAGGGATAAGAAGTCGCGATCAATGAAGAGTTACAAGAGAGAAGAAGTGTTGTATTCTAGTCTGGGAGAAAAGAAAAGAACGTACCAGGTTTCCGGCAGAGTAGAATATAGAACCACTCCAAGTCTTCCCGTGGATGTCGTAGAAGGCGACTCAGGAAATACAAGCTTAACAAAGCTTACAAACATCATAAGACCTCTCCAACCCGTCTGGCCAGCGTGGAGAGTGTAGGCCAAGTCGCTCTGGCCAAGTATGACTCTGATAGTACAGAGAGGGTCGTGCTCCTGCAGTGGAGACTTAAAAGACCTAAAGATAAACTTCTTCTTTTTCGGCAGAGATCGTAAAAGCCGATCTTACCTTGACGACAGTGAGGGGCATCTTGAAGTCCGTTCCCCCGATGAGTCGAAACCCCCAGGGTTCATCGCCCTCTCTCGAAATATTCACGTCCAGCTCCATCTAGCGGAAAAAATAAGCATTAGGAGTAGATATAAATCGTTTCGATAACTCGCTTGGTTTTGGCCATCATATGTAGATAGATATATAAGCTTGTATACCTAGGTTACTTAAGTATATGACGACCTCCGTGGCGTAGTGCTAGTCCACCACCCAGAGGTCCCGGGTTCGATCCCCGGTCAGGGCAAGTTGGAAAATGGCCTTTTTCAAATTGCCTTGGGTCTTGGATGTTTATCTAAATATGTATTTGTTATAAAATATAGTATCGTTGAGTTAGTATCCCATAACACAAGTCTCGAACTTACTTTGGGGCTAACTCAATTAGTGTGATTTGTCCCTATATATAATATAATATATGCAGAATGCTTTTAAAATAAGTGCAAATACTTTAAAGGGTTTTATCAATCTCAGGTAATATTGTAAAACAGGCTTAAGTAAGTTTTTTTACTTTGAAATCTTCTACTATATAAAAATAAGTCGGGTTTTCCTTCCTGACGCTATAACTCCAGAACGCACGAACCTATTTCCACGGTTTTGCATTCGTTGGAAAGGTCTCGGGCTCCGTGAGGTTTATGCAAAGAAAATTCAGGAGGCGGTACGAAGTTCGCCGGGTCAGCTAGTTAATTAATAAAACAGTGAAAAAAATTGGTTGTTTGTAAAGTAGGTTTACGATCGAGATGTTTACGTGATAACGTCGTTTCACGGAATGACTGGCAGCGCTCGAGATGAGACGGGAGATCGGTCCGTCTCTCTCTCGTTATACCTGCGATCGCGCTCGTGAGGTTTTGGTGTGACACAAGTTTCTGAACATGTCACCCGACTAAAACGATTTTAAAGACGTTATCACGTCAAAAAAAATGAGTCTGTATATTCAACATATTTCCAAAAAATAAATTAGGTCTATGGAGAGATAGTAATAAGGTAACAATTCAAAACAAAATGTCTGTCTGTCTGTTTGTTTGTACACGATAATCTCCGAAAATACTGAACGGATTCGAATGATTTTTTTTTGTTATACAGCTGTTTTACATACTTTACTGTTTTTACATACTTTTGTTATACATATAGGTAGGCTATAATGGAATTTGCAAAATGGAACACCTGATGCAGAACCACAATGGTTCAGCTAAACTATAAGAAATATAAAAATTACGACTTAAGTTGTTTAGCCTAATGAGCATTTTCCGGAGACAAAGTCCACGCGAACGAAGTCGCGGGCTTCGGCTAGTCGTATATAAATTATGTCAGTATGAAGCTACTTAAAGGGAAAGATAAAAGGTAAAAGATATCCAGGAAGACTAGGAGAGAGCTATGTAGACCAATAGAGTTAGCAAAAAGTTGTTCAGCCTGATGAGCATTTTCCAGAGTCCTAAAGTCCACGCGAACGAAGTCGCGGGCTTTGGCTAAACTTGTACAGTCTTATTATAAAACGCAGACTAACTTTGTTACTAGGTTTAAACCATTATCCGACTAAATCAAGTTGACATTTTTAGATGACACAATGAAGAATTACTAGATGTCAACTTGATTTGGTCGGATAATGGTTTAAACCTAATAACAAAGATAGTCTGCGTTTTATAATAAGACGGGTAATATTTTGTGTGACTTTAAAAGGGTTCATGTATATATGTATACCTACTACACGATTACACGAACAGTCAATAATTCAGCACGCATCTTTCCATGGCAACTTATAAAATAACCGGCCAAGTGCGAGTCGGACTCGCGCACGAAGGGTTCCGTACCATTATCTATAAAAATCAAGTTTTTTGTATGGGGGGCCCCCCTTAAATATTTATTTTTATTTAGGTATTTATTTACAAAATTCATGTACACAAAATACAAACACAGAAACACAAAATAAGAGCATTGAATACATAGGTACTGCTTATTTCATAAGAAATCTCTTCCAGCAGACCCAGGAGAGTTTAGAGTTTTATTTATTATTAAAATAGAAATACAACGAAGTAGGTATTTCATGAATATTTCAATTGCCTACCTGTTGCCATTATTGATACCGTGCAAATAAGGGCTAAAAAATTGCGTTTGTTGTATGGGAGCCCCCCCCCCCCCCCCTTAAATATTAATTTTATTTTGTTTTTAGTTTTGTTGTTATAGCGGCAACAGAAATACATAATTTGTGAAAATTTTAACTGTCTAGCTATCGCGGTTCTTGAGATACAGCCTGGTTTACACCGCGTTTAAAAAAAAAACTCCAAGACTTGCTACATGTCACTTTGATTACTATCTCTTTCGCTCTTGTGTATTATTGTCGAACTTTGCTATGGTGGGTTTTAACACAGTAAACAAAATACAAATAAAAGCTAATCGGTTACAGTCACGGCTGGGTACGATTTTTACTAAAGTGTAACGTCGCATGTGACTCCGAAACTGACGCTCCATATCTTTGTGAATTTTACTTTTTTGGTAAACTGAAAAACACAGGTCCATTATTTTTGGATAATCTAAAAGACGGACTAATAACAGTCATACTTTTCGGATCCTGTCGTCACCCCTATTAAGCCCTTTCATTTGATTCCGAACGCCGTGCGATTAGATTTATTTTATTTTTTAGTTACTTACTTTTTGGCTTATAGAGGGCGCCATCATACTGTGACGTCACACAGCCCATAACTTGCAACCAAGACGCTTCCAACAATACCTCATTTGCTAAGATACAATGGATATCATAGCAATGGCGTAGCTACCGGAGGGCTGGACTGGACAGAGCCCCGGGGCCCTAAAACTCAGGGTACCCTCGGTCTTTTTTAAATAAACCTTTATCGTCCCACAGCTGGGAAAGTTCCCACTGCTGGGAAAATTCATGTGTCTCTCCCTCCTGCCATCGCTGTCCATTGACATTGGAAAGCGTCAAAGTCATTGCTCCTTCCTTTCTCGGCCTTCCTCTGCGACGTCGACCGTTATCGGGTATCTCGTATCGCGTTAAGTTTATTCGCCCATTTTTCAGGTATCGTACTTAAAGGGTGCTCAATGGGACCTTATTAACTTGCTTCCGCTGTGTGTCTGTCACAGGACTGTATTTTTTTAACAGTAACATGTAGGTATATTCTTAAAATAGTTTTAATTTTTTCATAAAAATAAGTAAGTTTAAATTTGTCTGTATTACGACAAATCTGGAGTACGTCGAATTTGCAACACGACGAATACGGAACAATTTTAAATAGTTTAGTTGGGGCCCTAGTTAATTTTTTGCCCCAGGGCATTTGGGAGGGAACACATGAACATACAACACCTATCCTTCTGGCTTCGCCGTAGTGGGATAAAAAATGTAGGTTTATTTACACTAGTGTAATAATATTCACCTGTGTTTATAATATAATAGTCCACCAAATAAATTTTCCCATCGACGAGATCACTAAACGAAAGTGCGCGGATAACTGGCCGGTTAAACTTGGCAGTCGAGCTGACCGCATTTCTAACTAGGCCTACTATATAGGTCTACTTAGGGATCAGCGTGTAAAGATGCGCTCCCACTTTGGGGGGGTTTCAGAGGGGTATTTCGAGGGTCTGGATTCGGAACCTTATTATTTTTTGAATTGTCAGACATAGGTTGCCTCAGACGGCATTTCCTACTCCACCGGGCAAGCTCCTCAAAGGGACGAGCCAGAGGCCCGGCTTCCTATATTTATAAACTACTAGCAGCAGCACAAAGGGCTCCCGAGAGGGAAACCTCGGCTTTGGGCGCGCTAGGGATTTTAGCAAATTTGGGGTGCAGCAACAACCATGTTTTGCCAGAAGGGCCGAAGCTACGGTTGCTAGAAGGGCCTTTGGACCCGTAGCATACGACGTTGAGTATAGGACTGCGTACTATTTTGTTAATAGAAAATGGTATTTTTTTATATGTTGTTGATATATGTAGGGCCATACGTCTTGTTTTAAAGAAATATTGCTTACGACAAAACTTATTAACATTTCAATATCCATATTTTTTTCATAAAAATATACCTCGAGTGTTTTAGTTTATTTAAGTTTAACTAAACCGAATTACTAAAAAAGAAAACCGAATCGAATGACACCACAATTGCCTCATTTCGTCGCCAAAAACAATATTTTAGAAGAAAAATCTCTCTATCGCACAATACGGGTCGGGAGGCAGAGCGGCGTGAAACAGATATCATTCTTAGGGTTCCGTACCCGAGGGTAAAAACGGGACCCTATTACTAAGACTTCGCTGTCTGTCACTAGGCTGTATCTCAAGAACCACTATAGCTAGATAGTTGAAATTTTCACAAATTATGTATTTCTATTGCCACTATAACAACAAATACTAAAAACAAAATTAAATAAATATTTAAGGGGGCTCACATACAACAAACGCATTTTTTTGCCCTTTTTTGCTCGATATCAATAATGGCAACAGGTAGGCATTTGAAATATTCACAAAATACTCAGTTGTATTTTTATTATAATAATAAAAAAGAAAAAAATATTTAAGGGGGGCTTCCATACAAAAAACTTGATTTTTATAGATAATGCTACGGAACCGTTCGTGCGCGAGTCCGACTCGCACTTAGCCGGTTATTACAAATACCTACCCCGCGATGTGTATCGGCACTACACAATCTGTTTAAATCCGCCATTTGTTAAAACTGTTAAATATGTTTTTACCTTGATAGTGTGAAACTTAAAATTTAATAAAGCATGCGGACATTAATTTATTTATCTATAGGTATTATTTCTTCATCATCTCATCCTTTTTGGCTAAACCCTCACCTGGCCTTTGACAAAAACATTTTTCCAAAATCGAGTAGGCCCCCAAACAATTGCTCGGTAACTCAAAATTTACAAAATGCGTCCTTTAATAATATTTCTATTTTTAGCGTGTGGCAGTAACGTTTTATGTAAAAACAATGTGAAATCCCTCACCGAGTCGCTGGGCCAGGAGGTCATTGAAATCGGTACTCCAATAAAAGGTAGGTCCTACACATATTGTTTGAGATTAAGCATGACGAATGGAAAAATATTTTTGGCCCATCAGTTAGATTATTAAAAAATATTGTACACGTATTTTTTCTTTTCTCTGAAAAACCGAAAATGACAAATATAATGCGCATATAAAATTAGCATGACGTCACGGCTGGGTACGATTTTTACTGAGCGGTGACGTCGCAAGCCCCCACTCCGGAACTTTAACGCTCCGTATCCTTGTGAGTTTTTACTTTTTTGGTAAATTGAAAAATACGGGTCCATTATTTTTGGATAATCTAAAGACGGACTAATTACAATCATACTTTTCGGACCCTGTCGTCACCCCTATTCTTCTTTACTAGAAACTGCGTAAAAATATGCTTTTTCGCACAATAAAGAATTCAACGGGGAAATGTAGCCAGCGTTCTTGACACTATGCCATATGGGATTTTTAGATTAAATTTGTAGCATTCATTTTTATTTGTAAATTGTAAAATATTTTATCTTACTTATTTATATTAGAAACTGCGTTCCTGCCTTAAACTGCCTATATTTACACAGAATGATTTGTAAAAAAGTTTGGCGGGAAAGCGGGATGCTGAACATCTGGCAAATAAAATGGTTAGCTTAAATGAGGATGGCCACAGAGATAGAGGACGTGGAGGTTACTGGTTTTTACACAGAGCGACTGCCATCTGACCTCCGCAACCAAAGGGTAGACCAGAACCAATCCTTTAGGTTCGAGCAAACGCTATCTGGCTTTGGGATCCACAGTTTATACGTGCCTTCTGAAACACGGAATCATCTTTTTCGAATAATTAGGTGATTCAAGCGCATTTTCCCATGCTGGTCTGGGAGAAACGAAAAAACTTAGAATGTACCAGCTGCTTCTCTTCCCGCGTAGATCGTAAAAGCCGATCGAGGGAATGGGCAAAAATGCGAATCATTTTAACAGGCGATGCGGCTAGCAACCCGTCACTGTATTGATTGCTTTTCCATCTTCTCGCCCACCATGACGCTAAAAGTGGCTTTTGAGTCTTGCGGCCCTAGGCTCTGCATAGAGCCGCAAGACCCAAAATGCTCTGTCTGCCCCATTAGGGATAAAGACGTGATAGTATGTATGTATGTATGTATCAAGCGCATTTTCGCAAAGTACGCTTCCCAGTAGGATTAGAACCCAAAAGCTACGGATCACAAGGTAATCGCCTTTACCACTGGACCACGCAGGCAGTCAACAAGAGGGTGTAACTAAATAATCATGATTATTACTACCATGACGACCTTCGTGGCGTAGTGGTCACCATGCTAGTCCGCCACCCAGAGGTTCCGGGTTCGATTCGGTCAGGGCAAGTTAGGAAATTACCTTTTGCAAATTGTCCTGGGTCTTGGATGTTTATCTATATATGTATTTGTTATAAAATATAGTATCGTTGAGTCAGTATCCCATAATACAAGTCTCGAACTTACTTTGGGGCTAGCTCAATCAGTGTAATTTGTCCCTATATATTTATTCATTACTAGCTGACCCGGCAGACTTCGTACTGCCAAATATAGCCTGTCAAAATGTACGTTTGTATGGGAAAAAGAAAAGGGCTGTTTTTAGGGGTTTTCCGGCAATTATTCGAATTTTTCTCGCCGTAAAAACCATCTTTGAATTTTAACGAACATTTTAAAAAAAGAATTGGCCAAATTGGTCCAGGCGTTGTTGAGTTATGCGCTTACCAACACATTTTGCGATTCATTTTTATATTATAGATAGATTATTCCTTTCAGAGCTGCCAGCGGATATAGAAGAGGAGCCGTCCATCGAGAATGAGGAGGACGAACATGTCACCTCGTCTACCACTACCGTCACCGTCACCACCACCACCAAGCCTGCCACCAAGAGGGAGACCAAGAAACTCAATGCGGTATGTTTAATTAAATGAAACAATAGAGAATTCTGTTGTTAACATATATTTATTGCTGGTGTAGGGATCCCGACGGTAATCTATCATAATCTAGAATTTCATTTGTTCGAAAACGGTATGACGAAGTTTTAAATACTACTATCTAGTATTACTTCTTAAATATTTTGTATTCTAGAAAAACCGTTGTCCGATTGTCAAAGCATGTAATTTTATTTTACAGATGTTTTACTAACAATCATTTTAATTTCTAGAAGTATTAAAGATAAGAAATAACCTTTTTCGTATTGCACAAAAACAGGTTTCCTGTGACCAAAACATAAACCAGCGACTCAAGCTTAGGGCGAAAGTAACACAGACACAAAAACGACTTTACCGTGGAGTGTAGGTTAGGTTTGTTAGGTTTCCTGTGACCAAAACATGAGCGAGCGACTCAAGCTTAGGGCAAAAGAAACACAGATACAAAAACAACTTTGCCGTAGAGTGTATATTGAAAATTCATTCTTCTCTTATTCTTTTTTGGGAAACATTTAAAAAAAAAAATAGAAAACATCGGTTAGAATTCAAAACATATAGCTTAAGAAAATAACAATCGTAAATCGGAATTTTAGCTATAAGTCAGATGAATTTTCGGTCAAATAAGAATTACGAAACGTTTTCGGAATATTGAAATTCGTCCAAAACCTATTCGCCTTTATGATAGGTAACCCTTTTCGGCATCAATATTTTATAGCGTGCCGTGGCTCTCTCTCGCCATAGCTATTAATGAATATACTTTTAGGTAGCGACGTTACACCCGAAGAAGCCGCCTCGAGCCGACATCAGCGAGGACGAAGAAGACAGGATCGAGAAGGAGCTGGCAGCTATATACAAGGACAACTTTGGTATCTGATCATTATTATTTTCTACGTTTTAAAAAAAGGAGAGGTAAAAAGTTCCCGTAACCGAAGGGCATGTATAAAGAGATTGATGAGTTTAGATGAAGCGTAAGAGGTTTGTCAGGATCGTAGCAAGTGGAGGTCCATAGTCTCTGCCTACCGCTGTGGGAAACAGGCGTGATATATATGATTATATTATTTTCTACATCCTGTTTTTGTTTTCGTGTGTGTAAGCTAACATTGGTGTCAAATTTTCCGAGCTGCCTTAGGAGTTTTACCCGAGACAGATTCAGAGGTTTCCATAAAAGCGCTTTTATTTAAAACGACGTGCCAGATTTCGATAAAATCTTTGTAATATTAAAGAAATTGCAAATAGATATGTAGGCATGTAACTGGTTTTTACAGTCAAAATATGGACTTGGATATGATAACCAATATATCAGTGGAGAGGGGGGTTAGTACAAATATGGTTAATGATAGAAAACTGTGGAGGGAGTTGACATACAGAGCCGACCCCAAATAGGGATAAGGCGAGAAAGATGATGATGATATCATTGGGAATTAAAGCTTATTTAACAGTTCTAAAATGTATAATGACACCAAAAGAGTACAATGTACAAAAATTATACTAGAGGCTCTGTGAGCTGTAGACCTCGCAAGCTTAAAGAGATTGCAGAGCGAAGAAACTTTTTACATCATATGTTTTTCATAAAATATTAAAATCTCGATAATGTTCGTTCCGCTAATGTTTTCAGCCTTATTTCCTCCTCTGTTCTAAACAGAAGACAGCCACTGTGACGATAAGATTATTTTGAAAGAAACAATATATTTAAAAAGACCAAATTCTTTTATTTAATTTTATAAAAAAATTTTTACTAAAAAATTTAACAATTATTCAATGAGTGCCGAATGTAGTCACAGGTAAGGGTCGTAGGTTCACAGCCACGAGATTCGTTGTTCCAGAAGAGATTTCCAAAAGTACCTAGCTTTGAAGCAGCCCGGCGTCCAGTGGTGGTCGAAAGAGTTTCATAGACCTGATTCTTGTCAAACTTTATTTTATGTTTTTAACATACTTTGTGTTTGATTGTAGAAATGTATCAGAGGCGTCGATTGACGTTCGATTTTTAGGGTTCCGTAGCCAAATGGCAAAAACGGAACCCTTATAGATTCGTCATGTCTGTCTGTCTGTCTGTCCGTCCGTATGTCACAGCCACTTTTTTCCGAAACTATAAGACCTATACTGTTGAAACTTGGTAAGTAGATGTATTATGTAAACCGCATTAAGGTTTTGACACAAAAATAGAAAAAAAAAAATTTTGGGGTTTCCCCATACTTAGAACTGAAACTCAAAAAAATGTTTTTCATCAAACCCATACGTGTGGGGTATCTATGGATAGGTTTTCAGAAATGATATTGAGGTTTCTAATATCATTTTATTCTAAACCGAATACTTTGCACGAGAGACACTTAAAAAGTGGAAAAAAGTGTGTCCCCCCCCCCCGTAACTTCTAAAATAAGAGAATGATAAAACTAAAAAAAATATATTATGTTCATTACCATGAAAACTACCAGCGAAAATTGGTTTGAACAAGATCTAGTAAGAAGTTTTTTTTTAATATGTCATAAACTGCAATTTACCTTTCATTCAATCAACTCAAATATAAAAATTAAAAAAAATACTATTACGGAACCCTTCATGGGCGAGTCCGACTCGCACTTGGCCGCTTATTGCTTCTGCTTCAAGAGAAGTAAGGCTTCTTCTTTTAAAAATAACAACAACTTTTCGACAAGAACCCTTTCATTAAGAAAAATACAATTATGGCTCCAACGTAAGATCAGCGCTGGGGCAGGCCTCCGTCACTCGATCAAGATCGCTCAAAATGTACCTACCGGCTAGCCGTGTTTTCTAACGCCCAAGTGGCAAAGGGGCGCCGCACTCCGGCCTGTGTAGTCGCGTGCATGAGACTTGCTTACTGCGTATTGTTTGTTTACAATATCTTCTTATATTTATATTATATTTACAATATAAACAAGCGTTATATATAACAATGTCAAGACATTATTGTGCGGTATTCCAATGTCAAAATCAAAGAACCAATAAAGAATTGTCGTTTTTCACATTGCCAAAAGACGAGGAAAGTGTTTTTTTTTTTCGTTAAAAAGTAGGTAGTCGTATATAATAGGATTTGGTACAGTCTCGTCCAATCAGATTATTTTGTAGGTATGAAGTTTGATTGTCCTATTGAACGTCGAAAGTTTAACATCGATGTACTGTATCCAGATAGTATATGTTATTGTTTTTCGTGTGTGTAAGTGACCAACACTGGTTTCAGATTTTTCAAGCTGCCTAAAGGCATCTGACATAGCTTAACGACTGCCATACAATATGACAGCCGGGACCAATGGCTTATACGTGCCTTCCGAAGCACAGAGGAGCTCAATTTTTATGCCACTTGTGGTCACCCATCCAAGTGCGGACCACGCCCGGTGCCGCTTTACATGCGAAAGTGCTAGTGCGGGCCACCGAGCTCCTCTAGTTAAGTATATAACAACGATTTACGTGAACTAGAAAGTATGCTATAAAGAATTACTCAATATCGTATGTTTCTCATTGCGATGTACGGTACATCCACAGTTATGAAGTTTCTATGAAAATCACACGCTCTTATTACGTCACAACTTTTAAAGTCAAATCATCTATAGATCCTTCTTAATAAAATTTATTTTCATAAATATGCGTCACGTTCATTTTTGTATTTTACAACATTGAGTCAACCAACCCTAAGGTAATCTCACAACGGCCGACGTCATCGCCCGCTGTGCACTTAAAACGCTCCGTTGAGTCAAAGCAGTTAGGCTCATATTTCCTCGCGTCGCTTGACAGCTAAAAAGTTTAGTTAAATAAAGCGTAGGTATTTGGCGTTTGTAGGGAAGTAATGTATCTGTTACGTAGTAACTTTAACTTATTAGTAATCTGTGGCTGGGGTTTCGCTTACGCAAAACCTAGCAATTTTGATACTGATGAACAGTTGCTACTGGAGCCGGCCTTGTGTCATTATCGGTATCTAAGTATACTATAGTGCTTTCTGCAATGCGTTCTATCTATAAAATACCAATTCGCCCAGAGGAGCTTTCTGCGAATCGCCTTATCTGCAGATAAATGTATCTGTGAAACAAATTTATTTTAAAAATTCTTTCGGCGAACCGAGCTGTCGGTGAAAAAAGGTAGCGGCGCAAAATTTTCTCTTTGTACCGATGAACGGAGAACAGAGATTTCTATGTACAATTAGATCGGTCAAGGGTAATTCTATAAATCTAGAGTTGGAGACCATTTTGGGGAAAAAACCACTTTATTTTATTTGTATTTTAATAATTTTATGTATATGTTGCTTTTGTCCTTCGTATACATGTTTTATCTATCTATCTAAATATCTCCGTGTATAACTGCCTCCGTGGTGTAGTTCGGCTCATACCCGGAGGTCGCGGGTTCGATTCCCGGCGGGGACAACGACTTTGTGTTGTTGTCCTAGTTTAGTTAGGACATTGTAGGCTGATCACCTAATTCTCATTTTGCTTTTACCATACTAAAACACTGCCTTTTTGTTCCCAATTTTACTTACAACCTACGGTGCAGCCATCTGTGGAAATATCCGGACCTACTTTCAAAATTAGACGGCATAATCCAAAATTCATTATCCACTATTCTAAATACAGATTTAAATCAACAGTCTGTTTGGAATAAAGCCTCCTTGCCAGTCAGGTTAGGAGGACTAGGAATCCGCAAAATTTCCAGTGTCGCTTTGCCTGCCTTTTTGTCTTCCGTCCTTAGTGTTCAAATACTTTTTAACAAAATAATAAAAAATCGTACAAAAGTTATAATGCTAAAATACGATTTCCATATCTATACACGCTAACTTTTTATTGGTTTTGGAAAAAAAAATGTCGTATAGTAAATAAATTCCTCTATCCATATACGTAATCCAAATTTCCGTATGTCATAAGATAAAAAAGTTGCGTAAATGATTTTCGATCGAGACCACGTAGTTATACGCCGGCCGCCTACTGCATAATGTCGATGACCCCGGCCGGCCGGCGGGCGGTGTATGGCGGCGGTACTACTAATTGACCTCACAATTTTACTTTCGAGTTTTAGTCAACATTTTTTGTTTCTGAATTTTTATTTTGACCAGCTAATTAGGTCTTACTAACGATGCCTATGAAGTGGCCTTCGGCTTCAGAACCAATAAAAAATCACCGTGTATATCTGTCTAGCTATCGCGATTCTGGAGACACAGCCTGGTGACAGACAGACGGACAGACAGATGGACAGACGATGTCTTAGTAATAGGGTCCCGTTTTTACCCTTTGGGTACTGAACCCTAAAAAATAATTGGCCAAATGCGTGTCGGGCCACGCGCAGTGTAGGGTTCCGCAGTTGCGAATGGCGACTTTGAGTTTATGCCACTAAAAACGTACAAAAACTAATTTTATATTGAATTTGTATGAAATTTTCCTTTTCCAGATACTTTTTATAAATCGATCGAGTATAACTTATATACACGCTGACTTTTTATTGGTTTTGGAAAAAAAATGTCGTGTAGTATATAAATTCCTCTATCCATATATGTAATCCAAATTTATGTATGTCATAAGATAAAAAAGTTGCGTAAATGATTTTCGATCGAGACCACGTAGTTATACGCCGGCCGCCGGCTGCGTAATGTCGATGACCCCGGCCGGCCGGCGGGCGGTGTATGGCGGCGGTACTACTAATTGATCTCACAATTTTACTTGCGAGTTTTAGACAACATTTTTTGTGTCTGAATTTTTATTTTGACTAGGTAATTAGGTCTTACTAACGATGCCTATGAAGTGGCTTTCGGCTTCAAAACCAATTAAAAATCACCGTGTATATATATATACAGTACCTGGGCGACCGAGCTTTGCTCGGTTACTTCTCAAACATTAACTTCATTTTTTTAAACTTGACTAAAAACAATACAAAATAAAAAATTATATATAAACTTGAACATAAAAAAACAAAACTCGAAAGCATAAATCTTATTCACGTAATCAGTATAGTTAAATGTAAGACATATTTATGAGAAATATATATTGTTGAAGGGCGCCGAGCGAACGCAGCGCCCCCAATCGCGTTTTATTACATTTCTCAACATATTTCAAAAAATCCCGACGGACAATCCGTGGTTATAATTAAAGTACGTCTTTTTAAAACATTAGATTATTTTAATTTTATTTCGCTGTAGTTATTATCTGTATAGTATAGTAGATACTGTTTATAATTTAAAGTGCGAACGTAAAGCTTTTCTACGCACATTTGCGAGAAACGGCCACTTTTAGCTAATGTGCGTAGAAAAGCTTCACGTTCGGACTTTAAATTATAAACAGTAGTTCATAAAATAGTTAAAAGGGTTATCTAGGATTTGATCAAGTCGAAATTTTCGATGATATCACCGTTTCCTTTCAAATAATTTATTTTAAATGAGGGCGCCACTGAACCCCGGAAAATTCAGGTTAACCACATTTTTTTTAACTTGACTAAAATCAAATATAAATTAAAAAATTATATATAAACTTGTTCATAAAAAAAAAGTAGTCACCGAGTGGGATTTGAACCCGTAACACTCTTTCTTGCCGTTTTCGATATTCATATCGGAGAGCAGTACCTGGGCAACCGAGCTTTGCTCGGTTACTTCTCAAACATTAACTTCATTTTTTTAAACTTGTCTAAAAACAATACAAAATAAAAAATTATATACAAACTTGAACATAAAAAAACAAAACTCGAAAGCATAAATCTTATTCACGTAATCAGTATAGTTAAATGTAAGACATATTTATGAGAAATATATATTGTTAAAGGGCGCCGAGCGAACGCAGCGCCCCCAATCGCGTTTTATTACATTTCTCAACATATTTCAAAAAATCCCGACGGACAATCCGTGGTTATAATTAAAGTACGTCTTTTTAAAACATTAGATTATTTTAATTTTATTTCGCTGTAGTTATTATCTGTATAGTATAGTAGATACTGTTTATAATTTAAAGTGCGAACGTAAAGCTTTTCTACGCACATTTGCGAAAAACGGCCACTTTTAGTAGTTCATAAAATAGTTAAAAGGGTTATCTAGGATTTGATCAAGTCGAAATTTTCAATGATATCACCGTTTCCTTTCAAATAATTTATTTTTAATGAGGGCGCCACTGAACCCCGGAAAATTCAGGTAGCCCCTTAACTACATTTTTTTACTTACTAAACTTGTCTAAAATCAAATATAAATTAAAAAATGATATATAAACTTATTCATAAAAAAAAAGTAGTCACCGAGTGGGATTTGAACCCGTAACACTCTTTCTTGCCGTTTTCGATATTCATATCGGAGAGCATTGTCACGGAGTAACGCCATCTATTGTCATTTTCTCTTATTACACAGCTCGTGTGCGCTAGGCGTAGTAGTTAGTTTTTATAGCATTATCTAAGAGATGGCGCCACAAAAACTATCCATAAAACTGTTTAAGATTTGTATCGGTAAATATTGGTAAATTTTTCGTTTTGTACTATTGCTTTATAAGTCTTAATAAAATAAAAACTCGAAAGCATAAATCTTATTCACGTTATCAGTATAGTTAAATGTAAGCCATATTTATGAGAAATATATATTGTTATCTCAAACTAATTACATTAACTATTTTTTTAAACTTGTCTAAAAACAGTACAAAATAAAAAATATATATATAAACTTGAACATAAAAAAAAAAAAAAAGTAAGTCACCGAGTGGGATTCGAACCCGTAACACTCTTTCTAGCAGTCAGCATCCTTAACCACTGAGCTAAGCTGATGGCGGCCAGTGCGCCGAAATTAGCGACCATATTTTGCGTGGAAAGAAAAACGAATGAAAACTCGAAAACACGCGTTTTCCCAAACATAAGACTAATCTAGATCGATTGTTTATCCCCAAAAACCCCCATATACCAATTTTCAGCGAAATCGTTAGAGCCGTTTTCGAGATCACAGAAATTTATAAATAAATATATATATAAATAAATATACATACAAGAATTGCTCGTTTAAAGGTATAAGATAAGATATACTATAACTGTGAATTTTTTCACGTGTTCACATTTAACAGTTTAGCTGATAAGGGGGGGGGGGGGGGGGGGTTTAAAAAAACTATTCAACGATATCCCACACGATGGGTTAGTGGAAAAAAAATGACTCCCACTTAACTTGTATGTGAACTATCACACAATTTTTTTTTTTCAAGATTTTACTTTACCCCTTTTTCTGCCATGATTTATAAATATAATATAAATATAAATTATAAATATAAAAATATAAATCATGGCAGCATGGCATATCAGCTCTCTAGACTTATAGCTGCCGAGTAAAACCGCGGACAAACAGACGGACAGACATGGCGAAACTATGAGGGTTCCTTGTTTACTACGGAACCCTAAAAAGCTCAACCCTACATTTTAAGTAACCAAGAACGCGTTTTATTCGACAGATTACAAGGAAAGCTCCGAGTCGACCCAGAAACTAGTGGTGACGAAAGCCACTACGACTACCCCAAAAAACATCACTACAAACTTTACGAAACTCATCGCCAGGAGCAACGACAGAGATAAGTAAGTACCTCCAGCGGCGGGGCCTCCTTAGAAGCCAATTCCTATCGGGTTCCCTTACGGGTTTCTAATATACACAAATAATTCTTCTATTTTCACTGAAATCTGACATGTGGTTTCAAAATAAAACGTAGTCTAGGGTAAGGGGATTCTTAAAATGTTACTCCTTTAAACCCTGCCTTCTGTTCCAGCTTCAAGTTCCAGCCAGATCCCTTCAACAAGGCTGAAATCGAAAGGTTCAGGACCTCAGTGGATGACATCAGCTGTATGAAGAAGCTGAGGCAAGAGGGGAAGATGAAGGTACATATTCTTGACTGATATTCTAAAGAATAGGGGTGACGACAGGGTCCGAAAAGTATGATTGTATTGTAATTGTCCGTCTTTTAGATTATCTAAAAAGTAGAATAAAGTAGTCTAGAAAAAGTAAAAATTCACAAAGATACGGAGCGTCAAAGTTCCGGAGTGGCGGCTTGTGACGTCACACTTGAGTAAAAATCGTGCTTAAGTGTGACGTCACGCGAAATTTCAATACGCTGTATCTTTGTCATGTTTGGTTTCTCAGAGAAAAGAAAAAAATACGTGTACAATATTTTTTAATAATCTAACCGATGGACCAAAAATATTTTTCCCTCATCCTATTAAGTAGGGGGAACTCCCTACGTCTTATTACTTGCCGATTGCCAAGAGGGTACGTGTTTCGCGTAGGTATTTTGTATGTTAGTTTGTGCATGCCGTGTGGTTTCCGGCAGAATAGAATAGGACCATTCCAAGTCCTCCCGTGGATGTCGCAGAAGGCGACTTAGGAAATACAAGCTAAACAAAGCTTATAAACATCAATGAGACCTCTCCAACCCGTCTGACCAGCGAGCAGAGTGTAGGCCAAAACCTGGCTGCTCTGGCCAAGCACGGCTCTGTTAGTACAGAGAGGGTCGTGCTCCTGCAGTGGAGACTAAAAGACCTGATGATGATGATGTTTCTTTGTCTTTATTTGGAAGATAATCTCTATAATGTCGTGTACAATCTGTTGTAGGATCTCAGAATTATATTGACTATAGAAATGTACTGTATATATTAGGCACATTCTAAAATCTGTGATTGTACCTTAATAAATAAAAATAAAAATAAAATAAAATAAAATAAAAGATACGGGATCTTCTAAACTGCTCGATTGATTTATCGTTAGATTCGTTTTAAAAGCCCAAGTGTCCTTTAAAAAGGTTGATTTGAAAAATATACTTAAAGCTGCCTCAAGACTTTATACAAGGCGTGAGCACTTCCATCTATAAAACATAACTCCTTTTAGAGCAGTTGGGTAAAAAGGTACACCCACTTTTCGTAAGCACTTGATACAAAGAGAACAATAATAATAATAAGTATTTGGGGCTGATGTTTGTTTATCTGTCTCACATGATAAGCGTTGCCATACAACGTGACAATGCTGCCAGTCTTCTGACCACGTTACCACGGGGTAGCTATTTACCAGGGCTTTTTTATTTATAATTAATTTATTACTTTAGTTTTATTGTTTATTGCACGCCTCATAAGCGAAGCGTTGAGGTGGGTACTACTGTCACTTCGCGCAAAACATCTGATTTTTCAAACTTAAAATGTCTTTATGTATCATACATTGCACTTGTAAGATAATATATACACACATATTAAGAAAAAAACACTATTTTTAACACTCATGATATTTTTAATGTCATTTTTGTTATTTAAACTAGTTAAAAAACAGTTTAAAAAAGTTTTGTCTTGGACGTCCGTGTGTCTGTATGTGCGTAGGCTTTTCTCGTTAACGCGATAACGACCGAAATACTTCACTAATCGAGTCTTTTTTTTTTTCTCTTACGCTTGAGTATGCTCAGGAATAGAACCCTTTCATTTTTCAGGGTCTGATTCGATGTGGTTTAATTGTTATTAAATAAACAAAAAAAATAATATCGACTGTTCTTCATAGTTTTAGCATATCTATATATATCTTTATTTTTCTATATGCGTAAGAATTAAAATAAAATTATGGACCCTTTGAGGCGTGCTCTTTTGGATTTTCCAAACTTATTTTACTAATTTATTTGTTAAAGATCTAAGTATGTATTTCATTGTTTACAGGATTCCAAGAATGTCGGTTGTATAACTACTGCTGTTAATATTATAGTGTTCGCTTTCTGTCTTCTGATGAGAACTTTGTGTTAATTAAATAAATTGCTTACTTATTATCATTTTTTTTATGAAAAAAGCGTTTTATTACATCCTTACCTACCTCCCATGCTGGTCTGGGAGAAATAAAAAAAACTTAGAATGTACCAGCTGCTTCTCTTCCCATGCAGATCGTAAAAACCGATCGAGGGAATGGGCAAAAATGCAAATCATATTAACAGGCGATGCGGCTAGCAACCCATCACTGTATTGATTGCTTTTCCATCTTCTCGCCCACCATGACGCTAAAAGTGGCTTTTGGGTCTTGCGGCCGGGCCGCAAGACCCAGAGCCCAGGGCCGCAGCGGCCCTGGGCTCTGCATAGAACCGCAAGACCCAAAATGCTCTGTCTGCCCCATTAGGGATAAAGACGTGATAGTATGTTACCTACCTTCACATTTTTACCCATATATTGTCTATGCCTTTATTTTTACCGATTCAGAAGTCAAATCCAAATCTTAACTGAACTCGTAATTTTTTGTTATATATTTGCAGCCATTCGTGGTGGTTAGTGCGCTTGTTTTAAAAGTAAAGTTTATCCACCAGCCAATTTTTGAAGCAAGTTCAGTTCATCTTACTGAACTACTTTCCATAAAAAAGTTGTTAAAAATTATTGAAATGAGTGAACGCGTTACCCACGAGAGTCAGCTACTGCCGACATGTTTCGACCTCATCCGGAGGTCTTCATCAGGGCGAATGTGACTACAGGCCCGTACACCGCACCTGCAAATTGGAAATTACAAAATTTGTTTGGCCGAGCGCTGATTAGTATGGAAGCCGAATTATTGTTTTAGGTTTTTCGTTAATAGTTATTAAGAAAAATATTGGCTAGTGGATAAGTCACCCTGGTATTCTGGGAAAATAAAAATATGATTACCCGCTGCTTCGCTTCTCGAGCAAGCCGTAAAAGCCGATATAGGGAATGGGTAGGCGATGCAGTCAGCAAGAGAGGCTGCAGTAAGTAATAGGAGATGTGGCTAACCTTTTTTAGGGTTCCGTGCCCAAAGGGTAAAAACGGGACACTATTACTAAGTCCGTCTGTCTGTAACTTATGAACCCTAATAGCTAACAGTTGACATTTTCCAGAGGTCCCGGGTTCGATCACCGGTCAGGGCAAGTTGGAAAATGGCCTTTTTCAATTTGTCCTGGGTCTTGGATGTTTATCTATACACGCTGACTTTTCATTGGTTTTGGAAAAAAAAAATGTCGTATAGTATATAAATTCCTCTATCCATATACGTAATCCAAATTTCTGTATGTCATAAGATAAAAAAGTTGCGTAAATGATTTTCGATCGAGACCACGTAGTTATACGCCGGCCGCCTACTGCGTAATGTCGATGACCCCGGCCGGCCGGCGGGCGGTGTATGGCGGCGGTACTACTAATTGATCTCACAATTTTACTTTCGAGTTTTAGTCAACATTTTTTGTTTCTGAATTTTTATTTTGACCAGCTAATTAGGTCTTACTAACGATGCCTATGAAGTGGCCTTCGGCTTCAGAACCAATAAAAAATCACCGTGTATATGTATTTGTTATAACATATAGTATCGTTGAGTTAGTATCCCATAACACAAGTCTCGAACTTACTTTGAGGCTAGCTCAATCAGTGTAATTTGTCCCTATGTATTTATTTATTTTATTTTACAGATGATGTATTGCTATTGCCGCTATAACAACAAATACTAAAAACAGAATAAAATGTGGGGCTCCCATACAAATAACGTGATTTTTTATAGATTACGGTACGGAACGACTCGCACTTGGCCTGTTTTCCATCTTAACGCCCACTATAACGCTAACCGTGGCCTTTGGGTCATATGGCCCTGGGCTCTATCTGCCCTGTTAGGGAAAAAAGTGATAATTTATCTGTAAGTACTAAAATTACTGCCTCCGTGGTATAGTGGTTAAAGCGTTCGGCTCACACCCGGAGGTCGCGGGTTCGATTCCCGGCGGGGGGCAACGACTTTGTGTTGTTGTCCTAGTTTGGTTAGGACATTGCAGGCTGATCACCTGATTGTCTGATAAGTAAAGATGATCCGTGCTTCGGAGGGCACGTTAAGCAGTCGGTCCCGGTCACTGTCTTTGATATTGGTCGTTACCTAAAACCATGTCAGAGGCCTATAAGGCGGTTTAAAAACTCTGACACTAATGTTAGTCACTAACACACACGTTAAGAAGAAGAAGAAGAAGTACTAAAATTAGTTCGCTTTACCCGTAATAAATCGAACCACGGGCTATACTAGATCATTATAGCATAATGATAATGAAATAATAGGAATCTATACATATTATAAAACAGTAAAAAAAGTGTGTCTGTACATTAAATATATTTCCAAAAAAAATATTGGGGGCGATGGAGACGTAGTAATAGAGTAAGAATTTAAAAAAAAAATGTCTGTCTGTTTGTCTGTTTGTACACGCTAATCTCCGGAAATACTGGACGGATTCGAATTAAACTTTTTTTGTTATATAGCTATTAAGCCTGGGCAACATATAGGGTATAAATGATTTTGGAAAATGTAACGCCTGATGCAAAACCATAATGGTCCAGCTTAACTATAAGAGATATAAAAATGCCGCCTTAGTAAAAGTTCTTCAACCTGATGAGCATTTTCCAGAGACATAAAGTCCACGCGAACGAAGTCGCGGGCTTCGGCTAGTATAAAATAAGTAAAAAATTTTTTTAAGTTAAACCGTTTTATTTCAAAGTAAGACAATAATGATGTACTAAAAGCTAGAAAATAATTCGGTAGGTCCTAACTACCACTCATCACACCACTCTCGTCATCAAACTAGGGCATTAATCAGACAAAAAAAAATCGTTGGGCATAATGTAACCTGTCGCGAGCGCATGTCCATATTGGGATGAATCATATGTATAGGTATGTAACTACAGTGGTTAGACTGTCAGAGTATGCTGCATAGAAGACATGCGCTGCGTTAAAAAATCAGGGAGATAGGCAAAGAGATGACCGAATCTTACCTTCCTTCTCCCAGTCGCATCCTCCGGGTTCTGGCCTGGAGTCTATGCCTTACGACAAGCAACCTTGCCCGCACTACCAGGCCCACTCAACTAGGGCCGCATTACGCCACCTGCAGTTAAAACGACTTATGACAACAGCGTTGTCACTGAGCATCTCGGGAACCCTACAAGTATCAATAGGAGGCACAACTTCGAGGCACTCCATTCTATACACAACACTGGGCACGTGGTTTCAGTAAGTCAGTCTCAGTTAGTGATTTAGGGATCTATCTATTCCCCCAGCTAATCACCAAGGATTTCTCCATTCCATGTACTCCCCCACGCGCCGATACGTTCACTACCGTTGCTCTGTGTTCAGGCGCAAGGGATCAGTCTAATCTACTGTACGTCAATCTCAGTCAGTTACCAAAAGAACCCCTAGATTCTTTACGCTCTCCCCATAGGTCGATACCTTCATTACAGCTGTCGGGCCAACAAGGCCACAGCACTGGCTAGCTCATTCATACAATTCTCAAGAAGGTATCCTTACATTGACATAGGAGGTTCCAGAATGAGATTAAGCAGTGACGCTACAAATCCGAATGACACTATCCTGGAAACCCGCCGTGACAAGAGAAAACCAAGATATACCCGTAGACTCGTCGACCCGAGAAACCCGTCGACTCGGGGATCCGTCCCCGAGCATCCCGTAGACTCGGGGACCCGTCACCCGAGAAACCCGTCGACTCGGGGACCCGTCCCCGAGCATCCCGTAGACTCGGGGACCCGTCACCCGAGAAACCCGTCGACTCGGGGACCCGTCCCCGAGCATCCCGTAGACTCGGGGACCCAACTCATAGATCACAGGTACCTCAGAATGAGCAGAGGGTCCAAGACACCATCCCGTCAGCCCGGCCAGGATAAGCGGAAGGTTCCGCAACACTATCCCGTAAGCCGCGGGACACGTGGAAGTACCAACTCGCATACTGGCATCACGTCGCGCTTGGCCTCTCACCAGAGACTCTCACTATCCAGAAATGCCACTCAGGATAGGCGGAATGATTAGCATTTCACTACATCGACTTAGGGTGTCAAGATATCGTAATATTCGGACCAATCAGAAATAAGTATAGTATAAGGTCCCAGAGTAACGTTTTAGAATACTCGATTATATCCAGAACAATGTATAACCCAAAAGTATTCAGATCACGAAATCGGAAGGTACTTAGAATATAAAACACAGAGCACCCAAAATATCAAACCCGGTGAATAATTAGAATAGTTAATAGCTCGAGAACACTAAAGACATAAAGTACAAAGGGCACGCAGAATATGAGATAAGAGGAGCACACGGAATATAAAACACAGAAATAGGCAGAGAATATCCGGAACACGAAATGTAGACTACCGAGATTAATTAGGTTATGAAATATAGCAATTAGAACTATCGACACACTTAGAACAGTTGAGACAATTAGGTTATAGAATTATGGCAAAGCAATCGAGACACTTAGCTTTCAGGGAAGTCAGCCTACGTGGCTTCCCGTCTCGTAGTATCGTCCTGGACATCCTCCCGAACACGCTCCCTTTAGTCTGCACGCGGCGACGACAAGAAATCAAATGAACGTCTAGGTTAGGCACGTGTTCAGGAAGAGAACGAATGAGAAGAGTGAAGGCAGGCACGAATGATCGAACGAAAGACCGTTACACGCTCACTATGGAATGATTCATTCGCTCACCATAGAGGTGTCACTTCTAGGCAATGTTGCCAGCGGTGAAAGTTATACGTTATTGAGTTACTTGGCATTTGCAATGCTGGCAATGTTGGCAATGTTGCCAACGGTGAAAATTACGTGTTAAATGTAATCGCGATTGCTCGGCACTCGCGACATAACCTGAGAAAATATGTAAGTAAATAGCATTGATATGTATAACGATTGACTTGTTAGAAATATCACGCGCCGAAATCAGAAATGTAAAAATTTATGAAACTTGGAAGGGACATACCTACCCGTAATAAATCGAACCACAGGCTATACTAGGCCACTATTATAGTATAGTGGAATTAAAATAACAATAAAATAACAAAAAAAAAATGGCATTTCCATACACAATTGTCGTCGTACCGTAGAATGCTACGCATAAGCTGGACGGATCACATTACTAATGTTGAAGTTCTAGAGCGCATGGGCAAATAATTTTTTATTCTTTTGTTAAATTATACTTCTCATTCTATTTAATTCTTTGATCTTAGCCACCCTAACGCCACACAGTCCTTGACATGGGACATTCATGCTTGTATCAAAGCTCTTCCATTTGGTACCCATATTGATACTTCCCGCCATTTTGTGGGCGGCCATATTTAATTTTTTGTTTTTTTAAATAGCGAACTTTATTCTTCTATCTAAGCCCTTTCATTTGATACCCATATTGAGGTAGTTGTGAAAGATAATGTAATCCGCCATTTTGTACTGGCGGCCATCTTGGATTTAAAATGATACAAAATATATAACATTGTATTGTCATCAGAATGAAATGTGTGTGCCAAATTTCAGAACAATCTGTCAACAGGAATAGGGGTGTAATTTAAATTACTAGATTTGACCCAAACAAATAAATAAATAAACAAACGGGGCAAGCTAAATAAAACCGTTTAAAAATAAATAAACAAACGGGGCAAGCTAAATAAAACCGTTTAATAATAAAAACAAAAATAATCGACATTCTCATACGAATTGCCCGGGCGACAGCACACTTTTTCAGGGTTCCGTAGTAAACAAGGAACCCTTATAGTTTCGCCATGTCTGTCTGTCTGTCTGTCTGTCCGTCCGCGGTCCTACTCAGAAACTATAAGTACTAGCAAGCTGTAATTTGGCATGGATATGTATATCAATCATGGCGAAAAAGTCGTAAAATAAAATATGGAAACAAATTTTTTTTTAGGGTAGCTGCCATACATCTAAAGAGGAAGTCAATTTTTTTTTCTTCAAACACATTGTGTGGGGTATCGTTGAATTGTTCTTTCAAAAATATTGTGAGCTTGGGAACACCATTTTACGATTTAGGGACCCATGTCTGAAATATTTAGGTTAAAAGTGAATTTTTTTTTTAAAGTCACTTGCCCCCCCGTCTATCTGCTAAACGGTTATATATGGACACGTGAAAAAAATCACAGCTTTAGTATACATAATGTAGTTCATAGGAAAACTATCAGAGCTAAGTAGAGTTAACAAATTAAAAAGTTATAGGCGATCAACTTATAAAATGTACTCGGAAAATTTCATACAAATTCAATAGATAAAACGCTTCTAAACGCATTCAATCAAACAAATGTCAAGTCAATGCCGAGATTTGACAACTTTGATTGACAATATTGACATAGGTAGGTACACACTTTTTAATTTACGTTCCGTTCCTTCGCGATTCTTTACCGGGTTTAAATTAATGTGTTTTGCTTATCTGTTATTCATATTTTCTGCGTGAAATGAAAACTATCACATGATTTTTACTGTAATCTGTGCTTTTTTGTCTATGAGTTTAGGTGAACTTCGTTTTCGTAAACGCGATCAAAAATTTGCTCCGAATTGGACGGTGAAATTCATTTGAAGTTGATCGAGATCAATTCAAACATTTGAACTCAGTTATGTTAAACTCAGTTTTGCTAAACTCGTTTATCAATGAAAACGATGAAATCGGCCCTTAGTGGTATGAACTCAAAGTTGGCATTTACAACTACGGAACCCTTCACTGCGCGTGGCCCGACACGCACTTGGCAAATTATATCTGTTATTCTGTCTTTGACTGTTATTTTCTTTTCATTATACTAAGTAGTCTAGAATAGCCCATTGTTCGATTCATTACGGGTATGTCCTTCCTCGTTGTATAATAAAATAGATATAAATGTAAAAGTCTAAAGAAAGCCCTGTCAAGGAGGGCCCTTAAGCATAATAAAGGTCAGATTCGCCATTTGTAACGAATAGATCGTTATCGCTTGTAGCTTTGTTCGTGCCGTGACTCTCCAAAACTAATCTAGTAATAGCTGGCATTTATTTATGCATTCACAGGGAGGTGCTACATTTAATACAATATTTTAAAAAAAGTTGGAAAATGGCCTTTTTCAAATTGTCCTGGGTCTTGGATGTTTATCTATACACGTATTTGTTATAAAGTATAGTATCGTTGAGTTAGTGTCCCATAACACAAGTCTCGAACTTACTTTGGGGCTGGCTCAATCAGTGTGATTTAAAAAAAAAACACTGTTTTTAACCCCTGAGGCATAAAGAGGGATGTTATAATTTCGACGTGTCTGTGTTTCTGTCTATAATACTCCTTAACCGAAAAGACCGATTTTAGTGCGGGTTTTTTTTAAATCGAAAGCTTTACCTATCGAGATTAGAGAGGTTCTCGAATGGCGACCACGTACAGCAAGAAGCGTAGGACACCTATCCACAAGGTGGTCTGAAGACCTAACCAAGGTCGCTGGAAGGCGCTGGATGCAAGCCGCTCTAGATCGGTCATTTTGGAAATCTTTGGGAGAGGCCTATGTCCAGCAGTGGACGTTGTGCGGCTGAAATGATGATGAGCTAGTTTCTTAGCTGGATCACTATTTATATGCATACAAATTTAAGCTATAATATCACATAGCATACTGGTTTAATGCACAATCGTTTTTAAGCATAACGTCCTTTCGCATAATGGAGTATGCATAATGTACCTAAGCATAATCATTATTTAGCCCTAACATTTTAAAGCATAAAAGGATGTAAGTAGGTTGTAAGTTGTTTTTGTGTATGTATTAGTTTCGCCCTAAGCTAGAGTCGCTCGCTCGCTTCGCTCGCTCGCTCGTGTTTTGGTCACAGGAAACCTAACTAACCTAACCTATACTCTGTGGCAAAGATATTATTTGTGTCTGTGTTATTTTCGCCCTAAGCTTAAGTCGCTCGCTCCCGTTTTACTCATATTATTCGTAGAAATACATTTCCTTATTATTAAACTTATAGTTACTATGCCTATGGAGATTATGCCAATTAACATTATGCCGTAACAAATTAGCCTAAAATATAATTATGCCCAACTACCAGTATGCCAAAAAACAACTTATGCCTAAAAACTATTATGACAAAATATTTTATGCCAAACCCAGTATGCCAAAGCATATTAGGACAAAAAAAATATGCAAAAAAAGGGTCCCTTCTTAGCTATATTTGATGGGAATCAATTCAGCCGTTTCAAATGTGTTGGGGGTGAACGCTTAAAACGCTTAAGTTGGCCAGAAACCCTAACTTAGGGGCTTCGCCATATTGCAGTAAATACTTATCAGTGAATATTTGAATACATACATACATACATACATAATATCACGCCTGTTTCCCGCAGCGGTAGGCAGAGACTACGGACCTCCACTTGCTACGATCCTGCAAACGTCTATCGCTTCATCTAAACTCATCAATCTCTCCATACATGCCCTTCGGTTACGGGTACTTTTTACCTCTCCTTTTTTTAGAACGTCTGCAATGAATTTGGTCGCAGAATGTTCGCCGAGGCCGACAATATTTGAATACTTCTTATACAATGTCCTTTTTTATTAAGTACAAATATTTTAAGGGGTGATTCAGTCCAGCATTTCGAACAACTTTTCCCAATAAATGTATATCGAAATACAAAAAGGAAAATTTTCATTTTCCATAGTAATGATATCCGTGACGACCGTGGTGACTACTTCGATTTTTATAAAAACCTAAAAAATATTTTTCGTATTTCGATATACATTTATTGGGAAAAGTTGTTCAAAATGATGGACTGAATCACCCCTTAAAATATTTGTACTTAATAAAAAAGGACATTGTAAGAAGTATTCATGTATTCGGGCATTCTTTTTAAATCCATAGTCCAAACAATCTGGGAACGATTTTTTATATAAATTGATGTTTTTATGCTGGTCTGCTCTCATGCTGGTCTGGGAGAAATAAAAAAAACTTAGAATGTACCAGCTGCTTCTCTTCCCACGCAGATCGTAAAAGCCGATCGAGGGAATGGGCAAAAATGCAAATCATGTTAACAGGCGATGCGGCTAGCAACTCATCACTGTATTGATTGCTTTTCCATCTTCTCGCTCACCATGACGCTAAAAGTGGCTTTTGGGTCTTGCGGCCCAGGTCCTGCATAGAACCGCAAGACCCAAAATGCTCTGTCTGCCCCATTAGGGATAAAGACGTGATAGTATGTATGTATGTATGATGTTTTTATTTTTAGTAATAGTTTTAATTTATAGAATAGCTTCTAGTTTAACATAATTTCATTATTATTAGATATATTGTAACGTATATTGTTAATATTAAATAAACCAGTTATTTGATAAAAAAAAATTAATCCATATTACTCGTGTGTTGATAAATTATAATTTAGTACTTACATTAACTGATGCATCGAATCATAAAATTCGTAATCTGATTCCAGCTTTGCATTCATCACTTATCTAATTGCCTGATAAACCTGATAACATAAAATAACACTCTGTATACCATCTGATAAGGAGAATTATCCATGATTCACGTTGCAAAATAGAGTGTTCACAGATGTGTTCCATTCGGGTCTGGAAGGAAGAATAACCGGCCAAGTGCGAGCCGGACTCCAGCTCGAAGGGTTATCCGTGCCATTAACACACTAATATACATACATAAATACATACCATGACGTCTTTATCCCTAATGGGGTAGACAGAGCATTTTGGGTCTTGCGGTTCTATGCAGAGCCCAGGGCCGCAAGACCCAAAAGCCACTTTTAGCGTCATGGTGGGCGAGAAGATGGAAAAGCAATCAATACAGTGACGGGTTGCTAGCCGCATTTTTGCCCATTCCGTCGATCGGCTTTTACGATCTGCACACTAATATAATATTATAAAAGAGAAAGTTAGTGAGTGTGTGTTTATTTGTTACTTCTTCACGCGCCAACGTCTGTAGCAATTTTGATAAAATTTGGTATGCAGGAAGCTGACACCTGGATTTAAATGGGCTACTTTAGGCCCGGGTAACACCGCGAGGCGCAGCGCTAGTCTATAAAAATCACGTTTGTTGTATGGGAGCCCCACTTAAATACTTAATTGACCGAGCGAGCGAAGCGAGTGAGGTCTCTAAATCGAGTTGGGGGCGAAAACACATTGTATGTATGTATGTATGTATGTATGTATGTATGTATGTATGTATGTATGTATGTATGTATATATGTATGTATGTATGTATGTATGTATGTTTGTACCGCGATAGCAGCCGAACCGATGATTTGATTTTGATGAAACTTGGTAGGCATGTAGGAAACATCAATAGAATTTTCAAGTTCGTTGGGCATCAAAATCGGTTCAGTAGTTTTTGAAATATTAATAAAAATGTCCGCGATTATGTAGCAAACGAAACCATAGCGCGTTCTAACTTTAGATACCGCCATCTAGGGGTTATTTAGGAAACTGAATTGCGAAAAATAATCGCGAGGTCTAAGTTCGCGGCGAACTACTAGTTTATACGGCAACAACTGTCTAGCTATCGCGGTTCTTGAGATACAGCCTGGTAACAGACAGACGGACAGACGGACCGGCGGACAGACAGCGAAGTCTTAGTAATAGGGTCCCATTCTACCCTTTGGGTACAGAACCCTAAAAAACAAAAGAATCTGTTCTCTGCATTTTGTATTTTGCACTTATCGCGTTATCTAAACAATCGATATTTTTGGGCAGTCCGTCACTGCAGGTGTTAGAAGTGAGTCGCGATGGAGCACCCTGCCTTTGAAAATGCCGGCAGTAGCCCGGGCATCGAAATATGGACTATCGACGTAAGTACAGTGTAAGGTAATACATACATACATACTATCACGTCTTTATCCCTAATGGGCCAGACAGAGCATTTTGGGTCTTGCGGTTCTATGCAGAGCCCAGGGCCGCAAGACCCAAAAGCCACTTTTAGCGTCATGGTGGGCGAGAAGATGGAAAAGCAATCAATACAGTGATGGGTTGCTAGCCGCATCGCCTGTTAACATGATTCGCATTTTTTTCAGTGTAGGTAAAATAGTAGTTATTTAGAAAAAAAGTCGGTTGTGCGTACATATTTTACACAATTTAAATATACGGTTAACATTTTGTCCCATTTTTGGCATTATCCTATTCGTTCCCAGTAGGGCCGTTACCACTGGGGACGAAGAGACGATCTTTAGTTTCGTGTTGTCTCTAAATCGAGTTGGGGGCGAAAACACATTGTATGTATGTTTGTACCGCGATAACTGCCGAACCAATGGTCCGATTTTGATGAAATTTGGTAGGCATGTAGAAAATATTAATAGAATTTCTAAGTTTGTTCGGTATCAAAATCGGTTCATTAGTTTTTGAAATATAAAAGTGTCCGTGATCATGAAGTAAACAAAACAGCGCTTCTTCCAACTGCTATCAAGTAATACAAATATCCAAAGATAAATAAATGATTTTGACTTTGACTTTGCGCATTCTAACTTTGGATAGCGCCATCTAGGTGTTACTTAGGGAACTGAATTGTGTAAGAAATGTCGAAATCAGACTTACCATAAAAACGAGAATAAGAATCACGAGGTCTAAGTTCGCGGCGAACTACTAGTTATTCAAAACTAAAAATCGGTTGTATGTTGACGTTTGCCGTGTGGTTTCCGGCAGAGTAGAATAGGGCCACTCCAAATCCTCCCGTGGATGTCGTAGAAGGCAACTTAGGGACTACAAGCTAAACAAAGTTTATAAACATCAATGAGACCTCTCCAACCCGTCTGGCCAGCGTGGAAAGTGTAGGCTAAGTATGTCTCTGGAAGTACAGAGAGGGTCGTGCCCCTGCAGTGGAGACAAAAAGACCTGATGATGACGGTAATGATAAAATATACGGTTAACATTCTGTACTATTTTTTGGCTAAATCCCATTCGTCACCAGGGGGGAAGAATGGTGTCCCATTGGGGACAAATGGGAATAATACAAGCAACGTGTAAGGGACATACCCGTAATAAATCGAACCTCGGGCTATACTAGATAGCTTTAGTATAATAGAATCAAAATAACAGTAAAAGAACAAAACAAAATTGGCATTTCCATACTAAAGTGTGCAGCCTCCCGGGCAATTTGTATGGAAATGTCAAAATTTGTTTTGGTTTCGTGACTGTTATTAGACGACCTCCGTGGCGTAGTGGTCACCATGCTAGTCCGCCACCCAGAGGTTCCGGGTTCGATCCCCGGTCAGGGCAAGTTGGAAAATGGCCTTTTTCAAATTGTCCTGGGTCTTGGATGTTTATCTATGTACATGTAAAAATAAATTGACGAAATGGCTTTTAGATAAATGTTTTTATAGCGTAAATGAATATTTAGTTTATAAGTAGACTCATGTTTAATTGTATGATTTAGTTGATTTCTAGTTTATTAATAATCGACTTACTATGTATATTTTGCACGTCTGCTTGCAGGCTGAATACAGTGACTATAGTTGTACTGAACACCTATTTAATAATGTATTCTGGCAAATAAAGAGTTCTTATTTCTGATTTCTGATTTCATATATATGTATTTGTTATAAAATATAGTATCGTTGAGTTAGTATCCCATAACACAAGTCTCGAACTTACTTTGGGGCTAGCTCAATCAGTGTAATTTGTCCCTATATATTTATTTATTTTTATTTTATTATATAGTCTAGTGTAGGCCAAGACAAGGCTTTGGCAGCTCTGGTTAAGTTTGGCTCGGGTAGTACAGAGAGGGTCGTGCTCCTGCAGTGGAGACAAAAAGACCTGATGATGATGAGTGATCTATATAGCCTGTGGTTTGATATATTACGGGTATCTTTTGTGTGTTTTTTTTGGTAAATATAGCTTAAATGAAATAAATACATATGTCCCTTACACCTTGTATATTACAATGCAATGCAAGTTACTTGTCACACTTGCCGATTTGTTTAGACAATGCAAATCATGTATTGCTTCAGTTATATTGTATGCAACCATAGACATAGATTTTTTTACCTTAAATCTATATATATGTTAACGGAAATGTATAAAACTTGGGAATTGTTTACAATACCTAGGATATGTATACAATTCCGAAGCTTATAAGGAAATGTATTAAATATTGTTTCAAAGATTATGTAATACACACATATTCTAGGAATTGTATAAATTTACTAGGAATTGTATACATTTCCAAAATCGTATTAGGAATTGTTTATAACGAATGCTTTCTACAAATAAAATGAGTAAAACGGGAGCAAGCGACAAGCTTAGGGCGAAAATAACAGACACAAAAAAATCTTTGCCACAGAGTGTAGATTAGGTTCGTTAGGTGTCCTGTGACCAAAACATGAGCGAGCGAGCGAAGCGAGCGGGCGACTCTAGCTTAGGGCGAAACTAATACATATATCGCAGTTGGATTGTATAATCCGCTGTTATTCAAAAACTCTAGCTGTTTGGCATAACAGCTCGGCTTTTGTAATATAGCTGAAAACCATTCAGCTAGATCGTCCAATGTGTTACGTTTAACAAAATAGCTATCGTAAGATTGTAGAACGATTATTTCAGAATTCTGCCACTTGTGGGTCTTGTGACTTGTGAAGTGTCAGTGTCATAACAACAAATATGGCCTCCCATAAAGTAAATTTCTCGCCGGGTTCCGGGACTAAGCTGTTTTTATCGAAAGTCATCGGGGGCATCGTTTGTGATTTCGGAGTGCAAAAGATTGAAAAAAATAAAACAGACCTTTAGCTTGGATCCCATATTGTTATTTCGACGCCCGCCTTCCGGCAAGATGGAAAATTCACGTGGATCAAATTCAATTGGCCGTAAGAAATCGCTGCGCCATTGAGTTGTCGGGTTTACAAAATTTCTATATTTCTAATCCAATTGCATCGAGCTGATTATCATTCTTCATTGGTGTTTTATGATGTTGGAGACTGAATTATTTAGTAAGGAGTTGAATTGAGGTTTTATATCAATCCCACGAGTAATATAAAAATAATAAAGAACAACTATTGTCTCCTCATATATTATTTCGTTTGGTAACACAGTTTTATTTAATAATGGTAACGCTGTATGCTATCTCAACGCTCAACGTTGTTTTGTTAAACGTAATTACGTAACTCATTGACAATCGAGCTGAAATATTTTCAGCTGTTTTACAAAACCGAGCTGTATTGCCAAACGGCTAGAGTTTTTGAATAACCATGGTATAATAAAACAAGGTATTCTCTTCCCGAGATGGAACTTGACTACGTCACGAAAGTGTTGCCACTGATGGTTCTTTTCAGTAAATTTAAGGACTTTCTCAATTAGTTCTTGAATATTAAATAAAATATTAAGTAACTTAGCTATTTAGTATCTCGCGATTCTTGCGTGATTCATCAATTCAATATTTTATAAATTGATATAATGGATTATTAATTCGAAATTGGTATATAAAGTTTAAAAATGCATTACGCTCGGGTAATTTAATTTCACACAGTGGTAACACATCAGACTGATGACGTAGTCAAGGTCCACCTACGTCATCAGCTGTCACGGGAAGAGAATACCTTGTTTTATTATACCATGTGAATAACAACGGATTATACAATTCAACTGCGACACATACACAAAAACAACTTTGCCGCGGAGTGTAGGGTAGGTTCGTTATGATGATACCGTTCTTAGTACCAATTTAATTTCCGACAGCTACTTAGGAAATGTATATATTACCTAGGAAATGTGTCTAATTTAAATAAATTCACACATTTGCGGGCGGTTTTAGGAATTGTATTGTGTAATGACGGATTACACACATTTCCGGTAACATATAAAACAGACAAGAATCCTGCAGTTTGTAAATAATGATTTATCCTGTTTACAGAAATTCGAGCCCGTCGCCATAGACACGAAAATGTACGGAAAATTCTACAATGGAGACTCATACATCATTTTAAAGGTAAGGTGATGTCATTGACCGACTCATCTGGCATAATGATAATGATTCAATAGCATATATCATTCCTTTGTGTATCTGTAATAGGCTGATAGACATGCGGTCGCATAATCGAATTTGAGAAAGTAAAAATAATAAATGTACACTTATAGGAAAGCGCTAGATGCAAGCCGCTCTAGAGCGGTCATTTTGGAAATCCTTGGAAGAGGTCTATGTTCAGCAGTGGACGTTATGCGGCTGAAATGTTGACCTATAAGAATCAATCACACTAAGTAATTGACTTGTAAACTAAAGAATATAAAAGTGTTGAAGGTGCCTTTCATCGAAAATATAAAGCTGTCAACTATCAATGTCTGTTAATCACCGTCGTTATGTTGGTTGTTGTCAAGTTGTTATGGTGGTAGATGACAGAGTACGCAGTAATGAAAGCGGACATTGATAACTTTACTCAAAGAATCTTCATCGTGACGTCACTTACTCAAAAAAGCTTGACCTTGCTTTAAAAAAGAAGGTCATCAGGATTTTTGCAAATATCTAAATAAGCAAGACCTGATTCAAAAATCTGATTAAAGAAACCTTCTCCCAGAGGCTATTCCTCGATATGATTTACGAATTAGATTTATTCGAAAATTACTTGACTTGCGATGTTAAAATTTGTGTTGTATGGGATGCTAATTTAACGATACTATATTTTCTAATAAATACAATACCCAAGACCCAGGACAATTTGAAAAAAGGTAATTTACAACTTACACTGGCCGGGGATCGAACCTGGAGCTTCCGAGTGGCGTACTAGCGTGGTTACCACTACACCACGGAGGTCGATCGAGGAGATTTTTATTTAAGCAACCACAAAGATAAGTAAATAGTCAGGTATCCGAGATCTGACCATCTACCTGTTTATACATATTTCAAGCAACTTATCTGATTGTTTCTTCACATTGGGGAAGTACTAAGTACCTAATCTAAATGTATTTTTAATCAAAATAAGTAGCTCACAAAACTCGCAAATCACTTGCGAAGAATTCAAAGCTAAAGGGCAGGCAATGATGATTGCTACATCGCCACCTCATGATAGCTAGTTTATCTCTAAAGATAGCACATCAAAACATATTTAAGTAATAAAGGCAAAAATAGCCGAAACAATTTAGGCCCCTCGCCCACCGCGACTTTTTGTAGTGATGCAGTAGTGATACTGTCGCGTAAAGCATCGATACAGTCGCTAGCTGTGTATCCTCGCCCACCTGAACACGATGTAGTAGCGATACTGTCGCGCTTCTGTCGCGAAGTCGCGATGCAAACGCACTCTCGACCTGTCTGTGTTACACTGATGTTCGGTTCTCCACTCTAGCTCCGGTGTCGTCCGATATTTGGTGCTATTTTTCAGACGCAAAGTTACTAAACGAACGATTTTTGTATGGAAAAACCATTTGTTTAGGTGACTTCGCGTTTGAAAAATAGCACCTATGGTCGCGCGACGATCGCGAGTTTGCATGGATGCAGTCGCGATGCTGTAGCGCGTTAGCAACACTACTGTATTGAGTTGCAAATGTGACTAACGCGCGTTAGTAGTATGAAGCGCGTTTCGTAAACGCGCGAGTTCGCTACGCTACTAAAAGTTGCAGTGGGCGAGGGGCCTTAACAATTTAGCTTTTAAGGATTTTAGTACCTGGGCGACCGAGCTTTGCTCGGTTACATCTCAAACATTAACTAATTTTTTTTAGACTTGTCTAAAAACAATGCAAAATATAAAATTATATATAAACTTAAACATAAAAAAAAACAAAAGTAAGTCACCGAGTGGGATTCGAACCAACTTAACACTCTTTCTAGCGGTCGGTATCCTTAACCGCTGAGCTAAAAACAACGTGGTCGGCGCGACAAAATTAGCGACCATATTCTGCGTGGAAAGAAAAACGCATGAAAACTCGAAAACACGCGTTTTCCCAAACATAAAACTAATCTAGATCGATTATTTACCCCCAAAAACCCCCATATTCAAATTTTGAGCGAATTCGTTAGAGCTGTTTTCGAGATCACAGAAATTTATAAATATATGTATAAATAAATATACAAGAATTGCTCGTTTAAAGGTATAAGATTAATTAAATAAAAAAATACGTGCGTATGCTCTATTGTTGACGTCAAATGGTTACAATTACAGTTTAGTGCCACCTGTTTCAGACGACAGGCGAAAACGACACCGCCCTCTCCTACGACGCCCACTTCTGGCTCGGTGCCAACACCACGCAGGACAAGAAGGGCTCAGCCGCCATCTTGACTGTCACCCTGGACGACATGCTGGGCGGACGCGCTGTGCAGCACAGAGAGGTGCAGGGACACGAGTCCAGTCAGTTCTTGGGGTACTTCCAACCAGGTGAGATAAACCTGTGGCGGGAGCGAGGTGATTTTCTCGACCACATAGGAAGATGTTCCCGCTTGGTGGCGTGGTGTTACGGGGAACAGCGGCTCGGACGGTGTCTTTTTAGGGTTCCGTAGCCAAATGGCAAAAACGGAAGCCTTATAGATTCGTCATGTCGGTCTGTCTGTCCGTCCGTATGTCACAGCCACTTTTTTCCGAAACTTGGTAATTAGATGTATTATGTGAACCGCATTAAGGTTTTGACACAAAAATAGAAAAAAAACAATAAATTTTGGGGGTTCCCCATACTTAGAACTGAAACTCAAATTTATTTTTCATCAAACCCATACGTGTGGGGTATCTATAGATAGGTCTTCAAAAATGATATTGAGGTTTCTAATATAATTTTTTTCTAAACCGAATACTTTGCGCGGGAGACACTTCCAAAGTGGAAAAAAGTGTGTCCCCCCCCCCGTAACTTCTAAAATAAGGGAATTATAAAACTAAAAAAAATACATGATGTTCATTACCATAAAAACTACCAGCGAAAATTGGTTTGAACGATATCTAGTAAGTAGTTTTTTTTTAATACGTCATAAATCATAAACTGCAATTTACCTTTCATTCAATCAACTCAAATATAAAATTTTTTAAAAAACATATTACAAGACTTTTATATTATGTTATTTGCTACTACGGAACCCTTCATGGGCGAGTCCGACTCGCACTTGGCCGCTTATTTTTTATTTGAAAGACATAGGTTGCCTTATTCAAAGGGTAAAAACGGGACCCTATTTAAGACTCCGCTGTCCGTACATCGGGGATGTTCTTTTTGGATAGACTTTTGTCCCAAATGCCGTGACTGGTAATCAAATCCCACATACCAAACGTCTCTACTTTCGTGCCAAATACATTAATAATTGACACTGGTGTCAGATTTGAGAACTTCCTAAAGGCATCTGACATAGCTCATCATGTCATCTACCTATCTATACTCCATTTGGTTAGGTATATTTAAATAAATGTAAACAATCTTGACATGTCTTTTTATTGTAATTTATAATTATAATTTATAACATAATTACTTTGTAATTATTAGCAAAATTATTGATTTATAAAGTGTATATTTCAATAAAAAGACATGTCAAGATTGTTTACATTTATTTAAACGCCTAACCAAATGGGGTATAGTGACATAAAATTATCTGTATTAAAACCTTAATAGTACATATAAACTAGCAAATACCCCTACGTAGCAAACTAGTAAACCCTTTCTTACAAAAATAACCATATTAATTTCGATTCGGTACAACGTAGTGATAAATCTATACATCTATATCTATACATATAATAAAACAGTAAAAAAAGTGTGTCTGTACATTAAATATATTTCCAAAAAAAATATTGGGGGCGATGGAGACGTAGTAATAGAGTAAGAATTTAAAAAAAAATGTCTGTCTGTTTGTCTGTATGTCTGTTTGTCTGTTTGTCTGTTTGTCTGTTTGTACACGCTAATCTCCGGAAATACTGGACGGATTCGAATGAAACTTTTTTTGTTATATAGCTATTAAGGCTGGGCAACATATAGGGTATAAATGATTATGGAAAATGGAACGCCTGATGCAGAACCATAATGGTCCAGCTAAACTATAACAGATATACAAATGCCGCCTTAGTTAAAGTTGTTCAGCCTGATGAGCATTTTCCAGAGACATAAAGTCCACGCGAACGAAGTCGCGGGCTTCGGCTAGTATATAATAAAACAGTAAAAAAAGTGTGTCTGTACATTAATTATATAACCAAAAAAAAAATGGGGGCGATGGAGATGTAGTAATAGAGTAAGAATTTAAAAAAAAATGTCTGTCTGTTTGTCTGTTTGTCTGTTTGTCTGTTTGTCTGTTTGTCTGTTTGTCTGTTTGTCTGTATGTCTGTTTGTCTGTTTGTCTGTTTGTACACGCTAATCTCCGGAAATACTGGACGGATTCTAATGAAACTTTTTTTGTTTTATAGCTATTAAGCCTGGGCAACATATAGGGTATAAATGATTTTGGAAAATGAAACGCCTGATGCAGAACCATAATGGTCCAGCTAAACTATAAGAGATATAAAAATGTCGAATTAGTAAAAGTTGTTCAGCCTGATGAGCATTTTCCAGAGACAGTGCACGCGAACGAAGTCGCGGGCTTCAGCTAGTCTAGTGATAAATTTTGAAACTAATTCGACAATAGTCCTTACTTTAATTTATTATTATTTACATATGTACTAGTGAGCTAAGTGCAGGGTTTTCTTCAATTCAAATTATTTATTGCATTTCATAATGTACATATCAGTTCTAACTATTAAAAGTCACTGTCTTATATTAGGTACACTATGAACCCTGTTGGGTATCGCAACCAAAAAGTGGAACGGCAAGGGAGTTTTATGACATGCAGTTAATTTGTTAATTTAAATATTTGTATATATTTAATTAAATAGTATTTTTCTTTGTAGTTATCAGCAAGATTGTTAGATATTAATTATTAGTAAATGATTGTCAAGTTATAAATAAGTATAAGTATCTTAATTATTTTAATCTTATCTAAGCTTCACCGGAAGCCAGTGATGATGATGATGATAATTGAAAATTACCCCACATGAGTACAAACTTAGAGGTACAGTCGCGCGCGCCTGGTGAGGATTGAACTTGTGTGTCTCGTGACATGACTTGCAGTTATACACGATGATGTTTTATTGGTTTTGGAGCCGAAGGCCACTTCGTAGGCATCGTTAGTAAGACCTAATTAGCTAGTCAAAATAAAAATTCAGAAACAAAAAATGTTGTCTAAAACTCGAAAGTAAAATTGAAAGGTCAATTAATAGTACCGCCGCCATACACCGCCCGCCGGCCGGCTGGGGTCATCGACATTACGCAGCCGGCGGCCGGCGTATAACTACGTGGTGTCGATCGAAAATCATTTACGCAACTTTTTTATCTTATGACTTACAGAAATTTGGATTACGTATATGGATAGAGGAATTTATTTACTATACGACATTTTTTTTTTCCAAAACCAATGAAAAGTCAGCGTGTATATACAGTTATATATATAGTTTCTTTGTAGATACACACATATTTTGGATTGCGACCATTTTATGTTTTTTCTGTGGATTTTTGTAATAGTTGTAATCTGTTATAATAAAATAAAATAAAATATAGCTACTTTGCCACGACCGTGTTGTTTAGGGTTCCGTACCCGAAGGGTTAAAAGGGGACCCTATATAGATTTCGGTGTCTGTCA
The DNA here is from genome assembly GCA_963555685.1 of Acrobasis consociella. Classification (NCBI taxonomy): domain Eukaryota; kingdom Metazoa; phylum Arthropoda; class Insecta; order Lepidoptera; family Pyralidae; genus Acrobasis; species Acrobasis consociella. The sequence goes on along the minus strand of OY743132.1, from coordinate 9,689,329 downwards.
GTCTGTCCATCTGTCTGTCACCAGGTTATATCTAAAGAACCACGATAGTTAGACAGTTGAAATTTTCACAAATTATGTATTTCTGTTGCCGCTATAACACCAAATAATAAAAACAAAATAAAATAAATATTTAAGGGGGCTCCCATACAACAAACGCGATTTTTCATAGATAGTGGTACGGAACCCTTAGTGCGCGAATCCGATTCGCACTTGTCCGGTTATTAAGACTTTTGGCCATGGCTGCTAAACAAATTGATCTTCTTTTCCAGCTATCCGATACTTGGAGGGCGGCAACGAGTCCGGCTTCAACCAGGTGGAGACCAACGCCGGAGCTGAGAAACGCCTGCTCCGGCTGTCTGGCTGCGACAACATGAGGATCGAAGAGGTTAGTGACCAATGTGACCATAGATATAGGAGGTATGTTCTTTTAGCTATGTGGTTTCCGGCAGAGTAGAATAGGGCCACTCCAAGTCCTCCCGTGGATGTCGCAGATGGCGACTTAGGAAATACAAGCTGAACAAAGCTTAAAAACATCAGTAAGACCTCTCCAACCCGTCTGGCCAGCGTGGGGAGTGTAGGCCAAATCCTCTGGCTGCTCTGGCCAAGTATGGCTCTGGTAGTACAAAGAGGGTCGTACTACTGCAGTGGAGACTAAAATACCTGATGATGATGATGTTTGTTCGTTGCTCTTTGTTACATAGTGAATCTAGGTGACATTCGGCGACCGTCTCACGACATTCCGCGATGGTTCGCGACGGTGACGGGAGAGGAGAGGGCGAAAAATAAACTAGGTCTATGGGAGTAACAGTCAGTGAGTGTGTAAGAGCCATGGTAAGAGTCCCTTTAACTTCATGGTAATTATGAGGCACATCACTCTCACCATAAAGTCATGTCTTTTTTAATATGTGAACTACAACTATTTATCCATCTAAATTTGTACATTTTGGCATCAAACTATTTAGACGTTCCGTCATTTAATCAGCTATGTCCTGGAAGGGTTTAAAGTGGACAGTCATAGTGCGGCTGTAGTGTTATTTCTTTGCGGACTGCGGTGGGCGTCTTTAGGCGCCGTCCGCCACTCATCGGCTGAAAACCAGTTCACTCGTATAGATTTGTCGCCAGAAGCTCCCTTTAGCAATCAAAGGACCTTCATCAACCTTTTATTTTATAGTTAGGATTAGGGTAAAGATTAAAGAAGCAAAAAATAAGGATGGGCTGTAAAAGACTAGTATCCAGAGCCGTAAAACAATTATTTAAATAAGCGGCCAAGTGTGAGTCGGACTTGGAAGGTTTCCGTAGTAGCAAATAACATAATATAAAAGTCTTGTAGTATTTTTTTTTAAATTTGATATTTGAGTTGATTGAATGAAAGGTAAATTGCCGTTTATGATTTATGACGTACTAGCAGTCCATCCCGGCTTCGCCCGTGGTACATACATAGCCTATGTCACTCTGGGATAACATACCTATCCAACAGTGAAAGAATTTTTAAAATCGATCTAGTAGTTTCGGAGCCTATTCAATACAATCAAACAAACAAACAAACAAACAAACAAACAAATCTTTCCTCTTTATAATATTAGTGTAGAAGTGTAGATTAAAAAAAAACCACTTACTAGATCTCGTTCAAACCAATTTTCGCTGGTAGTTTTCATGGTAATGAACATCATATATTTTTTTTTAGTTTTATCATTCTCTTATTTTAGAAGTTACGGGGGGGTGACACACTTTTTTCCACTTTGGAAGTGTCTCCCGCGCAAAGTATTTGGTTTAGAAAAAAATGATATCAGAAACCTCAATATCATTTTTGAAGACCTATCCGTAAATACCCCACACGTATGGGTTTGATGAAAAATAAATTTTTGAGTTTCACTTCTAAGTACGAGGAACCCCCAAAATTAATTTTTTTTTTCTATTTTTGTGTCAGAACCTTAATGCGGTTCACATAATACATCTACTTACCAAGTTTCAACAGTATAGGTCTTATATTTTCGGAAAAAAGTGGCTGTGACATACGGACGGACAGACAGACAGACAGACATGACGAATCTATAAGGGTTTCGTTTTTGCCATTTGGCTACGGAACCCTAAAAACAGTCATGTCTTTATCCCCTTCTTTGTCTAGGTGCCAGCAGACTCGTCGTCCCTCACCAAAGAGCACTGCTTCATCCTGGAGGTGGAGCACGACATCTTCGTGCTGATGCCGGAGGGGGCCAAGGCCACGCAGCGGCGGAAGATCATCAGCGTCGCCAACACGCTGAGAGACGACTACCATAATGGCAGAGCTACTATTGAGATTATTGGTAATAATTCTTTTTATTTTTTATTTCTCTTTCTCTGTGTTGGAAACTAACGGAGTTGTACGTAAAAAAATCTAAATTTAAACTCAAATTGTTCTTTTATTCAAATTCCCCTAAACATTCACCGTCTTACTATCTCTATTTTTGACGACCTCCGTGGCGTAGTGGTCACCATGCTAGTCCGCCACCCAGAGGACTCGGGTTCGATTCCCGGTCAGGGCAAGTTAGAAAATGGCCTTTTTCAAATTGTCCTGGGTCTTGGATGTTTATCTATATATGTATTTGTTATAAAATATAGTATCGTTGAGTTAGTATCCCATAACACAAGTCTCGAACTTACTTTGGGGCTAGCTCAATCAGTGTTATTTGTCCCTATATATATATTTATTTATTTTTAACCCCCGACGCGAAAACTGAACTGGGTTTCTTTCGGCGTAATCTTCCCAGCAGTGGTCGTTCCGAAACGCTAGTAGTTTTCAGCTTTTGCACTAAAAATTACCTTTAAGGCTCCTCCTTGCGCTAGCGACCTTGAAAACACAAAAAAATTAATTTCTCTTTCTGTAAGTGAGATTATTAGAAACCCTCGTACAACTTTTTAGCTAGTATCCTGAAGTTTCATTAGAACCTCGAAAGTCATTGAAATACTATCCGGTTTAGAAACCTTTACAAAAAGAGTCAAAAATGGCCGTTTTTAGTATTTTTTGCAAAGGAAAATTCAGGGTATTTTATTTTAATGATTTTCGAGGTTCTAATGAAACTTAAGGATACTAGCTAAAAAGTTGTAGGAGGGTTTCTGATAATCTCACTTACAGAAAGAGAAATTAATTTTTTTGTGTTTTCAAGGTCGTTAGCGCGGGGAGGACCCTTAATAAGAGATAAATTTATCCTAAATTGAATTTAAAAAAAATAACTTTGACTTTGAAAAGAGGAATTGATGTGTCTGGTGTCTGTCTCATCATAACTTCCAAACGAATGGACAGATTTCAATGCGGTCTTTTTTAAATCGAAAGTCTAGTCTGTTGAAATTCTTATTATTTAATTGACCGAGCGAGCGAAGCGAGCGAAGCGTCTCAGTTTCGAGACTAGCCAAAAATTCTTTTTGTCCGTCTGTCTGTCTGTCTGTCTGTCTGTCTGTCTGTTCTCGCCTACAGGTCGCATTTCTTAACCGATTCTCATGAAATTTTGTAAGCAGGTTCAGCAACTTAATAGAATTTTTTTGTCGAGCCAGTTTTTCGAATTTTTTCAAAATGGCGAAAATATGGGGGTTTAAAATTTTAAAACTGTCATATATCCGCCATTTCAAAATATTTTAAAAATTTCGCTAGACTTTTTTGTTGCCATTATGAAAACAATTTTTTTTACTTGAACAACTTTTTTGTCTGAACAACTTTTTTATACGTTACACTTAAACGGGTTTTGGGTGACTCGCGGAGTCTAGCTGACTAAGCCGTAACGGATATACAATACAAATCTTCTTACAAAATATACTGAAACTATTTAAGGGTGAATTCAGTCCGGGTTACTGAACAACTTTCTTAAAAATACATATCTCCCCTGGGGTCCACGAAGTAATCTCTCTGAATAACTATTATGGTTATTATTTTATGTTTTATAAGTAGTTCTATAAATTTTATCATATTTAACCGACTTTAAAATAAAAGGGTTTTGCTTATTTTACGATTAGTTTTATTTTCAGTTTTTGCTTATTTTGATTGATTGTTGGCTTGTTTATTAAATTTAGCAATTTTGTTGAGTGAACTTTCGTTCAATCGCTATCGCTGCTTGTCGTGCTTCTGTAGTAGTATTAGTGATTATGCTACGAACTAACAAGAGATCAACAACAACCAAACCCCGCGAAGTAGCTTTACAAAGAGAGTAGGAAACCAATGAGAAGCGGCATAGAGCCATGGCAATACAAATAAACATTTAAACGAAAACCCATTAATAGTTTTCTGGTTTTTTCAACAACGAGCTGACTTTGTCATTTTAAAAATGATGGGTCATTTTTCGGTGAAAGACTACTGGTACACAGTGGCGGATTTACCAATAGGCTGAGTAGGCTAAAGCCTAGGGCGGCACATTTTGGGGGGCGGCAAATTTTAGGCCAATTGAAACCACCCCCCCCCCCCCAACGTTTTTCGTGCATTGCAATCGAGAAGGTAGAAGGGCGCTTTTGTAATTATATTTCAAGGAACTGAATTTCAGCATCACGGTAGACCTCATATCCATGTGATGTATGGTAGGAAGGTGCTCCTGACATTTCAGAGTCAGATCGGAAGTCATTTGAAGGAAGGGCTGTGATTGCCAACTATTTTGGAAATTTGGTCACAACCATGAATCCGCATATCGGTAAACCTGCACCGAGTATTTATCCAAATCAGGTACATTATTCTGAAATAATAATCGCGAGGTCTAAGTTCGTGGCGAACTACTAGTAAAATAAAAGTACTTAATAGTTTGTAAGGTCTGGTCATCATCATTCATCATTTCAGCCGCATAACGTCCACTGCTGGACATAGGCCTCTCCCAAAGATTTCCAAAATGACCGATCAAGAGCGGCCTGCATCCAGCGCTTTCCAGCGACCCTGGTCAGGTCATCTGACCACCTTGTAGGTGGGTGCCCTACGCTTCGCTTGCCAGTACGCGGTCGCCATTCAAGAACCTTTTTGCCCCATCGGTCATCGGTTCGTCGCGCTATGTGTCCCGCCCACTGCCACTTCAACGAGCTTATCCGCTGGGCTATGTCAGTGACTTTTGTTCTCCTACGGATTTCCTCATTTCTGATTCGATCACGTAGGGAAACACCGAGCATAGCCCTCTCCATAGCGCACTGAGCGACCTTGAGCTAAGGTCTGGTACTACTAACAAAATGGGTGGATGACAAAATATATTTTTTTAAATATTATTTACAATTGATGGGAATCGGTTCAACCGTTTAAAACTTGCTGGTGCTGAACGCTTGAAAGTCGTTTTTAGGGTTCCAAAGGATAAAAACGGGACCCTATTACTAAGACTTCGCTGTCTGTCCGTCTGTCCGTCTATCTGTCACCAAACTGTATCTCAAGAACCGCGATAGCTAGACAGTTGAAATCTTCACAAATTATGTATTTCTGTTGCCGCTATAACAACAAATACTAAAAACAAAATAAAATAAATATACACGCTGATTTTTCATTGGTTTTGGAAAAAGAAATGATGTATAGTAAATAAATTTCTCTAACCATATACGTAAAAATTTCTCTAACCACGTACGTAATCCTTTGTGTATGACTTATGATAAAAAAGTTGCGAAAATGATTTTCGATCGAGACCACGTAGTTATGCCTGTCCAAACTGCCGCAAGCGGGCGATGAACCCGGCCGTCCGGCCGGTGGCGCCTAGCGACAGCACTACTAATTGACCGCATGATTTTACTTTCGAGTTTTAGTTAAAAATTTTTGTTACTGAATTTTGGTTTTGACTAGCAAATTACGTCTTACTAACGATCCTTATGAAGTGGCCTTCGGCTCCAAAACCAATAAAAAATCACCGTGTATAAGGGGCTCCCATACAACAAGTGATTTTGCATAGAAAATGGTACGGAACCCTTAGTGCGCGAATCCGATTCGCACTTGGCCGGTTATTTTAATTTGCCTGACAATAAACTCGTTGTTTCAGACGAATTCTCGTCTGACGACGACGTCGCTCTCTTCTTCGAAGCTCTAGGGTCGGGCTCTAAGGACGACCTTCTGGATGATGATTCTTCTGAGGTAAGCAATAACAAACTTGTTCTAAAAATGACAAACTTGTGTTGTAATAACAAACTAAAGGTAAAGTGGCATGCTGTAAGGATCGAACTCGCTTGGCAGTCACCGATAGTTTCACCCAATATGTTGTTTCAGGGCTATGCTCGCGAAGACATTGCAACTGTGTACCTGTACAGGGTACTGCTTGGAGACGAGCTCGACCTGGTGGCCCTCAGCAAGCCCTTCAAGCAGAAGCAGCTGGCATCTGATGTAAGTAATAAAATTGGCTTACTAAGTAATTAAAAGAAACCTTATTCAAAAACCATTTCGAGGAATAGCCTCAAGGAGAAAGGTTTCTCTAATCAGATTTTAAAATAAGGTCTTACTTATTTAGATTTGCAAAAATCCTAATGACCTTCATTTTCAAGCAAGGTCAAGCTTATTTGAGGAAGTGACGTCACGATGAAGATTCTTTACCAACACAACGACTTGACAACCACCAATATAACGATGGTAAATTAAACATTGACAGTTGACAGATGTTATTGTTTTTTTGGAAAAATGTAAACTTCGATAGCCGGGTGTCGTGTCGTCACTTCCGATAATGACTTAAACCTAGTAACAAAGTAAGTCTGCGTATTATAATAAGACGAAAAAAATGTATAACTTCGAACATGAGTCAAAGCAGTCAAGTGGTTGCTGAGATATGGGGTCGCGAGGTAACAGTTCGGGGCGAACTACCTACTAGCATGCTACCCATCGTCATATAAACATAATTATTTCTCTTCCTTTTCACTAGATGGCGCTTTATGGCAATAGTTAAATCATCAAAATCTTTAATTTCTCTTATTTAAATAAAGTAGTACTCTAATTAATTAAATATGACTTATATGAAATGCAATCAATATTTTTAAAGCATATTCAACACTTCCTTTGTCACTTTTTGCTAGTCGTGTGTGCTGCCATCTCTGTGTGCCTAACCCACAACTCCACTATTACCTACTTACGGGCCCTCATTGCCTACTTACGGGCCCTCCAATAGTTTCTATAGTGTTGAGTATCTGTTACGTTAGTTACTAACGTTAGTTACTAACGTTAGTTACTAACGTTAGTCACTAACGTAACAGATTATTATTAATTACTGTATTATATTATCTTTGCTACTAGCAGACCTGTGTCACTCCCCGTTTAGGTATCAAAAATATACCTACATTATTACTATGCGCGTGTTAGAAAATGAAATACCAGGGTGAGGGAGAAAAACATAATTTATTTCAATAAATAACATATTCCCTCAAAACAACTTTTCAAAGCAAGCTAAAACTACCAGGGTTTCGTAATCGGCCACTAGTTTTCCGAGAAGACAGACCCCGAAAGAAACTCGTCAGTATAGGCCGCCTACTAGCCTGAAGGGCTTTAGTCTACATTTCATATTTTCACATTTTTACTATGTGACTAGTTCAATTACAAATAAAGTACATTAATAATATCACAAGTATCACAACTCAGTCCAATCTTGAGAAACCACTATTGCATCATATTATCTAGGGCTAGAATAACTATAAGTAGTTAAACCTGTACTTATTAAAGATACTGGTTATTCTATAACGGTTCTTCACAAAAGAATAATGGCAAAAGCAGTTTCACAAACATATCAGGAATATCTATTTTAATATCACTTAATTATTATCACAATTAAAAATAAACATAGTAACAGGATGAAACTTACATACTCTGCAGCAACATATTCAAAAGTAGTCCAAAACCTGACAAACACTGAATTTATAACCTAGCCCCGCCATCTTGGCGCCCCACTAAGATCAATCCCTTAAAAGTCATGTTATCATCTTATATTATTACTAATCGTAAATTACTTTAAAATCACAAGCATTTTATGTATTTAAACCAAGCCTTATTTTTAAGAACAATCGAACTGTTTTGTAACACCAAATTATCATCTTACTATAAAACAACAATCAAATCGGAAACAAGTAATCTTTGTAAAAATACTTTTAAGTTACAGTTAAATGTGTCTGTAAGTACACAATCGAATTTATGATCAATATATGTACATATATATTAGGTACATATATAAGTTTTATATAAATAGTTATCACGCGCGGCGACCGCTCCGGAGGCGTACATTCAGGGACAAGAATCATATTTCTAGAGTAATAAGAATGAAATTGGCTTGCAATGCACTTCTAGGTATCTAAACGGAAAGGTGTCGAGTCCTGACGCGAGCTAAATTAAACCATATCGCTAACGACATTGAGTAGATATTTCTTTGAATTTCTTTGCTGAGTAAGACTTCTGTACGTTAGTACAAGTACTTATTATGTGTTACCAGGCCTGTCTCACTCCGCGGTAGGTATAAAAAACGCAAGTACAAATAAAGTACGTACGGCGGCCTCGCTAGCATGGCTAATCAGTGCGGCAGAAAAGGTAAGCGTTACGCGATAGAAAGAGACGCAAAGAGATGGAACGTCTAGGTGAATATAACTGTAGGTTATTAGCGTTGTGCGATCTGAATTGAACTTAATTGTGTCGTAGCGAGAGTCGCTATTCCTTTGATTTTTCGGAGTGAATCTTCTGTACTTGTACTATTATGTATTGTGGTGTTACTAAAAAATATGTTATCATTTTCAGGAGGTGTACATATTGGACACGCCCTGTAGCGGCATCTACATCTGGCTTGGCAACGAGGTGGACGCTGACACTAAGAAGAACTACTACGACATCGTCCAGAAGTACCTGGATTTGAAGGGATATCCGTCGTGGGTAAGAAAGATATTTTTCTACCTTTATTGGCTCTCCCATGCTGGTCTGGGAGAAATAAAAAAAACTTAGAATGTACCAGCTGCTTCTCTTCCCACGCAGATCGTAAAAGCCGATCGAGGGAATGGGCAAAAATGCAAATCATGTTAACAGGCGATGCGGCTAGCAACCCATCACTGTATTGATTGCTTCTCCAACTTCTCGCCCACCATGACGCTAAAAGTGGCTTTTGGGTTTGCGGCCCTGGGCTTTGCATAGAACCGCAAGACCCAAAATGCTCTGTCTGCCCCATTAGGGATAAAGACGTGATAGTATGTATGTATGTATTGGCTTTTTTCCAAGGCGGCCAGTTGTTAATCTATCATCTTCAGGTCTTAAACACTGCAGGAGCACCGTACTCCCGCCTCTGTAGTATGTAGTACAGAGTCTGTACTACATTGTTTATTGTTTTTATTGTTTATTAAAATATAACATACAGACTAACAGTTTTACACCAAGACATCTGCATGCTAAATGTTACAGTTACATCACTATAAATAGACACAATTTTCATGCATACGTAAAAATCATTACAAAATTAAATATTGTCAAATAAATATACTGAATAAAAAAAAATTTAAAGGTCAAGATTAATAAAATACATTAAACTATATAATTGATCGAATTCAAATACATTATCAAATTAGAAATGAATGTGTTAATTGAATCATTAAAAATGTCAACACAAGTTTGGTGAGCGAGCATGTCACCAAGCAACTGCAGCGCTCTAATTGTAGGCGCATTCTTTGTGTATTCCGAGCAAGCGCGGGGGTCTGCGAGGCGCTACCGCCGCGTGCCAGCGCACGGGGACGTGGAGACCCAATAGTGCGAGTGCAGACTTATTGTCTACCTTATTGTTTAATAACAGGTAATAGTGGATCAAGAGCAGCATTTTCCTACGAAACACTAGCGTATTAAGCCCCACCATACCCGAAACAAACATAGATGGATACAGATATGGATAATACCCATACATCCTCTTATACAGCCATCTAGCAAATCTCCTCTGTATCTTTTCCACAGTTAAGGCATATGTACTTTCGTAAGGATCCCATATTATTGCACAATACTCTAGCTTGCTGCGAACATATGCATTATACAGTGTAATTGCGACTTTCATATCATCAAAATCGGCCGCTACTCTCATTATAAAGCCTAGAGCCTTGGATGCTTCTTTACACATTTTGATGATATGATTGTGGAAGTCAAAGTTGCTGTTCAATGTCACTCCCAAATCACGTATCTCAGAGACACGTTCAATTGCCTTGTCATGGAGGTAGTAGGTGGCGTGCACAGGTGAAGGGGAGCTGCTAAATGTGATTGTTTTACATTTATCTACGTTAAAATTGAGATGATTAGCTCTACTCCATTCAACGACCGCGTTTATATCCTTCTGCAATTGCACCGTATCTTCCAAGCTACTAATTCCACGAAATAATTTGAGATCGTCTGCAAAAAGAAGGCACTTTGCAGAACTGACGCTTTTTGGAAGGTCGTTTACCATGATAACGAACAGAGTAGGTCCCAAAGTACTTCCCTGGCTCACGCCAGAGCCGGTGTAGTAGCTTTTTGACATGTGGTTACCAAGTTTCACTCGCTGGGATCTATCAGAAAGATAACTCGAAAAAAATTTAAGAAGTCTTGGAGCAAATCCAACAGCTGAACACTGACGTAGAAGCACGTCATTGTCAACCAAGTCAAAAGCTTTTTGGTAATCGAAATAAGTACCATCAACTTGCTTTCCGTTGTTCATTTCGGCACTGACGTAGTCGACCAAGTTGACAAGATTAGTTGTCGTGGATTTACCGCTCCGGAAACCATGTTGCGAGTCGTCAATCCAAATGCTTATTTGCTGTCGCAGATGTGCATCAATAATGCTTTCGAATATTCTATCAAAAACAGACATCACAGCGATAGGTCTAAAATTAGAAATTTCACTGGCAGACCCAGCTTTATGCACAGGAGTTACATTACTAACCTTCCAGATGCTCGGAAATGTGGAAGATTCAAGGGAAAGATTGTAGATGTACAATAGAGGGGCCTTCAGTACTTCCAAACAGTCCTTAACAATGAAAGCAGAGATGGAGTCAGGACCAGGAGCTGAGTGAGGTTTTAATTTTTTTACTGCGGTAACTAAATCCCTTTCGTTTACACTCTTGATATTCACCAGAGGAGAGCAGTTGGAGTCCGAGGCATATTGTTCGGCATCATCAACATCGAGCTTCGGTCGGTCATTTCGGAAGACTGAGCTAAAGTACTCTGCAAACTCGTCCGCAGCCGCCTGACCCATTAGGGTACGACCATTATGAGTGTAGGTATTGCATATATTTCTGTTGGCTCTCTTGCTCTTTACGTACTGCCAGAACTGCGAAGGGTTGTCAATTAATTTGTTTCCCGTATTTTTTATGTACTTGTGGTAAGCATCCTTAATAAGTTGTTTAACTAGGTTTCTACAGTATTTGAACATTTCCCTATTAAAATCTTTATTTTCAAGTTTATATCGTTTAAGATGAAAGTATTTTATCTTGATATATTTTATAATTTCAGTTGTAAACCAAGTAGGATAGACATAACGTTTATTGGTAGATGTTTGCGAAATTTTTTTGAAAGGCACATTGGCTTCAATACATTGGTTTAGTTTTTTGTAGAAGGTGTCAACTGCAGAATCGACGTTAGGATTATTTAATACTTCATCCCACGTGATGTCAGCTAAGGACAAGTACAATACTTGCAGGTCAGCTTTAAAATAGTTCGGCCTAGGCATACAAGTCGGAGGAGATTCAGTCATTGAGTCATGAGTTTCATTATTCAAATGGAACTCTACTGTGACTTCAAATGGTGGAAGTAGGATATCCATGGGGACTAAATGATTATGAGATGCTAATACTCTGACTTGGTCGGTGGCATGCTCGCTCAGTACCAAATCTAACATGACACCAAACTGGTTGTACACTACATTATGCTGGTTTAAATTACAAAACTCATTGAAAATATGAAATTGCTGTCTTACTCGCTCAGAGCGTGAATTTAGATTAAAATCACCTATAATAAATAAGTCTAAGTTAGTATATTTACAAACTGTGCTTTCTAAGCAACTCAATACTCCTAAATAGCGTTCTTCTGGACAATTTGGAGGGAGATATACCACGCAACATATAAATTTCACCGATTTAGATGTGACATACACAACTAATAATTCTTTATCATTTGTTAGACCATCAACATCTTCAATCATATGTAAATTGTAACAATCACGCGCGGCTAAGAGTACTCCTCCCCACCCCGCATCATTAAACCGGTCTTTACGCAAAACAGTATAACCAGGCGGAAACAGTTCTGCGTTGAATACTGAATCAGTCAAAAATGTCTCTGTTAAGATGATTATGTCACAGCTACAAAGGTGCATGTTGTTGTGGAACGTTGTGGTTTTAGTTCTTAACCCGCGTACATTCTGGTAATACATTGTGACGCACTTTTTACAAATTTTTGTTTTTGGGACGAAAGTTCTGTCTCCACGGTTTGACACAGATGTCAGTAGCCCAATTTCCCTCTGACATGATTTTATCGGCAAGCTTTGCTGGAACACCCAGTTTAAAGGAGGCATAGTTACCCCTAGCTTTGAGAGACTCTACCGTACACTCTTCACTTCCACTAATAGAACACAGATGTGCCTGTACCTCTGCTACAGTTGTACCCCGCTTCACATAGTAAAGATGGAGATATCTCTGCCTCTCTGAAGCCTGCAGCAAAGTCGTTCCTGGAGCCGCAGATCCACGCAGTACCTTAATTTGAGATGAGGAGAGACGTTTGTTCTTTACTTCAACCCAGCCGTCATCATGCGTCACATCGAGCGACACTGAGTCGACGTGAGCTTCATCCTCCTTTGATGGACTATAAGCTGGAGTTTCAGTTGAAGCCGGTATATTGCAATCAGCAGAACTTACATACATATTATCTCGCCTGTTTCCCACAGCGGTCTTTTTCTTCTTCTCTTCTTCTTCTTCTCGTGTGTGTTAACACTAGTGTCAGAGTTTTTAAACCGCCTTAAAGGCCTCTGAGATAGTTTTAGGTAACGACCAATGTCAAAGACAGTGACCGGGACCGACGGCTTAACGTGCCCTCCGAAGCACGGAGCCTCCGAAGCCTCATTTTACTTATCGAACAATCAGGTGATCAGCCTACAATGTCCTAACCAAACTAGGACAACAACACAAAGTCGTTGCCCCCCGCCGGGAATCGAACCCGCGACATCCGGGTAGACCTCCCACAGCGGTAGGCAGATACTTTACAGAGTAGAATAGGACAACTCCAAGTACTCTCATGGATGTCGTAGAAGGCGACTTATGGAATACAAGCTAAACAAAGCTTGTAAAAATCAATGAGACCTCTCCAACCCGTTTGGCCAGCGAGGAGAGTGTAGGCCAAATCCTCTGACTGCTCTGGCCAAGTATGACTTTTGTAGTACAGAGAGGGTCATGCTCCTGCAGTGGTGACAAATAGACCTGATGATGATGATGATGATATAGATCCTTGTATTGCTAATAAATGTGTAAAATGTCCGCATGAGTCACAATTTTGTTTTTGAATCATCATTATCATCAGGTCTTTTAGTCTCCACTGCAGGAACACGACCCTTTCTGTACTACCAGAGCCATACTTGGCTAGAGCAGCCAGAGGACTTGGCCTACACTCTCCTCGCTGGACAGACGGGTTGGAGAGGTCTCATTAAGAGTCCGGCGACCCTAGACTTCTCCATACAAACGTAGTCTTCGTTTAATTTTGAAACCACATGTCAGATTCCGGTAAAAATTGGTAATTGTAAAGAAATTGCAATTATCTAGGGTTTAACTGGTTTTCTATAGTAAAATTATGAACTGGAAAGAAAATATAACGATTTAGAAGTTTCCCATACTAATGGTCAAAAATTATATAAAACACTATATTCTATTTCAAGTTCATATTTTTACTGTGGTAAACTAGTTATAAACCTAGATAATTGCAATATCTTTAAAATTACAAAATTTTGCCCAAATCGGACATGTCGTTTTGAAATAAAACGTAGACTACGTTTGTATGATAAGTTGTATTTTGGTCTAGGGTCGGGGGACCCATAATGAAGGTTTGTTTAGCTTGTTAAGGTTGTTTTTTAAATAGAATCTTCCAATCATTTCCAGGTCCACGTGACCAGGGTAACAGAAGGCGTGGAGTGCTCCAACTTCAAACAATACTTCCACGATTGGGATATCGTGAGCAGTGCCTACTCTGTTACAACTCTAATGGCGGACTTTGGTAAGAATGAACTTTTCTTACTTATTGGTTTTTTTATTATTACAAGCTTTTATTCTAATTAAAATAAATGTTATCTTGTCCATGTTGCATGGTTGCAAGAACGCTGGATAGTTTCTTATTGCTTCAAATATCATCATATAATTTTTCAAAACTAAAGCCGACATCCCCATTTTGTCCTGTATTTCTGTCACCTTTTTTTAGTCTTCAAATAAACAAATAACAAGTAATGTGTCTCATAAGGTCGTGTGGTGTGTCTCTTAAGGTCGTGCAACGTGCTTTGGAGAGGGCTATGCTCGGTGTTTCTCTACGTGATCGAATCAGAAATGAGGAAATTCGAGGTTGCTCGTTGAAATGTCTGTGGGCGGGACACGTAGCGCGACGAACCGATGGCCGATGGGGCAAAAAGTGTATCGAATGGCGACCGCGTACTAGCAAGCGAAGCGTGGTCTGACGACCTGACAAATGTTGCTGGAAAGCACTGGATGCATACCGAATAGATTGGTCATTGGCGGAGAGTTTAGTGGAGTGGAGAGTTTATATAAGTAACTACCGTGGAAATTTCAGGATAAAAACTATCCTATGTCCTTCCCTGGGTATCAAACTATATCCATATAAAATTTCATCTAAATAGGTTCAGTGGTTAAAGCGTAAAGTGGTAACAAACAAACAAACAAATATACAAACTCTCTTTCGCATTTATAATATTAGTAGGATACACACGTACGTACATTGTATACATAGGTGGACTACACACTACAGATGATGAAAATAAACAAACATTTCTAGATGCTGGCTACTACTCCGGAGACGCTGAGGAGTCAGCGGCAGTGGCCAAGCTGATCGGGAAGAGCGCGGCAGCGAGGGGGTACATGCCGGACCAGGGGGAAGGCAGCCTCACAGTCACTAGGTATTTTGGCATTTTGTAGTTTTTCTTTCTTTCTTCCTATTTCTTTCTCCTATTCTTCTATATATACACGCCTTGTGGTTTCCGGCAGAGTAGAATAAGGCCACTCCAAGTTCTTACGTGGATGTCGTAGAAGGCGACTTAGGAAATAATACAAGCTGAACAAAGCTTATAAACATCAATGAGACCTCTCCAACCCGTCTGGCCAGCGAGGAGAGAGAAGGCCAAATGATGACCTTCCACGTTGTATATAGAAGAATCATTATCATCATCAGGTCTTTTTAATCTCCTCTGCAGGAGCACGACCCTCTCGATACTAACAGAGCCTTACTTGGCCAGAGCAGCCAGAGGACTGGGCTTACTCTCTCCTCGCTGGCCAGACGGGTTGGAGAGGTCTCATGATGTTTATAAGCTTTGTTAAGCTTGTATTTCCTAAGTCGCCTTCTACGACATCACGGGATAGAAGTAACAATCATACACACACGCTCACAAACTTTCGGCTTGATAATTTTGGTGTGATGGTGCGCGAGTCCGACTCGCACTTAGCCGGTAATTATAGATGTGCAGTGGTGCCATTTTTCAAGCGCGGAGTCACTAAACCAACGGTTTTTTGAATAGAAAAATCATTCGCGACTCCGCGTTTCAAAAATAGCACTTCAGATTATACTAAGGCGTTTCTCACATTGCCCCGCACTACGCAGCGTAGCGCGTGAATGTGTGTTCTAACTTTGTTTGTAAGTATCTCGGTTTGTACAGAAAACACGCACAGTCCAACACACTGACACCGCGTCTCCGCGCGTCGTTTTTGTATGGCGGCCCCGCCCTACTCAGCGGGGCGCGGTGCAGTGTGTTAATCGCCTAATAAACCACTTCACCAGGTTCGCGGGAGACCAAGAAGATATTACTGAGCGCTTCGAGTCCGGCCTCTCAGTGCTGTACCAGAGCGAGGTCTACGTGGTCAAGTACCAGTACACCAATGACGATGGAGAGGACGCGTTCGTCGTGTACTGGTGGATTGTAAGTTAATTTTAGAAAGAAAGAAAAAAACTCAAAACTAAAAATACCAAAATTATAATTTTTCATAGTAGCTTGTGGTTCAATTTATTGCGATATGTCCCTTTCACGTTGTAAAACTAACGCCATCTATTGTCGAGTAGCTAAAACTAAGAACCAGATATTTCTATGTTGGCCGATTGTCTTAAGTGACTGCAACACTTCTCAAAGCGCCGTCTAGTATGTAATAGTGGAACTATTTATAATTTATTTTAGTTTCTCTTCTTGTTAATAGATGGCGTTAAATTCTGAATTTAAGGCCCAACGCAGACGACAGATTATCCGTGACGCACTTTTAGTCTGTGATAGTCTGCGAAAAATAGAATCACATGCAGTAACGCACACGACACGCAAAAAGTCCGGCGCGCACCGTGTGCGTTACTGCGTATGATTCCATAGGTTCTATTTGCACAGACTAAAAAGTGCGGCACGGTTTAGTCTGTCGTCTGCGTTGGGCCTAATAGTTCATATTTTTCATTAGATGTTATTTTACGAGAAAAAACAAGGTTTCTAATTAACTACTCGATACCTAGGTGTCATATGGCAACCCAAAATTAAATGCAATCATATGAGTGGATATGTTTAATCCTTTTATTCCAGGGAGCTGATGCGTCTGAAGAAGACAAGGCGGCAGCTCTCTCCCTGGTGACCGAGATGGAAGACGAGCTCGGCAACGCCGTGACCATCGTCAAGGTGCCACAGGGGAAGGAGCCAAAGCACTTCCTTAGCATCTTCAAAGGTATCTTGTTTTTGTTCTGTATGTCAGTTTCTTTGCCCTCTTAAGTGGCAACCAGCCATATTATGAGCAGTGTTGAATTATCCTTGAAATGGCGATCGGCCATATTATGGTTAATCGCGAGGAAGCGGATTTACATACATACATACATACATAATATCACGTCTTTATCCCTAATGGGGCAGACAGAGCATTTTGGGTCTTGCGGTTCTATGCAGAGCCTAGGGCCGCAAGACCCAAAAGCCACTTTTAGCGTCATGGTGGGCGAGAAGATGGAAAAGCAATCAATACAGTGATGGGTTGCTAGCCGCATTGCCTGTTAACATGATTTGCATTTTTGCCCATTCCCTCGATCGACTTTTACGATCTGCATGGGAAGAGAAGCAGCTGGTACATTCTAAGTTTTTTTTATTTCTCCCAGACCAGCATGGGAGACATACAACCATAATATCACGCCTGTTTCCCACACGGGTAGGCAGAGACTATGGAACTCCTGACTCCACTTGCTACGATCCTGACAGACCTCTTTTGCTTCATCTAAACTCATCAATGGAAGCGGATTTGTGGTCGAATATTTATTATTTAATCTATTGCCTATTCATTCTAACTTATGCTGTTGTCGTACGAAAAACGAACTCAGCTCGAATGGGTCTGAGTCATTCTTATCTTGTTTTAATTGACTTAAGGGTCCCCCGACCCTAGACTTCTCCATACAAACGTAGTCTACGTTTAATTTTGAAACCACATGTAAGATTCCGGTAAAAATTGGTAATTGTAAAGAAATTGCAATTATCTAGGATTATAACTGGTTTCCTATTGTAAAATTATGAACTGGAAAGAAAATATAACGATTTAGAAGTTTCCCATACTAATGGTTAAAAATGATATAAAACACTATATTCTATTTCAAGTTCATATTTTTACAGTCGGAAACTAGTTATAAACCTAGATAATTGCAATATCTTTGAAATTACAAAATTTTGCCCAAATCGGACATGTCGTTTTGAAATAAAACGTAGACTACGTTTGTATGGAAAGTTGTATTTTGGTCTAGGCTTAAAAAGTTTCATAGCCACTTGAATAAATTCAAGTGAAACCTTATGTTTACAACACAATTTTAATCTTGTAAATAGGCACCCAGGATCTGTCAACGCAAACCAGTAACGCGAACAATCCGGCTGGTACCTAGTTCAAAGATTTCCTTTAAACCAGGTACTAGCCGGATTGTTGTTTTTGTTGCTGGCATTGCTATGCAGAGAGGAAATGCAGCTAGCATAATGGGTACCTTTGAACCGGGTACAATCCGTGGGGGCATTTTTAATTGACTTTATATTATTATAATTTTTGTACATATATAAATAATAACAGTTTTGTATGTAAATAAATATAAGGTATACATAAACCAAGTACTAACTAACATACACGTTAGAGATAAGTATACTGTCCTATTAAACTATATCAAAATTTTATCTCTTCATTACTAACCTACAATAATTCTGCCCACCTTTCCAGGAAACCTGGCCATCATCTTTGGCAGCAAGGACGAGGAGTACAAAGCGACCAACTCCAAACAATCCTACGACGATGACAAGATTCGCCTCTTTAGGGTAAGTATACACTTAGCTTACCACCATACCATCAGCATCTAGCTAAAGTTATGGGAACCTCAATTGTTGTACATGGGGATAATCCCTATCCCTGAAGGTTTTAGGGCGGGACTTCAGCAAAACTCCAACCTTTATTAAATTGAGAAGAAAAGAAAAACCAATACATCATCATCTTCATCATCAGGTCATAGTCTCCACTGCAGGAGCACGACCCTCTCTTACTAGAGCCATACTTGGCCAGAGCAGTCAGAGGATTTGGCCTACACTCTCCTCGCTGGCCAGACGGGTTGGAGAGGTCTTCTCATGATGTTTATAAGCTTTGTTTAGCTTAAACCTAAGTCGCCTTCTACGACATCCACGGGAAGGCTTGGAATGGATGGGTTCTTTATTTATGGATAATCTAGTTTGAAGTACTTTGAAGGACTAAATAAAATAATATATTTTTTACCTAGTCTACGTCCCTATTATCAAAACTAGGTAATATGAAAAAGGTGGCCTTATCGCTAAGCAATTTCTTCCAGACAATCATGAATGATATCCAATTGCAGGTGGAAGGCACAGAGCTGGGCGTGGACATGCGCGCGCTGCAGGTGCCGGAGTCGGCGGACGGGCTGGAGGACGACGACGTGTTCGTGCTGGAGACCGCCGCGGCCGTGTACGTGTGGCCCGGGAAGGTAACACAGAATTAATAATAATATTACATACAGGGAACGGAAACTCGCACCGTCCCCCGCAATCTGGCGTCCCCGCAACCCCTCCCCCGCTTTTGGGCCTTGTAAGCGCCTGTAAAACAGAGTTGTTGCTAGTCGCACATTGACGTTACGCGAGTCACTTATATCGATTAGGAGTGCCGAAAACTGGGCTTTGTACTGCGGTGTGAACCACAGCGCTGATTTTCAGCTATGTGACATGACATGTTTCGACCTCATCTGGAGGTCTTCATCAGGGCGAATGTGACACCGCACCGGCTCGCGACACACTGACTCTATACGTGTTTAATGTTCACTAAGTACAATAATGACCTTTGTCACCTTACCTCAATTTAATAATATCTAGGAGTCCCAACCTGCCGAGGCGGAAGCAGCGCAGAACTTCGTCAGCATGGTGGTGAAGATGTCTGACGAGGAGAAGGAAGTCATAGTGGTAGAGGAAGGCAGCGAGCCCGAGGAGTTCTGGGAGGCGCTAGGTTGGTGATTTCTTTTTAATATTTCGATATACATTTATTAGGAAAAGTTGTTCAAAATAATGGACTGAATCACCATATGTACTTAATAATAATTTGCCAAGTGCGTGTCGGGCCACGCGCAGTGTAAGGTTCCGTAGTTGTAAATGCCAACTTTGAGTTCTTGCCACTAAAAAGTCTAAAAACGAATATCTATTGAATTTGTATGAAAATTTCTTTTTTCAAGTACATTTTATAAGTTGATCGCCTATAACTTTTTAATTTGTATACCCTACTTGGCTCTGATAGCTTTCCTTCAAACTACATTATATATACTATAATTGTGATTTTTTTCACGTGGCCATATATGACCGTTTAGCAGATAGTGGGGGGGGACACTTGACTCGAACAAAAATTTGAACTTTAAACCCAAATATTTCAGAAACGGATCCCTAAATCGAAAAATGGTGTTCACATGCTAACAATATTTTTGAAAGACCTATTCAACGATACCCCACTCAATGAGTTTGTCGGGAAAAAAAATATTGACTACGTCTTTACTTGTATGGCAGCTACCCTGAAAAAATTTTTTTTTTCATATTTTATTTTACGACTTTTTCTCCATAATTAATATACATATTCATGCCAAATTACAGCTTTCTAGTACTTATAGTTTCTCTGTAGGACCGTGGACAGACAGACAGACAGACAGACAGACATGGCGAAACTATAAGGGTTCCTTGTTTACTACGGAACCCTAAAAAAGGACATTGTGTAGTTTAAAGGAAAACTATACTAAACTAAGAGCTAAGTAGGGTTTACAAATTAAAAAGTTATAGGCGATCAACTTATAAAATATGTACTCTGACAATTTCATACAAATTCAAGTTGGACGACAACTACGGACCCCTACACTGCGCGTGGCCCGGCACGCACTTGGCCAATTGTTTTACTTATTTTGTTTTTCTTTATTTAACCTTTTCCGTGCACTGTGGTGTGGTCGACTTTCCAAAAAACTTATTGACCAATCAAGTTCAAATCAGGGGTCTCGACTCGAGACCCCTGGTGTAAGCAACTGGCCAGCACTTGATCGCGACATGGTAAATAAATTGTTAACCGACACTAAAGATAATTACTAACGTAACAGATACCCGACTCCACACAAACTATTGGAGAGCCCGTAAGTAGGCAAAACTAGGGTTATTAGGTAAGCACACAGAGATGGCAGCACACACTAGAAAAATAGTGACAAAGGAAGTGTTGAATATGCTTTAAAACTATTTATTGCATTTCATAAAAGTCATATTTAATTAATAAGAGCACTATTTAAATAATAGTATAAAAGATTTTAGTGTTTTAATTATTACCATAAAGCGCCATCTAGTGATATGACGATAGGTAGGCATGCCGGTACTAATTAGACCTTGTATTTTACCA
The DNA here is from genome assembly GCA_963555685.1 of Acrobasis consociella. Lineage (NCBI taxonomy): Eukaryota > Metazoa > Arthropoda > Insecta > Lepidoptera > Pyralidae > Acrobasis > Acrobasis consociella. Next base: position 9,668,299 of record OY743132.1, on the reverse strand, counting down.
TTTTCAACCAGGTGGACCCCCAGAAGAGAAGGAGGACGCGTCCGGGTGGAAGTTGGCCGTCAACCGGCGAGTCACCACGCCTCGCACGCTGACAGCTGTCACTGTCACAGTCACGGGCAAGATCAAGTTTGAGGAGTTGGCCCTGGAGTTCACCCAGCAGGTAGTTCCATAGATTTTAGAAGTAACAAAAAAATCTTATGTCTATGGGTAGTGATAGGTAGTTAAATATTCACGAAATAAATCATGAGTTGTTCCATGCTAATTTATTACTGCCAAGACGCAACAGATGCCGGGTGGTTCGGAAACCACCCGGCATCTGAGTTAGGGCCATTTCAAGTCCTCCCGTGGATGTCGTATTAGGAAATACAAGCTAAACAAGGCTTACAAACATCAATGAGACCTCTCCAACCCGTCTGGCCAGCGTGGAGAGTGTAGGCTAAGTATGGCTCTGGTAGTACAGAGAGGGTCGTGCTCCTGCAGTGGAGACTAAAAGACCTAACGTTGTTGTTGACAGGACCTGGCAGACGATGGAGTGTACGTGCTGGACACCGGCGAGGAGCTTTACTTGTGGCAGGGGGCCAACATCCCGGAAAGGGTTAAAGCTGCCAGGAGCAACATTATACAGGTACCATAAACCAAACACCGGATGTAGACTTTTATAAGGGACTCTAAATAAGTATGGCACTTTAGTTATGGCTGGCGGGGGGATGGGGGGTTATATTCGACAATTTTGGCACCCCCTGAAATTGGCACCCGATGGGTGTAACAAACATACTTAGTACACGTCAAATGTGTGAGTTAAACAACCAGGGTCGCCACCACAGAATTTGTTGCTTTGCTTACCTGTTTTCATCACTCGGAAATCTATAAAATTTTCGTTCTTTAATGTTTTCCGTGGATAAACCATGATAATATGCGCAGTTTCTAAGGTTCAATAATCCTAAGTGACTCGCGTAAGGTCAACGTGCTAGCAAGAACCCTGTTTTACAGGCGCTTATAAGGCCGAAAAGCGGGGGAGGGGTTGCGGGTACGCCAGATTGCGGGGGACAGTGCGAGTTTCCGTTTTGTATGTAGTACTATTATTAATTCTGTACCTTAAGGTAAATCCGCCACTGATGGTTATCGCTGACGATGCAACCGGGAATAAGGGGGGGTGATGATAAGTTGTAAAACGGCGTTTTCCTGCAGGAATACATAGAAGACGACGGGTTGGAGCGCACGGTAGACTCCGCCCTGGTCGTCTTCGTGAGGCAGGGCGCCGAGCCGGCGGTCTTCAGGAAGCTGTTCCCAGAGTGGGATAGCGACATGTGGAGCGTAAGTAGTTTGTTTTTGGTGTGTGGCGACCTCTACGCCACTACGAAGAACTAAAAACCACAAACAACAATGAACCATAGTTCACAAGAAGCACACGAGATGGCGCCAGCAGTATCCTACATCCCGATCTCAGAGTTCTGGTTGCTACTGACTATATATGTCGCAGTTGGATTGTATAATCCGCTGTTATTCAAAAACTCTAGCTATTTGGCATTACAGCTTGGTTTTGTAATATAGCTGAAAATCGGTCAGCTAGATCGTCCAATGTGTTACGTTTAACAAACTAGCTAACGTAAGATTGTAGAACGATTAGTTCGGAATTCTGCCACTTGTAGCTTGTGAAGTGTCAGTGTCATAACAACAAATATGGCCTCCCATAAAGTAAATTCTTTGCCGCGTTCCGGGCTTAAGCTGTTTTTATCGAGAGACATCGGGGGCATCGTTTGTGATTTCGTAGTGCAAAAGATTGAAAAGAATAAAGCAGACCTTTAGCTTGGATCCCATATTGTTATTTCGACGCCCGCCTTCCGGCAAGATGGAAAGTTCACGTGGATCAATTGGCCGTAAGAAATCGCTGCGCCATTGAGTTGTCGAGTTTACAAAATTTCTATATTTCTAATCCAATTGCATCGAGCTGATTTATCATTCTTCATTGGTGTTTTATGTTGTTGGAGACTGAATTATTTAGTAAGGAGTTGAATTGAGGTTTTATTTCAATCCCACGAGTAATATAAAAATAATATAGAACAACTAATATCCCTCATATATTATTTTGTTTGGTAACACAGTTTTATTCAATAATGGTAACCCTATATGCTATCTCAACGCTAGCTGTTTTGTTAAACGTAATTACGTAACTCATAGACAATCGAGCTGAAACATTTTCAGCTGGTTTACAAAACGGAGCTGTATTGCCAAACAGCTAGAGTTTTTGAATAACAACGGATTATACAATTCAACTGCGACATATATACAACTTCCGACGATACACCGTCGGAGCCGCGGTTCCCCGCAACACCATGCCTGGCGGGAAGACCTTCCCTTTGAGGCGGTCGAGCATATCACCTCGCTCCCGCTACAGGTGTGTGTAAGTGCCCTGGTCGTCTCAGTGAGGCAGGGCGCCGAACCGGCGGTCTTCAGGAAGCTGTATTCAGAGTGGGATAGCGACATGTGGAGCGTGAGTAGTTTCTTTTGTGTAAGTGGCCAACACTGGAGTCAGATTTTTCGAGCTAATAAGGCACCTGATATAGGTATATCTAGCCTAACGCGCAGTAAAAAAATCTATGTCTATGAGCCTGAGCCTGAATCTATGGATAAAATTACAGTCTTCAGGAAGCTGTTCCCAGAGTGGGATAGCGACATTTAAAGCGTGAGTAGTTTGTTTTTGGTGTAAGTGGCCAAAACTGGAGTCAGATTTTTCGAGCCGCCTAATAAGGCACCTGGCATAGGTACATCTTTCCTAACTATATGCCCAAAATTGCAGTCTTCAGGAAGCTGTTCACAGAGTGGGATAGCGACATGTGGAGCGTGAATAGTTTGTTTTTATGTGTAAGTGGCAAACACACTAGAGCCAGCCTAGACTAGCTGACTAGCGGAGTAGCTCGGTGGCCCGGCGGGAGTGCGCATTGCAAGTAAAGCAACACCGGGCGTGGACCACATTCGGATGGGTGACCACAAGTGGCATAAACCTTTCTCGAGCTCCTATGTGCATCGGGAGACACGTACAAGCCGTTGGTCCCGGCTGTCATCATTGTATGGCAGTCGTCAAGCGATGTAAGATGCCTTGAGGTAGCCTTAAACATCTAACACCAGTGTTGGCCACTTACACACACGAAAAGAAAATTGCCCTGATCGTCTTAGAAGTTTCTATGGCGTTGGGTATCTGTTACGTTAAGAATCATATTATCTTTGGATTAGTTAAATTTGAGCCTCCTTAGCATGGCACCGTAGATAAACCCAGATAAAGTTTATAGCACTCGGCGGACAAGTGCCATCCCGCTCGTTATTATTGCGTAGAGCGAGATAGTGATAGACGATAGCGTTAGATAAACGCTGTCGCCGATGCCATGCGAGCGGGCGGGTCCGATAATTTAAATTACTTTTCCAGAATCAAACGTCATACGAAGACATGAAGAATGAAACCAAGGCGGCCAATTCTTCAGATTAAAAGAAAAAAGAAACAATATATGTATATATTAAAAATTAAATATCATTTATTTACGCTTATTTATAAAACATGAACAAAGTATATAACTTACCGAATTACTTACATTGTTTTATTTATATCTTTACACGCTGACTTTTCATTGGTTTTATAATTATATTAAATTAAATAAATTCGTCTATCCTTATACATAATCAAAATTTGTGTATGACATAAAATAAAAAAGTTTCAAAAATGATTTCAGTTCGAGACCACGTAGTTACGCCCGTCAAAAACTGCCGCGTGACCCCGATGAACTCCAGCAGTCCGGCGGCGCCTGGCGGCGGTACTACTAATTGATCTCACAATTTTGCTTTCGAGTTTTAGACAACAATTTTGTTTCTGAATTTTTATTTAGACCAGCTAACTAGGTCTTAATAACGATCCTTATGAAGTTGCCTTCGGCTCCAAGACCAATGAAAGGTCACCGTGTATAAACAATACCACTACATAATAACTTTTTAATAAAACTAACGCGAGACTCAGACATTACAAGCATGAGATAACGGGTTACTCACGTATAGAGTCAGCGACTGCCGACATGTTTCGACCTCATCCGGAGGTCTTCATCAGGGCGAATGTGACTAGAGGACTTGCGTACACGTAGTCGCCTCGAGACGCACTGATGTTAGCGAGCGTCATAACATGTCGGCTAGTAGACTCTATGTAAGTATCCCGTTTAATTTATTCTAATAATTTTTACGAGCGAAGAGTCTAGTTTCAGCTTGGACAAAAAGGCGTTACAGTATAGCCACTTTCGAAACACGGTTTCAATAAACCAATCAACTGCCTCCGTGGTGTAGTGGTTAGAGCGTTCGGCTCATACCCGGAGGTCGCGGGTTCGATTCCCGGCGGGGGCAACGACTTTGTGTTGTTGTCCTAGTTTGGTTAGGACATTGTTGGCTGATCACCTGATTGTCCGATAAGTAAAATGATCCGTGCTTCGGAGGGCACGTTAAACCGTCGGTCCCGGTCACTGTCTTTGACATTGGTCGTTACCTAAAACCATGTCAGAGGCCTTTAAGGCGGTTTAAAAACTCTGACACTAGTGTTAGTCATTAACACACGAGAAGAAGAATAAACCAATGATTTTTTCCATCCTAAAAAAGGTTTATCATCATCATCAGGTCTTTTTTTCTCCACTTCAGGAGCACAACCCTCTTTTTACTACCACAAGAATTGGTTGAGAAATGCGATCTGCGGTGCCATTTTTGAATCACGGAGTCACTAAACCTTTTTTGCCATGTAGTTTCCGACAAAGTAATTCAAGCTAAACAAAGCTTATAAACATCAATAAGACCTCTTCAACCCGTCTGGCCAGCGCGGAGTGTGTAGGCCAAGTCCGCTGGCTGCTCTGGCCAAGTATGGCTTTGGTAGTACAGAGAGGGTCGTGCTCCTGCAGTGGAGACAAGAAACCTGAGGATGATGTGCCTCATCGCCTGTCAACATAATTCGCATTTTCGTTTCCTCGATCTGCGCGAAACGAAAAGCAACTGGTACATTCTAAGCTTTTCTTCTCTCAGACCAGCTTGGTTAGTGTAGATGTTTACCTATATATGTATTTACTATAAAATATAGTATTGTTGAGTTAGTATCCCATAACACAAGTATCGAACTTACTTTGGGGCTAGCGCAATCAGTGTGATTTGTCCCTATTTTATTATTTATTTAGAAATAGCTGAGTCTACTTCACAGCGATGCACTGGTTGATAATCTGCACTAGATTATTGTTCTCCAACGCAGCGGCAACTCTCTCTTTGTCAGCTAGTTGCTTGTTGACGGCATGCTCTGACATGTGGGTGCCTTCCGTGACGGAGACGGTGACTTTGAAGCGGCTGGGCAGCGCCCGGAGCAGCTGGACTCGGATTGACAGACCTAAAAACAAGTTACATATATACAGACTGACTGTTAAATCACGTTACATATTGAAAGGGGGCACTCAGTACTCTATTCTCGTTCCAAACATATTTAAAAATTTGACCAAATCTTAATCCTAACTATCGTAACTAATATTATAAATGCGAAAGTGAGTTTGTTTATTTGATTGTTACCTCTTCAAGTTTCAACTACTGAACCGATTTAGATGAAAATAGGTATAGATATAGTTTGAGACTCTTGGAAGGACATAGGGTACTCTTCATCCCGAAATTTTCATGGGGAGCAAAGCCCGCGGGCACAACTAGTGTACAATCAATACAAGCAGTGTGGACACTCGCGACGAGCTGAGTTAGGTTAGGAACATTCCCCAGTCAGATGAGATTATTAGAAGTGCAGGGTGCTGATATTATCTTATACCTTTAAACGAGCAATTCTTGTATATTTATTTATTTATATATTTCTGTGATCTCGATAACGGCTCTAACGATTTCACTGAAAATTGGTATATGGGGGTTTTCAGGGGTAAACAATCGATCAAAATTAGTCATATGTTTGGGAAAAATTTTCGATGTTTGAGATGTAACCAAGCAAAGCTCGGTCACCCAGGTACTTATAATTTATGTAATAAAATGTAAGATTGTGGAGAAAAAATAAAGAAATATTGTCAATATTGCCTCACAGGTCGCCCCGCACCTTATCCGACAGGACTGTTGGAATATAGGGCCTAACACTAAGCACTAAGGAGTCAAATCCATTGAGGTAGAATTACTAAATAAATGCACACAGGAATACGTGACTACTAGTACTTATACTGGGACAGTAATTAATTATTATGCAATAATTTCGTAATGATGCAATGTTTGTACCTTGATACAATCTATATTACAGTCAAAACACAAAACTAACCTATCAAAGTAGCCATACTGCAGTGCGGAATAGTCGGTGTAAACGTCACATCTACCGTATTCTTCTTATTATCCACAACTATATACTTCTCCTCCACCACGTGAAGCTCCTCCAGCGTCAACGGGTGCTCTGGATCATTGATATTACGTATGAGATCAAATATCTCCCTTTCATCGAAATCGTCGGTAACATCTTCGTCTTGGTCTGCTGACGTGATCTCTCGCTCGGAACCCTTCTCGTAGACGTCTGGGTTCACGTTGTCGGCGATTTTAGTCATGATTTTTGGATATTTAGGCTGAATTTCGTAAATAAATAAACAATGTGAAATCCTGGTGAAATCTTATTAAGGCTTACCAGCTGTATACTGACAGTGACAGTGACAGTTGAGGGACGTGACGTATCACGTGACAGTCAATGTTTGTGATCAGAAATGAAAAAATTACAAAAACAGGCAAAAAAATAAGGAAACTGAGAAAACCATAGAAGAAAAGAAACTCAAGATACCAAAACAGGCAGCATATTAAGTAACTTCATTTCATACTTCCTCTAGATTTCCAGTTCTAGTAAAAGTAAAGATAGTAATATACATATACATAAATAATACTTTATAATCCAGTACCTACATAAGATTGTATGTATATGTAGCTGCCGAATAAAAATGTTTTTGCTTTTTTCTTTAGTATACATACAAACTAACATAGTAAATAACATACCAATATTATAAACAAGAGGGGATTGGTTTAATTGTATTTTATGTATTTTGGTAATATGTATTTTGGTTGAAGCTTGGGCTTGCAAGAGGAAAATGTATTTCTAAACGAATGTTCATCTGTCACTGCCAATTTTTGACAGTTTCTTCGGATCAATAATTTCTCTTGGGTGTTCTTCAAATAATATTTCCGACTTTTTGAGAATAATTGAAATAAATAGGGGCGTTTCATCACAATTTGATATTAAAAGGAGTTATCTAAATGTAAGTTTTACCCCTGATTTAACTGGATCCGTATACATTTCAGAAATTCGTATTTAATCGTTTGTAGAGAAAGTATATAACATTTCTATTGAATCATTTGCTTTAATTGTCGTATTTTGACGTTCTTTATTGGTTTAATCAATCACATATCATCTGAAACTCTTCCTCTTACATTTTTACTATTTCTTTTAGAAGTAATTCATAAACTATCTAGAGTATTGAGATAAGTAAAAATGGGTGAAGACATGCAAACAATATCTGATATAGACCCATGTATAGATAACTATACTCTAATGTACATAATACATATCTGGTATGATGTTTAATGTAAGACTAGCTGCGCCTTGCGGTGTTACCCGCGTCTTACATAGACTATGTGTTAATTCCTGAGTGTCATCTTCCTGCATAACAAATTTTATCAAAATTGGTCCAGGAAGAAGAAACAAACATACACAACACTTACAAACTATATAATATTAGTGTAATAGTGTAACAAACAGCATCGTCTGTTACTTGTAATACAGGGTTTTGTCATTTTGTATGGGCACTATTTTAAGATCTGAAAAAGTGGTTTTTAGGGTTTCATAGTAAACAAGAAACCCATTATATAGTTTCGCAATATCTGTCTGTCTGTCCCTCTGCAGTTTCGCCCCCGCCGGCGGCCAGCCGGCGAAGTTCATCGAACTCACGCGGCTGTTTTGGATGGGCGAAAATTCGAAAATCATTTTCGATTTTTTTTATCTTATGTCATACACAGATTTGGATTACTTATATGGATAGGGGAATTAATTTACTATACGACATTTTTTAGGGTTCCATGCCCAAAGGGTAAAAACGGGACCCTATTACTAACTTCTTCAACGACTTCGCTGTCTGTCTGTCTGTCCGTCTGTCTGTCACCAGGCTGTATCTCAAGAACCGCGATAAGTAGACAGTTGAGATTTTCACAAGTTATGTATTTATTGACGACCTCCGTGGCGTAGTGGTCACCATGCTAGTCCGCCACCCAGAGGTCCTGGGTTCGATTCCCGGTCAGGGCAAGTTGGAAAATGGCCTTTTTCAAATTGTCCTGGGTCTTGGGTGTTTATCTATATATGTATTTGTTATAAAATATAGTATCATTGAGTTAGTATCCCATAACACAAGTCTCGAACTTACTTTGGGGCTAACTCAATCAGTGTAATTTGTCCCTATATATGTTGCCGCTATAACAACAAATACTTAAAACAAAATAAAATAAATATTTAAAAGGGGCTTCCATACAACAAACGCGATTTTTTATAGATAATGGTACAGAACCCTTAATGCGCGAATACGATTTGCACTTGGCTGGTTATTTTTCCAAAACCAATGAAAATTCAGCGTGTATATGTGTGTATTTTTGCAGAATCCACCATGGCAGACCCTTGGACAGTGCTGCCGCACGAACACGTCAAGTTTGCGGAGCACTTCTGCAACCTCGGCCCCGTCAACGGAGCCCTGACTGGGGAGCAGGCCAAGCGGTTCATGTTGCAGGTAAGTAGTCGCTCCGAATCAGAAGGGCAATTAAGACCATATACAAGGTCTACCAAATATACTGATATTATATATAATTTTTTAGCTTTCCATAAAAAGAAGCCAAGACTAAACAGTATAACCAACTTTTAAAGCAAACTGGGCACAAGATTATTAACAAAATCTCCAAAAAATATTACACCAGAGCAGGTCCACCTAAAGACTCCCTAATAGATCACGTAAGCACCAACTTAGATAAAGATAACTTCCATATGATTACAATCGATTCATCTCTCTCTGACCATAGACAGCTATATGTTGAAATAAAGAAAACAAAACCACCTCCAAAGGTACTTAATCAATACGAAGCTATCAATTACCAAAAATTATTTGAGGCAGCTGAAAAATCAAGACTACAAGAACCAAATGATGATTTTACAAAATTGGAAAAATTAATTAAACAATGTATAAAGGAAAGTACGGTTGTAAAGACCAAAGTTAATAATGAGCCACAAAAAGAATGGATAAACAAAAACATAATAGCATCAATCACTGAAAGAAACCAAATTTGGACAGAGTTAAAGAAGAATCCTGACAATGAAGTTTTAAAAAAGAAGTTCAACACTAAAAGAAACCAAGTTTTAACGATAATCCGGAAAGCAAAGAAGTCATATTACAAAAAAGAATTTGAAAAACACTCTAAAAAGCCTAAAAAAGTGTGGAATTTACTAAATACACTGACAAATAACAAGTCCATACAAAGGCGCGCTCCCTCTAAGCTTATTGTCGATTCGTTAGAAGTCTCCGATCCTAATGAGATATGCAAAATATTTAATAACTTTTACGCTAACGTAGGGTCATGTCTAGCTGAAGAAATTCCCATAGATTTTCATGTTAATTATACTCATGCACTACCCAAACCAACTTCACAAAATCCTCAAATTAATACCTGGGAACCATGTAACGAAAAGGAAATACTTGATATTATCAATAACCTTGATTCCAATAGTAGTGTTGGTCTAGACGGTATTAGTACCAAAGTTATTAAATGTGTAAAGGATCTAATAGTAAAACGACTAACAATATGCATTAACAAACTGTTACAAGATGGAGTATTTCCTGACTCACTCAAAATAGCCAAAGTGACACCTATTTATAAATCAGGACCAAAAACGGAGCCTGGAAATTATGGACCTATCTCTGTGCTGCCAATTCTATCAAAAATTCTCGAGAAAGTCTTGCATACACGGTTACTAAATTACCTAGATTCTATTAATTTCTTCTATGAACGACAATACGGGTTTCGATCTAAAAGTAATACACTATTGATCTCATTACTACAATAAAACAAAACATCGACAAAAAAAACATCGCACTAGGTGTATTTATTGATTTAAAAAAGGCTTTTGACACCGTTAGCCACAAATTGCTTTTAAAAAAGCTGGAGGTCATCGGTATAACTGGAAAAGCGCTAAACATATTCAAGTCTTACCTAACAAACAGACTGCAGATTGTTAAAACGGACAATAATTCTCAAAGTCCTCCGCTACCGATTGCCTATGGAGTCCCGCAAGGGTCAATACTGGGCCCACTACTGTTCTTAGTTTATATTAATAATATGCATGAACTAGGCCTAATCGGTAATGTCACTTTATATGCTGACGACACGTGCCTTTTTTACTTCGGTTCATCAATCCAAAGCTTAATTTCTCAAGCCCAAAACGACCTTAATATCCTTCAAGATTGGTTTCAGTATAATTTACTTACCATAAATGTCTCCAAAACTAGTTATATAATTTTTAAAGCTAAAAATAAACCAATACCCTCTTTTACACCTCTCAAAATAAATAACATACCTTTACAACAAAAAACCACTGAAAAGTATCTTGGCCTCCTCATGGATACCTATTTAACATAGAATAGTCACATAAAAAAATTAATAACTAAATTTGTATCACTCCTTGCCTCCTTCCGGTTAAATGTTCGATATATCCCACGTAAACTACTTTTTACCATCTACAATGCTCTAATAAAACCACACCTGTTATATCTTATTGAAGTTTGGGGAAGTGCTGCTAAAACAAAATTAGACAAATTACAAAGACTACAAAATAAAATAATAAAAATGCTATTTAACTATAATTTTCGGACACCAACTACTAAAATCTATCACGAAACTAAACTAATGACAATAAAACAATTATATACTTATAATACTTGCATTCTCATCCGCAAAATCATGAACAACAAAGTCCGTACTAACCTAAAGTTTACTAAGCAAAAACAAGTTGGGCGCACCTGCACTCGACGCGCGAGCTTCATCATTTTGTCTAAGACACGGACAAAACATTACTTGTGACATTACGGTCAATCGACGATAACATACGAAGGTGCGCGCCTTTTTAACAAGATACCCTCGGATATCAAAAATATTAACTCGTTCGATGTATTTAAGGCTCCTCCCTGCGCTAGCGACCTTGAAAACACAAAAAAATTAATTTCTCTTTCTGTAAGTGAGATTATTAGAAACCCTCGTACAACTTTTTAGCTAGTATCCTGAAGTTTCATTAGAACCTCGAAAGTCATTAAATGGCGCCACAAGGTAAAAACAAAAGACAGTCAGATGAAACAAACTGCATTCTACAGCCAAAGAGTTATATTTTCAAATGTTGCAATAAATTTTTAAATATTGTTTATGTAAGTGGCCAGTTCCGGAAACTTTCAGTGCGCCCTATGTAGGTTTACACCATTATTCGGCCAAATCCAGTTGATATTTTCAGATGAGACAGTGGCATATTAATAGATGTGAACTTGATTTGTTCGGATAATGGTTTAAACCTAGTAACAAAGTTAGTCTGCGTTTTGTAACCAGACTGTATATATCTATCACCTTATTCATAAAAATATTGCCTGATACTGCCCTAGGCTCTGTCTGCCCCATCAGGGATATAGACGTGAAAATATATCTGTGTCTGTATTAATAAAAGACCTCACAATAAAAGCTAGAATTTTTTTTTAAACAAATAACTATTTTTGTTTCCAGTCACAGCTGCCGCCGCCGGTCCTCGGCCAGATCTGGTCTCTGGCCGACACCAACTCTGACGGGAAGCTGGATCTCAGAGAGTTCTCCATCGCTTGCAAGGTAAATATAAGGTCCAACAAAAACTGCCTCCGTAGTGTAGTGGTTAGAACGTTCGGTTCATACCCGGAGGTCGCGGGTTCGATTCCCGGCGGGGGCAACAACTTTCTGTTTTTGTCCTACTTTGGTTAGCACATTGTAGGCTGATCACCTGATTGTCTGATAAGTAAGATGATCCGTGCTTCGGAGGGCACGTTAAGCCGTCAGTCCCGGTCACTGTCTTTAACATTGGTCGTTACCTAAAACCATGTCAGAGGCCTTTAAGGCGGTTTAAAAACTCTGACACTAGTGTTAGTCACTAACATACACGATAAGAAGAAGAAGAAGGTCCAACAAAATATACTGAAACTATTTTAAGTGTGAATTCAGTCCGTGATAGTGAACAACTTTCCCTAAGAAACATATGTCGTAATATGAAAAATCATTTTCGGCTTTCCATACCAACTCGGATCAGCTGATCGGTCAACTTGTATGGGAGGCCAAAAACTACTTTTTATATTTCGATGCGTGTTTCTTGGGGAAAGTTGTTCAGTATCATAATGTATAATAAGTAATGGATCTCCCATGCTGGTCTGGGAGAAATAAAAAAAACTTAGAATATACCAGCTGCTTCTCTTCCCACGCAGATCGTTAAAGTTAAAGCCGATCGAGGGAATGGGCAAAAATGCAAATCATGTTAACAGGCGATGCGGCTAGCAACCCATCACTGTATTGATTGCTTTTCCATCTTCTCGCCCACCTTGACGCTAAAAGTGGCTTTTGGGTCTTGCGGCCCTGGGCTCTGCATAGAACCGCAAGACCCAAAATGCTCTGTGTGCCCCATTAGGGATAAAGACGTGATAGTATGTATGTAAGTAATGGATTAAATAAGGCGTTTTCTATTTTAAAAAAATTAGTTTCTACACGTGACATAGATGCCGCAGCAATCACATAAATAGATCTGTCAATGTCAATCACAGAGTACATTACATATACTGATGTCTATCGATCATATAAAATATTCACGGTGAGAGTTTGTCTATTGTTTAAAATATATTATAGTTTGAAAATATGTATTTTTTAATTAAATTATAGTAAAATACAAGATTGGTTAATGAATTACAAATTTATTAAAAATATTGAATCAATCGGCCTCTTTCTTTTTTTAACAGAACGATTTAAAACTATTTTGCGCCATCTATTGACAATGGTCAATGTTTTTAACCTCTTTTTTTTCGCTGGAAAACGCCTCGTTCACCCTTAAAATAGTTTCAGTATATTTTGTTAGACCTTATATACTCAATATTCAATCATTATTTGCTTCCTTAATGTACATACAGGTCTTTGATTATAAAATAGGATCAATTAAGGACCCTGACGGGCGCTGCAATGACAGAAGAGATATTTAAAAAAGGAATGGGTAAATTAATGTTATCATCAGGTCTTTTTGTCTCCACTGCAAGAGCACGACCCTCTCTGTACTACCAGAGCCATACTTGACCAGAGCAGCCAGAGGACTTGGCCTATACTCTCCACGCTGGCCAGACGGGTTGGAAAGGTCCTATTGTATTCCCTAAGTCGCCTTCTACGACTTGGAGTGGTTCTATTCTAGTCTGCCGGAAACCACGCGATGGCTACTAAATTAATGTATTGTCATGTAAATACTCTGGTTGTATCTTTATTGTACTGTGTAACTCTAACTTAAGAGGGCGCCGAGCGACCGCAGCGCCCCCCACCGCGTTTTATTACATTTCTCAATATATAACCAACTTAATGTACTCGTAGGCTTCACTCCCCGTGGAAATTCCGGGATAAAGAGTACCCTTTGTCCTTCCCCAAGTCTCAAACTATATCCATACCAAATTTCATCCAAATCGGTTCAGTAGTTTAAGCGTGAAGAGGTAACAAACAAACAAATAAATATACAAACTCACTTTAGCATTTATTATTCACATTAGTAGGATATATCAAAAAATTCCGACTGACAATCTGTGATTATTATTAAGGTATGTATTGCTAAAACATTAATTATTATATTTTTATTTCGCTGTAGTTATTATCGACTTAACCGCCAAAAGTGGCCACTTTTGGCCAAATATTGTCTATATGTTGAGAAATGTCATAAAACACGATTGGGGGCGCTGCGGTCTCTCGGCGCCCTCTTAACTTGGTGTAAGGTTATGTGTGTGGTCAACGATACCAAAAGGTTCTTTTTATTTAATTAATTGCACTTAAAATCTTAAGATTATAGTACAAAAGGTATAACTTAATGCTAAGCATTGTCTACCAGTTTACCTTTGTACGTAGCAGAGAAGATGGTAGATGGGGTGCAAATTTAATAAGTGTATCGAAATAAATATGAGAGAAATGGAGGCAGTTGGAGGAGGCCTTTGCCAACCTATGGCATACAGACAGAGGAGGCGATGATAGTGTATAAGTGTTAGATTTAAGTTTGAAATGTAAAAATGTCTGAATAAAGGCTATTATTATTATTATCGAAATAAATAAATTAGAGTATACTTAATTACATAAATAAATGGTAACAATATAAAATTATATTGTTTCAGATCATCAACTTAAAACTCCACGGCATCGAAATACCGAAAGTGTTACCGCCATCGCTTTTGGCTTCACTCAGTCCAGCTGGTAATATAAACATTTTGTTCACACATAGCAGGACACTCGGCCAGACACAATAGAAATAACAATTGAATTATGTCCACAGCCGTAAGTGTCCTGCAATGTGTTAACAAGTTCATATGTTATAGGCTAATTAAAAAAAATCCTTGACGACTCTATCTAGTCATAAGTGTTGTAACTACATAATATACTAGAGGCAGCGCGCGGCTTCGCCCGCTTTAACCACACGTGTGAAGTCGCGGGCGTGATGCAATATAGCCTATAGCCTTCCTCGATAAACGACCTATCTAATACCGAAAGATTTTTTTAAATTGGACCAGTGGTTCCTGATATTAGCGCGTTCAAACAAACAAACTCTTCAGCTTTATATATAAGTATAAGTATGGATTGATATCGTAGCGCCATCTATTATTTATTTAAACGACTAAACCGATTTTCATTAAACATAGCTGAGAACCATCGCAAGGAAAATTGCTTTTACAACAAAAAAAAAACGCATAGAAATTGGTCCTTTCGTTCGAGCGCTACAATGCCACAGACAGATATTAGCATCAAACTTATAACACCTTTTTTTTGTCGGAGGTTAAATTAAAACCAGTAACCTCGTCAAACCAGGTTAGGTAGCGGACCCCGGGCTCTGAAGCGTTACCGCTGAGGATGCAACCGGGAATACGGGAGGATGGTGATTATGATAGTATCACTTGTACTAGATGTCAACTTAATTTAGACGGATAATGGTTTAAACTTAGTCCGAGTTTTAACACGAATTAAGTCTAACTAAATGTACTGACAATATTTTATTTCCAGCACCACAAAAGCAGTTCACCCCGCCAGCGAAGCCGCCAATTCCCCCCATGCCATCGATGCCCCCCTCCATCCCCTCCATGCCAGCCGCTATCCCCCCTCTCTCCTCCCAACCCCTCATATCTGGGCTATCGTCTCAACCCCAAAACAACCAATCCTTACTCGGCGACTTTGACGCCCCAACCCAATCGATGCAACCCATGTCAGCCACTCCTTTGGTCGCCCCTACCAAACCCGTACCAGATCTTATCTCCGGGGTCAAACCTCTAACTCAACCGATAACATCTCAACCGTTAATCGATAGTCAACCTTTAATGAGTCAACCAATGATTCCAACTCAGCCTATGTCAACTGCGCCGTTAATGGCAGCTCAGCCTATGATTCCGCCTACTCAACCAATTATGCCGGCAACTCAACCAATTATTCCACCGACTCAACCGATTATTCCTCCAACTCAACCAATTATTCCGCCAATTCAACCAATTATTCCTCCAACCCTACCAATTATTCCTCCAACTCAGCCAATTATTCCCGCTCAGCCTATAATGTCTCAGCCGCTCGTCGGCCCGACTCCGCTGGTCCCTACATCCCCACCACAGCCCATGATGGGGGGCACAACAGTAGCATCCCTGATCAGCAGTCCGCCGCAGCCTGTGACGTCACTGGCGGGTCCATTGCCTCAACCCGTCACGTCTACACCTATTACGGCGGTGAAGGACCCCCTTTCCAAGCCTAGTAAGTTATTGTCACGTTTAAATATCTACTCTGATTTCCTTACATAATAGTAAAATAATAAAAGGGGGGGGGGATCTGTAACACGGTATTTTAATCAATTGTTTTTATTATTATTATCAATAAGTAACATAATCCGAAACCGAAAACAAAATCTGCCTAAAAAATAAGTAAGTTATAAGCAGAGATCGGATATTTCAGTGCATATTTTTTCGATACCGTGATTTTAAAATCATGAATTAATTTTGGATTTTACAAAAATAATAAACAGTCCGGTACAAATTATTGATTTGAAGAATATTATTCCTAATTTAGAGTTTCTTACTAAAATTATGTCTAATTAAAATGTTCTTCAAATCAATAATTATTTGTACCTGACTGTTTATTATTTCTGTAAACCCATGGGTCCTGGGTCTTGAATGTTTATCTATATATGTATTCGTAATAAAATATAGTATCGTTGAGTTAGTATCCCATAACACAAGTCTCGAACTTACTTTGGGGCTAGCTCAATCAGTATAATTTGTCCCTATATATTTATATTTAAGCCTTGGACATAACATTAGTATGTACTCTGCTTTAGCTTCAGTGGTGACCTCCCCCATCGACGTACCTATGGGGGTAGTGAGTCCCCCACCGGTGGAGTGGGGCATCCCACAGCCGCAGAAACTCAAGTGAGTATTTTATCATTGCTATTCAACGAGAATACACAGCCAGTGTTCTTGGCACCAGGCCTCAGGGACAAAACCGACTTTAAAAGAGGAGGAGGTTATTAATTAGAATGTATTTTTAACCTCTCCAACCCGTCTGGCCAGCGTGGAGAGTGTAGGCAAAGTCCTTTGGCTGCACTGGTCAAGTATGGCTCTGGTAGTACAGAGAGGGTCGTGCTCCTGCAGTGGAGACAAAAAGGCCTGGTGATGATGATGACTTAACCTATGTTCCCCGACTGGACCAATTTAAAAAAAATCTTTTTTTTTTGTTTATCGAAATCGGTAGCGTAATTTGGTGTTAAAGTCCGGTTTTAGTTTCGTAAAATTACATTAACATAAAAAATTAAAAATAAATTTATTTTGTTTGTCTTTTTATCTTTTTACAAAAGGAGGGTAGAAACGTTTTTTTGTATTATACTAGTGGTTCTGTGAATAGTAGAGCTCGCGAGTCTTCTTCTTTTTCCATACCTATTCCCTAAGTAGGCTTTGTATGTCTGTCTTTGAAAAAAAAAGTTTTTCAATTTTTTTTTTTGTCTTTTTTTAAATTCCCAGATACACCCAACTGTTCAACGCTACAGACAGAGCTAAGACGGGCTCCGTGTCGGGGGCCCAAGCGCGCTCCATCATGCTGCAGTCGCGGCTGCCGCAGCAGGCGCTCGCGCAGATCTGGGCCATGGCGGACCTGGACTCAGATGGGAAACTGGGTAAGCTTGTAATGATAAGGTATGCAGACAAATAGCATGAAATGAGGCCAGTTTGCCACATTCTCCCCCTTTATATCTCCCTAACTCCCTCTTTTTCTCTTTCTTTTCTACTGCCTAGCTCTCTTTTTAAAAAATATTGTAATTTTTTTCACAGGTTGTGAAGAGTTCGTCTTAGCAATGTATCTGTGTGAGAAAGCTACCCAGGGCGAGCCTGTGCCGGCCAAGCTGCCGCCGGAATTGATCCCGCCCACTTTCCGGTAAGATTACCATCTCTTAAACTTTCGAAGAGTTCGTGCTAGCGATGTATCTGTGTAAGAAAACTACCCAGTGCGAGCCTGTGCCGGCCCAGCTGGCCCCGGAATTGATCCTGCCCACTTTCCGGTAAGATTACCAATTCTTGAACACCCAAATAGTTCGTACTAGCGATGTATCTGTGTGAAAAAGCTACCCAGGGTGAGCCAGTCCCCGCAAAGCTGCCTCCGGAATTGATCCCGACCACTTTCCGGTAAGATTACCACCTTTTAAACATCCGAAGGTTCAAGCTAGCGATGTATCTGTGTGAGAAATAGACATGGGTAATCTCGACTCCGAGGTGCGTTTCGGCTCACCTAATCTGAATCCTCATTCGGTACCGACTTATCTTATTGATTCCTACTCCCTTACCGACTCCGGCTCCATGATCTGCTAAGTCTCGCTATCGGATCTTGGATCGAAAGAATACACACGTCCGTTTTGGTACCGGTTTCAATATATATTGAAACCGATACCGGGCTCTGTCTGTAGCTGTATTGGAGCAAACAATGTAACAAATATCTGTCTTGTTCTTATTTATAGAAAAAACATTCGCATCTTATTCTATCATAATATCATTTGCCGTTAGTTGGCGGCGCACGATGAATAACCGAAGCCTCCGTCCGATTCCTTCCGAGTCCCGAGTATTTCCGATCTCGACACCCGTGACGCGGTTGAGCCGAAACGAATGACTAGCGGATCGCGAGCGACGCGAGCCGAAGAGCGCCGTTGAGCTGGCGGGAGGCAGGACTAAGTATCTACGACGGGGATCAAATAACTCGCGAGAGTCGGTAACATTTGCTGGGAGCTGATTGGGTTATCGGCTCCTGTTCAGTATTCGGCTCATTCGAATCTTCTAGTCCGGAGTTACCCATGTCTAGTGAGAAAGCTACCCAGGGCGAGGATGTACCGGCCAAGCTGTCGCCGGAATTTATCCTGCCAACTTTCCGGTAAGATAACCACCTCTTAAACATCCAAAGAGTTCGTTATAGCGATGTATCTGTGTGAAAAAACTACCCAGGGCGAGCCTGTGCCGGCTAAGATGCCTCCGGAATCAGACCCTTATACTTTCCGGTAAGATTACCGCCTCTTAAACACCCGAGAGTTCGTGCTAGCGATGTATTATGATATTAATTATACTAAATAGTTCCTCCGCCCAGTACTAGATAGCGTTATATATAAATAAATATATAGAAACAAATTACACTGATTGAGCTAGCCCCAAAGTGAGTTCGAGACTTGTGCTATGGGATACTAACTCAACGATACTATATTTTATAAATACATGTATAGATAAACATCCAAGACACAGGACAGTTTGAAAAAGGCCATTTTCCAACTTTCCCTGACCGGGGATCGAACCCGGCACTTCTGGGTAGCGGACTAATATTATGGTGACTACTACGCCACGGAGGTCGTCAAATTGATCCCACCCACTTTCCGGTAAGATTACCACTTCTTAAACATGCCAACAGTTTGTGCTAGCGATGTATTGTGATATTAATTCTACTAAATATTTCCTCCGCCCATTACTAGATGGCGCTATACATATATGAAACTTTTGGACGTCGGGGTTTTTTTTAATTTGCCTGACAAATAAACTTGTTAATAGATTCAGGTGTTACTTTGCGGAAGTCAAAGTTACGTACTATGTGATTTGAATCACTTTGTGTGATTCCGCCACCAGTTAGTTCATGCAAACTATTGCTGGCCGGGGCCCACCCACTACCGTCAGTCCCAGCATACCTGCCCCCAGCAGCCCGTGTGCACCCGCCGCCAACAGTTCGCTCCCATAATTCTGCATCCGCTGCGGCTGCAGCAGCATCGGATGTCGTATACGCGACCGCGACTCTAACTGGTGGCGGAATCACACAAAGTAATTTAAATCACATAGTAAATAATCTTGTTTCAGTCGCGAATCGGTGACCTCCGTGACGAGTCCTACGTCATACGAGGACCGGCGCCGGGAGAACATGGCGCGCGGGCAGGCCGAGCTGGAGAGGCGCCGGTCACAGCTGGCCGACGCCAGGATGAAGGAGAAGGTGAGGACAATCTCACTTGTGATGTGAAATTACACTTATGATGACGAAGTTCCGCTTATGAAGACGATAATCCCACTTCTGTTGACGATAATCCTACTTATGCTGACGAAAATCCCCCTTATGATGTCGACAATGTCATGTCATACTAAGACCGATGTCAGGAGATCATGGCGCGCGGGCAGGCCGAGCTCGAGAGGCGCCGGTCACAGATGGCCGACGCCAGTATGAAGGAGAAGGTGAGGACAATCTCACACTTCTGATGTGAACTCACACTAACGATGATGTAAATCCTGCTTATGATGACGATAATACCACTTATGACGATAATCTAACTTATGACGATGATAATCCCACTTATGATGACGATAATCCCACTTATGATGACGATAATCCCACTTATGATGACGATAATCCCACTTCTGTTGCGATAATCCCACTTATGTTGACGATAATACTACTTCTGATGACGATAATGCCATGTCATACTAATTCCGTCGTCAAAAGAAGATGGCGCACGGGCAAGCGGAGTTAGAGAGATGACGGTCACGGAAATTACGAGAATGCTCATGACAAGGTCCTCTATCCGGCTTTTTCGGAAAGTGGACCCTGGGCTTCACAACTGAGAATACGCTGAGATGAGAGAAAGATGTCGATAATCTCACTTATGATGACGATAATGCCATGTCATACGAGAACCGCCGCCGAGAGAACATGGCGCGCGGGATGGCCGAGCTCGAGACGCCGGTCACAGAAGGCCGACGCCAGGATGAAGGAGAAGGTGATAGATGAAGAGCTAGCTACGGAAATAGTACACAATTTATAGAGCAACGAAATCCCTCTTGTTAGTATGCCATATATTTCATTCAAATATAACAACAGGCGTTTTATTTGGGGTGACATCCATGGTGCAGGAAAAAGTACCAAAGTCGTCTCATTTATAGAGGTACCTAGTACAGTAGTGGCTCCTATTTTGGTTATAATGTCAGTCTACTTCATCTAGGCACGTATTAACTGTGGGTCCCGAACGCCATCTAGCGTTTGACCATCAAATTACCCAAGGATTGGTTCTGGTCTACCCTTTGGAGGTCAAACGGCAGTCCCTCTGTGTAAAAACCAGTAACCTCTTCAGTCACCAAGGTTAGGTAGCGGACCCCGGGCTCTGAAGCGTTACTGCTGAGGATGCAACCGGGAATACGGGAGGATGATGGAAGGTCAGTCTACTTCATCTGGGCGGTTAGTTCAGTGTACAGGACACCTGTGTGGGCTAGAGAGTTAGTTTAAAGTAATGTGGGTTCACAATGAAGCTTCTCATAGATCAGTGAGGAGGGGCGCTGACCTTACCGTCATAAATAAATAATGTCCATCTACCTTAATTCCGATATAGGTATATACAATTATTTCACCAATTTAATAATAATATTTTATCTTTTTTTGCAATCCAGGAAGCAGAGGTAAATTGGACTGTAAAATTTAAATAGCCATTTCTCATTTTCAGCTATGTTTCTTTTTCCTTGTTGTCGTGAAACAACTCTTTGAAAATTGTTTAATGCCCTTTTTATAAAATTCTGATTTTATTTATTTTTTGATGTCAAACAAATTGATTGGTTTTCTTCTTCTTTTTATTGCCGATTATTTTATTAAAATCATTTTGACCCACTTCCCGGTTTCCGATTGAGCTGAAATTTTGCACGCATACGTATATCGCGTGACAATGCAATATTATGATGACATGGAGCTGATCTGATGATGGAGCCGGAAGGTGGTCATGGCATCTATGCGATAAAACAACATAACCTTAGCGAGTTTGGGCTCGATTGATTCGTAATGATCTTCTTATCGTGTGTGTTAGTGACTAACACTAGTGTCAGAGTTTTTTAAACCGCCTTAAAGGCCTCTGACATGGTTTTAGGTAACGACCAATGTCAAAGACAGTGACCGGGACAGACGGCTTAACGTACCCTTCGAAGCACGGATCATCTTACTTCTCAGATAATCAAGTGATCAGCCTGCAATGTCCTGACCAAACTAGGACAACAACACAAAGTCGTTGCCCCCGCCGGGAATCGAACCCGCGGCCTCCAGTACATAATGATGAGTTATACTTTTAGGTCATTGGTATAGATAAAACCTTATATTAAAAATATTTTTTTAAAATCATTTTTCTATGTAGGCTGAACGCGAAAGGAAAGAGAGGGAAGAAGCAGAGAAAAGGGAGAAAGCGAGGTTAGAGGCGCAGAAGAGAGAGCAGGAGGAGATGATGCGGAAACAGAAGGAAGAACAGGTAAATATACAGGGTGTAAGAAAATATACTAAAAATATTTAATCTTACTCGTAATCATATTTAATACTAGCCGAAGCCCGCGACTTCGTTCGCGTGGACTTTATGTCTCTGGAAAATGCTCATCAGGCTGAACAACTTTTACTAAGGCGACATTTTTATGTCTCTTATAGTTTAGCTGGACCGTTATGGTTCTGCATCAGGCGTTCTATTTTCCAAAATCATTTATACCCTATATGTTGCCCAGGTTTAAGAGCTATATAACAAAAAAAAGTTTCATTCGAATCCGTTTAGTATTTTCGGAGATTAGCGTGTACAAACAGACATACAGACAAACAGACAGACATTTTTTTTTTAATTTTTACTCTATTACTATGTCTCCATCGCCCCCAATATTTTTTTGGAAATATATTTAATGTACAGACACACTTTTTTTACTGTTTTATTATATGTACAGATTAATCCTGGATCTTGGATGTTTATTTCTATATGTATTTGTTATAAAACATAGTATCGTTGAGTTAGTATCCCATAACACAACTCTTGAACTTAGGGGCTCGCTCTGTATAATTTGTCCCTATATATTTACTTATTTTTAATTTTTTCAAGGCTGAAGTCCTTGATACTAAACAACTTTCCCCAAGAAACATATATCAAAATATGAAAAATAATTTTCGGACTCCCATAAAGTTGACCGATCAGCTGAACATATTTGTATGGAAAGCATATTTCCTTACGGAAAGTAGTTTATTGTTACAATATTTATAAAAAACTTCTTCGTTGTGCAATGAACATTATTGTTAGACTCAATTGGCACCAATTAAAATAGAGACGGAGAGAGAGATAGAGTGAGAGAAAGAAAGTGAGAACGGAAGCGCAAAAGTTACTAAGGATGAGGACTAGAAAATGTCTTATTAGCTTAGGCTTATTAGCTTATTAAAAGGTATGGTATACGTATTTTTTAGGGTTCCGTGCCCAAAAGGTAAAAACGGGACCCTATTACTAAGACTTCGCTGTCTGTCCGTCGGTCCGTCTGTCTGTCACCAGGCTGTATCTCAAGAACCGCGATAGCTAGACAGTTGAAATTTTCACAAATTATGTATTTCTGTTGCCGCTATAACAACAAATACTAAAAACAAAATAAAATAAATATTTAAGGGGGGCTCCCATACAACAAACGCGATTTAATGATGGTACGGAACCCTTAGTGCGCGAATCCGATTCGCACTTGGCCGGTTATTTCTATTTTATGCGAAGCAAAGTTTTGGAGTTGGGTGTTTTACGTCATCGGTTTAAAATCGTAGCTGATCGTGACGTCACGTGATTTTTTTTACCCAGTCCACCTCCCTATTGTTTAAAGAATGATGTGTTTTATTTTGAATACAGGAGAAACGCGAAGCCGCCAGGAAAGAGATGGAAAGACAGTGCCAGTTGGAGTGGGAGAAGAAGAGGTAAGTTTTATTCACAAAATATACTTAATTAATTAATTAATTAGTTAATTAATTCTTTTTAAATATTTAGTTTTTATGTTTAGGTTTATTATAATTAGATAATAAGGTTAGGTTTTTTTTTAATTTATTTCTTTAGTTACTAATTCTTAGGTTAATTAATTTTATAACGTTACACCCCCTTTCATAAGTGGTTTCCGGCAGAGTAGAATAGGGACACTCCAAGTCCTCCCGTGGATGTTGTAGAAGGCGACTTAGGGAATACAAGCTGAACAAAGCTTATAAACATTGATGAGACCTCTCCAACTATCTGGCCAGCGAGGAAAGTGTAGGCCGGGTCCTCTAGCTGCTCTGGCCAAGTACGGCTCTGGTAGTACAGAGAGGGTTGTGCTCCTGCAGTGGAGACAAAAAGACCTGGTGATGATGATGATGATGATGTTTTGTCTCGTTCTTTCAATGTCAAATATTAAAAAGAGGGAAGGAACGAAACATGTTCGAACTAAAATGGGGTTTAGCAGACGTTTTAAAATGGACTAGATCCGGAATGAGTATATTAGAGGGAGTCTAAAAGTGGCGCTAATAGTCGACAAATTAAATTTTATTAAAAAGCCATCGCCTGACCTGGTATTTATTAAGCTATTGCATAGCTTCTATCGCGGGCCTTGAGCGCGGGGACCGAATCCAGAAATTCCGTAACGAAAAAACCTCACGCTCTCCACACTCCGCCTACCATGTAGGTTGCCGCTTCGTCTCCGTCGTCCGTTTGCGACGTTGCCGTCCTTCCTTGTTTGCAATAGCTTTACCGCGGCAGTCCCCGAGTGCCACACGTCTTTTTTTTTTATTTATTTATTGTAAGACTAAATACAACGGTTTTTTTACCAATTACAGTATCTAGAGAATTTATAGCTAAATATAACTAAATGTACTTACAGTTAAAACTTGTATGTCGACTTGTGTGTAATAAATATTATATATGTTACCGGAAATGTGTGTAATCCGTCATTGTATACAATTCCTTGGAAATGTATATAATTCCTAAAACCGCCCGGAAATGTGTGAATTATATATACATTTCCTAAGTAGCTGTCGGAAACGTAATAAACGCTTTATCAAATTGGTACCGAGAACGGTATCATCATAACGAACCTACCCTACGGCCACGTAATGAGAAGGGATGCCGAACACCTTTTGGTACAAACATTATTGTGTAATGTCCATTTGTATTTGTGTTGTATTCATCTGTTTGTGCCAAATAAACATATTTCATTTCATTTCATTTCACCTGGCAAAAAAAATGATCGACTTGAAAGTAGACGGGTATAGAGGAAGAGGAAGGCCGAGAAAGACGTGGGAAGAATGCGTAAGATTGGATATGGGGGAACGGGGGGTCAGTACAGAGACGGCAAAGGATAGAAGGTTATGGAGGGAGTTGACATACAGAGCCGACCCCAAATAGGGAAAAGGCAAGGAAGAAGAAGAAAGAAAGGTTTAGCAGACGTTTGTTTATTTTTATGAATATGATGGTTAATCTCTAATGACACAGACAGGGAATTTTGGGTTTTGCTACTCTAAGCAATTTAGTCTCTTTTCAAAATTTAACATTGAAAGAATGATACAAAACATTTTTTTGAGGTTATACTTCTTTTGGCGCGATTGGGAAAAATGATGAGAGTGAATTTTTACGATGCGCGCGCACACTGACAGAAAAAAAAGTATGAAGTTAGCCCACGATCTGGCTTTACTGTATCTATGTTCACGCCAAAGAAGTATGACTCCTAACGCGTGTACATAAGTACACGCAATCTTTTTTCTTTTTTGTACCCTTTACTGTACCATCCCATGCTGGTCTGGGAGAAATGAAAAAACTTAGAATGTACCAGCTGCTTCTCTTCCCGCGCAGATCGTAAAAGCCGATCGAGGGAATGGGCAAAAATGCGAATCATGTTAACAGGCGATGCGGCTAGCAACCCATCACTGTATTGATTGCTTTTCCATCTTCTCGCCCACCATGACGCTAAAAGTGGCTTTTGGGTCTTGGGCTCCGCATAGAACCGCAAGACCCAAAATGCTCTGTCTGCCCCATTAGGGATAAAGACGTGATAGTATGTATGTATGTTTACTGTCCCACTGCTGGGCAAAGGTCTCCCATTTATCTCTATCCAGAGCTGCTTCTGACCAATCACGCAAAACATAATCCGTCTTAGTATAAAACGCAGACTAACTTTGTTACTAGGTTTAAACCATTATCCGACGAAATAAAGCTGACATCTAGAAATAAGCCACTGTCACATCTGAAAATGTCAACTTGATTTGGTCGGATAATGGTTTAAACCTAGTAACAAAGTTAGTCTACGTTTTATAATGGGACGAAATATCTTATACCTTTAAACGAGCAATTCTTGTATATTTATTTATTTATATATTTATAAATTTCTGTGATCTCGAAAACGGCTCTAACGATTTCGCTGAAAATTGGTATATAGGGGTTTTTGGGGATAAACAATCGATCTAGATTAGTCTTATGTTTGGAAAAACGCGTGTTTTCGAGTTTTCATACGTTTTTCTTTCAACGCTGAATATGGTCGCTAATTTTGTCGCGCCGGCCGCCATCCGCTTAGCTCAGCTGTTAAGGATGCTGACCGCTAGAAAGAGTGTTACGGGTTCGAATCCCACTCGGTGACTTACTTTTGTTTTTTTTTTTATGTTTAAGTTTATATATAAATTTTATTATTTACTGTTTTTAGACAAGTTAAAAAAATTTAGTTAATGTTTGAGATGTAACCGACCGAGCAAAGCTCGGTCACTGTTTACTAAAATAAGTTTAATTAACGTTTATATTTTTTTATGAAAAAGGGAGTAATACTATAGTATGTATGTATAAATCAATATCTCCTCATCAGGACACGCGAACTGGAAGCGATGCGCACCGAAGAACAATCCAAAGTGCTCAGCCTCAAAGCGAAGAGCCAAGCTCTCACCGCAGAGCTGAACACCGTCACCGTGAGAGCCGGGAACCTGGCCAAAGACATCCGGGAGACCAGGACTGCGGTGGCGGCTGCAAAGTGTACCATCGATGGCATGAGGTGAGAGCTTCTACTCGGAAGAATAAGCAGGCTCTCAGTTAGCTGAACACCGTCGTTAAGAGGCATAGGCGTTTCTGGAGGGGGGGAGGCGGTTCATATACATAAAACACTGGTATAATATGGCTGACATTGACAGATCACTGACAGTATCAGATTACTAGAATGGGGTAAGGTTTTTAGAAATATCGATAATATTGTTGACATTGACAGCTCACTGACATTGACAGATATAACTGAAATGTCATATGCAGTGGTTCCGTACCCAAAGGGTAAAAACCGATAAGGCCGCCTTTTGACACCTGCTTTATGTATCAACTAGCCGAAGCCCGCGACTTCGTTCGCGCCGACGAAAAATGCATATCAGGCTGAACAACTTTTTCGGCGTCATTTTTATATTTCTTATAATTTAGCTGGACCATATGTTCTGCATCAGGTGTTCTATTTTCCAAAATCTATTATACCCTGTATGTTGCCCAGGCTTAACAGCTATACCTATATAACAGAAAAAGTTTCAGTCGAATCCGTCCAGTATTTCCAGAGCACAGACAGACAGACATTTATTTAAAATATCTTACTCTCTTACTATTTCTGCATCGCCCCAATTTTTTTTTGAAGTATATTCTATATAAAAATACTTATCTGTATTACACAATGCCACTCTGCCGGTTTCCGGCAGAGTAGAATAGGGTCACTTCAAGTCGTAAAAGGCGACTCTCCAACCCATCTGGCCAGCGAGGACAGTGTAGGCCAAGTCCTCTGGCTGCTCTGTCTAAGTATGGCTCTGGTAGTACGGAGAAGGTCGTGCTCCTGCGGTGGAGACAAAAAGACCACAAGTGGCATTAAAATATCTCGAGTTCCTCCGTGCTTCGGAAGGCACGTATAAGCCGTTGGTCCCGGCTGTCATCATTGTATGGCAGTCGTCAAGCTATGTCAGATGCCTTTAGGCATCCTGAAAAATCTGACACCAGTGTTGGCAACTTACACGAAAAAAAAAAGATTTAACTGAGTATATCTTCGTCTTCAGATCAGACCGTGACTCCAGCATGTCAGAGATGCAGCAGCTAAAAGCCAAGGTCAAGGAGTTGAACGCCAAGCAGATAGCCCTGAACAAGGAGAAGGCAGAATTGGACGCCAAGGTGAGATCCCCCTTTTTCTCAGTTTGCCGTGTGGTTTCCGGCAGAGTAGAATAGGGGTACTCCAAGTCCTCCCGTGGAAGTCGTAGAAGGCGACTTAGGGAATACAAGCTAACGATCTTATAGACATCATTGAGATCTCTCCAACCCGTCTGGCCAGCGAGGAGAGTGTAGGCGGAGACCTCTGGCTGCTCTGGCCAAATATGGCTCTGGTAGTACATAGAGGGTCGTGCAGTGAAGACAAAAAGACCTGTAAATAAATTAGTGTATGAAACGACACATAACTCGGTATTAACACACATGTGTATAATACACCTCATTATGCAACAGTCTCATAAACTACAATAATGTCAGCAGCTGAATGCGAAAGACAAGAAGCCAGTTGTGTTGTTTTGTAGCATGTATGTTTGTTCTAAGAAATATTCTTTGTTGTTTCAGGCCAAGGCTTCAGAGGGCGCGGGTGAGGACGGCAAACTGAACATGATGGAGGTCACCCTCAAACAGCTGCGAGATAAGGTAATTTTGATTAATAAAAAAATAGTTTTAGTTTTTACTTAGTTTTATTAATTTTATTGTAATAAAAAGATACACATAACAAATTGTCACCAAAGATACATAATTGTAGGCAACAACACAAAACATGTATATACAGCAGGTTTAAATTAAAAAACAGTTGAGAGCTTACTATAAAATTGATGGGTTATATGGTTTTCAATAAAGACACAGGCGAGATTAAACAGGATGGAATTTTATTGAGACACAGCAACTCGTATGGTACAACATGTCACGCACAGAGGGTCAAGCGGAAGTCCGGCCAGAGGGGCCACAGATAATCTATAAGAAAGAACTGTCACCTTGACATTGACATTATTTCCAAACGTCATTCAGACAATCTAATATTGACGATGTTTACATACAATTGATAAATCCAACAAAAATAAAATAAAATTGCTTGTAATTAAATTAAAATTTTATTTTTCCAAACCATCTAATTTTTTTAAGGCAAATTCAGTCCATGATACTGAACACCTTTCTCCAAAAAACATATATCGAATATGATAAATAATTTTGGCAAGTACAAGTTGACCGATCAGCTGATACGAGTTTGTATGGAAAGCCAAAAAATGTTTTTTTATATTTTTAAATGCCTAGATGTATGTAATTTCTCTGGAATTACAAAATTTTACCAAAATCTGAGATGTAATTTAAAAATAAAAGCTAGACCACGTTTGTATGAAAACGTCTATGGTAAGGGGACTCCTAACCAACCTTTCTGTCCCTTTAAGCAATAAGACAATTCATGACCCAACTGATTTTTATTCCGCAGATCGAAGCAACAAAAGCCATAGTGGAGACCAAAAAGAACGACCTGGATACCAACCAGCAAACACTAGCCTCTCTCAACGAGACCGTACAACAGCTGACTGAGAAGTGCGCCAAAGTGTGGGAGCTATATGAAGCGAAGCGAGCCGAGTATCAAGAGAGAAGGACCGCCCCGGCCGAGGCTTGGCAGAGCGGTAAGTTTAGTTCTTAGTTCCCAACACTGCCGATGGATGGCGTTGTACAATTCAGTTGATTTGAAAAACGCGCTATCAAAATTTGTTCGTTATGATAGGTTAGGATAATGTTAGGCCTCATAAATGAATTATCAACCACTGTCCGCTCTCAACGAGACCGTGCAACAGCTGACTGAAAAGTGCGCTAAAGTGTGGAAGCTTTATGAAGCGAAGCGAGCCGTATCAAGAAAGAAGGACTGGCAAAGCGGTAAGTTTAGTTCTTAGTTGAAAATACTGGCAAAATATGGCGTTGTACAGTTGAGTTAATTTGTAAAACGCGCTACCGAATGTTTTCGTTATGATAGGTTAGGATACTGTTAGGCCTCATAAATGAATCAGCAAACACTGTCCTCCTCAACGAGACCGTGCAAAAGCTGACGAGAGAAGGACCGCCCGGCCGAGGCTTGGCAGAGTGGTAAGTTTAGTTATTAGTTTCCAATACTGACAATAGATGGCGTTGCACACAGTTTGTAAAACGCGCTATAGATATTTTCTTCGTTTCTTTCGGTGGAGCAGTAAATCCTTTTCACCTTTTCCCCTTTGCTGGTTCGAGATTACAAGACTGTTGCTCATCTCATACATTGTTGGCCACTTACACACGTGCTTGTTACAGAGGCTGCTTGGGGCGCGTCTGAGTCAGCGTGGGGCGACGATGGCGCTGCTGCAGAGGAGGCGTGGGGCGACGCTGACACCACTACAGGTATCTTTCAACCACAAGTCTTATTTCGTCGGTGCCAAATGAAGGCACTTTATCTTATACCTTTAAACGAGCAATTCTTGTATATATATTTATTTCTGTCATCTCGAAAACGGCTCTAACAATTTCGCAGAAAATTTGTATATGGGGGTTTTCGGGGGTAAACAATCGATCTAGATTAGTTTTATGTTTGGGAAAACGCGTGTTTTTGTGTTTTCATGCGTTTTTCTTTCCACGTAGAATATGGTCGCTAATTTCGTCGCGCCGACCGCCTTTTTTTTGGCTCAGTGGTTAAGGATACCGACCGCTAGAAAGAGTGTTACGGGTTCGAACCCCACTCGGTGACTTACTTTTGTTTTTTTTTTTTTGTTTGTTTTATTATTAAGTTTATATATAATTTTTTATTTTGCATTGTTTTTAGACAAGTTTAAAAAAAATTAGTTAATGTTTAAGATGTAACCGAGCAAAGCTCGGTCGCCCAGGTACTACAAGTTGTAAATTTGTAACCTTGCCATATTCTCAGACGTACCGATATCGATTATACTGAACAACTTTCCCAAAGAGCAAAGGACGAAGAAAATAAACTTGCTTCCCATACAAACTCGGATCAGCTGATCGGCCAATTTGTAGCAGAAGCAATTTTGTTTGGATATACGGGGGAAGTTGGTTAGTATCATGATGATGATCTTCTTCTACTTATCGTGTGTGTTAGTGACTAACACTATTGTCAGAGTTTTTAAACCGCCTTAAAGGCCTCTGACATGGTTTTAGGTAAAGACCAATGTCAAAGACAGTGACCGGGACCGACGGCTTAACGTGCCCTCCGAAGCACGGATCATCTTATTTATCAGACAATCAGGTGATCAGCCTACAATGTCCTAACCAAACTAGGACAACAACACAAAGTCGTTGCCCCCGCTGGTAAATCGAACCCGCGACCTCCGGGTATGAGCCAAACGCTCCAACCATTACACCTCGGAGGCAGTTTGATGATGATGATGATGATGCTGATGCCCCGCAGCGACGGAGGCGGTGCCTGCGGCGGGCGCGGCGCGCTGGCGCTGCGTGTACGAGTTCACGGCGCGGAGCGTGGACGAGCTCAGCCTGCAGCCCGGCGATCTGGTACGTTAACACTTATACCAAAGATAATATAATTACTAACGTAACAGATACCCAACGCCATAGAAACGATTGGGGAGGCCCTAAGCACGCAAAACGGGAGTTGCGGAGCGGCCTCTCAGAGATGGCAGCACACACGACTAGCCAAAAAGGTGACGAAGAAAGTGTTGAATATACTTTTAAAAAATATATTGCATTACATATAAGTCTTATTTAAATAATTAGAGTACTACTTTATTCAAATAATAGTTATAAAAGATTTTTATGTTTTAATTTTTGCCTTAAAGCGCCATCTAGTTACAAGGAAAAGAAATAATAATGTTTATATGACGATGGGTAGGCATGCTTATACGGTGATCTTGCATTGGTTTTGGAGCCGAAGGCCACTTCATAGGCATCGTTAGTAAGACCTAATTAGCTAGTCGAAATAAAAATTCAGAAAAAAAAAATGTTGAATAAAACTCGAAAGCAAAATTGTGAGATCAATTAGTAGTACCGCCGCCAAACACTGCCCGCCGGCCGGCGGAGGTCATCGACATCCACGCAGCTGTTTTGGCCGGCATAACTATGTGGTCTCGATCGAAAATCATTTACGAAACTTTTTTATCTTATGACATACAGAAATTTGGATTACGTATATGGGTAGAGGAATTTATTTACTACACGACATTTTTTTTCCAAAACCTATGAAAAGTCAGCGTGTATAGATAAGAAAATATATGTATTTAAATACATATCTTTGACTTTCAAAAACTAAAACGTCATCTGCCTGTATTTTATACAAAATGCCATAGAAACTGTTTGTTTTGACGTTTAGAAAAAAGTATCTGATTTGATTTGTTGGAAAATGGCGTTAGTGAGATGATGCATTTCGCAGGTGAGCGATGCACCGGCGCCGAGGGGGGACGCGGAGCCTGGCTGGAGGTGGGGCACCGCCAGAGGTACGGCTTATATGACACTACTTTTATATTTATACTAGCCGAAGCCCGCGACTTAGTTCGCGTGGACTTTA
This sequence comes from Acrobasis consociella, assembly GCA_963555685.1. Lineage (NCBI taxonomy): Eukaryota > Metazoa > Arthropoda > Insecta > Lepidoptera > Pyralidae > Acrobasis > Acrobasis consociella. The sequence continues at coordinate 9,636,164 of OY743132.1, read as the reverse complement.
TGTCTCTGGAAAATGCTCATCATGCTGAACAAGTTTTACTAAGGCGGCATTTTTATATCTCTTTTGGTTAAGCTGTACCATTATGGTTCTGCATCAGGCGTTCCATTTTCCAAAATAATTTATACCCTATATGTTGCCCAGGTTTAATAGCTATATAACAAAAAAAGTTTCATTCGAATCCGTCCAGTATTTCCGGAGATTAGCGTGTACAAACAGACAAACAGACATACAGACAAACAGACAGACATTTTTTTTTACATTCTTACTCTATCACTACGTCTCCATCGCCCCCAATATTTTTTTTGGAAATATATTTAATGTACAGACACACTTTTTTTACTGTTTTATTATATGTATAGATGTATAGATATAGATGTTGACAATAATTTACTAATAATAAATAACTAACAATCTGCTGACAACTACAAACAAAAATCCTTTTTAATTATATTTTACCATTTAAATTTATAAAATAATTGCATGTCATAAAACTCGCTTGCCGTTCCACTTTTTGGTTGCGATACCCGACAGGGTTCATAGTGTACCTAATTTAAGACAGTGACTTTTAGTAGTTAGAACTGATGTACATTATGAAATGCAATAAATAATTTGAATTGAATTGAATTTAAATATAAAATTATACGATTCAAAAATTCTAATGTTTCTTCAGTAATTAGCCGAAACCCGCGACTTCGTTCGCGTGGACTTTGTCTTTGGAAAATGCTCATCAGTTTGAACAACTTTTACTAAAACGTCATTTTTAGGATTCCGTACCCAAAGGGTGAAAACGTGACCCTATTACTAAGACTTCGCTGTCTGTCCGTCTGTCCGTCTGTCTGTCACCAGGCTGTATCTCAAGAACCGCGATAGCTAGACAGATGAAATTTTCACAAATTATGTATTTCTATTGCAGCTATAACAACAAATACTAAAAACAAAATAAAATATATAATTAAGGGGGGCAAAAAACTTGATTTTTATAAATAATGGTACGGAACCCTTCGTGCGCGAGTCCGACTCGCACTTGGCGGGTTTTTTATATTTCTTATAGTTTAGCTGGACCATTATGGTTCTGCATCAGGTGTTACATTTTCCAAAATCATTTATACCCTATATGTTGCACGGATTTAATAGCTGTTTATCAAAAAAAGTCTTATTTGTCAACCGATTCTCGTAAAATTTTGGAACCAAAGGATAAAAACGGGACCCTATTACTAAGAATCCGCTCCGTCTGTCCGTCCGTCTGTCTATCTATCTGTCTTGTCTGTCACCAGGTTGTATCTCATGAACCGTGATAACCGCTTGGGCTCTCATACACCAAACGTGATTTTTTTATACATAATGGCAGGGAACCCTTCGTGCGTGAGTCCGACTCGCACTTGGCCGGTTTTAATAAGTATGTCTTGTTTGTAGGTCAGTCCGGTTGGTTCCCGGAGTCCTATGTCGAGGACATCAGCGCCTCAGCGGCGTACGCTGCAGAGGTCATTGAACCCATGGAGGTCAAGACACAGCTCGAAGGTAGGCTTGTAGGCTTTGAATCTTTAGGCTACACTGTTCCATACTCCATTTGGTTAGGTATTTAAATAAATGTTAACAATCTTGACATGTCTTTTTATTGAAATATACACTTTATAAATCAATTATTGTGCTTCTTCTTCTCGTGTGTGTTAGTGACTAATACTAATATAATTATTGTGCTAATCACAAAGTAATTATGTTATAAATTTTAAATTACATAATTAGTTTGTAATTTGCAAAGGTATTGATTTATAAAGTATATATTTCAATAAAAAGACATGTCAAGATTGTTAACATTTATTTAAATACCTAACCAAATGGAGTGTAGTTAGTCAAAACTATGGATCATCATAAAAAAATGATTAATTTTTTTTGACATATTAAGTATTTGTATCTGGTTTAACACAACGTGGAAGGGATATACCCGTAATAAATCCACGGGCTTATACTACAGTGTTTAAAATATAGCTTGATAAAAATGACAGTTTGATTGATGAAATTAGAACTACAGCAAAAAAACATTTAAAAAACCGGCACTTCCATACGAAACTGTACCGGAAACCGCCCGGGCAATTTGTATCGTTTTTTTTTTTAAGTTTTTGACCTTAATCCTAATTTCATTATACTATAGTGAGTATAGCCCGTGGTTTATGGTTTGGTTAAGTAAGATTTAGATTATAATTTAGTTTAATTGTAATCTATTGTCGACCTCCGTGGCGCAGTGGTCACCATGCTATTCCGCCACCCAGAGGTCCCGGGTTCGATTCCTGGTCAGGGCAAGTTGGAAAATGGCCTTTTTCAAGTTGTCCTGGGTCTTGGATGTTTATCTATATATGTATTTGTTATAAAATATAGTATCGTTGAGTTAGTATCCCATAACACAAGTCTCGAACTTACTTTGGGGCTAGCTCAATCAGTGTAATATGTCCCTATATATTTATTTATTCAATGACCACTAGGCCACGTCAATGACGCCGATGACGGGACACCCTGTATAAGATCTAACAAAATATAATGAAATGTATGTAATGTAAATATAATGTAAGGAGTGAATTCAGTCCGTGATTCTGAACAACTGTCCCCAAAGAACATATGTCGAAATATGTACAATTCTTTTTGACTTTCCATACAAACTAGTCAGCTGCTCGGTCGACTTGTATGGGAGGCCAAAAATTACTTTTCGCATTTCGCTATGTGTTCCTTGCGGAAAGTTGTTCACGGACTGAATTGGCCCATAAAATAGTTTCAGTATATTTTGTTAGACCTTATAAATGCCTCCATGCTGCCATGCTGGTCTGGGAGAAATAAAAAAAAACTTAGAATGTACCAGCTGCTTCTCTTCCCACGCAGATCGTAAAAGCCGATCGAGGGAATGGGCAAAAATGCAAATCATGTTAACAGGCGATGCGGCTAGCAACCCATCACTGTATTGATTGCTTTTCCATCTTCTCGCCCACCATGACGCTAAAAGTGGCTTTTGGGTCTTGCGGCCCTGGGCTCTGCATAGAGCCGCAAGACCCAAAATGCTCTGTCTGCCCCATTAGGGATAAAGACGTGATAGTATGTTATAAATGCCTTCTTTTTTTTCAGGCATAGCGGAGGTGCCCGAGGCTGAGATAGCGAATGACCTGGGAGGTGCTATGCCCGCAGTCGGTAAGAAAGAGACGGAAATAGCGCCTAAGTCCTCTTGAAAAATCGTAAAACATATAACATATCAAACCGCTGGGTATATAAAAAAAAAATTAAAAAATGGCGGCATAATATATCTTTCAAGTTTTTTTTTAATTCAAAGTCTTTATTTATTTAAATCAGATAATACAGGAATAAATATACAGAAAAATAACTTTCTAACGTTAGTACCTACTATAAGAAGTCCAGTATTTCTACAAACACAACAAACAGACAGACATTTCTAATTATATAGATTCTCTATTACTATTTCTCCATCGCCCCCAATATTTTTTTGCAAGTATATCTAATTTACAGACACTTTTTTTCCTGTTTTATTATATGTTTAAGCTTAGTTAATGAGGCGTTTTCTTTCAAAAAGAAATAAGTTGCGTAACATATGATAGATGCCGCAGCAATCACTTTAATCTTTCTGTCAATGTCTAAATTATATAAAATTTTCAGGGTGCTTGTTTGTCTTTGGAATATTTAATGTTTTAGAGGTAGGGGTAGGGGAAGAAATACTGGCACGGGCATGTAATGCGCCGAGAAGAAGACCACATGACTCGTAAAGTAATGGACATACAGGAGGGGAAGAGAGGAAGAGGACGCCCTCCTACTACCTGGAGTTGGACCATCTCTAACGATTTAAAGACGTTGGGTATAAGCCGAGAAATGACACAAAACCGCCAAGAATGGCGCAAAAGTATTAGGGGGGCCGATCACGTATATGGCAAGGAGAGAAGAAGATTTTTATTTTTTTGATTGTACAGTCAGCATCAGAGATACCTGTCTCCTCTATCTGCATCTCAAATTTTCTCTAATAATAAAAATGTATATTCAAAAAGACTTCATTAAAATCTCTCTAAATACAAATATTCATGTTGATACTATTTTCAGTTTATGAGAAAATTCAAGATGTAGGTGAAGGAGGGGTCAGGTATCTCTGATGCCGACTGTACATATGTATATTTTAATTTAATTATGGTAAAAAAAAGATTAGTTCATCAAAACAAATTTATTAAAAACGGCTTATTCTTTTTTGACAGAACGCCCTCATCGCGACATCTATTCTATCTACATAATCGTGTCATCCTCAACCTTGACATTGGCAAAATCATCGTTTTGGCTAAACGACGGAGCAAAAGAAAGAAAGAAAGAAAATGTTTGGATAAACTTTCCAATAAAGACCGTTGAGTTGGAGCTTGCTATTTTTTCGTCAAAAAGAGTAACATCCAAGTCACACTTTTTACCGAGTGTTTTTAACCTAATTTTTTTTCAATGCCTCATTACTTTTCACAGAAGGTGGTGACTTCTACATAGCAGCGTACCCATACGTCTCTGCGGAGCCCGGCGACCTGACCTTCGAAGCTGGGGAGAGGATCGAGGTCGTCAGGAGGGACGGGGACTGGTGGACGGGCAGGATCGGCATCAGGTGGGTTACAGACATAATACAATACAATACAATACAAAAAACTTTATTGCACCAAAAGAAATTTACAATTTTGGAACACTTATTAAATAGCAACATGTAGTGGGGTACAAGAGGCGGCCTTATCGCCGAAGCAATCTCTTACAGGCAACCATACATACATACATACATACCAGTGCGGAGCCTCCTTTGAAGCCCATTTTCATCGAGTTCTCTTAGGCTTTTAACTTCTTCTTATCGTGTGTGTTAGTGACTAACACTAGTGTCAGAATTTTGAAACCGCCTTAAAGGCCTCTGACATGGTTTTAGGTAACGACCAATGTCAAAGACAGTGACCGGGACCGACGGCTTAACGTGCCCTCCGAAGCACGGATCATCTTACTTATCAGACAATCAGGTGATCAGCCTGCAATGTCCTAACCAAACTAGGACAACAACACAAAGTCGTTGTCCCGGCCGGGAATTGAACCCGCGACCTCCGGGTATGAGCCAAACGCTCTAACCACTACACCACGGAGGCAGTTAGAGATTTTAAAATAAGGATTACATGATTGGATATTTGCAAAAATCTCAATAACCTTCATTTTCAAGCAAGGTCAAGCTTTTTGAGGAAGTGACGTCACCATGAAGATTTTTTGACGAAAGTTGGCAATTTCCACTTTCCGTACTGTACTGAAGTATCATTTTTGAAATGCGGTGTCACCTAAACGAATAGTTTTTCCATACAAAAAACCGTTCGTTTCGTGACTTCGAGTTTCAAACATGGCACCATTATATTGTATTGTCACTGTCACGACAGTAATTTAAACAGGAGACATTGACAGTTGACAGATGTCATTGTTTTTTTAGTGCAAGCATAAGAAAAATGTAAATTTTGATTGCTGCGTGTCGTCACTTCCAGTGTAATGTTTTCATTAAAAAATCCTGGTAACACATAGAATTTTATTATTCGAATTACTTTCTTAAAATTGTCTATATTTCCGATTAAGGCACCTATAACACTTTCATATTTTTAGGGTTCCGTACCCAAAGGGTAAAAACGGGACCCTATTACTAAGACTTCGCTGTCTGTCCGTCTGTCTGTCACCAGGCTATATCTCAAGAACCGCGATAGCTAGACAGTTGAAAATTTCACAAATTATGTATTTCTGTTGCCGCTATTACAACAAATACTAAAAACAAAATAAAATAAATATTTAAGGGGGCTCCCATACAAAAAACTCGATTTTTATAGATAATGGTACGGAACCCTTCGTGCGCGAGTCCGACTCGCACTTGGCCGGTTATTTAGTTAACAAGCCAATTATTATAATCATAACCTACGTATATCGGCGCACTTACTATATGTTAAGATTGCACACACCCACATATTCAAAATACGAAAATTCTCTCTGGTTATTGAAATACAATCACAATGATAAATGTATAAACACACTCAGATACAATTACTCACACTAAGTTATAAAAATAACTTTAAATGGCAGCACTGGGCCCTGGAAATGTCAGTTATAGCCTTAAAAAAAAGAAATAAATTGTTTTTGACGCAGAAAAATGGTAGTTCTTTATATAAGTAAAAAAAACTTGAGCGGTGTCAAGGGACACACCGATGGAACCATACATAATATCACGCCTGTTTCCCACGGCGGTAGGCAGAGACTATAGAACTCCACTTGCTACGATCCTGACAAACCTCTTTTGCTTCATCTAAACTCATCAATCTCTTCATACATGCCCTTCGGTTACGGGTACTTTTTACCTCTCCTTTTTTAGAACGTACATATGGAACCATAGAAGTAGAATTTTTTTACTGCGTAAAAAGACCACACTAGCCGAGTGCGACAGATAATATGATAAGTGTCATCTTTATAAGAGCAAAAGAGATAGCATCAATTTGACAATGAGACAAGTTTTCATACAAAACATGTCACCCACTGTCACCCTGGCTCGAACATCGTTACACGAAAATTTGATTTTCCAAATTGTACACTGTGTTAATTTATAAGTCATCTTATACTGGAAAGATGGTATCGTACTGCTTTACCCATAGTTTGTGTAGTAGGTACAAAAAACCCATAAAATATTACACAGACATATTTCGTTTCTGGTCACATTTTACAATACTCTATATCCATCGCCTTTTAAATCTATGGATGGAACGAAGTTCGAGAGAAAGAAAGACAGACAGAGAAACACGCTCACGCCGCACGGCTTACACTATAGCAAAGTTTCGTTACAACTTTTGGTCTTAATTTTTTCCGTCTAGCCCCCTTTTGCAACGCGCGGTAAGGAACTTCGTTCCAAAACTAAAAACATGCATCTTTTTTGTTTTAGAACCGGCATATTCCCCTCAAACTACGTGACCAAAGATGCGACGACCACCGACGCCATATCGTCCATACCGGAAGCGGCTGAGCCGGAGCCGGAAACGGAGCCGGAACCGGAACCCGTGCCTCAGCCCGCGCCCCAGCCCGCGCCCCCGGCCCCGCCGGCGGCCGAGCCCGTGCCGGTAAGTAATAATATCATAACCAATCATTGTGTTGCGCCCTGGCACAGGTATAGCACTTCATAGAAACGGAGTAACAAATATACCTAGTACCACTACAAACGAAACAATATGTCTGTGCACACGTCAAATGTGTGAGTTAAACAATCAGGGTCGCCACCACAGAATTTGTTGCTTTGCTTACCTGTTTTCATCACTCAGAAATCTATAAAATGTTCGTTCTTTATTGTTCTCCGTCGATAAACAATGATAATGTGCGCAGTTTCTCGCCATTATGATTCAATAATCCCAAGTGACTCGCGTAACGTCAACGTGCGACTAGCAACAACCCTGTTTTACAGGCGCTTACAAGGCCCAAAAGCGGGGGAGGGGTTGCGGGGACGCCAGATTGCGGGGGACGGTGCGAGTTTCCGTTCTGTATGTAATACTATTATTAATTCTGTGAAAACATTTTCAAAAAAACAGGAGCAAAAGTCTTCCACCCCGGTGTCGTCAGAGGTGGCCTCGATTACGTCAGCGCCGCGGCCCCCCAGCGCGGCCCGCCGGGACTCGGGCCGGGACTCCGCCACGGGCCGCCGCAAGCAGGAGATCGCGCAGGCCATGGCCGCCTACACTGCCACCAGGTAGGTTTAACTATTTTCACCCGACTGCGCAAGGAAGGTTATGTTTTTCGACTGCCTTCTTTAGTCCTCATATTTATTAAAAAATTAACAAATGTTTGTTGGCAACGTGCCTTCTTTTTATCTTATAGTTTTTTTTTAAATATAATTAACAAAGTTGAATTTGCTTACTTACTTTAAATTTTTTAATTTTTGTACAAGACAATACATAATATCATCATATAGAAGTACATACATTAGATCTGTGTCAATTTCTTTTCCTACCTTCCGTCCAGCGCCAACACTGTTTTAGTTAAAATTTGTTTTGTCTCGTTCTTTCAATGACAAATATTGAAAAGAGGGTAAATAACTGTTAAGGATCTTTCGATTGTTTAAAATGAAAACCTGGACTGTATGAAAATAAATTATATTGACAACTAAGAAAAACAGATATACAAAAAAAGAGTGGCGTCGTCGTGGATGTCTAAAGGCAAGTGGTCTTCAGTTGTTCACTACCACCCAATCAACATCGCCGCTGTTCTGTCTGACGTCATTACCACAGATATGTCGTGATAGTCGACCAATCCACTCGCCGCTGCCTCCCGTGCGTCTTGCTCGCCCCTCAGTGGCCCGGTGCGCAAGCTACGGGCGCGAACAATAACAAAACATGTTTTAACTAAATTAGGTTTAGCAAACGCTTGTTAAAACACCTGGTGATGATGCTATACATCCTCTCAAAATTACAACACTGTACACTGCACCTACCCTATGGTTTCAGTTGTTCCATACAAGTCTTGTATGCAACTGAACTGTACATAATTAGGCATTAAAACACTCAACATCATTATATCAGCCACAGGAAGTCCACTGCTGGACATAGGCCTCCCCCAAGGATTTCCAAAACGACCGTACAACGCAGTACAAAGTGAGGGAGGTTCTGATTATCGAGACACCCGTAGGTAATGATACCAACACCGAACTGCTCAATAGGTTTATTGGGCCTGGTAGTGGTAGGCTCGAGGATAAAAACCACATAAAATGCACACAAAGTCACTATTACCACAAAAATAACCATAGCGAGTTTTTAAAATACACTAAACATTACAACACCATCTATTGGCATGTTGCCGAACTGAATTTACATCAGACAACTCTTTTAGAAGTTAAACAACGACCGATCGGAAGCGGCCTGCATCCAGCGCCATCAAAACACTCATGTGATACTATTCATTAGCGACACTCTTATTACACAACAGTTTCATCACAACTATTTTTTTCCCACAGTTCAGAACAGCTGTCCCTCCAAAAGGGGCAACTTCTGGTGGTGAGGAAGAAAGCTGATAGCGGCTGGTGGGAAGGAGAGCTGCAGGCCAAGGGGAAGAACAGGAAGGTGGGGTGGTTCCCCGCCAGCTACGTCAAGGTAAGGCTTTGTACAGTCCGCAGGAAGAGAGGAAGAAGGCTGGCAGCGGCTGGTAGGAAGGAGAGCTGCAGACCAAGGGGAAGAACAGGAAGGTGGGGTGGAACCAGCTACGTCAAGGTGAGGCTCTGTACAGACCGTAGGAAGAGGGAAGAAGGCTGACAGCGGCTGGTGGGAAGGAGAGCTGCAGGCCAAGGGGAAGAACAGGAAGGTGGGGTGGAACCAGCTACGTCAAGGTGAGGCTCTGTACAGACCGTAGGAAGAGGGAAGAAGGCTGACAGCGGCTGGTGGGAAGGAAAGCTGCAGGCCAAGGGGAAAAACAGGAAGGTGGGGTGGTTCCCCGCCAGCTACGTCAAGGTGAGGCTCTGTACAGTCCGCAGGTAGAGAGGAAAAGAAGAAGAAGGAAGAGAGGAACAGAAAGGGTATGGGCGTCTACACAGACCAGATTTCAGCGTGTGGAGTATCTCCATAGAGTAACTGCAATGTCTCTAAAGACCAGACCAGAGTGATTAAAATTTTTTTTTCAGCCTAAACCCTACTACGTGAAGTGTCTTCACAGACCAGATCTCAGTGTGTGAAGTGTTTTTATAGACCAGCGCCGAGTGACTGCAGTGTCTCCACAGCGCACACCTGAGTGTGTGACGTGTCTCCACAGACCAGACCTCAGTGTGTGGAGTGTTTTTATAGGCCAGATCCGAGTTACTAAGCTGTGTCTCCACAGACCGAATCTGAGTGTGTGAAGTGTCTCCACAGCCTCGAGTGGAGTGTCTCCATAGACCAGATTCTTGTTACTGATGTGTCTCCACTCCACAAACCAGACCCAAGATTCTGCAGTGTCTCCACAGGCCAGGTCCAAGTGTCTGCAGTATCTCCACTACCAGATCTGCGGTTGGATCTCCGGAGAAACAAAGTTATTTTTATTTTAAAAAAATGTACTTGACTACCAGAGCCATACAGAGGACTTGGCCTACACTCTCCTCGCTAGCCAGACGGGTTGGAGAGGTCTCATTGATGTTTATAAGCTTTGTTTAGCTTGTATTTCCGTCGCCTTCTACGACATCCACGGGAGGACTTGGAGTGGCCCTACTACATCTGGCACTATGTTTCAGATCCTGCAGTCTTCAGGTCGCACCTCTGGCAGGACCACCCCGGTGCTGTCCAAGATGGACACCCTGCCAGCAGAGACTGTAATCGATAAGGTAATCTACATTAATACCCTTTTTTATATTTAGAGTTTCATAGAAAATAATAAAAAACGGTACCCTTATAGGAACAATCGTGCGGCTGTCTGTCCGTCCGTCTGTCAGAGCCAATTTTCTCAGAATCTACTGGACCACGGTATAATAATATCACGCCTACCCATCGCCATATAAACGTAATTATTACCCTTCCGTCCTCACTAGATGGCGCAGTAGGTATCGATTAAAACCACGGAAAACATTAAAATCTTTTATTACCATTATTTGAACAAAGTAATACTCTAACTTATTAAATATGATTTTTATGAGCTGCAATAAATATTTTTACAGCACTTTCTTTGTCTATTTCATGAAATTCAGAAATATTTGTCTAAAAGCACAATTTTTGGTTTTTAATTATGTCACTAGATGGCACTTTGTGTGCTTTAAGGTTTTATGTGGGATTATATTGATGGCAGCACCGTGTTTACTATAAAGCGTAGGTACTAACTCGTCCGTAAGAATAGATTATACAAATGATACCTACCTATTATAATATCTTGTAATAATGTACCTCAGAGTAAAATATACTACGTACACTGTGTACAAACAAAATCGTATTCGTATCATTTTGCGCTGCATTTTGTTTCTAGAACAAAGTACCTGGGCGACCGAGCTTCGCTCGGTTACATCTCAAACATTAACAATTTTTTTTAAACTTGTCTAAATACAATGCAAAATAAAAATAAAATGTAAACTTAAACATAAAAAAAAAACAAAAGTAAGTCACCGAGTGGGATTCGAACCCGTAACACTCTTTCTAGCGGTCGCTATCCTTAACCGCTGAGCTAAATCAAGGCGGTCGCGGCGCGACGAAATTAGCGACCATATTCTGCGTGGAAAGAAAAACGCATGAAAACTCGAAAACACGCGTTTTCCCAAACATAAAACTAATCTAGATCGATTGTTTACCCCCGAAAACCACCATATACATATATAGTTAGAGCCGTTTTCGAGATCACAGAATTTTATAAATAAATATACATATATATATATATATATATATATATACATACAAGAATTGCTCGTTTAAAGGTATAAGATAAGATAAGATAAGATATTATTGAAAAAGGCACACGCCGTACGATCTTAAGGTACTTAGTATCTTATCATGCATGTCATAAAAACATCGAAATATGGTATATATTGTAATACCTAACTACTTATCCGAAATACTAAGTACCTACCCGTGTACCTACCTAAAGCAAAAGTTTGGATATAAGTAGTGCCGCGAGGTCGCGCCCGGAACGACCGGCGGCGAACACATTCACACACCTGAGTAAGTCAGTGGCATCGTACGACTACGTACCTATCGAACTTTTTCAAATTCCAAAGAACTTTGAATATGATACGGAAATATGGAGAATAAATTAAAAAGAAGTAGATACCTAGGTATCTTTTAATTGTATTGTGTTCTACAACGTGAAAGGGACATAACGTACCTACCCGTAATAAATCGAACCACAGGCCATGGTACAATAAAATAAGGTATTCTCTTCCCGTGACAGCTGACGACGTAGGTGGAACTCGACTACGTCATCAGTTTGATATGTTGCCACTGTGTGAAATTGAATTACCTGAGCGTAATGCATTTTTGAATTTTATATACCAATTTCGAATTAATAATCCATTATATCAATTTATAAAATATTGAATTGATAAATCACGCGAGAATCGCGAGATACTAAATAGCTAAGTTACTTAATATTTTTTTAAATATTCATGAACTAATTGAGAAAGTCCTTAAATTTACAGAAAAGAACAATCAGTGGCAACACTTTGTGACGTAGTCAAGTTCCATCTCGGGAAGAGAATACCTTATGTTATTGTACCATGCCACAGGCTATACTAGATCACTAGTATATATGTATGTACATATATATCATATTTTAAAGTAACCTTAGGTACCTACTGTCCCAATGATGAGCAAAGGTCTCCATTTTTATTTATTTTTATTTATATAACGATGATATTATATAAAAGTAAAAACGACATTTCCATTGGCTGCACAAAGCACACAGTTCTTTGAAGATTACATGCATCGAACTAAAAATAATTCAAATCAAGTGAAGCTGATCTAGATATATAAGTAGTACTAAGTACCTACCTATTAGATTTCCATACTCTTTTTCACTTTCCCCGACAAAAAAAAGATAAAGCGCCTGGTAAATAAATTTGTTCTACGTATTCAGATTTCTTATGAGTACCTACATACCTATCACATTGCAAGAGGTTCTTTTTTTTGTAAGAAGGTAGGTAGGTACTTGATAAAATTTTGCAATTTTTTACGTAGTACGATTCATTAATTATCATAATGTGCATGAAAGAAATGAGAAATGCTTACTTACCTACCTAGATATTTCTGAAGTTATATATGAATGGTTAGTGGTGTCATTTTTTGAAATGCGAAGTCACTAAACGCACGGTTTTTTGTATGGAAAAAACATTCGTTATTGTGACTCTGCGTTTCATAAATGGCACTTACTTCAAACACGTTTTTAAATTTGATATTTTATAACATAAATGATCGACGCGTCGCTATCCTGCATCCGAATCTGTTAATTTTAACACCCCTCGTGCGGCGCGCGCGGCTACCTACCCCTTGTAGGTATGGCGCGATTACGGGTTACGTTACGTACGTAGGACAGCATTAACAATGGCCAACAGTGTATTATCATAGATACTCAGGATCTTATGCCTAAACATTTGTTTTCTCGCTAACGCCATCTAGTGACGAACTCTTAAACACTTACTATATGCTTTCGCGGCTTTGGCTAGTCCTGTGTGCTGCCATCTCTGCGAGTTGCTGGAACTAGAAACGCCTACTCAATTTGCCTACTTAAGGCCGGTCCAAAAGTTTCTATGGCGTTGGGTATCTGTTACGTTAGTAATTATATTATCTTTGATAATATACTGCGCCAGGTATGGCATTCCGACGTATAGTGGTCACGTGGGTGACACGAGCCTACGTCACCGCCACCCAGTGTTACCGGTACTGTAAAATCAAACACCCCAACTTTCATTATTCACGTATATCTGAATCGGATTAAACCATGTCCATTTTTACAAATAACCTATTTATGAAAAAATAAGTTAGACTTGTTAATGAATAACAAGTATAACCTAATTTTTTATGCATTTAAATATTTATTGTCATGAATAATGGCAGGCAAACGTTCCCTAAATCTTAACTTAGTCACATTAAAGTGGCAACTCTGTGGTGACGTAGGCTTGTGTCACTGCCGGAATAGCAGACCTGTTTTTTTGGATCATGTACTGGACCGAATCAGGTGAAATTTGGAAGGATGGTGTAATCCTATGACCCAAACGCAGATGTGCAAAGTAAATATATTTTTTTTTAATCAGCCATTTTCGGGCAAAATGAAAGGAAATAAAAAAAGTTATGCGATTTTTACTGTGTCATTTATGAAATTAAAGGGCTCGTTATGAGGATCTCAAATATAGTTTGGTTATTATTGTAATAAATACATACATACATACATACATACTATCACGTCTTTATCCCTAATGGGGCAGACAGAGCATTTTGGGTCTTGCGGTTCTATGCAGAGCCCAGGGCCGCAAGACCCAAAAGCCACTTTTAGCGTCATGGTGGGCGAGAAGATGGAAAAGCAATCAATACAGTGATGGGTTGCTAGCCGCATCGCCTGTTAACATGATTTGCATTTTTGCCCATTCCCTCGATCGGCTTTTACGATCTGCGTGGAAAGAGAAGCAGCTGGTACATTCTAAGTTTTTTTTATTTCTCCCAGACCAGCGTGGGATATTGTAATAAATAGTTTTGAGTTTTTGAGTTTATTTATTAAATAAGACGAAAATTGACTATATTATGTATGTATGCACTTATCGAATCGCTCATATTTTAGGTTTTGATACCGTAATGTCAAATTTTTAAATTCTTTTTTTCACAGGTGATAGCGTTATATCCTTACACGGCTCAGAACGCGGACGAGCTGAGTTTTGAAAAGGACGACATCATAGCCGTCACTGACCGTAGCCAGGATCCCGCCTGGTGGCAAGGTAACGACACCCCAACCTTCCCCCCATTCTATTAAGGTTCGGCTACACCTGTCAGTACGTAAAAGCACTTTTGCTATACTGCTACTCTCTGTCAAAAGTCAAATATCAATTATTTATCTTTTTTCTTTTCTTGATTATGGCGGTCAAACTTCGTTGAAGCTTATTTTGCCAGTGTCTAGTAATATCTCTTCTTTATTCCTAATCCTAAACCCTTAACTATACAATCAAAGGTTGGTATAGATCCTTTGATCTTTACATATTTGTATCACTTGATTTTTTTTTAAAGTTTTTTAATTTATTATGGATTCTTTATAATACACGTTTCACTAAATACACATACAAACAAATATCCTAAATAAAACTAAATACAATCATGAATAAAACTACAGCTAAACTAAATATAAAACTTAAAAATAGAATCAAATAATATAAAAAATTGACCCCAAATCATTGCGTTCGTGGGGTAGGGTGCCCAAGAGGCTGGCGACATTCCCCCGTTGAATGGCCAGGCTCAACTTGAAAATTGTCAATTTTTATTTTTCTTACGATTTCTTAGAAGGTTAATGTTGACGTCAGATCATTTACTTACAGCTAAGTTTACTGCCGCTTCCTAAGCGCAAGTACAGAAGAAACGGTAACAAACTGCACTGCGGCATTTTCTCCAGAAACGTCAACTTACAATAGGCATGTGGCTGGGTCAACAATATATTTTTTTATTTAGTCCGTCAAATAGATTATCCAAATATAAAGGACCAATATTTTTTCGTTTCGCAAAGTAGTCAAAATTCACGAAGATATAGCGCTTCGAAGTTTCGGAGTGGGGGTGATTTACGTTACCATTGGACAAAAATCGTGCCCAATCGTGACGTCACGCGAAATTTAAATGCGCTGCAATTTCGGCATTATTTGTTAAGGGGCTACCTGAATTTTCCGGGGTCCAGTGGCTCCCCCAGGGTTTGGTCAAGAAAAAATTTTGATTGATATCACAGTTTCCTTTCTAATGATTTATTTCAAATGGGGGCGCCTCTGGACCCCGGAAAAGTCAGGTATGGCCTTAATGAGAGAAATGAAAAAATGAGTATACCATACTTTTTATATAAGCCAAAATAAATGTTTTGTCCATATCCCTATTGTAAAAGGCCAAGGAGCATGGATACGCAATAAATCGAATACTGTTTGATAATAAGGTTTGTGCCTACCCTGTAAGCTGGTTCAGTATCAACAATAGTTGGGAGCTCAAGGACCTAGTAAAACACACAAAAATCTCTATAGCTTGTTTTATATTGCTCCCAACGCCATCTATTACACAAATTGATAAATACATGTTCTTCATTCAAATATTGCCTAGACTTTCTTATAAACAAGGTATACAAACTTTAACACCTATTAGGGTTGCGTTTAACACCCATTAGCTAGGGCAAGAGAGAGCGACGGCACGCTATAGCACCGGCCGTGCTCTAGCGTGCCGTCGCTCTCTCTCGCTCTCTCTCTCGCTAATGACTGTTCTGAGCGACAGAAAAGGATAACAGCATGCGAAATTGCTACTCCGTGCTGACTGGTGTAGCGTCAAATTAACTTTATTACATAAATCTGTCGGCCATCTTTGTGAATTCATTTGTGTAAAGTTTTACAGTCTACATTCCTATATATATTGGTTTTTTTTCAGGTGAACTCCGAGGAATGACCGGCCTATTCCCGAGCAACTACGTCACCAAGCTTGTCAACTAAAATTTACTGAAACCTACCAAAACTACCAAATTAGTAGAAACTAGTGCTAATGTTGCCATGTTAATGGACACTATTCTTTAATCGATTATATATCTCACCATAGTATAAGTTATGTAACTATCACACAAACTTGAAATTCACCATTTCTAGTTTATAGAGCTTGATAGCGCAGTTGTACGCACACTTTGACAGAACAAGGAACAATAGACAATCTGTGCTTCGGATATATAAGGTCTAACAAAATATACTGTAACTATTTTAAGGTCAATCAATGATACTAAACAAAAGAAAACATTTATCTAGAAACATTATGTCGAAAATCGAAATAAATGATAATTTTGGCTTTGCATATAAACTCTGATCAGCTGATCGGTCGACTTGTATGGGAGGCCAAAAATTACTTTTCATATTTCAATACGTGTTCCTTGGGGAAATTTGTTCAGTATCATGGACTGAATTCGCTTTTAAAATAGTTTCAGTATATTTTTAGACCTTATATGTGTCAGAGTCAGATGCCGTTAACAGCTCGTAAAATCTGACATATGTTAGGCACTATCATATTTTTATCTTGGCCTTACTTTTTTTAGCAAGCCTAAAATGTAGACGTAATTATGTATAGTGAAAGTGTAATTTGTGCACTATTATATTCATTCCAATATTAATATTAAGTACAAATGTTGCCAGTTTCGTGAGTGTTGCCATTGATTAGAATGTTATGTAATCGGATAGCTGTTTCTTGAATAAAGATTTTATTAGCTTATTTTTATTTTTTATTTTATCCTTCCCAAACATGAAGTTAAGAGGGTAAAACCCTTTAGCTTCATGTTCCTAAATTTCCTTAACCCACTCCGATGAAAAAGTTGTCAACTTCCTGAAAAGTATATATGTTAAGTAAGTATAAGACATATATGGATATGTTTTCCATGCTGGTCAGGAAGCTATGCAAATATATCTCTAAACCTTTTTTCTTATTACTTTCACCATTTACAGTTTTTACGTCTCATACAAATCGAAGTAGTCACGTGATATCATCATTACTATGGAAAATGAATTTTCTTTTTTCAATATACATTTATTGGGAATAGGTGTTTGGAATAATGGACTGAATCACCTCTTAAAATATTTGTACTTAATTAAAAAGGACATTGTATAACCGTTTAGAAGATAGAGGGGACTTAAACAAAAAATTTCACTTTAAACCTAAATATTTCAGACACGGATCCCTAAATCGAAAAATTGTGTTCACAAGCTCACAATATTTTTGAAAGACATTCAAAGATACCACACACAATGTGGTTGTAGAGAAAAAAAAATGACGCTACCCTAAAAAAATTTTTTTTTTTTCATATTTTATTTTATGACTTTTTGCCATGATTGATATACATATCCATGCCAAATTACAGCTTTCTAGTACTTTATAGAATCTGAATAGGACGGACGGACTGACAGACAGACAGATATGGCGAAACTATAAGGGTTCCTTGTTTACTACGGAACCCTAAAAACGCTCGTCTGCTTCGATATTGGCACGTGTATAGGCTACTATTTTCTTTAAATAAAACTGAGTAGGTAGGTACCAAAACAAAACGCAAAATCACAATCACTTTTTTAATCTGTGACAGCTGTCAAATTCAATGGCGGACGTTGATTGCAGCAACAAAACATTTTAGCACGTTTATTGAGATTTCGTCGATAGAACCAGCAAACTACATGCGAAATATTGCACCATCGTAAGCTATAAGTGTAAAAATGTCCACTGTGGTGTCGGACTGCTTCACAATCGGGAGTATTGTGGCAACGAGGACCTGTTACAATGAAGAGATAGAAGGGGAGGTCCTGGCTTTTGATCCTCAAACGAAGATGTTGATCCTCAAGTGTCCGTCTTCCAGCGGCAACCCAAAGCGCCACGATGTCAATATTGTGAACCTATCGCTGGTCAGCGACGTCCAAATCAAGAAAGAAGTGACGACAGTCCCGGAGCCACCACAGTCCCTAAACTTGCATAGACTAAATACTAGAGTTAGGAATTCAATCGAAAATAAGAAAAGATTAGTGAGTATCATGTTTTTTTTATAAATGCTAGCTGTTTTCGTTAAATTCCGCATGTTTGGGGAAGTGTAACTTGCGAGAGATGATGAAATAAGGTCGCCACTTTCCCGTGTAATCAAGAGCTTGAAATGCCATGAAATTGTATGGCAATCATGTTTACATTACTATCAACACTGTTATATCTTGTTATCAATATATTGAAGAGATTGATGAGTATAGATGAAGCAAAAGAGGTTTGTCAGGATCGTAGCAAGTGGAGGTCCATAGTTTCTGCCTACCGCTGTGAGAAACAGGCGTGATATTATGTATGTATGTATGTATCAATATATTCCTTACCATTTTTCACAGTAGTGTTCGTACTTAAAACACCCAATGTTTTAGAATTTACATATATGTATAAACAAGTCAGTCTCTGTTGTTATCGTAGGTGGCATTAGATGTAGTCTGCTGATTGGCTCAGCAATTGGTTCGGGGGCTACCTGCATTTCTTCAGGGCTGCACCCACTTGAAATAAATTACTTGAAAGGAAACAGAGATTTTATAATATATTTTATAATATATTATACTTTGATTTAAGATTTTGTCTTGATTAAGCCCTTCAAACTATGTTTTGAACTACTGTTTACAGTTCAAAGTGAGAACGTGAAGCTTTCTACGCACATTTGTGATAAACAGCCACTTTAGGCAAATGTATACATACATACTATCACGTCTTTATCCTTAATGGGGCAGACAAATCAGCTTTTACGATCTGCGTGGGAAGAGAAGCAGCTGGTACATTCTAAGTTTTTTTTTTATTTCTCCCAGACCAGCATGGGAAAATGTATCACATTCATAAATACAAGTATCCCCTTAACCCATTGACCACCATGGATTCCAGACAATAGTAAAACAATCAAGATGTATAAATATTATACACATGGCACTGAGCGTGTTAAAATACTGACAATTAATATGTTCTTTTCAGGTGACAGCTTTAGCGGCATGCTTGGACCCCGAGGGTCAGAAGCTGTTCCTGGCCATCACGAGGGTGATCGACGATGTCACGTGGGTCGGGCAGAACATCCGCATTTACAACGAAGTTACAATCACACCACCATATAAGGTAGGATCTCTGGCTGCTCTGGCCAAGTATAGCACTGGTAGTACAGAGAGGGTCGTGCTCCTGCAGTGGAGACATAAACCTGGTGATGATGATAACAGCATGATGAACATGATTCAGCAGCAGGCTGACTGGTAAATCACACTTCATATTTATAAACATTATAATCATGAATGATCATAAGTAATGTCAAAAAATATGAAACAACAACAAAGAAAAATTTAATCAAATGAGTGCGCAAAATTTCAGAATGTTTGGAAACCATGCGCTTGCTCAGAGGCTCGGTCCCTACCTTCCTACCTACCTCGCCTCGTTGTCAACCGCCGCGTATCGCAAGTGTCCACACTTCTTGTTTTTATTGGATAATTTGGTGAACTTTTAAGCACCTATTTTCACATTAATATTATTAAGCGAAAGTTTGTGAGTGTGTGTTTGTGTATATTTGTTACTTCACGCGCAAACGGCTGGATCTATTCTGATAAAATTGGGTATGCAGGAAGCTGGCATCCTGGATTGACACATAGGCTACTTAAATCGCAGGTAACACCGCGGAGTGTAGCTATTTTTTTTTTTTATAATTGGAACGAGAATCCCTTACTGAGTGCCCCCTTTCAAAATGCAGAGCGATTTACCAGTCAGCCTGTTTTATGGTGATGAAGCTTAATACGAAGAAATAACTACTAATTTATGGTGATGAAGCTTAATATAAGGTAATAACTAACAACATTTGTCCATTGCAGGTAGAAAATGTAATAGGAGACCTGGATTCAAAGCCATACAAGTACATAAAGAAGGTTGTTGAGAAACACTGGCGCGACCAAAGAGAGCATGCGGCGAACAGCAGTCAGCACCAATAGACAGACAGACAAGCCGTAAGGGGCAACTGAAACTGTTAAAGGGGGGGTTATACTGGGGGGGAGGGTTATTGATTCAAACAGCATTACAATCAAAACAATATATATATTAAAGTAAGTTTTTTTTTTAAAATACCGATTGATGGTCTGGGCGGAAATGCTAATCATTTTAATGAGCGATGCGGCTAGCAACTCATGACTATTTTCATTCCTTTTTTCACCTTCTCGCCTGAAATTACCCTAAAAGTGGCCTACGAGTCTTGCGGCCTGGGGCTCTCTGCTTAGAGCAGCAAGACTCAAAGTGCTCTATTTGCCCCGTCAGAGATAAAGACGTAATAGTATGTATGTATGGTTTTGTAAACATGTGTAAATTATTATTTTAAAGAAAGGCTACCGATACTCGTTTCGCAACGACCTCTGCTGAGAAGAAACGCCGTAGGAAACTCATTTACGAAGACTACACTTTTAGGAGTTCATTCATAAACGAATCTTGCGCATACCCTTTGACAGTTTCCGTTGCTCTATCAAACCTTATATAGGACAATCAGCATGAAAAGGCATCTTATTGTCAAAGCACTTAGGCTGAACATCGTTTAAAACATATAAGGCGCCTTTTCATACAGAATTTGTCAGAAAGTCGAGTATATATATCCACAACTACATATATTTTTATTTATTTATGTATGTATGATTTGACACAACCAACTCGAAAACCAACATACAGAAAAATGTTGAAACATTGTATGAATGATAAACAGAAATTATTAAAAAAATTGATTTGATTTTGATATAATTAAAATATTTTATGTTTTCGCGTGATGCTCCGAAAGACAACACAAAATTAATGTTTTAAAATACAATATGATTTGCACGTTGAAAACAAATTTTTAATAATTATAATTTCCCCCCGTTTTATCTGCAATTTCTTTTTATATAGAACAGTTTTATTATTGCTGGCAATACCTGAAACTTTGTAAGTTTTTAATCATGAGTATGTATGTTGATGAAGAGTGGTCATTTTCTCCTTTATTTTTCTTGTGACGTGATTTTATTTAGCTCAAAGGTAATGGAACTAGAAACAACCGTTGGCCACAAACACTCACATTAGTGGTGCTATTTTTGAAACGCGGTTCACTAAAACGAATGGTTTTTATGGAGAAAAGACGTTTTGGGGATGTAGCGTTTCAAAAATAGCACATAAGGAGGCCGTCTGCCTATACCTTACACATTTAGAGACACTTACGACTGTGGATGTAATGAAATTATTTCCACGTCCGGATGAGTGTCCTTGAATGTGTTGAGCTAAATAAAAATCACATCAGCAAATATTTCCAATGCAGTCTGTATTTAATTTAGTTCACAAATATCCATGTATTCAAAGATGACTTTACTGGAATTGTTTTTTTTTTAACTCCAAATTTTTTTTGGTCACACTGCCATGGCGAAACGTATATAAAACAAATAAATCAAAATGTTTTGAAATCTAAACATAATTCTTGACCTGTTTTAATTTGTAGGTCGTGAATTTTCAAGATAATAATATGATACCTTGTATATCCAGGAATAGGTTTTGGCGGGAGCGCCACATGACAACAACTTCTCCAAAGGGCCTCTACGTGTTGGATCTGTATCCCCACGCAAGCCTCTCAAAGGACCGGGGTGAAAAGACCCGTGATTCTCAAAGGTCATACCTTGAAAATTTATGCCCTTTAAAACCGGTCCACCAGTCTCCTTTTAAACAAAAAAAAACTTAAAATCGTTCCTTTCGTTTAGAAGTTACGATGCCACAGATACACACTTAATTATTGATTTAAATAGCAATGTCTAAATTAAAAATGTGTGAGAAATTTTCGTCAAGCGCTATATATACTTGTAAAAACAACACCCTTTGTAACGGTGGTTAAGGACGATTTCATACAAAAAATATTTGATACATTTGCCTAAACTCAAAATTAAAATCTCTTACATGTTTGGAAAAAATGTCATGGCGTATATTCCATTTGGAAATAAAATTTGGAGTTTTGTATGTAGTGAGTACTATTTATATGATGTTGGATTAAGTAATAGAGAAAATTATTAAAAAAAACTGCAAAATGATTACTTGTTTTATTTGCATATTTATCTTACTATAAAAGATATTATTATCGTGTGTGTTAATGACTAACACTAGTGTCAGAGTTTTTAAACGCCCTTAAAGGCCTCTGACATGGTTTTAGATAACGACCAATGTCAAAGACAGTGACCGGGACCGACGGCTTATCGTGCCCTCCGAAGCACGGATTATCTTACTTATCAGACAATCAGATGATCAGCCTACAATGTCCTAACCAAACTAGGACAACACAAAGTCGTTGCCCCCGCCGGGAATCGAACCCGCGATCTCCGGGTATGAGCTGAACGCTCTAACCACTACACCACGGAGACAGTTACTATATAAGGTGATCTCACTAAATTAGTAGTTAGGTTTAAACCTGGTTTAAATCAGACAGATCTAGCTTGCCTCAAAGTTCGAGACTTGTGTTAGGGTTTTTTTTTTAAAGATTATGTATTTCTGTTGCCGCTATAACAACAAATACTAAAAACATTTCTTTCTTTCTTTCTTTCAAATACTAAAAACTTACATCTAGGTCTGTGTGGAAGGGACATACCCGTAATAAATCGAACCACGGGCTATATTAGAGATCACTTTAGTATAATGAAATAAAAATAATAGTCAAAAACTAAAAAAAAATTACATTTCCATACGAAAGTGTGCAGCCGTCCAGGCAATTTGTATGGGAATGTCGATTTTTTTGTCTATTATTTTATTGTCATAATACTATAGTGATCTAGGTATAGTCTGTGGTTGGATTTATTAAGGGTATGTCCCTTCCACGTTGTAGATAGTGGTAGTCGGATCGTGCGAGTCCGACTCGCACTTGGCCGGTTACTTCCCTCCAGAAGGTTGTGCTTAGTGCAACTGGTGAAACAAGGTGGCCTAGAGGTGTGACAGTCTGAAGTGCCATTTTTGAAACGCGGAGTCACCTAAACGCATGGTTTTTAAAAAACCGTCAATGGACGGAAACGGAATGGGCCCGACAATGTTTGTCACATCTATGCGACGCTCGCGGTTAAAGGGTTAAATCGCATCATTGCTCGTTCTGACCACACTGACACTGATGCAGTTAGGTCAGGATTGCTATCTGCTATCCTTTTCTGACGCTCAGATCCGTCATTAGCTAGAGCGAGAGGCGAGAGAGCGACGAAACGCAACAGTATCGGTGATTCCGCGGCGTTCCGTCGCTCTCTCTCGCTCTAGTAAATAACGGTTCTGTGAAAGCATTATCATCATCATTCTCCCGTATTCCCGGTTGCATCCTCAGCGGTAACGCTTCAGAGCCCGGGGTCCGCTACCTAGGTTTCTTTAACCTTTTAACCGCGAGCGTCACATATATGTGACAAACATTGTCGGGCCCATTCCGGGAAGGTCGCATATTTGTGACAAAAAAAAATGCTCGTATGGCACATAACTTACGTATCCATATCCGTTTTTGGTTGTAGATAGGTATGTTAGATTTACCATGTCTCGCGCTGGGGGCACGACAACTGATATAAAGTCTCGCGGTGAAAGGGTTAACTTGTTTTTACACAGAGCGACTGCCGTCTGACCTCCGCAACCAAAGGGTAAACCAGAACAAATCCTTGGGTAGTTTGATGATCAAACGCTAGATGGCGTTTGACATTCACAGTTAATACGTGCCTTTCGAAACACGAAATAATCTTTTCTTTTCGGATAATCAGGTGATTCAAGCTTGCAATATCCTAACCAGACTGGAAACAACTTTTAGCAAAGTATGCTTCCCAGTGGGATTCGAACCACGACCTCAGAATCACAAGGCGAAAGTCGGTCCTGTGCATGAACCTAGTAAACATTAGTGACAGCATAACGTCACAAAATGGCGGCGGCGGTTCTATTCATAATTTAAATCGTTCATAATTTAAATCGCATTGTATCTGCGCGGGTACAAACAGGACGGAAGACTAAATAAAACACAGAGGTAATAAAATGCGTATCCTTATATTTTAAGCACTTACGTTAGTGATTAAAATGACACATGTAACACGTATTTACAGGAATTTCTACTCGTATTTATGACAGTAAATGAGATCGGAATCTATCTATACTCCATTTGGTTAGGTATTGAAATAAATGTAAACAATCTTGACATGTCTTTTTATTGAAATATACATTTTATAAATCAATAATTTTGCTAATTACAAAGTAATTATATTATAAATTACATAATTACTTTGTAATTTGCAAAGGTATTGATTTATAAAATGTAAAAAGTATATTACAAAGCAATTATGTTATAAATTACATAATTACTTTGTAATTAGCAAAATTATTGATTTATAAAATGTATATTTCAATAAAAAGACATGTCAAGATTGTTAACATTTATTTAAATACCTAACCATATGGAGTATAGATTTGTTACCTAGCCCCCGACGAAAAAAAGTGGTTTAAGCCTTCGTCTATTTCGTTAGGCTACAACACCACTTTTCTATGCTGCTATACTTTTCTGTCGTTTAGAACTGTCATTTGCCAGAGCGAGAGAGAGCGACGGACCGCTACAGCACGACCGGTGATAAAGCGTTCCGTCTCTTTCGCTCTAGGTAACGTTTCTGGGCGACGGAAAAGGATGGCAGCATAGTAAAGTGATGTTCTATCCAGATCAGCGCTTGAACAAGTTTTTTGCCTGTTGCATACAATTAAATTAAAGCATAAGATGACTTGCATGGTCCAAAATGTCAAGTACAAATTGACACAATTTAATGGTAAAATTTGCAATGTAAATAGGCCTTTAACTAACTCGACGCCGACTCTACAAAGTCCACAGAAAATCCTTGTTAATGTGATTCTAAAATTTTACTAAAAATGGACGCTTGGATAATATTCTTTTATGACAAAAAAATATATTCTCCTATCTTCGTAAGTAACAAGTTTAAAAACTCATATTTAAAGTCGGCGTTAAGTTAGTGAAATGGTCGATGACCAAAACCGCCTGCGCGGTACAGGGGCGCGGGGTATGACGACTAAGGGTCCGTTCACACTGAGACGGGTCGTTACACGCACTTTTAAAGAAATAAAGATATATAGGCGATGCGGCTAGCAACCCATCACTGTATTAATTGCTTTTCCATCTTCTCGCCCACCATGACGCTAAAAGTGGCTTTTGGGTCTTGCGGCCCTGGGCTCTGCATAGAGCCGCAAGATCCAAAATGCTCTGTCTGCCCCATTAGGGATAAAGACGTGATAGTATGTGTTACCCGCGCCTAAAGTAGCCTATGTGTTATTCCAGGGTGTCAGCTTCCTGCATACCAAATTTTATCAAAATTGGTCCTGCCGTTTGCGCGTGAAGAACCAAACAACCCGCCCACCGCACCCCGCGCACCTGTACCGCGCAGGCGAAATACTAAAGCGGTTTATACCTATCGGCAACTTAAGGGTACAAAATTCAAATTTACTGTCACAATATCGTCGAATAAATGAAAAGAAACATCTAGCGATCAAATATCTACTTCAAACTTAAAAATAGGTACCATTCGGGTATATAACTATTGAATGGGTTGGTTAGAATTATATAAACACAATTTTCAGATACTACTAAACACTATCCTTTATATTCATAGAAATTATCAATTTTAGTTAAAAGACGTTTAGTTCCTTTCCCTTTTTTGAATATTTGACATTGAAATAACGAGACCAATTTTAACTAAAATAGGTAATTTTTGTACTTTTTATGAATAAAGCGGTGAAACCTGACTTCATGAAAAAACAGCCTTCCAAATCAGTCATATAGAGAATATGCTACAAAAGAGTGTAAACATTTTTCATTAGATTTAAGAAGATCAGTTTTTTTTTTATAAATGCAACGATTAAACTGAAAAAAAAACAAACCTAGGTTTTGTACAAAAAAACTTGAAAAAAAAAATTAATTTTAAAAAGATAATCCGTGATAGAACCCCAGACACTGTGATTTCGATCCAAGAATCCACTACGCTTAGGGGTCTAAAGTATTTACCCGACAGCAAAAGAAGAGATAATGTATTTATATTTCTAACCAACCATACACATAAATATATAGACAACAACGAATCCGATGAGTAATTTTCTAGAATTTCCTAAAATGGCGTCCTACAATATTATAAATAAAATATTTTCTTTTTAAAATCACAATCACAGCTTAGGGGGTGAATCGCTCTTTTTTCGAAAATCAGTCCACTATTTCTGTTTTTAAGAAAATCACTGGACAGTATTGAAAACTATTGAAATTTTAAAAAATAATCAACTTTAACAAAAAAAAAATTCTATATGATACCTTTTTGGATTAAATTTTTTTTAATAAGACTTCTGTTGAGCAATATATATTGTTGTTTCATCTATTACTATCATACCAAGATTTCGTATCAAAAATGTAAAAAAAAATGGACGTAACATAAATTTATGAATATGAGAGTGAACTAAACATCACATGTTTAGGATTTACCTTCTAATTCCAAAGATATAAAAAACTAATTGCGCGATTCGAAAACATAACAAAAAAATATCATCCAAGAAATATGTTTTTTCAAAAATATGTGACGCCAGATGGCAGCACAGTGACGTCAGGTCCAATAAGCTGCTGTGATCCGTCAAATGTATCCACATTTGACGGAGCAAAAGAACCTGTCAACTGATGGTCCAATGACAATAGTCGGTTGGACGTGACGTCATGGAGTTGCCACATGGCATTACATATTTTAAAAAACGAGACTCCACCCAAGTTTAAATTCCAAAGAAAGTTTTAAAACATGCTCAAAACGTAATTAATGGACGACCCCTCATGGCAGAACGAGATAGAGTAACACATCTATTTCTTTCAACGTCTTTATAACAAACTAGAATTGCTTGTTTATATTACTTTACTTTGCTTAGTAAACATGTAAAATTATGAAAAATAAAGTTTCCATGTTGTAAGTTAACTAACTTCGGAACTCTACTCTGAGCATGGCCCGACACGCACTTGGCCGATTTATTTTTTGTTATATTTCCAAATTCGCACTAAAAAAACAAACTTAAATGTTAAATTAATAATATGCTTAAGACTAGTCCTCTCATACAAAAATATGGATAGCGCGGGCGGATTGACAATGATTACATAAAAAAAAAGACGTGTGGCACTCGGGGACTGCCGCGGTAAAGCTATTGCAAACAAGGAAGGACGGCAACGTCGCAAACGGACGACGGAGACGAAGCGGCAACCTACATGGTAGGCGAGTGGAGAGCGTGAGGTTTTTTCGTTACGGAATTTTTGGATTCGGTCCCCGCGCTCAAGGCCCGCGATAGAAGCTATGCCATAGCTTAAAAAGAAATATAAAAGAAAAAATATCTACTTGAAATTTTATGTTTCAAATAAAATGTGAAAGCTATACACGTAACGATAAATCATATCTTGACCATCATTTTAAGACAAAAGGCAGTATCTCGTTATAATCATTATACTATAGTGATCTAGTATAGCCCGTGGTTCGATTTATTACGGGTATGTCCCTGCTACGATATATAAGGTCACAATATATCATTTCGCGTGTAGCTCTTAGGGGCCGACCTTCATATTACGTGACTCAATTTTGAATTTTCGAATCCGGGGAGGGATTTGAAAAGTCAAAATCGTGTCACTCCTTGTCACGCCTTTTTCCTTTAACACGTACTGACACATTTGTCACGACCCCTATCGCTATAACGTAATACTAGGAAGGCCCCTTAAAACAAGAAATAATATGAAAATCATTGCCAAACCGCGTATTAAAATCGAGAAGTCGAGATGTATTATTAAAAATACAAAAGTGGCATAGACTACAAAATACACTTTTTTTTTGCAACTTTTCCTTTATCTATCCAAACACAGTCAAGCTATGTGAAGCGGCATATTGTTCACTAGCTCGCATATGTGGCTACGCAGTCA
Source organism: Acrobasis consociella (assembly GCA_963555685.1). Lineage (NCBI taxonomy): Eukaryota > Metazoa > Arthropoda > Insecta > Lepidoptera > Pyralidae > Acrobasis > Acrobasis consociella. The sequence continues at coordinate 9,608,024 of OY743132.1, read as the reverse complement.
TATCTATATATATATATATAAGGTCTAACAAAATATAATGAAACTATTTTAAGGGTGAATTCAATCTGTAATATTGAACAACATATCCCAAGGAAAAGATATAAAAAAAAAAAACAATTTTTTTTGGCCTTCTATAGAAGTTGACCGATCAGCTGATCCGAGTTTGTATCGAAAGCCTAAAATTATTTTTCATATTTCAATATTGGTTCCTTGGGAAAAGTTGTTCAGTATCACGGACTGAATTCACCCTTAAAATAGTATAAAATTAAATAAATATATACAAATTACACAGATTGAGCTAGCCCCAAAGTAAGTTCGAGACTTGTGTTATGGGATACTAACTCAACGATACTATATTTTATGACAAATACATATATAGATAAACATCCAAGACCCAGGACAATTTGAAAAAGGCCATTTTCCAACTTGTCCTGGCTGGGGATCGAACCCAGGACCTCTGGATTGGCGGTCTAGCGTGTTGACTATTACGCCACGGAGGTCGTCAAAAATAGTTTCAATATCACCTTATATAGTAAGTTTTTAAAAAAATGTGTGACTCCAGATGGCAGAACAATGTAGGTCAGGTCAGGTCTTATAATGCTGATGTTATTATCACACCTGTCAATAACAGCATTTAGCGGTTGGTTAAAGTCAAAGTATAATTTTGCGTAGAAAAAGCCACCGGCAACGAGCTAGTGAACAACAAGCTCCACACAATTACATTATTAAAAATACACAGACACATCGACCATCACACAAACCATTACTTTGCACTTTCACCACAGACCGCAATGAAGAGCGAACGATGTGGGCACCAGAGGAATCTTAAAAAAATATTTAAATCATTTTGAAATGACCCCCCCCCCCCCCCCCCCCCCAAATTGACGCAGAGGAAAAGGGGAAACGTCATGATATGTCGGAATAAAGTTGTCAACTCTATGTTGAGTCAACCAATTCCAAATGCTGTAATAACTCCCCCCCTCCCCAAAAAAATAACGCAGAGGAAACCACGTGAAATGTAGGAACAAGCAAATAAAGCTACCCTATGTTAGGTCAGCCAATTTCGCCCCCCCCCCCCCTCCCCGTAATGACCCCTCCCCAAAAAAAATTGACGCAGAGGCAACCACGTGAAATGTCGGAACAAGCAAACAAAGCTACACTATGTTGAGTCTGCCAATTCCACCGACACAGTATTGACACCCCCTCCCAAAAAAAAAAATTTACGCAGAGGAAACCACAACGAACTATCAAACAAAGCAACCCTATGGTTAAGTCAGCCAATTATGCTTGTTGGTTGGATATGGATAAGGGGGGTACGGCATATCCAGATTTATCTAGATCCACTAATGTTAGATAATACCACATGTTTGATGATCTAAAAGACATCACATCGAAAATTACTGAGACCTCAGAACTCAGAGATATAAAATCATTAACTTATTTATTTTTTGGAACGAAGTTCCTTATCGCGCGTTGCGAAAGGGGGCTAGACGGAAAAAATTAAGACCAACAGTTGTAACAACACTTTTTGCTACAGTTGTAAGCCGTGCGGCGTGCGCGTGTTTCTCTGTCTGTCTCTTTCTCTCCTGATTGATCGAAAGGAACTTCCTTCCATCCAGGTGTCCCTTGACACCTCTCAAGTTTTTTATTTATCTTTAGCTCTGTGATAATTATTTTTGTCTTCAAGCGAGTGGTATTAACAACTCTATATCGTTCGCTCTGCAAAGGTCACTCCCTTGATCGGATCAGTCGGTAGAAACGTTACAGTTGTATACCGTGCGACTCCCTTGATCGGCGTGACGTGCGAGCGTTTTAGTTGAGGATGATGAGTCTGGGCGGCAGCATACCTCGCCTGCTCAGCCATACGCTGCAACAAACAAACAAACAAACAAGTCAGACAATGCAATAAAAAAATAAGTTTCTTGAAAAAAAAAATTACCAACTTAAAAAAGGTCATTCCGAATAAATAAATAAATATACAGGGACAAATTACACTGACTGAGCTAGCCCCAAAGTAAGTTCGAGACTTGTGTTATGGGATACTAACTCAACGATACTATATTTTATAACAAATACATATATAGATAAACATGCAAGACCCAGGACAATTTGAAAAAGGCCATTTTCCAACTTGCCCTGACCGGGAATGATTTTGTTTTATGTATTTTACCCAAACAAACATACAAGATACATTGTAAGTTAAAAAAAAGCTTGTAACTTGGATGTTTATCTATACATTGTCCTTTTTTATTAATTACAAATATTTCAAGGGGTGATTCAGTCCATCATATGGAACAACTTTTCCCAATAAATGTATATCGAAATACGAAAAGAAAATTTTCATTTTCCATAGTAATGATATCACGTGACTACTTCGATTTGTATGAAAACCGAAAAAATATTTTTCGTATTTCGATATACATTTATTGGGAAAAGTTGTTCAAAATGATGGACTGAATCACCCCTTAAAATATTTGTACTTAATAAAAAAGGATATTGTATATGTAATAAAATATAGTATCGTTGAGTTAGTATCCCATAACATAAGTCTCGAATTACTTTGGGGCTAGCTCAATCTGTGTGATTTGTCCCTGTATATTTATTAATTTAACTTACCTCATATATGGTCTAACAAAATATACTAAAACTATTTTCAGTGTGAATTCAGTCCGTGATACTGAACAACTTTCCCCAAGAACATATGTCTAAATATGAAAAGTTATTTTTCGGCTTTCCATACTGACTCGGATCAGCTGATCGGTCAACTTGTATGGGAGGCCAAAAATAACTTTTCATATTTCGATACGTGTTCCTTGGGGAAAGTTGTTAAGAATCATGGGCTGAATTCACCCTTAAAATAGTTTCAGCATATTTTGTTAGACCTCATACTAGTGAAGATTTGTAAATGGCTTCTCAATAACGTGTTTAGTATATATTTCTGTTTAGAATGCTGTAAATCATCCGAAAATAAATAAATGATTAAGCTACACACCCGATGCCGGCTCCCAGCAACAGAGAAACGAGGTTGGTCACCAACACTGCGGCGATCGCGCCGCGACTGAACAGGCAGGAACGACGGACCGAAAGGCAGTGACTCTGGAACACGCAATACAAAAATAATTTTGGAAAATCCAAAAGTGCACGCCTCATAACGTTCATAATAAAAAGTTATGTATCATATCACAATGTAATATTATTATATATCATCATCATCATCATCATAAGGTCTTTTTGTCTCCACTGCAGGAGCACGACCCTCTCTGTACTACCTGAGCCATACTTGGCCAGTGCAGCCAGAGATTATTATATATACACAGAAAAAACGAGTGACATACTCTCGCTGACCAAAAATTAGACTCAAAGGACTTGTATCAAGAGTCGTAAAAAAAATTAAAAAGTGCGAGTCGGACTTGGCCGATTCCGTATCAATATCTATAAAAATCACGTTTGTTGTTTGGTTTCTACCCTCCCTTAAATATTTATTTTATTCTGTTCTTAGCATTCTGATGCAACATCTGTGAAAATTTCATCTGTCTAGAGCAGTGGTTCCCAAACTTATTTTGTCTACTGCCCACTTTGAGAATAAATATTTTTTTAGCGCCCCCATTTTTTCACCTATTTAAAAACCACTATAACTTCAAATTAAATTAATTAATTATTGTGACCTATATATGTATATTAACGGAGAATTCTAAACGAAACTTTTACTATAACCCGCAACTTGAAACCTGAGCGCAGTAGGTAACATACAACGGCGCTTAGGTCTCAAGTTAACTCTTACGGGCTCCACCTGCCAATAAGAATGATTATTGAAACGCAACTTTATAGTATTAAAACAGAGTATCTTTTATTAAAAATATAACTAAAATAATCAATCCTTATATAAAAAACTAATGTGAAGGATGAATCTGATGCTGTTTAATAAGTTTGTTGATATCTGGTTCCAATTTACTCAAGAACAGTCGCAAGTCGCCACGTTCGGTAACAAGCAAACGATTTCTCTTTTTAGTAAGCAGTGTTGTCACAGCACTAAATCCACGTCCTCCTAGCAAATTAAAGCTCCTAGCAAAAAAAAATTTTCTTTCTGGGTCTCTTACCGCCCCCCTTGAGACCTGCAGCGCCCACAAGGGGGCGTTATCGCCCACTTTGGGAAAGACTGGTCTAGAGCTATCATGGTTCATGAGATACAGCCTGGTGACGACAGACGGCCAGACAGCGGAGTCTCAGTAATGGGGTCCCGTTTTTACCCTCAGCTGTTGGTCGTCTTTAATACCCGTTTTTGCAACTGTACATAAAACTATAGTAGTTGCCATATTTCGTGTCAGAAGCGGTCATTGACCTATTACATTTTGGCTCACAGACTAAAGTCCTTCCAGGTGAACGTCAGCCTTAAAAGTCCCCTTACCTTATGGTTTAAGATCTTTATTTATTCTCATAAAGAAATACTACATTTCACTTGAGAATAACAATTCTTATACAATAATGTACTTACAAAATTTTTATTGCTAAGACCAAAATAGAATTTTCCATACAAACGTAGTCTACGTTTTATTTCGAAACGACATGCCCGATTTCGGCAAAATTTTGTAATTTCAAAGATATTGCAATTATCTAGGGTAATAACTGGTTTCCGACATTAAAAATATGAACTTGAAATAGAATATATACCTAGTGTGTTATATCATTTTTGGCCATCAGTATGGGAAACTTCCAAATTTTTAATTTTTTTTTTCCAGTTCATAATTTTACTGTAGGAAACTAGTTATTACCGTAAATAATTGCAATTTCTTTACAATTACCAATTTTGACCGAAATCTGACATGTGGTTTCAAAATTAAACGTAGACTACGTTTGTATGGAGAAGTCTAGGGTAAGGGGATTCTTGAATCCGCCATTTACATATACACGGTGATTTTTTATTGGTTTTGGAGCCGAAGGCCACTTAATAAGAATCGTTAGTAAGACCTAATTAGCTAGTCAAAATAAAAATTCTGAACCAAAATTTTTTGACTAAAACTCGAAAGTAAAATCGTGAGATCAATAAGTAATGTCGCCGCCGGCCGGCCGCCGGGGTCACGCGAGTTCACGCGACAGTTTTGGACGAGTGTACTACGTGATCTCGATCAAAAATCATTTTTGTAACTTTTTTAACTTATGTCATACACAAATTTGGATAACGTATATGGATAGCGTAATTTATTTACTATACGACATTTTCTTTTCCAAAACCAATGAAAAGTCAGCGTGTATATTGTAATAAAGTATATGAAGTTAAATAAACAAATCAGCTGGTACCTGCTGCATGGCGGGCACAGCGAGCTGCTGCTCGAGCACCTCGATGGACGAGGTGGCGGACGGCGGCCCGCGCGCGCTCGCGGGGTGCTTGAAGCGCCAGTCTCTGCGACACAACATCACATATAAATATTTTTTTATTTTGTACACCTTTTCCTCTCCTGGGTCGTTCGCAGCTCGTCCCGTTAGCATCTCACTCATCCCGTTGGCAACTCGTCCTGTTCTATATTTTATTTCGCAACTCATCCCATTCGCATTCTTTGTACCGTTCAAAGCTCGCCTTGGGTATATAATAAAAAAAAACATTTTCTCAGAAATTAACTTCAATCAATAAATAAATATATAGGGACAAATCACACTGATTGAGCTAGCCCCAAAGTAAGTTCGAGACTTGTGTTATGGGATACTAACTCAACGATACTATATTTTATAACAAATACATATATAGATAAACATCCAAGACCCAGGACAATTTGAAAAAAGACATTTTCCAACTTGCCCTAATCAATACATAAAGAAATAGATAGATGATGAGCACTCACTTGGGGGGTAGCTGGTCCGGCCGACTGCTCCACTCCCACACCCAGTCGTTAGAGTCATCCTGGAAACGGAAATGAAGAGTTTGGTTTTTTCCGGCACAGTAGAATAGGGTCACTCCAAGTCCTCCCGTGGATGTCGTAGTAGGCAACTTAGGGAATACAAGCTAAACAAAGCTTATAAACATCAATGAGACCTCTCCCGTCTGGCCAGCGTGGAGAGTGTAGGCCAAGTCCTCTGGCTGCTCTGGCCAAGTATGGCTCTTGTAGTGCAGAAGGGTCGTGCTTCTGCAGTGGAGACATAAAGACCTATTGATGAATAATGAACCGATTTTTATTAAACAAAGAAAAAACCGCATCGAAATCGATCCTTCCGTTCGAGAGCTACGATGCCCCAGATAGACAGATATAGATATATAGAAGTGGCCTTCTACGAAATCCACGGGAGGACTTCGAGTGGCCCTATTCTTAAACTTGAACAAGCTTGTGTGTGTAATGTGTATGTATACACATTACACACACAAGCTTGTTCAAACACATAAACTTGTTCTTTGCAACTTTAAACTGCAGTTTGTTATTTCCAACTCCAATAAAATATTACCTTCCAGCAGTTGATGTAGACGCCCTTCAGCTCGTCTTCCGTGGACGGCTCGAGGTTGGGGCTGTTGGGCGGAGACTTCGGGCTGGAAACATCAAAAACAAATTATAAGTATGTTTGAGTTGAGTTTGTAGAGTAGAATAGAGCCACTCCTAGACCTCCCGTGGATGTCGTAGAAGGCGACAGGGAATACAAGCTAAACAAAGCTTATAAACATCAATGAGACCTCGCCAACCCGTCTGGCCAGCGTGGAGAGTGTAGGCCAAGAGCTCTGGCCAAGTTTGGCTCGAGTAGTACAGAGAGGGTCGTCGTGCTCCTGCAGTGGAGGCAAAAAGACCTGATGATGATGATGAATGGTGACTCAGAAAGGCACTGACTGAATGGTGACCCAGAACGGGTGAGAGGCGTCCGGGCGTCCGCCTATGCGATGAGTTGACGACATAATCAAAGTCGCCGGTCACACCTGGATGAGAGCAGCACAGGACCGAGATGGGTGGTCGACGAAGAGAGGCCTATGCTCAGCAGTGGGCGGAAGAAGGCATGCTGATGATGATGATGAATGTGTAAGTACTGCTCTCAACTAGGTGCGACCCGCGAACTTTGTTTATGTCGTCAACCCATCGCAGATAGACAGCACAGGGGGGTAACTCTATATAATATATAGGGACAAATTACACTGAGCTAGCCCCAAAGTAAGTTCGAGACTTGTTTTATGGGATACTAACTCAACGACACTATATTTTATAACAAATACATATATAGATAAACATCCAAGACCCAGGACAATTTGAAAAAGGCCATTTTCCAACTTGCCCTGACCGGGAATCGAACCCGGGACCTCTGGGTGGCGGACTAGCATGGTGACCACTACGCGACGGAGGTCGTCTATAAAACAATACGTATGTCGTACGATAGTGACGTTCTATTTCTATCATCATCATCATCATCATCATTTCAGCCGCATAACGTCCACTGCTGGACATAGGCCTCTCCCAAGAGATTTCCAAAATGACCGATCTAGAGCGGCTTGCATCCAGCGCCTTCCAGCGACTTTGGTTAGGTCGTCAGACCACCTTGTGGTCAAGGCAAGCGAAGAGTAGGACATCCTATTTCCATGTCAAAAAAAATTAGACTTTATCATCATCGTTTGGTCATTATTTCCCATGCTGGTCTGGGAGAAATAAAAAAAACTTAGAATGTACCAGCTGCTTCTCTTCCCACGCAGATCGTAAAAGCCGATCGAGGGAATGGGCAAAAATGCAAATCATGTTAACAGGCGATGCGGCTAGCAACCCATCACTGTATTGATTGCTTTTCCATCTTCTCGCCTACCATGACGCTAAAAGTGGCTTTTGGGTCTTGTGGCCCTGGGCTCTGCATAGAACCGCAAGACTTAAAATGCTCTGCCTGCCCCATTAGGGATAAAGACGTGATAGTATGTATGTATGTATCATCGTTTGGGTGAAAGAAGAGCTGCTGAGAAGTACGTGGTCACCGCACGTCATGCGATACCAATACCAAACATATATGTATGACTTGTGTATATATGTTATTGCATGTGTCGGATTGTAAGCTCGAAGGACCAACAAATAGTCGATGCACCGACAGAATCAGATATAGAAGCCGTGCAAAACATGCAATAACAAACATATATGTATGACATCATGTGCATATTATTGCATATGTCGGATTGCAAGCTCGACAGACCATCAAATAGTAGACGCACCAGCAAAATCAAATACAGCAGCCCTCCAAGACATGCAATAACAAACATATATGTATGACATCATGTGCATATTATTGCATATGTCGGATTGCAAGCTCGTCGGACCATCAAATAGTAGACGCACCAGCAAAATCAAATACAGCAGCCCTCCAAGACATGCAATAACAAACATATATGTATGACATCATGTACATATTATTGCATGTGTCGGATTGCAAGCTCGACGGACCATCAAATAGTAGACGCACCAGCAAAATCAAATACAGCAGCCCTCCAAGACATGCAATAACAACCATATATGTATGACATCATGTACATATTATTGCATGTGTCGGATTGTAAGCTCGAAGGACCATCAAATAGTCGATGCTCTGTCAGAATCAGATATAGCAGCCCTCCAACACATGCGATACCAAACATACAAGCTGTCTTTTCATTGGTTTTGGAACAAAAATGTCGTATAGTCAATAAATTTCTCTATACATATACGTAATCCAAATTTGTGTATGACATAAGATGAAAAACTTGCGAAAATTATTTTCGATCGAGACCACCAAAACTGCCGCGTTACCTCTTTTTTTTGGTCTCTCTTTTAGTATATTTTTTTATTTCAGAATTTTTATTTTGACTATACTCCATTTGGTTAGGTATTTAAATAAATGAAAACAATCTTGACATCACTTTTTAATGAAATATATACTTTATAAATCAATACCTTTGCAAATTACAAAGTAATTATGTAATTTATAATTTATAACATAATTACTTTGTAATTAGCAAAATTATTGATCTATAAAGTGTATATTTCAATAAAAAGAAATGTCAAGATAGTTTACATTTGTTGAAATACCTAACCAAATGGAGTATAGCTAATTAAAGGTCTTACTAACGATCCTTGTAAAGTGGCCTTCGGCTCCATAACCAATGTAAATCACCGTGCATATGTTATTTCATAAGTCGGATTGCAAGCTCGAAGGACCATCAAATAGTCGATGCACCGACAATCAGATATAGCAGCCGTGCAAGTGCCGGCGTCGCGCGGTTCACCGCACGACATGCGACACCAAACATATATGTATTACGTCATATCTATGTGGATTGCATCAACAGACCGGCTCGCGTCATAGCTAGCTCGTACAGTAGCTACGCACAGATCTTTAATAGGCGTAGTCATAGATAATACACTATGGCGTAGTAAACATACTGAATCAAATTCAGACCCCTGCTGCTGAGGTTGATTCAGCACGTAATTATTTGAGTTAATTATCTTCCTCATCTATGCTGATTTGAGATAAAAGAATAAAACTTTTGCAGCCAGTATAAATAATAAGGTTGATTTACTCATTTTAAACAAGGTAGTATACAATGTCCTTTTTAATTAAGTACAAATATTTTAAGGGGTGGTTCAGTCCATCATTTAATGTATATTGAAAAACGAAAATTTTTTTTTTTGTTTTCATACAAATCGACGTCGTCACGTGATATCATTACTATCGAAAATGAAATTTTTTCTTTCGTATTTCTATATACATTTATTAAGAATAGTTGTTCGAAATGATGGACTGAATCACCCGTTAAAATATTTGTACTTAATTAAAAAGGACATTGTATTATGCGAGTCAAAGAGATGTAGGGTCGTTGTGATATTATGGACATTTTAATAAAGTGGACTTTATGAAGAATGAACAATAATAATACTATTACTAATCTTATACTTTTAAACGAGCAATTCTTGTATGTATGTATATATATTTATTTATAAATTTCTGTGATCTCGAAAACGGCTCCAACGATTTCGCTGAAAATTAGTATATGGGGGTTTTCGGGGGTAAATAATCGATCTAGATTAGTTTTATGTTTCGTAAAACGCGTGTTTTTGAGTTTTCATGCGTTTTTCTTTCCACGCAGAATATGGTCGCTAATTTCGTCGCGCCGCGACCGCCTTGATTTAGCTCAGTGGTTAAGGATAGCGACCGCTAGAAAGAGCGTTACGGGTTCGAATCCCACTCGGTGACTTACTTTTGTTTTTTTTATGTTTAAGTTTATATTTTTTTTTTTTGCATTATTTTTAGACAAGTTTAAAAAAATTAGTTAATGTTTGAGATGTAACCGAGCAAAGCTCGGTCGCCCAGGTACTAATACTAATAAGACATTTCAATACTGTGGTCGTTTTGAGACTAGGGACATTTTGATAAAGTGGACTTAATGAAGAATGGACATAATTAGTCTCTGCTCACCTCAGCGTGATTTTACGGATATATGTATATTTGCATTATTCAGTGACCTTTTAACAGTTCTCTAGCGATATTCCCAAATCTACCCCACATAAGTTTACAATGACAACGCAGCTGGTCTGGCTTTAAATCACACGATAACACATTAACTCTTCATTGCGTTGCGTTATATCAGCCATTCAGCCAGCTCTCGCATGATACATATATATTAAACTAAGCTAATTATAATGAAGCCGTAATCTAATGACATACGTGCAGTTCAATGACAGTCACAAGTATCTACGTAACCTGTGTACGTAACGTATGAGAGATACGTAATATAATAATATAATATAATATAATAATATGAGCAAATATATAGATATAGAAACGGAGGCCTAGTGCTAATATGGTGAATGATAGAAAGAAGTCGTCTCGGCGACCTCCGTCGCGTATTGGTCACCATGCTAGTCCGCCACCCAGAGGTTCCAGGTTCGATCCCCGGTCAGGGCAAGTTGGAAAATGGCCTTTTTCAAATTGTCTGGGGTCTTGGATGTTTATCTATATATGTATTTGTTATAAAATATAGTATCGTTGAGTTAGTATCCCATAACACAAGTATCGAACTTACTTTGGGGCTAGCTCAGTCAGTGTAATTTGTTCCTATATATTTTATATTTATTTACAACTTGTAAAAGTGACATACCCGTAATAAATCGAACCACGGGCTATACTAGATCAGATAGAGTATAATGGAATCAAAATACCAGTAAAAGAACAAATCAACTTGGCATTTCCATAATAAAGTGTGGAGCCGCCCGGGCAATTTGTATGGGAATGTCAATTTTTTTTCGGTTTCTGGATTGTTTTTTTAAATTTTATTATGCTGTAGTGATCTAGTATAACCCGTGGTTTAATTTGTTACGGTTATGTTCTTCCACGTTGTGTAATACGGGCGGTATAAATAAATATAAATAATAAATATACAGGGACAAATTACCCTGATTGAGCTAGCCCCAAAGTAAGTTCGAGACTTGTGTTATAAGATACTAACTCAACGATACTATATTTTATAACAAATACATATATAGATCAACATCCATCCAAGTCCCAGGACAATTTGAAAAAGGCTATTTTCCAACTTGCCCTGGCCGGGGATCGAACCCGGGACCTCTGGGTGGCGGACTAGCATGGTGACCACTACGCCACGGAGGTCGTCAAATAGAAAAGTAGAGATATAAATAAAAGGAACGGATGGCTAGTGCAAATATGGTGAATGATTGAAAGAAGTGGAAGCAAATGGCTACAAAAATACAGAGCTGACTCCAAATAGCGGCGACATGCCTACCCATCGTCATATAAACATTATTATTTCTTTTCCTTGTAACTAGATGGCGCTTTAAGGTAAAAATTAAAACATACAAATCTTTTATAACCATTATTTAAATAAAGTAATACTCTAATTAGTCAAATAAGACTTATATGAAATGCAATATATTTTTTAAAAGTATATTCAACACTTTCTTCGTCACTTTTTTGGCTAGTCGTGTGTGCTGCCATCTCTGAGAGGACGCTCCGCAACTCCAGTTTTGCGTGCTTACGGCCTCTCCAATCGTTTCTATGGCGTTGGGTATCTGTTACGTTAGTAATTATATTATCTTTGGCGGCGAGGAGGATGATGATGGAATGTCGTGAGCGACGGAACGCTTCAGCACGGCTGATGCTGAAGCGTTCCATCGCTCTCTCTCGCTCTAGCGCAGTGGTTCCCAAACTTATTTTGTCTACTGCCCACTTTGAGAATAAATATTTTTTTAGCGCCCCCATTTTTTCACCTATTTAAAAACCACTATAACTTCAAATTAAATTAATTAATTATTGTGACCTATATATGTATATTATGTAAATATTTATTCTCAAAGTGGAGGATGATATTTATGTGGTTGTTGTTGAGAGTCGAGAGCTCTTGCAGTCGTTGTTTAAGAGGCCTCCTAGCTAAATAAAGCTCCTAGCAAAAAAAAAAAACATTTTCTTTCTGGGTCTCTTACCGCCCCCCTTGAGACCTGCAGCGCCCACAAGGGGACGTTATCGCCCACTTTGGGAAAGACTGCTCTAGCGCAATAGAAAAGTGCTGTTTTGTGCTGCCAGGTGTAGACCAACTCTTCTTCTTCTTAGCGAGTCGGAATGGCGTTTTTTATATGGTTGTTGATCAGTGTGTGGCCACACTTATTTACACTTAACCCAACGCTAATAGGTTTGCCCGAAAGATTAGATGCTCCCATGCTGGTCTGGGAGAAACGAAAAAACTTAGAATGTACCAGCTGCTTCTCTTCGTAAAAGCCGATCGAGGGAATGGGCGAAAATGCGAATCGTTTAACAGGCGATGCGGCTAGCAACCCGTCACTGTATTGATTGCTTTTCCATCTTCTCGCCCACCATGACGCTAAAAGTGGCTTTTGGGTCTTGCGGCCCTGGGCTCTGCATAGAGCCGCAAGACCCAAAATGCTCTGTCTGCCCCATTAGGGATAAAGACGTGATAGTATGTATGTATGTATTAGATACCTTTACTGTACCACCTACCGAAGTGTGCGGAGATTGCGGTGGCACAGTTATCTTAACTTTCATGCGTACAAGTCGTATACAGTGACGAGCAAAGTCACAGACCTCACACACAGAAAAAAAGACCTTCTTAAAATAAGACAAAAATACTTAATAAAAAGCAAATTGCATTCAACCAAGAATATGGTTTACTCATATATACTGAAACTAATATTTTCTTGGATATAGCTTAGAGATTCTTTTGAATGCATTTTTTAAAATAAGATAAGTGTTACTTGAAAGAAGAAAATAAGTTTTCCGTCAAGACAAAAATGTTTCATAGATTTAAGAAAATCAACATCTTAAACGAAAGCTCTTTTGATTTGTTGTTTAGAAGAAATATTGTATTTTGGATGAAGCAATTAAAAATGTTTACTTTAAGTTAATGATTCTTAATTCAAAGCTCTTTTGATTTATTTTTTTATAGTTGTTTTAGTTATGTAAGTGGTTGTTTTATTACATACGTATTACTACAGTTTTATAACGTACCTACATTATTCTTAGTGGTAAGTAGAGTTTTTATTATAATTCCGAAGTAACTTTACTTTAACACTGACGCCGGGTCTTCAGCGCGTGTTTTTCTCTACACGGAATTATAATAAAAACTCTACTTACCACTAAGAATAATGTAGGTACGAACTGTAGTAATACGTACGTAATAAAACAACCACTTTCCTAACTATAAAACAACACAAAGCTTTGAAAGTTGGGACGGACGCGGTGCGGAGCACAGACAGACCAAATAGGCAGGTTTTGACACGCTCAAACTCAAAAGTCAAGAAAAATATTTTTTTGCTGAAGTAAATTAACTTTTAGTTCAAAGAAGTTACCTTAAAAAAGGAAATGTATTTCTTTAAACAAATTACAAATATCTTTTATTAAAAAACAAGAAATTTCTGTTTGAGTAATTAAATATGTTTACTACTCTACTCATTTTGAGTTAAACATTTTTCAATTCAAGAAAATAATTTCTTTGTCGATTAAAAACGATTGGTCAAGAAAATATTTCATTAATTAAACATCCTTAAGTTATTAATCTTAGCATTTTTTTGAGTTAGTTTAAGAAAATACTGTCTTCTTTACTTTAGAATTTGATCTTCCTTTAGTTAAAAATATTTTTGTAAACTAAAAAAATATATTATTTAAATTCAAGTAAAACCGCAGTTTTCTTTTAACGGCTTCAAGTTTTTAGTTGAAATAAATATTACTAAGTTTAAGTAAAAATTACTTAAGTATAGCAAATATACCAAGAAAATCAGTTTTCTTGAATTAAAAATTCTTTTTTTTCTGAGACGTACATCCAGTACCTAAACCGCTTGGCCACCATCGCTACATTGACTTAAGGCCAAAAAAGTGATTCGAAATATTTCGAATTGCACCCGCATCTCACACCCCTCATGTAAAAGCGCAATTTGTCAAAGATCTCAGTGCAACCAACTAAATATATGTGCTTTTAGTAGTAGATAAAGCACGCACCTTAGCTCCATCTATTTGAAAAATTTAGAACCTCAAACCGCTTCAGGGACACAGGTGAACAAGGCGAGTCTGAGGAACGAAGGTAGAATGGTAGGAACTCAATAGCAAATTGAAGCCGGGGTATCTCACCTGCCCTTGAGGCTGGAGGCTCTCGAGTGTCTCACTGAGGAGTCCCGGCTCTCCCGTTGAGCTTCTCGTAGTAATCTGATGTACTCGTTCTCAGCTGCGAGGCCGGAGTTCAGCTCCACCCACGAGTCTGTAACAACCAAACGATGTAAATGAATATAGATATTCTAACCAACAAACACCATTTTTGTCTAGCTAGGTGTAGTGCTGGGCAAAGGTGTCCCCCTTATTCTACCTTAAGACGTAAAATATTAAAAAAAAAAAACGACGGGTTGCACTCTGGGAGTGCCGGCAGAAGTGAAAGCTTGAATATTAACGTTGTGCATTTTTGATATTTTGGAATGGTTAGGGAATAATTTTGCACGAATTGCTTTAATTATCAGTATAAAATATTTCAAATCTTTTCTGAACCACAGTCTGTCACAAATGTCACAAGCATGACCAAATTCATTTTCAACAAAATCATTTTCAAATACACAGCAGTATGGCCACTACACAGACGGTCGAGCCATCAGCTGTCACCATCCATGGATGCGCGTAGAACGCTGTAACATAAACACACACGAACATTCGCGCAAGCGCCCTACGCCGTCTTACGAATTTTCGATCAGGCCACGTGTCCTGACGCGAGTTTAAGATTTTTTACCCATTCCAAAAAATAGTGCACAACGCCGCTAAAGAAGTTTTCACTTCAAAAGAAAGTTATTATTTGGTGTTCTGTGTACTGTCATTAAACAACGATTGTCTGCCGGTTACACCCCTGAGATAAACGGAATAGGTATCGGAAAGACTATACCGTCGAAAAATCTGACACCAGTGTTAGCTATTAACACACTGTGAAAATCAGTTTTTTCGGCGTTCCTATTCAGCAGAGGTCGTTGCGAAGCGCTAGTATCAGTAGCTTTTCTTTTAAAAATAAATTAAATGTAATACACACTACACGTAACGTAAATTGTACGTACTGAATAAGCATTTAAGAGTCCCCTTACCCTAGACTTCTCCATACAAACGTAGTCTACGTTTAATTTTGAAACCACATGTCAGATTCCGGTAAAAATTGGTAATTGTAAAGAAATTGCAATTATGTATCTAGGTTTATAACTGGTTTCTTATAGTAAATTTATGAACTGGAAAGAAAATATAACGATTTAGAAATTTCCCATACTAATGGTCAAAAATGATATAAAACACTATATCTTATACCTTTAAACGAGCAATTCTTGTATATTTATTTATATATATATTTATTTATAAATTTCTGTGATCTCGAAAACGGCTCTAACGATTTTGCTGAAAATTGGTATATGGGGGTTTTTGGGGGTAAACAATCGATCTAGATTAGTCTTATGTTTGGGAAAACGCGTGTTTTCGAGTTTTCATGCGTTTTTCTTTCCACGCAGAATATGGTCGCTAATTTCCTCGCGCCGGCCGCCATCCACTTAGCTCAGTGTTTAAGGATGCTGACCGCTAGAAAGAGTGTTACGGGTTCGAATCCCACTCGGTGACTTACTTTTGTTTTTTTTAATGTTCAAGTTTATATATAATTTTTTATTTTGTACTGTTTTTAGACAAGTTTAAAAACATGTAGTTAATGTTTGAGATGTAACCGACCGAGCAAAGCTCGGTCACCCAGGTACTTCTATTTTAAGTTCATATTTTTACCGTCGGAAACCAGTTATAAACCTAGATAATTGCGATATCTTTGAAATTACAAAATTTTGCCCAAATCGGACATGTCGTTTTGAAATAAAACGTAGACTACGTTTGTATGGAAAGTTGTATTTTGGTCTAGGGTAAGGGGGACTCTTAAATCTCTGAATCACACTCTATAAGAGAAAAGAGAACTTTTGACGATTATTAAGAGATATTATAAATATCCTATGATAATAATAATAAATCATTTTTAGAGCCGTAGACATTGACACCTATTTCTATTTTCAGACTTACCCGACTATTGCTTAAACAAGTACATGTTTTCTACAAATTAACTGCGTCCTTCGGCTTGTAACCGCGTAATGTAACAACCTTACAGGTCGTAAAATCGTTTATGGAGTTAGTCAATTCTAGTTAATGGTTAGTCGTAAATGAGATTATGTTGTGACAACCTCTGAAGATGCAAAGGACTGTCTAGATTACAAAGACCGCAATCTTGAGTATTTTATAGTATATGTCGTAGTTGGATAAAGTAGAAGAGACATACCCGTAATAAATCGAACCACGGGCTATGCTAGATCACTATAGTATAATGAAATTAGAATAACAGTAATAGAAAAAAAAAGAATTGCATTACATACTAAAGTATCTTATTAGCCGGTTGACAGGAAGAGATTCCATTATGGGATAAGTCCGCCGTTGTCAACTTATTCTATTGTTATTGTATGAAATTGTTTCTTTTTCATAGTACAATAAAATTATAAATAAGCGGCCAAGTGCGAGTCGGACTCGCCCATGAAGGGTTCCGTAGTAGCAAATAACATAATATAAACGTCTTTTAGTATGTTTTCTTAAAATTTTTATATTTGAGTTGATTGAATGAAAGGTACATTGCCGTTTATGATTTATGACGTATTAAAAAAAAACTACTTACTAGATATCGTTCAAACCAATTTTCGCTGGTAGTTTTCATGGTAATGAACAACATATATTTTATTTAGTTTTATCATTCTCTTATTTTAGAAGTTACGGGGGGGGGGGGGGGGGGACACACTTTTTTCCACTTTGGAAGTGTCTCTCGCGCAAAGTATTCGGTTTAGAAAAAAATGCTATTAGAAACCTCAATATCATTTTTGAAGACCTATCCATAGATACCCTACACGTATGGGTTCGATGAAAAATAAATTTTTGAGTTTCAGTTCTAAGTATGGGGAACCCCCAAAATTTACTGTTTTTTTTCTATTTTTGTGTCAAAACCTTAATGCGGTTCACATAATACATCTACTTACCAAGTTTCAACAGTATAGGTCTTATAGTTTCTGAAAAAAGTGGCTGTGACATACGGACGGACAGACAGACAGACAGACAGACATGACGAATCTATAAGGGTTCCGTTTTTGCCATTTGGCTACGGAACCCTAAAAAGTGTGCAGCCAACCGGGATGTCAATATTTTTTGGTTCTCTTTAATTTTATTATGCTACAGTGATCTAGTATAGCCCGTGGTTTGATTTTTTACGGGTATGTCCCTTCCACGTTGTATAATCCAACTGCGACATATACATTGTGTTTAAGCAGAGTGAATAGCACCACTCCACACCCAAGTCCACCCGGTGGATGTCGTAGAAGGCGACTTAGGGAATACAAGCTAAACAAAGCTTAGAAACATCAATGAGACCTCTCCAACCCGTCTGGTCAGCGAGGAGAGCGTAGGCCAAATCCTCTGGCTGCTCTGGCCAAGTATGACTCTTATAGTACAGAGAGGGTCGTGCTCCTGCAGTGGAGACAAAAAGACCTGATGATGATGATGACGTAAAGAGTACCGATAACCGGAGAGCATGCATGAAAAGATTTAAGAGTGTTGACGAAGCTAAAGAGGTTTGCAAGGATCGTAGTAAGTGGATATCCATAGTCTATGCCTAGCCCCATGGGAAACAGGTTAAAAAATATGTTTGTATGAGGATGATGATATAAAAATCGCTGTTTTTACATGAGTCCATCATAAATCATAATACAATCTCACATTGTTCTTTAACAAGCAGATAAGTCTGCGCATGACATTGCACTTCGACCGGCCGCTATCTGGAGGTTAAGGCAATGCTCCCAGGTTATCGTCCAGACTCCTGATAGATAACTGAGAAAGTGCTGTGATTCATCTGTTATCGCAGAAGCGTAGCTAGTGCAAATTTATATGCCAGGCAATAAAATTAAAATAATTGGCCAAGTGTGTGTCGGGCCACGCGCAGTGTAGGGTTCCGTAGTTGTAAATGCCAACTTTGAGTTCATGCTTACTAAAAACGTCTAAAGCGTCTAAGTATCTATTGAATTTGTATGAAATTTTCCTTTCAGTACATTTTATAAGTTGATCACCTATAACTTTTTAATTTGTTAACCCTACTTAGCTCTGATAGTTTTCCTTTAAAGTACATTATATATACTATCGCTGTGATTTTTTTCACGTGTCAATACATAACCGTTTAGCAGATAGATGGGGGACACAAGTGACTTTAACAAAAAAATTCCCTTTAAACCTAAATATTTCGGACACAGATCCCTAAATCGAAAAATGGTGTCTTCAAGCTCACAATATTTTTGAAAGACCTATTCAACGACACCCCATACAATGTGTTTGTCGAGAAAAAAAATATTGACTACCTCTTTACTTGTATGGCAGCTAACCTAAAAAAATATTTTTCCAGATTTTATTTTACGACTTTTTCGCCATGATTAATATACATATTCATGCCAAATTACAGCTTTCTAGTACTTGTAGTTTCTGAGTAGGACCGCGGACAGACAGACAGACATGGCGAAACTATAAGAGTTCCTTGTTTACTACGGAACCCTAAAAACTGACTAGCTAGCTACTGGCTTTTCTGCAAGCTACAACGCTAATGTCAGCTTTGTCAAGCTGCCTAAAGGCATCTGACATAGCTTGACGACTGCCATACAATGATGACAGCCGGGACCAACGGCTTATACGTGCTTTCCGTAGAACGGAAGAGCTCGACAACCGCCAAAAACTTTTGAATGGCTGAACCACAGCTAATCATTAATCTACTACACCCACTGACCTCCATATACAATGTCCTTTTTTATTAAGTACAAATATTTTAAGGGGTGATTCAGTCCATCATTTCGAACAACTTTTCCCAATAAATATATATCGAAATACGAAAAAATAATTTTCATTTTTCATAGTAATGATATCACGTGACTACTTCGATTTCTATGAAAACCTCAAATTTTTTTTTCGTATTTCAAAATACATTTATTGGGAAAAGTTGTTCAAAATGATGGTCTAGATCACCCCTTAAAATATTTGTACTTAATAAAAAAGGACATTGTATACAAGTACGCTGGACCTATGATACCCTAAGAAATGACAGCTCTTTATTGTGCCTATTTGAAGCGCCCCCAATGCGTGGGAAGAGAATTAAATCTGACATAACTAATTCGGAAATGACTTTTATCGATGTCATTGTCCTATCTGTCATATTAGTTCCGTTCCCACCCACTGCTACGAATGCCTACGATCAGCGCCAAAATGGCGAAAATCAAATCGCGTCACTATGGCCCGGATAATCATAGGTCCAGCGTACTTGTATATATGGAGGTCAGTGACTACACCTTACATTTGATACCTACTCAGGCATATTTGCATACTTTGAGCTGCTAACCTCACTCTTACCCCCTCCCCCCCCCCTCCAATTTTAAAACACTGCACCGATTTCCATCAACCATAGCTTATATATTTATTAATTTAATTTAGCTTAAGTGTAAATCTGTATTGTAATTGTAACATATCAGGCTGGGTAATCGCGTAATCTTCCCAGCAGTGGTCGTTCCGAAACGCTCGTAGTTTTTATCTTTTGCACTAAAATAATATAAAAAAATGACCTTCAATAAGAGATAAATTTTTCCTACATTGAATAATTTACTTAGAATTTATAGCTAAGATCCATTTACATCAAGTGAGCTTTCAAACAGGCCATGTCTAACTTATAACACCACTCTTCATCATGGGTTGACACATCACATGTCACAAGGCTGTGCCTTAACTGCCTCCGTGGTGTAGTGGTTAGAGCGTTCGGCTCTTACCTGGAGGTCGCGGGTTCGATTCCCGGCGGGGGCAACAACTTTGTGTTGTTGTCCTAGTTTGGTTAGGACATTGTAGGCTGATCACGTGATTGTCTGATAAGTAAGATGATCCGTGCTTCGGAGGGCATGTTAAGCCGTCGGTCCCGGTCACTGTCTTTGACATTGGTCGTTACCTAAAACCATGTCAGAGGCCTTTAAGGCGGTTTAAAACTCTGCCACTAGTGTTAGTCACTAACACACACGATAAGAAAAAAAAGACAAGGCCGTCAAATACTAGCTTCCATTCTCTCATTAGAGTCATCATCATTCTCTCATTAGATCATTTCATTAGAGTTAGAGGTTTCACAAAGCTTCGAGGGGGTAGTGACCCCCATGAACTCCTCTGGACCTTAATGTTATTTATTTTGTTTAACAAAGTACATAATATCTGTGTTATTGTTTGATTGAATCATTTACGTCTTCGCAAAAACCCGCAGTTTCCAGTTTCCCCCAACAATAATATCAACAATCGCGTTTATAATGGCGTGTTCAGATTATCAACAATTACGTGTAAATACGTAGGAATCCAACATGGCGGCGTCCGGTCTAACTATGGCAGGTAAACGGTCGGATTCTACGAGATAACATGTTTATCTTCTATCTTTTCGTCGACCTCAGTGGCGTAGTCGTCACCTAGAGGTTCCGGGTTCGATCCGCGGTCAGGGCAAGTCGGAAAATGTACTTTTTCAAATTGTTCTGGGTCTTGAATGTTTAACAATATATGTATTTGTTATAAGATATAGTATCGTTGAGTTAGTATCCCATAACATAAGTCTCGAACTTACTTTGGGGCTAGCTCAATCAGTGTAATTTTTCCTAACTATATTTATTTATTTAACTAGTTTATCTTCTATCTTTTACGTCATCAATTACGCTAAGATTGGCCCTTGGATCTTCCGGCCCTAGGCTCAGTCTACCCCGTTAGGGATGCAGACGTGATAGTGCATCTGTAAATAGCGAGCATTTCATACATACATACTATCACGTCTTTATCCCTAATGGGGCAGACAGAGCATTTTGGGTCTTGCGGTTCTATGCAGAGCCCAGGGCCGCAAGACCCAAAAGCCACTTTTAGCGTCATGGTGGGCGAGAAGATGGAAAAGCAATCAATACAGTGATGGGTTGCTAGCCGCATCGCCTGTTAACATGATTTGCATTTTTGCCCATTCCCTCGATCGGCTTTGACGATCTGCGTGGGAAGAGAAGCAGCTGGTGCATTCTAAGTTTTTTTATTTCTCCCAGACCAGCATGGGAGAATTTCATACAGACACATAATTTGTCTAACCTGTGGCGCCCTAATACTAGTGGTAGGCTCTGTGAGCTTTAGACCTCTCGAGTCTGCCGTTGAAGTTGATCGGATAAAAAGGTTGTTCAGAATAAAAACATTTTTAAAATGGCTGAAATATTATTTTACAATACCACACACTCAATAGAAAAAGTACATCTATATCTTATAATACATATAATAAAACAGTAAAAAAGTGTGTCTGTACATTATATATTTCTAAAAAAAATTTTAGGGGCGATTGAGACGTAGTAATAGAGTAAGAATTTTAAAAAAAATGTCTGTTTGTTTGTTTGTACACGCTAATCTCCGGAAATACTGGACGGATTCGAATGAAACTTTTCTTGTTATATAGCTATTAAGCCTGGGCAACATATAGGGTATTGATGATTTTGGAAAATGGAACGCCTGATGCAGAACCGTAATGGTCCAGCTAAACTATAAGAGTTATAAAAATGCCGCCTTAGTAAAAGTTGTTCAGCCTGATGAGCATTTTCCAGAGACATATAGTCCACGCGAACAAAGTCGCGGGCTTCGGCTAGTTTTTAAAATGGCTGAAATATTATTTTTTTAAAGTTTAAGTATTATATTTTTGCCTTAATTTTGCCATTTTGAAAAATTTTGAAAAACTGAATCGGTAAAAAATACTATAGAAATTTCGAACCTTCTTAGAAATGTTTCCAAGAATCGGTAAAAAAATGCGACCAGTAGGCGAGAACAGTATTTTTGGCCACTCTCGAAACCTAAGACGCTTCGCTCGCTTGGTCACTAACACTAACACTAGCGAAAAAATGTAATCTGCTTCATATGCTAGGTAAGTAAAATATAAAGATAGTCAGATTTCAAAAATGCGTCCCTGTTCTAGATCCGTGACACACGATTATAAACACATGACAATATATAATTAACATTGCAGATTTTAATTAAAGGTCAGGCAAGTGTAATAGAATTAATTCACTAGGCACAGCACTCACTATAATTATTTACGTAACGCAATCAAAAAACATTCTTGCAAAAGCAATAAAAAAAAGCAAAGTTACTAGATTTTGCACACGCCAAGCATATGTACGTACGAATCACTTCCTTTCAAGTTTTGCAACGTAGGTATGTGAATAATTTTCCGTTTTAGTTTTTAAATAAAAACCTAGGTAATTTTCATCATCATCAGGTCTTTTTGTCTCCACTGCAGGAGCATGACCCTCTCTGTACTACCAGAGG
The DNA here is from genome assembly GCA_963555685.1 of Acrobasis consociella. Classification (NCBI taxonomy): domain Eukaryota; kingdom Metazoa; phylum Arthropoda; class Insecta; order Lepidoptera; family Pyralidae; genus Acrobasis; species Acrobasis consociella. The sequence continues at coordinate 9,585,167 of OY743132.1, read as the reverse complement.
ACCCCTCTCTGTACTCTGCAGCCAGAGGACTTGGCCTCACTCTCCTCGCTGGCCAGACGGGTTGAAGAGGTCTCATGATGTTTAAAAGTTTTGTTTAGCTTTTATTTCCTAAGTCGTTTTCTACGACATCCACGGGAGGACTTGGAGTGGTCCTATTCTACTCTGCCGGAAACCACACGGCTTAGTTTCGTAAAACTTTATGTACCTAATCCAATATCGCTATGTTCAGCTCTCTCCTTAGGTATTTTAAAGCAACTAAGTAATTAATTAATTAATATCATTGATTCTCATTGTCATCATCATAATATTTTAGCTAATGATAACTAACAAGCTATGCTAATGATAATGTTAATGGAAATCCTCGGGAGAGGCCTGCTTGTGTCCAGCACTGCACGTAATGCAGCAGAAATGATGACGATGAATGAAATGCAAACAAATGCAAAAAACTTTTAGTTAAAAATACTACTTTAAATTATTAAAACCCCAAAGGTCCCATAAAAAATAAAACGAGACGAAATAAAAAAAAAGAAACAAAAGTAAAAATTAAAATTAAATTATGTTGCATTTTTATAGAATTAATTATTTGAAATAAGTATTACGTGTGTTGTGTATTCTAATTATAAAAAATTAAAACAAAAATACTTTAAGAAAAACCACAGGTATGGCTCTTCATACAAACGGAGCAGCATATGTACCTAGTACTAGTACAAACGAAACAATCCATCCGTGCACACGTCAAATGTGTGAGTTAAACAATCAAGGTTGCCACCACAGAATTTGTTGCTTTGCTTACCTGTTTTCATCACTCGGAAATCTATAAAATTTTCGTTATTTATTGTTTTCCGTCGATTAACAATGATAATGTGCGCAGTTTCTCACCATTACAATTCAAAATTCCTAAGTGACTCGCGTAATGTCAACGTGCGACTACCAATAACCCTGTTTTACTGCCACTTAAACCTCACAATAACGGGGGAAGGGTTGCGGGGACACCAGATTGCGGGGGACGGTGCGAGTTTCCGTTCTGTATGTAATACTATTATTAATTCTGTGGAAAAACTTAAGGAGACATAGAAAATACTCGACCGACAAGAACCTAGTTCTTAAATTTATTAAGGAAGATAAACAAATCCCTAAAATAAAATATTTTATATAAATTTAATTTTTTTTTATCAAAAATTAAAAAAAGAATCTTATTAATTTTTTTTTAAATAAGTCTTTTGAAGCTACCACCGCCCTACGAATATACACGTCTACTTATAACACCTATGTCCGGTTCTTTGCATTAAATAAAAATATACCTTGTTGATTGACCTTTTACATCCTTAACTGTTTTCTACATAAATTCTAGTTGGCTAAGATCCGCGATGACTAACATTTCTAACAACACAGTCCATCAAAACAAAGCTACAATTTCATCAAATCTCACATTTCATTGTCAAAACTGCTAATTAATTCCCGGCAAAACTCACTCCCAATCAGTTCTTTATCCAAATCCAAACAAAAACATTTATTTACCGAGATCATCGACCGGCACCGAGGTCTTCGGCTCCATATTTCACAATATCACAGCACAATAAGCACTTAAAAAAATACACTGCACGAGTGTCTTCAATTTGTCACACTATTTATAAGCGCGTATTTTTTATTTGACAGTTTCAAGAAGCGTGCGCTCGCGCGTGCTTCCGCGCCGAACGCTCTGAATGTACTGACTCGATTGAGCGAAATGTTTAAAATTGGAACGAGGATTGTAAACAAAGCGCTGCGATTGCGTGGGAGCAGAGCAGGCGCGTCGCACCGCCTACCACGTAGCTTGATAAAATGTTGTTTACTTACAGTGTGCGTACAGGGTTGTCATAAGATTTGCACTTACTAGAGACGATCTGATGGAAGACAATCGTAGGGCGTTTAGACAAGTGCGACGACAGTCAATGACCCATCTAGTGTTCTACCCCAAATGCCCTCAAGGAGCCAAGCACTGGGGGCTACTCCATTTAATACGTTAATGCTCAAGGTTGTTGACACTGAAACGCGCAGTAACGTCCTTATACAATACCGCTTTTGGACTAACTCCTCTGGTCAAACTTGTTATAAAAGTACATATAACTAATGGACTCGAAGGAACAATAGGGCTTTATAGATGTGGCCAAAAGCATGGGGTGATGAAATTTAAATAATCTGACTTTACTATTGAAACAAAAAGAGACTTGCAAGATGACTGGGTTCTTCAAGCATCAAAAAAATTGAACCACAGGTTTTATGACAATTGGCTCTATCTACACCGGAAAAGATTAAGAAAGACTTAGTACTAGCTGGTACTAGCTATGTCAACAGTTTAAGGCAGCTACAAAAATCTGATACTAGTAATGGGACGGCACTTACAAAAACGAACTGCAATAATAAAACCTAGCCTAGCATGTTACAAGTAAAGCAAAAAATGCGACAATTAAGAAGGCTAGTTGTATAATAAAGAAATACTTAATACTAGCTATGTCAACAGTTTAAGGCGGCTACGAAAATCTGATACTAGTAATGGGAACTTACAAAAACAAACTGCAATAATAAACTAGCCTAGCATTGTGTAACAAGTTGAGCAAAAAATGCGACAATTAAGAAGGCTAGTTGTATAATAAACAGATATGTACTCGGTTAATGTCAGCCAATTCAAGGACGAGATGAGGATGGGAATGCAGCCACACAACGTGTATTTTGTTATTGTCAACAAGTAGTGTCTATTCAAGACCGACGCAATATCGTGGTTTGGCTACTGATATCACTTGAGGATAAAAACAGTAAATTTCTAAATGAATCACCTGTAATAAACATATTTTTCCAGTAAGCTACAATGGCCATGGCCATTTTCCAACTTACCCTGACCGAGGTTCGCTTCGAACCCGGAACCTCTGGGTGGCGGTCTAGCATGGTGACCACTACGCCACGGAGATCGTCTAACCTAACTTAAATTTGATTACATCAATTATGATTTGACACTACAGCAAATATAAACTTTTTTTAACAAATTAACAAATAAACAAATTTTTACTTTTTTAAATTTTTTTAATTATTATTTTTGTTTACCTATACATTTAAATTGAACGTGGCATCCGCGGAAGACCAGCGTTGTGATTAACACCACAACATTTGCTGAGCGGACACCATTTTGGTGCATACAGTATAATGTTTTCTGTTATGTTAAATAAATCATTTTTGTATATTTTGTACCAAATAAAAGATTTTTCTTTCTTTCTTTCTTTCAAATAATAAGGAAAAATTTCAGATTGTTTCATCTAAGCCTTTTGACATATTTTATAACAATAATTTAACCTAAAAAACGCAAGAAAACCTTCACAACTTTAACCTAGATTCTGTAGTTATACTCTCAGCTATTCGAATAAGGTAGACGCATACAATCGAGCAGAGGAATGTGGACCAAACAGTAGGAGGGATGTGTGGGTCTCACTAGGTCGTGTATTTGCGCCTACGTGTTTTTGAAACTTGACAATACCGTCTTCTAAACGTATCAATTCGTCGGATTTTTATTTTCTTTTATGTATGTTTACTTATTATTCGAAGACTTGGCTAGACAGATTTAAAAAATGCTTTTTTTTTTGTTTGAAAGGTTATACTTATCAGAAACTTGTCCCATATAAATTTTATCAATATCAGTTGTGTAGTTTGGGAATGAAGTCGGTCTGTTGGAAATTACATCCTTATCTTTCATCTTTTTTTTAATACTGGCAAATTCGAGCCGCTTTTTACACGTCAATAATGTAAATTATACTTATTGACGTGTAAAAGTGCCTGTAAAGGTCTAATTACTGAATAAACATTTGAATCTTAAATGTCATAATCAATAAATATGTATATAATAATAAATAGAAAAAACGACGGGTTGCACTCTGGGAGTGCCGGCAGAAGTGAAAACTTCAATATTAACGTTGTGCATTTTTGATATTTTGGAATGGTTAGGGAATAATTTTGCACGAATTGATTTAATTATCAGTATAAAAGTACTCTCATTTATGTGGTAGAATACAATATTTATTTATTGGGCTATCGTACACAAACATGACATTTTATTAGCACGCTGTAACATAAACACACACGAACATTCGCGCAAGCGCCCTGCGCCGCCTAAACGAAACAGCAGGCGCAGGCATACATTTTCGCCGCGCCGTAGAAAGAGAGGGGGATACTCCCTCTCCTACGCCGCGCCAGCTGTCTACTCTCCATCCGTCTTACGAATTTTCGATCAGGTCACGTGTCCTGACGCGAGTTTAACATTTTTTACCCATTCCAAAAAAAGTGCACAACGCCGCTAAAAAAGTTTTCACTTCAAATATTTTAGACAAAGGAGTAGAATAAAGTAGTGTATCAAAATGAAATACGTTGGAGGACAATGTAAACCTATTTTGTTTGAAACCCGTGAGTGAAAATATCAAACTTTATACAACCGTTCGTCACGCATGCAAGCACATGTAGTTCTTTATTTGACCGTTGCTTTCAATATAAACTGATTTTCACATGCAAGTCCGCCACCCAAAGAGATTCCGGTCAGGGCAAGTTGGAAAATGGCCTTTTTCAAATTGTCCTGGGTCTTGGATGTTTATCTACATATGTATTATTTATAAAATATAGTATAGTTGAGTTAGTATCCCATAACACAAGTCTCAAACTTACTTTAGGGCTAGCTCAATCAGCGTAATTTGTACTAATTATTTTTGTTATTATTTATATGTAAACGAAACTTAGCAAGAACTTTTTTTGTTGGGTCTGACGTTTCGAATAGGAGTAATTCTAATGAAGATAAGTGTTTCGAATAGGATTCGTGAGTGGTAGCAGACTGACCTATTCGAACCGTTGAGCCCAGCTGTTGCAGCAATGTTTATTTGTGGACTGTAATTCTGGCTGTTTCTGGCGTTCTAAGGTCTGTCGCTGGGGTGAATTAAAAATGCTGGCTTTTAGGACGAACGATGCGTTTATTCCAGGCAAGCGCCGTAGAGAGAGAGAGAGAGATCCTTACATCGTATACAGTATTACCAACTAAAAAAACTTAGACAAAATAACTTAATATCATAGACTATAACTTTGTGTTGCTAGCTGCAACACCAGCAGAAAAAGGTTCGTGCCCCCGTTTACATACAAAATAATGTGTTCAAAGCGCGATAGTTAAAAAACTAATAAAACTGATGTTCAATTACTTTAAGAAATGACATACGCTGACACATATACGCATAATATCAAGTTATTATTTCCTTCACGGGTGTATTGTATACTGCACAATGACTAAACAATTTCCTAACATTGATTTTTCTTCACAAACAAAGGACAAACATTTCTACACTTTCTGACGCGTGAGTCACGCTGTGACGCCGTCGTCCAGATAGCAGCCATCTTAGTCTGGAATCAATGTCCTGTCCTGCACCTTACTGCAACATACCTATCTATTGCACTATCTAACATTGATTTTTCTTAACAAACAAAAGACAAGCATTTCTACACTTTCTGACGCGTGAGACACACTGTGCTGCGATGCCATCGTCCAGATAGCAGGCATCTTAGTCTAAAGGCCGCGTCCTGTCCTGCACCTTACTGCAACATACCTATCTGCATTGCCTAACATTATTTTTTCTTCATAAACGTCCTTGCTATGCCAGACAAAAAATTTAAACATGATGTACAGAAAGAATCCTGTGAATTATTAGCTTATTATAATGACCGATGAGATGACCACCTTAAAGATATAAAAGTCTGGCTTGAGCTTGTCGCGGATCCCTTTTAATGGTTTGTACACTCACAAATCTCATAATTTGGTACATTTGGTACATACTGAATCTACAACATGAAATTATTTAAAATTTTAACATTCAAAAATTCAATTTAAATCATGACATAACAAACAATGTATTCTCTGTCCACATATTAACATAATTTATTGTGAGTTGACGTCCTTGCAAAAAAAGGTGCAGTGCAGTTTGTTGCCGCTTCTTCTGCACTAGCGCTTAAGAAGCGGTAGTAAACTTAGCTTTAAGTAACCATTTGACGTCAACCATTACCTAACACCCATTGAACCTGTGCTTGACAAAATAAATGATTATAATTATGACCATTGTGCAACAAAACAAAGTGACGATTATTAAGAGATATTACAACTATCCTATGATAATAAAGACATATTTAAATTTAAAACAAAGAACCATTCCTACACTTTCTGACGCGTGAATCACGCTGTGACGCCACAATCCTGATAGCAGCCATCTTTGTCTGGATGCAGCTTTCTAACGCTTTGTTGTTCTCCAGACAACAAACGTTTTGTTTTACAACGCGCTAATAACTGTGTGAAGGTGGTGTTACGTTTGCTCCAATGACACAGTTTCGATATTCTGATAACATAAATTGAACATTTAAAAGATCTCTCTTAAATAGTGTAACACAAAGATCAAGTCAAAATCCTCAAACTACATAACCAATTTTGATAAAATTTCTCGTGGTCCCGTACCGACTCGCAAGTATACCCTTTTTCAAACAGAAAGAAGAATTTTCCAAACAGTCCAGGCGTCTTTGAAAAATCAGCGAAAAAAAATAGATCGCGACGAAGTAATAGCCTCACCCTTTTTTTTTGGAAATCATTATTAATTTATTAGTTACTATAAGGTCTATACAAAACACATTGAAACTATTTTAAGGGTGAATTTAGTTCGTTAATGAACAACTTTCCCCAAGGAACATATATCGAAATATGAAAAGTTATTTTTGGCCTCCCATACAAGTTGACTTATCAGCTGATCCGAGTTTCTATGGAAAGCCACAAAATATTTTTTTATATTTCGACACATGTTCCTTGGGGAAAGTTGTTCAGTGTCATGAAGTGAATTCACCCTTAAATAGTTTCAGTATATTTTGTTAGACCTTAAATAAAAATTAATAATAGAATTAAAACAGGAAATGTACAAACAAAGCTAAAACAGGAGCATTTCTATGAAAGTAATGATGTAAACAGTGTGGGCATAACTCCGTCTACAGAAATACATTTCAACCATTTCAACCAAGTCACAAGGTGAGTGAGCGAACACAAACTAACCGGTAAGCGACCTTTGGGGATGGCACTCGCTTCCTTTTCCTTTGCCGGTTCAATATCCTCCATTATTTACAAACATTGCGGTTAACGAAACTTTTTAGGGTTCCGTACCCAAAGGGTAAAAACGGGACCCTAGTCGGCTATAAAGGGACTTCGCTGTCTGTCCGTCTGTCTGTCACCAGACTGCATTTCAAAAACCGCGATAGCTAAACAGTTGAAAATTTCACAAATTATGTATTTCTGTTGCCGCTATAACAACAAATAGAATCAAAACAGGAAATGTACAAATAAAGCTAAAACAGGAGCATTTCTATGAAAGTAAATGTAAACAGTGTGGGCATGACTCCGTCCACAGAAATACACTTCAACCAGTCACAAGGTGAGTAAGCGAACACAAACAAACCGGTAAGCGACCTTTGGGGATCGCACTCGCTTCCTTTTCCTTTGCCGGTTCAATATCCTCATCCTCGGTCATTATTTACAAACATTGCGGTTGAACGAAAGTTTTGTGAAGTATAGTAAAATGAAAAAGTAAAGAAGGTTTGCTTAAGAGTAATCTTGGGCGTGTAGGTGAAAAAGGAAATCAACACGACTTTTACATCGACGGGTTGGAGAGGTCCCATTGATGTTTTAGGCTTTGTTTAGTCTATTCCTAAGTCGCCTTCTACGACATCCACGGGAGGTCTTGGAGTGGTCCTATTCTACTCTGCCGGAAGGCACGGTATGTATAATCGTACACAAAAGGCGACAAGTTAAGAGTCCCCTTATCCTAGACCAAAATACAACTTTCCATTCAAACGTAGTCTACGTTTTATTTCGAAACGACATGTCCGATTTCAGCAAAATTTTGTAATTTCAAAGATATTGCAATTATCTAGGGTAATAACTAGTTTCCTACAGTAAAAATATGAACTTGAAATAGAATATAGTGTTATAAATCAGTTTTGACCATCAGTATGGGAAACTTCTAAATCGTTATATTTTCTTTCCAGTTTACCCTAGATAATTGCAATTTCTTTACAATTACCAATTTTTACCGGAATCTGACATATGGTTTCAAAATTAAACGTAGACTACGTTTGTATGGAGAAGTCTAGGGTAAGGAGACTCTTAAGTGCCTTTCGATAGCATTGAACTTTTTGGACGCCTGCCAAGATGTAAACTACACGTGCGCCGGCGTCGTTGACGTCACTCATCTTCCGATACATGTTTTCCTGGTAAGTAATTTTATCTCATGACACATTTAAAGAAGAAATTACTCTTTTTCCATTCCAAGTTGATGCCATTTGATTTGGGTTACTTTGTGTGCTTCTGGATTAAGTCCAAATCAAATAGCAAATACCTTTGACTTCAACAAAGTAACACCTGAATCTACGTAACGAGCACGTAAGAGGATGTTTCAAAGTAACGCCTATTGCTGAGAAGATTGCAGAGTCCAGGCTCAGGTGTTACGGATATGTAATGCGCAGACCTGATAACCATATCGTGAAAAAGTTCCTTCCATGGCTACAAAAAAGAGAGGGAGAGGTAGATCGCAACTACCTGGATGACAAACGTCCGAAAAGACATGCAAAAGCTTAGCCTTACGGATGACGATGCTTATCAGCGAAGTTTAAGAAAGCCTAACGCGCGTAACGGAGAGTGGCGAAGACAAAGAAGAAGAGCCATATTTTTATGCCCAGTGTATTGTAACATGTACAAAAGGAAGACCAAGTAGGTCTTTCATGGATGAAGTAAACGCAAAGGCAAAAGTTGTGACGACCTCCGTGGCGTAGTGGTCAACATGCTAGTCCGCCACCCAGAGGTTCGATCCCCGGTCAGGGCAAGTTGGAAAATGGCCTTTTTCAAATTGTCCTGGGTCTTGGATGTTTATCTATATATGTATTTGTTATAAAATATAGTATCGTTGAGCTAGTATCCCATAACACAAGCCTCGAACTTACTTTGGGGCTAGCTCAATCAGTGTAATTTGTCCCTATATATTTATTTATTTAAAGGTCAAGCATTTAGCGGAAAAGAGGAAGACATGGAAAATATTCCACCGACAAGAACCTAGTTCTTAAATTTATTGATGACTAGCTGAAGCCCGCGACTTCGTTCGCGTGCACTTTGTCTCTGGAAAATGCTCATCAGGCTGAACAACTTTTACTAAGGCGACATTTTTATATCTTTTATAGTTTAGCTGGACCATTATGGTTCTGATGATGACATCTCCTTGTGGTACTGCTGAACTCACAACCTCGTTGCAGTAAGTGAGGTGAAGGACGTATATATACTGGTCAAGTTTGTTCAAATGTCACTTGAAGTTGGAGATTATCTGATCTATCCTTATAAAGATATACAGGCCACGGGCCTGTTTATGAACAGTGTTATAAGTTTGACGCTATGTCTGTCGGTGTGTCTGTCTGTGCATCGTAGCGCTTGAACGGATGGACCGATTTCGATGCGGTTTTTTTACGTGAAAGCAAGTTCCTTGCGGTGGTTCTAAGCTATATTGGATGCAAATTGGTTCAGCTGTTCAAAATTTATTGGGGGTTAACGCTTGGAAGTCAAGGTTGTCGCTAAAAGATGGAGCTAAGGATATCAATTTGAAGATGTAGTTCAGCTACTACTAGATGGCGTTTTTCAAAGTCGGGGTTTTTTTTTAATTTGTCTAGCAAATGAACTTGTGCCTTGTTATTTCCAACATAGTAAATCGTGTGGTCCTGCTGACCTCACAACCTGGTTGCAGTGAGGCTAAGGACGTATATACGTGATTCACGGCACACGTCCCAATACTGAATGCATGCCAAATAGCGGTCAAGTTTGTTCAAATATAACTTAGAGAATCGATGGCCTACATAACTAAAACAAAAGATATGTCTTTTTATGCGCATTTAGCCCTAGCACATCTCCAACTTCCCCAAATCTTTTACAGTCTTCCCTTTCTTTCTTTTTCTTTACCCAAAGGTTGGCTGTCGCTTTAGTGATAAGTCTCCCTTTGAACCTAACCTAATATATTTTAAATTCACTTTTGATTACTGTCATACTTAGTTGATGCAATAAAGAAATTCAATCTAGTCTTATCTTATCATCTCCTTGTGGTAATCGATGGCCTACATATTTAAAACAAAAGATACTTATGTCTTTTGTGCCCTGTGATTTCCAACCTAGGACATCTCCTTGTGGTACAGCTGCCCTCACAACCTGTTGCAGTAAGGTAAAGGACGTATATGTATGTAGCTCACGGCATACGACCCAATAATGCGTGCATGCCTTGTTGTTTCTAGCTTTACAACAGAATTGGGTAGATGACTGAGTAAAAAATAAAATAATTGGTACAGTTAACAAAATAGTGTTACCTTACATTGATCATATCCATTTTCAATGTGATTTTAAAATTAATAATGTATTCAAACTGATATTAAGAGTCCTCTTATCCTAGACCAAAATACAATTTTCCATTCAAACGTAGTCGTATGTTTTATTTCGAAACGACATGCCCGATTTCGGCAAAATTTTATAATTTCAAAGATATTGCAATTATCTAGGGTATTAAATGGTTTCCGACGGTAAAAATATAAACTTGAAATAGAATATAGTGTGATAAATCATTTTTTGACCATCAGTATGGGACACTTCTAAATCGTTATATTATCTTTTTAGTTCATAATTTTACTGTAAGCAATTTCTTTCAAATTATCAATTTTTACCGAAATCTGACATGTGGTTTCAAAATTAAACGTACACTACGTTTGTATAGAAAAGTCTAGGGTAAGGGGATTCTTAAGAGCGCTATTTGATTCCAAAAAAGCATAACGTTCCACACTTTTGGACAAAAGTAACATCACAGATTTAGTTCCTGTGATTTTTTCACTTGTGAGTATCTTTATTTAGAGTGATGATTCTTCCTGATGCGTACGTGACCAAGCTTGAAGGTGAGAATGAGGATGAGCGGGCAAGAACCTCGGAAGGTCGTCTATCGTTTACGAGAAACACCAGCTGTGCTGTGGATTGAAATGCAATTAGTGGGTCGATGATCGAGCCATACGAGTGCGTCTGGGGCGAACATTTGAAGTCAAAGGTTTGAACTCTGAGTAACTAAATAAGGAGTATCATCTTCATCCGAACGTATTCCCGGTTGCATCCTCAGCGGTGACTCAACAGCCCGGGGTCCGCTACGTAACCTAGGTGATTTGACGAGGTTACTGGTTTTTATACAGCCACTGCCGTCTGCCCTCCGCAACCCAAAGGATAGACCAGAACCAATCCTTGGATAGGTTTGAGCAAACGCTAGATGACGTTTTAGAGTAACAATTTATACGTGCCTTCCGAAACAAGGAATCATCTGTCTTTTTGGCTAATCAGGTGGTTCAAGCCAGCAATATCCTAACCAGACTGGAAAGAACTTTTCAAAAACCAGACTAGAAAGATTCGAAACCCCGACCTCCGGGTTACAAGGCGAACGACCACTGGACCACGGAAGCTGGCATAAATAAGGAGCATACAATACAAAAAAAACGTACATAAGACGATACTGAGAAATCATAATCTCCAAGAATCATCAGAAAATGTCAGAATCAAAGTTGCAATGTGGATTGGTATGCAAAGTTGGCGACTCAGAAAGAGTCGAAAATTTGAATCAATAATTTTAACTTATTGAAACCGAAGAGTCAGAATCTGCCAAATATTGACATGTGGTTTCCGGCAGACTAGAATAGGGCCACTTCAAGACTCTCGTGGATGTCGTAGAAGGCGACTTAGGAATTACAAGCTAAACAAACGTTATAAACATCAATAAAATCTCTCCAACCCGTCTGGCCAGCGAGGAGAGTGTAAGCCAAAGTCCTCTAGCTGCTTTGGCCAAATATGGCCCTGGTAGTATACAGAGAGGTGGTGCTCCTGCAGTGAAGACAAAAAGACCTGATGATGAGTCAAAAACCTTAATTATTTCTGAAAAGTCAAACATCTCGAGAAAATCAGAAACCCCAATGTCACCTGTATTTAGGTGACACAAAACGCAAGTGACATTGTTGATAAAAACGCAATTAGTGTGAATCAACAAATGAGCACTGACCCACTCTAATCAAGCATTGGGGGAAATTGATTGTGGCGAAATATATTTAAAACATTGAAGGGCCGTATGTAAATTGACACGTTGATTTGATACAAACAACCTTTATTACCCAAGAAAACACCCAACTAGGGGAACCGACCCCACGTGGAGAAAGAAAAGACGGAGAAGAACGACTCATAAATGTTATTTATCTACCATACGTAAAACGTTGCTATTTCCGGGGCGTAGAATCGGGTCATCACAATCAGGTCTTTTAGTTTCCACTGCAGGAGCACGATCCTCTCTGTACTACCAGAGCTAAACTTGGCTAGAGCAGTCAGAGGAAGAAAACAAATAATCATAAGAAATAATTTATCTTAAAACTTCAAAAAACAGAGGTCAGAAATACACATAACCTATAGACAGGCATTAATAAAGAGTGATGTGAGTATGTGAAGCGTAAGTGGTCTGTCAGGATCGTAGCAAGTGGAGATCCAAAGTCTCTGCCTGCTGCTGTGGGAAACAGGAAACAGACTGATAATATGTTTGTAAGTTTAAGAAATTTTCAAGAAGCGGAATTGCCGCAAGGCTATTTCGAAGTCAGGCAAGTGGTCAAAATAATAAACATCGATACATTTTACGTTCCAAATGTGTGGTGTGAGGCGTGGCGGGAAACAATTCTAACAAATATTACGTCTAGTTGGACGGCAGCCATGGCGAAAAACGATTGGGTTAGTGTGTCAACAAGCGTGACCTTGTCTCTTCGGTAAGTATTCAGAGTGTTTACTTTTGAGAAACATGTGCCAGTGATCGAGACAGAGGCGCAGGAATCGATACAACTTCTAAATATATAAAAGGAGAAACTGACTGGCTGGCATATCTGTATAGATATTAACTGATCGATCAACGCACAGTTAAAACGGCTGGTCCTAGAGCCATAAAATTATGTAGATACATTTCTTGAATGACGTAAGTGTGTACTAAGTAATTTTTGGAAATGCCTCCCCGTTTGCCTCTGTTTTTTATTGCTCTGTCTGCAGATTTGGATAAAGAAGTGTTCGGCTATAGTAGTCTATACACTAGACTCTAATGCGGGCTAGTATTTTAGATTATTTAAGTATTTTAGATTGATTTATGTAAATAAATAACTAGTAGTTCGCCGCGAACTTAGACCTCGCGATTATTTTTCGCAATTCAGTTTCCTAAATAACCCCTAGATGGCGGTATCCAAAGTTAGAACGCGCTACGGTTTCGTTTGCTACATAATCGCGGACATTTTTATTAATATTTCAAAAACTACTGAACCGATTTTGATGCCCAACGAACTTGAAAATTCTATTGATGTTTCCTACATGCCTACCAAGTTTCATCAAAATCAAACCATCGGTTCGGCTGCTATCGCGGTACAAACATACATACATACATACATACATACATACATACATACATACATACATACATACATACATACATACATACATACAATGTGTTTTCGCCCCCAACTCGATTTAGAGACCTCACTCGCTTCGCTCGCTCGGTCAATTATTATTATGTTGGTACGCTTTTCAGCCACGGTTCTGGTGGTCCTCTGAGGCGTTCATGGGGCCAAAGCCAACATGTAAAGGCCTTTTATTATGATTATTCCAAAACATACTCTTTTTTATTTTTTTGTTGGTCAATTTAAAAATTTTGGGCTGAAACTTTTTAATTCTCTTTTCTACCTGTAGCTTATAATGAAAGAGATCCCATTAGGAGTAGGTTTTTTAATTTAAAAACTAGCCCGCAAGATGAGACACCGAAAAACGACATTAGTCATCATCAGGCACAATACTTAGAATTCTCTATCAATAGAAAGCATCAAAGTGTATTTTTGGGACTAATCTTTTGACGTGACAACGTCTTATAAATTGGTTTGCCGGGTGACACTTCAAGAAACTGCGTTACGCTCCGCTCACGTTATGCGCTCACAATGAGAGCGAGTGAGAGGCACGCGTCCCTTCCACTCGGGCATGGTTAGCCCGCCTAAGAGCGAGAGAGACAGACATAAAAAGTCGTTGTCACGTAAAACTTTCGCCCGTATACCGACTTTACAGGCAACCAATTTTTTCATTATATTTTCAACCTGTAGCTGATTATGAAAGAGATCCCATTAGGAGTATGTTTTGGAATTTAAAATACTATCCAACCCATTAGTGGTACTCGTATGTTTTGGAATTTAAAATACTAGCCCTCAAAGATATACCGACACACATCATCGCACATTACTCAAATTCTCTATCAATAGATAAGCATCAAAGTGTCTCACATTAGTGGGACAATCACCAGACTCATTAACCATCAAGACTCATTAATGTAATGAGTCTGATACGCAAGCCTGGTCACGTACACAGATTAGTGAGGAATAAGGAATCGAATAAAGTAATTCCGGAGTAGAAACGCCTAAGATCTTTTAAAATGGCTGCTAATGATCTGGCAAAAACCTTTAATATAGGACAGTATGGCCAGAAATTATGTAAATTGTTGGTTTTCTATAGTGATGTGCCTTTCCCGAAAATTTTGCTAACTTTGGACAGTATTTCCGTGAACATATACAGGAATAGTCCTGGCAATGGAAATTTAGAGGAATATTGGTTTTTTAATGGAGATTTTATTTTAGATTCTAATTAAGATTTTATTATTTAAGATTTTTATTTTTTCATTTTAGTTCAATTGTTAATTTTTGAAATTTATTGTACTATTATAAGTATATGATTTTAGAGTTTCACGGTCACAATAACTGTTATTAGTATTACGGGTCTTACCTACCCAAAAAACTATAATAATCGCGGTAAGTCCCGTTATACTAATAACAATAAATATAAGTCGTCAAATATAGGGAATATTCCTGCAAACTTAGTGAGTATATACCCGTAAATTTGGGATATTTCCAGCGGCACATCACTAGTTATCGAACATAAAATGCAGGCGGCTCTTGACTTTGAAAATGGCCTATGTTCAGCATTGGACGATATGCGGCGGAAATGATGATACATACTATCACGTCTCTATCCCTAATGGGGCAGACAGAGCATTTTGGGTCTTGCGGTTCTATGCAGAGCCCAGGGCCGCAAGACCCAAAAGCCACTTTTAGCGTCATGGTGGGCGAGAAGATGGACAAGCAATCAATACAGTGATGGGTTGCTAGCCGCATCGCCTGTTAACATGATTTGTATTTTTGCCCATTCGCTCGATCGGCTTTTACGATCTGCGTGGGAAGAGAAGCAGCTGGTACATTCTAAGTTTTTTTTTATTTCTCCCAGACCAGCATGGGAAATGATG
This sequence comes from Acrobasis consociella, assembly GCA_963555685.1. NCBI lineage: Eukaryota > Metazoa > Arthropoda > Insecta > Lepidoptera > Pyralidae > Acrobasis > Acrobasis consociella. The sequence continues at coordinate 9,569,736 of OY743132.1, read as the reverse complement.
ATGGTGACATAAAATAGCTGACGTAGCGTTTAAGGCCGCAAAACTGAAACACACGTGCCGTAGGTAGGGTTGCCATCCGTCCGGGTTTCCCCAGATTTATCCTAGTTTAGAGAGCATCCGGGGCGGGGAGCGTACAGGCGAGGTTTCATTTGTTGTCCGGGTTTAAAAATTTTAAGGTCTTGCCCCCCGCTCCCCCTCCTCCTCCCCTGGCCCCCCCGCCGCCGCGACCCGCGACACCCGCGGCACTGTCCCCGCACACCGCGATCAACCAACGAACCGACTCCCTACACTACCTACATGATGACTCGAAATAATAAACAGTTGGTTATCGCAATCCCGAATTTAAAACGGGAGCAATCAAATAGACATTAACAGCAGATAATCTAAACCCAATTAAAAGCGTTAGCCGCGTATCGGCTTCCAAAACAAACTCGGTAACACAAATATTGACTCCGGCAGTCTGCTCTTCAAGGTTAATGCGTATGTCATGAATGTTAGGGATTTAAGATTTATAATCTTAAACATACCACTGAATTTATAATAGTACTTCCTCTTCTAAGTATGTTTACCAATTAGGTACTCGATGTCACTTAGACCAACATGGAAATTTATTTTTTGTTTTAACCCTTTCACCGCGAGACTTTATATCAGTTGTCGTGCCCCCAGCGCGAGACATGGTAAATCTAACATACCTATCTACAACCAAAAACGGACATGGATACGTAAGTTATGTGCCATACGAGTATTTTTTTTTTTGTCGCAAATATGCGACCTTCGCGGAATGGGCCCGACAATGTTTGTCGCATATATGCGACGCTCGCGGTTAAAGGGCAAACTTGTCAGGTAGTCCCATAGAAATTTTATCAAAGTCGGCTATGTAGTTTGGTGTTAAAGTCGGTTTTTGGTTTTGAAATTTTTTATCCGATGAACTTCTCTGGGTCTGGGGTGATTCCCGGGGTCTACAGCTCACTGAGCCGCTGTTTGTTACTTTTACAGGTGTTAAAGCGTTGTTAGAGACCTATTAACTTTATTAACTGCCTCCGTGGTGTAGTGGTTAGAGCGTTCAGCTCATACCCGGAGGCCGCGGGTTCGTTTCCCGGCAGGGACAACGACTTTGTGTTGTTGTACTAGTTTGGTTTCTACATTCTAGGCTGATCACCTGATTGTCTGATAAGTAAGATGATCCGTGCTTCGGAGAGCACGTTAAGCCGTCGGTCCCGGTCACTGTCTTTGACATTGGTCGTTATGTAAAAACCACGTCAGAGGCCTTTAAGGCGGTTTAAAAACTCTGACACTAGTGTTAGTCACTAACACACACGATAAGAAGAGGAAGAGAAGAAGAGGCCTATTAGTGTATATTATTATTATCACGCCTATTTCCCACAGCGGTAGGCAGGAAGGATGAATCAGGACTTGCTACGATCCTGAGTTCGTCCGGAGACTTCATCCGGAGGTGTTCATCAGGGCGAATGTGACTGGCCCGTACACAGCACCGGCTCGCGACACACTGAGTATTCTCATGATTAAATTAACCACGATTGTAATTAAAAATTAACAAGTTTTATCTATCATTGTTATACCTGTCAGGTTGGCAGTACTTTTTTCACTCGTTCATCTTGCCGCCATTGTTCCGACCGGCTAATTTCAGTGTCAGTCATTGTATTCCTATTCCTACTAATATTATAAATGCGAAAGTGATTTTGTATATTTGTTTGTTTGTTACCTCTTCACGCTTCAACTACTGAACTGATTTGGATGAAATTTGGTATGGATATAGTTTGAGGCTCGGGGAAGGACATGGGGTACTATTTATCCCGAAATTCCCACGGGGAGCGAAGCCTGCGGCACAATATAGATATGATCACAAATTATGTATTCCTGTTGCCGCCATAACAACAAATACTAAAAACAAAACAAAATAAATATTTAAGGGATATTAAATATGATAATAATCAAAAACATAACATGTATTTTTATTTAACGCTATCTTTTTTATTTACCTTACAATCACAAAACTAGTTACTCTTGTAGGTACATGAAATTAACCGTTCCTTTACCGTATCATCAATACCAGACACAATAGTAAGACAATGAACGTGGACATTTATTAATGTCGTGCGGGTCTTGACTGGTTAAAATACTGTAGACGGGCAGCCCTAGCGCACGCGTGGCGTAGGTATATTTTTCAAGGACAGCGCCGAGTTGCAATACTGTATGTACTGTGCCCGCGGGCACTGCTAGTTTACTTATAAAAATCAGTATAAAACTCAGTGTATTTTATTGCATAACGCCACCCGATATACTTGAGGTATCCATACTTATATATAATCCATACTTATATATAAAGCTGAAGAGTTTGTTTGTTTGTTTGAACGCGCTAATCCCAGAAACCACTGGTCCGATTTGAAAAATTCTTTCGGTATTAGATAGGTCGTTTATCTAGGAAGGCTATAGGCTATATTGCATCACGCCCGCGACTTCACTCGCGTGGTTAACGCGGGCGAAGCCGCGCGCTTCCTCTAGTCCAGGATATAGTCAAAACGATTCTTGTAGAGACGACAAAGCGTGCCACAAGGATCTGTTTTAAAATAGTCTAACAAGTTTCATCAACAAATGTATGATGGATGATAGATGAGTTTACTTGTTATTGTAAAGTCACCATGTTTTGTATAGTCTTACTCATGTTGTTATGACCAAGTTGAAAGACCTTATCTACGGCGCAGTTGCTGTTTAGTCAGGTAAATATATCAATCGATGTATTATTACCGCGTGTATAGTTATTGTGTCAAAATCAACAATATATCATTACCTTCCAGGACATAAATATAAATATATAAATATAAATATATAGGGACAAATTACACTGATTGAGCTAGCCCCAAAGTAAGTTCGAGACTTGTGTTATGGGATAATAACTCAACGATACTATATTTTATAACAAATACATATATAGATAAACATCCAAGACCCAGAACAATTTGAAAAAGGCCATTTTCCAACTTGCCCTGACCGGGAATCGAACCCGGGACCTCTGGGTGGCGGACTATTATGACGACCACTACGCCACGGAGGTCGTCGAAGGACATAGGTAAATAAATGACTTCTTCTTCTTCTTTAGGTGCCGCTTCATTCCTGAAGATTGGCAGTCAGCTCTTTAAATCTTGATTTGTCCATGGCAAGCCTGAACAGTTGTTCTACTGTTTTGATACCAGTCCATTGTCGGATGTTCCTCAGCCATGACATTTTGCGACGTCCCACCTTGCGCTTTCCGGCAACTTTACCCATCATTATGGTCTGGAGTAGATGATATTGTGGATTTCTCAACACGTGACCAAGATATGTGATTTTTCTTATTTTAATATTTCGAACGAGCTCTACTTTTTTGCCCATGCGCTCTAGAACTTCAACATTAGTAATGTGATCCGTCCAGCTTATGCGTAGCATTCTACGGTACGACCACATCTCAAACGCTTCCAGTTTCTTTCGGAGGTCTTCCTTCAGGGTATACAGGCAAATAAATGACGGAACGTCTAAATTTTGTCAAGTTTGTTTGTGTTAATGCCAAAATGTACAAATTTAGATTGGTAAGATAGTTGTAGTGACAAAATTTCACATTGGATTTATATTAAATAGTGTATAAGTTAAAATATACAAATATTAATATGTGTCTATGACAAGTTATGACAGTGATGAATTACCAAATGATAACATAACAATATTTTAGTGAGTAGTCATTTGAATGACTATATTACAGAATCTTACAATGGAAAATATAGGTATACCGTTCACGCAATGAGAACATACCTAATCATCATCCGAGCGCTTTATCCCGGTTACTTTCTCAGCTAAAAAAAAAATATAGGATATTTTATTTTCTATCTGTGTTAAAATCATCAATATTAAGTCCTAGGTCATTATTACAAAGTAGTTTTATCCCTTACTTAATTCACGAAGATACAACGCTTCGAAGTTACGGAGTGGAGGTGTCACCTCACCGTTGGTTAAAAATCGTAGGCGATCGTGACGTCATGCTAAATTTAAATTCACTGTATCGTCATTATTTGCTAATGAGAGAAATGAAAAAATACTTATACTTACCATACTTTTTAACATACATACATACTATCACGTCTTTATCCCTAATGGGGCAGACAGAGCATTTTGCAAATTGCATCAAAAGCCACTTTTAGCGTCATGGTGGGCGAGAAAATGGAAAAGCAATCAATTCAGTTATGGGTTGCTAGCCGCATCGCCTGTTAACATGATTTGCATTTTAGCCTCGATCGGCTTTTACGATCTGCGTGGGAAGAGAAGCAGCTGGTACATTAAGTTTTTTTATTTCTCCCAGACCAGCATGGGAGTACTTTTTAATAACCTATTTAATGAACCTTTTTTTTAGTCCATATCCCTATTCCCTGAACAGGTTTTCACCATAATAGCGAATATCGTATTGTCATTTCCAAGCTCTGTTCTGACCTGAAGGACAAACAGACAAACCTTCTATCCGCAACGGAGCGTGTCTTGCAAACTCGTGTGAACGTTTTCAGCCGACCTTGAGCCATTGTCAATGTCACGAGGCGAGGCTTTGTTGACAGACATGATTCGTTGGTAAACAGGAGAATACCAAGTGAAAGAGAAAGATGCGTCGTAACCTTTAGAAAGAAATCCGATATTCTATTTATATCTATACATATAATAAGCTTAGTACCTGGGCGACATCTCAAACATTAACTAATTTTTTTAAACTTGTCTAAAAACAATGCAAAATAAAAAAATATATATAAACTTAAACATAAAATAAAAAAAAAAGTAAGTCACCGAGTGGGATTTGAACCCGTAACACTTTTTCTAGCGGTCGGTATCCTTAACCACTGAGCTAAAATCAAGGCGGTCGCCGTGACGAAATTAGCGACCATATTCTGCGTGGAAAGAAAAACGCATGAAAAAGTAATCTAGATCGATTATTTACCCCCGAAAACCCCCATATACAAATTTTCTGCGAAATCGTTAGAGCTGTTTTCGAGATTACAGAAATTTATAAATATATATATATACATACATACAAGAATTGCTCGTTTAAAGGTATAAGATAATAAGATGTCGTAGAAGGCGACTTAGGAAATACAAGCTATAAAAAAGCATATAAACATCAATAAGACCGCTCCGACCCGTCTGGCCAGCGTGGAGTGTAGGCCAAGACCTCTGGCTGGTCTGGCCAAAAGGGACAGAAATTGACAGCAACATAGAAAATCTCTGTTCCGTGCTAATAGATGAAGCTTGCTTAATCTCTGTCACTAATATGTTTTGTAACAAGCTTTGATTTAACTTGCAATGTATCTTGTAGGCAAAAAAGGTTCTTGAATGGGGACTTGGCGACCGCGTACTGGCAAGCGAAGCGTAGGGCACCCACCCACAAGGTGGTCAGATGACCTGACCAGGCTCGCTGGAAAGCGCTGGATGCAGGCCGCTCTTGATCGGTCATTTTGGAAATCTTTGGGAGAGGCCTATGTCCAGCAGTGGACGTTATGCGGCTGAAATGATGATGATGATGTATCTTGTATGTATGTATATATGAGTGTTTGTTTAGGTCAAACCCTTGTATGTATGTATATACATATATGAGAATTTGTTTAGGTCAAATCTTGCAACTCAATTTTCAACCAGTTATCTTCAACCGATTAAGCTGAAATTGAGCATACTTGTGTAAGTCGGATGACAATACAATATTATGAAGTCAATGAGCTGTTGAAACTCAGTTATAAAACAACATAGCCTCATTAAGTAGGACTTGTTTGCTTTGTCTCGACGAGCAGAGCACTTTATGGTAGACGATGTCTAGGGTCTGATCACGGAGAAGGAAGGTGGTCGATGGAACTCAGTAATAAAACTAAGCAACTCCATTCCGTCTTATTATAAAACAAAGACTAACTTTGTGACTAGGTTTAAACCATTATCCGACCAAATCAAGTTGACATTGTCAGATGAGATATTGCCATATTACTAGATGTTAACTTGATTTGGTCGGATAATGGTTTAAACCTAGTCACAAAGTTAGTCTGCGTTTTATTATAAGACGGATCAAGTTTGGGCTTATTTAGTCTTAATAATTACTTTGCCTCACAATCAAAGCTTGTACAAAAAAAAATCTTTTGTCAATCAAACGAAGAAAGGAAATTTAAAGCCACTAACAACTCCAAATCGAAATAGACCAAATTAGCAAAGACTCAGGGGAACCGAACCCACATGGAGGAAAGACGGAGAAGAACGACTCATAAATGTTATAGTACCTGGGCGACCAAGCTTTGCTCAATTACATCTCAAACATTATCTATATATTTTTTTAAACTTTTCTAAAAACAATAAAAATTAAAAAAATATATAAACTTGAACATAAAAAAAATCAAAAGTAAGTCACCAAGTGCGATTCGAACCTGTACACTTTAGCATCTTCAACCGCTGAGCCAGACGGATAGCGCCCGGCGGGACGAAATTAGCGACCATATTCTCCGTGGAAAGAAAAACGCATGAAAACTCGAAAACACGCGTTTTTCCAAACATAAGACTAATCTAGATCGATTGTTTACCCCCGAAAACCTCCATATTCCAATTTTCAGCGAAATCGTTAGAGCCGTTTTCGAGATCTTAGAAATTTATAAACATATAAATAAATAAATATACAAGAATTGCTCGTTTAAAGGTATAAGATTATCTATCATCTCAGTCTATCATGCGTCGCTATTTCCGAGTCGTAGCACAGTTTTATCGTTCGTAATCATTGTCGCCTGCGAGTTTTATGAGAGTTCATAAATTCAATTAACTACGCGCATTCACGAACTCGTAAAATTGATTACTGCAGCGGAGATAGATATACATACACCTAATTGTTAACCGACTTCGAAAAGAAGTAGGTTAGGTTATCATTATCAGTTTAAATATATATTTTTTACAAGCTTTTATTCAACTAGCAATGTATCTTGTATGTATGAATGTTTGCTTAGGTTTTGTTAGGATAACTGGTTGAAAATTGAGTTGCTAGATTTGACCTAAACAAACATTCGTACATACATACAAGATTGCAAGTTAAATAAAAGCTTGTAAAAACATAACCCTGGCGCAGTCGGGTCAAATAAATATTAACTAGACATCTGGTACCAGGCTGCCATAAAACCTAAGGATGTCTACTGCTCAGTGCAACCCCTAGGGACGGGGTCGTCGACCCCGCCAGACGTCTAGAGTTTTGAACTGGGGTCGCGCGGAGTGACCTTCACAAGGCCTAGGGTTTGTTGTTACTAATAAGCGGCCAAGTGCGAGTCGGACTCGCCCATGAAGGGTTCCGTAGTAGCAAATAACATAATATAAAAGTCTTGTAGTATGTTTTTTTTTAATTTTTATATTTGAGTTGATTGAATGAAAGGTAAATTGCCGTTTACGATTTACGACGTATTAAAAAAACTACTTACTAGATCTCGTTCAAACCAATTTTCGCTGGTAGTTTTCATGGTAATGAACAACATATATTTTATTTAGTTTTATCATTCTCTTATTTTAGAAGTTACGGGGGGGGGGGGGACAAACACTTTTTTCCACTTTGGAAGTGTCTCACGCGCATTGCTGATAAACTTAGGAGGTGGGGAGGGGAGGAGGAGGGAAATTTGTATGTAACAAGAGTTTAGAGATGGGCCGAATGTGACTTGAACCGAATACGAACTTCGGCCGAACATTCGGTGGAAATATAAAATTGGGCCGAACTTCGGCCGAAGTTCGGTGGTTTTTACCGCGCTTTCTCTAGCGTTTACGTCGTGACATGATCCCCACGCAACCCGCCCGCGCCCTCCGCGCGATTCCCAAACTTACCGCCGGCCTCTGATTTGTCATAATTCATTACTGTTGTAGAAGAAACCAAAAGCCCAATTGCATCTGAACTCGACCGATATTTAAATGATGTTTTGCTGCCTAAACAGCAATGTCCATACAGCTGGTGGGCTAAAAACAAGGACAAGTTTCCTAATATGAGTTCTTTGGCGCGAATATTTTTATCGTCTCCTGGAAGCTCAGTATATTCTGAACGACTATTCTCAGAGGCAGGGAATGTTTACGAAAATAAAACGTAACAGACTCGGGCCAGATACTGCCGAATCTTTAGTATTTCTGCACCACAACTTACCCTTGGTAAATTATAAATACAAGTAGATTAGGTTCTTAATAAGAAAACAAGAAATTCACAAAAAAACAAGAAATTATATTATTACAAGATTTAATTAGACTGATTAGACTTGAACTTTTATATGTATCTGATTTTTTAACAATAAACGAACATGATCACATGACAAATTGTTTTATTACTTAGTTACTTCTATACTTGAGTATTTTTGTTTTCTACTAAACAGTCGGCTTTTCATCCAAATTTCAGCCGAATGCCGAAGTTCGGTTCAACCGAATATGAAACGAAGTTCGGCCCAACATTCGGCATTTGAACCGAAGTTCGGCCGAATACCGAAGTTCTGTTCAATTCACCGAAGTTCGGTTTAACCGAATATGAAACGAATTTCGGCCCATCCCTAAGGTTTACATTAAATACAAGTGTTATGGAGAGAGAAAAACCTAAATGACGAATGATGATCTTGACAAAATTTACCAATAACAATATTTAAAGTTTTCAATCTTTTAAACTTTTTATTTATTAAACTTCAACCCTTGTTTTGAGTCGGTCCGATTAAAAATAATTTCGCAAACAGCCAACATAAAACTCCTGTAATTAATTTCATCCACAACACTGGCTGCATTTTTGTAAATTCCTTTGCCCGTAAAAATATCGCATTCGAAATTTGAAAATGAAATCGCGCCGGTCAACGTACCCGTTTCATTCGAGCTTCGGCCTTCGTCGCGATCGGATGCTATGCTCTATTATTAGCTTATGGATGATAGTATGTATCTACATGTGTATGCTGTTTGTGATAGTAGCTTGATAGAGATGTACTCGTTATCAGAGAACATAATATATAAATTTTTTTTTTTTTTTTTTTGATAGCTATTATAGGTCCCATCGTTGGGCAAAAGCCTCCCCTCTTTGTTTCCATCTATCGCGGTCTCTAGACGTGATTTGCCATTCTTTTTCAAACTGTGTAAGGTCGTCCGCCCATCTTTTTCTTGGTCTTCCTCTCTTTCTTCGACAGTCCGGAATCCAGTTGGTGACTATATGTGCCCATCTTTCAGGATGCATGCGACAGACATGACCCGCCCAATCCCATTTTAATGTAGCCGCTTTCACTCCCACATCAGCTATCTTGGTGACGGAGCGCAGTGTGGTATTTCTTACACGATCTATTCGCCTAACACCTAACATGCTGCGTTCCATCGCTCGCTGGCACACCTTCAATTTGGACATCTGAGCATTCGTAAGAGACCATGTTTGAGCACCGTAGGTTAGGACGGGCAGGATGCACATGTCGACGAGTCTCTTCTTAAGGCAAGTTGGAAGATTGCCCTTTAGTAACTTCTTCATCGACCAAAAACTCTTCCAAGCGTTTTCGATTCTGCGGTCGATTTCTTTGTCCTGGCGATTAGTGAAGGAGACAATTTGCCCAAGGTATATGTACTCGTCGACATATTGTATGACTTGCCCGTCTACCTCGACCCTGCGCTTCGTGCTATTCGTCATTAATTGGGTCTTCGCTCGGTTCATGTGTAGTCCAAATTGAAGGCTTGCTGTGCTGAGATCTTGCAACATTTGTTCAAGATCCGATGCGGAAGAGGCGAATAACACAATGTCGTCACACATACATAAGTCTTTTATATAAATAACACAATATATAAATAAGTCTTTTAAAAGATTTTTATTTTTTGTACAAGTTTTTTTTTGTGAGGCCAAAGTACTTAGGCCTAACGACAGACTAATCCGTGACGCATTTTTTAGTCTGTGAGAATAGAACCCATGTAATCGGAATCTTATGCAGTAACGCACATGACGCGCAAAAAGTCGCCTGCGTTGGACCTTATTAAGACAAATAAAAAAAGTCCAAACTCGATGGAGTTGCGTCGTTTTATTGCTGACGAGTTCCATCAACCACCTTCTGTCTCCGTAATCAGATTCTAGGCATCGTCTGCCATGAAGTGCTTGTCAAGACAAATCAAACGAGTCTTACATAATGAGGTTGTTTTATAAGTTAACTGAGTTCCGTCAATTCATAATATTGTATTGTCATCCGACTTACACTAGTATTAAAAAAAAATAGCATATTGGTTAAGGTCGGATGACAATACAATATTAAGAGTCAATGAGCTGTTCTGATGATGGAGCCGGGAGATATTCGACGGAACTCAGTTATAAAACAACAATCAGGTTGTTTAGGACTTGTTTGTATGGTAGACGATGCCTAGGGGTTGATCATGGAGACGGAAGGTGGTCGATGGAACTCAGTAATAATAAAATAACGCAACTCCGTCAAGTTTGGGCTGATTTTGCTGCTAAGAACCATTTCGATCATGTCAGCTTTCAAACAAAAAAAACTGCGTCGTATTTCGTTTAGGAGTACCGATGCCACAGACATACACGTCAAACGGGAATTTATAAAAATGGCGGATTAAAAAAAAATACAACCATATTTTTGATAATTTAGAATTGTTATATATATATTGTTGTATATATATATATTACTTACTAGTCGCGACTTCATTCGCGTAGACTTTATTAAAATGCTCATCAGGCAGAACAACTTTTGCTAAGGCGTCATTTTTATATTTCTTGTAGTTTAACTGGACCATTTTAGTTCTGCATCAAGTGTTCCATTTTCCAAAATCAATTATAACCTATATGTCCCCAAAAAAAGTTTCATTCGAATCCGTCCAGTATTTCCGGAGATTCGCGTGAACAGACAAACAGACAGACATTTTTAATTCTTACTCTATTACTATGTCTCCATTCACTCCCATGCTGGTCTGGGAGAAACGAAAAAACTTAGAATGTACCAGCTGCTTCTCTTCCCGCGCAGATCGTAAAAGCCGATCGAGGGAATGGGCAAAAATGCGAATCATTTTAACAGGCGATGCGGCTAGCAACCCGTCACTGTATTGATTGCTTTTCCATCTTCTCGCCCACCATGACGCTAAAAGTGGCTTTTGGGTCTTGCGACCCTGGGCTCTGCATAGAGCCGCAAGACCCAAAATTCTCTGTCTGCCCCATTAGGGATAAAGACGTGATAGTATGTATGTATGTATGTCTCCATCACCCCAAATATTTTTTTGGAAATATATTCAATGACATCATCATCATCAGGACTTTTTGTCTCCACTGCAGGAGCACGACCCTCTCTGTACTCCCAGAGCCAAACTTGGCCAAAGCAGCCAGAGGACTTTGGCCTACATTCACCTCGCTGGCCAGAAGGGTTGGAGAGGTCTCATTGATGTATAAGCTTTGTTCAGCTTGTATTTCCTAAGTCGCCTTCTACGACATCCACGGGAGGACTTGGAGCGGCCCAAACGGCATATATGTATATTCAAATTTATTATACCTAGTACCTGGGCGACCGAGCTTTGCTCGGTTACATCTCAAACATTAACAAATTTTTTTTAAACTTGTCTAAAAACAATGCAAAATAAAAAATTACATTTACACTTAAACATAAAAAAAAAAACAAAAGTAAGTCACCGAGTGGGATTCGAACCCGTAACACTCTTTCTATCGGTCGGTATCCTTAACCGCTGCGCTAAAAATAAGGCGGTCGGCGCGACGAAATTAGCGGCCATATTCTGCGTGGAAAGAAAAACGCATGAAAACTCGAAAACACGCGTTTTCCCAAACATAAAACCAATCTAGATCGATTGTTTACCCCCGAAAACCCCCATATACAAATTTTGAGCGAATTCGTTAGAGCCGTTTTCGAGATCACAGTAATTTATAAATAAATACACGCTGACTTTTCATTGGTTTTGGAAAAAAAAATATCGTATAGTAAATAAATTCCTCTATCCATATACGTAATCCAAATTTTTGTATGTCCTAAGATAAAAAAGTTGCGTAAATGATTTTCGATCGAGACCACGTAGTTATACGCCGGCCTAATGTCGATGACCCCGGCCGGCCGGCGGGCAATGTATGGCGGCGGTACTACTAATTGATCTCACAATTTGACTTTCGAGTTTTAGACAACATTTTTTGTTTCTGAATTTTTATTTGGTCTAGCTAATAAGGTCTTACTAACGATGCCTATGAAGTGGCCTTCGGCTTCAAAACCAATGAAAAATCACCGTGTATATATATAAATAAATATACAAGAATTGCTCGTTTAAAGGTATAAGATAGATTCAACTTTTTCGTTTCCTCGCACACGACACTAACGGCATCAATCAATGCAATCTCTACTAATGGCTGTTCCTGTGTGCTGCGCGCGCGCACGCCCGCGTGACGTGCTGCTGTGGCGGCCGTGGTCGACAGTTCATCAAACTTTATCAGTAAGTGTCGAGAGCCACGTCTTTATCTCTTACGTGACAGTTACGACGCGACGCGATGCAAAGACGCGTAACTAGCAGTAGCATGTTATGCGTAGTACACCGGCAGAGTAGAATAGGGCCACTTCAAGCCTTCCCGAGATCTCGTAGGCGACTTGGATTGCACGATAGTTCATGAAAAATAGAAGCCGCTAATCTGACCACAGCTCTTAAGGGTCCCCCGACCCTAGACCAAAATACAACTTTCCATACAAACGTAGTCTACGTTTTATTTCAAAACGACATGTCCGATTTGGGCAAAATTTTGTAATTTCAAAGATATTGCAATTATCTAGGTTTATAACTAGGTTCCGACGTAAAAATATGAACTTGAAATAGAATAGAGTGTTTTATATCATTTTTGACCATTAGTATGGGAAACTTCTAAATCGTTATATTTTCTTTCCAGTTCATAATTTTACTAGGAAACCAGTTATAACCCTAGATAATTGCAATTTCTTTACAATTACCAATTTTTACCGGAATCTGACATGTGGTTTCGAAATTAAACGTAGACTACGTTTGTATGGAGAAGTCTAGGGTCGGGGGACTCGTGTGAAGCTTCGCCAGGAATTGCATCGAGACGATAGGCGCAGCTGCCGTAAAGCCGTGTGGATTCCAGCAGAGTAGAATAGGACCACAAGACTACCATTGGATGTCGTAGAAGGCGACTTAGGAAATACAAGCTGAACAAAGCATATAAACGTCAATAGGACCTATCCAACACGTCTGGCCAGCGTGGAGAGTGTAGGCCAAAGTCCTCTGGCTACTCTGGCCAAGTATGGCTCTTGTAGTAGGGTCGTGCTTCTGCAGTGGAGACTAAAAAGATCTGATGATGATAGGTGCAGGTGCCGCCGTAGCATAATAAAAGCACCCTTCTACCTTCTCGATGCCCCGATTTTTAAATTTCCCGACCTCAAAATGTGCCGCCTCAGGCAAAATGGAGGAGCTTCTCCATTGGAATAAAGTATGTTGGACATAATAATGTTCCTCAATAACTTCTCCATTTTTTAACCGATTAAAGCGAGTGGCTCCCATTTTCGCCAGATTAAGATGATGGAATCCTCAAAAATCGAGGGTACTCCTCAAAAATAATTAATAAAAAAAAAAATTGGCCAAGTGCGTGTCGGGCCACGCGCAGTGTAGGGTTCCGTAGTTGCAAATGCCAACTTTGAGTTCATGCCACTAAAACGTCTAAGTATCTATTGAATTTGTACGAATTTTTTCTTTTCGAGTACATTTTATAAGTTGATCGCCTATAACTAAACAAAAATAAATAAAATGCTCTGTCTGCCCCATTAGGGATAAAGACGTGATAGTATGTATGTATGTATCGCCAATAACTTTTTAATTTGTTAACCCCTTCTTAGCTCTGATAGTTTTCCTATAAACTACATTATATATACTATAGCTGTGATTTTTTTCACGTGTCCATATATAACCGTTTAGCAAATAGATGGGGGGGACACGTGACTTTAACAAAAAAATTCAATTTAAACCTAAATATTTCAGACACGGATCCCTAAATCGAAAAATGGTGTTCCCAAGCTCACAATATTTTTGAAAGACCTATTTAACGATACCCCACACAATGTGTTTGTAGAGAAAAAAAATATTGACTTCCTCTTTACTTGTATGGCAGCTACCCTAAAAAAAAATTTGTTTCCATATTTTATTTTACGACTTTTTCGCCATGACTGATATACATATCCATGCCAAATTACAGCTTTCTAGTACTTATAGTTTCTGAGTAGGACCGCGGAGCGGACGGACAGATAGACAGACAGACATGGCGAAACTATAAGGGTTCCTTGTTTACTACGGAACCCTAAAAATTGGGGCATGGAGACATAGTTATAGTGTAAGAATTTAAAAAAAGTTGTCCGGAAATACTGGACGGTTTCAAATGAAACTTTTTTTGTTTTATAGGGTATAATTAATTTGGAAAATGGAATACCTGATGCAGAACCATAATGACACAGATAAACTATAAGAAATAAAAAATGACGCCTTAATAAAGGTTGTTCGGCCTGATGAGCATTTTCCGGAGTAATGTCCATGCGAACTAAATCACTTAAAGCGTCGCGCTTTGACCTACTATCTAAAGTGTAATTATCACATGTGATAAGGACAGCGCGACGTCACCGTAGTGTTGGAGCGAGACAGCAATAGGCAAATGGAGGGGATGCAGCGAGCGATCTGATTGACCGTTGTAGTCATTCGTTATTGCTACTAATCATGTACAGAAAAATTGCACATAATAAAGCATTGTAGTCCGTTCAGTTCAGTTCAGTTCAGTTGTAATTAATATAGTGTTTCAATTACAGTCCCCAACAACATGTAATAATCTGAAACCAGGCAAATCAAGCATGTCAGTCACAGTTCGTTAGTGATTGTGAAACTGAAACGTTGCTATTAGTATGGAACAATCAAAAGTTTAGTGCATCGCTTGCAGAGAAGTTACCATCTGGCAGCGAACTGCCTTGTCCTATATGGGAGTGCCTTAACAGGTTAAGAGCCCAAGTTAGCCAGGTAAAGAGCCCAGATTGGGCGTAAGGATATTCTAGTCAGGTTAAACGTTTAAGAATGTACTCAGACGGTTAATAATGATGATTTCAACCAACAAAGTAAAGCTTATTGCGTTTTTGGCTATAAAAAGCAGTTTACGAACCGAGATTGCCCAATTTAGTCAGGTGAAACGTCTACGACTATAGTCATGCTGCTAAAAATGATGATGATTTTGACAAATTTTAAACCACCAAAGTGAAGCTTATTGCGTTTTTGGCTATAAACGTATCAGATCGTTCAGAACCGGACATCCTGGCCGATCGCCAGATCTAACGTAAATAGATAGTGAATGGTGTTGTAAAAATAACGTTGATACACTTTCTATGATGTTAACTGGTGGTAACACGTGTTCATTGAAGCGAGTTCTACAAAAACGGTCAAGCAAAAGGTCATTTGCTTATAGATAGCTTGAAAAATTTGACATCACTGTTGGCCACATATGTATGTGTGTATACGCGAACAAGAAAAACAAAGCATAAAAAAAAATACAAAGAACTAATACAGATTTTGTCAAAAAAATAACAGTTATAATATTAGTAGGATACGTGTATGTTTTTGCGTTGAAAAGTCTTTCAATTACCTACACATTTCGTTTGACGAAAAAATAATTGTTAATGATTTGTGAATCAACGCAAATTTGCATATTGACATTACAAAGCAATTAACATTGAAAAGTCACTGTTGAATGAAAAGGACATGTTAATCTTATACCTTTAAACGAGCAATTCTTGTATGTATGTATGTATGTATATATATATATATATATATTTATTTATAAATTTCTGTGATCTTGAAAACGGCTCGAACGATTTCGCTGAAAATTTGTATATGGGGGTTTTCGGGGGTAAACAATCGATCTAGATTAGTTTTATGTTTGGGAAAACGCGTATTTTCGAGTTTTCATGCGTTTTTCTTTCCACGCAGAATATGGTCGCTAATTTCGTCGCGCCGCGACCGCCTTGATTTAGCTCAGTGGTTAAGTGCTACGGGTTCGAATCCCACTCGGTGACTTACTTTTGTTTTTTTTTATGTTTAAGTTTATATATTTTTTTTTATTTTGCATTGTTTTTAGACAAGTTTAAAAAAAATTAGTTAATGTTTGAGATGTAACCGAGCAAAGCTCGGTCGCCCAGGTACTATTGTTTAAATAGGTACTTACTTATTTCGATTTTTGCTCAACAAATAATAATTTTTAAAAAACCCGACTGCGTGAATTTTTTTCCAAAAATCCGCCAAATAACTAGGAACCTCATCATCATCCGAGCGTATTCCCGACTGCAACCTCAGCAGTAATGGCTCAGAGCCCGGAGTCCGCTACCTAACCTAGGTGGTTTGATGAGGTTACTGGTTTACACAGAGCGACTGCCGTCTGACCTCCGAAACTCAAAGGGTAGACCAGAACCAATCCTCCTAACTGCCTCCGTGGTGTAATGGTTAGAGCGTTCGGCTCATACCCGGAGGTCGCGGGTTCGATTCTCGGCGAGGGCAACGACTTTGTGTTGTTGTCCTAGTTTGGTTAGGACATTGTAGGCTGATCATCTGATTGTCTGATAAGTAAAATGATCCGTGCTTCGGAGGGCACGTTAAGCCGTCGGTCCCGGTCACCGTCTTTGACATTGGTCGTTACCTAAAACCATGTCAGAGGCCTTTAAGGCGGTTTAAAAACTCTGACACTAGTGTTAGTCACTAACACACACGATAAGAAGAAGACTAGACCAAAGAAGCAGACCACTTAACTAGGTATCTAATTTCTTTTTCAATTTTTGATATTCTTTAAACCCAGTGATACATTGACAATATAGATGTGGTCATTTTTTTTTGGCTCATTAGATAGATTATTACAAAGTAAGGTAATATGTATACGTATTTTATCTTTTCTCTGATTAGCAGAATGACGAAGATTACAGCGCATTTAAATTTTGCGTGACGTCACGATCGGCTACGATTTTTAACCGACCAAAACAGGAGGAGGTTATCATGTCGCCGCGATATTTTTTATATGTAACATACATGTAAAAAATAACCAACTATTCGCAACCAAATCGAATACGCCAGGAGTGCTATTTTTCATTGAGGGACTCAGCGAAACACAAAACGTGTAGTTTTCCAACTCACCGCTCGCGTAAAATACAAATTGATCGTATTTTTGAAACCGTCGTGTTAGCGAAAAACAATATTGTTTTACGCAGAAAACATAGATAATTTGTCTATGCTTTTCTAAAATTTCGAACATGAATAAAAAAACAACGTGAAATGGAACGGATTTCCCATGATTGGTTTCGATGACATATCTACGCTACAAATGTCAAAATTACGAGTGGTCAAGGACCACTCGTTGCAAATCCTTCGCAAACTACCGATTCAAAAATGCACCCGTTTGGAAACGCTCGCGCAAACCCTTCGAAATGTGACAAGTGATTTTAAAAATACGTCTCCAGGACCTATTTGGAAAATTCTTTTTTTGTTTGAAAGGATACATTCGCGAGGCCCTATAATTAAATTTGTTCAACATACATACATACATACTATCACGTCTTTATCCCTAATGGGGCAGACAGAGCATTTTGGGTCTTGCGGTTCTATGCAGAGCCCAGGGCCGCAAGACCCAAAAGCTACTTTTAGCGTCATGGTGGGCGAGAAGATGGAAAAGCAATCAATACAGTGATGGGTTGCTAGCCGCATCGCCTGTTAACATGATTTGCATTTTTGCCCATTCCCTCGATCGGCTTTTACGATCTGCGTGGGAAGAGAAGCAGCTGGTACATTCTAAGTTTTTTTATTTCTCCCAGACCAGCATGAAATTTGTTCAATTTCAATCAAAATCAGTCGTGTAGTTTGAGGGTGAAGTCGGTTTTAGACTTTTTAGTTCCTTCACCCCCACTCCGAAACTTAAAACGCTGTGTCTTTGTGAATTTGAACGCCTCTTTGGGAAATGTGGTTTCCTGCAGAGTAGAATAGGGCAACTCCAGGTCCTCCCGTGGATGTCGTAGAAGGCGACTTAGGAAATAGAAGCTAAACAAAGCTTATAAACATCAATGAGACCTCTCCAACCCGTCTGGCCAGCGTGGAGAGTGTAGGCCAAGTCCTCTGGCTGCTCTGGCCAAGTATGGCTCTGGTAGTACAGAGAGGGTCGTGCTCCTGCAGTGGAGGCAAAAAGACCTGATGATGTTGATGATGATTTGGGAACTTTTTTATTTTCGCTTATGAATATAATTTGGGCCGATTCCCTTGGTGTCTTCAACCTGCGCAGAAGAAGCAGCTGGTACATTTTACGGCATTTCTTCGCTCCACCGACCCACTTACCTAATACACTAACAAAAGGAAGTGTATCGAGGTATTCGAGGTCATATACACCGATATCTTATCGCTGGATTATTGTATTATTGGCAATACCATTCAATACCGAGCTTAGGTTTATCGGTCGATACCGTAACGAGAACATACGCATATTGCACGGAGCAAGGGCGTATTTAAAGATTTAGCGCCCCCGAGCCAGTTAGCTTCGCCGCCCCATTAAGGCTGCGTTTCCACTGAAGCGGAGCAGAGCGGGAGGATCACAATATTCACAATGCTCGAAATCTCCGCTCCGCTGTTTCCATTAAAGCGGAGCGGAGATTTCGAGCATTGTGATTGGTCAATTCATGCACCGCTAAGCTCCTCTCCGCTCTGCTCCGCTTCAGTGGAAACGCAGCCTAAGAATCCCCTTACCCTAGACTTTTCCATACAAACGTACTCTACGTTTTATTTCGAAACCACATGTTAGTAGTAATTTTTAAAAAAAAACAATTATCTAGGGTTATATATAATTGGTTTCCTACTGTAAAATTATGAACAGGAAAGAAAATATAAGGATGTAGAAGTTATACTAATTGTCAAAAATGATATAACACACTATATTCTATTTCAAGTTCATATTTTGACTGTAAAACCAGTATATGCGCTAGATATGTGCAATATCTTTGAAATTACAAAATTTTGCCAAAATCAGGCATGTCGTTTCGAAATAAAACGTAGACTACGTTTATTTTCAAAAGTGTAGTTTGGTAGAGTAAGGGGACTCTTAAAAGTGGCGATTGATAAAGTGGACAATTTGATACAGTGGACATTCTGATAATGGGACATTTTAAAGTGGTCATTCTCATGCTGGTGACATTTTGACATAGTGGGTGTTTTGATACAGTTGACATTTTCATGAAGTGGACAATTTGATACAGTGGACATTCTGATAGTGGGACATTTTAAAGTGGTCATTCTGATACTGGTGACATTTTGATACAGGGGACATTTAGACACAGTGGACTTTATGCGACTAAAGGGCGATAAAGTATTTTAATATAGAAAGGAACAACCTAAAACTGAAATATTTATTCAGTAAATACTTCTGTCTGTCTATAGCATCGTAGCTCTCGAACGGATTGACCGATTTCGATACGTTTTTATACGTGAACGCAAGATACCTTGCGGTGGTTCTGAAGCTTTTCTTAGCACATTCGCTAAACAAAAAGTGGCCATTTTTCGCAAAATTGCTTAGAAAAGTTCACGTTCTCACTTCAAACTGTTTTTAACTGCCTCCGTGGTGTAGTGGTTAGAGCGTTCGGCTCATACCCGGAGGTCGCGGGTTCGATTCCCGGCGGGGGCAATTACTTTATGTTGTTGTCCTAGTTTGGTGAGGACATTTTAGGCTGATCACCGGATTGTCTGATAAGTAAAATGATCCGTGCTTCGGAGGGCACGTTAAGCCGTCGGTCCCGGTCACTGTCTTTGACATTGGTCGTTACCTAAAACCATGTCAGAGGCCTTTAAGGTGGTTTAAAATCTCTGACACTAGTGTTAGTCACTAACACACACGAGAAGAAGAATTGAAATATACACTTTATTAATCAATACCTTTGCAAATTACAAAGTAATTATGTACTTTATAATTTATATCATAATCACTTTGTAATTTGCAATGTTATTGATTTATAAAGTGTATATTTCAATAAAAAGACATGTCAAGATTGTTTACATTTATTTAAATACCAAATACCTAACCAAATGGAGTATAAAGGGTTATTAAGGTGAGTATTTAAAGGCTAGGGCATAATGAGACCAAAATTGCGAATAATATCTCCGTTTCCTTTTAAATAATTTCTTTAAAAACAAGCTGGTGCCCGCGACTTCGTCTGCGCAGGATTATCACACAATATCTTTATAAATTGTAGCCTATGTGTTATTCTGATCTATAAGCTATATTATTGTAAAGTTTCATTAAAATCCATTCAGTAGTTTTTACGTAAAAGAGTAACAAACATCCATCCATCCATACTTTCGCGTTTATAATATTAGTAGGATGGGGGCAGCACTGCGGACCCTTGGGCTGTTTGAATCTCCGCTCCGCTGTTTGAATTGAAGCGGAGCAGAGATTTCGTGCATTGTGATTGGTCAATTTCTCTCCTCTCCGCTCTGCTCCGCTTCAGTGGTAACGCAGCCTTAAAGTCAAAGTCAAAATCATTTGTTTATATCATTATTATTTATAGATATTTGTATCATTAAACCCTGTATGGTGAGGGAATGGGCAAGATTTGAATCATGGTAATAGGCGATGCGGCTAGCAACCCATCACTTTTGATTCCTTTTCCATTTAACGCCCATCACCACGCTAAGCGTGGCCTTTGGGCCTAACGGCCCTGGGCTCTGTCTACCCCGTCAGGGATATAGACGTGAAAATGCATCTGTATCTTTAGTGACGACCTCCGTGGCGTAATGGTCAACATGCTAGACCGCCGATCCGGAGGTCCTGGGTTCGATCCCCAGCCAGGGCAAGTTGGAAAATGGCCTTTTTCAAATTGTCCTGGGTCTTGGATGTTTATCTATATATGTATTTGTTATAAAATATAGTATCGTTGAGTTAGTATCCCATAACACAAGTCTCGAACTTACTTTAGCTCAATCAGTGTAATTTGTCCCTATATATTTATTTATTTATTAAACCCTGTATAATGTATATGCCGCCATGCTGGTAGGCTATTCACTACTTGATGACATCCGTCACTAAACATAGCCGGCACATAGCTACAGAGCTGACACAACTCGCTCAATTGATAAATTGCGTCCAAATATAGCTCGGGTGATCGCACTTGGCGTGATTGCGAAATTGTCCAATGAAAGAGCAAGTGGGTACAACCACAGTTTGACCCTTAAGACGATACATTGGTGACACTAGCGCCACCATCAGTTAAAAATCATTATTCACTGAAAACACAAATTATCAAAAAATCCGTTCTATGAGATTAAAGTTCTGGATCTGAAGTTAATTTTAAACATAATAAATTATTAAATTATATTTCCCTATAGTTACAAATTGCAAAACCGTTAGAAGTGGCCGTTTTAAGCAATATTGCAATTGTAACTATAGGGAACTATAATTTAATAATTTATAAGGACATATACTTAATAAAATAATACCAATAATAAAATGAAATAATAATAAAATTTAAGTAAATGAAAATGCTCATCAGGCTGAACTACTTTTGCTAAGGCGTGGTTTTTATATTTCTTGTAGTTTAGCTGGACCAATTTGGGTCTGAATCAGGTGTTCCATTTTCCAAAATCAATAATATATAAATAATAATAATAATTCGAATCCGTTTGGTATTTCCGGAGATTAGCGTGTACAAACAGACTTTTTTTTTAATTCTTACTCTATTACTATGTCTCCATCGCCGCAAATAGTTTTTTGGAAATATATTCAATGTAGACACATTTTTTTACTGTTTTATTAAATGTAATATAGATAATAGGAAAGAGAGAGAGAGTGTAGACCAAAGTCCTCTTTCTGCTCTGGCCAAGTATGGCTCTGGTAGTACAGAGAGAGGGTCGTGCTCCTGCTGTGGAAACACAAAGACCTGATGAAGATGATGATAGATAAAAGAAGGTCTGATTACATTATTTTCCATAAAAGCATCCATATATTTCATCAAAGCATATTGTTGGGTCCGCTTTGAATAGGAGTTAAATCCTTTGTGACGACAGGATATGCGTCTCGGTCTGCGATCTTGAAGGATCTTACTCCGAACAGTGGCGGCGTAAAGGGGAGGCGGTGGGGGCGGTCCGCCCCGAGTGCCAAGCACCAAGGGGAGATAATACCAATTTGTTTTTACGAAGCGTCACTTCTTCTTCTCGTGTCGAAGGCTCAAAACAAAAACAAAATCAGATTTTTCCCTCCAGAAGGTTGCCACTTTCACAGCGCTGTCTGAGGCGTCATATAGGTCACGCTTAGTGCAGCTGGTAGGGCACGATGGGCAGGAGAGATGTGTCATAGTCTGGTCGTTATGACCACATTGACACTGTGTTGCAGTTTGGTCAATATACCGCCAACGGGCTAAATTATGCTTGCACCGGCCTTCAACGTCACTGAGATCGGCTTTTATTTAGTGACCAGCGCCTGAAGGGTCGACAGCGTCCACATTTTTCGACATTTGATACATACATACATACTATCACGTCTTTATCCCTAACGGGGCAGACAGAGCATTTTGGGTCTTGCGGATCTATGCAGAGCCCAGGGCCGCAAGACCCAAAAGCCACTTTTAGCGTCATGGTGGGCGAGAAGATGGAAAAGCAATCAATACAGAGATGGGTTCCTAGCCGCATCGCTTGTTAACATTCCCTCGATCGGCGTTTACAATCTGCGCGGGAAGAAAAGCAGCTGGTACATTCTAAGTTTTTTCTTTTCTCCCAGACCAGCATACAAGCACTATTCGATACCTCGTGAAATAAAGTCACGTAAGCGCACGTAAGAGGACGTTATGACAAAAATAGAGAAAGGGATGTTAAGATGGTTTAGGTAAGTAGAAAGGATGGATGAAAAGAGATTGACAAAAAATATATAAATGATAAATGTGAAAGGAACAGTAGGAAAGGGTCAGTCTCGGCGAACCTTCTGCGACCAAATTGCAGACGTTCTAAAAAAGGAGAGGTAGAAAGTACCCGTAACCGAAGGGCAGGTATGAAGATGTTGATGATGAATTTAGATGAAGCGAAATACGTTTGTCAGATTCGTAGTAAGTGGAGGTCCATAGTCTCTGCCTACTGCTGCGGGAAACAGGCGTGATATTATGTATGTATGTATGTAAGCACACGTTTAGTTTGTCGTTTTTTGGGGGTGCTGAATAGAATGTCGCCCCGGGTGCCAAACGTTACGACTATACGACTCAACCAAAAGTTTTTGTCTTAGACCCGTGTATATTACATTACATACATACATACATACCTACATACTATCACGTCTTTATCCCTAATCGGGCAGACAGAGCATTTTGGATCTTGCGGTTCTATGCAGAGCCCAGCGCCGCAAGACCCAAAAGCCACTTTTAGCGTCATGGTGGGCGAGAAGATGGAAAAGCAATCAATACAGTGATGGGTTGCTAGCCGCATCGCTTGTTAATATGATTCGCATTTCCGCCCATTCCCTCGATCGGCGTTTACGATCTGCGCGGGAAGAGAAGCAGCTGGTAGATTCTAAGTTTTTTTATTTCTCCCAGACCAGCATGGCATACATTACATACAATACAAATAATATTTTTTTAAATAGCATGTTTTGATTCTCAGTTACATTTTGACCTCGAACTTGATAGGCAAGAGTGTAGACCGGTCTGGTCGCGGATGGCTGACAAACTAGTTTCCTATTTGAAATCTAGACACATTTTATTGTATGAGCTAAGTCTACTTGGAACAAGTTTATCTGCCAGGCAAATTAAAAAAAACCGACGAGACCATCTAGTGACGAGTGGCGGAACTACATAATCCATATATCTGTAGCGCCATCTATTTGCTAGGTAAATAAAAAAACCCCGACTTTTAAGCGTTTAATCCAAAATACAATACAATAAAACATTTAAAAAAAATCAAAATTCTTTATTTTTCTCCACAATCTTACATATTATTACATAAAATATATTAATTCGTTGACATAGTTAGCAGAAGATTGTGAGAGACATCAAACATAGCTATGTATATTAGCTATGTTTGATGAAAATCGGTTCAGACCTTTTAAAGTTACTGGCGGTAAATGCTTGAAAGTAAAGTTTTTCCTTAGCAAATAATAGATGGCGCGACAGATATCAATTGGAATTAGTTCCGCTGCTCATCACTAGATGGCGTTAAAATAGGGGAGTTTTTTTTGCCTAGAAAATTTTAAGGTCACGTCTTACAGTACAACCGCATGGCACTACCACAATTAATAAGATAACATATAGTTATCATGTCACGCAGGCCGCAACTGGATGCAGGTGGCAAGGAAGAGAAAAAGATGGAATGAAATGGAGGAAGCCTATGTCCTGAAAGGATAAAATAAAGGCTGCTATAGATAGATAGATAGTTATCATGTGCTTTACATGTTTCCTTTTATAATAAAGTTTATATAATTATGTACACACATGTACATATATAAACCCGGCACCGACACTATTCTACGCCAGAAACTAACGTACGTCTTAAGGAATTACCTGAATACTTGTAAAATACAAAAAGAGATTAAACCGATACCAACTGGCTCGCAATGTCTTAAAACCATACGACCTTGTTTCTTATCAATTTACGTAGCAAAATATTGTTTCCCAAGTTATTTTACAACTACGCTGCGTATATTATCAAATTTACCAGCCAGACACGTCATTTTTTCAGAAAAATATTATTGTTTTTAGCGTACGCATGTTATTCTTACCGGTAAATACGTGTGTCTATCTATAGGATAAGCAGACTGAAATAAATAATAGACTATTTTAAAAGTCAAAAGTTGATGTATAATGTAGGGAAAGGAAATGATTGACTTGAAAGTAGACGGGTATAGAGAAAGAGGAAGGCAGAGAAAGACGTGGGAAGAATGCGTAAGATCGGATATGGGGGAACGGGGGGTCAGTACAGAGATGGCACAGGATAGAAGGTTATGGAGGGAGTTGACATACAGAGCCGACCCCAAATAGGGAAAAGGCGAGGAAGAAGAAGTAGGGAAAGGAAACGGGAACAGGCGAAACAAAGTTCGCAGGGTCTAATAAAGGTTATAATATTTTGTCCACTGCTGGACATAGGCCTCCCCCAAGGATTTCCAAAACGACCGATTGGAAGCGGCCTACGTCCAGCGCCTTCCTGCAACCTTGCACAGGTCTTTTGACCTCTAGCAGGTGGGTGTCCTACGCTGCGCTTGCCGGTACGTGGCCGCCATTCGAGAACCTTTCTGCCCCATCGACCGTCGGTGCCCCGCCCACTGCCACTACACTGAGCTAATCCACTTGGCTATGTCAGTGACCTTGGTTCTTCTACAAATCTCCTCATTTCTAATTCAGTTGCGTAGAGAAACCCTAAGCATAGTCCTCTCCATAGCCCTTGAGATGACGTGAACACTGAACATAGTTCTCTCCATAGCCCTTGAGATGAAGTGAACACTGAGCATAGTCCTCTCCATAGCCCTTGAGATGAAGTGAACACTGAACATAGTTCTCTCCATAGCCCATTGAGATAAAGTCATCACCATCCTCCCGGCTTCATCCTCAGCTTTAATGCTTCAGAGCCCTAGGTCTGCTACCTAACCTAGATTTTACAAGCTTTTATTTAACTTGCAGTGTACCTTGTATGTACGAGGGTCGTTCAATAAATACTTAGCCTACAAAAAGTAAACGAAAATTTTGGAAAAGTGGCAATTTATTTTTCAACATAGTCTCCTTTTAGTTCGATACACTTAGCCCAGCGATGCTCCAACTTTTTTAACCCGTCCGAAAAATAGTTTTTGTCAAACTCTGCAAAATAGGCCTCCGTGGCGGCGATGACCTCCTCATTTGATCCATATCTATTCCCGGCGAGTGATTTTTTCAGATTAGGAAACAGAAAGAAGTCACAAGGGGCCAAATCTGGAGAATACGGTGGATGGGGCAGCAATTCGTAGCGTAATTCGACCAATTTGGCCATGGCAACGGCAGACGTGTGAACCGGTGCGTTGTCGTGGTGAAACAGCACTTTTTTCTTCGCCAGATGGGGTCGTTTTTTCTTTAATTCGGCGTCGAATCGGCCCAATAAATCGGCATAGTAAAGCCCTGTAATTGTTTTACCCTTCTCGAGGTAATCGATGTAGATCACACCTTGTGAATCCCAGAAAACGGTGGCCATAACTTTTCCGGCAGATTTTACAGTTTTCGCCTTCTTTGGAGCACGTTCCCCGGTCTGGATCCATTGTTTTGATTGCTCCTTGGTCTCTGGTGTGTACCAGTGGATCCAAGTTTCATCGACGGTCACAAAACGACGCAAAAACTCCGCTGGATTCCGCTTAAACAGAGCCAAACACGTCTCCGATGTGGTCTCACGGTTGCGCTTGTTTTCCGGTGTGAGTAAACGCGGCACCCATCGCGCCGACAGCTTTCTCATGCCGAGTTCCTCGTGAAGAATATGATGCACTGTTCCTTCTGAAATGCCTACAGTCTCAGCTAGCTCCCGAACCTTCAATCGGCGATCTGCCAATACGAGATCATGGATTTTTTTAATGTTTTCCTCCGTAGCAGCTGTTTTCGGTGCACCTGGACGTGGTTCATCAAAAACCGACGTACGGCCACGTGCAAACTCGTTGAACCAATTCTTGATGGTGGCCATCGATGGAGAAGAGTCACCGTACACAGCATCCAAGCGCTCTTTGATTTCGATGCGCGTTTTCCCTTCCAAAAATAGAAATCGAATTACCGAACGATATTGCTCTTTTTCCATTTTTGTAAAACCGATCGACACGTTCGCTTCCTTAAGTTGTCAAATTAAAACAAATGAAGGGATTGGAATGAAAATTTGAAAAAAGAATTAAAAAAGAATGTGCTACACTGTGGTAAAACTCTTTTGAAACTACAGCGCCCTCTGGCGATGAGGCTAGGTACTTATTGAATGCCCCTCGTATGAGTGTTTGTTTAGTTCAAATCTTGCAACTCAATTTTCAACCAGTTTTCCTCAACCGATTTTGCTGAAATTTTGCATACTTGTGTAAGTCGGATGACAATACAATATTATGAAGTAAATTAGCTGTTCTAATGATGGAGCCGGGAGATATTCGACGGAGCTCAGTTATAAATTATAAAACAACATAACCTCATTGAGTAGGAATTGCTTGATTTGTTTGGACGAGCACTTTATAATAGACGATATATATCTAAGGTCTGATGACGGAAATGGAAGGTGGTCGATGGAACTTAGTAATAAAACATACATACATACATACTATCACGTCTTTATCCCTAATGGGGCAGACAGAGCATTTTGGGTCTTGCGGTTCTATGCAGAGCCCAGGGCCGCAAGACCCAAAAGCCACTTTTAGCGTCATGGTGGGCGAGATGGAAAAGCAATCAATACAGTGATGGGTTGCTAGCCGCATCGCCTGTTAACATGATTTGCATTTTTGCCCATTCCCTCGATCGGCTTTTACGATCTGCGTGGGAAGAGAAGCAGCTGGTACATTCTAAGTTTTTTTTATTTCTCCCAGACCAGCAGTAATAAAACGACGCAACTCTATCGAGTTTAGGCTTATTCCATTTGTCTTAATAAGTACTTTGGCGTAATAATAAAAGATCACATAGAGAAACACCAAAATTGAAGGTAAAGATAAAGATAATTTTTTCGTCCAATCATGTTTACCATCACCGTGTGCAAATGTAGTCAGAAAGGCTGTCATCTATACCTATGCTACCTATAGAGGTATATACCATGGACCTTTTATATAAACCAAAATTAATTTACAATTTATCAGATAAGAAATCCTTGATAATATAATAACATTTCTCTATCAAAAATGACTTAAGTTTTTTCTTCGGTAGTAAAGTAAATATTTCACGATAACTATTTTGCTTACAAGTAGATACTGTATCAGGCCCTGGGGTCTCCACAAAAGAGGGATCCACACAATAGAGCCTTCATAAAAAATTCATTCAAATTTCGACCAGTAGACCACTTTTTTTTATTTACTTTCACTGTTTTGCCTTTGGTTTCATAATAAATCATTTATTGAAAAAACTCAACTGAAAAAAATTGATAATTATATTCGGAAAATAATTTTGTTGCCCCAAGGCCTCGAAACCTTTAAATCCAGCTCTGTACTGTATTATATTATGATATATACCTTATGAGCAAGATTATATAAGACTATCTTTATATTTTTAGTTTAATTTATTTGTTTTATTTTATAGTGTAGTTATGTTCTTATAAAGTTTTTAAATTAAATAACGTATGGGCAAGATGACCATCTTTATATTTTTAGTTTAATTTAAGTAGTTGATTTATTTTATAATTTAGTTTTGTTATTATAAAGTATAATTTTTAAATCAATTCAATACTGTAGGTATAAAGAACCTTCTTACATACATTATTGAGTCTTCAGTTATAAGGTGTCTGGCAGACAGAGCATTTTTGGTCTTGCAGGTTAAGCAGAAAGAGTTCAGGGTCGCAAAACCCAAAGGCCTGATGACTGATGCGATGTCAAGGCAAGAAGATGGAAAAAGGATCCTCAAACAGTGCAGTGCCTACTACATTAACTACATTATTCTAAGCTCATTTCCTTAATCGGCTTTTACGATTCACGCGGAAAGAGAAGCATCTGATACTTTCTACGTTTTTTTCTCACAGACATCTATGTAGGTACTTAGTTACTTTTATCGACCTGACACGTGGTTGTTTTGATAAACAAATAAGTTATTATAAGTTGTTTACAAACATAAAACGTAAACAAAATGTCTACCAATCAATAGGCGAAGTACCAGGGACGTATAAACTTGAAGGAGCTGTTTACCACAGGTGCAACCCGACCAAATGCGGAAATCGATCAATAACATGAGAAATACACTAGAGAGCGCACCATTACAATCGTCGGCTAATCCCTAGTGGAATCACGTACACACATCAGCTAATTATTTATGACGCAAATTAATATATCTTTACATTCAGCGACCTCGAAAGTTCAAATGCGTAACGCCATTTTATCATTTCTAATTACATTTCATACGTTGTTTTGACAATGTAAACAAAGCAACAGCTGGCTATGCTTATGAAAATATGAAATTTTTGTAATCGGAAGTCCACGTATGAGCTTCATACGATTTAACCGCATTTCAGCATCGTAAAATGCCGATATCCTTGAAAAAAAACGAGTAAACCAAGTTTCGACATGCATGTTTGCTCATTGTTTATTTATGTTAAGTTGCACTTACCGCTCAAATCTTCGATGGTATTCAGCTTTCGTGCGGCCATCCTCTCGTTAATCGTAACCACAACACTTAGAAAGAT
The DNA here is from genome assembly GCA_963555685.1 of Acrobasis consociella. Taxonomy (NCBI): domain Eukaryota; kingdom Metazoa; phylum Arthropoda; class Insecta; order Lepidoptera; family Pyralidae; genus Acrobasis; species Acrobasis consociella. The sequence goes on along the minus strand of OY743132.1, from coordinate 9,540,402 downwards.
AGTTTTATAACAAAATAATCACTTTCGATTGTTATTTTCGAACTTTTAGCGCACAATCACAAAGAAAACGACGGACTTCACTTGCCCGCGATCGCTTTTGGCCTTTGTTTCTGTTTTGATTTCAATCCGCTGTGACAAAACGATGGCGTGCATGTCGCAATTGCACCAGATGTAACATGTATGTTGTACGCCAATGTAGCCTTTATTTCAGAACTAATAGGGTGAAAATTTTAATATAATACTTCAAAATCATTTTTGATTGTGATGATGTTCAAGATGGCGATTGGTTATCATACGATATTGGTCGGCCAATCAGAAATTAGTACAAAAATTCAAAGTCTGTGATTGGACGAACAGATGACATATGGATAAACATTGCCAGCCAACAAAATTCAAAATTTGTCTATGGATAAAATGTCAATGACCTACGTAAAGGGATGCGTAGACGATCAAAGTGTGTCAGCAAAACACATAACGTGTACCTACCTAGTTCTTCAAGTTACTCCTCGCGTTTCAAGTCAAGATGACCAGATCATCATCATCGTCAGCTCTCAATGATCCTTATGCTGGGCATAAGCCTCCTTTTGTCTGCTACATTAAATCCTATCCCTAGATCCTAGCTATCCAGTTTTTTCCAACAATTCGTTTGATATCATGGACCCACCTAGCTACCGGTTGCCCAACCCACTTTGCACAACCTTCCTTTTTCTATTCCTGGGGTACCACTCGGTGATAGCTAGGGTTATTATGACTAGATAAGATTCTAAGTTACTCCACAAATAAATATATACAGGGTGTTAGTATAAACACACTTGTCGTTCAAACCACGGAGGACCATTAAACTCTAAAATAATGTTACTCGAGCGAGTAATTAAAATAAAACGCTATTAGTTTGAATGGATATTCATGATTAATGTTTCCGCCATCGTACGTGATTTCATGGACATTCTAGTCAAGTAGGCAACTATGCCCGCGCCGCCCGCTCGCCGTAGGCAGGTAGGTAATGTCAGGTCAGCGACCGACGGCCGCGCGGCGAGGCATCCTCAAAGTGTAGGTATCAAATAAACAAAACACAACTTGGAGACGGAACTTTCCCTTCGTACTTTTTCTGGCTTAGGACAGGCAAAAATAGCTACTCTACGATTTGCGACATAAGTAAAAACAAATTAATAATGGTAGGTGTATCGATGTTAAAATTTTAGAGATCAGACAACTAAACAAAAAAAGAAGTATCGATGTTAAGTAGGTATTTTTGGCGTATTTAAAAAGTTCATCATCAATCAAGTTTATGTACAGTTCAATTAAAATTTGCAGTTTTATGTACAGTTCCATAAAATTAACAAATAACTTACCTAACGATCTAAATCACTTTCAAAAACTGTTCGAAATGGGCTCCGTTCAGAGCCATGCAAGCTTCCGCACGTCTTCGGAGCTTATTACTCACTCTGGCAAGAACAAAAGGGTCATTCCGAACTTCACTAAATGCACTACGAATCCGATTTCTCAACTCTGTGGTGTTATTAAAACGCGTAGCGTACACTCTGCGCTTGATATCTCCCCAAAGATAAAAGTCAAGGGGCGTGAGATCAGGTGAACGCGCTGGCCAGTGCACTGGTCTTCCGCGACCAATCCATCGCCCAGGAAATTCCTCATCCACCATGGCACACTGTCCAGTGTGAGACATTGAACAGACGAGCCGCCCTCCTGGTGCTCTCCTCTGGGTTCTCCGCGAAGTAATCTAAGATTTCCTCTTGAAGGTTCACCGCCAACTGTTGATTACCACGACCTTGGGCATGACTAGGCACGGTGAACTGGCCGTAGGTACGTAGCCTTTGTGTCGCCGCAAGAATCGTTTCCCGGCTTGGCACACGTTCTCCTGGGAACCGCTCGGCGTACATCGTCCGCGCCAAGTTTAGGTTGTCACCAGCTATGGCATACAGTCGCACCATTTCGGTCCACTGAACATTTGTGTACGACATCGTCAAACGTCAGTCAAGTACTTAGCTAACTAGGTAGGTAATTTAGTCAATCTAGGCGCGAAAATCGGGATTCGCACGGAACGCGCAGTGACGTGTTCACTCCCGGAAGCGTTCTAATTGACTGTCGGCGATCTGCCTTTGTGTCGGCATGTTTGATGCGACAAAGGTCACGCCAAATAGTAATAAAAAAACAGTATTTGTTTTTACTGGTTTTCGACCCAACTCATGATACTGAACCATTGGTATCAAGGATAAGAGTGTTTACACTAACACCCTGTATACATTAAATAATTAATAAATATATAGGAACAAATTACGCTGATTGAGCTAGCCACAAAGTAAGTTCGAGACTTGTTTTACAGCAGGTATAACAGGTTTAACTCAACAATACTATATTTTATAACAAATACATAACTATACACGCTGACATTTCAATGACTTTTGAAAAAAAATGGAATAGTAAATAAATTGCTCTATCCATATACGTAATCCAAATTTCTGTATGTCATGTTTTCATTTACAGTTCAGGCAGTAGAAATCTGGAATGCTTTACCACTGGACATTCGCCAAGTACAGTCATTGAAAAAATTTAAAGAATTAGTGACGTCTCATTACCTTTCCTCTAGCTCTGTCTAATATCTCTTCTCTTCTTTTCTTTTCACTGGCTACTTTTTAATTACTTTCCTTAATGTTCGTATGTACCAATTTTATAGTTTATGCATTTTATATTACTTTATGGTTCGTTTATATGTTATAGTATGTACTCCTATTATTTTAATTGTATAGGTACTTGTATTTTTCTACACTGTAATACTCTAACTGCGCCAACTCCCCCACATCTTTTATAATCTTCTTTACCCAAAGGTTGGCTGGAAGAAATCACTTTAGTGATAAGTCCGCCTTTGTACCTACTATGTTTAAAATGTACTTTTAATTATTGTCATACTTAGTTGGTGCAATAAAGAAATTTTATCTTATTTATCTTATCATGAGATAAAAAAGTTGCGTATATAATTTTCGATCGAGACTACGTAGTTATGCCGGCCAAAACAGCTGCATAATGTCGATAACCCCGGCTGGCCGGCGGCCGGTGTATGGCGGCAGTACCACTAATTGATTTCACAATTTTGCTTTTGAGTTTTAGACAACATTTTTTGTTGCTGATTTTTTATTTTGACTAGCTAATTAGGTCTTAGTAACGATCCTTATGAAGTAGCCTTCGGCTCCAAAACCAATAAAAAATCACCGTGTATATATAAACATCCAAGTATATATATTACAATTTACATCTTACATTCTAATTTAATTTTAATAATGTCGCATCAGCCAAAAATTTTACTTTATCAAGAATGTCAAAGTGAATAAAAAACTTAAAAAAAATCGTGTTTTTACACAAAGGCAGGCATTAGTAGCGAAAACAAGTGGTTATATCATGCAAGAAGAGTAAATCAAGCAAGATTGCATTGCAATTGCATTGCAATGTTTTACTGGATCCTAAAAGTCGTTCTCGTCATTGATGAGATCTTAAGTTACAGTACCTGGGCGACCGAGCTTTGCTCGGTTATATCATATTCTGCGTGGAAAGAAAAACGCATGAAAACTCGAAAACACGCGTTTTCCCAAACATGAGACTAATCTAGATCGATTGTTTACCCCCGAAATTACCCCCATATACCAAATTTCAGCGAAATCCTTAGAGCCGTTTCCGAGATCATGGAAATATACATACATATAAATATACAAGAATTGCTCGTTTAAAGATATAAGATGCAAGAGCTGAGCTCTAGCCTCTGCGGGCCCCTACGCATTCCTACCATCTAGATTGCGGAAAGCTAGGCGGTAGGAAGGCGTAGGATTATAGTTTAGGGGACCGATGACCTGCCCGTGGCTGAGGGGTTTCCTATATATTAATTTACTCTTTGCTGAGGGGCCTGCACAGCACAATTTGAAGCCCGGCTGGCAAATGCTATCCTCAAATGGCCAGTCCGATGCTGGTCGCAGGCAAATAGCGCGCGACATGTACTTGCATATATACGCAATACGCAAATTGCCATTAATTTCCTATATCTTTATGATAACTTATGTCTTTCTGACAAAAAATAATAGAGTACGTTTTTCTTAGAGATCGTGTATTAGTAACTTAATTTGTTTCAAAAAATTAAACAATAGCAACACTATTGTCCTCTGTCTGTACTCGTACTCTGTATTGTCTATTGATTGTTGCAACTTGTCAAATTTGATGACGATTGATTTCGGCTATCGGCAACATTTGCCAATTTATTTAGGAATTAATTGAATTTAAAATTCGTAATGAGTGTGAATAATGGTGACGAAGAAATTCCATCATCTAGAGATATGGAGGAATTAGAGAGCCCTCGGTAAATTGAGTATTTATTTCATAAATGCATACACGATCACCTGTGTTTATGACAGCTGATTTTTAGCGGCAAAGTTGAAAGATATGAAGGCGCGAAAGCGTACGGCGTGTCGTTATTTCGGTGAATTAGCTATAACCGAATAACAAATGTTGTAATAGTGATTTCTGCTGCAGGAAACGTATGCGGCTTGAAAATTCAGGCCGGAAAAGTTGGAGTTTGATGGACAGACGAACTGATCAGGAGGTAAAGTTGACATTTGATTCCCGCTTTTTTCTCCGTCTAATTTTTGGTTAGGTCCATTATTCTATGCAGTTGGTCAATGAACTTGGGATCAGAGAGTCGTATAACTTGCAAATATTCAAGCTGTTAATCCGTAAATTGTAATCAAATGGATATTTTTGAGGTAAGTGCTATTTAAGTGTGTACCTATCATGTTACTCTCATCCTAAAATGCTGCTTCGAAAATCGTAACTGCATGAATTTTTTGTGTAGGTTCAAGCTGTACATAAAAACTTTTCTTTCTGTCCTCTTCCGAGACCACTAATAGAATTATCCCCATTGATTTGATGCAATGTTTTAGTTATATTGTAGTACTTTTACTTAAAGTGGCTTTTGAGTCATGCGGCCCTGGGCTCTGTTTGCTTAGAGCCACAGCCCACAAGATACAAAAGCTCTGAGTGCCCCATTAGGGGTAAAGATGTGATAGTATGTATGATTGGACATAAAGGAAGAGCAAGACCAAAGAAATGGATGGAGTGGGTTAAGCATGACATTAGTATAGTTGTGTATGTAGAGTATGGAGGTATGGAGTAGTTAGATATGGTGGGATAAGACATACTGCACTGACCCCAAATAAAATGAGAAAAGGTAAGATGATGATGTATGTATGTATATTATAGAAATCAGCCATTGGTGTCAAACATATGACACCCCTGCTGTTTAATTTTCCAGCAGAGTAAAATAGGGCCACTCGCAAGTCCTCCCGTGGACGTCATAGAAGGCGACTTAGGATATACAAGCTAAACAAAGCTTATAAACATTGTTGAGACCACTCCAACCTGTCTGGCCAGCCAGAAGAGTGTAGGCTAAGTTCTCTGGCTGCTCTGGTAGTACAGAGAGGGTCATGCTCCTGAAGTGGAGACATAAAGACCTGATGATGATCATGACCATGACATAGAATTTGGCTACCTTGTCCACCTAATATAATGCTAGATACATGCGAGAAATGTATTTTGTTATATAAAGCTGTTCTCGTAATAGAGAATATGCACTAATTTTTTTTATTTGTTTAATACAATCTTTATTAACCACAGTAAACAAATATGAAAGAATTTATAAAATATCTGATTCAGCGACGAACCTGTGATACTTTAAAGTTTGAATTAGAGAGAGAAGTCCGATATGTACTGGTGATGTCATCATTACATATCGTCAATACATTTGCTATAAAAAATAGCATTTTTGCGAGTGAGATAGACATATTTTCGTAAAATCGCTATATCTCGTTCGTTTTTCCACCAATTTTTATTCTGGTTTGACTGTTAGTACTTAGTTTTGAATATTTACGAATAAACTGGTTAGATAACACATATTTTTTTCATGCATATTCTCTATTTAGGTAAGAATGATGGCTACCCTGTAAAAAATAGTGGTGCACGTCACAACACCCCTCTTTACTGCAGTAGTTAAAAAGTAGTCTGTTCCAGGTTCTTCAAGAAATGGGGGTCAGTCTGCTGGAGCCTGATGAGAACGAGCAGCAATGCGACCTCACTCCTGGCAGCATGGTGAGTTAACTCCACTCTTCATCTGAGGGCTCAGACGGCAGTCGCTCTGTGTAAAACCAGTTACCTCGTCAAAACACTTAAGAGTCCCTTTACCCTAGACCAGTGGTTCCCAAACTTATTTTGTCTACTGCCCACTTTGAGAATAAATATTTTTTTAGCGCCCCCATTTTTTATTAAGAACTACGCGGAGAGAAATATAGAACCGAGTTTGAGCAATCTTTTAATTCATATTAGTTGATGTGCACAAGTTGTTGTTGAGAGTCGAGAGCTCTTGCAGTCGTTGTTTAAGAGGCCTCCTAGCTAAATAAAGTTCCTAGCAAAAAAAAAAAAACATTTTCTTTCTGGGTCTCTTACCCTTGAGACCTGCAGCGCCCACAAGGGGGCGTTATCGCCCACTTTGGGAAAGACTGCCCTAGACCAAAATACAACTTTCCATACAAACATAGTCTACGTTTTATTTCAAAACGACATGTCCGATTTGGGTAAAATTTTGTAATTTCAAAGATATTGCAATTATCTGGGTTTATAATTATAACTGGTTTCTGACAGTAAAAAAAATATGAACTTGAAATAGAATATAGTGTTTTATATCATTTTTGACCATTAGTATGGGAAACTTCTAAATCGTTATATTTTTTTTCCAGCTCATAATTTTACTGTAGGAAACCAGTTATAACCCTAGATCATTGCAATTTCTTTACAATTACCAATTTTTACCTGAATCTGACATGTGGTTTCAAAATTAAACGTAGACTACGTTTGTATGGAGAAGTCTAGGGTAAGGGGACTCTTAAGTTAGGAAGCGGCCCCGGGCTCTGAAGCATTACTGCTGAGGATGCAACCGGGAATACGGGAGGATTATGCTGACTTTATTTCAACTGGCTATGAAGAGGAGCGCTGTGATTGAATCAGAAATGAGGAGATTTGTAGGACAAGAAGATCACTGACATAGCCGAGCTCATTTAAGTTGTAGTAGTGCGAATAACCGGTTGACGATGGGGTAGAAAGGTTCTTAAATGGCAGCCACGTACGGTGCGCACCGTAGGACACACTGTTAGGTGGGACGACCTGTGCAAGGTTGCAGGAAGGCGCTGGATGCAGGCTGCAAATTATATACAGCGTGGAAGGGACATGCTGGTCTGGGAGAAATGATAAAACTTAGAATATACCAGCTGCTTCTCTTCCCACGTAGATCGTAAAAGCCGATCGAGTTAATGAGCAAAAATGCAAATCATGTTAACAGGCCATGCGGCTAGCAACCCATCACTGTATTGATTGCTTTTCCATCTTCTCGCCCACCATGACGCTAAAAGGCTTTTGGGTCTTGCGGCCCTGGGCTCTGCATAGAACCGCAAGACCCAAAATGCTCTGTCTGCCCCATTAGGGATAAAGACGTGATAGTATGTATGTATGGAAGGGACATACCCGTAATAAATCGAAGCAAGGGCTATACTAGATCACATAGTATAATAATATAAAATAACAGTGAAAAACAACGAAAGTTAAAATAACAGCCAAGAATTTTAAAAAAATTGGCTTTTCCATACGAAAGGGACCATTTTTAGGGTTCCGTAGCCAAATGGCAAAAACGGAACCCTTATGGATTTGTCATGTCTGTCTGTCTGTCCGTCCGTATGTCACAGCCACTTTTTTCCGAAACTATAAGACTACTGTTGAAACTTGGTAAGTAGATGTATTATGTGAACCGCATTAAGGTTTTAATACAAAAATAGAAAAAAAGTATAATATAAGTATGGGGTTCCCCATACTTATAACTGAAACTCAAAAATTTATTTTTCATCAAACCCAAATGTGTATATGTATACACATTTGGGTATGTCTGGATATCATAATCTATGGATAGGTCTTAAAAAATTATATTGAGGTTTCTAATATTTAATTTTTTTCTAAACCGAATACTTTGCGCGAGAGACACTTCCAAAGTGGGAAAAAGTGTCCCGTCCCCCCCCGTAAAATAAGAAAATAATAAAACTAAAAAAAAATGATGTTCATTACCAAGAAAACTACCAGCGAAAATTGGTTTGAACGAGATCTGGTAAGTAGTTTTTTTTTTATACGTCATAAATCATAAACGGCAATTTACCTTTCCTTCAATCAACTCAAATATAAAAATTAAAAAAAAAACATACTACAAGACTTTTATATTATGTCATTTGCTACTACGGAACCCTTCATGGGCGAGTCCGACTCGCACTTGGCCGCTTATTTTATTTGTTTTTGACTGTTATTTTATTGTCATTATATTGTAGTCGTATCATGGACTGAATTTGCTCTTAAGATAGTTTCAGACTTTTAGTATATATTGTTAGACCTTACATATTAGTAAGGAAGTATGGATGTAATAGGCGGACTTTCAGCCACAGGCTTTATCTACCAGTCACTGGTGATGCCGAGATAGAGAGGACTTTAGGTTCTAATAAACATCATCTTTCCTTATCTTATACCTTTAAACGAGCAATTCTTGTATATTTATTTATATAAGGTCTAACAAAATATACTGAAACAATTTTAAGGGTGAATTCAGTCCGTGGTAGTGAACAACTTTTCCCAAGGAACGCGCATCGAAATATAAAAAGTAATTTTTGAACTCCCATACAATTCGATCGATCAGCTGATCCGAGTTTGTATTGAAAGCCAAACAATATTTTTCATATTTCGACATACGTTCCCTGGGGAAAGTTGTTTAGTATCATGGACTGAATTCGCCCTTAAAATAGTTTCAGTATATTTTGTTAGACCGTATATATTTCTGTGATCTCGAGAACGGCTCTAATGATTTCGCTGAAAATTGGTATATGGGGGTTTTCGGGGGTAAACAATCGATCTATTAGTCTTATGTTTGGGAAAACGCGTATTTTCGATGTTTGAGATGTAACCGAGCAAGGCTCGGTCGCCTAGGTACTTAAATTTACTAAACGGGCTACTCACGTATAGAGTCAGCTATTGCCGACATGTTCACATATAGTGTCAGTCAGTATGTCGCGAGCCGGTGCGGTGTACGGGCCTGTAGCCACATTCGCCCTGATGAAGACCTCCGGATGAGGTCGAAACATGTCGGCAGTAGCTGACTCTATACGTGAGTAACCCGTTTACTTTCAATAATGATTGCATCTCAGGTTAGTTTTAATCAAAAAATCATCTTTGCTCTTCCAGCACCACAAAACCCTAAAGAGGAAGCGAGACATAGAGAACATGAACCCCAACGTGAACTCTATGACATCCCCTCGCTCGAGGTTCAGTCCAAAAAGTCCCAAATCCAGGGTGAAAAGCAGCCCAGTGCCCGGACCGTCTAAGGCTAAGAGCCCGAAAAGTTCTGAAAAAGGTGAGTGGAAATATTTTGATTTTAGAGTTTCACGGTCACAATTACTGTTATGAGTATTACGGGACTTACCGCGATTAATATAGTTTTTTGCCAGTCGGCCAGCGACCATGATGGCAGAAGGGCCGTCGAAATATCTGGCAAAAAACTATATTAATCGCGGTAAGTCCCGTAATACTAATAACATGGAAATATTTTGTAAAACATGTCATCATGTGAGCGAACCGAGGACCTCGGTGGCTCAACATTACTAGCGCATTCGCAAGTAGGTACAGCGACTCCTGGCGTGATCCGCACTTGGCTGGGTGACAACAAGTTTGATGACCTCCGTGGCGAAGTGGTCACCAATCACCATGCTAGTCCGCCACCCAGAGGTCCCGGGTTCGATTCCTGGTCAGGGCAAGTTGGAAATGGCCTTTTTCCAATTGTCTTCGGTCTTTGATGTTTATCTATACACTAGAATTTTTTTATTGGTTTTGGAGCCGAAGGCCGTTAGTAAGACCTAATTAGCTAGTCAAAATAAAAATTCAGTAACAAAAAAAATTGACTAAAACTCGAAAGTAAAATCGTGAGATCGATTAGTAGTACCGCCGCCGGCCGGCCGGCGAAGTTCATCGAACTAACGCGGCTGTTTTGGACGGGCATAACTACGTGGTCTCGATCGAAAATCAATCATCTTGCGGCCCTGACTTTTGCTTACCGCAAGATGCAAAATGCCCTATCTGCCTCGTTGTGGATAAAGACGCGGTAGCATATGTACATAATGTATATCGTTTCAGTACCGCTTCAGCAAACAGATTTAGAAACGACCTTCGTAGAAGAATACCTCATTGATGAGGAGACACCGCTAGGCCAGTTTGTTTCTGGAAAATTCAGTAGCAATGCGGGCCATGTGGCCCTGGGCAGCACTACAGGTGGCAAGCAGAAACACCCCGGATTTACTTGTAAGTTTACAACACATCTCTCCTTAGTTTAGTGTATTCCCACATGCATCCTCAACTGTAATAACCTTCATAGAAGAATACCTCATTGATGAGGAGACACTCTTAGTCAGCTGGCCAGCACTACGGGTGGCAAGCAGCACCACCCCAGATTCAGTCTGAGTTTACAATATCTCTTGTCAGTTCAGCATATTCCAAGTTGCATCCTTAACTGTAACAATGTTGAAGAATACCTAATTGATGAGGAGACACCACTTGGTCAGTTTGTGTCCGGAAAGTATAGTACTGGGCTGGACCAGATGGCAAGCAGATACACCCGGATGCTCTTCTCAGGTTAGTGAATACTCAGTTGCATCCTCAGCTGTATCAATTTTCGTAGAAGAATACCTCAACCTCATTGATGAGGAGACACCGCTAGGCCAGTTTGTTTTTGGAAAGTTCAGTAGCAATGCGGGCCATGTGGCCCTGGGCAGAACCAAAGGTGGCAAGCAGAAACACCCCTGATTTACTTATAAGTTTACAACATATTTCTTCTCAATTTAGTGTATTCCCACATGCATCCTCAACTGTAATAACCTTCATAGAAGAATACCTTATTAATGAGGAGACACTCTCAGTCAGCTGGCCAGCACTACGGGTGGCAAGCAGCACCACCCCAGATTCAGTCTGAGTTTACAATATCTCTTGTCAGTTCAGCATATTCCAAGTTGCATCCTTAACTGTAACAATGTTGAAGAATACCTAATTGATGAGGAGACACCACTTGGTCAGTTTGTGTCCGGAAAGTATAGTACTGGGCTGGACCAGATGGCAAGCAGATACACCCGGATGCTCTTCTCAGGTTAGTGAATACTCAGTTGCATCCTCAGCTGTATCAATTTTCGTAGAAGAATACCTCAACCTCATTGATGAGGAGACACCGCTAGGCCAGTTTGTTTCTGGAAAATTCAGTAGCAATGCGGGCCATGTGGCCCTGGGCAGCACTACAGGTGGCAAGCAGAAACACCCCGGATTTACTTGTAAGTTTACAACACATCTCTTCTTAGTTTAGTCTATTCCCACAACTGTAATAACCTTCATAGAAGAATACCTCATTAATGAGGAGACACACTTAGTCAGCTGGCCAGCACTACGGGTGGCAAGCAGCACCACCCCCAGATTCAGTCTGAGATTACAATATCTCTTATCAGTTCAGCATATTCCAAGTTGCATCCTTAACTGTAACAATGTTGAAGAAGATGAGGAGACACGGAGCCCTAGGAGATAAGTCCATAAAATAATTTAAATAATACGTCAGTCTTACGATAGTAAGACCTTATAACCATAATTTAGTGCTCAATGTTGCTTAACACTGAAACATGGATACGCAGTAACTTCCTTCTTGCGTGCCGCTTTTGGAGTAACCCCCCTGGGCAGCACTACGGGTGACAAGCAGAAACCCCCCGGTTTCACTTAAGAAATTTCACAAATGCAGTTTTTTTAATGTTTGCTTGGCAAATAAACTTGTTTTAATTACTTGTTCATAGTACCTAATTCTCTTCTCTCTTCCAGCACTAGGTCTCGAGGAGGAGCAGATAATCTCCCGCCTCTCCCACTCCCCCCCCTCCGGCGCGGACTCCTTCGCCGCGCTGTCGGACGAGATGATGCTCAGCGTGTTCAGGTGGCTGCCGAAGTTGACGCTGTCGCATTGTATGCTGGTGTGCAAAAGGTATGTCTTGCTGTGTATATCCCCCCCCCTCCCTCTCCCACTGAGAATGGGAGAAGGACGGACGAGATGCTAAGCGTGATAAGGTGGCTATCGTTGACCCTGTCGCATTGTATGCTGGTCTGCAAGAGGTAAGTCCTACTGTATATACCTCCCTTCACTCTTCCACAGGGAATGAGAGGGGGGGGGGACGTTATGGACGAGATGCTCATCGTGTTCAGGTGGCTGCCGAAGTTGACGCTGTCGCATTGTATGCGGGTCTGCAAAAGGTATGTCCTACTGTGTATATCCCCCCCCCTTCTCCCACTGGAAATGGAAGAGGGGGAGGAATGATGCTCACCGTGTTTAGATGTATGCTGGTCTGCAAGAGGTCCTATTGTGTATACGTACCCCCCTCTCACCCACTGGGAATGGGAGGGGGGGGGGGGAGTTGCGGGCGAGATGATGCTTAGCGAGTCAGGTAGATGCCGATAATATGCTTTAAGTCATTTTGTCAAATTTTTTGTATGTATGTTTTGTACAAATGTATGTTTTCTCCCACCGAACCAATTGTATGTTTACTAAAATATTTTTAAAATTCTTTCTCGCAGTTTACGTGGAGAGAGTGAAGCCACATTTCGCGTAACACGTTGTTTTTTTAATTCCAGGTGGTACAGAGTAGCGTGCGACGAGACACTGTGGCAGCGGCTAGACTTAGGAAACAAAACGCTATCTAAGAATGCACTCGGCAGGATATTAGGGAGGAAACCCACCATCGTGAGGCTAGCTAACTCGGAAGTAAGTGTTTTTCTTTATATGTTATTGTTATGTTTCTTTATATGTTCTTTATATGTTCCAATAATACACACTGTACTGTAATATTATTAGTCCATCGCTTTACCGACCCCACCCTTGGTTCTGGCAGAATTATCAGCGTCGCAGTTCGACCAGCTCGTCTGTGACATCATGCTGAGTCAGGACCTTTTCACTATATAGGTCACATCTCACAGTACAACCGCACTGCACTATCACAATTAATTAAGATTTCGTTTAGTTATCATGTGCTTTACTCAAAACTTACAATGTATATATTGTGTCCTTTTTGGTGAATAAAGATTTTATCTATATTACTACTACTACTACTACTACGGTGGCGCAGCGACCCAAAGTGGATCTTGGCCTCCGACACTAGATGGCGACATTTCTTGCGGTCTTGTAAGCGTTGCTGCCAGTCGTCCACTCCGAGGCACCGCAGCTCTTTCTGCACCTCATCAGCCCACCTGTTGTCTAGACCTTTATCTATATTATCGTTAATTTTTTGTTTATTTGCCAGGCCAATTAAAAAAAAACCCGCATTCAAGCATTCACTAATAAGTTATAAAATTACTAAGAACCACTGCAAAGAAATTTGCCTTCACATAAAAAACCTCATTGAAATCGGTCCATCCGTCCGAGAGCTACGCCGCCACAGACAGACACTGGCGTAAAACTTATCACACTTCTCTTTTTTGTCAAGGTTTAAAAAGAAAAGAATGTATGAAATGTATATTGACATATACACGGTGATTTTTTATTGGTTTTAGAGCCGAAGGTCACTTCATAGGCATCGTTAGTAAGACCTAATAAAGCTAGACAAAATAAAAATTCAGAAACAAAAAATTGTCTAGAACTCGAAAGTAAAATTGTGAGATCAATTAGTAGTACCGCCGCCATACACCGCCCGCCGGCCGGCCGGGGTCATCGACATTACGCAGCGTATAACTACGTGGTCTCGATCGAAAATCATTTACGCAACTTTTTTATCTTATGACATACAGAAATTTGGATTACGTATATGAATAGAGGAATTTATTTACTATACGACATTTTTTTCCAAAACCAATGAAAAGTCAGCGTGTATGTATAGGCTAATAAATAATAAAATGAAATTTATTAATTTTTAAAATATTTTTTTTAGATAGGGGAATGGCACCCCACGACCCCCGCTCGTCCTTCCCGCATACAGTATTTAGACTTGAGCATAAGCACCATAGACATAGACACATTGGACAGTTTGCTGATGAGGTGTCCGTTGCTCAAGAAACTTAGTTTGGAGAATGTTAAGATTGGAGATCGTACTTGTGAACTTATAGGTGAGTCAGATATCTATATAACCTTCCCGACTCCAGTGTCTATACCTGAGTATAAGCACCATAGACAAATTGGACAGTTCGCTGATGAGGTGTCCGTTGCTCAAGAAACTTAGTTTGGAGAATGTTAAGATTGGAGATCATACTTGTGAACTTATAGGAGAGTCAGATATCTATATAACCTTCCCGACTCCAGTGTCTATACCTGAGTATAAGCACCATAGACAAATTGGACAGTTCGCTGATGAGGTGTCCGTTGCTCAAGAAACTTCGTTTGGAGAATGTTAAGATTGGAGATCATACTTGTGAACTTATAGGTGAGTCATATATTATCCATATAACCTTTCTGCCTATAGTGTTTAGACCTAAGTATAAGCACCATAGACATAGACACATTGGACAGTTTGCTGATGAGGTGTCCGTTGCTCAAGAAACTTAGTTTGGAGAATGTTTTATTTTTATTTTTATTGTATTGGGAGAAGTCACACCAACAGTATATATACAGTAAATTGCGTTACAACATTCAGTAAAAGTTATTCTTATATATATACCAATTACAGGTGCACACAGCATTTACAACAAATTTGTATTTCTTTTACTAATACAATCACTAATACTAATTAGAAATATATAGAATTATAAAACTAGGATTACAGCTCTGGGGACCCCAGCAACTGTGTGATATTTGCTTTAAACTTAGTTAATGAGTCATGGAAAACATCAACACTTGACGAGTTTTTTGTGGTCAGTTCATTGTATTTTGCACAGCATCGGGTGAGAGGCGGAATGTTAAGATTGGAGATCGTACTTGTGAACTTGTAGGTGAGTCAGATATTATTCATATAACCTTTCTGCCTATAGTGTTTAGACCTAAGTATAAGCACCATAGACATAGACACATTGGACAGTTTGCTGATGAGGTGTCCGTTGCTCAAGAAACTTAGTTTGGAGAATGTTAAGATTGGTGACCGTACTCGTAAACTTATAGGTGAGTCAGATAACTATATAACCTTCCCGACTCCAGTATCTATACCTGAGTATAAGCACCATAGTCAAATTGGACAGTTCGCTGATGAGGTGTCCGTTGCTCAAAAACTTAGTTTGGAGAACGTTAAGATCGGAGATCGTACTTGTGAAGTCATAGGTGAGTCATATATTATCCATATGACCTTTCTGCCTATAGTGTTTAGACCTAAGTATAAGCACCATAGACATAGACACATTGGACAGTTTGCTGATGAGGTGTCCGACTGTCCGTTGCTCAAGAAACTTAGTTTGGAGAATGTTAAGATTGGTGATTGTACTTGTGAACTTATAGGTGAGTCAGATAACTATTTAATTTTCCCGACTCCAGTGTCTATACCTGAGTATAAGCACCATAGACATAGACACATTGGACAGTTTGCTGATGAGGTGTCCGTTGCTCAAGAAACTTAGTTTGGAGAATGTAAAGATTGGAGACCATTCTTGTGAACTTATAGGTGAGTCAGATAACCATATAACCTTCCCGACTCCAGTGTCTATACCTGAGTATAAGCACCATAGACAAATTGGACAGTTCGCTGATGAGGTGTCCGTTGCTCAAGAAACTTAGTTTGGAGAATGTTAAGATTGGAGATCATACTTGTGAACTTATAGGTGAGTCATATATTATCCATAAAACCTTTCTGCCTATAGTGTTTAGACCTAAGTATAAGCACCATAGACATAGACACATTGGACAGTTTGCTGATGAGTTGTCCATTGCTCAAGAAACTTAGTTTGGAGAACATTAAGATTGGTGATCGTACCTTTGAACTTATAGGTGAGTCAGATTACCATATAACCTTCCCGACTCCAGTGTCTATACCTGAGTATAAGCACCATAGACAAATTGGACAGTTCGCTGATGAGGTGTCCGTTGCTCAAGAAACTTAGTTTGGAGAACATTAAGATTGGTGATCGTACCTTTGAACTTATAGGTGAGTCAGATTACCATATAACCTTCCCGACTCCAGTGTCTATACCTGAGTATAAGCACCATAGACAAATTGGACAGTTCGCTGATGAGGTGTCCGTTGCTCAAGAAACTTAGTTTGGAGAATGTTAAGATTGGAGATCATACTTGTGAACTTATAGGTGAGTCATATATTATCCATATGACCTTTCTGCCTATAGTGTTTAGACCTAATTATAAGCACCATAGACATAGACACATTGGACAGTTTGCTGATGAGTTGTCCATTGCTCAAGAAACTTAGTTTGGAGAACATTAAGATTGGTGATCGTACCTTTGAACTTATAGGTGAGTCAGATTACCATATAACCTTCCCGACTCCAGTGTCTATACCTGAGTATAAGCACCATAGACAAATTGGACAGTTCGCTGATGAGGTGTCCGTTGCTCAAGAAACTTAGTTTGGAGAATGTTAAGATTGGAGATCATACTTGTGAACTTATAGGTGAGTCATATATTATCCATATGACCTTTCTGCCTATAGTGTTTAGACCTAATTATAAGCACCATAGACATAGACACATTGGACAGTTTGCTGATGAGTTGTCCATTGCTCAAGAAACTTAGTTTGGAGAACATTAATTTTGGTGATCGTACCTTTGAACTTATAGGTGAGTCAGATTACCATATAACCTTCCCGCCTACAGTATTTAAACCTGAGTATAAGTACCATAGACATAGACACATTGGACAGTTTGCTGATGAGGTGTCCGTTGCTCAAGAAACCTACTGTGAACTCATTGGTAAGCTATTGATATGTATGTTCCGGAATAACGGATCATCATCACCCAGTCTTTTAGTCTCCACTGCAGGAGCACGACCCTCTCTGTACTACCAGAGTCATACTTGGCCAGAGCAGCCAGAGGGCTTTGCCTACACTCTCCACGCTGGCCAGACTGGAGAGGTCTCATTGATGTTTATAAGCTTTGTTTAGCTTGTATTTCCTAAGATGCCTTCTACGACATCCACGAAAGACTTTTCTCTGCTTAGTAAATAATGACGTCACGATCAATGGGTAGGCATGACGGTCTTTAATGTTTGTCTATTTATGTATTTGTTATAAATAAATAAATAAATATATAGGGACAAATTACACTGATTGAGCTAGCCCCAAAGTAAGTTCGAGACTTGTGTTATGGGATACTAACTCAACGATACTATATTTTATAACAAATACATATATAGAAAAACATCCAAGACCCAGGACAATTTGAAAAAGGATATTTTCCAACTTGCCCTGGCTGGGGATCGAACCCAGGACCATCTGGACGGTCTAGCGTGTTGACCATTATGCCACGGAGATCGTCAAAAGGTCAAAAGTTATAAAAAACGCGAAATTTAAAAATTTTATTGTTCCAGGACAATGCAAGAACTTAGAAACTTTGAATCTGACGATGGCGCAGGGGATCTCAGCGGACGGACTGACAGCCGTACTGGAGGGCTGCCAGAAGTGAGTTTACTGTATTTATAGCTTTAGGTTATACTGCCTCCGTGGTGTAGTGGTTAGAGCGTTCGGCTCATACCCGGAGGTCGCGGGTTCAATTCCCGGCGGGGGCAACGACTTTGTGTTGTTGTCCTAGTTTGGTTAGGACATTGTAGGCTGATCACCTGACTGTCCGATAAGTAAAATGATCCGTGCTTCGAAGGGCACGTTAAGCCGTCGGTCCCGGTCACTGTCTTTGACATTGGTCGTTACCTAAAACCATGTCAGAGGCCTTTAAGGCGGTTTAAAAACTCTGACACTAGTGTTAGTCACTAACACACACGAGAAGAAGATAGCTTTAGGTGACAATTGAGATTAGACTTACACCGTCATATTATAAAATGCAGACCAGCTTTGTTACTAGGTTTAAACCATTATCCGACCAAATCAAGTTGACACTTTCAGAAGCGACAGTAGCAGATTGCTAGATGTCACCTTGATTTGGTCTAATAATGGTTTAAACCTAGTAATAAACTTAGTCTGCGTTTTCTAATAAGACGGATTAATACACATTATTATACACGCTGATTTTTAACGGGTTTTGAAAAAAATAATGTAGTTATAAAATATATACGTAATCCAAATTTGTGTATCTCGAAAAGTAAAATCGTGAGAACAATTAGTAGTACGGCCGCCAGGCACCCGCCGGCGCGCCGGCCGGAGTTCATCGAGGTCACGCGGCAGTTTTGGACGGGCGTAACGGATAGAGGAATTTATTTACTATTAGCTGAGCCCGTGGGCTTCGCTCCCCGTGGGAATTTAGGGATAAAACTATCCTATGTCCTTCTCTAGGTATCAAACTATATTCATATCAAATTTCATTTAAATAGGTTCAGTGGTTGAAACGTGAAGTGGTAACAAACAAATTTACAAAATCACTTTCGCATTTGTAATATTAGTAAGGGTAGTGTAGCGGGAGCGAGGTGATGCTCGACCGCTTTAAAGGGAAGATCTTTTTTTTTAAATTTTGCCTCGACGCCGTTGCTTATTTAGCCATGCTCAAGTTAATAGAAAGTGGGAAACAACAATTGATGTGATGTAAATATACATATATATATATGCAATCAAAGGTTGGTATAGGTCCTTTGATTGCTTTAAGGGAGCTTCTGGCGACAAATCTATACGAGTCCACTGGTTTTCATAGCCGATTGAGTGGCGGACGGCGCCTACAGACGCCCACCGCAGTCCGCAAATTAATATCACTACAGCCGCACTATGACTGTTCACTTTAAACATTTTACATATTGTCCATGAGAATGATCATTTATAACACCAAACTACACCAATTTCACATTATAAAGTCCACTAGAATCAATTTGCAAAACAATTTAAAGCAAACTCCAACTAAACCCCTTGAGTTCCCGGCAAAAACTCCAAAGGGAAGATCTTCCCGCCAGGCATGGTGATGCGTGGAACCGCGGCTCCGACGGTGTATCGTCGGAGGTTGTATATATAGTCAGTTGCAACCAGAACTCTGAGATCGAGATGTAGGATACTGCTGGCGCCATCTCATATGATTGTTGGGAACTATGGTTCATCGTTGTTTGTGGTTTTTAGTTTCTCGTAGTGGCGTAGAGGTCGCCACAGTAGTAAGGTAAGGATACGATTTTTTTCCAAAACCAAAAAAATGTCAGCGTGTATACATACAGGATGACCTTTTAACCACCAGCCAAACTTTTAGAGCATGGTCTGACCATGATACTGAACTACTTTCTATAAAAACAATTAAGAAAACTGAAAATAAAAATCCCCCCTGCTGGTCTGGGAGAAATAAAAAAAACTTAGAATGTACCAGCTGCTTCTTTTCCCACGCAGATCGTAAAAGCCGATCGAGGGAATGGGCAAAAATGCAAATCATGTTAACAGGCGATGCGGCTAGCAACTCATCACTGTATTCATTGCTTTTCCATCTTCTCGCCCACCATGACGCTAAACGTGGCTTTTGGGTCTTGCGGCCCTGGGCTCTGCATAGAACCACAAGACCCAAAATGCTCTGTCTGCCCCATTAGGGATAAAGACGTGATAGTATGTATCTTCCCATACATGTCAGCGCTCGGCCAAACGAATTTTGTATGGGCGGACGAAAATTTTTTGTCGATTTTTAATAACTTTTTTTGTGGAAAGTGGTTCAGTATCATGAACTGAACTTGCTTCAAAAATTTGGCTGGTGGGTAAAAAGTCATCCTGTATTTCTTTGTTTACAATTCCAGCCTCCTATCCCTGAACATATCGTGGTGCAGTCTGAGCGAGGAAGCTCTGACCGTGCTGGTGACGTCACTTCCGCCCAGACTGCAGAGGCTCAACGTCGGCGGTGCTAGGATCATGACTAATGAGAGTAAGTAAAATAAATAAATAAAAATATTTCGGACAGCAACGGATCCATAGTATTTTTAGGGTTACGTAGCCAAATGGCAAAAAACACCCTTACGGATTTTTCATGTCTGTCTGTCTGTCCGTCCGTATGACACAGCCACTTTTTTCCGAAACTATAAGATCTATACTGTTGAAATTTGGTAAGTAAATGAATTCTTTGAACCACATTAAGATTTTCGCACAAAAGTAAAAAAAAGAAACAATTTTGGAAGTTCCCCCTACCTAGAACTGAAACTCATTTTTTTTAATCAAACCCATATGTTTGGGTATCTATGGATAGGTCTTAAAAATGATATTAAGATTTTTTAATATAATTTTTTCTAAACTGAATAGTTTGCGCGAGAGACACTTCCAAAGTGGAAAAATGTGTGTCCCCCTGTAACTACTGAATTAAAAGAATGATAAAACTAAAAAAAATATAGGATGTACATACATGCAAACTTCCACCGAAAATTGGTTTAAACGAGTAATATTTCCAAAAATATTATCAATTTGTGTGTGTGACTCCTTGCTGCTACGGAACCCTTCATGGGCGAGTCCGATTCGCACTTGGCCACTTTTCAGTATAGCACTTAATCTATGTTAGTATCTTGACGACCTCCGTGGCGTAGTGGTCACCATGCTAGTCCGCCACCCGGAGGTCCCGGGTTCGATCCCCGGTTAGGGCAAGTTCGAAACTGGCCTTTTCCAAATTGTCCTGGGTCTTGGATGTGTATCTATATATGTATTTGTTTTAAAATATATGTTTATCTTATAAGTAGTGTGTCTCTCCTTATTAGACAAGTCCATAGAGCAGACGTACCGCTCCGCTAGCGAGCTAGGATGTTATTGGCACTGCTTCTTACTCTGCCTATTAACGAGTTGGTTTTTTTACGTTTGAGTGCGGCAAAACCATCAATTTGTAAGTGCGCAGCGTTTCGCTGCAACCTCGCTCAGGTCGTCCGACCACCTAGGCGACCTACGTGTGTCTGAACTTACGCCCTTCATATTTGTACCGTTTGAGTGCCCTGAATCCAGCGTTTCGCTGCAACCTTGCTCAGGTCGTCCGACCACCTAGGCGACCTACGCGTGTTTGAACTTACGCCCTTCATATTGTCTTCCAGTGGTGAGCCAGTTGGTGGAGCGGTGCCCTCGTCTCTTGGAGCTGGACCTGTCAGACTGTTCTCAGCTGGGAGTGGAAGCCATCCAGAGGGTCCAGGTAAGTCTCATCATCACCAGGTCTTTTAGTCTCCACTGCAGAAGCACGACCCTCTCTGTACTACCAGAGCCATACTCACAGAATGGACAATAGTATTACATAAATAGTATTAATAATACATACATACATACTATCACGTCTTTATCCCTAATGGGGCAGACAGAGCGTTTTGGGTCTTGCGGTTCTATGCAGAGCCCAGGGCCGCAAGACCCAAAAGCCACTTTTAGCGTCATGGTGGGCGAGAAGATGGAAAAGCAATCAATACAGTGATGGGTTGCTAGCCGCATCGCCTGTTAACATGATTTGCATTTTTGCCCATTCCCTCGATCGGCTTTTACGATCTGCGTGGGAAGAGAAGCAGCTGATACATTCTAAGTTTTTTTTTTATTTCTCCCAGACCAGCATGGGCGATGGGAAGTATTAATAATAATAATAATAAAATCATTTATTTCGGATTCCCATCCATAATACATTTAACACACTTAACATAAACTTAAATTTAATCGACTTTCTTTTCAAAATTTTAAATTTAAATTATTTCTGCACAGACCAATTGACAATATTAATTTATATTTACCAATATGTTCCTGTTGTTATGTACTTACATTCATTTATTTATTAACCATTATTTATTTAAAATTAACATTCTTTTCAAAACTATTGCTAAAACTACATATCGAATTACTTAGACTTTTTTATTTATTTAGACTGAATTTGGGAATCCCGGTGCGAAGTCTGTATGTTGCCAATATATTCATGTAAACTTGGTACTATTCCACCAAAAAGGTGTGGTAGGTTCATAAATAAATAAAAAATGTTAAGCATAAATCTTTTACGAAAACTACCTTTTTGACATGTTTTTACTTCATGTTTGAAAATGGCCTTTTTCAAATTGTCCTGGGTCTTGGATGTTTATCTATATATGTATTTGTTGTAAAATATAGTATCGTTGAGTTAATATCCCATAACACAAGTCTCGAACTTACTTTGGGGCTAGCTCAATCAGTGTAATTTGTCCCTATATATTTATTTAGAAGATATTTAGAAAAAGTTAGAAAAACAAGTTAGAAAAAAACCTGCATGAGAGCAGCACAGGACCGAGATGGGTGACGTCGACGGAGAGAGGCCTTTGCTCAGCAGTGGGCGGAAGAAGGGCTGAGATAATGATGATGATGATATATTGTTAGATCCAGTATTTTAAAAAAAAATTGTTTGTGTTCGCAGGCGCTGTCCCGGCTGGACCATTTAGCGCTCAGTCGCTGCTACCTGCTACCGCCGCACGCGCTGACGTGAGTACCGCCTTTCCTACTGACTTTTTAGGGTTCCGTCACAGAATAATAGTATTACATACAGAACAGAAACACGCACCGTCCCCCGCAATCTAGCGTCCCCGCAACCCCTCCCCCGCTTTTGGGGATTGTAAGCGCCTGTTAAACAGGGTTGTTGCTAGTCGCACGTTGACGTTACGCGAGTCACTTAGGATTATTAACTAATGGTTAGAAACTGCGCACATTATCATTGTTTATCCACGGAGAACAATAAAGAACGAACATTTTATAGATTTCCGAGTGATGAAAACAGGTAAGCAAAGCAACAAATTCTGTGGTGGCGACCCTGATTGTTTAACTCACACATTTGACGTGTGCACGGATGTATTGTTTCGTTTGTAGTAGTACTAGGTATATTTGTTTCTCCGTTTCTATGAAGTGCCATACCTGTGGTTCCGTACATAATTAGGGTGCAAACGGGACCCTATTACTATTACTGAGACTCTTTACTAATTGATTTAATAATTTAAAATCAAAGTCAATATTTTTTATTCAATGTAGGATAAATTTATCTTTCACTAGCTGTACCCGCGGGCTTAGCTCCCTGTGGGAATTTCGGGATAAAGAGTACCCTATGTCCTTGCCCGAGTCGCAAACTACATCCATACCAAATTTTGTCCAAATCGGTTCAGTAGTTTAAGCGAGAAGATGTAACAAACAAACAAATATACAAACTCACTTTCGCATTTATAATATTAGTAGGATTGAAGATCATTTTTTAAATATTTTAATGCAAAAGCTCA
This sequence comes from Acrobasis consociella, assembly GCA_963555685.1. NCBI lineage: Eukaryota > Metazoa > Arthropoda > Insecta > Lepidoptera > Pyralidae > Acrobasis > Acrobasis consociella. The sequence goes on along the minus strand of OY743132.1, from coordinate 9,517,046 downwards.
AAACTACTAGAAAGACAAATTATCATTATATTATGTATGGTGGTCATACAAGAAACGTGTTTTTTTTAATCTGACACCAGTGTTGGCCACTTACACGAAAAAAACATGAAGTGACCAAGTGTTGCCTCTTTCGCAGGAAACTAAGCAGCATGCCATCCCTCCAGTTCTTGGACGTGTGGGGAATGCTGCCTTCAAAGTCACTCAGCGCTTTGCGAGCAGCGTTGCCAGCTATTCAGATAAACCAATTTATGTTTAGGTGAGTTATACCATACACATATACATAACATTATTCATTACCAATCTCAGCTGTTTATGCCACTCTCCGGCTCGTGCCAAAAACCCGCCTCAACTCCAAACATCTACTTTGTCAAAAATAGACAATTTATAGATGTATGTATATCTAAAAGTAGACGTTTGGAGTTGAGGCGAGTTTTTAGCTCGAGCCGGAGTGGGGTAAACAGCTGAGATTAATTATCATCAGTTTTGAACGTGTGGTCATGTTGCTTTTAAAGTTACTAAGCGCTTTGAGAGCAGCGTTGCCAGCTATTCAGATAAACCAATTTATGTTTAGGTGAGTTATTCCATGCACATATATCATTACTAATCTCAGCTCTTTAAGCCACTCTCCGGCTCGTGCCAAAAATCCGCCTCAACTCCAAACATCTACTTTGTCAAAAATAGACAATTTATAGGTGTATGACAACCCCCTGTAATTGTCAAAGTACTATAATCCTTCCTATTCTTACTAATATTTGGTATAAATGCTGTTAATATGTATAAATACTGTATGTATATTTAAAAATAGACAAAGTGGATGTTTGGAGTTGAGGCGGGTTTTTGGTACGAGCCGGAGGGTGGCATAAACAGCTGAGATTTGTAATGATCAGTTCTTAGATGTGTCATGCTGCCATCCAAGAGAAGCAGCGTCAAATTTATGTTTAAATTTAATTTGGAATGAGAAATGCTAAAAAACTACATATTCTTAGAGTGTTTTCGGTTGCATACTGCTGTTGTAATCGGTTCATTTTATAAGCTAGAAAAATATTCAGCCTTTGTTTTTTTTAAATATTTTTTTCTTAAAATGTCACATTTATAGGAGCTTTTTCTTTCGCAGCGCAATCGCCCGACCCACGGTTGGGGCTAAAAGGACGTCAATATGGGGACTACGCACCAGAGACTGATTTAGTTAGTTAGTTAGTGACTAGAGATGCGACTTAAGTTCCCTCACCCTAGACCAAACTACAGTTTTCCACACAAACGTAGTCTACGTTTTATTTCGAAACGAGACATGTCAGATTTCGACAAAATTTTGTAATTTCAAAGATATTGCACATATCTAGGCATATGATACTGGTTTTCAAAGCTCTTCTTCTTATATTTAAGAGCTGGGCTCTTGTCGGTGGAGTGCTTTCCATGTCTCTCTTCCTTCCGCTAAGTTCTTAACCTCTTTATGTTTTCACGTTAAATTTTTCTTTCATTTGGTCTATAAATTTTCTTCTGGGTTTTCCTATTCCTCTCTTTCCTTCTATTTTTTATTTAAATTTTCAAAGTTATGAATTTTGAATAGTAACTTCTACATCCTTATATTTTCTTTCCAGTTTATAATTTTACCGTCTGAAACCAATTAGGTATGCAAAGCTTCATAAAGGTATATTTTTTATATTTTTTTCTGAAAGTACATCTAATTTGAAAAATATAATTTCATTATTTTATTTTATTATTATGTATTTATTTTATTATAAATATTTTTAAAAATCGAGAAGCCAAACCGAAAGGTAGTCTGAATAGGGTAAAGATTCTCTGCGTCAAAAAAGAAACAAGAATGTCAACGTCATACATATCAAAAATGTCAAATGATAATCTAACTTTTAGTGCTGCCAGGGCGAACACTTTAAAATATCCCGATAATTTTTGACTAACTAAAAAACGCCGGCCAAGTGCTAGTCGTACTTGCAAACTAAGTATTCCGTACCATACTTACAGATAAGTTTTAATACTATAATAAGATCGATTAAAAGTTAAAGTTTATTCTAGGGTCCCCATAGATTATTATATCTTTAATTTTTATAGCTTTTCTTATAGCTCATTCTGTAAAAATTTCAACTTTCTACCTATTACGGTTCAAGAGTTACAGCGATAGACATACACACTGTAAAATTTTCAAGTATCTACCTATTACAGCCTGGCGACAGACAGACGGACAGACGGACGGACAACGAAGTCTTAGTATTAGGGTCCCGTTGGCATATTTTGGGTACGGAACCCTAAAAATGAGGTTACGTTCAGGTATATATTCTATGTTAATATTATTACAACTCCGCGCCGCCTCATTAGTGTGATACTTTAAATACTTGCCTTACTAACAAACAAACACATGAAACTATAAAAACATAAGCAACATCATCAGTATTTATTAATCTTCCTTGTCATAAATAGAACTTTTTTAATCTGCGTTGGCTGAAAATCAAACTCGATCGCCAAGTAACAATTTTCTAAAAAGTTCTACATTTTGCTAGAAGACAACCTATCTGGCAACACAAAAAAAATGACTTTGACATTTTGTAATTTTTTCAATATTGCGCATCCAGGCAAAGTATTTAGCCTTGTAAAGACTACCTTTTAGAGGTCATTTAGATGTCAAACGATTTTTCATAAAATATAGGAAATAAGGACAATCATATGGTTTTTCGAGCCAAAATTAATAAAATGCTGCTTGAAAACCCAAAACCTCGAAGTGGGTTTCCATAAAGCACACTATTAAATTTTCTTTGCATACCTAATTATAACCCTAGATAATAGGCATGATGAATGGAAAAATATTTTTGGTCCATCGGTTAGATTATTAAAAAATATTGTACACGTATTTTTTCTTTTCTCTGAGAAACCAAAAATGACAAAGATACAGTGCATTGAAATTTCGCGTGACGTCACGTCTGAGTACGATTTTTACTCTAGTGTGACGTCGCAAGCCCCCACTCCGGAATTTTGACGCTCCGTATCTTTGTGAATTTTTACTTTTTTGGTAAACTGAAAAATACGGGTCCATTATTTTTGGATAATCTAAAAGACGGACTAATTACAATCATACTTTTCGGACCCTGTCGTCACCCCTATTGCAATTTCTTTAAAATTACAATTTTTTACCGAAATCTGACATGTGGTTTCAAAATTAAACGTAGACTACGTTTGAATGGAAATGTCTAGGGTAAGGGGAGTCTTGATCGCAAGAATTAGTCAGTAGTAACGAATAATCGCGACTAGTCGCTGTTAGTTAGTAACAGGGTTGCGACTTGCCGCTGTTATTTAGTAACAGGGTTGCGACTAAATCGCAAGAATTTGTCGGTATATTTGCAAGATATATCGCTGTACTTTAGTGAAACGGGTTGCGAAGTCGCAAGAACCCTGTTTTTTATAAAAAATATTAAAATTATCAAAAGTCAAATAGTTTTTGAAACGTTATAAAATGCTTAAAGTCGTGATACAATAATACAGCTGTGTATTTTAAGTATGGCTAATGTTCTATATTATATGTGATTATATTACAATGATATTGGTTTAAACTACATTCAGGGCCTCCGCTAAGTTACGCGGGCGCACGCGGTGGTTTCAGTCTATCTCTGTCACTAACGAACTGCCTCCGTGGTGTAGTGGTAGAGCGTTCGTTCATACCCGGAGGTCGCGGGTTCGATAATTCGATTCCCGGCGGGGGCAACGACTTTGTGTTGTTGTCCTAGTTTGGTTAGGACATTGTAGGATGATCACCTGATTGTCCGATAAGTAAAATGATCCGTGCTTCGGAGGACACGTTAAGCCGTCAGTCCCGGTCACTGTTTTTGACATTGGTCGTTACCTAAAACCATGTCAGAGGCCTTTATGAGTCCCCTTACCCTAAACTTCTCCATACAAACGTAGTCTACGTTTAATTTTGAAACCACATGTCAGATTCCGGTAAAAATTGGTAATTGTAAAGAAATTGCAATTATCTAGGGTTATAACTGGTTTCCGACGGTAAAATTATGAACTGGAAAGAAAATATAACGATTTAGAAGTTTCCCATACTGAGGGTCAAAAATGATATAATACACTATATTCTATTTCATGTTCATATTTTTAATGTAGGAAACCAGTTATTACCCTAGATAATTGCAATATCTTTGAAATTACAAAATTTTGCCGAAATCGGACATGTCGTTTTGAAATAAAACGTAGACTACGTTTGTATGGAAAGTTGTATTTTGGTCTAGGGTCAGGGGACTCTTAAGGCGGTTTAAAAACTCTGACACTAGTGTTACAACTCTGACACGATAAGAAGTAGAAGAACAAACGCTACGTGCGACAAAGACAGGTGACCCGCGACGGATTCCTGCTGTCTCTTTCGCATTTAGAGTTTGTGACAGAGATGGACCGAAAACCGCCGCGTGCACCCGCGTAACTTAGCGAAGGTCCTTAGGGTATAAAATAAAGGTTGCAAGAAATTAAAGTTGCTAAAACTTCACTTTATCAATCGAAGACCCTTTGCAAACACGAAAAACAAACCACAAATGTACAGGGTATAAAAAGATATATAGTCACCTTTTAAGGGTGAATTCCATGAATCATAATACTGAACAACTTTCCCCAAGAAACACATATCTAAATATGATAAATATTTTTCGGCCTCCCATACAAGTTAATTTATCACTGATTCTGAGGAAAGCAAAAAAAAAATCATACATACATAATATCACGCCTGTTTCCCGCAGGGGTAGGCAGAGACTATGGACTTCCACTTGCTACGATCCTGACAAACCTCTTTTGCTTCATCTAAACTCATCAATCTCTTCATACATGCCCTTCGGTTACGGGTACTTTTTACCTCTCCTTTTTTTAGAACGTCTGCAATTTGGTCGCAGAAAGTTAAAAATCATATTTCGATGTTATGATCCTTGGAGAAAGTTGTTCAATATTATCGACGTGACTTTTTAATCACCAGCAAAATTTTTGGAGTAAGTCCTGTCCATGATATTAAACAATATATTTAACATATAAAAATTAAAATATACACGCTGACTTTCCATTGGTTTTGGAAAAAAATATGTCGTATAGTAAATAAATTCCTCTATCCATATACGTAATCCAAATTTCTGTATGTCATAGGAATAAAAAGTTGCGTAAATGATTTTCGATCGAGACCACGTAGTTATACGCCGGCCCAATGTCGATGACCCCGGCCGGCCGGCGGGCGGTGTATGGCGGCGGTACTACTAATTGATCTCACAATTTTACTTTCGAGTTTTAGACAACATTTTTTTGTTTCTGAATTTTTATTTGGACTAGCTAATTACGTCTTAGTAACGATGCCTATGAAGTGGCCTTCGTTTTCAAAACCAATGAAGTCACCGTGTATATACAGTCGATTTTACAAATGAATATAAACTAAATTAAACTAAATATACGTAAGACTAAACAATAATATTATTAAACTACTTTCCAAAACGAAAATTAACGAAAAAAAAATTCGGTTTCCAATACAAATGTTGGCCAAACGGATTTTGTTATTAACTTTATTGATTTATGGAAAGTAACTTTATTGACTTAATTTGCTCCAAAAATTCACCCTTTATTTTGTAGTTTCATCCAATGTCGTTTAATTCTTTTTGTAACTACCTCTGGTTTTCTGTTGTGTTCTACGCTTATAATCTACTGAACGTACTTTTCTCGATTAAGTATTGTTTTCATTTATTTATATGGTTTTTATATTCCGTGCTTCTCTCCACGCTAATAGTCACATTTGACTGACGTAAATCGTAATATATGTTGATGGTCAATTTCAGAGGTGTAACATACTTCATTCGTAATGTAAACAAGATGATTGAGCTGATGCTGCTGGGTTTGTGTGGACTGTAGATTTTGAATAGGCGCTGTATGATTGTATATTATTTATTTTGGTTAATTTTACAAGGTAATCAATAATCCGTGCCCGCGCAAGATGGTTGTAGTTGTTTGTGTGTGTGAATGACGTCATTTCCGGCCGCTCCGCATCGCATCGTACCGTAATGTTGCCAGTGGCCGTAACACAAGATATAGTTTAAAAAACTAAAACCTGACTGTAGGAAAAATTACTGAAAAGTACGTTTATGCAGTTATTGCAAGCACAGCTGGGTGAAGTAGCTAGTAGTATACAGGGTGACTAACCACCAGCCGAAGTTTTGGAGCATAGCAAAAATTAGGCCCTCCAATAGTTTGTATGGTATTGGTTATCTGATACGTTAGTAATTATACATGCTGATTTTGAATTGGTTTTAGAAAGAAATAATGTATAAAAAATAAATTCCTGTATCCATATACGTAATCCAAATTTGTGTATAACATAAGAAAAAAAGTTTCGAAAATGATTTTCGATCGAGACCTCGTGTAACGCCCAAAACTGCCGCGTGACCTCGATGAACACTGGCCGGCCGACCGGCGGCGCCTGGCAGCGGTACTACTAATTGATCTCATGATTTTACCATCGAGTTCCGTTAAAAAATTTTTGTATCTGAATTTTTATTTTGACTAGCTAATTAGGTCTTACTAACGATGCCTATGAAGTGGCCTTCGGCTCCAAAACCAATAAATAATTACAGTGTATTATCTTTGACCGTAGTCTGAATAAACGAAGTTAGTTATGTAGGTAGTTACTATAGTATCTTAAAAAAATATGTTACTCCATTTGGTTAGGTATTTAAATAAATGTAAACAATCTTGACATGTCTTTTTATTGAAATATACACTTTATAAATCAACAATTTTGCTAATTACAAAGTAATTATGTCATAAATTATTAAATACATAATTACTTTGTAATTTGCAAAGGTATTGATTTATAAAGTGTATATTTCAATAAAAAGACGACAAGATTGTTTACATTTGTTTAACCCTTTCCCCGCGAGACTTTATATCAGTTGTAGTGCCCCCCGCGCGAGACTTTGTAAATCTAACATACCTATCTACAACCAAAAACGGATATGGATACGTAAGTTATGTGCCATACGAGCATTTTTTTTTGTCGCAAATATGTGACCTTCGTGGAATGGGCCCGACAATGTTTGTCACATATATGCGACGCTCGCGGTTAAAGGGTTAAATACCTAACCAAATGGATTATAGTTTGGTACACTACAATTCCATGGTCTGGTATAGGCCCATAGTGTAAACTAAGTTTTGCTTGATGAATTTTACTATAAAGTATGATTTGTTTAGCATTTTATAGGAAATTGTTTTACCGACTCCAAAAAAGAAGGTTTTCAATTCGAATATATATCTTTGTTTGTTTGTAATAACTTTATTGTACTATGAAAAAATACAATTACATACAAAAACAATAGAATTAATTGACAACGGCGGACTTATCCCATAATGGAATCTCTTCCAGTCAACCGGCGAATAAGAAGATAGGACAATTACTCACAAGAAGGGTATAGAAGGTCGTACTTACACAGGATAAATGAAACCAATATTATATCTAACTAAATACCAACACATGCATATTTGCTACAAGATATTCTTACCTTTTTTAGTGGTTCTCCAATCACTCGAAGACGCTTGCGCTAAATTGGAAAATCCTTTTTTTGTTTGTAAGGTATATTTTCAGGTGGTCACATAGCAATTCTATCAAATCGGTTGAGGAGGAAGTCGGTTTTAGTTTTAAAAAAATATTATAACCTGTTCATCCCCCTCCCATGCTGGTCTGGGAGGAATAAAAAAAAACTTAAAGTGTACCAGCTGCTTTTCTTCCCACGCAGATCGATGGGCAAAAATGCAAATCATGTTAACAGGCGATGCGGCTAGCAACCCATCACTGAATTGATTGCTTTTCCATCTTCTCGCCCACCATGACGCTAAAAGTGGCTTTTGGATCTTGCAGCCCTGGGCTCTGCATAGAACCGCAAGGCCTAAAATGCTCTGTCTGCCCCATTAGGGATAAAGACGTGATAGTATGTATGTACGTATAACCTGTTTGAAATTGATCATAAACATTCCCCTTTATAATTATAAATCCTCATAAAATAAATAATCAATTTACGCCCAAAATAGATGTTTAGTTAAGTTAGATGTTATAAAAAGCGCGCATTTATTTCGAATATTGAATATTATATCCATTTGTTTGAGTACAATTTTAGATACCTGTACTGTGTTTCGGAGTGATTTGTGAGGGAGTTTGAATATTAATTTATTTTTATAGTAATATACATACAACGTGGACGGAACATACTCGTAATAAATCGAACCACAGGCATTACTAAATTGCTATATTATTATGACAATAACAGTCAAACAATTAGTTTTCGACTGTTATTTTAATTTCAATATAGTGGTCTATACTCCATTTGGTTTAAATGTAAACAATCTTGACATGTCTTTTTATTGAAATATACGCTTTATAAATCAAAAATTTTGCTAATTACAAAGTAATTATGTCATAAATTATAAATTACATAATTACTTTGTAATTTGCAAAGGTGTTGGTTTATAAAGTGTATATTTCAATAAAAATACATGTGAAAATTGTTTACATTTATTTAAATACCTAACCAAATGGAGTATAGTACAGTCCGTGGTTCGATTTATTACGGGTATGTCCCTTCCACGGCTTCCACGTTGTTTAGTGCTTATGATTAGGTAGCTGTGTTATATTTTTTGTCAGGTATTTAAGTTTTGTAGTTAAAATACACGAGTGAATGAAAATACACGATATTCTGTTATTTCCCTTTGGTAACGTAAAATAATGTATTTTACCTACATCTACACTAATATTATAAAGAGGAAAGATTTGTTTGTTTGATTGTATTGAATAGGCTCCGAAACTACTGGATCGATTTTAAAAATTCTTTCACTGTTGGATAGGTATGTTATCCCTGAGTGACATAGGCTATGTATGTACCACGGGCGAAGCCGGGATGGACTGCTAGTAGTAAATAAAATTATAAAATTCAGGACCCAAATTTAAAAAAAAATGTTATATCATTTTTTTTTATGAAATCAAAAGGAGATTTGTTACAAATTTTCTCAAAACGTTTTTTTTTACCAAATCATTATTTTGTTGAATTTAATAAAGCTTATGTAAAAAAATTGTACTCAAATTAAATCGGTTTTATTGTGATGATCATCAATTAAAGGTGTTAATGATTTTAATAAAAGATTTTTATTAAATTGCACTCTTTTATTTCTTTCCATTCAGTCATTCTTTGATGTAAAAAATCACATATTTTAAACATGTCATAATAACATTTAGTTATACATAGATATATAAGTATGGCTCTGGTAATACAGAGAGGGTCGTGCTCCTGCAGTGGAGACAAAAAGACCGGATGATGAGGATGATGATACAGAGATATAGTAATGGAAAGGAGTTATCAACCCGGACGGGAATAAAAGTACCTACTAATCAATGTGAACTTTTACCATAGGATCATATTCCATACAAAATTAAATACCTACCGTGCAAAAATATATGGAGCTTTCATGGGTAATCTCGACTCCGAGGTGCGTATCGGCTCACCTAATCTTAATCCTCATTCGGTACCGACTCATTGATTCCGACTCCCTTATCGACTCTGGCTCCATGATCTGCTAAGTTTCGTTATTGGATCTTGAATCGAAAGAAAACACACGTCCGTCTTGGTACCGGTTTCAATACAGAATATATTGAAACCGATACCGAGACATCTGTCTCTATCTGTATTGGTGATTTCACATTTACAAAAACAAAACGTAGTTTGCTAAGCAGTAAACTGAGCAAACAGTGTAACAAATATCTGTCTTATTCTTATCTAAAGAAAAAATATTCGCATCTTATGCCATAATTTGCCGTTGGATGGCGGCGCACGATGAATAACCGAAGCCTCCGTCCGATTCCTTCCGAGTCCCGAGTATTTTCGATCCTGACACCCGCGACGCGGTTGAGCCGAAACGAATGACTAGCGAATTGCGCGCGACGCGACCCGAAGAGCGCCGATGAGCTGGCGGAAGGCGGGACTAAGTATCTACGACGGGGATCTAATAACTCGCGAGATTCGGTAACATTTGCTCGGAGCTGATTAGGTTATCGGCTCCTGTTGAGCATTCGGCTCATTTGAATCTTCTAGTCCGGAGTTACCTATGTTTAATGGAGCTGCAAATATTTGTTCTGCGATTTCAGGGATGTTCCCATAATAAAAGTTGTTCACAATGATTAGTACTTTTACTCCCTTCCGGGTTGATATCCCCTTTCCGTTACACTTTGTACATACGTTATTATGTGATTAATCCCTAACAGGGTACACAATCTATCTAGCGCTCGTATTCATAAAAAATAACAAACATTTGCGAAGCCTAATTTAATTAAAACAAGTTGTTCTCGTTCTTTCACAGCAGCACCACGTAACAGCACCTTTCTATGCTGCTTTCCGTTTCTGACACTTAAAAACGTCATTTGATAGAGCGAGAGAGAGCGAATAAGGATAGAAACATGCGAAAGTTCCATTCCGTGTTGACAGATGAAATCCTACGCTTCCTACTACCTGGAGTCGAACCATCTCCAATAAATTTAAAGACGTTGGGTATAAGCCTAGTAATGACACAAAACCGCCAAGAATGGCGCAAAAGTATAAGGGGGGCCGACCCCGTATAGGGATATGGCAAGGAGAGAAGAAGAAGAGATGAAATCCTACGCTTCAGCACTGGCCTTGCTGAAGCATTCCATCATCATCTCGCTCTAGCAAATGGCGGTTCTGAGTGACACAAAAGGTTAGCATGCGATAGTTGCCGTGTGGTTTCCGGCAGGGTAGAATAGGGCCACTCCAAGTCCTCCCGTGGATGTTATAGAAGGCGACTTAGGAAATACAAGCTGAACAAAATTTATACACATCAATGAGACCTCTCCAACCCGTCTGGCCAGCGAAGAGAGTGTAGGCCAAGTCCTTTGGCTGCCCTGGCCAAGTATGGCTCTGGTAGTACAGAGAGGGTCGTGCTCCTGCAGTGGAGACAAAAAGACCTGATGATGATGCGAAAGTTCCATTCCGTGCTGTCAGATGAGTACCCTAAAGCTACTTGAAAGTCCTCTTGGCCTTCTGCTCGGCTGCGTCACTAGCCTCCACAAAGGTCCTCTTCAGTTTGTTCTTGCGACTCTCCCTGTACTTGGCCGAGACCTTCTCTGCTAGTTGGGCTATCCTCTTCATGGTTTGTGGTGGATACCTGAAGAGACCATAAGAGAACGAGAGATTTCAACATCTGATTATCTTGTAAAATGTAGAAACTTACAAACAACAAATTCTCAAGTTATGTTATCTATGCCCAAGGGTACAAAAATAGGCTAGTTTTTTTTCGCCCTGATGAAGACCTCTGGATCAGGTCGAAACTTGTCAGCCAGTAGCTGACAGCCTACGTGAGTAACTTGTTTGAATTCATGTTAATAGTCCAGTTTGTTTATGGCAAAATAGGCACCCCCGTTACACCATAATCTACATGATGGCCCTGAACAAACACTGTTGGCGGCTAGAGGGTGGCAAAAGGGCCACCTCCACCTCTCAATAACCTACTGCATGACCTGGGTGCCATAAATGGCTCTGTATGAACACTTGGTTAATAGGGGGTGGCCCATGAGCTTTATTTTAAAATCTTGAATCATGGATATCTTTGTAACCATGGTGATCAGTGGGGCAGGTCTGGTGCAGGGGGTAACCTTTCTCTTTCCTTTAGCCCAGTGGTTCCCAAACTTATTTTGTCTACTGCCCACTTTGAGAATAAATATTTTTTTAGCGCCCCCATTTTTTCACCTATTTAAAAACCACTATAACTTCAAATTAAATTAATTAATTATTGTGACCTATATATGTATATTATGTAAATATTTATTCTCAAAGTGGAGGATGATATTTATGTGGTTGTTGTTGAGAGTCGAGAGCTCTTGCAGTCATTGTTTAAGAGGCCTCCTAGCTAAATAAAGCTCCTAGCAAAAAAAAAACATTTTCTTTCTGGGTCTCTTACTGCCCCCCTTGAGACCTGCAGCACCCACAAGGGGGCGTTATCGCCCACTTTGGGAAAGACTGCTTTAGCCCCTCCCCCTTAAATTTATTTATCATAAAGTATTTTTTATAACCTCAAAACTTGTAACAATGAATATTCAATACATGCCATGTGGTTTCCAGCAGAGTAGAATAGAGCCACTCCAAGTCCTGTGAAAGTTGTAGAAGGCGACTTAGGAAATACAAAGCTTATAAACATCAATGAGACCTCTCCAACCCATCTGGCCAGTGAGGAGAGTGTAGGCCAAGTCCTCTGGCTGCTCTGGCCAAGTATGGCTCTGGTAGTACAGAAAAAGTGCTCCTGCTGTGGAGGCAAAAGACCTGATGATGATTCAATACATGGTGGGAATGGTACAGGGGGTTCCCCACTCTTTCCCCTCCCTTTAAATCGACGGTCCCTTACGGAAAGAACAGCCTTGAATAAGATTGAGCTAGCCCCAAAGTAAGTTCGAGACTTGCGTTATGGGATACTAACTCAACGATACTATATTTTACAACAAAAACATATAAAAGTAGATAAACATTTTCAAATCAAGTAGAATTTGCAACTTGCCCTGACCGGGGATCGAACCACGAACCTCTGGGTGACGGACTAGCATGGTGAACACTATGCCACTGAGGTTGCCAACAATGATGGTGCTCGCACCTACCTGCATCCCAAAAACTCGATGTTAGTAAACAACTGGGCAAGTGTCACGAGCTCTTCCTCCTCAAAGTTGTCTTTATGCTCCATCATGAAGTTCCTGCGCACCTCCCACTGCTCGTCTGACTCGTGTTCCGTCCGCAAAGAGTCTATATCCACGGAGGTTTTCATCTTCTGCTATGAATAAACGTAGAGGTTAGAATTTTCACATTACTCAAAATTTTAGTAGCAGCAACTGTTACTTACGTTGAATAAATAGTTGGAAAATTATCTAACTTTTGATTTTAGATCAATTTGTTAAAGTTTATATTTTTAGTTCTACGTATTTTATTTCCTTTCTAGATACATATTTTTATTTACAAAAAATCTAGTATTCTGAAGTCAATGTCAATTTTGACAAATTGACAAATGACAATATTTGTTTGACATTAGAAGTGCTGCCTTATTCAAAATATAAATTCTACCATGTTCGCCCAAGGAGGATAAAGATTCCGCGTTGAAGAAAGAAAGAAAATCTATATTCGACAGTTAGGATTTTATGTACTAGACTTATTTATATCTATAAGAGTGAAGTCGTTGATATCTCAAAAGTATAACCAATTTTTAAACGTTGTGGCGTGTTTCTTGTATAATGTGAGTCAATGTTATTATACAAGTACCTGGGCGACCGAGCTTTGCTCGGTTACATCTCAAACATTAACTAATTTTTTTTAAACTTGTCTAAAAACAATGCAAAATAAAAATAAAAATATAAACTTAAACATAAAAAAAAAACAAAAGTAAGTCACCGAGTGGGATTCGAACCCGTAACACTCTTTCTAGCGGTCGCTATCCTTAACCACTGAGCTAAATCAAGGCGGTCGGGGCGCGACGAAATTAGCGACCATATTCTGCGTGGAAAGAAAAACGCATGAAAACTCGAAAACTCGCGTTTTCCCAAACATAAAACTAATCTAGATCGATTGTTTACCCCCGAAAACCCCCATATACCAATTTTCAGCGAAATCGTTAGAGCCGTTTTCGAGATCACAGAAATTTATAAATAAATATATATACATACATACAAGAATTGCTCGTTTAAAGGTATAAGATATCCTCTAAATTTTAAATTGAATCGGTGGATTCTTGTCAAACCCGAACCAAGAGTGGTTTTAAATGACAATATTATTACATTTATCACATACATGCATGCCCTAGCGGCCCTAGCGATAGATGAACATCTAAAAGTCTGGTTTAGGTTGAGGACGAATCACTGAATAAAAAATGTTAATTATTCAAAACAAGACCATTATAAAACTACCATTCTACCATTCTTTTATTTTTTGGCAGGTGGAGGCTCCTATTTAAAGCAACAAAATATCGACGTATTAACCGTACAAATTGTAGAGGTAGGCGAAAAATGACACCACAAATTTATTAGTAGAACTTTTCAAGTACAGCAGCGCCAAAACAAACAATGACCATTCTTTGAATTTGGTCGACTTGTAATCATACGTTCATTGTTGTCAAAAGGTCATTCATTCAGCATAAACTTGTAATTTACAATATTTTCTACATTTGAGGGTAATTGCAAAAGAAATTAAAATAATCTCATCAAGATGACGTGACGTGAAACCAAGAAAGTGTCGACTGCCTTCTAAAAATATCGTTAAGGTAAAACTTTTATCAGAAAACCAGTTCAATTTTTCCTTTGTTGCTTTGTTTACGCGTAGCAGTTCTTACGATTAGAAAATAATTATATTCTGGGCGTTTACCTGAAGATAACGCGGTAAAACATGTCTTTCTCGCTGCGGAAGATGCTTTCGAACATAAATTATTTCAAGAAGTCAGACGAAGATGATTCAAAAATTGTTGAAGATAATATGAAAAAGCGACGACATACCTACGTTTGTGCCGACGAAAAGACATCTAGCATCACGTTTGATCGAGTCGAACCCGATTCCACGTCCAGACAATGTGCTACCAGCCTCAAACTCCCCGATTCCGTTAAAAATTACGCTGCAAAAAAAGGTTCTCTGTCAGACACTGACCTCCTCACTGTAAGCATGGAAACCCCGAAAAAAGATCGTAAGAAATGTAAGAAGTTGAAGTTGGACATTAAAAAGGCTAGCAAGTCCATGAGTGAGCATGTTGATCAGTCTGACAGCTCCAACAACATTGAAAATACACCGAAACATATTCTTTTAGATTGTAAAAGTGCCGATTTGTTCAGTCAAAGATTCCATGGCTTCGATTTCGACCGATCCTTTGATATTTTTGATGCATCAGATGAGTCGTCTAACGAAGACGAGAACATAGATATAGAGTCACTGTCTGACCATTCTGACACCGATATATCAATAGTCTCCGAAAAAGAAAGTATAAAAATGTGCCGCAAAGTTGATCAAGATGAGAATGTGGACAACCAGTTGGTCCCGTCAGCCAGCCCAGAGTCATTCGGAGATGTTGAGCTTGAGAAAAATGAAGAGGAACGCATATCTTTGCTTCTGAACTATCAAATGAAGTTAGAAAAGATGGATTGTTTCCTCAAAAAACTGCTTTCAGAGTTCCAGTTTCACATTGAAGTGTCTAAAGTCTTTCTATGCAAATCTGTAGTCACCACTCTCTCTGGTACAGATGTGAGTAAGATCCCGAAGATTCTTGGAGAAGTCACTTATATTGACAACATCAGAGGTATAAGCCCTACGGGATCCTGGAATATAATCATGGAAAAGGAAGACAATGTAACAAAAGGCAAAATTAAGAAACAACTCCTGTCTATGCGACATGCTATTGACGAATTTGTCAATGAGTTTCTCCAAAGCGGACAATCTCAAAAGAAAACGCTCTCACGCCAGCCCCTTAGCATAGCTTTTGATCTTCAAAAGGAGAAGCACCAGCCTCGCAGACGCAGAATGAGTGACAAGAAGAAACACAGGCATTTCGACTACCCTGATTACCGTGATGCGTTACTCAAACTCTTCTCATGCGGAGACAGTGATCATGATAAAGATTTAACAATGTCCCCCTGTTCAGATGATTCAGATGCTTCTAAATGTGTGTGCCGTTGCCACCACTCTTTGTCCCAAACCGATTCAGGGCTTACTACGAAAGAAGAATCCATGTCCAGTCAGTCCATTACATCTTCGTTAGGCAACTTCAGCCTTGATTCCTCAACTTTGACAGCGTATTCCGAATCCTTAGACCAGATCATCAGCTACAACAGCTTCCAGGACACAAGTCTGTACAGCACTTTGCTCCAAAAAGCTGCAATTGAACGGATTACTTTCTACGTACAAGTCCACAGCATACAGTTAAAATGCGAACCTGCTGAACAAGAGTTTGAATCTAAAAGTGTCATATTATTCGACTGTCCAACGTGTAAAACTGTTGTGAATGAAGAGAACGGGCTCCTGAAACACATTTTGAGTCAAACTCACTGCGAAAAGATACATTTCTTGTACAAAACTGCGTATATAAAGAAATGTGTATCGGCGGGTAAAGAAATAATGCCTAGTACAGTGTTAAATCCAATGAAAATGTACCGGGATGACAACAAAATTGTCTGCTTTGGCGATGCGATGTACGCTTGCTCCTTATGCTTTGAGAACCTCATCGTCGGAGAGTCTGTACTGATGGCCCACTGCGGTGAGACGGAACATATTGAGCGTAGAGAAAAGCTAAGTGAAATCTTAGATTAAGGCATGCTGCATGTATTTACTTTATTATGTATTTGCTGTATGTATGTCTTTTATCATGTGTTCTTATATTTCTGTTAGATAAGAATAATGCATTTTGAATGGGAATGTACGGAGGAATGAGTTTTTTAAATATTTATAGTCTATGACAATACTTCTTCATTCCAATAGTGTAGAAAACATTTTTATAATTTTCGTTGTAATGAAATAAGACTGAAGTTTATACATAATATACATTAAAATCATCTATGAAATTATTTTTTACATTACATTATGTGGAACGCATGATAAAAGATTGAAATTATTATATAAAAAAATTGTTTAACTTGTAGTAACTCGTAATAACATATAATCGTATAATTATGTGTATTCTATATGTATGCGTCTTAATATTTGAGTTGATTGTACCAATTTTTTTATAAAAAAATATTATGTACTTATTTCTTTTTTGCATTACTTTTTTATATTTAAAAAAATTAGCTTTGTAAATAATTGTAATAATTTTACTTCAAATGTTCAATTTTAAAGTTTTTTTAAGAAAAAAAGCAGTCATTTAATTTTTTACTTAATTTTTTACATTTTGAAGTCTTTGGTACAATCACACTTAATAGAGACGCATAATATAAGTAAATATAGTTATTTCTAGCTAAATAGCTTGACGTTACACAGAACTGATTAAACATATTCAAATCAAACCAAAATAATAATTAGATCTCATTTTTATATACCTATTTGGTCCCTTTTTTGTTGATAAAAGCGACCAATGTTAATGTGATAAAATTGTAATTAAATGAAACTGCGGCGCAGCATTTTTGACGCGTTTTTTATAAGGCTTCCAGTTTTTGAAACATGTACCTATAATGATAATATAAAAAAAAAACAAAAAGTACAGGACAAATTCTTAAAAAGTAGGAAATGCGCAAAAGGTGGTATCGCTAAGCAATTTTATCTGGGCTTATTATTTTTTTTTTCAAATAATAATCAATGGTGCTGAAAAAAAATTATCATAGTTTTTTCGTCAAACATGCTGCGTTAAATGCCTGCACAAATGTAGTATATTTAAAAATATTTAGTAGTTAATTGTTCTTTTGCCAATATAGACTCGATATTTCGAAAATCACGTGGAAATATTGCGTATTATTTCACAATTAAATTGGTAATGCAGGATTTTTTATGATCTTAAATTTTTTTATACTAACTTTCGCGCAATGCATTACAAAAAATGATTTTTTATATTCATTTATGTTATACTAATTTCCTGTGTTTAATTAGTCGTCAGGATAGTTATAAAACAAGTGTTTAGTTATATTTATAGTATGTCAATGGTCTGACTATATCTCAAAATTTGATAAGAAAATATACCGCTACGGAAATACAAATGGAAGTCTGGAGGGGAGGCCTGTTCAACACTAAAGGCGAATATGTTTTTTTGTTATTTTTTTTAAATCTATTCAATTCAGTCCATGAGACTGATACCATTGCCCAACAAATGCAAGGTAAAAAAAAAAAACCAGTTTCCCATTACGTGATTACCATATCGTGTATCGTGTTAGTAGATATTTTTTACGTAATTTTTTTTATTGAAAATTTTATAAATATTATTAACTGATAAAAAGTCAGTTTCTCCCCCTCTTTAAATTGAATAATTTTATTTCTGTTTTTCCCAAAGGCTGACTGGTAGAGAACGCATTAGCATTAAGTCCACCTTTTGTACCATTATGGTCATTAAAGATTTCATCTTCATCATCATCATCAGGTCTTTGTGTCTCCACTGCAGGAGCACGACCCTCTCTGTACTACCAAAGCCATACTTGGCCAGAGCAGCTAGAGGACTTTGGCCTACACTCTCCTCGCTGGCCAGACGGGTTGGAGAGGTCTTATTCATGTTTAAAAGCTTTTTTTAGCAAGATTTAATAAATAAATTAATTGTTGAAACTACATTTGTGCATGCAAGTAGTTGGTGCTTACCACTGCCATAATAATGTGCCGTTTCGTGTTCATAAGTCCGGGCTTAGACGAATTTAGCGTTAAATTGTCGGGTTTGCTTCTTCTCAGCTGACATTCTGTGATGTTTACGAAAATAAGACGAAAATATAGCTCATAATGGTTTTTAAATTGTTCTTCTCATTGCCATTTCATTTTTGAAGGTCGGCAGCTCTTTTAATCTATACTAGTATTGTAAGGTTGGTATTAAGTTTTTTTTTTGTTTAAATAAAATACTCAATAATTAAATTAAGCTTTTTTAATGTTTGCTAGTACATAATTTACTTATTTATTTGCATTTTTTTAGATTTTTATTATTTTTACTGTTACAATGTCATTTATATTTAGGGGAATTTGAACTTTCTAAGGGCCTCCGCTTAGTAACGCGGGTGCACGCGGCAGGTTTCGGTCTATCTCTGTCACAAACTCTAAATACGAAAGAGATACCAGAATCCGTCGCGGGTCACCTATCTCTGTCGCACGTAGCGTTTGTGACAGAGGTAGACTGAACCCGCAGCGTGCGCCCGCGTCACTTAGCTGAGGCCCTAATTGTTAGGAAAATCGATTAACTGATCTATATAATAAATTGTTGTGCCTTCTCCTCATTAAGTTGTGAAGAAGCAAATCACGAATAACTTCAAAACAGGGTGATTTTTAGCATTTTTTACCCACTTTTTTGATGTTCTTTTTCTTACTCGTATAAGATGTGTAGTAAGTAGGTTAAGAATATTTAGTGTAGCACTCTAAAAAACGAATACCTCTCACGTTGGAAACCACGCAATTATTATGCTCAAATATTACGCAATATTAATAGACTTAAAAGTAATAGTAAGATGCAAGACCCGTGTTGTAGTCTCTAAAAGAAATTGTTAAACATTCCGTCTTTTTAATCTTTAATTCTCTAATATATCTTTACTTTTTCCTTTATTTCAATTCGACCTATCACGTTTGTAAATTTGAATTTATTGGAAATTATATCAAAATACTATTTACACGTATTTATTAACAGTTTCGTAACAATTAATCTGTCCTTTTTAGAACGTGACCCTTGAATGTTTTTCTTTCATAAATGAAATGAATTTTGTTTATTTTCTCATAAATATTTAAAACTAGCTGGTGCCCGCGACTTCCTCTGCGCAGGAATCACACAATATCTTTATAAATTGTAGCCTATGTGTTATTCTGATGTATAAGCTATATTATTGTAAAGTTTCATTAAAATCCATTCAGTAGTTTTTACATGAAAGAGTCACAAACATCCATCCATACTTACAAACTTTCGCGTTTATAATATTAGTAGGATGTTACCGGTTGAATCTACATATTATGTACTTAATTATTACTTTCAGTAATTATATAAGATCCGCAATTTAAGGATATTGATAATGGTGAAAAATATTTCAGGGTCACTTTTCAGTAATTCTTTGACTGTTCTATAAATATTTCCCAGACGGGCCTCAAATTTAGTAAATTAAGTACTTATTCAGATCTCAAGCCTAAATCAAGACTGATATTCGATGCCACTCCAAAAATTTAGCCGCCTATAACCATATAGATTAAAGCTGCTATCCGTAAGCTAAGATATATTCTGTCTTCACTTATACACGCTGACTTTTCATTGGTTTTGAAAAAGAAAGGTAAATAAATTACTCAATCCATATACGTAATCCAAATTTGTGTATGACATAAGATAAAAAAGTTACAAAAATGATTTTCGATCGAGACCACGTAGTACACTCGTCCAAAACTGTCGCGAGAACTCGCGTGACCCCGGCGGCCGGCCGGCAGCGGCACTACTTATTGATCTCACGATTTTACTTTCGAGTTTTAGTCAAAAAATTTTGGTTCTGAATTTTTATTTTGACTAGCTAATTAGGTCTTACTAACGATTCTTATTAAGTGGCCTTCGGCTCCAAAACCAATATAAAATCGCCGTGTATAAGCTAATAAACAAGCACATAGAATATCTTAAAGTTTAAATGTAATATTTTCTTTACACTGAAAAGCTGTGTGCCGAATATGTATTCAACATTGGTCCAGTTTAAACTGTTTGTAAAATATCATAGAAAAAAATACATTTTGTTACAACATTGTTATTTTTTGATTGTTCAATCATCATGTTGTGTTATTGATATGCCCAAATTCCAAAATCACTGAATACATTTTAAGAGGCATTATTTTAAAGTAATTAAATAATGTAGGTAGCTAGATATTTAAGTATATGTACTTAGATATTAGTTACGATAACGTTGTAGTGAAATTGTTTACTGGTAGTGATAGCGAACAGACGGCAGTCAAAAATAAAAATATTATTATGTGAATAATCGACTACTCCAATTCTGACTTTTCTTGGATATATCTTGACAAAAACTAATCTTTCTATTCTTTTTTCTTTGTTGACTGCAAGATTTTTTCATTTCTACCTATTGGATGTTTTTACGACTCAAATTCTGACTTTTCTTGGATAAGTCTTGACAAAAACGAATCTTTCTATTCTTTTTTCTTCGTTGACTGCAAGATTTTTTTCATTTCTACCTATTGGATGTTTTAACGACTCAAATCCTGACTTTTCTTGGATAAGTCTTGACAAAAACGAATCTTTCTATTCTTTTTTCTTCGTTGACTGCAAGATTTTTTTCATTTCTACCTTTTGGATGTTTTCTTCTGGGTCAACAAATGCGATATTATTAAGTTATATATATAAAAAATGCGTTGTGAGTAAAGAAATTTTGAAATTTAAATTAAGTAACTATTTTTTTTAAATTTAGAATGCTCCAAATTCGAAAGTTACATTTAGAATGCAAATAGAAATGTTTATTTATAAATAAATTCTAAAAAAATGGCTCATTGGAAAATATCCATTTTTTTTCACCTTTTGAAAACAGAAGTGACTATTCTTGCACTGCCATTCCATTTAATGTTATTTAATAATAGTTAAACGATTAATATGTAGAACTTAATAATAATATGCATGTACTCTGTATTAAGATCTATAGGCTCAAAACTGAAAATGTAAAAAAAAAGTTATTTTTATAAGTATGTACATAAGTCATTTTTTACTTTTATATTTTAAAATTGCGAAAAAATAACAAATTCAAAATTATCTTCTTTTGAATGTAAAGAAATTGATTTGATTATCAAAATTTGTAAACTTACTTAATTTTTTTTTTACAAAAATATATTAATTGTTTCGTCTTACAAAACATTTTCAAAATGAACCAAAATACTTAATATTAGAAGGGTACTTAAACGCTAAAACTGTGATTTTACTGTTGATAATTCTGAAATTGTTAAAATAGTTTTTAATACTAAATCCACGCGGCGACATTGAAAAACCTTTGTATATTTAAAAAAAAAATACATCACTATTCGAATGATAGATAATTTATTAGAGATGTGCCGAGTAGTCGGCGACTTATCGCTAAAGCCGACTATTCGGCCACTATCGTAGTCGGCGAATACTCGGCAAGAGAGCCGACTATCCGGCTACTATCATAGTCAGCGACTAGTCGGCTATTCTTCGGCAAAGAGCGCCGACTATCCCGTTTCTTTTTGTGAATGTATTTCTCAATAATATGTACATAATAACATGAAGGAGTAATTAGGTACATTAAATAAAAACATTTTGACGTGATAACGTCTTTAAAATCGTTTTAGTCGGGTGACATGTTCAGAAACTTGTGTCACACCAAAACCTCACGAGCGCGATCGCAGGTATAACGATAGAGAGACGGACCGATCTCCCGTCTCATCTCGAGCGCTGCCAGTCATTCCGTGAAACGACGTTATCACGTAAACATCTCGATCGTAAACCTACTTCACAAACAACCAATTTTTTTTAAAATACAAAATTACCGCTGATCTTACGAAAGCAAAAATCAAGAAACAAAGCGAAGTAAACAAAAAAAAAAAAACAAAAAAGAAAGTAAACGAGACAGCTTCCGAGTTTCCGACACTATCGCAGCCGAAACCGTGATCGGCAAAATAGGTAAAAGGCGCAAAAGATAATAAATAATATAGAGACAAATTACACTGATTGAGCTAGCCCCAAAGTAAGTTCGAGACTTGTGTTATGGGATACTAACTCAACGATACTATATTTTATAATAAATATTTTTTATTTATTTATTTATTTAAACTTTATTGCACAGTAAAAAAACGTACAAGTGGCGGACCTAATGCCATATGGCATTCTCTCCCGGTCAACCATTGGACCAAGCGGAAAATATGTGTGGCTGGCGTGATAAAGAAAAGTATACTAAATACATATATTATAGACAAATATCCAAGACTCAGGACAATTTGAAAAAGGTCATTTTCCAACTTGCCCTGACCGGGAATCGAACCTGGGACCTCTGGGTGGCGGACTAGCATGGTGACCACTACGCCACGCAGGTCGTCAAGATGATGACGCTACACATCTGTGTGATAAGCTATAGCCTCAGTCTTTTAGTTACTTTCAATGTTCAGTCAAAACATTGTTCAGTCTTGCTTAGCATTTTAGCAAACCGCACAATCTCTTATTGAAACCCCCTTGTACCTATTTTGACTCTCGGTCTATAGCGGAACGAGTGGGAAATAAAAAGTGCCAATCGTCACCACTGGGGACGAACGAAACTTTTTTTTCCCACTCGTACCCAGTGGGGACGAAATGGTGGGGACGACCGGGAATAAACGATTGCTTCTTGTTCCACTGGCATAAATCAAATCCTTTGTTTTATTAACCTAATTGATAATATCATTTGCTCGCTATATTTAATGCTAAATAATACATTTTAGGGCCTCCGCTAAGTTACGCGGGCGCACGCGGCGTGTTCAGGCTATCTCTGTCACAAACGCTACGTGCGACAGAGACAGGTGACCCGCGACAGATTCAGCTGCCTCTTTCGCATTTTTCAGCGAAATCGTTAGAGCCGTTTCCGAGATCACAGAAATATACATATAAATAAATATACAAGAATTGCTCGTTTAAAGGTATAAGATTTATTTATTTAATTAATTGTACGAAGTATTTTTAGATCGTTTCAACATTTCATTCACTTAAAACTATAGTTTTGTGAAAGCAAAGGTTGTTCAAAGTCGCTGCCATACGGCCGTTCGATATCTGTGATTCCATAGTGTTCATATCATAAAATGTATTGCCGCTGAAGACGTATAGAAACAACTGAAATCACCTGTTTAATATACATAGCGTCTTATAAAACGAGGACTAACTTTGTTACTAGGTTTAAACCATTATCCGACCAAATCAAGTTAACATTTTCAGATGAGACAATGACATATTATGAGATGTTAACTTGATTTGGTCGGATAATGGTTTAAACCTAGTAACAAGTTAGTCCTCGTTTTATAATAAGACGCTTAACGTTTTATTTAATATTGTCTTCCGAAGAGATCAAATATTTTCTTTTCTTCTGGTGATTTTTATTTATTAAGGAAACCAACACTTAATAACAATCTTGCTAAGGACATGTAGATGTAACTGAAATTACCTTTTTTTCGAACGAAGTTCCTTATCGCGCGTTGCGAAAGGAGGCTAGACGGAAAAAATTAAGACCAGAAGTTGTACCGACACTTTTTGCTATAGTTGTAAGCCGTGCGCGTGCGCGTGTTTCTCTGTCTGTCTCTCTCTCTTTCTTGAACTTCGTTCCATCCGGGTGTCCCTTGTCCCTTGACAACTCTCAAGTTTTTTATTATTGTCTTTCGAAGAGTCCAAATATTTTCTTTTCTTTTGGTGATTTTTTATTTTATTTATTATACATCCGACAGCAAAACCACACTAAATAAAATCTTATTTAACAATATAGGTTTCCCTAGCTTTTACAATTATTTATTTATTTGTAAAATAAATCTATCGTTACAGTTTTCACCAATGTGATAGACAAGCAATAATATATTTAATCATAGCACAAAACACATAATGCCACTCTTGTGAATTCGTTCAGAGAACAGGTAAAAATATCATTTTTTTCTGCCAGTCGGTTAAGTGTGCGCAGCGTCCGCCTTAACTTATTTCGGTAAAATTAACGCAATACCACAGAATACATAATAGTACAAGTACAGAAGGTTCACTCGAAAAAATCAAAGGAATAGCGACTCTCGCTACGACACAATTAAGTTCAATTCAGATCGCACAACGCTAATAACCTACAGTTATATTCACCTAGACGTTCCATCACTTTCCGTCTCTTTCTATCGCGTAACGCTTACCTTTTCTGCCGCACTGATTAGCCACGCTGGCGAGGCCGCCGTACGTACTTTTTTTTGTACTTGCGTTTTTAATACCTACCGCGGAGTGAGACAGGCCTGGCAATACCTATGATATCATAATACTTAAGTACTATTGAAAGTTAAAAATATATTTTTTAAAACAAGCTTTTATCTAAAACAGTGAACTCAAAAGTTTAAATTGCTTCGAAAGACGAATCAAACGCGCCCAAACTTAGTAGGGTTACAAAGCTCCTATACTTCCTATGGTCACCTTCCAGCTCCATCATCAGGTCATCATAATATTGCATTGTTACGCGATATACGCATGCGTGCAATATTTGAGCTCAATCTGAAACCGGGAAGTCGGTCAAATTTACCTTGCAAGATTTGATTACAGATAGACAACGGGGTATTCGTGAAATTGAAAGCTTGTAAAATCTTTATAATTTTACAAAATTTTCATAATTTAACACGTTAAATGCCACTTCGATTTTCATGATGACTTCGCGGATGCCGCATACATTTCACGTTGGACTCGCCAAGTGAGTCGTTGGCACTACAATATAAATTAAACGAACTCGCCAGGCGAGTTCACTGGCATCATGTTAGCATAAACATTATTTTTTGTTATTTTCGTGGCCTTCTCAGTCTTTAGAACGATGATTTAACTTTTTTCATTCGTCTCATCTTTACCTAAACTGCATGTTTTTTGTCTTCCATTTCTTTTCTCTTTATTTCTATCTTAACGAACATGCTAGTCCTATAACATTGGCCAAGGAATTTACCTACGTCCGAAGATACGTTAACGTCATTATCTCGAACCCGTACCTTTAGCATGCCACCGGCGACAGCGCTATTCATCTATCACTATCTCGTTTTAGGTGACGGCCAGTGGTGTGTTTAAAAAAAACAAACTTTATTAGGTGAAATCGGCAGAGATTCGGCTCTGGTTTATTCAAGAAATATTCAACAAATAAAACCATTAAACTAAGTTATATATTATATTAAATTAAATTTATGCTGATCAGCAATGATTAATCTAATCTGACAGGGTTTAACATCCCTAACTCGCGCAATATAATCTGTACAGGTAGCGGCACGAAACTCTAGCGCTGACCTTGGCTGCGCAGAAGTCAAAAAGTAATACTGTACCCGTGCGCAGTATCCCCTCTACACTCCACTCAGCGCTAAACTTACGTGCCGCTACTTATATCTGGGTTTATCTACTGTGCCATGCTAGCTGGGCTGGTTTAAACAGTAGATTTAGCGATATCAATATCAAAATGATTTAACTATGAATTTTTAATATTACTTTCGATGTATATGTTGTTTCTATATGTCTACGGCGGCGTCTCACCTGTTGACTGTTAATTTTCGGGTATTATACAGGTTTCGACTATTAAAGTGCAGTTCGGAATGTTTTGTTTCATTTAATTCATCATCAGGTCTTTGTCTCTACTGCAGGAGCACGACCCTCTCTGTACTACCAGAGCCATACTTGGCCAGAGCAGCTAGAGGACTTTGCCTACACTCTCCTTGCTGGCCAGACGGGTTAAAGAGGTCTCATTGATGTTTATAAGCTTTGTTTAGCACACGGCGAATCATTTTAATGAATACATCTATCGTTTTCCTTAATACCTGTTAAGGAGGAGCTCAGTGGCAAGTCGGGAGTGCGCATTGCGAGCTCTTTCGCAAGTAAAGTGACGCCGGGCGTGGTCCGGACTTGGATGGACCACAAGTAACATAAAATTTTCTCGATCTCCGTGCTTCGGATGGCACTTATAAACCGTTGGTCCCGGCTGTCATCATTGTATGGCAGTCGTCAAGCTACGTCAGATGCCTTTAGGCAGCCTGGAAAATCTGACACCAGTTTGGCCACTTACACATACAACAAACAATCAGGTAACTCCATAAAAAATATGTTTGTCGTACGATATAGTAACGTCTGATTTCTGTGTCAATCCAAATTAGACTTTATCATCATATGTTAGTGCTCAATGTTGCTTGACACTGAAACGCGGATACGCAGTAATGTCCTTCTTGCGTACCGCTTTTGGAGTAGCCCGCCTGGGACACCACTTTTGGCTAATGTGCGTAGAAAAGCTTTACGCTCTAAACCAGTCTTTACCAAAGTGGGCGATAACGCCCCCTTGTGGGCGCTGCAGGTCTCAAGGGGGGCGGTAAGAGACCCAGAAAGAAAATGATTTTTTTTTGCTAGGAGCTTTATTTAGCTAGGAGGCCTCTTAAACAACGACTGCAAGAGCTCTCGACTCTCAACAACAACCACATAAATATCATCCTCCACTTTGAGAATAAATATTTACATAATATACATATATAGGTCACAATAATTAATTAATTTAATTTGAAGTTATAGTGGTTTTTAAATAGGTGAAAAAATGGGGGCGCTAAAAAAATATTTATTCTCAAAGTGGGCAGTAGACAAAATAAGTTTGGGAACCACTGCTCTAAACAGTGCCTCCGTGGTGTAGTGGTTAGAGCGTTCGGCTCATACCCGGAGGTCGCGGGTTCGATTCCCGGCGGGAGCAACGACTTTGTGTTGTCCTAGTTTGGCTAGGACATTGCAGGCTGATCACCTGATTATCTAAAAAAGTAAGATGATCCGTGCTTCGGAGGGCACGTTAAGCCGACGGTTTCGGTCACTGTCTTTGACATTGGTCGTTACCTAAAACCATGTCAGAGGCCTTTAATGCGGTTTAAAAACTCTGACACTAGTGTTAGTCACTAACACACACGATAAGAAGAAGACTAAACAGTAGTTCATAAAATAGTTTGGAAGGGTTATCTAGAGATTGATTGACCATTTTGAGTAATATCTTCGTTTCGTTTTAAATCATTTTATTTTAAATGGACCCAGGAAAATTCAGGTAGTATTAAAAGTCCCCCGACCCTAGACCAAAATACAATTTTCCATACAAACGTAGTCTCCGTTTTATTTGAAAACAACATTTCGGATTTCGGCAAAATTTTGTAATTTCAAAGATATTGATATTTTCTAGGGCTATTTAAAACTGGTTTCCGACGTAAAAATATATATTTTATATCATTTTTGACCATCAGAATGGGAAACTTCTAAATCGTCATATTTTCTTTCCAGTTCATAATTTTACTGTTGGAAACCAGTCATAACCCTAGATAATTGCAATTTATTTACAATTACCAATTTTTACCGGAATCTGACATGTGGTTTCGAAATAAAACGTAGACTACGTTTGTATGGAGAAGTCTAGGGTAAGGGCTCATTCGTTAACACGTTACAGCACTTCTTCTACTATCCTTTTCTGTCGTTTTGGAAATTTTTTTTTTTTTTTTATTTCAACATAGCTTAAATCTATCTTTACAGTGTGAACCAATACGATAGAAAAGCAATTAATTATTATAACACATTACATACATAGCCGTTCTTATGAATTCGCTCAGAGAACAGGCAAACAGGTCTATTCTGTAAGCAATCTGGTTGAGATTACGCAGCGCGCGGGTCATCGGGGCTTTTCTGAGGAGCTCGGTGCGAGCCCTGGGTACAGACAATAACGGTGGCAGGTGGCGGCGCCTTACATACCCGTTGGGAACACAAAGCCTCACCAAACTTAACAATTCCGGATGGTGACTTTTTCCGCGAATTAAATTAAAGAGAAACAAAGCCATGGATAAGTCCCTCCGCACACGTAGTTTCGTGTATCCCACCATACCCAAAACAAATAAGGTAGGATACATGAAGGGATAGTACGGATAGACCCCATATAATCTCATATATAGATATCTGGCGAATTTATTCTGAATGCGCTCCAGCATAAGATTATACTTAATTTCATGTGGAGCCCAAATCGCTGCGTTACTTTCGAGATGACTTCTGACTAAGGCATTATACAATGACATGATAACTTTAGTGTTATTGAAGCCTTGCACCCTACGCAATATAAATCCTAAATTTCTAAAGGCTTTTTTACATATAATTTTTATATGTTCTTTGAATGACAGGTCGGCTGTAAAGGTTACTCCTAGGTCTTTTACCTGCGAGACTTTCTTCATGCTAACGTTATCTATACTGTACTCATATTCGATCGGTTTATGTTTTTTTGTAAACGTCATCGTGACACATTTAGATTTATTGAATTGGAGTTTATGATCATTAGCCCATAAAACTATCCTATCAATATCTTCCTGCAAGCGCTCACAGTCTACCGCCGCGTTGACTCTGAGGGACAGCTTCAGGTCGTCAGCAAACAATAAACAGTCGGAGTGCTGGATGACCGTAGGTAAGTCATTCACCAATATGAGAAACATTAGTGGGCCGAGATTACTTCCCTGACTCACTCCAGATCTGACAAAATAAGGCTCAGACTGGCATCCAGCATACTCCACATACTGCCGCCTATCTCGCATATAATCAGCCAAGAACCGCAGCAAGTGGGGGGTGCAACCGATACTGGCCAATTCCGTTAAAAGCACATCGTTGTCGACGACATCGAATGCTTTCTGGTAATCAAAGTAAAATCCAGGCCTATGTCCAGCAGTGGCCTTCCTGTGGCTGATATGATAATGAATAAAGGTGTTAATTACCTTTTAATGCTCCAAGAGCTCGAAATAAAAGATTATTCGTTGCGAAGATATAATGAAAATTCAACATATTAGAAAAATATTTATTAAAATAATTTCATGCAACAATTCATTTATGAAAATATTTTTTTGAGTTCCTGCATACAATAATGGCAGACAGAATAAAACTGTTGAGTTAAATGTGTTGGTCTACGACAGCCCTACGTTTCATTCACACACGGACGCGTGTGTGCGAAACTGCGAACCATAGATTTAATGCCGCATTTACACATTCGTGCGAATCGCCGTTTGCTCCCGTTGAGTCACACCAAGATTAGTAACACTGCTACGCATTGGGAAAAAAGTTGCAATGAGTAACAGTGTTACTTATTGCAACTGTAATATTTCCCAATGAGTCACACTGTTACTAATCGCCACTCTATATACCCGCTGAGCCACAGTAGTAAAGGTTAAAGCAAACAATTGAAAAGAATGAATGTTTTCGTATTGGGTAGGCAACTTAAATATATAAAAGGGTTAAAGGTGCCTTAAATCGAAAATATAGACAATTTTAAGAAACTAATTTAAAGAACAAACGCGAATCGCGAGGCGAATAACGAACACGCCTATATAGACAGTGCAGTAAACGTTTAGTGGAATGTTTCGTCGAATGACGAGGCGAATGGCGAACACGAATGTGTAAATGCGGTGTGAACAGTAGTTCGCGACGGCACTCGTATACGAATGTTTCGTCGAATGACGAGGCGAACAGCGAACACGCAAGTGTAAATGCGGTATAAGAGTAATAAAAATTCTAGATCTTCGGTGCGAACAGTTGTTTAACATGACGGGTAAATATCTTTGGCCCATCGCCGATGGGCCATCGATTAGATTATTAAAAAATATTGTACACGTATTTTTTTTTCTTCTCTGAGAAACAGAAAATAACAAAGATACAGGGCATTTAAATTTCGCATGACGTCACGGCTGGGTACGATTATTACTTATCGGTGACGTCGCAACCCCCCACTCCGGAACTTTGACGCTCCGTATCTTTGTGACTTTTTACTTTTTTGGTAAACTGAAAAATATGGGTCCATTATTTTTGGATAATCTAAAAGACGGACTAATTACAATCATTCTATTCTGACCCTGTCGTCCCTACTTTGCTCAAAATGTATCAACCTTTACATCTTTGTCCTTTGTTAAAATACTTATAGAAATTACAATAAAAACTATTAAAATTCAACATATTCATATTCCACAATAAACGTTCTAATCTGTTTAGATTTCAAATTGACTGTCAGACCATCATCTAAATTCTTTATTTCAAAATCAGTCGCTCTTGGGACTTCTTTAAAACTACCGTACTCTTCATTGAAACTTCTAGAAAACTCATTCTCTTTCTTCCACTCCCATTTCTTGTGATCTTTCAACCACATATTAGCTGCTAGCGTCGTTTCTTTCAAAGATTTCACTTTAATATTCTTGAATAGGTTTCCTAGATCCACATTAAGAGAACTAGGTGCTTCGTTTATATTTTCGATTCTAATCAACAAGTCTTTACCCCAAGGTTCTAAAGTAAGCAGATGCAAACCATCATCTAATTGAGATTTCAACCCACTGTATTCATTTTTAAGATTCAACCAACTCTTTAAGCTTAATTTAATGTCTGAAACGAAAACTCTAGGGTGTAAAGTAACTTTAATCGCTTCTTTTCTGAGTTCCAAAGCATTTTTGTTGATGACGCCTCTATGTGTTATTCTTGTAACTAACCCTACACCTTTAGCTGTTTCGTTCAACGCTTCACCTACACCAAAAGCATCATCGTGTAACAATCTCCTATGAAGCATCAATTCCAACTGTCCTTCTGATAACGACGTACCACCTTCAGATCTATCCGTTACAACTGCGAAATTTTTATTAGCATCTGTTAGAGAAATTACATTAGTTACAGGATAATAATTACCAGAAATCGGTTCTTCTAAAGAAACGTTCCATTGAGGTCTTTTATCCAATTTTCTTTTCAACAACTGTCTAGCATTTGAATCAGTGTAAAACTCTCCATTGTTAATGAGGTTAGTTGTGTATCTTACAACATACTCTTTGCCGATATCATCTTTGATATCAATAGGACCGACTACTGTATCCATTTCGAAGAAGTTGTTATAAGATCTGAGGGTGCTGGCGAAATTTTCACCAGAGACTCTGGTTTCCTTGACGATAGGGCCACTAATGTACCCGTCCAGTTTGATGTTGACTTTAACGGGTTCCGTAGCATTGGGTCTGAAGATGTAGGCACCGGAAGAGCGGTTGCTACCGTGGTTGTCGCCGATACAACCCGGGTAGTAGAAGTAACCGATTGAGACGGTAGTGTCTCCATCGTGGTAGGTGATGCCAGAGTCGCCGACAGATATTTGGGCGGGCTGGAAGTAAAAACATGGTTTTTAATAGGTACTTAAAGTCTGTTCGATAAACTTTAATTTTCTCTGACTACTCATCATCAACAGGTCTTTTTAGTCTCCACTGCAGAAGCACGACCCTATCTGTACTACTAGGGCCATACTTGGTCAGAGCAGCTAGAGGATTTGGCCTACACTCTCCACGCTGGCCAGACGAGTTGGAGAGGCCACATTGATGTTTATAAGTTTGTTTAGCTTGTTTTTCCTAAGTCGCCCTTTACGACATCCACGGAAAGACTTGGAATGGTCCTATTCTACTCTACCGAAAACCACACGGCAGACTACTAGTGACTGTCATTTTACTATCGCAAACTGTATGGCGGCCGTCGCTTGTCTTCCACTTTCGCCGTTATCGTGGTGCGAGGCACGCAGTTGATGTCAATCGCGGCCCGAATGGGCGAGCGGACGCGACGGCCATATATTGCCATTCCGTTCGGGAATGCGCTTCGAATGAGTCGTTTGGGTGTTTGCGTGTCGTTTACATTCAGGCCACAATATTGCGTAACTTTCTCTAAAAAAACTTAAAGCGAAATATGGAAGCCTTTAATTTAAGACATTCTGGGACACTCAGTCAGACACAATGGAAATAACAATTGAGTTAGGTTAACAGCCGGGTCCCGGAATGTATGGAAGACTAGTTGTGCCTGTGGGCTTCGCTTCCCGAGGGAATTTCGGGATAAAAACTATCCTATATCCTTCCCTGGGTATCAAACCATATCCATATCAAATTTCACCTAAATAGGTTCAGTGGTTGAAGCGTGAAGTGGTAAGAAACTAATTTACAAACTCACTTTCGCATTTATAATATTAGTAGCAAGGATTATCATAAAAAATTTCATCTCAGCGGATTCCCTGTTGCATCTCCATCTGTAATGCTGTGAAGCTTGAGGTCCGTTTTCTATTTTTCTTCTTTAGGTCAGTAAAAATATGTTAAACTTACCTCAACCTGCGTCACACTGTCCGAAAACATCTCAACAATCCTCGGCTCATCAGACAACATCCGCATCTCTTCATCATTCAAACCCGGGAACACTCTTCCTTTAGCCCTCTTCCTCTCCTGTTTCACTCCTTTCTTCTCTTCATTAACTACCTTCTCGAATTCCTTTACATCTTCCCCACCATCTTTATCCTTTAAAACATCAAAATCTACTCTCCCTATTTTGACGTTAGTTTCTAAATCCCTCACTGGAGCATCGGGTATGTTATGTTTCACTACTAAAACCTCATCATCTTCAATATTTTTAATTTCAATTAGAGGTTTCTCTTTAATATCTTTCCAGTATTCGTTTATGTTGTAATAATCTTTGGTTTTATCAGGTTTTTCTTTTTTTGTGTTCCGTTTGGATCTGGGGGTGGACTTTTTGAGGTAGTACGACCGGTAGCCGAGGGGTGGTAAGGTCGGCATGATGAGAACTTCGTAGTTGGCTACGCTTTCCCTTGTTGGTATGTCTTTGACTGCGGTGGGGATGGTCAACATTTGACTTTGGATCTTTTTACCTATAAAAAATATATGGAATAAATAATAGCGATCACCCGCGCCGCCCGCGCCCCCCACAACTAACATCATCAAGATCCCGCCGGCCACATGACATCTTCCATGTAGACAGTGGCTACGCGACATCGCGCGCGATGTCGCCTTTAGTACGGTCACTGGACAATCTCAATGCACTCCGTCGCGCCAACACTGATTTTGATTTTAGTTTTGACGACCACCGTGGCGTAGTGGTCACCATGCTAGTCCGCCACCCAGAGGTCCCGGGTTCGATTCCCGGTCAGGGCAAGTTGGAAAATGGCCTTTTTCAAATTGTCCTGGGTCTTGGATGTTTATCTATATATGTATTTGTTATAAAATATAGTATCGTTGAGTTAGTATCCCATAACACAAGTCTCGAACTTACTTTGGGGCTAGCTCAATCAGTGTGATTTGTCCCTATATATTTATTTATTTAACTGGTCATCCATATTAAAGGCAGTATTGACTTATTGTGAAAGTTTATGTGACAAGTGGTATAACACCAATAGCTGTGATCGTGATGACAATGAATAAGCGACATTATAAGTACGGACGGACGGACATGTATTTTGTTTGACATTAACTAATTGTACGTTTTATATTATAAATTTATTTTTATATAGATTTCTTTGTAGAAAATAATAATAGACTATTTTGCATGTACCTATTTCTAATTGTGATGTGTGATAAATGTAATTGGTGTAAATCGTTTTTATCACAATAAACAAATAAACAAAATAAACAAACTGTTTTGAATAAAAGTACTTATTGTTAGGAGACTAGCGCCATCTGCGTGTGATCTCCACAAACACGGGCAAGATTTATCGATTTAGCGATATTCCGGCTGTGGGTGCCCGGCCGAGCGCGGGTTGTGTTCGCCCGGCCAGGAAATAACCTCTGTCAGTTCTCGAAACCACGGAAAGCGGGCGGCCGCTTGGTTTGTTTGATCGTGGTTGTAAAAAGGCATATTTCGTGGAGATTTATGGCTGATTAACTAATTATTATTTGTTTGAGTGCCCAATTCGTTTGTTAATCGTTTGTAAGGCATGGTGCCAGAAATAAACATCAGTGCGTCACTCACCGCTGGGGTCGTACACTTCGTAACTCTGTCCATTGTCCGCCACGACGGGCACCCGCACCGGCTCCGTCACCGCCCACGCCAGGGGGTTGTATATCGTTACCTGGAGTTAAATTAAATATATAACTGCCTCCGTGGTGTAGTGGTTAGAGCGTTCGGCTCATACCCTGAGGTCGCGGGTTCGATTCCCGGCGGGGGCAACGACTTTGTGTTATTGTCCTAGTTTGGTCAGGACATTGTAGGCTGTTCACCTGATTGTCTGATAAGTAAGATGATCCGTGCTTCGGAGGGCACGTTAAGCCGTCGGTCCCGGTCACTGTCTTTGACATTGGTCGTTACCTAAAACCATGTCAGAGGCCTTTAAGGCGGTTTAAAAACTCTGACACCAGTGTTAGTCACTAACACACACGATGAGAAGAAGAAGAAGAAGAATAAAATATCTTTTATACCATTCCCCCTCTAAAAAGTTTATTTTATTCACCGAAAACAGTGAATAATCACTATTTTGATGTTTGAATTCAGATAAATTACTTTTAATTTTAGTAATTTTTTCAATTAGTGTATATTAATTAATTTAACATTCCTTTTTCCTCATAAAATTTCTATTTTCGCTTAAACCTTGCTTTTTCTCGTAGTTATTAAAAAGTATTGTATGCAACTCTTGAATAAAACGGATTTATATCGAGGGCCGTAAATCACTCGCGTCGCTCAGGATTCTAAAACTTGTTAACGTTAGAATCCTTCACTTGTACGTGATTCATCTATAACCCTCAATTTAAATTCGTCTTTTATTCACTAATTGCATAATATACTATATTTTGGACTTCTTTGTCCATAGAAGAATACGGTATTTTACTTTTTATTATTAACTAGCCGAAGCCCGCGACTTCGTTCGCGTGGACTTTATGTCTCCGGAAAATGCTCATCAGGCTGAACAACCTTTGCTAAGGCGTCATTTTTATATTTCTTATAGTTTAGCTGGACCATAATGGTGCTGCATCAAGTGTTCCATTTTACAAAATCAATTATATTACCCTATATGTTGCACAGGCTCAACAGCTATACACGCTGACTTCTCATAGGTTTTAGAAAAAAAAATGTCGTATAGTAAATAAATTCCTATATCCATATACGTAATCCAAAGAGCTATGGCAGCTTCCCATACATCATTTTAGTTAATAACCAAAGTTAGCGTCTATGAATGAAATATACCTTGTTTAATAGAACACATTTTGCTGATTCTAAAGGTAAAAATTACGTAATTATAGGAGGCCAGGTTTTTGAGTTATTATGTTTAGAAGTTTTATAGGTTATGTAATTATTGACCATTTATTTAGTACATTTCTGCATCAAATATTCATTTATTAATAAATAAAACTGAAAGAGCTCGATGGCATAATGCTTTTTATGTCCACTAGTAAACATTATCAACAATTACGCAAGTTAAGCAACGCCAGGTGTCCCATTTTAAATGTCGAAAGGAGTTTTTAATGCTGTACGTTATTTAATACAAGCAAAAATAGTATTATTTATATTATTAAACAATTTAAATCTCTTGATATATAAAAAAACATTCATGATTTTATCTTGGAAAAAATAATTATTTAGTCTGGCAACCTTGTGGCTTTCTGTCAAACCAAGGAAATGGCCATTACAGAAAACCGATCAACTTAAAAGCTATTTTCAATTTTACACATTTTTACCTGGCTTTATCTAAATTCGACTAAAATATAGAAAATCACATAAAAATATTTTATGAATTTTGGTTGCAATGAGTTTTTAAGACGCTTTTAGTGCACTTAACTAAAAATCTGCCATAGCTCTTTCTGTATGTCATAAGATAAAAAAGTTGCGTAAATGATTTTCGATCGAGACCAGGTAGTTATGCCGGCCAAAACAGCTTCGTGGTTCGTGGATGTCGATGACCTCCGCCGGCCGGCGGGCGGTGTATGGCAGCGGTACTACTAATTGATCTCACAATTTTGCTTTCGAGTTTTAGTCTACATTTTTTATTTCTGAATTTTTATTTTGACTAGCTAATTAGGTCTTACTAACGATGCCTATGAAGTGGCCTTCGGCTCCAAAACCAATGAAAAATCAAAGTACAAACTAAACTTCTTTTTTTAAATTCTTACTCAATTACTATGTCCCCATTGTCCTAATCATTTTTTTTTGCTGTACAGACACATTTTTTTTACTGTTTTATTATCATCATTTCAGCCGCATAACGTCCACTGCTGGACATAGGCCTCTCCCAAAGACTTCCAATATGATTGATTATTATATTCCCATGCTGGTCTGGGAGAAAAAAAAAACTTAGAATGTACCAGCTGCTTCTCTTCCCACGCAGATCGTAAAAGCCGATCGAGGGAATGGGCGAAAATGCGAATCATGTTAACAGGCGATGCGGCTAGCAACCCATCACTGTATTGATTGCTTTTCCATCTCCTCGCCCACCATGACGCTAAAAGTGGCTTTTGGGTCTTGCGGCCCTGGGCTCTGCATAGAACCGCAAGACCCAAAATGCTCTGTCTGCCCCATTAGGGATAGAGACGTGATAGTATGTATGATTATTATATGTGATTCATATTTTATTTTAATAAACTTACCACCAAATTGGTCCCTTGCTCGGCGGTGATGCAGCTTGACTCGTTGTACTTGCAGCGGTCCATGTTCAGAATGGGCTGCGCTAGCGCATCCCCTTGGGTCAGTTTGCTGAGAACAATATTTATATGTTAGTAGTAAAAGTATACACGGTGAATTTTCATTGGTTTTGAAAAAAATGTCGTATAGTAAATAAATTCCTCTATCCATATACGTAATCCCAGTGGCGTAGCTAGGCGGACAAGGGCCCTGGTGCATAGGGAGAGAATCGGGCCCTCCTGCCCTCTTTCCTTTACTTTGGAGCATTGAACACGCCTTATCATTTATCTCCGTAGGTACCTATAAGCACCATATATTAGCCGCATAAGCTACAGTGGTGACCCATAAACTACAATTTGAATAAAAAATAAATAGAAATTGAAAAAAAAAAGAAAAAATTGTGAGCAGGCTCGAGCCTCGAGTCTCGAGTCTTGAAATTTTTTTTTTTTAATTTTTTGAATTTTTAAAATTTTTCATTTTTTTTTTCAAAGCTGAGGCTAGAGGGCCCCCTGAGCTCCGGAGCCCTGGTGCACTGCACCACCTGGCCCTATGATAGCTACGCCACTGCGTAATCCAAATTGACGTAATACTTATATTAATGTAAATCTCACTTGACAGCCTGTCTCGGTA
Source organism: Acrobasis consociella (assembly GCA_963555685.1). NCBI lineage: Eukaryota > Metazoa > Arthropoda > Insecta > Lepidoptera > Pyralidae > Acrobasis > Acrobasis consociella. The sequence goes on along the minus strand of OY743132.1, from coordinate 9,479,627 downwards.
TGATGAGTGCGTCCTCTATGGCCTGGTCTAGCAGCCGCTCGTAGTCGTGTGTGACGTGCTGCTTCTCCGTGCCCGTCACCGCGTCATGGTGCTGCATCACACCTGGCAAATAAAATAAATAAATATATAGGGACAAATTACACTGATTGAGCTAGCCCTAAGGTAAGTTCGAGACTTGTGTTATGGGATACTAACTCAACGATACTATATTTTATAACAAATACATATATAGATAAACATCCAAGACCCAGGAAAAATTGAAAAAGGCCATTTTCCAACTTGCCCTGGCTGGGGATCGCACCCAGGACCTCCGGGTTGGCGGTCTAATGTCATATAAATTTATAAAAATAAAAACTTGAAAGGTGTCAAGGGACACCCGGATGGAACGAAGTTCAAGAGAGAGACAGACAGAGAAACACGCGCACGCCGCACGGTTTACAACTATAGCAAAGTGTCGTTACAACTTTTGGTCTTTATTTTTTCCGTCTAGCCCCCTTTCGCAACGCGCGATAAGAAACTCCGTTCCAAAATTTCTATTTATTCGCTGCAAATATCACTGATACAAAATTGTAAAATTAAACAATGTTATAGTTATCTTATAACTTAGTGACTGTTAGGCAGAGCCATATCTGTTCAATTGGTTTCTCTGAAAATCAGCGTCTTGGCTCCGAAAAGCTTTGACACAAAAGCTGAGAGAAACCATTTTGGTGGCATATTTTGTTAATTATAAGTGATGTTCAGTACTTTTTGTTGTTGCACCAAATAAAGATTTTTCTATTTCTATTTGATATGACACTCGATTCTCGATAACTTTTTAATAATAATAAAAAAGACATAATTTTAGATTCGTCGTATTTCGTCAGAAACGCAACTGGTCAAATACTCATTTCGCCAGAAAACGCATGTTGACAGAAACGCATTTCGTCAGGTTTGAAACTCGTCAAACTCATCAAAACGACGATAAGGTTTAAAATTCTATTTATTAATTTACTGTCGAGTCGAGATGCATGTCTGTCGAGACGCGCATCTGTCAAGATGCGTTTTTGACGAGTTTAAAATCTGACGAAATGCGTTTCTGTCAACATGCGTTTTCTGGCTAAACGAGTATCTGTCGAGTTGCGTTTCTGACAAGTTGCGAGTCTATCATGAGAGATGACGAGATACTTATCTCACCCGTTTCTGACAAAAAGCGACGAATCCATAATTTGACACAGACAGTAGAGGTATACAATGTCCTTTTTAGGGTTCCATAGTAAACAAGCATTCTCTCTCTGGCGTTGGGTTGACTGGAAGAGATCCTTTAAAGGGATAAGTCCGCCTTTGTATTGTTATCTACTGTATTTTTGTAGAGTCCTTTTTATAGAACAAAGAATTTACATAACATAACAAGGAACCCTTTCGCCATGTCTGTCTGTATGTCTGTCTGTCCGTCCGTCCGCGGTTTTACTCAGAGACTGTAAATACAAAAAAGCTCGAATTTAGTATGGGTGTGTATATTAATCATGCCAAAAAAGGGGTAAATTAAAACTCTGTTTTTTTTTATTTAGCTCCTATCACTTCGTTTCAAACCAGGTTATAATTTTGAGGCTTTAACGCAAAATCTATATACCTCCTGTATCTATAAATAGTAGATTATTAACCAAGGGGATAAAGCAGAGTCTTCTGTCGCGGGTGACGACTTAAATCGCGAGCGAAACGAAGGACCCGAGGTTTACTGCCGAGCGAAGCGAGGGATTTAGGACGAGTCCTGAGTGTAGCGATGGATTTAAGTTCAGCCAAGACTAAGACAGCTTTATCACCGAGGAAAATACTCTACTTTTCGTACCATTTGCGAAAAAATAACGACAATAATAACAAGAGATAAGCATTTATTAATTCGTTTATACCCAGTTACTTAAAAAATACAAAATGTTTTACGTTTTAAATAAATATAGGTACACAGAAAACTAGGCTGTATGTGTAACACGCAAATGGCCCTTTGCTTTTTCTTTTTGGAAAACCAAACAGCTGGTGCAAACAAACAATAACAGAAGTTTTTGGCGGGAAGTCAAGGGGTTCAGTTAAAGTTTGCTGTAAATTGTTTTGCGAATTGATTCTAGTGGACTTTATAATATGAAATTGGTGTAGTTAAAACTACACCAATTCCTCGACCAAATCCTTATTCTCACGGAAAAGTTTAAAGTGGACAGTCTTAGTGCGGCTGTAGTGATATTTATTTGGACTGCAGGACGGTCTTTGGGCGCCACCATCCGCCACTTAATCGGCTATGAGAACCAGTGGACTCGTATAGATTTGTCGCCAGAAGCTCCCTTGAAGCAATCAAAGGACCTATACCAACCTTCGATTGTAAAGTTAGGATTAGGAATAAAGAAGAGATATATGAAGATGGGCTCTAAAAGGCCAGTATCCAGAGCCGTACATTAATTTATAAAAAAAAAAACAAACAATAACATGACTTGATTTAGTTGTTTATTTTATGAAATTTAAGTGGTTTTGTGGATTTTGCGGATACATGTTGTCGATTCAAGATCTATTTTTTTACGCTTAACAATATAGAAATGGTTTCAGTTCAGTATAAATTTCGATAAGTATTCCAAACTTAAACCACATTCTTCCCCTAGAGGATGAATGAAATTCAGTACAATTTTCTTTCCCTGTTTTCATTCTTGGTCTAGAGGCTGAATGAAATTCAGTACATTTTTCTTTCCCTGATTTTATCAGATTGAAAATGACTATTATTATGTTCGCTTTTTGTGCTATAGAATGTGACTTTTTTGAGCAAGTGGTACGAAAAGAAATAAACATACACTCGATAAACATAATCCTCCATCTGGCCCAGTCGGGTAATTAAATAGAAGAGACACTGTACTACACTCACCCATTGGCCGTGTGGTTTCCGGCAGAGTAGAATAGGCACTCCAAGTCCTCCCGTAGATGTCGTAGAAGGCGACTTAGGGAATACAAGCTAAACAAAGCTTATAAACATCAATGAGACCTCTCCAACCTCTCTGGCCAGCGAGGAGAGTGTAGGCCAAAGTCCTGTAGCTGCTCTGGCCAAGTATGGCTCTGGTAGTACAGAGGGGGTCGTGCTCCTGCAGTAAAGACAAAAAGACCTGATGACGATGACTACACTCACCCATAGCGCTCTTCAGTTCATTCAGAACGAACATGTTGTGTTCTTCCAAGTTGGCTAACACCTGAAGCTGTTTGGCTACCTGAAAAAAAAAGTGTACTTTTTTAAATCAAGCTTTTGTCTATAAAAATGGTGACGGCCGGGACCAACGGCTTATACGTGCCTTCTGAAGCTTCTGTTATCTATTTCGAGGTAACTGCTAATAGCCAAAACGCGTTGAAACAGAGGATGGAAATTCCAAAAATCCGTTTAAATAGTGTGCGTACAATAAGACATCTAGCGGCGGTTAATCGAATCACTTATTGAAAGGGATGCTAATTTAAAGCTGATATGTTGACGACCTCCTTGGCTTAGGGGTCACCATGCTAGTCCGCCACCCAGAGGTCCCGGGTTCGATCCCCGGTCAGGGCAAGTTGAAAAATGACCTTTTTCAAATTGTCCTGAGTCGTGGATATATATCCATATATGTATCCTACTAATATTATAAATGCGAAAGTGAGTTCGTTTATATGTTTGTTTGTTACAACTTCACGTTTTAACTACTGAACCTATTTAGATGAAATTTGATATAGACATAGTTTGATACCCAGGGAAGGACATATGATAATTTTTATCCCGAAATTCCCACGGGGAGTGAAGCCCAAGGGCACAGCTAGTTTGTTATAAAATATAGTATCGTTGAGCTAGTATCCCATAACACAAGTCTCGAACTTACTTTGGGGCTGGCTAATCAGTGTTATTTGTCCCTATTTATTTATTTATGAATTTTTTATTTATGTGGCAGTTGAAGTGGCAGTGGGCGGGACACATAGCGCGACGAACCGATGGCCGATGGGGCAAAAAGGTTCTTGAATGGCGACCGCGTAGGGCCAGGGTCGCTGGAAAGCGCTGGATGCAGGCCGCTCTTGATCGGTCATTTTGGAAATCTTTGGGAGAGGCCTGTGTCCAGCAGCGAACGTTATGCGGCTGAAATGATGATGATGATTTATGTGGACAGAGAAATGAAATGTATCTGTATCTTGCTCACCTGTAGATAGTTGTTCCCTTCCCTCTCGAAGTACTTGGTGGTGGGTCTGGAGGTGAAGTAGCCGGTCCAGAACGCGTTGGGGTCGCTCGCGTACGGGAAGAAGTCGTCTTGCTTGGTGGGGAGCGTGGGGCTGGAGGAAAAGTTGGATGATAAACATTTATTGCTTACTAGCTGCTCCCCGCGCCCGCGGTGTGACCCGCGCCTTAAAGCCTGTGTTAAGAGTCCCCTTATATTCCGTTAAAAATTGGTAATTGTAAAGAAATTGCAATTATCTAGGGTTATAACTGGTTTCCTATACTAAAATTATGAACTGGAAAGAAAATATAACGATTTAGAATTTTCCCATACTAATGGTCAAAAATGATATAAAACACTATATTCTATTTCAAGTTCATATTTTTACCGTCGGAAACTAGTTATAAACCGAGATAATTGCGATATCTTTGAAATTACAAAATTTTGCCCAAATCGGACATGTCGTTTTGAAATAAAACGTAGACTACGTTTGTATGGAAAGTTGTATTAATCCGGATTCGTCGCTTTTCGTTGAAAACGCAACTATTCAGATACCTACGCAACTCGACGGATACGGAACTCGACAGATACGTATCTTATCTTATACCTTTAAAAAACGAGAATTCTTGTATATTTATTTATATTTAAATTTCTGTGATCTTGAAAACGGCTCTAACGATTTCGCTGCAAATTGGTATACGGGGGTTTTCGGGGGTAAACAATCGATCTAGATTAGTCTTATGTTTGAGAAAACGCGTGTTTTAGAGTTTTCATGCGTTTTTCTTTCCACGCAGAATATGGTCGCTAATTTTGTCGCGCCGCCCGCTATCCGTATGGCTCAGCGGTTTAAGATGCAGACCGCTAGAAAGAGTGTTACGGATTCGAATTCCACTCAGTGACTTACTTTTGTTTTTTTTCTATGTTTAAGTTTATATATAATTTTATAAAAAAAAATATGTTTTGTATTGTTTTTAGACAAGTTTAAAAAAAATTTAGTTAATGTTTGAGATGTAACCGAGCGAAGCTCGGTCGCCCAGGTACTTAAATAAGTAATAGTAAATTACTTCATTGTTCTAGTTGCAGGCATATATGCATTATGACATTTATGACTACAAGCTTTTAAATTCTATTTATTATTTACTGTCGAGTCGAGATGCACTGTCGAGACGCGCATCTGTCAAGTTGCGTTTTAAACGAGTTTCAAATCTGACGAAATGCGTTTCTGTCAAAATGCGTTTTCTGGTGAAATGAGTATCTGACCAGTTGCGTTTCTGACGAAAAGCCACGAATCCGTTCAAACCAATTTTCGGTGGTAGTTGGCATGGTAATGAACATCATATATTTTTTTAGTTTTATTATTCTCTTATTTTAGAAGTTACAGGGGGGGGGGGGGGCACATTTTAGATAGATAGATAGATAGATAAACCATTTATTTGAAGGACAAAAACAATACAGTAAAACTACATAAACAAATTCTTAAAGTACAAATAAAGTTACTTGTCCTCCAAAATGGTCTCCAACTCAGCATATGCTAGGATTTGCATTAGCGAGATCCCAGCGCTGGGCATTCGCTGGGCAGCGCATTTTACCACTTTGGAAGTGTGTATTGCGCAAACTATTCAGTTTAGAAAAAAATGATATTAGAAACTTCAATTTCATTTTTGAAGACCTATCCATAGACACCACACACGTATGGGTATAATAAAAAAATTTTTTTGAGCTTCAGTTCTATGGGGAACCCCCAAAAGTTATTGTTTTTTTTTCCTATTTTTGTGTGAAAATCTTAATGCGGTTCACAGAATACATCTACTTACTAAGTTTCAACAGTATAGTTCTTATAGTTTCGGGAAAAAGAGGCTGTGACATACAGACGGACGGACAGACAGACAGACAGACATGACGAATCCATAAGGGTTCCGTTTATTGGATTTGGCTACGGAATCCTAAAAATCACGTTTGTTGTATGTGAATTTGAAATGAAAATAAAAAATAGCCTCCGCTCAGATGAGCGAGTTATATTTACATATACAACGTGTTAATAAAATAACGCAAAACCTCTCAGATGGTCCTTAAGCCCATGAAACTTAACAACTTTTGTTCTACAACTTTCAGAAAAACAAAAAAAAAATTGAATTTTCATACAAACTGATCAGCTGATCGAGTCAATTTGTATGAAAATCTTAATTTTATTTCTGGCATTTTGGGAATATTGTAGAACAAAAGTTGTTCAGTTTCATGGACTGAGTTACAACCTGAGAGGTTTTGCGTTATTTTATTAACACGTTGTATGTTGGTGGGTGAACGCTTGAAATTTGTTTTTTCTTTAAATAAGCTTGGCAAATACATAAAACACAGACTCACTCAGCGTCCTTCACCGCTTTGAGGTAGCAGGTGGGCGTGGAGTAGAACAGGGTCACGTTCAGGCCTTCTTTAGCCGCCTTTAGGTTTGTATGCCTGGAATATAACAACATAATTTTATTGTGTGTGAATGTGAAAGAAAAAAAAATGAAAATTTCAAAAGTCGTGCAAGGGAAAGGAACGTATTACGAAAGAAAGAGACAGAATGTATGTTAAAACTGGTATGAGTGAAAGAGTAGACAAGAAGATACAAAAGTTTGACGGTTGTGTGTGAGCGAGATAGGTTGATGTATATTATGTATGTGAAGAAGGGAGAAAAATAAATAGACTTCGAACGTAATCGTTGTTTCACTTTCATATTAAGACAGCTATTAAAATTAATTTATTAAAAAATGCGTAAGTATTATCATGTAATTGAGTGGAAATTGTAATTGTATAATTTAAATGTATAGCTTAAGTGTAAATCTGTATTGTAATTGTAACATAGCCCATCAGGCTGGGTAGGGACCAATACTGAACTCTGTTTCTTTCGGCGTAATCTTCCCAGCAGTGGTCGTTCCGAAACGCTAGTAGCTTTTAGTTTTTGCACTAACATAATATTTAAAAAATAAAAAAAATCGATAACAGATAAATTTATCCTACATTGAATATTTTTTTACTTTGATTATTATAACAGCATTATAATATAACATGATTATCGAGAGGTTTATAGAAAAAAAAAAAACAATTTTAACTTAGTCTAAAAGACGCCCAATCTATACATATAATAAAACAGTAAAAAACTTGTGTCTGTACATTAAATATATTTCCAAAAAAAATATTGGGGGCGATGGAGACGTAGTAATAGAGTAAGAATTTAAAAAAAAATGTCTGTCTGTTTGTCTGTTTGTCTGTTTGTCTGTTTGTACACGCTAATCTCCGGAAATACTGGACGGATTCGAATGCAACTTTTTTTGTTATATAGCTATTAAGCCTGGGCAACATATAGGGTATAAATAATTTTGGAAAATGAAACGCCTGATGCAGAACCATAATGGTCCAGCTAAACTATAGGAGATATAAAAATGTCGCCTTAGTAAAAGTTGTTCAGCCTGATGAGCATTTTCCAGAGACATAAAGTGCACGCGAACGAAGTCGCGGGCTTCAGCTAGTAATAAATAAATATAAACGGACATATTACACTGACTGAGCTAGCCCCAAAGTAAGTTTGAGACTTGTGTTATGGGATACTAACTCAACGGTACTATATTTTATAACAAATACATATATAGATAAACATGCAAGACCCGGGACAATTTGAAAAGGCCATTTTCCAACTGGCCCTGACCGGGGATCGAACCCGGGACCTCTGGGTGGCGGACTAGCATGGTGATCACTACGCCACGGAGGTTATCAAAAAAATAAGCATGCAAAGTGCAAGTTAAAAGCATGCAACTTTTTTTTTTACATTATGGCGACCAAACTACAAATCATTTAATTTGTTATACATTTCATCACGTCTTTATTCCTGACGGTGCAGACAGAGACCATGGTCTCTGTCTGCACCGTCAGGAATAAAGCGTGGCCTTTTGGGTCTTACGGGCCTGCAGGCCCGTAAGACCCAAAAGGCCACGCTTAGCGTGATGGTGGGCGGAAAGATAAATAAATATAAAAAAATATACAACGTCCCTTATATATGGACAAATTACACAGATTGAGCTAGCCCCATGCCCCAAAGTAAGTTCGAGACTTGTGATATGGGATACTAACTCAACGATACTATATATTATGAGAAAAGATGGAAAAAGGAATCAAAATAGTGATGGGTTTCTAGCCGCATCGCCTGTAAACATGATTGGAAATCTCGTCCTCGATCGGTTTTTACGATCTGCGCGGGACGAGAAGCATCTGGTATAGTATTAGCATGTACCAACTTTTCTGCTTTTTCCACGCAAGTCGTAAAACCGATCGAGGGAATGGGCGAAAATGCGATATTTTTTTTTTTTTTCCCACCTTCTCGCCCACTATCATTCTAAAAGTGGCCTTTAAATCTTGTGGCCCTGTCTTTTTTCCAGGGCCACCAATACTTTCTATGGCGTTGGCTATCTGTTAAATTAGTAATTATATTATCTTTACCTCCATACACACCTTACTTCACCTCCTTTGGCTCCTAGGCTGCTCTAAGTTGTAAAGTACATCTTATACCTTTAAGGGTCCCCCGACCCTAGACTTCTCCATACAAACGTAGTCTACGTTTAATTTTGAAACCACATGTCAGATTCCGGTAAAAATTGGTAATTGTAAAGAAATTGCAATTATCTAAAGAAAGAAAATATAACGATTTAATGGTCAAAAATGATATAAAACATTATATTCTATTTCAAGTTCATATTTTTACCGTCGGAAACTAGTTATAAACCTAGATAATTGCAATATCTTTGAAATTACAAAATTTTGCCCAAATCGGACATGTCGTTTTGAAATAAAACGTAGACTACGTTTGTATGGAAAGTTGTATTTTGGTCTAGGGTCGGGGGACCCTTAAACGAGCAATTCTTGTATATTTATAAATTTCTGTGATCTCAAAAACGGCTCTAACGATTTCGCTGAAAATTGGCATATGGGGGTTTTCGGGGGTAAACAATCGATCTAGATTAGTCTTATGTTTGGTAAAACGCGTGTTTTCGAGTTGTCATGCGTTTTCTTTCCACGCAGAATATGGTCGCTAATTTCGTCGCGTCGGCCGCTATTCGTTTTGGCTCAGCAGTTTAGGATGCGGACCGCTAGAAAGAGTGTTACGGGTTTGAATCCCACTCGGTGACTTACTTTTGTTTCTTTCTATGTTCAAGTTTATATATAATTTTTTATTTTGTATTGTTTTTAGACAGGTTTAAAAAAATATAGTTAATGTTTGAGATGTAACCGAGCAAAGCTCGCTCGCACAGGTACTTACAACTTAAAGCAGCCAAGCAAGCAAGCGTACTCACTCGATAAGCTTGTCCAGGTTTATAAACCACATAGCCGCGTCTTGGTACGTGAAGTCGCCACCCATTGTAACTGCCACGTTATTTGTCCGGTAAAATTTGGACTGCTGCTGCACGTATGATAGGAAATCCGAGACCTACGCGAAAAACTGCTTTTTGAAAGTTTATACGAAGGGGCCATCCGTTAATTACGTAAGACGTTAAGGGGGAGGCGGACGTATGATAGGAACTCTGAAAACTACGCGAGAAACCGCTTGCAAGTTTTTTTTACGAAGGGGCCATCCGTTAATAACGTCTGACGGGGAGGGATGCAGCTGTCGGTGAAATTTGTCATTGTGTGACAAGGGGTGTGAGAAGATGTCACAATACATAATCTATAGGTAAGTATTTAATAATTATTATGTATATGTATAAGAATTAGAAATTTTAATTGTTAATTAAAACGAAATATTTCTGTATCGCTTAACTTCCACTTTACTCCATAATCAATTATAAAAAAAAAATACTAATTTCCGATCTGCTGTTAAAGTTTTAGCCCAGCATATATATGTTTAACCTCTCGTATGCGTTGCGTAGATCTAAGCGAGAATGCATTGTTTAAGAGTCCCCCGAACCTAGACTTCTCCATACAAACGTAGTCTACGTTTAATTTTGAAACCACATGTCAGATTCCGGTAAAAATTGGTAATTGTAAAGAAATTGCAATCATCTAGGTTTATAACTGGTTTCCCGAAAAATTATGAACTGGAAAGAAAATATAACGATTTAGAAGTTTCCCATACTGATGGTCAAAAATGATAAATAAAACTATATTCTATTTCAAGTTCATATTTTTACCGTTGGAAACCAGTTATAAACCTAGATAATTGCAATATCTTTGAAATTACAAAATTTTGTCGAAATCGGACATGTCGTTTTGAAATAAAACGTAGACTACGTTTGTATGGAAAGTTGTATTTTGGTTTAGGTTCGGGGGACTCTTAACTATTGTGTTATATTCCGGCATACAAGGGGTTAATGTTTTTTTTAGGATATATGAAACAATAAATGTACCAACTTAAATAATCTCATCACAACAGGGGATGAGGTCTCAAACTTGTGACCAACTGTGACAAGGGGGAGTCAAAAATAACGAAAATCGTGTAACGTAATTTATAGATGGCCCCCAAAGTAAGAAAACATACATACTGTTTGCCTACTTAGCTGTATAATATAGAACTTTATAAGGGCTATAAGTACGTACAACCATACCAAATGTATTGCTTTGTGGCGATCTCTACGCCAGTACGAGGAACTAAAAAAACTACAACCAACAATGAACCATAGTTCACAAGAATCATACGAGATGGCGTGAGCAGTATCCTACATCTCGATCTCAGAGTTCTGGTTGTAACTGACTATATATACAACCTCCGCCGATACACCGTCGGAGCCGCGGTTCCGCACCACGCCTGGCGGGAAGATCTTCCCTTTGGAGTTTTTGCCGGGAAGTCAAGGGGTTTAGTTGGAGTTTGCTTTAAATTGTTTTGCAAATTGATTCTAGTGGACTTTATAATATGAAATTGGTGTAGTCTGGTGTTATAAATGCTCATCCTCATGGACAATATGTAAAATGTTTAAAGTGGACAGTCATAGTGCGGTTGTAGTGATATTTATTTGCGGACTGCGGTGGGCGTCTGTAGGCGCCGTCCGCCACTCAATCGGCTATGAAAACCAGTGGACTCGTATAGATTTGTCGCCAGAAGCTCCCTTAAAGCAATCAAAGGACCTATACTAACCTTTGATTGCATATATATATGTATATTTACATCACATCAATTGTTGTTTCCCACTTTCTATTAACTTGAGTATGGCTAAATACGCAACGGCGTTGAGCCAAAATTAAAAAAAAAAAAAACCTTCCCTTTGAAGCGGTCGAGCATATCACCTCGCTCCCGCTACAGTGGTGTGAACACTGTGAACTGTGGTATCACTTCGTGAATTCGTTCATCAACAAAGTGGTGGCTTTTGTACACCACGGGGCGGATTGGTCTACTTGCGCGAACTGTCATTTCGGCGAAAGCGATATGCGTGAAGTTTAGGCGAAAACCAAATGCGCGAAGGTCTGAAGTTATGTTTTGTTGATATCGTAGAATTTACGTATTAGTTATAAATTTTAGATCTCGTTCTGTATAAACACAGAATAAGTACTAGTACTTACGTACAGAAGTTTTACTCAGCAAAGGAATTCAAAGAAATATCTATTGTGAGCGATATGGTTTAAGAGTCACCCTAGACTTCTCCATACAAACGTAGTCTACGTTTAATTTTGAAACCACATGTCAGATTCCGCAAAAAATTGGTAATTGTAAAGAAATTGCAATTATCTAGGGTTATAACTGGTTTTCTATATAGTAAAATTATGAACTGGAAAGAAAATATAACGATTTAGAAGTTTCCCATACTAATGGTCAAAAATGATATAAAACACTATATTCTATTTCAAGTTCATATTTTTACCGTCGGAAACTAGTTATAAACCTAGATAATTGCAATATCTTTGAAATTACAAAATTTTGCCCAAATCGGACATGTCGTTTTGAAATAAAACGTAGACTACGTTTGTATGGAAAGTTGTATTTTGGTCTAGGGTCGGGGGACTCTTAAATAAGCTCGCGTCAGAACTCGGCACCTTTTCGTTTAGATACCTAGAAGTGCATTGCAAGCCAATTTTATTATTATTACTCTAGACATACAATTTATGTCACTGAATTTCCCACTCCGCAGGGCTCGCCGCGCTTATAGTAATAATAATAATGTAGGTATATTTTCGATACCTAAACGGGGAGTGACACAGGCCTGGTATAACTGAACTCTGTTTGGCCGCCATATTATGTTAACTCACATAATTTACGTGCAACACGTGCAACACCATTGTTGGGCAGTTGGGCACTCACACACACGAAAAACAAAACAATACATGCAACATTCACACACATAAAATATTACGTTCAAACTTTTCGGGAAACTTATTTTTACATTTTATTTCTTTTTTACTTAGTTTTCCTGCCTATAAATCACATATGATTCATGACTAAATGAGTCATATATGATTCATGGCAAAAATGAATCATATATGATTCATGCCCCTTGAATAACCTTATTTTTGTTTACGGACAGGAAAACTGTTGTTTTTATGTATCATTGAGTGTCCCGGAAAGTGTTATTAAATTCACTTACTCTATAAGCTTGTCTAAGTTCATAAACCACATGGCCGCGTCTTGATATTGGAAGTCGTCTCCCATAGTGACTAGGATATTGCTAGTCCTATACGCTTCGGACATTTTCTTGGCAATGACCAGAAAGTTGCTTACCTTTAGACAAATAGATATTTTTTCTAATTCATAAAATAAGTTTGAGTTTTGATTTTAATTGAGGCTGGGTACGAATGAAACTGTTGAATTTGTCCTTCTAATATTATTGATCTAGAAATGGTGAGTTTGGATGTTGCCAGTAGTATGTGACTTTTGCACAAAAACAAAAAAAAAACCTTCCAATATTTTTTTTTTCTTTTACTTTGACGTCTTTTCTTAATCAATCACGCAAAAGCTGTTGAGCAGAAGCATGTTCGGCATGTAAATAGCTCATTATTTGGATAAATATTTGAGGTTGGTACTTTTACTCGCAGAAATATGTAATGGGTAACTCTGAAAGTAACGGCATAGAATTTATGTAAGTATTTGGTAATGGTAAGTTCGTATTATTTTCTTTGTGACAACAGAGTTAGTGTACAGCCTTGATTAAACAATAATAATCATTTTATTTCTATTTATTAATCATTTTAATTAATTATCAACTTGTCTATTTCTGTCTTAAGGTAGTTTAGTTATGATGTGAAATTCATATAAAAATCATGCAAACCGATTCATGCCTATGTCGTTTTATGCAACTGCCAGCCAACTTTTTAACATTTGTTTTTTTTATTCATTTACTTAACTTTATTACAAAATTTGTAACAGGCGGACTTAAGGCCCAGGGCCTTTTCTACCAGTCAACCTACTGGTGATGCTGAAAAAAGCTAATTTTGGACGACGTGGATTTTTATGCAAACATTGCTGTCAGTTTTGTCAAGCTGCCTTAAGGCATCTAGCATAGTTTTAAATTATGACAGCCAGGGCTAGCCGAGCGTTCTACAAGAAGCTCGTGACATTTTATGCTACTTGTGGTCACCAATTCAAGTGCAGCAACATGCGAAAGTGCTAATGCAGACTCCGGTCGGGAAATCGAGCTTCTTTATCATTTTCGGAACATAACGTCCACTCCCAAAGATTCCCCAAGTTACCGATCTAGAGCGAATAGCATTTAGCGCTTTCCAGTGACCTTGGTCAGGTCAAATTTAGTTTTATTTATTTAATTATTTGCATTAGTGGCTTTTGGGTCTTGCGGCCCTGGGCTCTGCATAGAACCGCAAGACCCAAAATGCTCTGTCTGCCCCATTAGGGATAAAGACGTGATAGTATGTATGTATGTATGTATTTGCATTGCACATGACCTTGGGTATACTCCATAGAATATTACGTTAGTCGACCGATAGTGAAGTTCTATTTCTATGTCAAACCGAATAGATTTTATCATCATACATTCATTTATTTATTTCTGTAGTTTCCGGCAGAATAGAATAGGACCACTCCAAGTCTTCTCGTGGATGTCGTAGAAGGCGACTTCGGAAATACAAGCTAAACAAAGCTTATAAACATCAATGAGACCTCTCCAACACGTCTGGCCAGCGAGGAGAGTGTAGGCCAAGTCCTCTGTCTGCTTTGGCCAAGTACGGCTCTGGTAGTACAGAGAGGGTTATGCTCCTGCAGTGGAGACTAACAAGACCTGATGGTGATAGTCATACATTAATGATCAATGTTGCTTGACACCGAAACGCGGATAAGCAGTAACGTCCGTCTTGCGTACTTCTTTGGAGTAACCCCCCTTGATGGTGATGGTATTCCAGAAGGTCACCTTTTGGGTGGATGTCCTACGTTATTTTGCCTGTCTGACTGGACACTTTCAAAACCGCAGTCATCTCTTCAAAATGAGACTTGTTGAGAGCCCTGAATGTCGGGCATGTGAGGAAATAGAGGAGACAATGAGACACATTTTGTGTAGCTGCGACTCAATGGCTAGGAAGCGTATGGACCTCTTTGGATCAGCTTATCTGAAGTTAGAGGACTACAGGCACTACGCACTAGGTGCCTCTAGTCCTCTAACTTATTGATATTCTGAAGCTTATGCAGTCCTTCTTCAGAAATCCCGACGCGCGTGAGTAAGGCAAGGGGGTAAGTACAATATAACCCAAACGTTCGACGTGCTTCCAACTTATGGACCCCAAAACAACATAAGATAAAACGGATTCGTCGCTTTTCGTCAGAAACGCAACTGGTCAGATAAGCATCTCGTCATCTCTCATGATACACTCGCAACTTGTCAGAAACGCAACTCGACAGATACGTATTAAATAAGAAATAATAAATAACTTCATTTTACTAGTTGCATATATGCATAATGACTACAAAGTTTTAAATTCTATTTATTAATTTACTGTCGAGTCGAGATGCATGTCTCTCAAGGTGCGTTTCTGACGAGTTTCAAATCTGACGAAATGCGTTTCTGTCAAATGCGTTTTCTGGCGAAATGAGTAACAGACCAGTTGCGTTTCTGACGAAAAGCGACGAATTCGATATGACGTTAGCTTGCGAGTACGTGCGTAACAAGTTCATGCTCTCTCACTCTATCAACTTGTCGAGGTTGGTGAACCACATGGCGGCATCCTGGTACTGGAAGTCTTCCCCCATCGTGACCAGTATGTTGTTGGTTCGGTATCCGCGAGACATGTTGCGAGCAATCGCTAGGAAGTCTCCCACCTTTGCGACAACATAATTTATTTGTGGCGACCTCTACGCCACTGCGAGGAACTACCAGTATCTACATCTCGATCTTAGAGTTCTAGTTGCAACCAGGGAGATTACTCCATTAACTAACAAAACATTATCGTACGATATGGGACGTCCTTTTTCTATGTCAAACCCAATCAGACTTTATCATCATACGTTAGTGCTCAATGTTGCTTGACACTGAAACGCGTATACGCAGAACGTCCGGTTTTGGAGTAAGGGCCCGCGGCGGGTTCAGTCTATCTCTGTCACAAACGCTACGTGCGACAGAGACAGGTGACCCGCGACGGATTCTGCTATCTCTTTCGCATTTAGAGTTTGTGACAGAGATAGACCGAAACCCGCCGTGCGCCCACGTAACTTAGCGAAGGCCCTAACCCCTCAGAACTCTGAGATCGTGATGTAGATACTGCTGGCCATCTCGTGTGATTCTTGTGAATTATGGTATCGCTGCGTTTATTATTGTTGTGGTCATTAGTTCCTCGTAGTGGCGTAGAGGTCGCCACATATTTATCGCTTACATGCACCCTGGCAGGGTGTTGCGGAACTTGCGAACTTATATGACTTATTTGAATTTATACAATGTGGAAGGGACATACCCGTAATAAATCGGACCACGGGCTATTCTAGACCACTACAGTAATAATGGAATTAAAATAACAGTCAAAAACTAAAAAACTTTTTGTGCCCTTTTATTTTCTTAACAGTACCAAATGATTTATAAAATTCCCAATTCTGTCCCAATTTAAATACACGTAAAAAAATCTTCGAAATAAAATTAACGTGAAGTTGGCAATACAGTTGGTACGGTTGTACAAAATAGTTTTACATGACAACCTATAAACATTATGTTAAAACAAGTAATTTAAAAAAATATATATTTTAAAACAAGCTTTTATCTAAAACAACTTAAAAATTTAAGGTGCTCCTCAAGACGAATCAAACGAGCCCAAACTAAATGGTATTCGTGCAAAATTTCAGATGACTCGGAAACCGGAAAGTAAATCAAATTTACCTTGCAAGATTTGACTACAAACAGACAGACAGACTATCCGTGATGCACTTTTTAGTCTGTGATAGTCTGTGAAAATAGAACCTTTGCAATCACATGCAGTAACGCACACGCCGCGCGCCGGACTTTTTGCGCGTCGTGTGCGTTACTGCATGTGATTGCAAAGGTTCTATTTTCACAGACTAAAAAGTGCGGCGCGGTCTAGTCTGTCGTCTGCGGTGGGCCTAAATAAAAGATTGTAAAAAATAACAGAAACAGACAAGTAAAAATATCATTCACTGTGTCAGCAAATTATTTGCTCTTTATAATACTAGCTGTGCTGGCCGGCTCCGCTTCCCGTGACAATTTTGGGATAAAACATATGTCCTTACCCGGGTCTCAAACTATATCCACACCAAATATCATCTAAATCGGTCCAGTCGGTCTTGAGTTATTAAACTTATAAAAAGTGTAACTAACACGACTTGGTTTATATATTAAGATTACCATACTAAAAGCATTCACAGGTAGCGTGAACAATGTCGACAAAAACGTCGACGTCTTTGTCCCTGATGGGGCGGACAGAGCATTTTTGAGTCTTGCGGCTCTAAGCAGATAGAGCCCAGGGCTGCAAGACTCAAAGGCCACTTAATTAAAATTAGAATAATATATATGTGTGTGAAATTTACCTTATTACTAACATAGTGTATAAGAATTTTACTAACAAAATGTATGAGTTTTAATTACTTGAATAAAGAATTTTATTATTATTATTAAAAAAAAAAAGTCATTTCTTTGGCAATTCTCAATTTAAAGAATAAAGAAATTGAACTGACAAAAGTTCATATTGTTTGCATGTTGTTTACTGCAGTGGAGACAAAAAGACTTGATGATGACGATGTCTATTTTAGGAGAAACATGTCATAACTTACCCGCTTCTCGACATTGAACATGGGCGAGTCCGGGTCGTCGATGATGGGTTCGTCGTTGCAGAGCACGTCGAAGCAGAAGCCGGGCGGCGGGGAGTACGTGTTGAAGTTCACGCCCGTGAAGATGTCCGACGCTTTACCTAACAATTAAAAAAATTAATTTGTTACAAACTTTTATTTCAATTACTAGCTGTGCCCGTGGGCTTCGCTCCCCGTGGGAATTTCGTCTTCTTTGCGTTTTTTTAAAATTTAAAATTAGGAAGCTTTTAGAAAATTCGGAAGACTTGAGTTGAGTTATATATATGTATAAGTATATGTGTATATTACTATATATTTATTATATATTAATTATTATTTATGTATATTTTATGTATTTATATTTATTATGTTATAGTTTTTGTATTTACAAGTATTAGTATAACTTTGTTTTTAGTGTAGTAAAGTAGTTATTAGATTTAATTAGGTTCTGTTTTGTGTTTTATGTATGTTGTACCCACTCTCTACCCTGTGTTTTAAATTGTCCTCTTAATTCAAGGTTGACTGGAAGAGATCCCTATGTGGGATAAGTCCGCCTTTGTACTGTTTTCTACTTCTAACTTGTATTTTTGTGTCTTGTGTTTATGTACAATAAAGTTTTAACAAACAAACAAACAAAACTATCCTATGTCCTTCTCTTGTTATCAAACTGTAACGATGTTGCAATAAGCACCATCCTTCATGTTCTAGCCCACCTCCTTTCTATCATTTCATTATCTTCAAACATTTTTATTTATTTTTTAATTCCAGACGCATTCCTTCCTCGTCATTTGTAACTCATTCCACGTTCACTCATAATATATCTCAGTACTTGTAATTTCTTATAACAGTTATATCGTATAATAAATATATTTGTTCTCTGGTTCTATAAGTCTCTTGCTCTCCGACCTCTATAAATTTCATGTGGGAACACACTTTTTTAGCTGGGACAGGTGGATTTCTCACAAAACTATATCCATATCGAATTACATCTAAATAGGTTCAGTGGTTGAAGTGGACGATGACCAAAAAGGATAGAGATAGATTAGAAGCATTTGAAATGTGGTGCTGGAGGAGAATGAAAAAAAATAAGTTGGACAGAAAAAATTACAAACGAGAAGGTACTAGAGGATGTGAGAGAGAAAAGACAAATAATACAAATTATAGAAAATAGAAGAGGGAAAATGTTCGGTCATCTACTACGCCACGATGCGTTCTTTAAAACAATAATGGAAGGAAAAATAGAAGGAAAGAGAGGAGTAGGAAAACCCAGAAGAAAATTTATAGACCAAATAAAAGAAAAATTAAACGTGAAAACATATAAAGAGGTTAAGAACTTAGCGGAAGGAAGAGAGACATGGAAAGCACTCCACCGACAAGAGCCCAGCTCTTAAATATAAGAATTAGCTTTTATGTAATTAAAAATTTAAAAGTAAAAAAAAGTGAAAAAAATAATTCTATCAACTTATTGCTCTTACGAAGATTATTGTGTCACTGCCTATGGAAAAAGTGATAATTATAACCGCCCTATATCAAGTTAATTATATTATTTGGAAGAAAACGGAGATATCATTTAAAATTTTGAGACTTTTTCTTATCGTGTGTTAGTGACTAACACTAGTGTCAGAGTTTTCAAACCGCCTTAAAGGCCTCTGACATGGTTTTAGATAACGACCAATGTCAAAGAAAGTGACCGGGACCGACGGCTTAACGTGCCCTCCGAAGCACGGATCATCTTACTTATCTGACAATCAGGTCCTAGCCAAACTAGGACAACAACGCAAAGTCGTTGCTCCCGCCGGGAATCGAACCCACGACCTCCGGGTATGAGCCGAATGCTCTAACCACTACACCACGGAGGCAGTTATTTATATATATTTTGAGACTAATAATTTCTTACCCAAAACATCGTCCCCCCTCCACACCATCTCCATGTTCTTATTTTGCAACCTATACGCTTTATCTTCATAGTCTATCCTGCCCAGGAACAAGCCATCGTAGCCCATGCCGGCGAGCAGAGATGCGAACTCTCGGGAATGGCCAAACGGGTCGATCTGCCAGCCCACGCGTGGGATGCCGCATTCGCCGAAGGTTTCGTTCAGTTTCCTGCAAAAAAAGTAAATAACTAATAGGAATTAGGAAGTTTCCTGAGTAAAAAAAAAGTACTGTTAATAGAATAAAACTTCACAAAATAATGTCACACTTATCAAGTTATCATTGATCATATTCATTTTCGATGTGATTTTAGATTTATTATGGCGGGAAAACGAAGGTTTCGTTCAGTTTCCTGCAAAATGAAAGTCAATAACTAATAGGAATTAAGAAGTATGCAGGGTCTAAAGTATATTTGGTACTGTTAATAACATACATACTATCACGTCTTTATCCCTAATGGGGCAGACAGAGCATTTTGGGTCCTGCGGCTCTATGCAGAACCCAGGGCCGCAAGACCCAAAAGCCACTTTTAGCGTCATGGTGGGCGAGAAGATGGAAAAGCAATCAATACAGTGATGGGTTGCTAGCCGCATCGCCTGTTAACATGATTCGCATTTTCGCCCATTCCCTCGATCGGCTTTTACGATCTGCGCGGGAAGAGAAGCAGCTGGTACATTCTAAGTTTTTTCATTTCTCCCAGACCAGCATGGGAGTTTAATAACATAAAACCTCACAAAATAATATTACTTGTCATTGATCACATCCATTTTCAACGTGTCTTTAATCATTTTTAACGTGTGTAACTGCCTCTGTGGTGTAGTGGTTATAGCGTTCAGCTCATACCCGGAGGTCGCGGGTTCGATTCCCGGCGGGGGCAACGACTTTGTGTTGTTGTTCTAGTTCGGTTAGGACATTGTAGGCTGATCACCTGATTGTCTGATAAGTGAGATGATCCGTGCTTCGGAGGGCACGTTAAGCCGTCAGTCCCGGTCACTGTCTTTGACATTGGTCGTTACCTAAAACCATGTCAGAGGCCTTTAAGGCGGTTTAAAAACCCTGACACTAGTGTTAGTCACTAACACACACGATAAGAAGAAGAACGTGTCTTTAGATTTATTATTGCGGAAGACTGATATTTAGACTATTAACGCTACTTGACTCCAAGAAACTATGACGTCATAAGTCTTTGTTTCACACAAATTCCATAGAAAATGTTTGTTTTGACGTTAAGAAAAAGGTTCTGATATGAGTTGTTGGAAACATCCTTATTGTTGCAATCTTATACCTTTAAACGAGCAATTCTTGTATATTTATTTATACATTTCCGTGATCTCGAAAACGGCTCTAACGATTTCGCTGAAAATTGGTATATGGGGATTTTCGAAGGTAAATAATCGATCTAGATTAGTCTTATGTTTGGGAAAACGCGTGTTTTCGAGTTTTCATGCGTTTTTCTTTCCACGCAGAATATGGTCGCTAATTTTTTCGCACCTGCCGCCATCTGTTTGGCTCAGCGGTTAAGGATGCGGACCGCTAGAAAGAGTGTTACGGGTTCGAATCTCACTCGGTGACTTACTTTTGTTTTGTTTTATGTTCAAGTTTATATATTTTTATTTTTATTTTGTATTGTTTTAGACAAGTTTAAAAAATGTAGTTAATGTTTGAAATGTAACCGAGCGCAGCTCGGTCACCCAGGTACTAGATTATAAACTGGGTGATGAAATAAGTTTCAGATGCAGTGCTAAATATGTGATCTGATTCTGAGGCTTTATTTATCATCGCTCATTAGGCGAAAAAAAAAATAGCGACAAATTACACTGATTGAGCTAGCCCCAAAGCAGTTCGAGACTTGTGTTATGGGATACTAACTCAACGATACTATGTTATTATAACAAGTACATATATAAATAAATACCCAAGACCCAGGACAATTTAAAAATTCCATTTTCCAACTTGTCCTGACCGGGGCTCGAACCCGGAACCTCATGGTGACCACTACGCCAAACGTACAAGAGAACGTGTTTTTTTTTAAATTTTTTTTCTTATGACACACTTAACAAATTGTCACCATAATTATACAATATATATAAAATAAAATACCATAGCTAGGCAACAACTCTTTAACAAGTGCATACAGCCAGACACTATTTAAAAACCATGAGAGAGCAAGTAAAATAAAATCATTAAAATATGCAAAGAATACAAAAAATTGCAACAGCTGTGAAAAGAAAAAGAGAAAAGGAAAATCGACTACACGCGTTATGTGTTGTTATTAAAATACATTACAGAGAAAGAAAAAAATACAAATATCATTACATTTGGTCAGATATCCAAGATCTGCCTAATTTTGGTTTTGAAGGAGTACAAAGAGTGTTAACACACAATAAGTAGGTACTTACTGTAATCCCCAAGTGAACTGATCAATCGTGGTGTGATAATGCACCGCAGCTTCATCATTCATACTCCACGCCCCGCCTACGAACTGCAGCCGACCTTCGTTCACCAACGAGTGCACCTTTTGCTGGACCTCGTCCGTCTGGCGGGTCCACCACTTCCAGAAGAAAGCTGTTTCTACGTATATGAATCTGAAATTGAGATCATCATAGGGTAAAAACGGAACCCTATTACTAAGACTTCGCTGTCTGTCCGTCCGTCTGTCTGTCACCAGGCTGTATCTCAAGAACCGCGATAGTTAGACAATTGAAAATTTCACAAATTGTGTATTTCTGTTGCCGCTATAAAAAATACTAAAAATAAAATAAAACAAATATTTAAGGCGGGCTCCCATACAACAAACGCGATTTTTATAGATAATGACGGAACCCTTAGTGAGCGAATTCATTTCGCACTTGGCTGGTTCTTCTTCTTATATTCAAGAGCTGGGCTCTTGTCGGTGGAGTGCTTTCCATGTCTCTCTTCCTTCCGCTAAGTTCTTAACCTCTTGAATAATAATAACTTGGCCGGTTATTATATTTTAAATATTATTTTAGAGTAAAAGCTAAAAACTACTAGTGTTTCGGAACGACTACTGTTGGGAATATTACGCCGAAAGAAACCCAGTTCAGTATTGGTCCATACCCAGCCTGATGGGCTATGTTACAATTAGGCTGTTAGATAATGCTTATTGTGTCATACAATTGTATTTTGTACAATAATGGTTAAATAAATAAATAAAAAATAGGATACACCTAAGTTTAACCACTTGTGACCGGCTGCACCTAGTTTATGTATTCCAGGGTAGGTACATACCGTTTTTCCGAAAAACGGAAAGCTAAAAACATGTATTTTCGCTCAAATGAATTTTCGCGCATGTGGCTTTTCGCGGAAGTGTATCTGACCAACTCTTCAAGCATTTATTTTTCGTGTGTGTAAATAGCCAACACTGGTATTAGATTTTAAGGGTCCTACCCGCGCTAGCGACCTTGAAAACACAAAAAAATAATTTCTCTTTCTGTAAGTGAGATTATCAGAAACCCTCGTACAAATTTTTAGCTGGTATCCTTAAGTTTCATTAGAACCTCGAAAGTCATTGAAATCCAATACGCTGTAGTTTCCTTTGCAAAAAATACTAAAAACGGCCACTTTTGACTCTTTTTGTAAAGGTTTCTAAAGCGTATAGTATTTCAATGACTTTCGAGGTTCTAATGAAACTTAAGGATACCAGCTAAAAAGTTGTACGAGGGTTTCTGATAATCTCACTTACAGAAAGAGAAATTATTTTTTTTGTGTTTTCAAGGTCGCTAGCGCGGGTAGGAGCCTTAAGCTTTCAAGCTGCCTTAAGGCATCTGACATAGCTTGAAGACAGGGGGGTTACAAAAGCAGTGCGCAAGACGGAGGTAACTTCGTATCCGCGTTTCAGTATCAAGCAACATTGAGCACTAATGTATGATGATAAAGTCTAATTTGGTTTGACACAGATTATGTAAGTATCGTAAGATTTACGTATTATTCTATGGAGTAATCCTCCAGGAATCTACGGCGTAACGTGCCACCCAAAGCACGGAGGAGCTCGAACACAAAGAGTATAAAAAATAATAAATAAATATATAGGGACAAATTACACAGATTGAGTTAACCCCAAAGTAAGTTCGAGACTTGTGTCATGGGATACTAACTCAACGATACTATACTTTATAACAAATACGTGTATAGATAAACATCCACGACCCAGGACATTTTGAAAAAGGCCATTTTCCAACTTGCCCTGACCGAGGATCGAACCCGGAATCTCTGGCGGACTAGCATGGTGACCACTACGCCACGGAGGTCGTTAAAAGTACAAGCAAATGAGCATTTACCTTCTGTCAGGCTTCTCCCATAGCTCCTTGATGACAGAATCCAAGATGTACTGCACGCCAGCCTTCTGGATGTCATTGCGACCTGGAATGATAAACATTTGAAGGAAAATCTACCACGACTCAACATCATTCTTTTATTTTATTTATGAAGGAAAACTAACCATTTCTTATTTATGTAAACAATAACAACAAATAGTTATATCGCCAATAATAAGTTTCCACTTATAGAAAAAGTACCTGGGCGACCGAGCTTTGCTCGGTTACATCTCAAACATTAACTACACTTTTTTAAACTTGTCTAAAAACAATACAAAAAAAAATATATATATAAACTTGAACATAAAAAAAACAAAAGTAAGTCACCGAGTGGGATTCGAACCCGTAACACTCTTTCTAGCGGTCCGCATCCTAAACTGCTGAGCCAAAACGGATAGCGGCCGATGCGACGAAATTAGCAATCATATTCGGCGTGGATAGAAAAACGCATGAAAACTCGAAAACACGCATTTTCCCAAACATAAGACTAATCTAGATCGATTGTTTATCCCCGAAAACTCCCATATACCAATTTTCAGCGAAATCGTTAGAGCCGTTTTCGAGATCACAGAAATTTATAAATATATATATATATATACAAGAATTGCTCGTTTAAAGGTATAAGATTATAGCAATTAAACCAATTTGATGACACTATTTTAAGTTTAAGGATACAATAGTTCAATGTATTACGTTAGTAATTATATTATCTTTGAATGTAATACATTGAAGCTAGAAATTATACAATTTAGTGTGAAAAAAATAGAGGATGTAATTTCAGCCGCATAACGTCCTCTGCTGGACATAGGCCTCGGATTTCCAAAATGACCGATCTAGAGCGGCTTGCATCCAGCCAGGGACAGGAAGCGCTTTCCCTAACGTGGGTTTTTAGCGGCTAATTGATAGGCTTGAATATTTTTATTGGATCAAAACCCCTATCGCTGGGTAACTCTTTCGATCGACTAACCGTATCATATGGAAAGCCTTTAAAAGGGTTTCCCTTTAAATAAGTTGTTAAAACATGCACGTTACGTTACCCTTACAAAAACTATTTCTCATAGGGTAACCCTATCTCATAGGCTACGGGGCGGGGGGGGATACGTGGGGGGAAAACCCTTTCAAAAAAGCGGAAAAAAATACCCCTTCCAATGATTTGGTAAACGCTTAGCCTATCATAAGGATAGGGTTACCCTTTAGGGGATACGGTAAGCCTTTCGCTGGATAAGCCTTTTACAGGCTAACATAGACGTGAGGGTAAGCCTATTGTAAAGATGACCACTTAAAGGGGTTTTAAAAATAAGCTGCTAATCCGGTCCCTGCATCCAGCTCCTTCCAGCGACCTTGGTCAGGTCGTCAGACCATCTTGTGGGTATACCTACAAGATGATCTGACGCCCTACGCTTCGCTTGCCAATACGTGGTCGCCATTCGAGAAACTCCCCATCGGCCAACGGTTCGTCGCGCTATGTGTCCCGCCCACTGCCATTTCAACGAGCTAATCCGCTTTGCTATGAAAACAGTCTCTGTCTAAATCTATGGGAAACATTATAGTATGTATGTATTCATTGGGTAAATATGTTTAAAAATGATGTTAAAAAGACCCTTGTAGAATGATCCAACACATAC
This sequence comes from Acrobasis consociella, assembly GCA_963555685.1. Classification (NCBI taxonomy): domain Eukaryota; kingdom Metazoa; phylum Arthropoda; class Insecta; order Lepidoptera; family Pyralidae; genus Acrobasis; species Acrobasis consociella. The sequence goes on along the minus strand of OY743132.1, from coordinate 9,454,378 downwards.
ATAAAATAAAATAAATAAATAAATAAATACATACATACATACTATCACGTCTTTATCCCTAATGGGACAGACAGAGCGTTTTGGGTCTTGCGGTTCTATGCAGAGCCCAGGGCCGCAAGACCAAAAAGCCACTTTTAGCGTCATGGTGGGCGAGAAGATGGAAAAGCAATCAATACAATGACGGGTTGCTAGCCGCATCGCCTGTTAATATGATTCGCATTTTTGCCCATTCCCTCGATCGGCTTTTACGATCTGCGCGGGAAGAGAAGCATGGGAATAAATAAATATAAGTAAATATATAGGGACAAATACTGCTTAGAGCCGCAATACTTGCTCTGTCTGCCCCATTAGGGATAAAGACGTGATAGTATGTATGTATGTATATAGGGACAAATTACACTGATATACAGAATATACAGAAATGTATGTTTAGTATTTTGCGGTATGTAGATAATGCGTTAATTACTTGCCATATTTAAAATAACATCAGCGATAATATGTGAGCATATTACACATATACATACATACATACATAATATCACGCCTGTTTCCCGCAGGGGTAGGCAGAGACTATGGACCTCCACTTGCTACGATCCTGACAAACCTCTTTTGCTTCATCTAAACTCATCAATCTCTTATTACACATATCGTTTTGTATAATGTGGGCGTTATTTGAAATACCGAGAATCGCAAGAACAAAGGACGTACTTCTTTAGTGATTACGATTTTATGTCTAACTTTGCATAGTTCATGCTAAAGTGGAACAATTAGTAAAAAGTTGCATAGTTCATGCTAAAGTGGAACAATTATTAAAAAGTTGCATAGTTCATGCTAAAGTGATACAATTAGTAAAAAGTTGCATAGTTCATGCTAAAGTGGAACAATTAGTAAAAAGTTGCATAGTTCATGCTAAAGTGGAACAATTAGTAAAAAGTTGCATAGTTCATGCTAAAGTGGAACAATTAGTAAAAAGTTGCATAGTTCATGCTAAAGTGGAACAATTAGTAAAAAGTTGCATAGTTCATGCTAAAGTGATACAATTAGTAAAAAGTTGCATAGTTCATGCTAAAGTGGAACAATTAGTAAAAAGTTGCATTGTTCATGTCAAAGTGGAACAATTAGTAAAAAGTTGCATAGTTCATGCTAAAGTGGAACAATTAGTAAAAAGTTGCATAGTTCATGCTAAAGTGGAACAATTAGTAAAAAGTTGTATAGTTCATGCTAAAGTGATACAATTAGTAAAAAGTTGCATAGTTCATGCTAAAGTGGAACAATTAGTAAAAAGTTGCATAGTTCATGCTAAAGTGGAACAATTAGTAAAAAGCAAAAAATAGGGATGTGAACTATAAAAAAAATTTTCTTGACGATTATTCGAAAACCTCTAGACCGATTTGAAAAAATCTTTTTTGTTTGAAAAAGTATACTAGTCAGGCGGTTCCATAGAAATGTGATCAAAATTGATTGAGGAGTTTGGGGCTGAAGTCAGTTTTTAGTTTTGAAAAAGTATTTAAATTACAGGGTGTTTGTTGGTGGCCCACTGTGGCCTGCCACTGTGGAGGGGAACGAACTAGGTCTAGTGGTGATATTTCATTGGTTGTGGAGCCGAAGGCCACTTCATAGGCATCGTTAGTTAGCTAGTCAAAATAAAAATTCAGAAACAAAAAATGTCGTCTAAAACTCGAAAGTAAAATTGTAAGATCAATTCGTAGTACCGCCGCCATACAACGCCCGCCGGCCGGCCGGGGTCATCGGCATTACGCAGCTGTTTTGGCAGGCGTAACTACGTGGTCTCGATCGAAAATAATTAACGCAACTTTTTTATCTTATGACATACAGAAATTTGGATTACGTATTTGGATAGAGGAATTTATTTACTATACGATATTTTCTTTTCCAAAACCAATGAAAAGTCAGCGTGTATAAACAATGTAAATAATATTTTAATAGGTAAATTCAATTCAATTTAAATAAATATTTGCATGCCTTAGTTTAGGTTGAATACATGAGACTTATACTATTGACATCCTATGTACTGTGTTTGAGCAAATAAAATTATTCTATTCTATTCTAAAATAAAAATTCGGTAACAAAAAATGGATCGTGAGATCAATTAATAGTTCCGCCAGGCGCCGCCCTGGCCGGCCGGAGTTCATCGAGATCACGCGGCAGTTCGTGAACTGTATCTAAAATCATTTTCGCTCATTTCTTAGGAATTTATTTACTATACAACATTTTTTAAGCCCTGCTTATAGATAAAAATTATTACACATTGGACGAGTTTTTTAATGATAAAAATTTGACAAAATATACAATTATGGTAATGACGAATAACATAATCTGCATTGACATTTAATATAATTGACATTTAAATTAAAACAACATTTGGACTTTATTAAATATTATAGTATAGTACTTATAGTATTGACTCATTAAATAAAATAAAAATTATGACAAAAATTAAATTTTTAGACATCATTAAAAAGAAATGACATTTTTATTCATAATAATTTTAACATTGAATTTGATACATACTAAGAAATAATCCGCATGCCGTTCCGTTATTTTCTGTTGCAATGCCCTAACAGGGTTCATGTTGTACCTACTAACCTAAGAAGTGACTGTGAAGTGTAATCTAATACATGTATAATGTGAAAAGCAATAAATAAATTGAAATTGATTTTTTTCCATGCCCTGCTGGTCTGGGAGAAATAAAAAAAACTTAGAATGTACCAGCTGCTTCTCTTCCCACGCAGATCGTAAAAGCCGATCGAGGGAATGGGCAAAAATGCAAATCATGTTAACAGGCGATGCGGCTAGCAACCCATCACTGTATTGATTGCTTTTCCATCTTCTCGCCCACCATGACGCTAAAAGTGGCTTTTGGGTCTTGCGGCCCTGGGCTCTGCATAGAACCGCAAGACCCAAAATGCTCTGTCTGCCCCATTAGGGATAAAGACGTGATAGTATGTATGTATGTATGAATTTTTTCCAAAACCAGTGAAAAGTCAGAGTTTATTGTATAGCACTCACTTCCATAGTAATACTGGTCTACAGTCTTCAGCCAGCCGACGTCGTCGTGGGTGTGAGACACGATGTGCACGTTCAGGAGGCCTTCTCGGGGTTTGGGGCAGCTCTGAAATAAGTCATTATTTAAAAATAACCGGCCAAGTGCGAGTCGGATTTATACCATTATTTATAAAAATCGCGTTATTCAGAGTCAGATTCAGATTCAGATTTTTATTGCAAGTCACAGTTTTCTAAGGTGTTACATAAATAAGATAGGTACAAGTGACGCCCTGCTAGGGCACTGCAAACATCAAGGGCAACTAGATGCCATTTTACTTAAATATATTCAATTAAATTTCATTATTTTGTATGAGAGCCCCATTATTTTATATGTTTTTAATTATTTTTAAAATAATAATATCACTGAGTATTTTGTTAATATTGCAAGTGCCTACCTGTTGCCATTGTTGATATCGAGCAAAAAAGGGCAAAAAAATCGCGTTTGTTGTATGGGAATATTAATTTTATTATGTTTTTAGTATTCGTTGTTATAGCGGCAACAGAAATACATAATTTGTGAAATTTTCAACTGTCTAGCTATCGCGGTTCTGAGATACAGCCTGCCGACAAACAGACGGACAGACAACGAAGTCTTAGTATTAGGGTCCCGTTTTTTACCTTTGGGTACGGAACCCTAATAAGAAAACTTTTGTTCCATTTAAATTGGTCAGTTCAGTTGGTCGGTTAGATTGGAAAAGTTCCATTCTGTACAACCAGTTGATCAGTTTAGTTTGTCGGAGTGGAAGTCCTGTCCTGAGTAATCCAAATGGCATTGCAGGCGAAATTTCGTACCATGTTCAGCCCTGCAACTTTAGCATAGCATATTTAGTATGTACTAGAGGCAGCGCGCGGCTTCGCCCGCGTTAACCACGCGAGTGAAGTCGCGGGCGTGATGCAATATAGCCTATAGCCTTCCTCGATAAACGACCTATCTAATACCGAAAGAATTTTTCAAATCGGACCAGTGGTTCCTGATATTAGCGCGTTCAAACAAACAAACAAACAAAAAAACAAACTCTTCAGCTTTATATATAAGTATGGATGTAAATGAAAATATGGATTTTATAAAACTGTCAAAATGAGCAGCTACCTAATTTTTAAAAATGTAGGTCGCAGTTTCACAACCTAAAAGTATTGTATTGTATTGAATGTCCCTATTGTTCACGATACTATAGTTATGCAGATGTGTCATCTACTATTACCCCGATTACTTAACTGCGTCAGAAGGAAAGTTATGTTTTTTGAGTGTAGGTACCTATTATGGTCTTTATTATATGGTGCAATAAATAACTGCTGTCTCCCGTGCTGGTCTGGGAGAAACGAAAAAACTTAGAATGTACCAGCTGCTTCTCTTCCTGCGCAAATCGTAAAAGCCGATCAAGGGAATGGGCAAAAATGCGAATCATATTAACAGGCGATGCGGCTAGCAACCCGTCACTGTATTGATTGCTTTTCCATCTTCTCGCCCACCATGACGCTAAAAGTGGCTTTTGGGTCTTGCGGCCCTGGGCTCTGCATAGAGCCGCAAGATCCAAAACGCTCTGTCTGCCCCATTAGGGATAAAGACGTGATAGTATGTATGTATGTATGTATAAATAACTGTGGAATGACAACGAACATGAGATGCCCTACCTCATATCCACACTTGGGCGTGGCTTGGAGAACCCCGGCGAGGGTCGGCGCGGCAGACGCCAGAAGCAGACAGACTAGCTTCAGCATGCTCTGGAAATGAAAGATATATAAATAAATATATAAGGACAAATTACACTGATTGAGCTAGCCCCAAAGTAAGTTCGAGACTTGTGTTATGGGATACTAACTCAACGATACTATATTTTATAACAAAGTACTGTTGGTACAAACTTGGGCGATATCTGTGTGGGCGACCGAGCTTTGCTCGGTTACATCTCAAACATTAACTGCATTTTTTTAAACTTGTCTAAAAACAAAACGAAATAAAAAATTATGTATAAACTTGAACATAAACAAAACAAAAGTAAGTTATCGAGTGGGATTCGAACCGGTAACACTCAGCGGTCCGCATCTTAGACCGCTGAGCCAAATGGATAGCGACCGGTGAGACGAAATTAGCGACCATATTCTGCGTGGTAAGAAAAACGCATGAAAACTCGAAAACACGCGTTTTCCCAAACATAAGACTAATCTAGATCGATTGTTTACCCTGAAAACCCCCATATACCAATATTTAGCGAAATCGTTAGAGCCGTTTTCGAGATAAACAGAAATTTATATACATATAAATATATAAATAAATAAATATACAAGAATTGCTCGTTTAAAGGTATAAGATACATGTATAGATAAACATCCAAGACCCAGGACAATTTGAAAAAGGTCATTTTCCAATTTGCTCTGACTGGGGATGGAACCCGGGGCCTTTGGGTGGCGGACTAGCATGGTGACCACTACGCCACGGAGGGCGTCGCTGATGTCCGTACAGATACATTATCACGTCTATATCCTTGACGGGGCAGATAGAACCCAGAGCCACAAGACCCAAAGCGTAATGGTGGGCTTTAAGTTGGATACATTTTCGAAACTACTACTAAAAACTGACTTCACCCCCAAACTGCTCAACCAATTTTGATAGGATTTCCATAACACCTCCTTACAAGTATGCTCTTTCAAACAAATAAAGAATTTTCCAAATCAGTCCAGGCGTTTGGGATTGAAGTCGTTTTTTGTTTTAATTTGTTTTAAATTAAAACTTTACGAACTGAATACACCTCGTAACGTTTTATATTTTTTAATTTAAGTTCATTGTTTGTTGTGAGATTCATAGGTGAGATTGTTTATATTTTATAAAAATTACCTACCTACATCGACATACCTGTCATCAAGCATTCAACGTGGAAGGGACATACCGGTAATAAATCGAACCACGGGCTATACTAGATCACTACAGTATAATAAAATTAAAATAATAGTTAATAAGTTTTTTGAAAATTTTCCATCACCACCAGAGTTCCATCGACCACCTTCCGTCTCCGTGATCAGACTCTAGGCATCGTCTACCATAAAGAGCTCGTCAAGAGTACCATAAAGTCAAACAGTCGTACTCAATGAAGTTATGTTGTTTTATAACTTAGTTCTGTGGAATACCTCTCAACTCCATCATCAGAACAGCACATTGACTACATAATATTGTATTGTCAGCTAAATCGGTTGAAAATAACTGGTTGAAAATTGAGTTCCAAGATTTGACTTAAACAAACATTCATACAGACATACAAGATACATTGCAAGTTATAAAAAAGCTTGTAAAAAACAAAAAAATGCCATTTCCATACTACATTTTCTACTAACGTTTCTTGTCTGTTATTTTACGTACCTACAGTAATCTAGTATATAATATAGCCCGTGGTTCGATTTATTACGGGTATATCCCTTCCTCGTTGTATGCTTGATGACAGGTATGTCGATGTAGGTAGGTAGGTAGGTAAATTTTTAAAAAGTACTCGTACAAACAATCTCACAAACCTGAATATATTAACGTTTTAACTATATAAAGTATTAAAACAAAAAGCCGACTTCAGACCAACGACTATAGACAGTTAAGTTTTTTTTAATTGTCAGACATAGGTTGCCTCAGACGGCATTTCCTACTCCACCGGGCAAGGTTTGAGGAGCGAGCCAGAGGCCCGGCTTCCTATATTTATAAACTACTAGCAGCAGCCCAAAGGGCTCCCAAGGGGGAAACCTCGGCTTGGGGCGCGCTAGGGATTTTAGCCAATTTGGGGTGCAGCAACACCCATGTTTTGCCGGAAGGGCCGAAGCTACGGTTGCCGGAAGGGCCTACTTAGGACGCAATACAGTTAAGCAGTAGCCTATTAGTAAGTAAGTACCTAGTGCAGTAATGACTAGGCTTTGATTGGCAATTAAAGACGTAATTATCAATCGTACACTGATTTGTAGAAAGTTCTCGCACTGTTTACTACTGTTTACTGGTGACCTACACTTCATCTGTTTGTCCGTGTGTGTGTCCTATTTAACACTCCAAAAAAGAAGTAGGTTTTAGGTTCGACGGTATTGTTTAGGGTTCCGTAGCCAAATGGCAAAAACCGGAACCCTTATGGATTCGTGAACTAGACTATAAGAACTTTGAAACTTGGTAAGTAGAGGCCATACCCAAATTTTCCGGGGTCCAGTGGCGCCCCCTTTTGAAATAAATCATTTGAAAGGTAATGGTGATATCATTTAAAATTTCGTCTTGACCAAACCCTAGATAACCCTTTTAACTATTTTATGATTTTATGAACTACTGTTTATAATTTAAAATGCGAAAGTGAGCTTTTCTACGCACATTAGCTAAAAGCGGCCGTTTTTCGCAAATGTGCGTAGAAAAGCATCACGTTCGCACTAAAAATGTGGGTTCCCCAAACTTAAAACTGAAACTCAATTTTTTTTTCATCAAGCCCATGCGTGTGGGTTGGTATCTATGGATAGGTCTTCAAAAATGATATTGAGTTTTTTGATTAAAACTAACGTGAGATGCAATCATTCTTAAATTCAATAAACGGGTTACTGATGACGACCTCCGGATGAGGTCGAAACATGTCGGCAGTAGCTGACTCTATACGTGAGTAACCCGTTTATTGAATTTTAGAATGATATTGAGGTTTCTAATATAATTTTTGAAGTGAAAACTTCTTTAGCGGCGTTGTGCACTTTTTTTGAAAGGGGAAAAAATGTTAAACTCCCGTCAGGACACGTGACCTGATCGAAAATTCGTAAGACGGCGCAGGGCGCTTGCGCGAATGTTCGTGTGTGTTTATGACAGCGTGCTACGCGCATCCATGGATGGTGACAGCTGATGGCTCGACCGTCTGTGTAGTGGCCATACTGCTGTGTATTTGAAAATGATTTTGTTGAAAATGAATTTGGTCATGCTTGTGACATTTGTGACAGACTGTGGTTCAGAAAAGATTTGAAATATTTTATACTGATAATTAAAGCAATTCGTGCAAAATTATTCCCTAACCTTTCCAAAATATCAAAAATGCACAACGTTAATATTCAAATTTTCACTTCTGCCGACACGGCCAGAGTGCAACCCGTCGTTTTTTTTCTAACCTGAACAGTTTGCGCGAGAGACACTTCAAAAGTGGCAAAATGCGTGTCCCCCTGTAACTTCTAAATTAAAAGAATGATAAAACTAAAAAAAATATAGGATGTACATACATGCAAACTTCCACCGAAAATTGGTTTGAACGAGATCTAGTAAGTAGTCGCCTTCGCCTCCAAACTACACAACCCATTTTGAAAAAAAATCTTTCGGACCTCCTAAGTGCACTCTTTCGAACAAAAAAAGAATTTTGAAAAAAAAAGAAATCATTGAACATCAATAAATAACCGACCGTTCGAGATTTGTGTTATGGGATACTAACTCAACGATACTATACTTTATAACAAATACATATTTAGATAAACATCCAAGACCCAGGACAATTTGAAAAAGGCCATTTTCCAACTTGCCCTGGCTGGGGATCGAACCCAGGACCTCCGGATTGGCGGTCTAGCGTGTTGACCATTACGCCACGGAGGTCGTCGATTGATTAAAACTAACGTGAGATACAATCATTATTTTATTTAGTGAACTGGTTGCTCACGTATAGGGTCAGCTACTGCCGACATGTTTATTATATGGCAGTAGCTGACTCTATACGTGAGTAACCCGTACTAAATAAAATAACAATATTATTGTTTTAACTTTAACCACCGGTCAACGGTCCAGTTAACAGATATCATTATCTAAGTAACAAACACATCAACGTAAACACTTCAAACTAATCTAAATGCGTTTCTTATCTGACTTCGAATTGTTCGGTTGAGAAATGCCTGGCCTGAATGCTTGCGAGTTATGGGGAAAATTCTTAGAAATATGTACTAACTAAACTTAGGTAGATAATGTTTTTTTGTACAGACAAATTAGACAGATTGACCTAGCCCCAAAGTAAGTTCGAGACTTGTGTTATGGGATACTAACTCAACGATACTATATTTTATAACAAATACATGTATAGATAAACATCCAAGACCCAGGACAGTTTTGACGACCTCGGTAGCGTTGTGGTCACCATGCCATGCTAGTCCGTCACCCAGAAAGGCCCTCTGGATCCCGGGTTCGATCCCCGGTCAGGGCAAGTTGGAAAATGGCCTTTTTCAAATTGTCCTGGGTCTTGGATGTGCAGTATAACATGTTATGCTTGTTCTGCTATGCATTTATTATAAAAATATAGTATCGTTGAGTTAGAATCCCATAACACAAGTCTCGAACTTACTTTGGGGCAAGAATTTTAGAGTTTTTTACGGTACTCAATTTCTTTTCTTTTGAAGTACGGAACCCAATAATCAAAATAGTGACGACTTGACGAGTTGCATTAATGGCAATGATTCAGAATCTTGCCCTTTTCCCCGATCGGCTTTTACGGTCTGTGCGAAACGAGAAGCAGGTGGATTATTCAAGGTGTTTCTAAGGAAATAAATATTCATATAAGATCTAACAAAATATACTGAAACTTGTGTCATCCTGTTCAAGTATAATGTGAAAAGCAATCGACCTCCGTAGCGTAGTGGTCAACCCGCTAGTACGACACTCAGAGGTTCCGGGTTCGATCCCCGGTGGAGGTAAGCTGTAAAATGGCCTTTTTCAAATTGAGGGTCTTGGATGTATATAAAAATATAGTATCGTTGAGTAGTATCCCACAACACAAGTCTCGAACTTACTTTGGCGCTAGCTTAATAAGGTGTAATTTGTCCCTATATAACTATTTATCTTATTTATTTATCAATTGAAATGCGTTCCCCCGCCAAACCACCGGGCTCCTCACCTACATAGGGGTACCTAAATATAGAAATGGAATCGCGCACCGTTCGATCGATTCAAAATCTAAAAACTGGACCCAACGGGTTCGCGGTAAAAAAGTGAAGCGACATCCTGGTTCGAGTCATAGACACACTGACTCTGTTTTTTAAATGAATAGGATGCGAGCGCGCGGTTCTATTCTCTGTGGTGCGTGAGAGGTCAGTGATCATTGACGGATGTAGGATTTAAGGGGGTCCAGTGACTCCAGTGCTGACCACATCTATACTTATAATAAAACAGTCTTCTTATCGTGTGTGTTAGTGACTAACACTAGTGTCAGAGTTTTTAAACCGCCTTAAAGGCCTCTGACATGGTTTTAGGTAATGACCAATGTCAAAGACAGTGACCGGGACCGACAGCTTAACGTGCCCTCCGAAGCACGGATCATCTTACATATCAGACAATAAGGTGATCAGCCTGCAATGCCCTGCAACGACTTTGTGTTGTTGTCCTAGTTTGGTGAGGACACCAAACTAGGACAACAACACAAAGTCGTTGCCCCCGCTGGGAATCGAACCCGCGACCTCCGGGTATGAGCAAAACGCTCTAACCACTACACCGCGGAGGCAGTTAGTAGTAGAACAGTAAAATCTTTTCAAAAAAAATATTGGGGGCGATATGCATAGTTAGACATAGATTTTATGTAATAAAATGTAAGATCGTGTAAAAAAAGTCTCTGTTTATCTGTTTGTACACACTAATCTCCGGAAATACTGGACGGATTCGAATGAAACTTTTTTGTTATATACCTAGCTGTTTTTTATAAGCCTGAGGAACATATAGGGTATAAATGTTTTTGGAAAATGGAACACCTGATATCATTACTATGTAAATTGCAAAGGTATTGATTTATGAAGTGTATATTTCGATAAAAAGACATGTCAAGATTGTTTACATTTATTTAAATACCTAACCAAACAGAGTATAGCTATTACGGTTCATGAGATAGGCTCCGCACCCCATACTTATCTCCCTCGAGCGTTAAAAGACTAAAACTATTAAAGAGTACCTACTTACCTGTTGCGAGATACGTATTAGTTGTCTATTCTATTTATACAAGCTACTTACTATGACATACAACGTGGAAGGGAAATACCCGTAATAAATCGAACCACGGGCTATACTAGATCAACTGTAGGATAATAAAATTAAAATAACCGTCAAACGACTAAAAAAACTCCTATACAAATTGCCCGGGCGCGTATATCCAAAATCTGTGATGGTTCAACACCGCCCGGTGTTGACAGTTCACAGATATTGTGCATAACTGCGCGCTGAAATCCCATACAAAATCTGTTTCGGATCAACACTGCCACTTATTTTAGCTGACTTGCAAGAAAGTTGGTTTTGTTATTCATTCCATTACATATTCTTCCACCTACACGCATTCAGTATAGAAAAAACCAAAGGTTTGTAGACTGATATATAAGTAATGTTCTTAATAAGTATTTAAGTAGATGCATCGTTACTCAAAATATTGTCAAGTTGTAATGGAGTTTATATGTATACATATTAATAGGTACAAAAATATTACTATACGAACAACTCCGAAAGATATCAGTTATGTAAGCTATTTAATTGTGACCATTTTAATTTTCGGAAAAGAGTCATTACGTGACATAGTTTTGTTAAATCTTCCAAGCAATCGTAAATGCAAAATATGTGCGCATTCAACGCGATTTAGGTATTACGAGCAGAGCCGCAACATACTTTGTAGGTGAAACTCAAAAAACTAGGAATAAATGACCTGTGCTGAATTTTGCTCGCGTTAGAATGAGATAGACGTATTGCGCAATACTAATGCTTTTTCATCTTTGTGCGGTGTGACAAATTGCTTGCATAGTGAACTGTGACCTTGACGCGTGCTATTGTTTACAAATTAAAACTCGTAATAGTTAATTAATTATCTTATATCTTCTATAGCGGCGAACCACAATACCCCCTTGAGATGACGTTTCTACATTTTACATTAGTACTAGATATCTTTTTCACACCTAATTACCTTTACAATATACTTTTTATAAAGTACAATTAATTTAAGAGTTTAAGTACAAATATTTAATCCTTTCAGTCCATCATTTCGAAAAACTTTTCCCAATAAATGCATTTCAAAATACAAAATAATTGCATTTTCGTAGTAACGATATCGCGTGACTATACTTCGATTTGTATGAGAACCCAGAGAATTTTTGGTATCGCGATATATTGGGAAAAATTGTTCAAAACGATAGACTGAATCACTCCTTAAAATATTTGTACGTAATAAAAAGGAACATTGTAATAAACGATAACGAATAGATACTGGAGTTTGGCTGAAGTTCAACCGTAACAGATATTGTACGCTTAAAATAAATATACGCTCATACAATGAGTCTAGAACATGTTGCGGCTCAACTCGTACTGCGTTGGCTCGTAACAGATTCTGGATATACGCCGCCCGGGCGGCTGCACACTTTAGTATGGAAATGCCAATGTTTTTATTATTTTTTATTGTTATTTTAAATCCATTATACTATATAAGTGATGGGTTGCTAGCCGCGTCGCCTTTGGATTAGCATCTCAATCGCCCATTCCCTCGATCGGCTTTTACGATCTGCGCGGGAAAGGAATGAAGGGAAAAATACTATCACTATCTAAGTATCTAAACATATAGGTATGTGTATGTTCGTAAATATTAAATAAATTCTAAGTTAAAAAGTTCCTAAAATTTTTAGTTAGGTAACTAAAAATACAATACATAGGTACTTCCTTTTCTAAAAGCAAAATCAATGTTATTGCCACGAGGAAAGTTCATATTGTTTACAAAGCCATTTTTAGTTAGGTTACTAAGTACTTTAAATACATACTTCCTTTTTTAAAAGCAAAATCAATGTAATTGACACGAGGAAAGTTCATTAATTGTTTACAAAGCCCGTGTTATCATTATTAACTTTATACCTACACTATTATTCAATGAACGCAAAGGAATAACACTCTCATTATTTAATAATGACTATTGTACTCCACATAAGATAGTGTAATTAGATTGATAGAGTACCTATGTACTTAGAGATTATTAAACTCACTTACCTACATGTGAATTCACTGCAGTAAATAAAATCTCCGAACTTTATATCGTAAAAATAATAATTTTTGAAATCTGCGACAACTATCCACCTTCAATGCGTTTGACAAACTGATATTTTTTTTAAATTTTGGTTCAAAACCAAACTTCACTTCAGTTTTGACGTCTTTTGTTTGACATTTCTCTGACGTTGTCAGTCGTTGTAAAGTGATGTATTTTAGGAGATTTTAATTTTAATCGATCGATTTAAAATCTTTCGGAGAACTAAAAACTGTGTTTTAATTAGATTTCGAGCGAATTCTACCAAACATTAAGTATCACCAGTATAACTGTTCTGGACATGGCTCAAACGTAATAGCCGTCGCCATATAAACAATTATTCTCTTTCTTGTCACTAGATGGCGCTTTATAGTAATATAATTAAAACATTAATTAAATAGGTATAACTTAAGAAGGGAAACGAAATGCAATAAATATTTTTAAAGCATATTCAACACTTCCTTCTTTACTTTTTTGCTAGTTGTATGTGCCTACCCGCAACTCTGTATGCCTATCCGCAACTCACACACAACTAATGTGATATCTGTTACGTAAGTAATTGTACTATCTTTGATTCTTGGTTTATTGTAATATTTGAATGTTTTCTCGAATAACTTCATTGACGTTTATTCATTGTTAATCTATGGTTGAGGAATGAATGGTGGGTGAATGAATGCAAAACCCTACAAAAATCCATATAGTACTCTTTCCATAGATTGACTGGGATTGTGAAGACCATTTAATTTAGTTTTAATATCAAATATTGCATTTGAAGGATAATAACATCCATCATACATGTCATCATCACCTGTTAATAGTCCGCCGTTAAAACACTCCTAGATAACTTTACTATTCCTAGAAAATAGAGGATATAAATAATTTACTGTGGAATAGACATCTTATTCTTGGATCACTATTTAGTAAAATGCAAAATCTTGTTATTCTAGAGTATTTTTCCATTTGGTCTCGGAAGAAAATAGAATCTAGTTTGGTCGGATCCGCCCTTAGTGTGAGGTAAAAAATATATTTATTTATGTATTTTCTATTATAACACCTTTAAATGCAAACATTAGGATACTTATAGACTTTTTTCACAAGACAGACATGACACGAATTCTAAACAATTTTATTTCTTTAAGACAGTGGTGTACCTGTCCTACATTTAGGGGATATCGATATGTCTTGCTAGACTCTAGTCTACGTAGCAGAAAAAAACAGAATTTATATTAAAGTAAACTTACTTGTCGTAATAATTGATTACCTTTACTGCAAATTTAGCTTTCGAAATGTGGATAATCGTTTGCGTTCAGCCGGCAGCCTCGTTCTTGAGATTCCATCCCATTCGTCGCAGTCGTACTCCAAGTCATTCGCAGTTATGGCGGCTAGGCTTTGGAACTCGCTTCCTGCTGATGTAAGAATGGCACCATCGCTTGATTCATTTAAGGTTAGATTATCTAATTCTTCTCTAGTGGCGTCACACTTGAGGTAATTAAGTACTTAGTCTACATAATTGTATGTATAATAAGTATATATATGTATGTCTATGTAAGTTTATGTGTATACAGTATTATATGTGTATTTGTAAGTAAGTTTATGAATATAAAATATATGTGCTTGCGTATGTGTGTGTAATGTAGTTATTATATATGTATAATCTTTTAAGGTATCTAGTTCGTACTTACTTCTACCTTTTAATTGAGTAAATGTCCTCTCAATCTATTGCAGGTTGACTGGAAGAGATCCCTACATGGGATAAGTCCGCCTTTGTATATTTGCTCTTTCGATTTTTTTGTATTTTATTTTGTTTTTTTGGTACAATAAAGTTATTACAAACAAACAAACAATTGTCACTTTGTACTATTTGTGCAGCTTAAACAATTTGGTTTCCTTATTTTGAAAATGTAGTTGCTGCAAGGCTTTGCAATTTATTTACAATTCAGTGCACTCAATTCGTTTCACCGAACGTACCTTTAGTCGACTTCAAAAAAGAAGGAGGTTTTCAATTCATCGGCATCTTGTTTTTATTTTTGTATGTTTACCAATTATTCGAAGACGCCTAGACCGATTAAGGAAATTCTTTTGACGTGATAACGTCTTTAAAATCGTTTTAGTCGGGTGACATGTTCAGAAACTTGTGTCACACCAAAACCTCACGAGCGCGATTGCAGGTATAACGAGAGAGAGACGGACCGATCTCCCGTCTCATCTCGAGCGCTGCCAGTCATTCCGTGAAACGACGTTATCACGTAAACATCTCGATCGTAAACCTACTTTACAAACAACCAATTTTTTTTGTTTAAAAGGGTATTTGACTTATAATTTTTATCAAAATCGGTTGCGTAGTTTGGCGGGGAAGTTGGTTTTGAGTTTTGAGGAAATAATATAAAAAATATTACTTATTTCAATCAAACTCGTTCATATAAGGTTTATTTTATTAGTCTAGATTAACGGTCAATGCAGTTACCTACAATTAAATATAACAATAAATAAACGACAGCCGCCAAATTTGGCTTGACTAAACTAGATGATTGGTTTGACTTGACTCACATTAGCTGTGTCATGCCATGATGCGATGCATGTAATATTGACTCATCTGATCTGATTAATTATTTTGACTTAACTGCGTTTATTAGGCCTGATTCGTCCACTTGACAAATCTGACACCATTGTTGGTATTTTACACATACAAAACACTGGCAAAGCATTTTGATTCAAAGCTGACTCTATACGTGAGTAACCCGTTTACCGAATATAAGAATGAAAGCATTTTGACCTTAAATAATAAGTTGGTTTATTATTAGCATATACGGCATTACATAACGTCAAGCCAAAACAAATAAATCTTGGAATACGCTAGGATTTAAAGTATAGTATATTGTACGACCTCCGTGGCGTAGTGGTCACCATGCTAGTCCGCCACCCAGATGTTTATCTATATATGTATTTGTTATAAAATATAGTATCGTTGAGTTAGTATCCCATAAAACAAGTCTCGAACTTACTTTGGGGCTAGCTCAATCAGTGTAATTTGTCCCTATATATTTATTTATTTATAGTATACATACTTTATATTATATTTATATTATTTATGTTTATATATACTATAAGTATAGTATAGTAAGTCGTTGTTATCAGTAATAGTAAGAGAGAACGGCAGTATCTGATCAAACCTGTGCAACGACTTTATAGATATCATTCATCATACATGAGATAAAACTCATTTTAATCTCCATAGACAAGATTATTTTATTTCTTACTACTGTCAATTTGTCATTGTAATACTGTCGAATTTTTAAGTTAATTAAAACCTATGCAAAGGTTTTGTCTTATTTCAATTTAATTAACTTAATATTAACTAGCCTGAATCATGGAAAAATATTTGCGCCCCGAAAGGTTCGATATCGAGCCTTCTGATATTTCTGCAGCACAGGCTTGGGAGCATTGGATGAAAACATTCGACAGCTTTCTAGTATGTTGCAAACCAGCCGCTTTGGATACGACACCAGACGCACAGCTGGAATGGGCGAAACTTAAACATCATCTTCTAATCAACCACGTCTCGCCTAATATTTATTCATTCATAAGTGAAGCCAAAACTTATGATGAAGCTATCAAGTTACTGGACAAACTGTATGTAAAACCTAAAAATATTATTTTTGCCAGACATTCACTAGCAATCAGAAAACAACGTTCTGACGAAAACGTTGATACTTATCTACAGATACTTAAACAGCTATCTAAAGAGTGCTCCTTTACTGCTGTAGATGCGGAAACGAATCGAAATGACAACATACGAGATGCATTCATATCTGGATTATTGTCAAACAAAATAAGACAAAGATTACTAGAAAATTTGAGTTTAACTCTCGATGAAGCTTATAATCAAGCTATATCTTTGGAAGCAGCTGAAGCCAATTCATTAAGTTTTAATAATGTATCACCTGTAAATGCGATTCAAACAGAATCTGTTCAAGTCGAATTTAAGAAAGAGGAGAACTGTGCGGCTGCTTCTAACTTTCAAAAACGCAGGTGCTTCTTTTGTGGTGGACAAGTTCACCCTCGGAAAAACTGTCCAGCGTTAGAGGAAACTTGTCAACTGTGCAATAAAAAAGGACATTTAGCCACTGTATGTAGGAGTTCTTCCAAAGCATTTACTCCTACTGGTAGAAAATCAGACTTGTCAGCATGTATTATAGCGGCTTCGCCCTCGTCGTTATCTAAAGCAACAGTCCCTGCTTATATTCGAGGAATCAGAGCAGAAGCACTATTAGACACGGGAAGTTCAAGCAGTTTTATTAATGACAGTTTTTCTAAACTTTGTGGATTGAAAAAGAAGTTTTGTAATCAATCCATCTTCATGGCTTTACTTAATCACACGTCACAAGTCCAAGGACAGACGTGCCAAACGATCTCTATTGATAATCATAAATACGATAATGTCAATCTATTAATTGTTAAAAATCTTTGTGCAGATATGATTATTGGTCACGATGTTCTGAAGCAGCATTCATCACTAGATTTTGCATTTGGTGGACCAAAAGAACCACTTCACGTATGCAATGTTGCTGAAGCATCAGTACCAGCTGTAGCTCTCTTCACACATTTATCTCCGGATTGTAGACCCATCGCTATTAAGTCTCGCAGGCACAGTGATGAGGACAATAAATTCATTAAAAAAGAAATTGAAGAATTGCTTGCTGAAGGAGTAATAGAGGAAAGTAAATCCCCGTGGAGAGCCCAGGTACTTGTAACTAAAAGTGACACTCACAGAAAGCGGCTTGTGATTGATTACTCACAAACTATAAACCGATACACTGAATTAGATGCATATCCTCTGCCAAATATCGAAGAATTAATTTTAAAAGTTGCCAAAAATGTCTATTTCAGCACTTTAGATTTAAAAAGCGCCTACCATCAAGTGCCTATTCTCTCAAAAGATAAAACATATACGGCCTTTGAAGCCATAGGTAATTTATATCAGTTTAGACGTATACCATTTGGAGTAACTAATGGAGTATCAAGTTTTCAACGTACTATTAATTGGATCATTAGAAAAGAAGAACTTCAAAACACATATGCTTATCTTGATGATATTACCGTTGGAGGACGTACACGCGAAGAACACGACAAAAATTTAGAGCGTTTCATGAATGCTGTCAAGAAATATGGTCTTACACTCAGTTTACAAAAATGTAAGTTTTCACAAGATTCAATCAATATTCTTGGATATACTATTAAGAATCATATAATCAAGCCTGACAGTGAACGCCTTAAACCACTTTTGAGTTTGCCTCCACCAAGTGACTTGCTATCTTTAAGGAGAACACTCGGAATGTTTGCCCATTATTCCAAATGGATACCAAATTTTTCTGAGAGAATTCACTTACTCTCTAAGACGACGTTTCCTTTATCTAGAGATCAAATAACATGTTTTGAAGGACTCAAAGAAAGCATTGCAAAGTCATCAATCCATGCAATTGATGATAAGTTACCTTTTACGGTTGAGACTGACGCATCTGATCATTCAATAGCTGCTGTACTTTCACAAGATTCCCGGCCAGTAGCATTCTTTTCCCGAACATTACAATCGAGTGAATTAAATCATTCTGCGATAGAAAAGGAAGCTTATGCTATTGTTGAATCACTAAAGAAATGGAGACATTTTCTTATCGGTAGAGAATTTAAATTGATTACTGATCAACGATCTGTATCCTTTATGTTTAGTAAGAAACACTAGAGCAAGATTAAAAATGAAAAAATTCAAAGATGGCGATTAGAACTTGCTCCATTTAAATATGAAATTGTATACAGACCTGGAAAACAGAATTACGCTGCAGATGCACTCTCTCGAATATGTGCCTCGTTGGAATCCAACAGCGGAAAATTGCTTTCATTACATGAAGCCTTATGTCATCCAGGAGTAACAAGGATGTTTCATTGGGTACGTTCCAAAAATCTGCCCTATTCAATCGAAGAAGTCAGGAAAATGACTAGTTCTTGTCGTACTTGCTGCGAAATTAAGCCAAGGTTCACTCGAAACAACCAACAAAGAAATCTTATAAAGGCAATGGCACCTTTCGAAAGATTAAGTATCGATTTTAAAGGCCCTGTCCCAACTAATTCAAGCAATCGATTTATTCTAACAGTCATTGATGAGTTCTCACGTTTTCCTTTTGCTTTCCCTTGTTCAGACGTTAGCTCTAAAACTGTTATAAAACACCTCAATAATTTATTCATGATATTTGGCATGCCTTCATACGTCCACTCCGACAGGGGCTCTGCTTTTCTATCTGCTGAAGTACAGGAATTTCTACACAGTAGAGGCATAGCCACTAGCCGTACAACCGCTTACAATCCGCAGGGTAATGGACAAGTCGAGAAATTAAACTCAACCTTGTGGAAAACAATACTTTTCACCCTGAAAACGAAGAATCTCTCAGTAGAGTCTTGGGAGCAAGTATTGTCCCAAGCTCTTCATTCTATTCGCTCTTTATTATGCACTGCTACAAATTGTACACCTCATGAAAGAATGTTCTTACACCCACGTAGATCTTGCAATGGAACCTCTATTTCAACCTGGTTGACAAGCTCTGGACAAATTTTGATGAAGAAGTGTAATCGTGCCAATAAATATCAACCAGTAGTAGAGGAAGTGGAACTATATCACAGTAATCCCGATTTTTCTTATGTAAGACTTTCAGACGGTCGTGAAACTACAGTTTCAAATCGTCATCTTGCACCTTTGGGAACTGGAGGAGAAGACCTGCAGTTTTATGACATTCCTCAGACCGCAGATCATGTCGAGATTGAGAAGTTAGCAACGCCCGTCACTTATCCAGATAGAACAGATGTTGTGCCAGATGGTAACGATAACGAGCCACCACCGGCGCCACAACTACGAAGATCTGGCCGCCTGCGCCAGGCCCCCAGATACCTGCAAGATTACGAGTGTACTGTTCCAGAAAGTAGTGTGGGTGAATGAGATAAAACTCATTTTAATCTCCATAGACAAGATTATTTTATTTCTTACTACTGTCAATTTGTCATTGTAATAATGTCGAATTTTTAAGTTAATTAAAACCTATGCAAAGGTTTTGTCTTATTTCAATACAAGTACATTAAAAATTAAACAACTACCTATTGAGATAAAGAAATTAAGTTACTTATCACAAAAGTACGTATTCATTAACTTTTTTTTGTAATTACCTAATTTGCATCAAGAATGGTTGAAAAAGATCCACTTTCATTAGTTGATTATTAGCTAAATACATACTTACTTAATTTAAATATTCATAATATGAATATTTTTATAATAGGTATGTACTTCATATAATTATTATAGATTCGAAAATATGTCTAGGCCATTATTAAGTGACTTTGAAATTGCTGCAACTAAATTTTTTATATTTTATTTTGGAAATCTTTGGGAGAGGCCTATGTCTAGCAGTGGATGTTGTGCGGCTGAAATTATGATGATAATGATGTTTTATTTCACCTCTAACTTTGAATAAACGAGTTCGCGACCTTTTTAATCCCATATCTCAGAAACCCCTTGCCTGTCATCAATTTGGTTCATGTTCAAACTAGATTACAATTTTTGACGTGACAACGTCTTAAATTAGGTTGCGGCTGGGAGTCACTTATGAAAAAGTGTAACGCTCGGTAACGTTACGATGAGTCACCGAACGAGAGAGAGGCCCGCCGAATGCCTTGCGTCTCTCTCCCACTCAACTATGTTATCTACGTTGTCACGTAAAATCTTCGCCCGTAAAACCGACTTTACAGGCAACCATTTTTTTATTGGTCTAATGTACGAGATCCGATTTAATATACCCGGGTTATCACCATACATACATACAAGTGCTGAATTGTTCATGTACCTATATCCATCCTAAGTCAGAAGATTTCCTTTCCTCATTCATCTCACTTGTTTAAATATTTAACACGTGGAGTGGGGACAATATGATAAACTGTTTGTTAAAAACAATAGAATAATGGAACAAAAGGGACCTTTTTACCTGCTCCAAGGTTTTAGCTGGCCTTTTACTCACTACAACGTACTATAGTTTAGTATATAGACAATCATTGTCGAGTGAACATCCAACTATAAAGTAAATCTACCTGAGTTTGAAGTTTGAAATGCCGATACTTGCTGTGCAAAAATAATCTTGTGGAAATTAAAAGCTTTGTTGTGATTTAAGTTTCAAACATATTAAAGTGCATCAAAAAGTTTACTTGCAAATCTTGGAAGAAAACTAAGTAAAAGACTGCAACTAAATATAACTAAGATTTTATAAAAATGGAAAATATCCCAGAATTTATAGCTAGACGACGTCCGATTCCCGAAGCGCCACCTGAGTTGAGATGCATCGAAAACATTGCTCCAGAAAAAAACTGGATCGTAAAAATTGGAAACAAAAAAATGAATTTTGATTATTTACTTCAAAATGATGTCAGGAATCAAAGAACGCAGTTTTGGCTTGCAGGCGGGATATCCTTGAAGGAAAAATCCAGCAGTTCAACACAGCTAGAGCATGGGAGTTTTTATGAATTTGTAAATTCTGATCCTTTTCTTTATTTTAATTTGATGGTAGAAAAAAGCCTGAAAAACAGTAAAATCTTATATGGTCTTGCTGAAAACCTCTCAGGCTCAAGTATAGAGAAAATATGCTACTACATATTCAACAAACAAGACGTTTGCGAGGAGTTTCTTGATATGTTCTACAGACTATTTTTCCCAGCATATTTAAAAAAACATTATAATTGGTTTTCCTTGAGTTTGTTGGTTCGAGCTCGTGTTGCTTACCCGAAGCATTTTAACATGCTAGTTTTGGATATTATGAGAGACCTTGATATTCCATACAATATAATGTTGGATTTTGCAGCTACTTTAAATTCCGAAATTAAGACTGAAATTATGATCTTCATCAGCAGACACAATTTTAGTAACGTACAATTTTGTCACAATTTAAAATTTATTTGTGCCTTGTTTACTGATTGTGAAAGAAGCGAAGTCATTTATAACCATGTAGTATTCCACTTGGGGTATCACGCAGAATATTGCTCATTTAACAAAGACTACGGGCGTTTGTTACTAGCCTTCTTGAATAACCTGTCATCGTTCAATATTAGGCAGAGTGTTGTGAGGAAGCTAATAGACATGCATGGTTCGTCCTACAAAGCAGCATGTGTGTCTGTGCTAGACGATTTTATAGCAGAAATTTTGCACTTACAATATCAATTAATATTACCTCGTCCCAGAATTTTCATACCAAGGGAACAAGCACCATCTATGTTATAATTTATAATATGTTTAGTGTAACTGTTTACTTTAAGGGCTTTATAACTTAAAGGTATACCTTTAACGGCATGTACACGAGTTTTGCTGTATTGCATTACTCTATGAATTTGTTATTATCAATCAAGTAAACGTTTAGACCACCACAAACAATTTATAAAGAAAACATATCACTGCCTCTCACCATGCTTATACATTTAAACTCGTGTCCATACTATATAAGTAACTACTACGTTTGTGGGCGGCATGTAATTTTTTAACTAGTCTGAATGTATGTTTTTTAATTAATAAATGTGTTTATGTTTAACTTGTGTAATAAGAGTGATAGTAGGAAATGGAAAGTGGCAATAAATATGATAAGCGTGAGAGTAATAAATACCATGATTAGCATTGTCAATTTCGCCATACATAGTTAGTAGAATGCATATTGCAATAATAATGTTTAATTTTAAGAACTTTTTGTATGATTTGTTTAGAAATTAAATTAGTACTACTTATGTGAAATCTTAATTATTTAAGTTTAATTATTCTTAGTGCATTTGTCATAATTGCAATATTAATTAAATGTGATTTGTATTTTCAAGTTTTACTATCATATACCCATCCACTATCCTTATATTTTTATATATGTTAGCGACACGTACGAAAAACAAACATATTTAATTAATAATTAAACTCGTGTCCATGCCATATAAGTAACTACTACGTTTGTGGGCGGCATGTGATTTTTTAACTAGTCTGAATTTATGTTTTTTTTTAAACTATTAAATGTGTTTGTGTTTAACTTGTGTAATAAGAGTGATAGTAGGAAATGGAAAGTGGCAATAAATATGATAAGCGTGAGAGTATTAAATATCATGATTAGCATTGACAATTTCGCCATACATAGTTAGTAGAATGCATATTGCAATAATAATGTTTAATTTAAGAACTTTCTGTATTATTTGTTTAGAAATTAAATTAGTACTACTTATGTGAAATCTCAATTATTTAAGTTTAATTATTCTTAGTGCATTTGTCATAATTGCAATATTAATTAAATGTGATTTGTATGTTCAAGTTTTTCTATCATATACCCATCCACTATCCTTATATTTTTATATTTGTTAGCGACACGTACGAAAAACAAACATATTTTTATAATAAGTTTTATAATTCAAAATAAATAATGTATAATCGATAGATTATGACTTAGGTACCAACTATTATTTCCCATTCACTAAAAGGGTGATTGATACAAAAAAAAAATACAAACGTCATTTTACTTGACAGACAATGACAAGTCGTAAAGGTAAACAAACATAGGAACATTCTGTCCACAGATTCTGTCTGTCTGTTTATTTATTTAATTTATTTTGCGCCGGCAAGTTTTGG
This sequence comes from Acrobasis consociella, assembly GCA_963555685.1. NCBI lineage: Eukaryota > Metazoa > Arthropoda > Insecta > Lepidoptera > Pyralidae > Acrobasis > Acrobasis consociella. Next base: position 9,430,651 of record OY743132.1, on the reverse strand, counting down.
AGTAATGTCTCATATTTGGACATTTTCTGAATCATCCAAAGAAGCAGTGAACAAATTTATTGCAGCTGCTCGTCCTCCAGATGACAACAACAAGTGGATACAAAGGTTTGGTCTTAAAAACTGTGCTCAAAGTAACATAACCTCAACCGAAATTAATGATGAGAAATCTGTAATAAATACAATTTCATTAATTGAAGATTCTTCTCCACATAAATGGAGTCAAGAATTAAACATAGAGAGTTACCAAGAATTCACCGAATCAATTGAAGAAGAGCCTACATCAAAATTTGATCTTTTTGTCAACGAATGTCTCAAAGACTATAAATTACTAACACATCTTGCTGAAAAACTATCTAATAGCTCTATAGAAAAGATAATCAGCCATATTTACGACAGTAATCGACTGGACGCCACATTTATTGAAGAATTTCATCGATATTTCATACCTCAGTTGCTGCGGAGACAACACAACTGCTTGACCCAAGACATCCTTATAAAATCACACAAAATATACCCAAAAGCATTTAAAACACTATTAGTAACGATAATCAAAGACATTACTATATCTAACAAAGTTTTGGAAGATCTGATTGAGAGTTGCAACGAAAAAGAATTGTCTGAAATAGTAATTACTGTCACGGACTTAGAGTTATCAACGGAAGAGTTTATACACAACATTTTCAGTATATATACAGCTTATAAAGGCTGTAAGAAGACCGAGCAGATTCAAAATTTAATTCTACCACACATACTGCAGCATTCACACAGTTCTGCCACAGACAAAAACTATGGTCGCTTACTCTTAGCGTTTTTACAAACAGAGAAAGATATACAAAGTCTGAATGATTACAGACAGATAGAGAAGATAGTGGAAACGCATAGATCTGCCTTCAAAAGGCCTTGTATGAATTGTTTGCAAGAATTGATTGAGAGATTTAATGTTATGGATACTACAGTGAATACACAGGTTATATAATGCAGTTATTTTAAGACATTACATGATATCTTCTGCCTTATCCAAATCATTCTCACTAGATTTTCTTTTTCTCAGTCCACTGACTCAGTTGTACAATGGAACTACTGAGAAAAAAAATTCTCACTAGTTCCATGGAACTATTTACCAATGCAACTTCATCCATCATGAAATATAGCGAAGTACTACAGGTAGGAATGTGAAAAATACATATTTTGGTTAATCTCACTGACAGGTTAAGAAATCCTACTTCCTACTAATATTATGAATGCGAAAGTGAATTTGTATATTTGTTTGTTTGTTTGTTACCTCTTCACGCTTAGACTTCTGAACCGATTTGGATGAAATTTGGTATGGATATTGTTTGAGACTTGGGGAAGGACATAAAGTACTCTTTATCCCTAAATTCCCACGGGGAGCGAAGCCCGCGGGTACAGCTAGTAAGAATATATTTTCACTCACGCCTATTTTGCTTTAGTAAATTATAGATATAAGTATAATTATTTATCTAAATCTCTAAATAAATTGTTAGTAAGAAACATTTTAAAAACAAGCTTTTATTTAAGTGCCTTGCGGTTTCCGGCAGAGTAGAATAGGGCCACTCCAAGTCCTCCTGTGGATGTCGTAGAAGGCGACTTAGGGAATACAAGCTAAACAAAGCTTATAAACATCAATGAGGCCTCCAACCCGTCACATATTATATATCATGTTATAGCGGCAACAGAAATACATCATCTGTAAAAATTCAACTGTTTAGCTATCACAGTTAATGAGATACAGTCTGGTATTGGACAGACAGATAGTGAAGTCTTAGCAATAGGGTCCCCATTTTTACACTTTAAGTACGGAACTCTCAAAAGAATACTGTAAACACTGAGTAAATTTTAAATAAAAAAAAACTATTTTGACATTTCTTTATTTATAAAAACTTATCCAAAGCCGTAAAATATTTAAAAAAAGTTATATGTACACTTAATAATAAATTCTACGAAGTATAAAGGCATGTGAAATGTGAACTAATGGTATCTTAATAAATGTCATGAAATTATAATCATATCTGCCACAGGAAGTCCACTGCTGGACATAGGCCAGTTTCTCTAGCGGTGACCGTTTTTTCGCAGAACTCAAAAATTAATACTGTGCCTGTGCGCAGTATCACCTCTACACTTCACTCAGCGCTAAACTTACGTGCCGCCATGGTATAATAAAACAAGGTATTCTCTTCCCGAGATGGAACTTGACTACGTCACGAAAGTGTTGCCACTGATTGTTCTTTTCAGTATATTTAAGGACTTTCTCAATTAGTTCATGAATATTAAATAAAATATTAAGTAACTTAGCTATTTAGTATCTCGCGATTTTCGCGTGATTCATCAATTCAATATTTTATAAATTGATATAATGGATTATTAATTCGAAATTGGTATATAAAGTACAAAAATGCATTACGCTCGGGTAATTTAATTTCACACAGTGGCAACACATCAAACTGACGACGTAGTCAAGTTCCACCTACGTCATCAGCCGTCACGGGAAGAGAATACCTTGTTTTATTATACCATGCGTGCCGCTACTTGTACCTACATGATTTTAGAGTTCCGCGGTCACAATTACTATTATTAGTATTACGGGACGTTTTTTGCCAGATTCGACTACCCTTCTGCCGTCATGGTCTGCCAGCGACCACGAGGGCAGAAGCGTTGTCGATACCTCATTTGTCAAAGGTATCATGAATATCTTTGAAGATAAACATACATATTCACTTAGCGGCTTTTGCTGGTCTGGGAGAAATAAAAAAAACTTAGAATGTACCAGCTGCTTCTCTTCCCACGCAGATCGTAAAAGCCGATCGAGGGAATGGGCAAAAATGCAAATCATGTTAACAGGCGATGCGGCTAGCAACCCATCACTGTATTGATTGCTTTTCCATCTTCTCGCCCACCATGACGCTAAAAGTGGCTTTTGGGTCTTGCGGCCCTGGGCTCTGCATAGAACCGCAAGACCCAAAATGCTCTGTCTGCCCCATTAGGGATAAAGACGTGATAGTATGTATATATGTATTCACTTAGCGGCGAAACACAACCCTTCTTTTAGCTTGGCCATAGTCGGGTAATATCAATACATATAAATAATAAATGAATAATAAAGTACTTAACAGAAATATTATTTTCGCATATAAGTAGAGAATTTTCTTTGGATATAGTTAGTAGGTTCAAAATAACCCTTAATTATAACTTATACCCACCCACAATGTGGTCTGACGACCTGAATTGACCTGATCAAGGTCGCTGGAAGGCGCTGGATCGGTCATTGTGGAAATCCTTGGGAGAGACCTAAGTCCAGCAGTGTACGTTATGCGGTTGAAATGATAATGATGACATAAGTTATAGGGTTACCAACCCTTATGCGTGTAGAAGGAGTATCTGGTTGTTTTGTTATAAGAGTCCCCCGACCCTAGACTTCTCCATACAAACGTAGTCTACGTTTAATTTCGAAACCACATGTCAGATTCCGGTAAAAATTGGTAATTGTAAAGAAATTGCAATTTTCTAGGGTTTTAACTGGTTTCCTATTGTAAAATTATGAACTGGAAAGAAAATGTAACGATTTAGAAGTTTCCTATACTAATGGTCAAAAATGATATAAAGCACTATATTCTATTTCAAGTTCATATTTTTAGTGTCGGAAACCAGTTATAAACCTAGATAATTGCAATATCTTTGAAATTACAAAATTTTGCCCAAATCGGACATGTCGTTTTGAAATAAAACGTAGACTACGTTTGTATGGAAAGTTGTATTTTGGTCTAGGGTAAGGGGACTCTTAACCCCAAAACTACTAACTGTCATATATCGTATGTACAAGAGCCAATTACGGGGGGAACTTCGACGTAAGTTTAATAGCCACTGACGTTCGGGACAGAATATCTAATACACGGTGATTTTTATTGGTTTTGGAGCCGAAGGCTACTTCATAGGGGTCGTTAGTAAGACCTAATTAGCTAGTCAAAATAAAAATTCAGTAACAATTTTTTTTGACTAAAACTCGAAAGAAAAAGGAAGAGAGGTAGGCTCCGGAAGCGTTGGTGCGACGACTTGCGTCAGTTTGAGAGGGAATGGTGGGAAGTGGCACACGATCGAGATATTTGGAAGGAGACGGGGGACACCTTTGTCCAGCAGTGGGACAGTACAGGTTAAATAATAATAAAAAAACTCGAAAGTAAAATCGTGAGATCAATTGGTAGTACCGCCGCCGGCCGGCGAAGTTCATCGAACTCACGCGGCTGTTTTTGACGGGCGTAACTACGTGGTCTCGATTGAAAATCATTTTCGCAACTTTTTTATCTTATGTCGTACACAAATTTGGATTACGTATATGCATAGCGAAATTAATTTACTATACCTACGACATTTTTTTTCCAAAACCAATGAAAAGTCATCGTGTATAGTCAGACTATAAAATTCGGTAAGTTTCTGCCCTAGTAACGCATTTTATGTCATTTATTTATTATGTATTTATTTATTTATGTGTATTTATATGTTACAAAGAACGTTCTAATCTGCTGTGGCGCTAATATAATACCCTCTTTCATATCCAACCGTTTCACCGGTATGTTGTCTGTCTGTTCGTCAAACTTATCATCCCTACCGTACGCATCGTTGAAGTTTTTGAAAAAGTTCACCTTATGTCTCCAATTCCATTGTTTATTTTGTTCGATCCACATGTCTCCCGCTAACGTCGTTTCGTACACGTCTATGATAGTAATATTAACGAATATCTCCCTTAAATTAACCATTTTAATACCACTTCTGAGGACATCAGCCTTTTCTAAATAGTTTTCTAAGCGTAGCAATAAATCTTGGCCTTTCTCTCCCCATTTTTCTAAAGTTAATATATTTATACCTATAGGTAACTTTGTCTTTAATGCAGTAAATTCGTTCACTTGTTTCTTCCAGATGTTTATGGAATTTAGGCCATAAGGGCCGGCAGCAGTTACAAGAATCTGCGGCGTCAACTCCTTTTCCTTCGCAAACTTTTTCTCGAATATTCTATTAGGTTTCGAATTCGCTTTGGTTAGGTACAAGAAGTGTTTTCCCCTGACTCTGATGGGTTCTCCCCGTTCTGTTTCGTTTAGAATCAGGATTCCTCTGTTTGTGTCGTCGGTTAGGATCCTCCGATGCAGGAACAAGTCTATCTCGCCTTCGTTAAGGGACGTGCCTCCCTGGGCTCTATCGTTGAACACTGAGAATCGGACGTTCCTTGCTTCGTCTTCGATGTATATTCTTGAGGTTACTGGATAGACGTTACCTGTGAGAAATTGTATAGCATTAACGTCTGTTACCTAAAAAAGTTTAAATACACTGATGGATCGATGGGACACTGTTCTTTATAAAGAAAAGTATTTTGAATGAAAATGAAAATGAAAAACCTTTAATAAAAATAGTTGTTTACGTTTTATTTTGAAACCACATGTCAGATTTCGGTAAAAATGTGTAATTTTAAAGAAATTGCAATTATCTAGGTCCGTCAACTAATTAGGTAGAAATTAAATTGCAATTAATTAGGTAGGTTCCGTCGGAAACCTAATTGGTTTCCGACGGTACAATTATGAACTGGAAGGAAAATATAAGGATGTAGAAGTAATACTAATGGTAAAAAATGATATAACACACTATATTCTATTTCAAGTTTACATTTTGACTGTAAAAACCAGTTTTATGCCTAGATATGTGCAATATCTTTGAAATTACAAAACTTTGCCGAAATCTCGAAATAGAACGTAGACTACGTTTGTACGGAAAAGTGTAGTTTAGTCTAGGGTAAGGGGACTCTTAAAAAAGTAAGTTAAAAAGTTTAAATCCATATCAGGGCCGACGCAACCCCATGGGCTCGTTTGATTGGTCTTGAGGAGCACTTTAGGGGTGAACAGGGTCTGAAAAGTATGATTGTAATCAGTCCGTCTTTTAGATTATCCAAAAATAATGGACCCGTATTTTTCTGTTTACCAAAAAAGTAAAAATTCACAAAGATACGGAGCGTCAAAGTTCCGGAGTGGGGGCTTGCGACCCAGCCGTGACGTCACGAGAAATTGATATGCTCTGTATCTTTGTCATTTTCGGTCTCTCAGAGAAAAGAAAAAATACGTGTACAATATTTTTTAATAATCTAACCGATGGACCAAAAATATTTTTCCATTCGTCCTGTTTATTTAACCATTTTTTTTTATTCTTACCAGCCAAGTAATCTGGATTCATGGGCTCATAAGAGGCCCTCTTGTTCCGGATCCGCTTGATGGTCTGCCGACCGTTGGCGTCCGTGTAGAACTCACCGCCGTGCTCCAGATTGGTCGAGTAGCGAATGAAGATGTCTTTGCCTTGAAAGGAAAAAGATAATAATAACATACATACATACTATCACGTCTTTATCCCTAATGGGGCAGACAGAGCATTTATCCTGCTCTGTCTGCCCCATTAGGTCCCTTAGGTCGCTCCTATGCTGGTCTGGGAGAAATAAAAAAAACTTAGAATGTACCAGCTGCTTCTCTTCCCACGCAGATCGTAAAAGCCGATCAAGGGAATGGACAAAAATTCAAATCATGTTAACAGGCGATGCGGCTAGCAACCCATCACTGTATTGATTGCTTTTCCATCTTCTCGCCCACCATGACGCTAAAAGTGGCTTTTGGGTCTTGCGGCCCTAGGCTCTGTCTACCCCGTCAGGGATATAGACGTGAAAATGTATCTGTATCTGTAAATAAAGTAAGAAAAAAATAGTGTCGTGGAGCATTCGGTTGGAACGAAGTTTCAAAAATTGAAGCCTCTGAAAAAACCCCCAAACATTGAACATTTTTGGGCACGTATGGGGTATACGATATGCGCTTAAAAAGTTAGTGATAGAAAAGTCTTAAAATTTTTTTCGCCTACCCCCATCCGCCATTTTCGTTCAAAGAGACGATGAAGTCGGAAACCTAAGATGAGAGAAATAGACGTCTGCAAGTGGCGGATTTCCTCTAATGTATAATAAATCAATGCCGTGTAGTTTCTACGTGTACTAATGTAGTGTACTTCCATCCTATTCTTGTACACGCTGGCTTGCCGGTTTACGCCCGTCCAAAACTGTCGCGTGAACTCGCGTGACCCCATAAACTACAAGCAGCCGGACGTCGGCGCCTGGCGACGGTACTGTTAATTGACCTCATGATTTTACTTCCAAGTTTTAGTCAGCATTTTTTGGTTCTGAATTTTTTGACTAAGATGAGAGAAATAGTCGCCTGCAATTGGCGGATTTTCTCTCAATGTATAATTAATCAATGCCGTGTAGTTTCTGGCAGAGTAGAATAGGGCCACTCCAAGTCCTCCCGTGGATGTCGTAGAAGGCGACTTAGGAAAAACAAGCTTTTAAACATCAATGACACCAGGTCTTTTTGTCTACTGCAGGAGCACGACACTCTCTGTACTACCAGAGCCATACTTGGCCAGAGCAGCCAGAGGATTGGCCTACACTCCTCGCTAGCCAGACGAGTTGGAGAGGTCTCACTGATGTTTATAAGCTTTGTTTAGCTTGTATTTCCTAAGTCGCCTACGACATCCACGGGAGGACTTAGAGTGGCCCTATTCTACTCTGCCGGAAACCACACGGTGACAGCGAAAGACGGCGAAAAGAAAAATTATTAGTAGTTTTAAAAATGAGTGTCGTGAAAACCCGGTTGAAACGAAGTTACAAATATTGAAAAAAACTTTGTCTATGGTTTTACAAGACGATGAAGGCGGAAACCATAATACATAATTTTCCGTATCACGCAACATTGAGCATTTGTATGATGATAAAGTCTAGTATGGTTTGACATAGAAAAGGGAGATCACTGTCAGACGATTCTCGTATTATTTTATTTATTTTATGGAGTTACCCCCCAGGTCCCTGATTAATCTTGGAATAAATGTAACAGCATGGTATAATAAAACCAGGTATTCTCTTCCCGTGACAGCTGATGACGTAGGTGGAACTTGACTACGTCATTAGTTTGATGTGTTGCCACTGTGTGAAATTGAATTACCCGAGCGTAATACATTTTTGAACTTTATATATCAATTTCGAATTAATAATCCATTATATTAATTTATAAAATATTGAATTGATGAATCACGCGAGAATCGCGAGATACTAAACAGCTAAGTTACTTAATATTTTATTTAATATTCATGAACTAATTGAAAAAGTCCTTAAATTTACTGAAAAGTACAATTAGTGACAACACTATCGTGACGTAGTCAAGTTCCATCTCGGGAAAAGAATACCTGGTTTTATTATACCATGGGTAACAGAAGTGCTCACCGATGTCGTCGTCGATCGGTATGGGCCCCACCAGCCAGTCTAGTTCGATGACGGGGTCTCGTCTGTATAACCTGAAAAACATGAACAATGTTTTACATTTGTAACAAGTAAACGATTTCCAAAAAATGGAAAAGGTTATCAATTCGACCTACGTGGCGTAGTGATCACCATGCTAGTCCGCCACCCAGAGGTTCCGGGTTCGTTCCCCGTCCAGGGCAAGTTGGAAAATGGCCTTTTTTTAAATTGTCCTGGGTCTTGGATGTTTTTTTTAGACACGTATCTACACTAATATTATAAAGATTTGTTTGTTTGTTTGTTTGATTGTATTGAATAGGCTCCGAAACTACTGGATCGATTTTAAAAATTCTTTCACTGTTGGATAGGTATGTTATCCCTGAGTGACATAGGCTATGTATGTACCACGGGCGAAGCCGGGATGGACTGCTAGTTTGTTATAAAATATAGTATCGTTGAGTTAGTATCCCATAACACAAGTCTCGAACTTACTTTAGGGCTAGCTCAATGTGTAATTTGTCCCTATATATTTAATTATTTCGCCACGATCTTTTGTTTGTATGTTCACCGATTACTCGAAGACGCCTTGACCGATTGGAAAAATTATTTTTTGTTTAAAAGGGCATATACTTTCAAGTCAACGTAGTCATAGAAAATTAAAATTTGCGTAGTTTGGTGGTGAAGTCGGTTTTAAGTCTTGAAAAATTATTATTCTCCGACAAAAAAGAGAGGTCTTCTCATTTTGTTAGGATCACCTGATGACGAAGGATGCGTAGCGAGCAAACTGGTAGTGTACCTTCTGTATCATCCTATTCTTGTACACGCTGGCTCGCCGGTTTACGCCCGTCCAAAACTGTCGCGTGAACTCGCGTGACCCCATAAACTACGAGCAGCCGGCCGGCGGCGCCTGGCGAAGGTGCTACTAATTGATCTCACGATTTTACTTCCAAGTTTTAGTCAGAAGTTTTGGTTCTGAATTTTTGACTAGCTAATTAGGTCTTACTAACGATCCTTATGAAGTGGCCTTCGGCTCCGAAACCACTTAAAAGTCACCTGATGACGAAGGATGCGTAGCGAGCAAACTGGTAGTGTACTTCCATCCTATTATTGTACACGCTGGCTTGCCGGTTTACGCCCGACCAAAACTGTCGCGTGACCCCATGAACTACGAGTGAACGGCCGGCGGCGCCTGGTGATCTCACGATTTTACTTCCAAGTTTTAGTCAGCATTTTTATGTTCTGAATTTTTTGACTAGCTAATTAGGTCTTACTTACGATCCTTATGAAGTGGCCTTCGGCTCCAAAACCAATTAAAAATTCACCGTGTGTATAAAAAAAAAAATATTTATTGGGTAACAAACATTTTTACAATATTATAGTTGCTGGAGCCTCCTTTTAAGCAAAAGATGTTATAACTACTTGTATAACTATATCTTTGGGTTCACCTGATGACAAAGGATGCGTAGCGCGCGAACTGGTAGTGTACTTCCTGTACCATCCTGTTCTTGTACACGCTGGCTTGTCGGTAGTCCTTAATCAGCTCCGGACGAGGGTCCATAGGTCTGGAAACATCATCATCATCAGTTCTTTTGTCTCCTCTGCAGGAGCACGACCCTCTGTGTACTACCAGAGCCATACTTGGCCAGAGCAGCCAGAGGACTGGCCTACACTCTGGAAACAAGTAATTGCTTATTTTTTGTGTCATCATAATTTCAGCCGCATAACGTCCACTGCTGGGCATAGGCCTCTCCCAAAGATTTCCAAAATGACCGCTCTAGAGCGGCTTGCATGCTTGCTTCAAGCGGTGAGCCTCGCAGAAAAAGTAGACAATGTGTTAATCCGGAGTATGCCTAGAAGTATGTCTAGAGTAATAAGAATGAAATTGGCTTGCAATGCACTTCTAGGTATCTAAACGAAAATGTGCTGAGTTCTGACGCGAGCTAAATTAAAGCATATCGCTAACAACATTAAGTAGATATTTCTTTGAATTTCTTTGCTGAGTAAGACTTCTGTACTAGTACTTAATTTGTGGCACATGTATGGCACTTCATAGAAACGGAGCAGCAAATATACATATATACTACTACAAACGAAACAATACATCCGTGCACACGTCAAATGTGTAATAAAATAAAAATAAAAAAAATGTTTATTGGGTAACTAAATATTTACAGTCGTAACCAGTTGTGGGTGCCTTCTTTTAAGCAATATTTGCTTGTGCCAGGAGACACCGCTCTCTTATAACAGTTAATTTTAATTTTACCAAATAAACTAAGGTACACTTAATTGACACTTAATCAAATTTAAGAATATGTTGAGAGTTAGGAAGTATATATATTATATTATTTGTATAATAATTAAATAGATAATCATTTACATATATAGATAAAGCAAATTTATATGTGAATAAAATAAAATAATATAATATAATAATAAAGAAAATATGTAAAATGTGTGTGCGTATCTATATGGTGGCGTATCTATGTGTGAGTTAAACAATCAAGGTCGCCACCACAGAATTTGTTGCTCTGCTTACCTGTTTTCATCACTCGGAAATCTATAAAATTTTCGTTCTTTATTGTTTTCCGTGGATAAACAATGATAATATGCGCAGTTTCTCACCTTTATGATTCAATAATCCTAAGTGACTCGCGTAACGTCAACGTGCGACTTGCAACAACCCTGTTTTACAGGCGCTTACAAGGCCCAATAACGGGGGAGGGGTTGCGGGGACGCCAGATTGCGGGGGACGGTGCGAGTTTCCGTTCTGTATGTAATACTATTATTAATTCTGTATCTGTGGTGAAAGCAAGTTTTCTTGCGGTGTCAAAATCCTTACTTTAGAACAGTGGTTCCCAAAGTTATTTTGTCTACTGCCCACTTTGAGAATAAATATTTTTTTTAGCGCCCCCATTTTTTCACCTATTTAAAAACCACATTAATTAATTATTGTGACCTATATATGTATATTATGTAAATATTTATTGTCAAAGTGGAGGATGATATTTATGTGGTTGTTGTTGAGAGTCGAGAGCTCTTGCAGTCGTTGTTTAAGAGGCCTCCTAGCTAAATAAAGCTCCTAGCAAAAAAAAAACATTTTCTTTCTGGGTCTCTTACCGCCCCCCTTGAGACCTGCAGCGCCCACAAGGGGGCGTTATCGCCCACTTTAGGAAAGACTGCTTTAGAAAGAGAGAGTGAGAGAGAGAAAGAAAAGCGTTGACCTGAATATGCTTATTCCCGGTTGCCTTTCATCTCTGTCAAACTTCTTAGGGTCGTCCGAAGCATAGTAGTACATACGAGCATCAAATGTTATGTTCACCCCATTAGCGAGCGTGATGTTGGACAGATCACGCTTGGCATCTAAGTGTATTGTGACGTACTGAAAATTAAAAAAAAATCATTAACATGTATGAAGAGATTGATGAGCAGAAATCGGAATCACGGGTGGTATTGCTATCAAAAGTATGGTTATGACTTCTTCTAATCGTGTGTGTTTGTGACTAACACTAGTGTCAGAGTTTTTAAAAGGCCTCTGACATGATTTTAGGTAACGACCAATGTCAAAGACAGTGACCGGGACCGACGGCTTAACGTGCCCTCCGAAGCACGGATCATCTTACTTATCAGACAATCAGGTGATCAGCCTGTAATGTCGTTACCAAACTAGGACAACAACACAAAGTCGTTGCCCCCGCCGGGAGCCGATCGCTCGAACCACTACACCACGGAGGCAGTGGCACTTTTAAGGAGAAAGATTGTGTACACTACAAACAGTAGAATAATCTTTATTCGGAATCTTAGTAATGTATTTACATCCGTTACTAAGGTACCGATTATCGAGAAATCCCTTAACATTTTTTTATCCATACTTTTGATAGCTATAGCCCCCGTGATTCCGATCTCTGTAGATGAGTTTAGATGAAGCAAAAGAGGTTTGTCAGGATCGTAGCAAGTGGAGGTCCGTAGTCTCTGCCTACCCCTGCGGGAAACAGGCGTGATATTATGTATGTATGTCTTAACCTCGAAGAAAAGATGGGTATTATAAGTCTGTGTTTCTGGCTGTGGCATTGTAGCGCCAAAACGGATAGGCCGATTTTGATGTGTTTTTTTGTTTGAAAGCTGACTGAGCTATGTTTGATGGAAATCGGTTCAGATCTTTAAAAGTTATGCCCCCTCCCCATGTCTGTGTGTCTGTCTGTGGCATCGTAGTGCCAAAACGAATAGGCCGATTTTGATGTGTTTTTTAGTTTGAAAGCTGACTATGTTTTATGGAAATCGGTTATGATTTTTAAAAGTTATGGGGGAGCAATCCAAAATACACAAATAGATATGGCTAAGCAGGGTATCAAATAAAAGGTAATTTTTTTCGAAGAAATCTCTTTTTAGGGTAGCGTATCTAAAGGCTGGAAACGGCGTCCGTCTGTCTGTCACCAGGCTGTATATCATGAACCGCGATAGCTAGACAGCTGAAATTTTTACAGATTATGTATTTCTGTTGCCGCTATAACAACAAACACTAAAAACAGGATAAAAAGATTATTCTGTTTTAGTAAGAAATTATAAGAAACAGAAAATAATAAAATATTTAAGTAGGTCTCCCATACAATTATGTTTACCATTTTTTCGTATGGATTTTGCTTATCAGCTATGTATATATAGACGTTTGAGGACCTATAACGGCTTTCTTTACTTATCAGGCGTAAAAATATAAAAATATGTATGTATGTACAGTCAGTACCTGTATCTATATCTAGATTTTTTTTTAAATTTAATTTATTTACTTAAAATCTTAAGATTATAGTACAAAATTTTGTCTTACTGAATATAATAATGAAAATGTATATCCAAAAAGGCTTTATTAAAATCACTCTGAATACAAATTTAATTAATATTATTTTCAGTTTTTGAGGAAATTCAAAGATGTAGGTGGAGGAGAGGTCAGGTATCTCTGATGCCGACTGTATGTATGTTTACTTACCCTATTCCGAATGAACAAGTCGTCAGACAAGAAGTAGTCGTAGCCGTCCCACACAGTGTCAATATACTTGTCTTTTTCGGGGACGTCCGGTACCTGGTCGTCGGAGCCCATGAGAAGCGGTTTCGTTACTTCCTCTTCATTCTTGAACATTTGGACAAACTTTCTGAAATCAACATTCATACATACATACTATCACGTCTTTATCCCTAATGGGGCAGACAGAGCATTTTGGGTCTTGCAGTTCTATGCAGAGCCCAGGGCCGCAAGACCCAAAAGCCACTTTTAGCGTCATGGTGGGCGAGAAGATGGAAAAGCAATCAATACAGTGATGTAACTGTTAACATGATTTGCATTTTTGCCCATTCCCTCGATCGGCTTTTACGATCTGCGTGGGAAGAGAAGCAGCTGGTACATTCTAAGATTTTTTTATTTCTCCCAGACCAGCATGGGAGCAGCTGAAATCAAATATTTATTAAAAATTATTTATTCATTAAATTTTCTGAGACTCAACCACAGATTATGTCCTAGTATTCGCGTACGTCACATTCACGTCTTACTCAGCAAAGGAATTTAAAGAAATGAGACAGTAATTTTAACCGCACATTTTAATTGTGTTACTGTAAGAAACCGCTGGGTCTAGAAGCATGAATTTTGCACAAACGTCCCTTAATTACGTTAGTGTGCACTAAGAAAAGATTTTTTGAAAGTCATCCAATAAGGGGTTGAAGCTTTGTATGAAACTTGGTCAATTTTGAAGTTAAAAATGTAAAAAATAAGTTTTGAATTCACGGTACAAATCAAAAGTTTACTGTGTCACTATTTTAAAAAATCATAGGGGCTAAAATACGGAATGAAATTTTTTATACAACCAGTTTAAAGCGGCGGGAAATGTGATGATTGTCAAAAATTTAACAATACAGGCCGAGGGCTTTAGCTAGTATACAATATTTTATTTATTAGACCTACACCAGGCCTGTGCCACTCCCCGTTTAGGTATCGAAAATATACCTACATTATTATGACCATGCGCGCGGCGACCACTGCGCAATGGGAAATTCAGTAATATCAATCGTGTGTCGAGAGTAATAAGAATGAAATTGGCTTGCAATGCACTTCTAGGTATCTAAACGCAAAGGTGCTGAGTACTGACGCGAGCTAAATTAAACCATATCGCTTACGACATCAAGTAGATATTTCTTTGAATTTCTTTGCTGAGTAAGACTTCTGTACGTAAGTACAGGTGCTTATTCTGTGTGAGGGTATGCTGATATAGAAAAATTGTAATGTTCTGGATTTCTGAAGAACCCTGAAGAACACATAACCCTATTTTTCAGCACCGTAGTCGGGTAAAAAGGGCTACTAACTACTAGTTAGTCTTACCTGGTTTCATTTGTTTTGACTTCATTATCCGATTTTATATCAAAATTTACGTTCTGTGAATCACTAGGAGCCCCGTCATCTCTGAATGCATTAGTTGTAGGTGTAGTTGTTGTTGTTGTTGTACTTGTTGTAGTTGATGTTGTTGTTGTTGTAGTTTTCATTTCGGTTGTGGTTTCATCTTTGTTTGATTCCGTTCTTTGAATGAATTTCATCAAGCCTTCTTTAATTTTTGTTTTTTCTTTAGTTTCTATTTCGTTTCCAGCAAATTTACTGTCATCTTCATCCTCAAGTTTAGGAGGTTTAACACTTTCTTCAATAAGGTTGACTGTGGTCGTTTCCATGAAATCTGCATCGTTAAATTGATTACCAGAAAACTCTGATTCACTGTCACTCATAGTTTCATTTGATTCTTCACTGACATCTTCTTTAATGTTTGGTTTAAATAAAAAATTTGTTAGTTTAGTATCATTGTTGGTATATTTTTTGCTAAATTCCGTATCATTATTGAAGTTATGTTTCCTTAGTTTAGTGAGCACTTCTATATCAGTGTCAGGGCGTCTTGTCGGTCTTAATTCTTGGAAATTACTTTGCATGTCTATATTAGTTCCATTTTTGTGGATTTCAGTTTTTCTTAAGGAATTTTCATCACTAGGTCGAGCTCTTGGAGTTATAACTTCATCTGCTTCACGGGTTTGATCTGATAACCTCTCTGTTTCGACACTACTGAAGAGTATTTTGGTTTTTGGTGTAGTACTGGTTCCTTCGAAGTAGTCGTAGTCAAAGGATCCCATATCAGTGTCCTTCTCGTCAGAAGTTGCGCCTTGAAATGCTTGCCTGACTAAGTACTTTTTAGTTTTGTGTTTGTTAACCTTTTTTAATAACGCTCTCTTGTTGCTTCTCTTGTCCCGTCTCCAGCCGTAAGTTTTCTAAAAGAGAAATATTCAAGAATTAATTGCATATATATATAACTAGTTTTCACACTAAAAATATGAATTTGAAATAGAATATAGTGTGTCATATCATTTTTGATCATCAATATGTGAAACTTCTACATCCTTATATTTTCTTTCCAGTTCATAATTTTAGTGTCTAAAACTAATTATAACTTACCTATAGCAATTTCTTTAAAATTATGAATTTTTACGAAAATCTTACATGTGATTTCAAAATAAAACGTAGACTGCGTTTGTATGGAAAAGTGTAGGGCAGGGACGTGCTGTCCATAGAGACGCAAAGACATTGACTACCCGGAGCTTCCCTAATATATCCGCATTTTTTATATTATAATAAATTATAAATAGGCCCTATTTTTAAATAAACGCGCGCTTCCCCGTCCGTTTCCCATCGCGCCATATGCAGGCCACCGCCACGTACTACCTTACTTAGGTTATACGTATATACGCTCATGTACTCTAGGGGCCACCTACCTAAAAGACAATTGTTCATCGTGTCTCGATTTGCACACATTCACAACGCATGGATAAGGATTTGCGTCTGTAGTATGATCGTCAACGTACTTCGCCCACGCACACAAACATGAAGAATACGCGCACACAACTAATATTTTAGACTTTGGCTGATGAATGCCATTTTTGAAACGCATTAGTAACAAACAAAGCTAATTTTTGTATGGAAAAAAGCATTAGGTTAGTGAAACGCTGATTTCAAAAATGGTCCTTATCTTTAAGCTATAGTTCTATCTCAATAATCAACGTTTTTTATCTCTTTTCACTTTTGACCAATAAGGAATGATATCGATTTTAGGCCTATTCATTTGTTCAGTGATGCGTACCGAGATGAAATCTAGAATGTTATTGGTTCTCGCTTGTGTTATGCTACCAATTTAAATACGCCGAAGATGTTTGAGGATAAAACGGAACACGAAGATTTTTGTGTTAGTCGTATATATTTGATATTTTTTCTTGTCCAATGATAATTATTTGCATTGTCGCATTACAAATGATTACGTGATGCGCTCTGCTCTGAACTTTGTTTTGTTTGCGATAACAGATGAAATTAGGAGAAGTTTCTTATTTTTCTTTTCTATTATTACCTCTTTAAAACAGTTTGCAATGGAAAGGTTTCCATGTGAAAGTTGTGCGCCAGGTGTTTTTTTTTGCTAAAACTGAGAAGTTACGCGTTTAACCATTTAAATTTTGAGGAAAAAAGTGCAATAATCATATATGGCCGATGCCAGCCTATTTTGGATTAAGTTCAAACAAGCGGTAAGCTAAAAGGAACATTTATTAATATTAAACAATATGACGCGTATAAGTGGCTCTCAGGATGTAAACACACTAATAGGGTCAGTTTAGTCAGAGAGCTTTATTTTTGTCCCACTGCTGGGCAAAGGCCCCACAATTAGTCTACCCTGCAATAATCGGTGATGCACGTCCCTGGTGTAGGGTAAGGGGATTCTTTACCCTTTAACCGCGAACGTCGGATATTACCGACAAAAAATGCTTGTTTAGCATATAACTTACGTATACCATATCCATATTCTTTCAATTCTTGTATATTTATTTATATATATATATATATTTATAAATTTCTGTGATCTCGAAAACGGCTTTAACGATTTTGCTGAAAATTTGTATATGAGGGTTTTCGGGGATAAACAATCGATCTAGATTAATTTAATGTTTAGGAAAACGCGTGTTTTCGAGTTTTCATGCGTTTTTTCTTTCCACGCAGAATATGGTCGCTAATTTCGTTGCGCCGACCGCCTTGTTTTTAGCTCAGCGGTTAAGGATACCGACCGCTAGAAAGAGTGTTACGGGTTCGATTCCCACTCGGTGACTTACTTTTGTTTTTTTTAATGTTTAAGTTTATATATTTTTTATTATTTTGCATTGTTTATAATAGACAAGTTTAAAAAAAATTTGTTAATGTTTGAGATGTAACCGAGCGAAGCTCGGTCGCCCAGGTACTTTTAGCTGAACCATGCCTCGCGCTGGGGGCACGACAACTGATATAAAGTCTCGCGGTGAAAGGGTTAGTATGTATGTTGCTCACCACTCTGATGAAGTAGGAGCGGAACCCCATGGCGGGAATATCCTCTGCGATGAAGACCAGCTCGTGCTTGGCGTACGTGCGTTGTCTGTAGATCCTCAGCACAGGCTCTGCTATCCTCATCATCGACGCCTTCACTCTCAATCCTGGAACGGAGTAGACAGAGGGGTTACCCCGTCTTCTTCTTGTCGTATGTGTTAGTCACTAACACTAGTGTCAGAGTTTCTAAACCGCCTTTAAGGCCTCTGACATGGTTTTAGGTAACGACCAATGTCAAAGACAATGACCGGGACCGACGGCTTAACGTGCCCTCCGAAGCACGGATCATTTTACTTATCAGACAATCAGGTGATCAGCCTGCAATGTCCTTACCAAACTAGAACCACAACACAAAGTCGTTGCCTCCGCCGGGAATCGAACCCGCGACCTCCGGGTATGAGCCGAACGCTCTACCCATCTCTCTAACCACTACAGCACAGAGATTACCCCGTAAAATATTAAACTGACTGCGAGGTAGTGACAATTGCATCCTAAAGATGATAGCAGACCGGTATGACTCCCCCATCGTTAACCACATGATGAGGATAGGTATCAGTGCTATTAAATAAAAATGTAATTTAATTTAAATGTATACTAACATAGGATAAGAAAAAAACTACTAACAAAAACTATGGATTTACATCTGAAATAAAGAAAAAATTACGTTAGTCGTTCTATAGTAACGTCCTATTTCTATATCAAACCAAATTAGACTTTATCATCATATGTTAGTGCTCAATGTTGCTTGACACTGAAACGCGGATACGCTGTAACGTCCGTTTTGCGAAATGCTTCCAGGATCAAAAATTAAAAGGTGTACATACATACATACATACTATCACGTCTTTATCCCTAATGGGGCAGACAGAGCATTTTGGGTCTTGCGGCTCTATGCAGAGCCCAGGGCCGCAAGACCCAAAAGCCACTTTTAGCGTCATGGTGGGCGAGAAGATGGAAAAGCAATCAATACAGTGACGGGTTGCTAGCCGCATCGCCTGTTAAAATGATTCGCATTTTTGCCCATTCCCTCGATCGGCTTTAACGATCTGCGCGGGAAGAGAAGCAGCTGGTACATTCTAAGTTTTTTCGTTTCTCCCAGACCAGCATGGGATTAAAAGGTGTGTCTTTAGCAAAAATGTTTAGCACTTTATATAAACGTGTATTCATTTAGTACACAATGGTGAACATTAATAAATAAAATAAAATAAAAAATAATATTAGTATCTATGTATTTAAAAGCTTAAACTTATTCTAGGGCAATATTACATAAATTCATTTTGTTTTCGGTTGTGGATTATTTATTTATTTATTAAATCTTTATTGACCATAATGGTACAAAAGGTGGACTTATGTTACTTATTGATATGAATAATAAAAATAACCTAGTAAAATACCGTGTTATCAAGTGATACAAATAACCAAAGATAAGTAAATTTTATTGAGAAAAAAGAAATAACAACAAATAAAACTAAACTAAACTATAAAATAAACTTATGCTAAATTAAAAAAATCTCATCTTGTCCTGCAGCGGCTATCAGTCGATAAATAAATAAATAATTAAGTACCTGGGTGGGAGCTTTGCTCGGTTACATCTCAAACATTAACTACATTTTTTTAAACTTGTCTAAAAACAATACAAAATGAAAAATAAAATATATAAACTTGAACATAAAAAAAAACAAAAGTAAGCCACCGAGTGGGATTCGAACCCGTAACACTCTTTCTAAGGGTCTGCATCCTTAATCGCTAAGCCAAACGGATGGCGGCCGGTGCGAAGAAATTAGCGACCATATTCTGCGTGGAAAGAAAAACGCATGAAAACTCGAAAACACGCGTTTTCCCAAACATGAGACTAATCTAGATCGATTATTTACCCCCGAAAACACCCATGTACCAATTTTCAGCGAAATCGTTAGAGCCGTTTTCGAGATCACAGAAATTTATAAATATACAATGTCCTTTTTAATTAAGTACAAATACTTTAAGGGGTGGTTCAGTCCATCATTTTGAACAACTTTTCCCAATGAATGTATATTGAAATACGAAAAAAATTTTTTAGGTTTTCATACAAATCGAAGTAGTCACGTGATATCATTACTATCGAAAATTAAATTTTTATTTTCGTATTTCGATATACATTTATTGGGAATAGTTGTTCGAAATGATGGACTGAATCACCCCTTAAAATATTTGTACTTAATTAAAAAGGACATTGTATAAATAAATATACAAGAATTGCTCGTTTAAAGGTATTAGATTAGATATATAGGGACAAATTACACTGATTGAGCTAGTCCCAAAGTAAGTTCGAGACTTGTGTTATGGGATACTAACTCAACGATCTATATTTTATAACAAATACATATATAGATAAACATCCAAGACCCAGGACAATTTGAAAAAGGCCATTTTCCAACTTGCCCTGACCGGGAATCGAACCCGGGACCTCTGGGTGGCAGACTAGCATGGTGATCACTGCGCCACGGAGGTCGTGATAATAAATAAATTATTTCTGACTTTTAAACTTTTATCAAAAGTACTTTGCCCAGCAGTGGGACAATGAAGGTTAATATAGAAAAAGGGGTACCTGAGGGATGGTAGACAACGTACGGCTGGTTGATGGTGGGCAGCCTCACGGTAATGGTCACATTCCACGAGAGAGGGTTGTAGATCACTACCTAAAAGAAAGAGAGAGAGAATACTATAGTCATGCCTATCCATACATACATACATACATACTATCACGTCTTTATCCCTAATGGGGCAGACAGAGCATTTTGGGTCTTGCGGTTCTATGCAGAGCCCAGGGCCGCAAGACCCAAAAGCCACTTTTAGCGTCATGGTGGGCGAGAAGATGGAAAAGCAATCAATACAGTGATGGGTTACTAGCCGCATCGCCTGTTAACATGATTTGCATTTTTGCCCATTCCCTCGATCGGCTTTTACGATCTGCGTGGGAAGAGAAGCAGCTGGTACATTCTTAGTTTTTTTATTTCTCCCAGACCAGCATGGGAGGGATGCCTATCCATCGCCTTATAAACATAATTATTTCTCTTCCTTGTCACTAGATGGCGTTGTAGGTATTAATGACTTCAAACTGTCGTCCTCCCATACAAAATCCGATTGGCCGAGCGCTGGTTTGTATGGGAAGCCGAAGCTGATTTTCGTTAGCTGTTTTTTTTTAAAGTATCATGGATAGGATTTGCTCCTACAAAGTCACCCAGTATAGGGGTTTTCGCCTATTGGTAGTTGCAACGCCACCCCCCCCCCCCTCCTCTTTCATGCGTCGCATTGATACTAGATGGCGCTGTAATGTAATAATTAATACATTAAAATCTTTTATTACTATTATTTAATAAAGTGGTATTCTAATTAATTAAATATGACTTATATGAAATGCAATAAATATTTTTAAAGCATATTCAACACATTTTTGTCACTTTTTTGCTAGTTGTGTGTGCTGCCATCTCTGTGTGCCTACGCCACAACTCCAGTTTTGCCTACTTACCGATAGATTCTATGGCGTTGGGTAGGTATCTTTTACGGTAGTATTTATGTTATCTTTGATAGATACATAGTAAAATATGTAAATTCGTCACTGATGTAGCTACTTACAAAATACTGCTGGGCGTCGGTGTTCTGACAGAGAGAGATGTTGAACGCGCATCTGTAGTATTTTGTGTCATCGGGACTTTGCCGGAGTTTGCTGAAAAAAACATCAGAATTAATAATAGTATTACAGAACGGAAACTCGCACCGTCCCCCGCAATCTGGCGTCCCCGCGACCCCTCCCCCGCTTTAGGGCCTTGTAAGCGCCTGTAAAACATGGTTGTTGCTAGTCGCACGTTAACGTTACGCGAGTCGCTTAAGATTATTGAATCATAATCGTGAGAAACTGCGCACATTATCATTGTTTACCCACGGAAAACAATAAAAAACGAAAATTGTATAGATTTCCGTGTAAAGAAAACTGGTAAGTAAAGCAACAAATTCTTTGGTAGCGACCCCGACCGTCTTATTATAAAACGCAGACTAACTTTGTTACTAGGTTTAAACCATTATCCGACCAAATCAAGTTGACATCTAGTAATACGTCATAGTCTCATCTAAAAATGTCAACTTGATTTGGTCGGATAATGGTTTAAACCTAGTAACAAAGATAGTCTGCGTTTTATAATAAGACGGCGCTTGTTTAACTCACACATTTGACGTGTGCATGGATGTATTGTTTCGTTTGTAGTAGTACTAGGTATATTTATTACTCTGTTTCTATGAAGTGGCATACCTGTTCCTTAAGTTAGAAAATGTGACTGAAACGACATGCTATAATATTAAAAAGATATATACCGTCTTATTATAAAAGGCAGACTAACTTTGTTACTAGGTTTAAACCATTATCCGACCAAATAAAGTTGATATCTAGTAATATGCCATTGTCTCATCTAAAAATGTAAACTTGATTTGTTTGGTAAGGGGCTACCTGAATTTTCCGGGGTCCAGTGGCGTGAAGCTTTTCTACGCACATTTGCGAAAAACGGCCACTTTTAGCTAATGTGCGTAGAAAAGCTTCACATTCGCACTTTAAATTATAAACAGTAGTTCATAAAATAGTTAAAAGGGTTATCTAGGGTTTGATCAAGACGAAATTTTAAATGATATCACCGTTTCCTTTCAAATGGGGGCGCCACTGGACCCCGGAAAATTTGGGTATGGCCTGCAAAGTTTGTCTGGACGGGCAAGGTTTAACTAAATATACTGGAACTATTTTTTATTTTATTTTATTTAACTTTATTGTTCCAAAGTACAAATATACTTTTAACAAATGGCGGACTTAATGTTAAGAGCATTTTCTCCCAGTCAACCATAGGGATAAACAGAGAAAACTATGCGGCACAAAACTTTTTTAAGTTTTCTCCTATTTTAAGGGTGAATTTAGTCTATAATACTGAACAACTTAGCAGGTCTGGGAAAGTTTTATAGACCTTTATTGACATTGCAAGCGGTCCGGAGTAAAAAAAATCTAAATACGCTAGTTTCCAACAAGTCAAATCAGATACTTTTTTCTAAACGTCAAAACAAACAGTTTGTACGGGATTTTGTATGAAATACAGGCAGATGACGTCATAGTCTTTTGGAGTCAAATAGCGCTCTTATCATAAGTTTTTCTGCAATAATAAATTTAAAATCACGTTAAAATGGATGTGTTTAAAGACAAGTGACATTATTTTGCTACGTTTTATTTTGTTATGAGTACAAAATAATTTATTTTTGACTAAGGAAAATACCAAATTACGAGTAGAATTCGGCCTAGCTAACATATTCTTCTACCTTGTAGGATAGATTCGAGGTAAGTTAAAGTTACAATTA
This sequence comes from Acrobasis consociella, assembly GCA_963555685.1. Classification (NCBI taxonomy): domain Eukaryota; kingdom Metazoa; phylum Arthropoda; class Insecta; order Lepidoptera; family Pyralidae; genus Acrobasis; species Acrobasis consociella. The sequence continues at coordinate 9,407,555 of OY743132.1, read as the reverse complement.
CAAGGTAGTTACATAACAAGTCGCGGCTATAGCAGGCCTGTGTCACTCCCCGTTTAGGTATCGTAAATATACCTACATTATTGCAGCCACTCCGAAGTGGGAAATTCAGTGACGTGAGTTGTATGTCTAGAGTTATAAGAATGAAATTGGCTTGCAATGCACAGGTATCTAAACGAAGAGGTGTCGAGTTCTGACGCGAGCTAAATTAAACCATATCGCTTACGACATTGAGTAGATATTTCTTTAAATTCCTTTGCTGAGTAAGACTTCTGTACGTTAGTACTGGTACTTATTCTGTGGCTATAGTCATGGTATAATAAAACAAGGTATTCTCTTCCCGTGACAGCTGATGACGTAGGTGGAACTTGACTACGTCATCAGTCGGATATGTTGCCACTGTGTGAAATTGAATTACCCGAGCGTAATGCATTTTTAAACTTTATATACCAATTTCGAATTAATAATCCATTATATCAATTTATAACATATTGAATTGATGAATCACGTGAGAATCGCGAGATATTAAATATCTAAGCTACTTAATATTTTATTTAATATTCATGAACTAATTGAGAAAGTCCTTAAATTTACTGAAAAGAACAATCAGCGGCAACACTTTCGTGACGTAGTCAAGTTCCATCTCGGGAAGAGAATACCTTGTTTTATTATACCATGGCTACAGTGAGGATCGACGTATACTTTGGTACTTACTTCAGGGCTTTGTTGATGAGTTTGTTGGAGCCCTGGATTGCCAGGTACATCTTGTGGGTGTAGTATTGCTTGACTGGTTCTACCATCACTCCAGTTATCACGTTGTGGTCCTGCATGACACCTGAGAGAGACCAAAACATTAACCGTCTTATTATAAAACGCAGTCTAACTTTGTTACTTCTTCTTATCGTGTGTGTTAGTGACTAACACTAGTGTCAGAGTTTTTAAACCGCCTTAAAGGCCTCTGACATGGTTTTAGGTAACGACCAATGTCAAAGACAGTGACCGGGACCGACGGCTTAACGTGCCCTCCGAAGCACGGATCATCTTACTTATCAGACAATCAGGTGATCAGCCTGCAATGCCCTAACCAAACTAGGACAACAACACAAAGTCGTTTGCCCCCGCTGGGAATCGAACCCGCGACCTCCGGGTATGAGCCAAGCGCTCTAACCACTACACCACGGAGGCAGTTAACTTTGTTACTAGGTTTAAACGACTATCCGACCAAATCAAGTTGACATTATCAGATGAGACAGTGGCGTATTACTAGATGTCAACTTAATTTGGTCGGATAATGGTTTAAACTTGGTAACAAAATTAGTCTGCGACCTGCGTTTTATAATAAGACCGTAAATATTTATGTTTTTGTATCGACGAAAGTTCTGCGACCAAATAGCAGATGTTCTGAAAAAAGCTGATGTAAGGAGTACCCACAGACATAGAGTGGGAGTACCCATAACCGGAGAGCATGCATGAAAAGAGTTATGAGTGTTTAGGAAGCAAAAGAGGTTTGTAAGGATCGTAGTAAGTGGAAATCCATAGTCTACAGGCGTGAAAATATGTATGTCTTTGTTTGCTAACTCATTCGCAAGCATTATACAACTGGAAGGGACATACCCGTAATCAATCGAACCACTAGCTATATTAGACCACTGTAGTACCTACAGTGAAAATAAAATAGCAGTCAGAAACTTAAATAATTGGCCAACGTCGGTCGGGCCACGCGCAGTGTAGGGTTCCGTAGTTGTAAATGCCAACTTTGAGTTAATGCCACTAAAAACGTCTAAGTATCTATTGAATTTGTATGAAATTTTCCTTTTCAAGTTGATCGCCTATAACTTTTTAATTTGTTAACCCTACTTAGGTCTGATAGTTTTCCTTTAAACTACATTATATATACTATAGTTGTGATTGATTTTTTTCACGTGTCCATATATAACCGTATATAGCAGATAGAGGGGACACTTGCCTCCAACAACAATTTGCACTTTAAACCCAAATATTTCAGAAACGGATCCCTAAATCGAAAAATGGTGTTAAGAAGCTCACAATGTTTTTGAAAGACCTGTTTAACGACACCTCACACAATGTGTTTGTAGAGAACAAAAATATTGACTTCCTCTTTACCTGTACGGCAGCTACTCTAAAAAAAAATATTTCCATATTTTGTTTTACGACTTTTTGCCATAATTGATATACATATCCATGCCAAATTACAGCTTTCTAGTACTTATCGTTTCTGAGTAGGACCGCGGACGGACAGACAGACAGACATGGCGAAACTTTAAGGGTTCCTGTTTACTACGGAACCCTAAAAACGGCTTTTTCTTAAAAACGTGTGCAGCCCGGGGTATGGGAATGAACTTTTCTTTTTAGATTTTTTTTTACTGTTATTTTACTATAGTGATCTAGAATAGCCCGTGGTTTAATTTATTACTATGTGATATGTCACTTCCACGTTGTATGTTATAATGTCGTCATAATCATCTGAACCTTATATTATCTTTGTCCTCCCGTATTCCCGGTTGCATCCTCAGCAGTAACGCTTCAGAGCCCGGGGTGTGTTACTTAACCTAGGTGGATTGACGAGGTTACCAGGTAGGTTGCCTATCATAAACAAGAATAGTTTATGGACGAATTTTAAAACACCAAAAACGTACGCTAATTTCCAACAAATCAAATTAGATACTGTTTTCGAAACGTCAAAACAAACAGTTTCTATGGGATTTTGTATGAAAAACAGGCAGATGACGTCATAGTTTTTTGAAGTCAAATAGCGCTTCTATTATCAGTTTTTCTGCAATAATAAATTTAAAATCACGTTAAAATGAATATGTTCAAAGACAAGTGACATTCTTTTGCGACATTTTATTTTGTTGTCATTACAAAATAATTTATTTTTGGCTTTGGAAAATACTTAATTTCTATAATTTCTTTTACCGAAAATTCATTGCCATATTGTTAAAATGTCTGATTTTTTTATTGTTATTTTTTAAAAGCTATATGCTTTGTATTGCAATCCAACGTTAATTCGCATATACTATTGCTACCATATATTCATTTATCCTTTATTGTACAAAATACAAATTGTATGGCACAATATAGGCGGACTTAATGCATATTTAACAAAAAAATGATTTCCATATTATTAAAAGACAGCATTTCAAATGATAAAAAATTAAAATCTTGAGTTGAGCTTGCTTTTTCCGCGTTTAACAAGCCGGGGCACAAATAATTTGAAATAAAATTGGTTTAGTAAACGTTTGTAATTTCTTATAAACACGAGTAGCAAATGAAAACTTACTGTTGGTCCACATGAATCTCTCCATAATAGAGTCGTATCCCTTGAGCAGTTGTGCTAGAACCTGCAGCTGTTTGGCGATCTGAAACCAGGGTATTGTTTACTTTATAACATCACGATATTTCTTAAATATACAACTCCAGCCTCAAAGAAAACTATTGTCCTTTGTTAATATCAGCAAGTTTATTTTTATTTTTATTTTATTTATTAAGTTATTTAGGGAGGAGACTAAAGTAGTCCAGCCTTAACGTTTCGAATAGAAGTTCCATCCTTAGTTAGTTAGTTAAAATCTTTGTTGCACCAAAACATAGAGTAACAGAGTAATAGATACATAAAACAGATGTCAAAAAGCGGCCTTATCGCAACTGCAATCTCTTCCAGGCAACCGAGGTACTTGGAGATGTTTGACGAAAACAGGTGAGGTGCAAAGTTATAGGCAAGGGACAAGAAAATAAGAACTATAGGTACGATCAATAAATATACTAACACATACATACATACATACATACATACATACATACATACATACATACATACATATATACATATATAAGTAAATAAATATATATATGCATAAAATAAATACATATGTACACAGAAAGATAATCCGAACAAGATAAGATAAGGATGAAAATATAAAAGACGTCAAATTAGGGATAGATAGTGTGACTTCACTTGAGATTTAAAGCTGGCTAGCGTTTCAGCACGTCGGATGGACAGTGGTAGTGCATTCCATAGTAAGACTGCCCTTACAGTAAACGATTTTGAACAAAATTCAGTGGAGTGTGTATCCTTCGTAGTCACAGACAGACGTTCTAGATCTGTTATACTTACTTTAGGCGAAATGGTAGGAGAAGTGGCGCCCACATCTATATGTCACCGGAAAATAACAAGACTCGTAAGTTGATCAATTTTCAAGGTAGTTGATCAACTCCCGGAAAATAATAAACAGCAGTTAAAATGTATTATTTAACGTATGTATTTTAGTAAATTGATTAATTTACGGCGCCTTGTCGTTAGATCATCCGACGAAGGCGAGGTGTACGTTGATTGGTTAAACGACTCACGTGCTTGCTTTTTCAAGCATGTGAGTAGACAAATAATAGACAAATAATAGATATTCAGACTGATTGTACTTACTGATTAAACTAACTATAATACTTATTAGGTTAATATAAGTGATAATTAATATCTGAGCTAAAGTATCTTTTGTTATTTAAAATATTTTTCCTTTTATTATACTAAGTCATAAAACTGTATTGCTAAATAAGAATAAATATAAAAAAAAAAATATACATGATCTTTCACATCTCATCATCGGTATTAAAATAACATATCTAAGTGTTTGTTAACTCTATGAATAAACACTAGCCAAATGCTTATAAAATGCCCTTGACCAATCAGAGAACAGTGTATTATGTGACGGGTAATAGTATACCGTTAAATAGTACACTGAGCAACGATTGGCCCGTTAGTGGATGATTTTACTTGTGGCACAATCGTAAATTATTAAATTACTGCCAGGTACTGTAAGTTGACCAATTAGCTAAAATGCACTGCGTTAAATAATACATTTCTACTAACGTTTGTTATTTTTCGTCAGTTAATCAACTAACTAGAAAATTGATCAACTTACGATTCTTGCTATTTATCGGTGACATATACATATAATAAAACAGTAAAAAAAGTGTGTCTGTACATTAAATATATTTCCAAAAAAAATACTGGAGGCGATAGAGACATAGTAATAGAGTAAACATATTAATAAAATGTCCGTCTGTTTGTCTGTTTGTACACGCTAATCTCGGGAAATGGACGGATTCGAATGAAACTTTTTTTTTGTTATATAGCTGTTAAGCCTGGGCAACATATAGGGTATAAATAATTTTGGAAAATGGAACACTTGATTTAGAACTATAAAGGTCCAGCTAAACTATAAGAAATATAAAAATGGCGCCTTAGCAAAAGTTGATCAGCCCGATGAGCATTTTCCAGAGACATAAAGTCCACGCGAACGAAGTCGCGGGCTTCGGCTAGTTTGAAATAAATTGTTTAAAAGTAAAATACGGTGATAATTAAAATTTTAAATTATTTTATGAATAACCTCTGAAAGTATTATTGACTAGCTGAAGCCCGCGACTTCGTTCGCGTGGACTTTATGTCTCTGGAAAATGCTCATCAGGCTGAACAACTTTTACTAAGGCGGCATTTTTAGGGTTCCGTAGTAAACAAGGAACCCTTATAGTTTCGCCGTGTCTGTCTGTCTGTCTGTCTGTCTGTCCGCGGTCCTACTCAGAAACCACAAGTAAGTACTAGAAAGCTGTAATTTGGCATGGATATGTATATTAAACATGGCGAAAAAGTCGTAAAATAAAATCTGGAAAAATATTTTTTTTAGGTTAGCTGCCATACAAGTAAAGAGGTAGTCAATATTTTTTTTCTCGACAAACACATTGTGTGGGGTGTCGTTGAATAGGTCTTTCAAAAACATTGTGAGCTTGTTAACACCATTTTTGGATTTAGGGATCCGTTTCTGAAATATTTGGGTTTAAAGTGAAAATTTTTGTTGAAGGCAAGTGTCCCCCCCCTCTATCTGCTAAACGGTTATATATGGCCACGTGAAAAAATTCACAGCTTTAGTATATATAATGTAGTTTAAAGGAAAACTATCAGAGCTAAGTAGGGTATACAAATTAAAAAGTTATAGGCGATCAACTTATAAAATGTACTCGTAAAAAGAAATTTTATACAAATTCAATAGATAATTCGTTTTTAAACGTTTTCAGTGGCATAAACTCAAAGTTGGCATTCGGAACTACGGAACCCTACACTGCGCGTGGCCCGACACGCACTTGGCCAATTATTATATCTCCTAAAGTTTAGCTTGACCATTATGGTTCTGCATCAGGCGTTCCATTTTCCAAAATCATTTATACCCTATATGTTGCCCAGGCTTAATAGCTATATAACAAAAAAAGTTTCATGCGAATCCGTCCAGTATTTCCGAAGATTAGCGTGTACAAACAGACAAACAGACAAACAGACAGAATTTTTTTTTTAATTCTTACTCTATTACTACGTCTCCATCGCCCCCAATTTTTTTTGGAATCACAGAAATTTATAAATATATAAATAAATATACAAGAATTGCTCGTTTGAAGGTATAAGATACGTGCGTATTCTCTATTGATATAAAGTCTCGCGGTGAAACAGTCGTTTCGCGGAAGGGAAAGAAGAAGGACTTCTCTTCTCCTGAAAGGAGTTCTAACCTGCATGAAGACATGTCCCTGCCTTGCCAGGAACTTGAAGGTGGGTCTGGAGGTGTAAAAGCCGACTGCCATTGAGTTCTGGTCGTACGCGAACGGGTAGAAATCGTCCTGTTTGATTGATACTTCAGGGCTGGAATTCAAAGTTATCATCGACGTCAATATCATCGTTATTATCATCTATATCTATACATATAATAAAACAGTAAAAAAAGTGTGTCTGTACATTAAATATATTCCCAAAAAAAATATTGGGGGCGATGGAGACGTAGTAATAGAGTAAGAATTTAAAAAAAAATATCTGTCTGTTTGTCTGTATGTCTGTATGTCTGTTTGTCTGTTTGTACACGCTAATCTCCGGAAATACTGAACGGATTCGAATGAAACTTTTTTTGTTATATAGCTATTAAGCCTGGGCAACATATAGGGTATAAATGATTTTGGAAAATGGAACGCCTGATGCAGAACCATAATGGTCCAGCTAAACTATAAGAGATATAAAAATGCCGCCTTGGTAAAAGTTGTTCAGCCTGATGAGCATTTTCCAGAGACATAAAGTCCACGCGAACGAAGTCGCGGGCTTCGGCTAGTACAATATAATATGGTTAAAGAAATTTATTCTCATAAAAGAATCTACAAATTCACTTACAATGAGAACCTAAAAATATTACAATCAGTGGACATAGCGCGACGAACCGATGGGGCAAAAAGGTTCTTGAATGGCGACCGCGTACTGGCAAGCGAAGCGTAGGGCATCCACCTACAAGGTGGTCAGATGACCTGACCAGGGTCGCTGGAAAGCGCTGGATGCAGACCGCTCTTGATCGGTCATTTTGGAAATCTTTGGGAGAGGCCTATGTCCAGCAGTGGACGTTATGCGGCTGAAAGATGATGACGATGAGTGGACGCGTACAAAAGGTCGGAACTAGTTTGTCATCTTCGAAACTCAATAAAAAACGTGTCAATGTGTGCGTGTACTTAGTACTACTAGTAATACTTTCTACTACTACATCATCATCATGTCTTTTTGTCTCCACTGAAGGAGCACGACCCTCTCTATACTACCAGAGCTATACTTGGCCATAGCAGCCAGAGGACTTGGCCTACACTCTTCACGCTGGCCAGATGGATCGTTCTGAGCTTTAATGGCTTCCCATCCGCCAACGCAGGAATCTTCATATTCTATGTCAGCTATACAATGTGCTAAATAATCCCCTTGCCCCTGAATATCTCAAGTCAAGTTTTCAACTTCTATCTAAAGAATCCTTCGTTCCTCTAATAGTTTGACTCTTTCCATTCCTTCTCACCGTACTGGTTTCCTTTCCAACTCTTTCGCCATTACGGCAGTAAGACTCTGAAACGCGCTTCCTGAGACCATTCGAACCGCTCCTAGTCGCTCTAGCTTTAAGGCACGGGTGTTTAAACACTTCTTGACCGATCTATAACCGCAGATTTAAAAATTGCTGCACTTATTTAATTATTTATTTATATATGTGTATGTGTATAGGTAATGTATATATGTATGTATTTATATATTATTTCAATATGTATGTGTGTATATATGTATATGGAAAATATATATCATTATATGTATCGTTTACTTCTTTTTTTATGTACTATTTTCTTAGATTCTCATATATATCACCGTAGTCACGTGATATCATTACAAATGAAAATGAAATTTTTTATTTCTTTATTTCGATATACATTTATTAGGAAAAGTTGTTCGAAATGATGGTCTGAATCACCCCATAAAATATTTGTACTTAATTTAAAAGGAAATTGTATATGTCGCAGTTGGATTGTACTTATAATTCGCTGTTATTCAAAAACTCTAGCTGTTTGGCATTACAGCTCGGTTTTGTAATATAGCTGAAAATCATTCAGCTAGATCGTCCAATGTGTTACGTTTAACAAACTAGCTAACGTAGGATTGTAAAACGATTAGTTCAGAATTCTGCCACTTGTGGGTCTTGTGGCTTGTGAAGTGTCAGTGTCATAAAAACAAATATGGCCTCCGATAAAGTAAATTCTTCGCCGCGTTCCGGGACTAAGCTGTTTTTATGGAGAGACATCGGGGGCATCATTTGTGATTTCAGAGTGCAAAAGATTGAAAAGAATAAAGCAGACCTTTAGCTTGGATCCCATATTGTTATTTCGACGCCCGCCTTTCGGCAAGATGGACAATTTACATGAATCAATTGGCCGTAAGAAATCGCTGCGCCATTGAGTTGTCGGGTTTACAAAATTTCTATATTTCTAATCCAATTGCATCGAGCTGATTATCATTCTTCATTGGTGTTTTATGATGTTGGAGACTGAATTATTTAGTAAGGAGTATAATTGAGGTTTTATTTCCATCCCATGAGTAATATAAAAATAATATAGAACAACTATTGTCTCCTCATATATTATTTCGTTTGGTAACACAGTTTTATTTAATAATGGTAACCCTGTATGCCATCTCAACGCTAGCTGTTTTGTTAAACGTAATTACGTAACTCATTAACAATCGAGCTGAACTATTTTCAGCTGTTTTACAAAACCGAGCTGTATTGCCAAACAGCTAGAGTTTTTAATTAACAACGGATTAAACAATTCAACTGCGACATATATATAGCCTTCTGGCGGGAAATGTGTAAATCCGCCGCTGTTAGTAGGTAATCTGTGGCTATACTAACTTCGCCTCCATGACCGACTTGAGGTAGCACGCCGGGGCCGAGTAGAACGCGTACACAGGGAACCCGAGCGATGCACTCTTCACGTTCACATTACTAAAAAGTAAAAAAGTACTTTATTTCCTTCATACAATCGTACAATACAAAAAGAAAGGAAAAAAAACATTTTTGGCGTGGCTACACCCAAGTAGCACATAGGCTGCTTAACAGCTGAATAATGGATTTCCATCACACTTAAAGCCGGAAGCTGCATAAAGAATGTATACGATCATATACAGCTCTTATAACTCTTAAATGGGCATAAATTTATTTAGATTTGCAGGTACTTGTAGCTGCTTAAGAGCTGTGTAGCAGCAACTTAACAGTGTTTTTAAGGGTAACAGCACAAATTAATAAGCCTCAAGTTCACATAGCTGCTTAAGAGATGTGTAGCAGAAATTTAACAGTGTTATAAAGGGTATTGACAGTACTTTGCGCTGAAATTCGACTGACTAAGAGATCCCAAATTACTCTTTATTCAGAAAATATGTCACATGTATGCTCTAATACATATTGTAAACCTCGAAACGCTACTTAGCACGCAGATTGGAGAAGGCTGTAGCCTGTTAAAGGTAGAAACCTTTGTTACAGAGCTCCAGTGCTCTCCCACTGTGGCAGCCAGGCACCAATAACACACACATCGCATAGGGATTCCCCCATATTTGCGATGAGTGATAACAAATATATCCTTAAATATTGAAAAATACCTATATATTTACCTTTTTACAATTAATTGACTAGACCGAAAAATCTGAAATATTTCTACGATAAAAATATGAATGGTATTTCTACAATAGAAAAAGTTTCAGGCGTTTTTAAAATGTTCATTTCTTCCCCATGTTTGTTTAATTAAAGTTTTTAGTAGTCCTAAACTCACTTGATAAGTTTGTCGATGTTAGCGAACCAAATACTGGCGTCGTAGTAGCCGAAGCGTTGTCCCATGACCACCATGATGTTTCTGGTGGTGTAGTACGGGCCCTGGCGGTGCAACGCTGACTCTATGAAGGCTGTAACCTGGTGGAGAAGATACGTCATCATTTTCTTTACAGATGGAAGTAGGTTACTATACTCTATTTAACCTCTGGCACAGAGTTAATCTAAGTACTATATACAGAACGGAAACTCCTACCTTCTTTTTTTGTTACTAGGTGTGACGTTGTGGTTTTTTTTAATAGAAAGCAATATTAAAGACTAGCTGAAGCCCGCAACTTCGTTTGCGTGGACTTTATGCCTTTGGAAAATGCTCATCAGGCTGAACAACTTTTACTAAGGCGACATTTTTATATCTCTTATAGTTTAGCTGGACTATTATGGTTCTGCATCAGGCGTTCCATTTTCCTAAACCATTTATACCCTATATGTTGCCCAGGCTTAATAGCTATATAACAAAAAAAGTTTCATTCGAATCCGTCCAGTATTTCCCAAGATTAGCGTGTACAAACAGACAAACAGACAAACGGACAAACAGACAAACAGACAGACATTTTTTTTTAAATTCTTACTCTATTACTACATCTCTATCGCCCCCAATATTTTTTTTGGTAATATATTTAATGTACAGACACACTTTTTTTACTGTTTTATTATATGTATAGATGTATAGATTACAAACTTTTAATTCAATTTTAACAATTTAGATAATTAAGACGTAAAATTGTCACAGAGAGAGGTCGTGGGTGGGCAAGTACTCAGCTTTGGTGTCGCCGCAGCCAAGCTTCCAGGAGAGGTCAAAAGAGGACGAGGACCAGCTCGCTGCCGCTTATATAGGTCGCGCGGAGAGGGCGCGGGGCAGGGGGGCGAATGCAGTCCGTCGAATCGTCACATAGGTTTAAACCATTATCCGCCCAAATCAAGTTGACATTTAGTAAAGTGAAACTAACTCATCTGTCAATGTCAAATTGATTTGGGTGGATATTGGTTTAAACTTGGTAACAAAGTAAGTCTGGGTTTCTTCTTTTATAATAAGACGGACAAGGTCCCGCGCAATATGCGTTCCCGTTCCCCGTTCCTTCACCTCTCCCCCGTTTTTGCCTTGTCGCGTGTGTCGGGGCGAACACACACACATTGACGCGTGCACGGATGTATAGTTTCGTTTGTAGTAGTAGGCATGAATGTGATGAAGTCCTCGGGTGCTTCCCTCCTCACCCCGCTCTCCACCCCGCGCGCCCATATAAATACGGAGGCGCGAGGACCTTCGTCCTCTTTCGACCGACTGGACGCCGGGCTACTTCAAAGCTGAGTACTTTTGGAAATCTCTTCTGGAACAACGAATCTCGTGGCTGTGAACCTACGACCCTTACCTGTGACTTCTTTCTCATTGTATAATTGTTAAAAATTAATTAAAGAGTTTGGTCTTTTCAAATATTGTTTCTTTCAAAATAATCACTACGTCACAGTGGCGCCACAACAGAGGAGTTACCACGAGATTCGTTGATCTTCTAAATTTTATAACTGTGTTTTGAGTGCTTTATTTCGTTCAAAAGGGTATGTACTAGTGTTTGTTATTTTTTTGGTGTTTTCATTCCGTACTCAGTGCAGTGCAGTGCATAATTATATAACATATCTAATTCCTTTGTTCACGCGGTGCTATCGTCCGTCCACGTGCTTTTGCGTGCGCGCAGCGTGGCATATCATATCCCACTTTAAACTTAATTAACCTCACGTAATAATACCCTTGCTGTTAAACCCTTTTGGACGGAATCAAATTGATTTTTTTTTTACTTTTCGCTCCACATAATTTTTCTGGTTTCGTAGCTGCTCCACACATTTTTTTTTTTCGGTCACTATGGCTTATACCATAAAATTTACTTTATTAAATAAATCGGAACTCGAATATGAGGTAGAAATAAGAGGTGGTGACTCCTCAAAGTGTACTGTGGAGGAGTTACGTAAATTAATTACCAAACTTTCATCTAGTTCTCCTTCAGAGGACATTTTAGAATCATGTTTTACGGTCGAAGAGGATATTTCCGCGGTAAATAATTCCTTAATACGAGTGAAAAACAACGCGAAAGCCTTGCAATCTAAATTTGATAAAAATCTTTACTCTAGAACTGAATCTATTCTCAGCCACGTTTTTCATAGGTTATCACGCATTGACGTCACCTCAATTAGTGATACACAAAAATTTAATTCGGTCTGGAACGAGTTTCATTCCATTTCCGAAATTCTCTCGTCCTTAACTTCTTCTAAACCTGTAGTATCGAGCGGAGTCGAGTCACAGAACTCTGATGAAAAATTCTTTGATGCATTAACCTACGATCGTAAATTATTTTCTGAACTCGGTAAATTTAAATATAACGGCAAATCGTGTGTGCGCGCCTTTATCCAAAAAGTTAACGAATTTATGTCTTGTAGAAACATTCCAGATAGCAAAATCTTTTCTTTCGCTTTTGAGATATTTTCAGACGATGCACTCCATTGGTATCGTTCTATCAAAGACAGCGTTGATACTTGGGACGATCTTTGTAAATTACTTAAGCGTGATTTTAGTCCGCATAATTATGACGATAAACTAATGGCGGAAATAAGACTTCGTTCTCAGGGCGAGAAAGAGAACATAACCTTATATATAGCAAAAATGCAAGGATTATTTTCCCGTTTGGATGAGCCTGTCAGCGAGTCTGTCAAATTGAACATCTTGTTAAATAACATTAGGCCTTGTTACACTAATTGCCTTCTGACTGGGGTTGTTTCAGATATTTCTTCGTTGGTTAGCATTTGCAGAAAGTTCGAACAATATCAAAGTCGTAGTAATGATTTTTCTGAGCCACCTAAGGTTACTTCTAGTACTTTGGCGCCTGAACTGGCTTACGTTGATTCCGATTCCGCCATCGTAAATAAAACTTATAATAATAAAAACTTTTTCCGAAATCGAAATTATTTTAAAAATCCCAGTCCGGCTTCTTCTAACAATTTTTCTAAGGATCGTCAAATTAATGCCGTTGCTAATACTACTAATAATAAACAATTCTGCCTTAGATGTAGAAATGACTCGCACAATCTATCATCTTGCACTCAGCCTCGTTTTCTTATTTGCTTTAAATGTGGTTTGAAAGGTTTTAAAGTCTCTAATTGTACAAACTGTAATAAAAACAATGAACCTTCAAAAAACTTGTAAGTTCCGATTGGGGAAAGTCTAAAATAAAAACTCGAACTAGTAAAACTGAGTGGCACAATTGGCTACATCACGTATCCAATTTCTTTAATTGCCATAAACTTTCTTCAATCGTAAATACAAACACACAACCTCCCTATATTCCTGTAGTAGTAAATAAAAAAAACACCATTGGCTTACTCGATTCTGGGTCTTGCGCAACTATACTTGGTAATAATTCTCATCTTCTTTTCTTGAAAAATTTGGAATTAAGTGGTTCTAAGCCCTTGGTTTTTACCACCGCTGGTGGCGAGCAATATTCTTCACTCGGCTCAGTGGTAATTCCATTCCAATTTCAAAATAAAACTGTTTCTCTTGTTACCCATATCGTTCCTGGCATCAAAAACCCCTTGATTCTGGGTATGGATTTTTGGAGAAGTTTTGGTCTGTTTCCGGCTAATTTGGAAACCATCTCACCTCAAAATAATCACGAATCTGGAACCTCGGTAGTACAGAAGGACACCGTTAGTAAATTAATTTCATTTGATAATTTAACTGACGATCAAAGAACTACCGCCAAAAACATTATTTCTCAATTTATCGATATTTCTTATCAGAAACGCGGTCTCGGCCGTACCTCTCTCATTACTCATTCGATAGATACAGGTGATCACCCACCGATTCGGCAGCGTTACTATCGCATGTCACCAGAGAAACAGCGCATTTTGGTAAAACATGTCGACCAAATGCTTAAAGAGGACGTGATTGAACCTTCCGAGAGCCCTTGGTCTAATCCAGTGATCTTGACCCCTAAAAAAAATGGCGAACTGCGTTTTTGTCTGGATAGTCGGAAATTAAATTCTATAACAAAAAAAGATGCTTATAGTTTACCCTATATTGCTGAGATTTTGGATAACTTAAGAGATGCTAAATACATATCTAGTTTAGACATTTCAAAATGTTTTTGGCAAACCTTGATAAAAAAAGAGGATCGTTGCAAAACGTCATTTTATATTCCTACGCGTGGTAAATTTCATTTTAAATCTATGGCTTTTGGATTAACTAACGCTCCAGCCACCCAGCAGCGTCTTGCAGATATTTTGTTTTACGGTCCAGAATTTGAAAACAGGGTTTTTTGTTATATCGACGACGTGATTTGTGTCTCAGATTCGTTTGATAGCCATATCACACTATTGTCAAAAATACTAGAAAAATTAAAATATGCGAACCTCACTATAAATCTCGACAAATGTAACTTTTTCTGTACTAAATTAAAATACCTGGGTTATGTAGTGGATTCGGAAGGCCTTCACGCCGATCCCGAAAAGGTAGAATCGATAAAAAACTACCCCACTCCTACTAACAAAAAGGAGGTCCGTCGCTTCCTAGGCGCTGCGTCGTGGTATAGAAGGTTTATACCTAACTTCAGTGCGCTGGCATCTCCCTTGAATAAACTAACCTCTAACGGTAAAAACTCTCCTGCGTTCAATTGGTCGCGAGAGGCTGACGCAGCTTTCAATAAATTAAAGGATTGTTTGTCTTCTTCGCTGGTACTATCTTGTCCAGATTACACACAACCATTTGAAATTCACGCGGATAGTAGTGACTTTGGTATCGGAGCTGTTCTTTGTCAGGTCTTGGAGGGGAAAGAAAGAGTTATAGCCTTCTACAGCAAATCCCTTACGGACCAAGAAAGAAATTATAGTGCTACAGAGCGCGAGGCGCTTGCTGTTCTGTCAGCTATTGAACACTGGCGTTGCTATGTAGAAAATGGCAAAAAATTTATTGTGTACACTGATCACGCTGCTCTCAAGTGGTTTATCAAACTCAACAATCCTACGGGTCGACTGGCTAGATGGGGAGTCCGTCTTTCTTCCTATAATTTCGAAATAAAGCATCGTCGAGGAACCGATAACGTTGTGCCAGACTTCCTTTCTCGTTCTCCTAATGTCATGCCTATGCAATGCAACACAATAGATGGGAATGTCATTTCTACTAATGATCCATGGTATCTTAATATCTATAAAGGTTGTTCACAGTCTCCTGCCTCTTTTATAGACTATCAGGTCCTTAATAATAAATTATATCGTTTTAAAAAAAGTCTTAACCCTCTTACTAGAGAGTTCCAATGGAAAGAGGTTGTTCCATCCGAAGAGAGATCGGAGTTAATAAGGCAAAACCATTCGTTGCCCACAGCCGGTCACATGGGCATCTCTAAAACATACAAGCGCTTGGCCCTTAACTACTATTGGCCAGGTATGTATGCGGACGTGGTTAAGGCCGTCAATTCTTGCGATGATTGTATCGCTCATAAACATCAAACTCACTCCACTTTCGGTCATATGGGCGGACCAAAGTCATGTCTTAGGCCGTTTCAAACGATAAGTATCGATCTAATCGGACCCCTTCCGCCTACAAGAAAACAAAATAACTATATTTTCGTTGTCTGTTGTTGTTTCTCCAAGTATTGTTTGCTTTTCCCTATAAAGCGTGCCACAGCAGAAATAATAACAAAAATACTCGAAGATAATGTTTTCTTGGTTCACGGCATTCCTTCTACGGTCATAGTAGATAACGGTAAACAATTCGTTAGTGCCCAATTTAAAAACTTATTATCTAAATATAAAGTTCCGAACACACACTATACCCCATTTTATACGCCTCACGTTAATACGGTTGAACGTTATAACAAAACTATAACTACAGCTATCTCCGCATTCATTGAGAACGACCACAGAGTGTGGGATACGCTAGTACCTAAAATCCAATTCGCTATCAATTGTGCCGTAAGCGAAGTCACAAACTACACGCCCTCTTTTCTTGTTTTCGGTCGCGAATTGATAACCTGCGGTTCACACTATCTAGATTCTGATCCGAACTTAATTCACGAACCACGTGACTGTTATGCGGAGTCCCTTGGTCATTTGTCTTCTATCTTCGACAAAGTACATGCATCCTTGTTATCGGCCCACGAGCGTAACTGCCAGTCTTATAATCTTCGCCGTAAGTCGGCCGAATTCCACGTTGGCGATATTGTTTGGAAGCGAACATTTTATTTAAGTGATAAAGACAAATATTTTTCAAAAAAATTGGCCCCTAAATTTATAAAATGCAAAATAGTATCAAAAAAATCTCCTTTGGTGTATAAACTTTCAGACATGTCTGGTAAGCCACTGGGCGAATGGCATATTAAAGATATAAAACAAATAAATTATAAAGAATAATTATCAAAATATAATCAAAATTTAAACTAATTAAATACTATCTTCTATAACCAATGTATAACATTTTTTTTTTCTTGTACCCTATGGTTTAGTGGTAAAAAAGTCTCTCGCTTGAATCAAGTATACAGGTTCGAATTGTCTTTATAACATTGTGTGTTCACCTATTCGCTATCGAACGCATTGACACTTGCAAGCTACGACCGGTTCTTGACCTTGGCTTACCGGTTGTGCATACCACAGCTGTTCACGCACACTTGTTAATAGATAACTATAATGATCGCTTCACATTGTTATTTCATATCGCATCGCATCTAACGTTTCGCGCTATATTTTAATCATTGTTTCTGGTGCTAAAAATAAAATAAAAAAAATAAAAATAAAATTGCTCTGTGAGGTGACTCGGCTCGGCTCGTATAATGTATTTCTAACTTTTCAGGTAACCTAACTGCAATACCTAGAATGTTACTCATTCCTTTTTCTATAAATTTCAGCTGTCCTGCTCCTCCTGGGTCTCCAGAGTCCGCAGCCCCGTCGTATCCTGCCAGCTTCAGCCAGCGAGCAGACGAAGCCGAATTTTCCGGCAGGAAAATTCTGTCCCAACGAGGGGGGTGTGTGATGAAGTCCTCGGGTGCTTCCCTCCTCACCCCGCTCTCCACCCCGCGCGCCCATATAAATACGGAGGCGCGAGGACCTTCGTCCTCTTTCGACCGACTGGACGCCGGGCTACTTCAAAGCTGAGTACTTTTGGAAATCTCTTCTGGAACAACGAATCTCGTGGCTGTGAACCTACGACCCTTACCTGTGACTTCTTTCTCATTGTATAATTGTTAAAAATTAATTAAAGAGTTTGGTCTTTTCAAATATTGTTTCTTTCAAAATAATCACTACGTCACATGAATGATACTACGCTTCTATGAAGTGGTGACCTGTGGTAAAGTGGAGCGCGCTAAGAGAAAGCGTCAAAGTCAATTTTTATTATTCAATGTAGGATAAATTTGTCTCTTATTGAAGGTCATTTTTTTAAATATTATTTTAGTGTAAAAGCTAATAACCGGCCAAGTGCGAGTCGGACTCGCGCACGAAGGGTTCCGTACCATTATCTATTAAAATCAAGGTTATTGTATGGGGGCCCCTTTAAATATTTATTTTATATTGTTTTTAGTATTTGTTGTTATAGCGGCAACAGAAATACATAATTTGTAAAAATTTGAACTGTCTAGCTATCACGGTTCTTAAAATACAGACGGACAGACGGACAGACGGACAGACGGACAGACGGACAGACAGCGAAGTCTTAGTAATAGGGTCCCGTTTTTACCCTTTGGGTACGGAACCCTAAAAACTACTAGCGTTTCGGAACGACCACTGCTGGGAAGATTACGCCGAAAGAAACCCAGTTCAGTATTGGTGCCTACCCAGTCTGATGGGCTATGTTACAATTACAATACAGATTTACACTTAAGCTATACATTTAAGTCGCCTTCTACGACATCCATGGAAAGACTTGGAGTGGTCCTATTATACTCTGCCGGAAACCACACGGCTGAAAGAAATAGGCTAAACAAAGCTTATAATCAGTGACACTGACACCTCTCGAACTTGTCTGGCTAGCGAGGAGAGTGTGGGCCAAATCCTCTGGCTGCTTTGGCCAAGCATGGCTTTAGTAGCACAGAGAGGTTCGTGCTCCTGCAGTGGAGACCAAAAAGACCTAAAGATGAAAATGATATACTTTCCATGCTGGTCTGGGAGAAAAGAAAAACTTAGAATGTACCAGCTGCTTCTCTTCCCGCGCATATCGTAAGAGCCGGTCGAGGGAATGGGCAAAAAATCGAAACATGTTATAGGCGATGCGGCTAGCAACCTATCACTATTTTGATTCCTTCATCCACCTTCTTGATGGATAAAGACGTGATAGTATGTATGTATGTATCCACCTTCTTGCCCACATCAAGCTAACAGTGGCCTTTGAGTCTTGCAGCCCTGGGCTCTATCTGCTTAGAGCCGCAAGACTTAAAAATGCTCTGTCTGCCCCATTAGGGATAAAGACGTGTTAGTATGTATGTATATACATTTAAATTATACAAAATTTGCAGTCAACGAGAGATAGGTAATTTCTCACCCTCTTCTCGATGTTCTTGAACACCGAGTCGGAGTCCACCAGTAGGGGGTCCTCGCAGAAGGAGCCGAAGCAGAAGCCGGGCGGCGACCAGTAGCCGTCGAACAACTTGTGCGTGAAGATGTCGGTGCGGCTGCCTGCAACACAGGCACCGAATTAATAAAATTTTACATACAGAACGGAAACTCGCACCGTCCCCCGCAATCTGGCGTCCCCGCAACACCTCCCCCGCTTTTGGGCCTTGTAAGCGCCTGTAGAACAGGGTGGTTGCTAGTCGCACGTTGACGTTACGCGAGTCACTTAGGATTATTGAATCATAATGGTGAGAAACTGCGCACATTATTATTGTTTATCCACGGAAAACTATAAAGAACGAACATTTTATATATTTCCGAGTGATGAAAACAGGTAAGCAAAGCAACAAATTCTGTGGTGGCGGGCGACCCTGATTGATTAACTCTATTTGACGTGTGCACGGACATATTGTTTTGTTTGTAGTAGTTCTAGATATATTTGTTACTCCGTTACTATAATGTGCCATACCTGTGACATAGGGTTCGTGAGGAATAGATAGATAAAACAATTAATCCAAGGACAAAAGCAAACTCATGAATAAATTCTAAAAGTACGAATAAATGAAAACAAGTAAAAAGTTTACAAGCAAAAGTTATAACGAATACTGCTTCTACATCGTCATAATGTGGTAGATAAATTTCCAGATTTTCGCGTGTGGTTTCCGGCAGAGTAGAATAGGGCCACTCCAAGTCCTCCCGTGGATGTCGTAGAAGGCGACTTAGGAAATACAAGCTAAACCATAGATCAATATAAGAAGGAGCTAAACAAAGCTTATAAACATCAATGAGACCTCTCCAACCCGTCTTATCCTGTTTAAATGTCGCTAAAATACCGTCGTTATGTTGGTTGTTGTCAAATTGTTGTGTTGGCAGATGACAGTGGCAATAACAACACAAGACAGGGGTGCCATTTTTGAAACACGAAGTCACTAAACGAACGGTTTTTCGTATGGAAAAACTATTCGTTTAGGTGACACCGCGTTTCAAAAATGGCACTTCAGTACAGTACGGAAAGTGGAATATGCTAACATTACTCAAAAAATCTTCATTGTGACATCACTTCCTCAAATAAGCTTGACCTTGCTTGAAAATGAAGGTCATTGGGATTTTTGCAAATATCTAATTATGTAAGACCTTATTTTAAAATCTGATTAGAGAAAGCTTTTCCTAGCGGCTATACCTCGAAATGGTTTGCAAATCAGATTTTTTTAAAATTTCTTGATGAACCAATACGCTATTTTCCAACAAGTCAAATCAGATACTTTTTTTATACGTCAAAACAAACAGTTTCTATGTGATTTTGTATGAAATACAGGCAGATGACGTCATAGATTTTTGGAGTCAAATAGCGCTCTTATTATCAGTTTTTCTGCAATAATAAATTTAAAATCACGTTAAAATGGATGTGTTCTAAGACAAGTGACATTATTTTAGCGACGTTTTATTTTGTTATCAGTACAAAATTATTTATTTTAAGATTATGAAAATACATAATTGGGTACTTTCCTAAGTCCAAAATAAATTATTTTGTACTGATAGAAAAATTAAGCGTCGCAAAATAATGTCACTTGTCTTTGAACATATCCATTTTAAAGTTATTTTAAATTTATTATTGTAGAAAAAATAATAATTAAGAGCGCTATTTGACTTCAAAAATCTATGACGTCATCTGCCTGTATTTCATACAAAATCCCATAGAAACTGTTTGTTTTGACGATTAGAAAAAAGTTGCTGATTTGACTTGTTGGAAAATAGCGTATTACCCGTGCGGCTGCACACTTGCCGATTTTTTTTTTAAGTTTCTTACTGACTGATCCAGTAAGCCTGTGGTTCAATTTATTACGGGTATGTCCCTTCCACGTTGTATATAAACGGGTTGTATAAAACTCCCATGCTGGTCTGGGAGAAATAAAAAAACTTAGAATGTACCAACTGCTTCTCTTCCCACGCGGATCGTAAAAGCCGATCGAGGGAATGGGCAAAAATGCAAATCATGTTAACAGGCGATGCGGCTAGCAACCCATCACTGTTTTGATTGCTTTTCCATCTTCTCGCCCACCATGACGCTAAAAGTGGCTTTTGGGTCTTGCGGCCCTGGGCTCTGCATAGAACCGCAAGACCCAAAATGCTCTGTCTGCCCCATTAGGGATAAAGACGTGATAGTATGGATGTATAAACGGGGTTATCACGAATCTTGTTCATATTTAGGTATGCGAATTTTTGTTTTCCGAATGAAGATTTTCTTTTCTTTCTTACCCAAGTCGTCGCTGCCTCGCCACAGGAACTCCAGAGACTTGTTGATCATCCTGGCGACTTCGTCGTCGTAGCTGATGGGGTTGATGAAGTGCGCCCTGAAGCCCATCTGCGCCATCAGCGAGGCGACCTCCCGCGAGTGGCCGAACACGTCAGCCTGCCACGACACCATCGACCGTCCGCACTCCAGGAAGGAACTGTTCAGCTTTCTGCAAACAGAAATAATTGAGAATTGCTCGTAAAAACCCCAAAAAAATTCAGTCCCTATAAAAGTTGTGACGGACTCGCAATAGTACTAATTTTTTTTGTTATTAGTATTACGGGACTTACCGCGATTAATATCGTTTTTTGCCAGATATTTCGACGGCCCTTCTGCCATCATGCATTGAGCTACATCAACCCAAAATACTTGCGACTGAACGCCATTACATACCACGCTTAGTTAGAGAGGCGATTGAAATTAAGAAGCATCCCAATTTTAATCGAGAAGATGGCTTCAAGTTGTCAGGCACGTGGAATCCAGTGATTGAGCTTTGTAAAAAGAGTGTGCGAAGAACTAAAAACAATTCCCGAACGGACACCGTCAGTGTTGTGTGTAAGGACTTATGCAACAAACGACGAAGAAAGAGGGTAGACCGATATGGTTACCCTTGACAGCCGGACATCCATCGCAGTTCCTCAGTCGGCCAACGACCATGATGGCAGAAGGGCCGTCGAAATATCTGGCAAAAAACGATATTAATCGCGGTAAGTCCCGTAATACTAATAACAGTAATTTTTTTTTTGTTTAACCTTTACTGTCCCTCTGCTGGGCAAAGATCTCTCCCATTTCTTTCCATTCATCTCTATCCAGAGCTGCTTCAGACCAATCACGCTGGAATGCGTCCAAGTCGTCGCGCCAACGCTTTCTAGGCCTACCCCTGCCACGCCTACCTTTTAAAAAAAAAAAGTAGTACTTATAACTATTTTAAATTTCAAGTTCCTGTTTCACCCAATAGATGGCGATACATAAGAAGTTTACAGGAAAAATATTTAGGTTGTGCCCATATTGTGCTGTTAGATAGGAATAGGACAAAAACAGTGCAAGGAAAAATGTAGTACAATTCTAAGGATACAAGCCAAAGGAAAGGAAATACAAATATTCCGGATTTTTCTTCTCGAAAATAAAGTGATTTTTGCTTCATATCATAACACTAGCTGATGCCCGTGATAACTATTTATATAAAACTTATATATGTACCTAATGTATAAGTACATATATTGATCTTAAATTCCATTGTGTATTTACAGACACATTTAACTGTAACTTAAAAGTATTTTTACAAACATTACTTGTTTACGATTTGATTGTTGTTTTATAATAAGATGATAATTTGGTGTTACAAAACAGTTCGATTGTTCTTAAAAATAAGGCTTGGTTTAAATATATAAAATGATTGTGATTTTAAAGTAATTAACGATTAGTAATAATATAAGACGATTACATGACTTTTAAGCGATTGATCTAATATGACGTTGTAAAGCTAGTGGGGTGCCAATATGGCGGGGCTAGGTTATAAATTCAGTGTTTCTCAGTTTGTGAGTCTCTTTTGATTATGCTGCTGAGTAATGTAAGTTTCATTCTGTTACTATGTTGTGATAATAATTAAGTGGTATTAAAATAGATATTTCTGATATGTTTGTGAAACCACTTTTACCATTATACTTTTGTGAAGAACCGTTATAGAATAACCAGTATCTTTGATAAGTACAAGTGTAACGATAGTAAATCTATCCCTAGATAATATGATGCAATAGTGGTTTCTCAAGATGGAATGAGTTGTGTTACTTGTGATATTATTAATGTACTTTAATTGTAATTGAACTAGTCACATAGTGGAAATGTGAGAATATGAAATGTAGACTAAAGCCCTTCAGGCTAGTAGGCGGCCTATACTGACGAGTTTCTTTCGGGGTATGTCTTCTCGGAAAACTAGTGGCCGATTACGAAACCCTGGTAGTTTTAGCTTTGCTTTGAAAAGTTGTTTTGAGGAAATATATTATTTATTGAAATAAATTGTTTTTCTCCCTCACCCTGGTATTTCATTTTCTAACATCAGAAGTGGGATACCACGGTTCCATGAATAATTACTAATACGTTTTTTGTTTTTTTTTTTTTATGTGAATCGTGATGGGAACGCTCTGCCTACGACAATGCCGACGACCAAGACGACATGGTACGAGATGATGGAACGCCCACGTGGCAGCATGATGTGCAGCTCTTCAAGTCCGATTAAGAACCAAAGAATTAGCAGCTGGCCACGACATACAGCGGCCGCAAAAAATAAAATCGTATTGATTAATGTTCAAGGTGCTTAGGAAGTTATAAAAGGTAAAGCCTTTAAGGCTCTGTTATTAATAAGTCTGTATAACGTAAGTGTTATTGAAAGGTCAAAGTCATGGAAAAGAGACTTTAGTAATTTTTATTTTTAAAGAAAATTAAAACAATTTATCTTCAAAAGCTACATTCACCAAAAGTATATACGCTAAAAAAAGAAAAAAAAAATTTTTACCCCTTTTTCGTGCTGCATGTTTCGTTATTGCAAATACATATGGTTTTTTTTTCTTTCTCTAAATACCATACTATCGTAGAAATTAAATGATTCCTTTACGATTTTTTTCTCCAATTTGAATTGAAAGTTTAGCTATACAGTATCAAGCTAAACGTATATATCATAAGATAGATATCTTTATATAATTTCTATTTGTTACTTGGGTTATAAGCTACGAGAAAAAATATCCTGTGTTTATTTATGGTTACAAAAAGACAAAATAAATAAGAACTTTGGTTAAATAACAAGAAATCGATAAAAAATCGACGATATAGCCTTAAATTATGTTAAGGCTTGATATTCGTCTCTACTTAGGTATTTTTTTGTTTTGATTGGCTTCCACTATCAATACGTTGTGATATATAACCATATCTGTTATATAGATGAATTTTGCAAGGTTTACCATTGGTTGACAGTGTATTTGTATTGGTGTATTAAATTAGGTTATTTTATTGATTTTACTGTTAACGAGAACTTTTATTTTTTTTTGGGTGATGAGTAACACTAGCAAACTTTGGTTTGTGGTGGTGGAAATTGGTTTTTATTTGTAATTTTTGTTCATCAAAAGTAAATAAAGAAAACTGATACAATAAAAAATAAGAATAGAAAAAAATATATATTTAAAAGTTTAAATCTAAAAGTAAACTAGGCATATGTTTTTTTAAGCCATTATAATTCAAAACTGTACAAAATAATAAACACAATTATTGAAATAAGATTTTCTTTAAAACGAAGATTTAAACACGTTCAATTTTTATTTGGAAATATTTAATTAAGTGACAATTCAAAAAAGTTGATATTTTTTTTTTAGAAAATATTAGACTTAAAATTTTGATCATATTTAATTACTAGTTTTGTTTTTCGAACCGAGCAACAGACTGCTGTTGATTCCATCAAACACAAAATAAAAACGCTTTAAAACATTTTGCAGGGACATTAATTTCTAATGAAATGAAAAAATTGCATACCTTATCATTATCACTTAAAATATAATTCATTTATTTTTGAGAATTTTAACATACAATCTGTATACAGAGGATAACGAAGTAAAGATGTTTAAAAAAAATTACCATAAAATGTTGGTATACGGTAATTTAAACTAATGATAATTACGCATAATTTTTCATCCACAAATTTATCATAATTGTCTTAATCTTAAATAAAATCAACATAATCATATCTAATCATAAAATTACAAGCATAACTTTATAAAGGCATCATAGTATAAAACCATAATGAATAATAAAATAATAACGATAAGAAAATAGTTCAATGTATTATTTTATAAGGGTGCTAATTAAACAAGCTCGTTTTCTGATAGCGATTCGTTTTCTAGTGTGGTCAATTCTAATCTAACCTCACCTTCTTTTCTGATAGCAAGTCTTTTCTGACTTTTCTTTGTTTATAATATACTTTATGCGACTATACACTATCTCTGCACTGCAATTGAAATTCTTTGGGCGAAATAATCTAAAAACATTATGCAGTTTAAAACGATGTATAAATATATAAGACCTAAATATAATTATACAACAGTACATATCCTGCTAAAAATGAATTATGACCAAGTAATATTATGCCGAAATATTTTAGTAATAAATGCATTATGTCTAGGAAAGGGATTCCCTTTATTGTTTGGAATAATAAATCTTTACATAACTATATAAAATCAGATTGGCCGAGGCGTGGAAAAGAAATGTTATTCATATTATTGACACAAACATTCTATTACGAAATAACAGAATTGAATCATGTTGAACCTGGACTTTGAAGTAACTTGCAATTAAATACCTTTGAAATATCACATTGTATGAAGGAATTAAATTAAAAAAAGATATCTTTACTTGCTGCACTGTAAAATAGCACGTTACATAAAGTTATAATACGGGTGACAACAGGGCCCGAAAAGTAAGATTGTAATTGGTCTGTCTTTTGGATTGTCCGGGGGTGATGGACCCGTATTTTTCAGTTTACCAAAAAAAAAAAGTAAAAAATCTTGCTTAAGTGTGACGTCACGCGAAATTTTAATGCAATGTATCTTTGTCATTTTTGGTTTCTCAGAGAAAAAAAAAATACGTGTACAATATTTTTTTGATAATCTAACTGATGGACCAAAAATATTTTTCTATTCGTCTTGCCTATTATAAATATTTTCTCTACTTATTCCTTTGCTTGACTGGGACGAAATAATGCATTAAGTCTGCCATCTATCAAAGTATTTTGTGCTATGGAACAATTGTGTTAAATAAAATAAATAAAATTACTATTGTAACATTTGTAACCAATATATAAATTAGTTTTAAATAGTTGCTTAAGCCTTTTGATATGTAACGCAAGGCAGAAGCAATACCGACTGTAATTAAATGATATTATATGAGGTTCAGCTCTACTGCATACTGTAAAATGCACCGCTGCAACCCGATTGTGTGAGGCGAAATTGAAAACAAAATATTTTAGCATAACTGTCAACAACATAACTGTAACATATATTGAAATACAATATACAAGTACAAATATGGTCTTAACAAAACTAATCAACAGAACTGTAACATTTAACTGTAACGTATAATTAAATTTATTTATACAACTGTAATTATAAGTTCTCTTAGGAAACACGTAGCTAAGCAAGGAAATTTTATTTCCTTTATTTTTTGATTTTTTTTTCTGATATAAGCTGTATTTAATGTGGAGAAAGTAATTTGTTTCTGTTATTGATCAGATTTATTGTCGATGCGATGTAACATGGCTTTGTTTTGTTAAATCTCAAATATAGAAAAGCAAAACATTTTTGTTGAAATTAACTCTAACATACACGTACATATTAGGAAATACATGTAATGAAAAATTATTTATTTTTGGGTAGATGCTTATCTATACTCTATACGTAATCTTTGATGAGTCTTTACATATGTGAACACTTCATTTAAATGTACGTATATGTATTTAGTCTTTATTTTTGTTAAGTAGTGCTGTGAAGATTCTGGAAACAAATACTGTAAAATTAATCGTATGTTATAAAACTACATATTTGAATTGATATTGTTAGATTGACCTGCTAATGTAAAAGTGGAACATTAATATGATAGAATATTGCTAGCCAATTCACCTAATGAGAGAGGTAGAACGGTATCAAGTTTTTCTACTGACTTGCCGATTTATTGTAAAAAAAGAATATGGTGGGTAGTAATAATTAAGCAATAAGTAGTAATTATGTAACAAATATAGACAATTATTATTAAGGTTTGTACTTCGGGAGCGAAGTACAGTCAGTCTGGCCGTGATAACTATTTATATAAAACTTATATATGTACCTAATGTATAAGTACATATATTGATCTTAAATTCCATTGTGTATTTACAGACACATTTAACTGTAACTTAAAAGTATTTTTACAAACATTACTTGTTTACGATTTGATTGTTGTTTTATAATAAGATGATAATTTGGTGTTACAAAACAGTTCGATTGTTCTTAAAAATAAGGCTTGGTTTAAATATATAAAATGATTGTGATTTTAAAGTAATTAACGATTAGTAATAATATAAGACGATTACATGACTTTTAAGCGATTGATCTAATATGACGTTGTAAAGCTAGTGGGGTGCCAATATGGCGGGGCTAGGTTATAAATTCAGTGTTTCTCAGTTTGTGAGTCTCTTTTGATTATGCTGCTGAGTAATGTAAGTTTCATTCTGTTACTATGTTGTGATAATAATTAAGTGGTATTAAAATAGATATTTCTGATATGTTTGTGAAACCACTTTTACCATTATACTTTTGTGAAGAACCGTTATAGAATAACCAGTATCTTTGATAAGTACAAGTGTAACGATAGTAAATCTATCCCTAGATAATATGATGCAATAGTGGTTTCTCAAGATGGAATGAGTTGTGTTACTTGTGATATTATTAATGTACTTTAATTGTAATTGAACTAGTCACATAGTGGAAATGTGAGAATATGAAATGTAGACTAAAGCCCTTCAGGCTAGTAGGCGGCCTATACTGACGAGTTTCTTTCGGGGTATGTCTTCTCGGAAAACTAGTGGCCGATTACGAAACCCTGGTAGTTTTAGCTTTGCTTTGAAAAGTTGTTTTGAGGAAATATATTATTTATTGAAATAAATTGTTTTTCTCCCTCACCCTGGTATTTCATTTTCTAACACCCGCGACTTCGTTCGCGTGGACTTTATGACTCCGGCGTATCTGCATCAGTACAGTGCAATAAAAATAATATTGGGACTATAAATTGAGATGTAAGCTATCCTATCTTTCAAGATGGATCAAATGGCACACTGTGTGCAAATCAAATTTAAATTCGGTTTCGTAGTTTAGGAGTCCATCGCGGACAAACAACGTGACACGTAATTTTTATATATAAAGAAGATAAGGCACAAAAGCAAGTGGATATACAAGGTGGTCTGACGACCTAACCAAGGTCGCTGGAAGGCGCTGGATGCCAGCCGCTCTAGATCGGTCATTTCGGAAATCTTTGGGAGAGGCCTATGTCCAGCAGTGGACGTTATGCGGCTGAAATGATGATACATACATAGGTGCCGTGTTTGTACATTTTGGTTCTTCTAAACAATTTCTACAAAAAGAAATCTTTATGAACCAGAACAAGAAAATTATCCGGATAGAAAAAAAGCGTAGAAAAGGTCTTACGACATGGATTAAACCTAAACTGAGATTCTCAACGCAATGTGTCCGATACCAAACAGTGCTTTTGTTCAACAGGTTGCCTATAGAGTTAAAAACAATACGTAGCAGAAAATTATTCAGTAAAAAATTTAAAGCTAATGTTTGTACTTTTACGTACGCTTGTCTGTGTGTGTGTGCTTTGATTTATTATGTATAATATTTAATCATATATTCGAACACAAATATTCTTTTTGTAAACAAATAAAATAAAACAAATTAATTCGAGTGTTGGGCACTCACTAGCTTTACCTTAGAGAGTAGGTGAACATGTCAATGATGGCGTGGTAGCTGGTGGTAGCCTCGTCACACATGCTGAACCCGCCACCCACGAAGTGCAGCCGGCCTTGGCGGATCAGCTCGTACACCATGCGATGGACTGGAAATCATAAAAAAGTTAAATTTTGACAAAGACGCTATCGCTCTCAATGATCTATTCCGACATCCAGAGGTCCCCGGTCAGGGCAAGTTGGAAAATGACCTTTTTCCAAATGTCCTGGGTCTTGGATGTTTTTCTATTTAAGTATTTGTTACAAAATATAGTATCGTTGAGTTAGTATTCCATAACTCGAGTCTCCTACTATGGGGCTAGCTCAATCAGTGTAATTTGTCCCTATATATTTATTTATTATTTATTTTGAAGTTAGGAATGCGAAAAATTACTTAGGTATGAGCTTAGATTATAAAATTCATTCAAAAGAAAAGTTTACTGTATAACTATTTTCATAAAAACATTTTCTAAAGGGTTAGGATAGGAGTTCTCTTCCATGCTGGTCTGGGAGAAAAGAAAAATCTTAAAATGTACCAGCTGCTTTTCTTTCCGCGCAGATCGTAAAGCCGATCGAGGGAGTGGGTAAAAATGCTAATGTTAACAGGCGATGCGGCTAGCAACCCATCACTGTATTGACACAGAATAACCCGTCAACGACCGGAATCGCAGACACAATAGATTTCTATTGTTAACGGGTTCACATGTGAACCGTCGGGGTTTGATAGAATAAATATCTACTAGTACTTACATATTGATTGCTTTTCCATCTTCTCGTCCACCATGACGCTAAAAGTGGCTTTTGGGTCTTGCGGCCCTGGGCTCTGTGTGCACAGAGCCGCAAGATACAAAGTGCTCTGTCTGCCCCATTAGGGATAAAGACGTGATAGTATGTATGTGTTACATAGGAGGTGAAAGTTTGTATGAAACTCAGCTAATAACCTGTGAGGATTTACCCCACGGGCGTGGCCTTGGGCTTTAGCTAGTTAATAAAAAGTAGATATAGAGGTTAAGAGCTAGGGTGTAGGGCCCCCGAACTTAGCCCCACCAGCTATGGCCTAGAGGGCCCTAATCCGGCCGTCTAACATAGAATTTAAAATTTTGACATTCTAAAAATTAAATTTAAATTATGATATGACATAACAAACAATGTATTCTCTGTCCACATTAACTATAAGTATTAATTTAATTGTGAGTTGACGTCCTTGGAGAAAATGCTGCAGTGCAGTTTGTTACCGCTTCTTCTGCACTAGCGCTTTGGAAGCGGTAGTAAACTTAGCTGTAAGTAACTATTTGACGTCAACAATTGTGCAACAAAATAATGACGATTATTAAGAGATATTATAAATACAGTGGCGTAGCGTGCCATCTCGGCGCCTGGGGCGGGAGACCCATTTTGCCGCCCCCATTCTATAGGTGCTTAATTAAAATTAAATTTCACATGCAATGAAGTACCTTTTATTGAAGTTAAAATAGAGCGGTTTAACAAGCGGATTCTACGGGCCTTATGAGCAGCGAAGTCAGAAATAACTTTGTCAAAATTAATATTAGCAGCCAATTCTTGTTCAATAGACAATATAGCCAAGTTTGATAGTCTAGCGGAGCTCATAGTAGATCTGAGGTAACTTTTTATTAGCTTCAACTTCGAAAAACTTCTCTCACAACTTGCAACACTAATCGCCAAAGTCAAATATATACGAATCAAGATGACTATATTTGGAACCGAAATTCCGAGATTCAGTTTTTGAATGAACTGGAGGAGCTCCTGTGGTCCTTTACCACTTATATCTTCCGCGATGTTGCCGTTCGTATGTAAACAAACAAACGTTATAAAGAGCTCTGTCAGTGATTTCGCAGTTTTTCTTTTAAATAAATATTAAAAAATAGTTGGTGCGCAAAATTTTAGATAAAAATGGAACATTATAGTGTGTCTGACACATGTAATGAATGAATCATAGATCAGATCTAAACCCGCTTTACCGGCGACCCGCCCCCGCAGGCTGCCGCCCGGGGCGGGCCGCCCCCTCCGCCCCACCCACGCTACGCCACTGTATAAATATCCTATGATAATAAAGATATATTTGAATTTGAATTTGAATTGAGAGGTTAAGAGGTACGCCCTAGGGTTCCCAAACTTGGTTTATCCCTGAGGGCCTCCAGCTATGGCCTAGAGTCTTTTATCCGGCCCCAAGTCGCTCACCTGTTGCGTCCCGTTGTGACCACCAGTAGAAGAAGTAAGCCATATCCGACAGAGTAAACCTGAAACAAGATTAAAAGTGTATCTCTCTCTATTCTATATGGTTCATCATCATCATCATCATCAGGTCTTTTTGTCTCCATTGCAGGAGCACGACCCTCTCTGTACTACCAAAGACAGAGTTAGGCCTGACTTGGCCAACACTCTCCTCGCTGGCCAGACGGGTTGGAGATGTCTCATTGATGTTTATAAGCTTTGTTTAGCTTGTATTCCCTAAGTCGCCTTCTACGACATCCACGGGAGGACTTGGAGTGGCCCTATTCTACTCTGCCGGAAAGCACACGGCTACTCCTACATACTATTCTATACGGTTGGCCAGAATATTTATCGATGGTCATCCAAGCAGTGGCGGATTTTTACCAATAGGCTGAGTAGGCTAAAGCCTAGGGCGGCACATGTTTTTCGTGCATTGCAATCGATAAGGTAGAAGGGCGCTTTTGTAATTATATTTCAGTGAACGCAAAATAATATATATAGCCTTTTGGCGGCAAATGTGGACATCCGCCGCTGCAACCTACACAAAGAAAATATAATAGTAACTTAACAGATACCCAATGCGGTAGAAACTGTTAGAAGTAAGTAGGCAAATGTAGTTGCAGGGTACGCACACAGAGATGGCAGCACACACGACTAGCAAAAAAGTTACGAAGAAAGTGTTGAATTACTTTTAATATATTTTTTGCATTATTGGGGACAACTTTATTTAAATAATAGTATAGAAGATTTTAATGTTTTAATTATTACCTTAAAGCGCCATCTAGTGACAAGGAAGAGGAATAATTTTGTTTATAAGGCGATGGGCAGGCATGGCTCAAGGAATATAGATCTACGGTAATGGTAATAGAGTTCAGATTCGTCTGTATTAGTAAATGCCTATGGGGCCGGTTGAACTTCCGGAGTTTTTAGCGGGAAGTCTAGGGGTTCAGTTGGAGTTTGCTTTAAATTATTTTGCAAATTGATTCCATTCTTCTTCTTATCGAGTCGAAATGGTTTCAGTGTAGCTTCAATTTCAAATTGTCTTTGACCAGTATGTGGCCACGGTGATTCCTCTGTCATTAGCCTCGTTAAGGTCCTCCATGGTACATGTCGTAGGGCAGCCCGGACACGACAGAAGGTGCTCCATTGATTGGATGGCGCCGCAATCGCAAAGATCGTTATCAGCGTGACGCCACCTAACTCGGTTTTCTCTACACCTCCCAACACCAGCACGGAGTCTATTCAGAGACTTCCAGACTGACCAGGGGAGGTCTTTACCCGGTGGAAGTTTTTCTGCAGGTGGAAGGTATGAGTCATAGGGTGGATATTTTTCTAACCACCGGTCAACTCTTGCATTAGAAGCTTCTACGGCTGGTATGCTGGGCTGCCTAAGAAAGCTGTTGCGGCTCTTAAGACGTGCTGGTGGCGGAGTCTGTCCGTAGAGAAGGTGCCTTTTGTCGTTTAGCTGTTTAAACCTTTCGACCGCACATGCCACCTCGCGTATGACACTTGGCGGAGCAATACCGGACAGGGTGTACAAATGAGACCGAAGTGTTGGCTTTAGAGTGCCTGTGATGGTTCGGCATGAGTCGTTGAGGGCTATGTCTACCTCTTTAGCGTGTGCAGAGCGAGCCCCCACAGGGCTTGCATATTCGCCTACCGAGTAGCACAAGGCCAAGCCACTCGTTCGGAGAACACTAGGTGATGCACCCCAACAGGTGGAAGTGAGACGGCGCAGAATGTTGTTCCTGGAACTAACTTTGGACTTCAGATCACAGCAATTGTGTTTGTAAGTTAGGGAGCGGTCCAGAGTCACACCCAGGTATTTGGGGGTAGGATTGTGTTTTATGGCTACGCCGTCCCACCAGATTGTTAACTCCCTGCTACTAGCCTCCTGGTTGCATATGTGGAAGACACTCGATTTAGTTTTTGCAGGATTTGGCCGCAATGAGTTGTTTTTATAATAAATGGCAAGTTGCTCTAAAGCCTTCCATAGGTTGATTTCTATGTCCTCAATGCTTTTCGACTGAGATGTAAGAGCCAGGTCATCCGCATAGATGAACCGATTAGTACCCGGGCAGCTGGGCTGATCATTTGTATATATATTAAATAATGTAGGAGCAAGGACGCTGCCCTGAGGGAGGCCATTTTTTTGTGATCGCCATCTACTCTTTTGGGAATGTAGGAGGACATAGAATCGACGGTTTCTTAACATTTCGCCAAGGATGTTGACAAAGAATTGGTCATTTGTGATTTCAGCTACTTTTTCAAGTAGTAGTCTGACGTTCACAGTGTCATAAGCCGCACTGAGGTCTACAAATACTGCACCAGTAGTTAGGCCGAGCTCAAATCCGTCTTCGATGTGCTGCATCAGGTTAAGTATTAGACCACAGCAAGATTTGCGGGGTCGAAAACCGGCTTGGTCGGGAAATAATTTGTTATCTACAGTCTTTGTCAGTCGGCCCAGTAAGAGTCGCTCGAAAAGTTTGTAAGTATGGCACAAGAGTGAGATGGGGCGAAAGTTATTAGGATCAACGGGTGATTTTCCGGGTTTAAGCAGAGCAGTAACCTTAGCTTTTCTCCACCTTTTGGGAATTCGGGCGTTGTTTAGACAATAATTCAACATTTCCAAGAGCCAGGTTACTGCTAAAGGGCCAAGATGTTTCAGTTGTTCAACGGATATTTCGTCGACACCTGCAGCTTTCCCATTTGTGAGATTCCTAAGGCCTATGTGTAGTTCGTCGAGGGTAAACGGGTTGCTGACCGTTCTGTTTGTGTCAGAATTGGCTGTTGTAAGGTGTTTTGGTTTAAGGCGCCTATAAGGAGATTTACCGTTGACCAGCAGTTGGTGAGCCACTTGGTTGGCGGTCACTGGACCGGGATTTGTGGCCGTGGGAGGATCACTAGTCAGTTTGCGCAAAGTGGCCCAAGCTTTTTTACTTTTTTACCATTAGACTTTATAATTGATATTGGTGTAGTTTGGTATTATAAATGTTTATTTTCATGGACAATATGTGAAATGTTTGAAGTGGACAGTCATAGTGCGGCTGTAGTGATATTTATTTGCGGACTGCGGTGGGCGTCTTTGGGCACCGTCCGCCACTCAATCGGCTGAAAACCAGTGGACTCGTATAGAGTTGTCGCCTGAAACTCTCCTGAAGCAATCAAAGGATTTACACCAACCTTTGATTGTATAGTTAGGATAAGTGTTAGGAATTAAAGAGTTTCCCACGTTTTGTTAACTTGAGCATGGCTAAATACGCAACTGCGTCGAGCCAAAATCTTATACCTTTAAACGAGCAATTCTTGTATATATATATATATTTATTTATAAATTTCTGTGATCTCGAAAACGGCTCTAACGATTTCGCAGAAAATTTGTATATGGGGGTTTTCGGGGGTAAACTATCGATCTAGATTAGTTTTATGTTTGGGAAAACGCGTGTTTTCGAGTTTTCATGCGTTTTTCTTTCCACGCAGAATATGGTCGCTAATTTCGTCGCGCCGACCGCCTTGATTTTAACTCAGTGGTTAAGGATACCGACCGCTAGAAAAAATGTTACGGGTTCGAATCCCACTCGGTGACTTACTTTTGATTTTTTTATGTTTAAGTTTGTTTGTTTGTTTGTTTGTTAAATCTTTATTGTACATAAACACAAGACAATAAAATACATGTTAGAAGTAGAAATCAGTACAAAGGCGGACTTATCCCAGATAGGGATCTCTTCCAGTCAACCTTGAATTAAGAGGACAATTTACAACACAGGGTAGAAAGTGGGTACAATAACTATAGAACAGAAAACACAATCCAATTAAACCTAACTACTTTACTACACTAAAACAATTTAAAATCTTACTAATACTTGTAACTACAAAAACTATAACATAATAAATATAAATACATAAAATATACATATACACGCTGACTTTTTATTGGTTTTGGAAAAAAAAATGCCGTATAGTAAATAAATTCCTCTATCCATATATGTAATCCAAATTTCTGTATGTCATAAGATAAAAAAGTTGCGTAAATGATTTTTGATCGAGACCACGTAGTTATACGCCGGCCGTCAGCTGCGTAATGTCGATGCCCCCGGCCGGCCGGCGGGCGGTGTATGGCGGCGGTACTACTAGTTGATCTCACAATTTTACTTTCGAGATTTTGACAACATTTTTTGTTTCTGAATTTTTATTTTGACTAGCTAATAAGGTCTTACTAACGATGCCTATGAAGTGGCCTTCGGCTTCAAAACCAATGAAAAAACACCGTGTATAATAATTAATATATAATAAATATATAGTAAATATATACTAATTACACATATATATACAACTCAACCCAAATCTTCCGACTTTTCCAGAAGCTTCCTAATTTTAAATTTAAAAGAATGCAAAGAAGACGACATTTTAATTTCTAACGGCAGTTTATTCCAAAGCCTTGCTGCATAAACTGCGAAAGACTTATTATAGCCCTGGGAGGAGTGAGCGGGTATGTGCAGCATCGGGTTGTTACTAGATCGAAGGCGGGAGTCAATGTCACGAAATGAAAATTTTTCGGTAAGGTATTTAGGAGAGGAGGGGTTAAATAGGACTTTAAAAAGGAAGGAGAGGATGTGAAGGTCACGACGAGTTTCTATACGTAACCAATTTAGCCGCGAGCGAAACTCAGAGATATGGTCAAATTTTCTGAGATTATACACATACCTTATGCACATATTCTGAATAATCTCTAGTTTGTTTGTCAGTTCGTCAGTCAGGTCTAAGAAGGCAACATCTGCGTAGTCGAGGACGGGGACAAGTAGTGAACGAGCCAACAAGGCTTTTGTATCGGTAGGCAGAAAGTTTTTTAATCGTCTTAAAGAATGTAAGGATACAAATATCTTTCGACTCAGCTCACAGATTTGCGGGGACCAGGAAAGGGTTTCATCCATGATGATGCCCAGGTTGTTGACTTTAGTCGAAAAAGGAATTATATTATTGTCAAGTACAACATTTGGGAAATCCATGGACTTAAATTTAGAAATGAAGTAGGGGCTTCCTATTACAATCGCTTGGGACTTAGCTGCATTGACCATTAGCCCGAAGTTTTTTGACCACTCTGCGATAGTCGCAAGGTCGGTGTTGATAACGCTAATGGCGTGATGAAAATCGTCGAGAGGGGCGGTCGTATAGATCTGAAGATCATCAGCGTATAAATGAAAAGAAGAAGACAGTGAGGCCGTAATGCCATCAATGAAAATCGAGAAGAGAATAGGAGACAGTATACCTCCTTGCGGGACTCCAGCAGAGAGGTTACACCAATCAGATCTACAATTATCAATTTTCACTAGCTGCCGGCGTCCCTCTAAATAGGAGCGAAACCATGTTAGTACACTAACGGGGAAAAATTAAGTGAATACAGAATGGCTATTAGAATATCAAAGTCAACAGTGTTAAAAGCATTAGAAAAGTCCAGCAGCACGAGAAGTGTGAGTTTTTTATCATCAATGTTTAGACGAATGTCATCTGTAATTTTCACGAGAGCTGAGGTAGTACTATGACCCACACGAAAGCCAGATTGAAAAGGACTTAACATATTATATTTATTCAGGTGTTTTGACATACACTGTTGTACGTGGTGTTCTATTATTTTTGATAATAAAGGAAGGATGGAGATGGGACGAAACTGGGAAAGTGAAGAAGGATTGGGTTTTTTGGGGAGGGGGATGATGTGAGCACTTTTCCAAGCAGTGGGAAACACACCAGACTTTAAGGAGCAGTTTACAATATTGGTAATAACAGGAGATATGAAAGTCGCTATTGGTTTTAACATATCTAGTGAAATGTCATCGTTGCCAACAGCTTTAGTCTTAATGGAGTTGATTATATTAACGACGTCGTCCTTTGTGATTGCGGCAAAATTAAAAGGGGGATGATCGGAAGGATCTTTATTGTATAAGCTGCTAAGTTTATATATAATTTTTTATTTTGCATTGCTTTTAGACAAGTTTAAAAAAAATTGTTAATGTTTGAGATGTAACCGAGCAAAGCTCGGTCGCCCAGGTACTAAAAAATAAATAAAAAAACTGACTTCCTCTCGGTGTCAGCCCACAGCTCTGTGATAGTGTAATCCAGTATCCTCTTCATGTTGACCTGGTTCTTTGGCATATCCGCCCCGAGGTCTGAAAGATAAGAAAAAAAAATGTATAAGTGTGATAAAAAAAATATAACTAGAGTAACTTATTTATTAAAAACTTTTTGATCCACAATTAAGAGTCCCCTTACCCTAGACTTCTATATACAAACGTAGTCTACGTTTAATTTTGAAACCACATGTCAGATTCCTCCGTAAAAATTGGTAATTGTAAAGAAATTGCAATTATTTATCTAGGGTTATAACTGGTTTCCTATAGTAAAATTATGAACTGGAAAGAAAATATAACGATTCAGAAGTTTCCCATACTAATGGTCAAAAATGATATAAAACACTATATTCTATTTGAAGTTCATATTTTTAGTGTCAGAAACCAGTTATAAACCTAGATAATTGCAATATCTTTGAAATTACAAAATTTTGCCCAAATCGGACATGTCGTTTTGAAATAAAACGTAGACTACGTTTGTATGGAAAGTTGTATTTTGGTCTAGGGTACGGGGGACTCTTAACATCTCCTAGTCATGCCTACCCATCGCCAAATAAACATGTTTATTTCTCTTAATTGTCACTAGATGGCGCTTTATGGTAAAAATTAAAACATTAAAATCTTTTGTTTCTTTTATTTAAATAAAGGACAAATGAGCCCCATCGCTGCCGTTGCGGGGGAGACGTCGATCACCTAGGACACCACGGCCTGGCTTGCCGCCGCATCCCGCGCCACGCTGCTTTGAATGACGTCATCCGTCGGGCTTTTGCTAGCGCCGGTGTACCAGCGGTTCTAGAGCCTGCTGGTATTTCCCGAGACGATGGCAAGAGGCCAGACGGGATGACGCTCATTCTGTGGAAAAACGGGCGGTCTTTGGTTTGGGATGCCACGTGTGTAGACACTGTGGCCCCATCCCACCTCCAAGCGACGCAGCGGGAGTAGCTAGGCGAATAAAAGCGCAAATATGCGGGTCTAAGCGCGAGTCTATATTTGTGCCCTTCGCCGTGGAGACCTTAGGGCCCTGGGGTGTGGAAGCCCGTCAACTGTTTAGAGAGGTCTCTACACGTTTTATCGATGTCTCTGGGGACCCAAGAGCTGGTGCACATTTCGGCCAAAGGCTTAGCCTTGCAATACAACGCGGAAATGCCGCCAGCCTCTGGGGCCTCAGGGACTCTGCCTGTTGACGGTGGCGATCTGGGAGCGATTTTTTTATATAAATTGATGTTTTTATTTTTAGTAATATTTTTATTTTTATAGAATAGCTTTTAGTTTAACGTAATTTCATTATTATCTTATACCTTTAAACGAGCAATTCTTGTATGTATATATATATATATATATATATATATATATATATATATATATATATATATATTTATAAATTTCTGTGATCTCGAAAACGGCTCTAACGATTTCGCTAAAAATTGTATATGGGGGTTTTTGGGGGTAAACAATCGATCTAGATTAGTTTTATGTTTGGGAAAACGCGTGTTTTCGAGTTTTCATGCGTTTTTCTTTCCACGCAGAATATGGTCGCTAATTTCGTCGCGCCGCGACCGCCTTGATTTAGCTCAGCGGTTAAGGATAGCGACCGCTCGAAAGAGTGTTACGGGTTCGAATCCCACTCGGTGACTTACTTTTGTTTTTTTTTATGTTTTAGTTTATATTTTTTTTTTTGCATTGTTTTTAGACAAGTTTAATTTTTTTTTATTAATGTTTGAGATGTAACCGAGCAAAGCTCGGTCGCCCAGGTACTTAGATATTATTGTAACCTATATTGTTAATATCCTACCAAATCATAAAATTGACTTATTGATAGCTATTATATCAATTAATAAAGTAGTACACTTATTAAATATGACTTATATGAAATGCAATAAATATTTTTAAAGCATATTCAACACTTCCTTTGTCACTTTTCCGCTAGTCGTGTGTGCTGCCATCTGTGTGTGCCTACCCCGCAACTCCAGTATTGCCTACTTACGGTCCCTCCAATAGTTTCCATGGCGTTGAGTATCTGTTACGTTAGTAATTATATTATCTCTGTCCTAGTCCACCGTAGCAAAGATAATATAATTACTAACGTAAAAAAAAATTTTTAGCTCGTTAGATAGATTCTTAAAAAGTATGGTGTACATATTTTTTCTTTTCTCTCATTAGCAAACAATGACGAAGATACAGCGCATTTAAATTTCGCATGACGTTACGATTGGCTACGATTTTTAATCAACGGTGACGTAATTCACCCCCAGTCCGAAACTTCAAAGCGCTGTATAGCTTCGTGAATTTTGACTACTTTGGTAAACAAAAATATATGGGTTTATTTTTTTATAGTTTAGTTTTATTTGTTCTTATTTCTTTTTTCTCAATAAAAAATTTAAAACATTAAAAATATGGGCCCTTTACGGCCTCCGCTAATGTTACGCGGACGCACGCGGCGGATTCGGTCTATCCTGTCACAAACTCTAAATGCGAAAGAGACAGCAGAATCCGTCGCGGGTCACCTGTCTCCGTCGCACGTAGCGTTTGTGACAGAGATAGACTGAACCCTTCGCGTGCGCCCGCTTAACTTAGCGGAGGCCGTTATTTTTGAATAATCTAGTTGACGAGCTAAATAAAATAATTTTTGATCCCGTCCGCACATCCCTATAATTGTCCCTATATATTTTTTAACTAGCTGATGCCCGCGACTTCGTTCGCGTGGACTTCAGGACTCCGGCATATAAATATGGTCATCAGGCTGAAAAACTTTTGCTAAAGCGTCCTTTTTATATTTCTTATAATTTAGCTCCCATGCTCCCATGCTGGTCTGGGAGAAATAAAGAAACTTAGAATGTACCAGCTGCTTCTCTTCTCACGCAGATCGTAAAAGCCGATCGAGGGAATGGGCAAAAATGCAAATCATGTTAACAGGCGATGCGGCTAGCAACCCATCACTGTATTGATTGCTTTTCCATCTTCTCGCCCACCATGACACTAAAAGTGGCTTTTGGGTCTTGCGGCCCTGGGCTCTGCATAGAACCGCGAGACCCAAAATGCTCTGTCTGCCCCATTAGGGATAAAGACGTGATAGTACGTATGTATGTATGTATAATTTAGCTGGACCATTATGGTCCTACATCATGTGTTCCAGATCTTCGATTTTTATATCTCAACGAAAAATGCTCATCAGGCTAAACTACTTTGGCTAAGGCGTCATTTTATATTTCTTATAGTTTTGCTGGACCATTATGTTTCTGCATCAGGTGTTCCAGATCTTTGATTTTTATATCTCAACAAAAAATGCTCAGCGGGCTAAACCACTTTTGCAAAGGCGTCATTTTTATATTTCTTGTCGTTAAGCTGGACCATTAAGTTTTTGCATCAGGTGTTCTAGATCTTCGATTTTTATATCTCAACAAAAAATGTTCATCAGGCTAAACTACTTTTGCTAAGGCGTCATTTATATATTTCTTATAGTTTAACTGGACCATTAAGGCTCTGCACCAGGTGTTCCATTTTCCAAAATCAATTATAGCCTAAATGTTGCTCAGTCAGTTTACATAAAAAAAAAGTTTCATTCGAATCCGTCTAGTATTTCCTGAGATTGGCGTGTACTAACAGACAAACAAGCGCCCATAGAAAAATTATCTTTAAACTTTAAATGATGATAACTTTTTATCTGACAACAGATTTCGATGAAACAAAGCTTATATGTTGCTCAGGGATGAGTTTAATCTTTTAGTGAAAACCGCGTAAAAATCTGTTCAGTAGTTTTAAAGATTAGCGAGTACATACAGACAGACAGACAAAAAATCCAAAAAATCTTTTTTGTGTTCTGTTACTCTTTTCTTATCGCCCACATCCATTTTTTGTAATTTTTATCAAACAGACACGCGGTTCCTACTGTTTTATTATATGTATTGATTTCCCTGACAAAAGAACTAGTTCATACCTCCAGTGTAGTGCGTGTAGAAGTCGGCCGTGAAGCCGAGCTCGCCGTGCGTGTGCGGCACGATGTGCACGTTCAGCGTGCCGGCTTTGTTCGGTTTGCAGCTCTGCGGAAGTAAGGCTAAGGTCAGCGACGCGACGCGACGCGACGTGGCGCGCACTTTTGAAGAATAACTTTCCAAGTTCGACAACCTCCGTGTGGTCAGCATGCTAGTCCGCCACCTAGAGGTCCCGGGTTCGATTCCCGGTCAGGGCAAGTTGGAAAATGGCTTTTTCAAATTGTCCTGGGTCTTGGATGTTTATCTATATAGCCCTTCGAATGTCGGCATAGCAGACACAATAGTAAAACAATACATCAGACGCCCGCTCCGGGCGTCCGACAGTTAAAGGGTTAGGTATTTGTTATAAAATTTAGTAACGTTGAGTTAGTATCTCATAACACAAGTCTCGAACTTACGTTGGGGCTAGCTCAATCAGTGTAATTTGTCTCTATATATTTTTTTATTTATAAGTGCGACACGCATACTAAATAACAAATTTAAAAACGGAATCCTACACCTTGGGTGTCGGCGTCGAGCAGTGTAGGGTTCCGTAGTTGCGAATGCCGACTTTGAGTTCACGCCAATAAAAATGTCTAAAAACTAATTTTCTCTTGAATTTCTATGAAATTTCCTTTTCCGAGTACATTTTATAAGTCGGTCGCCTATAACTTTTTAAATTGTAATCCCTACTTGTCTTTGATAGTGTTCCTTTAATGATCCTTTAAACTTTGATATTTTTTTTTTAATTTTTCACGGTTCCCATACCTATAACCGTTTAGTAGATAGTGGGAGGAAACTTGACTCTAACAAAAATTTGCTTTTTAAAATATTTTAGAAACGGATCACTAAATTAAATCGAAAAATGGTGTTCCCAAGCTCACAATATTTTTGAAAGACCTATTTAACGATATAGGTTCCCTACCCTACATGATGGGTAAAGAAAAGAAAGTTGAAAGTTACCCTATACTTAGTAATTATAGTATCTTTGCCTATACTAAACGTACGCGCATATTATCTACACAAACTGTCATAGAGTATTTTAAATATTTGTGTAGTATATGTAGGGTTTATGAATATAACCTATTTATGTATATAGTATGTAGGTTTATGTTTATATATATATATAGGTTTATAATTTCTTAGGCTTGCACCTTCTCGACCCTTTTTGGTCGGTATTAAGCTGAACTCCCGCCCTGAGACCCTCAGGGAGAAGGAGTTTCAGCGTCCCCTCCTACAAAAACTGTATCCCCCAGTACTCGGCTTAAAATGTTACTAGTGTGTAATGCAGCCTGTTTTTGCATAATGCTTATATCTATGTGTGAGTCCAAGATGTCACAATACCGCCGGAGGCTTGTAGCGGTTACCCCTGTTGCGCCTATTACTATCGGTACTATTGTAGTTTTGGTGTTCCAAAGTCTTG
This sequence comes from Acrobasis consociella, assembly GCA_963555685.1. NCBI lineage: Eukaryota > Metazoa > Arthropoda > Insecta > Lepidoptera > Pyralidae > Acrobasis > Acrobasis consociella. Next base: position 9,365,210 of record OY743132.1, on the reverse strand, counting down.
TTACTTCTGTTTTTAATAGATGGTATTTATTTAGTTTTTCAATCTCCTTTGCACCTATATTGTAATCCGACGGTATTGTGATATCTATAAGGTAAGTGTTATTGCTTTGCTTGTGTGTGTGTGTGTTTATATATTATAATATATTATATATATATATCTTACATATGTGTATCCTCTATTTTTTATCTCCCATGCTGGTCTGGGAGAAATAAAAAAACTTAGAATGTACCAGCTGCTTCTCTTCCCACGCAGATCGTAAAAGCCGATCGAGGGAATGGGCAAAAATGCAAATCATGTTAACAGGCGATGCGGCTAGCAACCCATCACTGTATTGATTGCTTCTCTATCTCCTCGCCCACCATAACGCTAAAAGTGGCTTTTGGGTTTTGCGGCCCTGGGCTCTGCATAGAACCGCAAGACCCAAAATGCTCTGTCTGCCCCATTAGGGATAAAGACGTGATAGTATGTATGTATGTTTGTACATATGTGTATATATTTATAATATATTGTAAAGTTTCTCCTAATTTGTACTTTCGTCCAAAATTTGCTTTTACCAGCATCACCTGTAGGTTGACTGGTAGAAAAGGCCCTGGGCCTTAAGTCCGCCTGTTACATTTTTGTAATAAAGTTTGATAAATAAATAAAATAAATAAATAAATATTTTTTTTTTTCAAGATTTTACTTTTTGCCATGATTAATATACATACTCGTAACAAATTACAACTCCCTTGTACTTATAGCCGCTGAGTAAAACCGCGGACGGACAGACAGACAGACAGACATGGAGAAACTATAAGGGTTCCTTGTTTACTACGGAACCCTTAAACAGAACTACATATCTAGCAAATGACAAAATTTTGTTAGAGCTATCTATTAATTAAATAATAGGCAGGAGTTTTTGGCGGGAAGTCAAGGGGTCCAGTTGGAGTTTGCTTTAAATTGTTTTGCAAATAGATTTAGTGGACTTTATAATATGAAATTGGTGTAGTTTGGTGTTATAAATGCTCATTCTCATGGACAATATGTGAAATGTTTAAAGTGGACAGTCATAGTGCGGTTGTAGTGATATTTATTTGCGGACTGCGGTGGGCGTCTTTGGGCACGGTCCGTCACTCAATCGGCTATGAAAACCAGTGGACTCGTATAGATTTGTCGCCAGAAGCTCCCGTGAAGCAATCAAAGAACCTATACCAACCTTTGATTGCATTTGATATTTACTTCACATCAATTGTTGTTTTCCACTTTCTATTAACTTGAGCATGGCTAAATACCCAATGGCTTCGAGCCAAAATTAAAAAAATAATAATAATAGGCAAGACGTATGGAAAATCATTTTTGGTCCATCGGTTAGATTATAAAAAATATTGAACACGTATTTTTGGCTGGGTCCGATTTTCACTTAAGTGTGACGTGGCAAGCCCCCACTCCGGAACTTTGACGCTCCGTATCTTTGTGAATTTTCACTTTTTTGGTAAACTGAAAAACACGGGTCCTTTATTTTTGGATGATCTCAAAGACGGACTAATTATAATCATGCTTTTCGGACCGTCGTCACCCGTATTGTTCTGAGCGACAAGGGCAGCAGCATAAAATGTTGCGTTGTGCTGTCCCCTTCTGTCAGATGTAGCTCAACCCTAAAGTACACTGCCTTGTGATTTGGGCCTTACACTTGTAAAAAAAAAGTAGTAGGTACTTACTTCAAAACCGCAGTGCTCTCCGAATTGTCTGGCCGGTGTAAGTAGGTCCTTTGTCACAGGGTCCATACACAGTATCACGGGTAACGTCAACACGAGTAAAGACAACATTTTAAACCTTATTATATCACTATAAAGATTTTTTCTTTTTTTTTTTTAATTTAGTTCCGTGCTTTTGGCTGAAAACAGTCAGTAAGTCGTTTTAGGGAAACTGTATACAGTTTAATGATAAATTGCCAGAATCGGTTCTTGATATGCCCCGATAGAAAATTCAAAAATTGTAAAGAAATTAAGAAAGTTTTTGTGAGAAGGCTTATTACGGAATCGAATGAAAAACTCTTTGTTGCACTAATACACAAAAACAAAAAACAGAAAAAAATAGTTTTACAAAAGTTAAACTTAGCGAGCGGATTAGAACTAACTTTAATTAAATATATTACTTATTAGTCTTTTGTATTTAAGTTAAAAAAAAACACTAGCACTTTCTCAAAGTTAGTAAAAAATAATGAAACCTACGATTTAAGGAATAAAAACAAAAAAAAAACTGAGTGCCATGAAACACTCCGCTGGTACAAAGTTACAAAAATTGAAGCTCCTACTAAACCCCAAAAAAGATACTAAAAAAGTTCTTGACGGAAAAATCTCACACTTATTTTTCCGTCAAGTCCGTACCTAGAAAGAACAAAAAAAGAAACTTTGGAAACCTTACTCAATTTCGAGAGAAAATTAAAAAAAAATTGGTTGCCTGTAAAGTCGGTATACGGGCGAAAGTTTTACGTGACAACGCGATCATAGTTGAGTGGGAGAGAGACGCAAGGCATTCGGCGGGCCTCTCTCTCGTTCGGTGACTCATCGTAACGTTACCGAGCGTTACACTTTTTCATAAGTGACTCCCAGCCGCAACCTAATTTAAGACGTTGTCACGTCAAAACATTTTTTTTAAGTAGTAAAAAATATTAAATAAGGACTTTTTTTAACGTCACTGTCTACTGGGCAGAGGTCAACTTTTTTATTTTTGATTATCGAATACAACGTGGAAGGGACATACCTGTAATAAATCTAACCAAGGAATCACTAATAGTATAATTATAACAAAATAACAGTCCAAAAACAACAAAAAAAAAATCGACATTCACATACAAATTGCCCGGGCAACCAACTTTCGTATGGAAATGCCGATTTAAAAAAAAAATTAACTGTTATTTTAATTTCATTAGGTATACCTACTAATTTGGTTAGGTATTTAAATAAATGTAAACAATCTTGACATGTCTTTTTATTGAAATATACACTTTATAAATCAATAATTTTGCTAATTACAAAGTAATTATGTTATAAATTATAAATTACATAATTACTTTGTAATTTGCAAAGGTATTGATTTATAAAGTGTATATTTCAGTAAAAAGACATAACAAGATTGTTTACATTTATTTAAATACCTAACCAAATGGAGTTTTAGTATTGGTTTGATTTTACGGGTATGGTGGGGTCCATTCCACGTTATAAATAACACCTACGCAACTGTAATCATATATAAACAAACAAAGAAAACTAGAGTTCAATTTATCTACACATTTCTCACACACTATTTCTGACAAGTGACCTCTGACTTTCAAATCATCACAGCTACGCTGAGTTAGAGACGAGGGAAGCGACTTCGTCAAACAACCGCTTAATACTAAAGGTTATTTCATTATCTGATCTTTGTTTTTGACTTTGTTTTTAATAAACACGATCAATAACATAACGTTGTTTATAATAAACAAATATTGTTTGGGAATTCCGATGTTTTGATTGAGACGAATTTAAGAATGACTTTTGCCTGACGGCTTTTTACTACCGTGGGAAAAGTCTTATGTTTCTATGGTTTATCAACCCCCGTCAGAAAAGAGGGGTATTGTAAAATTGATGATAAATAAATAAATAAATATATAGGGACAAATTACACTGATTGAGCTAGCCCCAAAGTAAGTTCGAGACTTGTGTTATGGGATACTAACTCAACGATACTATATTTTTCAACACACTTGCTCATAAAGTGGCTCAATGGTCACCGCACATAATGACACCCATAACCAAACTGTGACTTTTTCATTGCTATAATTGTGCTATAACTCACTAGTGAGTTATAGATTTTTTTTAAATTTTATTGGTTTAGTTCATGGAGTTGTATGTACTTGCGTTGAGTTGCTTTGTTCTTATTAAAAAAGTTTTTATTCAAAAAAAAGTTCGTGTTCAATAGAACAAACAAATTAATGTTCCTTTTGCTTGCTTATTTCATGCAACTTCTTATTTAAATAGATAATTTTAACTCGTACGTGTTTAATAAATAAAACTTTCACTCAAGTACAACTTTTGTTATCTCTGTAATAAAAGAAAACTTTAAATTCCCCATTTTGTACGTGGCAGAATAGGCGCAAATCTTATGCGCGAAAAAAAAAACTTATCTCTTTAGTCTGTGGCCGACCGCAATGCGCGCGCATAGGAAAACTGATTAATTGTTCCCGCCCGAAACATTTTTTACAACTCGTTTTCACTGTTGAAATTATAGTTATTTATTAATTAAAATGTCTACAAGTACTAGTTACGAAGAAAATGATTTATGTTGTACACCGCCCGATATAAGATGTGAAGCCCTTAACGTTGTAGAAAGTGTATTACCTGAAAACTCCAAGGAAAAATATCTATTAGCGTACCTACCAAAATTTCATAAAAAGGCAAAACAGCAAGAATACGCATTCTTTTTCAGAAAATGTGTTCATGGCGTACTTTAAAGAATTATCTTCTAAGTACAAACCTAGCTCTTTCTGGTGTTTATACTCAATGTTAAAAATTACAGTCCGAACAAAGAATGGAGTGGACTTAAAAACATACTCTAATTTGTAAGCTTATCTTAAGAGACTATTCGATGGATTTAGAAGCAAGAAATCAAAGGTTTAATCGTCGGACGATATTGAAAAATTTATAAAAGATTCCTACTGACGAAACACCAAGTAGGTACATACAATGATTGGATTTCACCTACCTACACGAATAATGAGCCATCTCAAATTACAATAGAACATGAAGTATTTCAATAAATAATCTATCTGTTGAGACCGCTATGTCATCAAAAACAGTTAATTATAATTTTACTAACTGCATATTTACCAATTGTTTCTCTAAATAAACTTTTAATCTACTAAATAAAATGAGTTTTTATTGTTATTTTATTCACAAGTGTGTTGAAAAACGTCGTATGATACACGTGTGTATTGATGATTACCGTCCTTGGCTCTCTTAAGACCCTCGCCTACGGCTCGGGTCTCAATGGCGCCGCGGTGGTAATCACCAATGTTACACACTGTACCATAATGTACTATTATAACAAGTACATATATAGATAAACATCCAAGACCCAGGACAATTTGAAAAAGGCCATTTTCCAACTTGCCCTGACCGGAAATCGAACCCAGGACCTCTGGGTGGCGGACTAGCATGATGACCACTACGCCACGGAGGTCGTCATGATAGTGTATGTCTGTCTGTCTGAACGGTTAGACCAATTTCGATACGGGTTTTTAACGTGAAAGCATCTTCCCTTGGTTCTTAGCTACGTTTCATGAAAATCGTATAGTCGTTTGAAAGCTATTGGGAATAACGATTCAAATTAGGATTTTGTAATTTGCCTGACAAATAAGTGTGCGTTACTCTACCTAGAAAGTAGCTCCTAGAGAGATATGAGTGGAATATATATTTAGTACCCATTATGCTGTAAATGTGCCCGGCATAAATAATTTGTGGGGGTTGTCGTTTTGGAAAAAAATGGAAAAAACGTTTCCTGCTAGGGTAACGTTGTTCCAGCAGGAAAATTCTAAACTACTGATCGAACGGAGAAACAATGTGCATGGTCAGATAGCTTATATTTGTGGAAGTATGTGCGGCGAATATGGAATATGTGACGGTTCAGGTTTTTAAGATATCGAGTTTCCTGCTGGAGTAACGTTTAGCGAAATCGTTGTGCTCTAAAACTGTTAAATGTGCGCATGTAGAATAATTTCACATGAGTAGCTCTTGATTTGTGCTAATGGCACACATAATTATATTTAAGAAAATATTTATAATTTTCGATTAATCGCGCTTTTTTTGAAATACAAAAAAAAATCGCAGCGCCTTTAAGAGAAAACGTATAAGCTCACTAAAAACTGTATTCGGTTCATCTCGACTCCTATTAAATCCATAAAAAAATTGGGAAGTGTAGGTACATCAGTTATCAAATAATATTACAAAAATCAAAATTATCCTATCATAATTTTGACGGTCAACATACAAGAAAACGGATCAACGCAAGACGTGCGGGTATGAACTAAAAATTAGTACCTATAGTCGAATAACGCATTGCAAATTTTCAGCTAGAAATGTTTAGTATGTAAAAAGTTATAAACAAAAAACAAAACCTGGAAACAAGGGCCGATAACCCGACCAAATTCGAATGACTACAAAAAAGCGGCGGTTTCATACATATCGATGACCTTCTTTATTGGACGTCTTATACCTAAAACGTGTCATACAGTCGCGTTCAAAGGTATTTTGGCATTTCTTTTTTTTCACCCGAGCGTTTTTTGTTGGCAATTTTATAACCTTATTCCTAAGAATAAAAACTATGTAAAAACCAGTATCCAAGTCAAAATGACATAGATTAGGCAGCGGACCCCGGTCTCGGAAGCGTTACGGCTAAGGATGCAATAGGGAATACGCTCGGATGATGATGAATCTTAATATTATTATAATAATAATTAATGGTAATTTAAATATTTCATCAATCGAAAAATGGTATTCACAAACTCACATTATTTTTAAAAGACCTATTCAACGATATGTCACAAAATGTGTTTGTCGAGAAAAAAATTTCACTCCCTCTTTACTTGTATGGCAGCTACACCGCGGACGGACAGACAGACAGACATGGCGAAACTATAAGGTCCTTCTTTACTACGGACTTTAATCAATTTATATTCAGTTACATAAAAAATACAAAATGTTGTACGTTGTAAATAAATACAGTTACGCAGAAAACTTGGCTGTATGTGTGAGACTCAAATGGCCCTTTGCTTTTTCTTTTTGGAAAACTAAACAGCTGGTGTAAACAAACAATGATATGACTTGATTTAGTTGTTTATTTTATGAAATTTAAGTGATTTTGTGGATACATGTTGTCGATTCAAAATAGTTATTTTTTTACGCTTAACGATATAGAAATGATTTCAGTTCAGTATAAATTTCGGTAAGTATTCCAAACTTAAACCACATTCTCCCTCTAGAGGATGAATGAAATTCAGTACATTTTACTTTCCCTGTTTTTAACAGATTAAAAATGACTATTGTTATGTTCGCTTTTTGTGCCATAGAATGTGACTTTTTTGAGCAAGTGGTACGAAAATAATATATATGTCGCAGTTGGATTGTATAATCCGCTGTTATTCAAAAACTCTAGCTATTTGGCATTACAGCTCGGTTTTGTAATATAGCTGAAAATCGGTCAGCTAGATCGTCCAATGTGTTACGTTTTACAAACTAGCTAACGTAAGATTGTAGAACGATTAGTTCGGAATTCTGCCACTTGTGGCTTGTGAAGTGTCAGTGTCATAACAACAAATATGGCTTCCCATAAAGTAAATTCTTCGCCGCGTTCCGGGACTAAGCTGTTTTTATCGAGATACATCGGAGGCATCGTTTGTGATTTCGGAGTTCAAAAGATTGAAAAGAATAAAGCAGACCTTTAGCTTGGATCCCATATTGTTATTTCGACGCCCGGCTTCCGGCAAGATGGAAAATTCACGTGGATCAATTAATTGGCCGTAAGAAATCGCTGCGTCATTGAGTTGTCAGGTTTACAAAATTTCTATATTTCTAATCCAAATGCATCGAGCTGATTATCATTCTTCATTGGTGTTTTATGATGTTGGAGACTAAATTATTTAGTAAAGAGTTGAACTGAGGTTTTATTTCCATCCCACGAGTAATATAAAAATAATAAAGAACAACTATTGTCCCCTCATATATTATTTTGTTTGGTAACACAGTTTTATTCAATAATGGTAACCCTATATGCTATCTCAACGCTAGCTGTTTTGTTAAACGTAATTACGTAACTCATTGGCAATCGAGCTGAACTATTTTCAGCTGTTTTACAAAACCGTGCTGTATTGCCAAACAGCTAGAGTTTTTGAATAACAACGGATTATACAATTCAACTGCGACATATATATATAATTACTATGCATATAATTTACACACTTGTAAATAAAAACTACATTAAAACATAAACACTTACCACTTGGCACCTCACCGTAAATCGTCGAGCGTAAACTATGCTTGCAAGTATCTACCTGTGGGCGCCCAGCTGGCCGCCCGCTACTGAATGAACCGCTGGCAAGCAAACTCGCATGCGCCCGGTCGGCCGCCTACTGCTGAATGAAGTGAACCGCTGGCAAGCAAACTCGAGTACGCCCGGCCGGACGCGCTGAATGAACGTTCATGACATGTCATGTCCGAACATGACATGACATGACAACTCGCCCGATGATGATTCAATGCATCGATACCGCTAACGCCCCCGGCACCGGGCGGCAAAAGGTATTACTTAAATAAATAAACGCGAAGTGCATCTACTTTTGCGTGATTTACATCTCTATTTGTGGATTTTAACTACTTTTAGGATTCCGTACCCAAAGGATATAAACGAGACCCTATTACTAAGACTCCAGTGTCCGTTTGTCCGTCTGTCTGTCCATCTGTCTTTCTGTGACCAGGCTGTATCTCATGAACCGTGATAGCTAAACAGTTAAAAAGCCAATGCAACCTCTTGGCGTTGTTATGTTTTTTTTCGCCAGAAATGAAATCTGGGTCATATATTAGAGAACCAAAAGTAGTCAATGTAAAAAAAAACCCAAAAAATGGGGCTAGCAATTCATCACTATTTTGATTACATTTTCCACCTATACGCCCACCAGTATGCTAAACGTGGTTCTGTCTACCCCGTAAGGGATAAAGACGTGATAATATGTATATGTATATGTCGCAGTTGAATTGTATAATACGTTGTTATTCAAAACCTCTAGCTGTTTGGCAACACAGCTCGGTTTTGTAAAACAGCTGAAAATAGTTCAGCTAGATTGTCAATGAGTTTCGTAATTATGTTTGACAAAACAGCTAGTGTTGATACAGCATATAGGGTTACCATTATTGAATAAAACTGTGTTACCAAAAAAAAAATATGAGGGGACAATAGTTGTTCTTTATTATTTTTATTTTACTCGTGGGATGAAAATAAAACCTCAATTCAACTCCTTACTAAATAATTCAGTCTCCAACATCATAAAACACCAACGAAGAATGATAATCAGCTCGATGCAATTGGATTAGAAATATAGAAATTTTGTAAACCCGATAACTCAATGGCGCAGCGATTTCTTACGGCCAATTGATCCACGTGAATTCTCCATCTTGCCGGAAGGCGGGCGTCGAAATAACAATATGGGATCCAAGCTAAAGGTCTGCTTTATTCTTTTCAATCTTTTGCACTCCGAAATCACAAACGATTACCCCGATGTGTCTCGATAAAAACAGCTTAGTACCGGAACGCGGCGAAGAATTTACTTTATGGGAGGCCATATTTGTTGTTATGACACTGACACTTCACAATCCACAAGTGGCAGAATTCCGAACTAATCGTTCTACAATCTTACGTTAGCTAGTTTGTTAAACGTAACATATTGGACGATCTAGCTGACCGATTTTCAGCTATATTACAAAGCCGAGCTGTAATGCCATATAGCTAGAGTTTTTGAATAACAGCGGATTATACAATCCAAATGCGACATATATATGTAAGTATGTATGATAGATGAAAGATTCTACTAAAAATAACCCCTGTAAAAAAAATAGCAATTATTACCTAACGGATCGTGCAGGTTTTTTACATATTGTATAGTATACATACAAGTTTATTTATTGTTGACTTGTCTGTTTTCTACTTGAGTGTACTTCGGCTCAACACGTTTCGACCGGTTCGTGACTAAGTTAAGAAGGTCATCGATATGTATGAAACCGCCGCTTTTTTGTAGTCATTCGAAGTTGGTCGGGTTATCGGCCCTTGTTTCCAGGTTTTGTTTTTTGTTTATAACTTTTTACATACGAAACATTTCTAGCTGAAAATTCGCAATGCGTTATTCGACTATAGGTACTAATTTTTAGTTCATACCCGCACGTCTTGCGTTGATCCGTTTTCTTGTATGTTGACCGTCAAAATTATGATAGGATAATTTTGATTTTTGTAATATTATTTGATAACTGATGTACCTACACTTCCCAATTTTTTTATGGATTTAATAGGAGTCGAGATGAACCGAATACAGTTTTTAGTGAGCTTATACGTTTTCTCTTAAAGGCGCTGCGATTTTTTTTTGTATTTCAAAAAAAGCGCGATTACTCGAAAATTATAAATATTTTCTTAAATATAATTATGTGTGCCATTAGCACAAATCAAGAGCTACTCATGTGAAATTATTCTACATGCGCACATGTAACAGTTTTAGAGCACAACGATTTCGCTAAACGTTACTCCAGCAGGAAACTCGATATCTTAAAAACCTGAACCGTCACATATTCCATATTCGCCGCACATACTTCCACAAATATAAGCTATCTGATCATGCACATTGTTTCTCCTTTCGATCAGTAGTTTAGAATTTTCCTGCTGGAACAACGTTACCCTAGCAGGAACCGTTTTTTTCCATTTTTTTCCAAAACGACAACCCCCACAAATTATTTATGCCGGGCACATTTACAGCATAATGGGTACTAATTATATATTCCACTCATATCTTTCTAGGAGCTACTTTCTAGGTAGAGTAACGCACACGACAAATAATAGATGGCACTATGATATCAATATATTATGTAGTTCATCCACTTATCACTATAGATGTCTTGGGGTTTTTTTTAATTAACCGACTTCAAATAAGCGGCCAAGTGCGAGTCGGACTCGCCCATGAAGGGTTCCGTAGTAGTATTTTTTTTTAATTTTTATATTTGAGTTGATTGAATGAAAGGTAAATTGCAGTTTATGACATATTAAAAAAAAACTTCTTACTAGATCTTGTTCAAACCAATTTTCGCTGGTAGTTTTCATGGTAATGAACATCATATATTTTTTTTAGTTTTATCATTCTCTTATTTTAGAAGTTACGGGGGGGGGACACACTTTTTTCCACTTTGGAAGTGTCTCTCGCGCAAAGTATTCGGTTTAGAATAAAATTATATTAGAAACCTCAATATCATTTCTGAAGACCTATCCATAGATACCCCACACCACACGGGTTTGATGAAAAATATTTTTTTGAGTTTCAGTTCTAAGTATGGGGAACCCCCAAAATTTATTGTTTTTTTTTCAATTTTTGTGTCAAAACCTTATGCGGTTCACATAATACATCTACTTAGCGAGTTTCAACAGTATAGGTCTTATAGTTTCGGAAAAAAGTGGCTGTGACATACGGACGGACAGACAGACAGACATGACGAATCTATAAGGGTTCCGTTTTTGCCATTTGGCTACGGAACCCTAAAAATGAGGTTACCAATTCGATTGTATGTTTTTTTTGTATGTATGTGACGCGATATCTTCGGCAACCGTGGACCGATTTTGATGATTCTTTTTTTATTTGAAAGCCCTTACTCCCAAGTTGGTCCCATATTAATTTGGTGAAGATATGATGAAGAACTTTGAAGATATGGAAGAAACTCCTGAAAAAAATTGAAGTCGGTTGTTTTTTTGTTAAAAATTTAATTATTTTCCTAAGCAAATAAACTTATATAGTGTTTAACATCAATGAGACCTCTCCAACCCGTCTGGCCAGCGTGGAGAGTGTAGGCCAAATCCTCTGGCTGCTCTGGCCAAGTACGGCTCTAGTAGTTCAGAGAGGGTAGTGCCCCTGCAGAGGAGACTAACCGTCTTATTAAAAAACGAGGACTAAATTTGTTACTTGGTTTAAACCATTATCCGCCCAAATCAAGTTGACATTTTTAGATGAGAGAGTGGCATATTACTAGATGTCAACTTGATTTAGTCGGATAATAGTTTAAACCTAGTAACAAAGTTAGTCTGGGTTTTGTAATAAGACAGTAAAAGACTTGATAATGATGACTGTAATGTTTATATATACCTCGATGGAGAGTATTCATATTTATTCTTTCATAGTTCTGCACAATTCTTATTCTTTATTCTTGAGAATGAGAAGCATTCCATAATGTTATGGAAATGAAATGTTTTGTTTTCTATACCTACATACATACATATTATCACGTCTTTATCTCTAACGAGGCAGACAGAGCATTTTAGGTCTTTCTAAGCAGACAGAGCTCAGTTCAGAAATACTCAAAAGCCACTTTTAGCGTCAAGGTGGGCGAGAAGATGGAAAAGCAATCAATACAGTGATGGGTTGCTAGCCGCATCGCCTGTTAACTTGATGAGAATTTTCGCCCATTCCCTCGATCGGCTTTTACGATCTGCGCGGGAAGAGAAGCAGCTGATTCATTTTAAGTTTTTACTTTTCTCCCAGACGGAAGAGACCATCATTCTATACCTACGCTTTTTATATTAGGTAATAAATCATCAGTAAGGTCGCAATCAGCGGTAAGGAATAAATATACGGGCTGACTAGTAAATCACCTTGCATATTGAAAAGCGGCACTCAGTAATTGATTGTCGTTCCAAATATATAAAAAATAGGTGCTTAAAAGTTGACTAAATTATCCAATGAAAACAAGAAGTGTGGACACTGGCGCTGCTCGCGATGATAGCGATTGACATGACGACGAGCCGAGCTACCGAGCGCGTAGGAAGCGCGCGCGCGGTTTCCAAACATTTCGAGACTGCGCACTAATTTGGTTACATTTTTCTTTGTAATTAATAGGTATTTTGTTGGTTTTTATATTTTTTGACGTTACATGTGATCATTATTAAATATGTCATTAAGTATGACATGTGATTTACCAGTCAGCATGTATATTAATAAATCAAATCATCATCCGAGCGTATTGCCGGTTGCAATCAGCGGTAAGGAATAATTAAATATACATGCTGACTGGTAAATCACCTTGCATATTGAAAGGGGGCACACAGTAATCGATTCTAATTCCAAATATATAAAAATAGGTGCTTAAAAGTCGACTAAATTATCCAATAAAAACAAGAAGTGGGGACACTGAAAGTTGTCAGAGTCGAGGTAGGTACCAAACATTCCGAGACTGCGCACTAATTTGATAATTTTTTTCTTTGTAATTAATAAGTATTTTGTTGGTTTTATATTTTTTGACGTTACGTGTGATCATGATTTATAATGTCCTTAAATATGACGTGTGATTTACTAGTCAGCCTGTATAAGAACTAATCACACTGAGCTAACCCCAAAGTTAAACTTGTATTATGGGATAATAACTCAACGATTCTAAGTATACACGGTGATTTTTCATTGGTTTTGGAGCCGAAGGCCACTTCATAAGAATCGTTAGTAAGACCTAATTAGGTAGTCAAAATAAAAATTCTGAACCAAAAAAATTTGATTAAAACTCGAAAGTAAAATCGTGAGATCAATCAGTAGTTCCACCGCCAGTCGTCGTCGCCGGCCGACCGCCCGAATTTCATGGGGTCACGCGAGTTCACGCGTACGAGTACTACGTTATCTCGATCGAAAATCATTTTTGTAACTTTTTTATCTTATGTCATACGCAAATTTGTATTAATTATATGGATAGAGTAATTTATTTACTATACATTTGCTTTTCCAAAACCAATGAAAAGTCAGCGTGTATTATGATAAATATGTACATGCATTACACATAGATACAAACTAACATCAATGACAATTTAGGAAAAGTGAGGAGCTCCGTGGCCCGGCCGGAGTGCGCATGCGTGCTAGCGCTTTCGCAAGTAAAGCGACACCGGGCGTGGTCCGCACTTGGATGGGTGACCACAAGTGGCATAAAATTTTCTCGAGCTCCTCCGTGCTTCGGAAGGCACGTATAAGCCGTTGGTCCCAGCTGTCAGATTTTTCAGATGCCTTTAGGCAGCTTGAAAAATCAGTGTTGGCCACTTACACATACGAAAAACAATTTGAAATAGCAATTTTCTAACTTGCCCTGGCTAGGGATCAAACAGCCTCCATGGAAGACATCAATCTTTTGACTTCTTTATCAAGTTGCATGAAAAAAATTTTTTTTTCGTACAAGCTTTTATTATGAGGCCTAAGTACTTATTAAGACAACAGTATATCAAGCCCAAACTCGATGGGGCTGCGTAGTTTCATAACAAAGTTTCGACGGTCACCTTCAGACTCCATCATCAGATCAGCTGCATGTCATTATTTGACGACCTCCGTGGCGTAGTGGTCACCATGCTGGTCCGCTACCCAGAGGTCCTGGGTTCGATCCCCGGTCAGGGCAAGTTGGAAAATGGCCTTTTTCAAATTGTCCTGGGTCTTGGATGTTTATCTATATATGTATTTGTTATAAAATATAGTATCGTTGAGTTAGTATCCCATAACACAAGTCCGAACTTACTTTGGGGCTAGCTCAATCTGTGTAATTTGTCCCTATATATTTATTTATTTATTTATTATAATATTGCATTGTCACGCGATATACGTATGCGTGCAAAATTTCAGCTCAATCGGAAACCGGGAAGTGGGTCTTTAACTTGCAAGACTTGATTACAGACCGAGAACGGGACAGGTGAATCTAAATCATCATCATCATCATCATCAGGTCTTTTTGTCTCCACTGCCATACTTAAATAAGAGCTTGAATTAGATTTGTCAAGTAAAGTAAACAAAAAGATGCAAAATGTATAACAAAATATTTATTCCAAATAACCTTTTAATATAAAATATACATGTGCACTTACATCCACCATAGAATAGCATCAATTATATAAAATTAACTTACATATATAAAACAATGCCTTTAGGGGTCATCCTCATATTACGTCAGAGCGATGTATGTATGTGATTCGGGGGTCAGGTTATAAATGTCAAAATTCTGGTAAAAAAGTAGTCTCTCTAGCAATTCTAAAAACATTTTTTAGAAATGGTTATGATATAACCTGTCAAATTCCACGCAATTAATGTCAAAATATCATTTTTTAAACAATAATTCTGCGACCCTAGATTCTACCCCTTGTCATTTTATTGTCTCCCCCCCCCCCCCCCCCCCCCGTGTAATTTATGGATGACCCCTATACAGGTTACCTGATAAGGTAAATAATAAATGTACACACACATTGTTGACCCTGAGTGAATCTTTTTACCCCCTTTAAATCTGTTTACTCTTAACATAACCATAAAATGAAAAAACGGATTTTCAATAAATCAATTCCTCATATACCTGATTTATAAGATTTGATCTTCAACATTCCTTCTAAAAATTAAAGTATAGATATACATTTCCACGTCACGCCAAAGGCCATAAGACCCAAAGGTCACGCTTAGCACAAAAAAAATATATAAATAAAAAATAAATATGCACCAAAAAACATTGAAAATGCTTACTTTTTTTCTGATTACAGTTTTTTCGACGTACTCAGTCAGAATAAAAAAGGAGATTGAATCCGACGCGAAACAAAGGATTCCACAGTAGAATCACAAACGTAGCAAAAACGAAACGAAATCAATTCTACGTTTGAATCTTGAATAACACGGGGGTACATAACACGTCGTCCGAAGTTAAAAAGATTATCGTACTCCGAATAACACTAACGTTACTTAGTATTGACGTTATAGTACAATGTGTTACTCGGTCACGACGGTCCGAAAGTCTAATCTTCCCGATCTAACATTACTGATATAACGTTAACTAGTTACTAAAATAACGTTATGGTACAATATGAGCATTTTCCTGATCAAAACGTTACTGATATGATATTATAGTAACTAAAATAATGTCGTTACATGATCAAACGTCACTAGTGTAACGTTAACTAGTGACTATTGTTATTTTGATATCGTTATGTTACAGCACCTTTTTAATGTGTGAGTAGTTCAAAATGCCGCCATTG
Source organism: Acrobasis consociella (assembly GCA_963555685.1). Classification (NCBI taxonomy): domain Eukaryota; kingdom Metazoa; phylum Arthropoda; class Insecta; order Lepidoptera; family Pyralidae; genus Acrobasis; species Acrobasis consociella. The sequence continues at coordinate 9,349,424 of OY743132.1, read as the reverse complement.
CGAAAGCTGATGTCAGGTCCACATTGTTTTCGAAGCGTGCCTTATCCAATAACGTTATTAAATACCAGTGCAAGATAAAGTTTCTAGAAAACGTTACTTATATAACGTTACCTAGTAACTGAAATAACATTATGGTACAATATGTTACAGCATCGTTCTGATCAAAACGTTACAGATATAACGTTATCTAGTAACTAAAATAACGTTATCTAGTAACATAATTAACGCTATCTAGTAACTAAAATAACGTTATCTAGTAACATAATTAACGCTATCTAGTAACTAAAATAACGTTATTTAGTAACATAATTAACGCTATCTAGTTACTAAAATAACGCTATTTAGTAACTATATTAACGTTACCTAGTAACTATATTAACGTTACCTAGTAACTAAAATAACGTTATCTAGTAACATAATTAACGCTATCTAGTAACTAAAATAACGTTATCTAGTAACATAATTAACGCTATCTAATAACTAAAGTAACGCTACCTAGTAACGAAAATAACGTTATCTAGTAACATAATTAACGTTATCTAGTAACTAAAATAGCGTTATTTAGTAACATAATTAACGCTATCTAGTTACTAAAATAACGCTATTTAGTAACTATATTAACGTTACCTAGTAACTATATTAACGTTACCTAGTAACTAAAATAACGTTACCTAGTAACTAAAATAACGTTATCTAGCAACTAAAATAACGCTATCTAGTAACTAAAATAACGTTATTTAGTAACATAATTAACGCTATCTAGTTACTAAAATAACGCTATTTAGTAACTATATTAACGTTACCTAGTAACTATATTAACGTTACCTAGTAACTAAAATAACGTTACCTAGTAACTAAAATAACGTTATCTAGCAACTAAAATAACGCTATCTAGTAACTAAATTAACGCTAACTAGTTACTAAAGTAACGTAATCTAATAACTAAAATAACGTTATGGTACAAAACGTTACAGCATCTTCCTGATCATGTAGTTGAGGATGCCGCCGTTGCGGAAGTACGTCAGGTCCACCTCGGTGTCGAAGCGGGCCTTCACTTGGAATGTTTTGCCGGTGTCCACCTAAAACGAAACAGCTAAATTAGTCCTTATTACTGCTAAGTTAAGGTTCATTATTTAATTACTAGTGGCTTTGTGAGCTATAGACCTTGCGAATCACCTAACCATGTAACCCACCTAATGTATAATATTTTATAATGTATCATATTCTTAGTCTTCTGTATTTCTTTTTACTTATAGTGCAATAAAGAATACTTGTATTGTATTTTAATGTATTGTATTGTATCGTATCACCCCAACTTGTTGAAGTTTATCGGATAAAAAGTTGTTTAGACAAAAAGTTTTATGACATTTTTCGAAATGGCTGATATCTTTTAAGTTTTCAATAAAACCTCGTATTTACATCATTTTGAAAAACAAAAAACAACCGAACTTGCTCACAAAACACGAGAATCGGTTCACAAATGCGACCTGTAAAGAGAACAGGCAGACAGACTGACCAAACCCATTTATCGCCAATCTCGAAACGGAGAAGCTCCTTGTTCGGACAAAATATAGCGATGTCTCTCGGTACACTCAGCGAGTAATCTCTGCCAGTGAGAGCCAGGCTCTCTGCGTTCCGTCCATCGATGAACTGCAACTTAATTGGACCAGCTCTCACCAGGTTTCCTACCTTAACATCCAACAACTGACCCGGAGTAATGTCACTCGGTATGCTCAGCGAGTATTTCTCAGTGCCAGTGAGAGCCAGGCTCTCTGCGTTCTGTCCATCGATTAACTGCAGCTTAATTGGACCGGCTCTCACCAGGTTTCTTACCTTAACATCCAACAACTGCCCCGGAGTAATGTCACTCGGTATGCTCAGCGAGTATTTCTCAGTGCCAGTGAGAGCCAGGCTCTCTGCGTTCTGTCCATCGATGAACTGCAGCGGAATGATGCCCATGCCCACTAAGTTAGAGCGGTGAATCCGCTCGAATGACTCTGCGATCACAGCGCGGATACCCTGTAAACAAAACACAAGGGTGACGGTCCGAAAGTCTTATTAACTAGCCTGATGCCTGCAACTTCCTTCACGTGGACATAAATGCTCATCAGGCTGAGCAACTTTTGCTAAGGCGTCATTTTTATATTTTTTATAGTTCAGCTGGTCTATTATGTCAATTATAAATAAATTATTCCCTGGATGTATGTTGCCCAGCCTAAGCTATGTAACAAAAAAAGTATCATTCGAATCTGTCCAGTATTTCTTTTTTTTTAATTCGTTTGTAGACGTTTTTATTTAATTTCTTACTTTAATAAATAAATGAAAATATCTTTATTGGAAAAAATAACATTTTAAATAAATTCAAACTATACTTATTAAAATTTAAATTGAAACCAAATAAGAACTGAAATTATTTACGTGTCATGATTTATAACGTCTTTAAATATGACGCGTGATTTACCAGTCAGCCTGTATATCGGTGACCAGTCACCCTGTAGATAGGTTACTCACCAGGAGGTAAGGTCCCTTGGCGGCCCAGTCGCGACTGGAACCGGAGCCGTAGTCCTTTCCGACGATAGCTATGAGCGGGACTTGCTCCTCGGCGTATCTGTTAACCATAATAATTATTGTTGTGAGAGATTTTTAGGTAGATGTCCGTATCTCACTCCATAACCCAGCTATCCGATCTACTAACATCCCATCCACATAGCTCAAACCAAGTCAATCCCTGTCTGGCAATAGTTCGGCAGCAATGGAGGACTGTCCATTCTTCGGCAGCTATGGAGGACTGTCTATCCCAATTTAGATTTAAAAAAAAGGACTCAAAGGACCGGGTCCCCATGGACCTGTGGTTGAAAAGCGTACAAACTTAATAATAATTATTATTCCATTCATTATTAGAGGAACTATTGGTCCATGAAGGAACTTATGAAGGGGAACCTTCCTTTAACACATAAACGCAGACTCATGGACATGTGCATCCTTCCAACTCTTACATATGGGGCTCAGACTTGGTCTTTGACAAAAGCTCAGAGGTCCGGGCTCGGGGTTTGTCAACTTGCCATGGAGCGCAGTATGCTTAATATCAAGAGAATAGATAGAGTCCGTAACACCACCCTGCGATCCATCACTAAAGTTGCAGACGTGAACGTCACCGCCGCTAAATTAAATTGGATTGGGCCGGTCACGTCAGCCGCATGCCGACCGGACTATGGGCCAAAACTGTAACTTTGTGGACCCCAACGAACGGACGTCGGCGTCCTGGAAAACCTAGGCGTAGATGGCGTGACGACTTAGAAGCCTACTCAAAGGACTGGCAAGCAAAAGCGCACGACAGAGAGAAATGGAGAGCCGAGAGGGAGGCCTTTGCCAATCAGTGGGATCTAACGGGCTCTAAATAAATAATAATAATTACATTCATATCAAAGTTAATTTCAATCAAAGGTCGGTGGAGATGTCGGGTGAACAAGAAGTCAAATTAGATACTTTTTCTAATCGTCAAATTCATGGTAAAATAAAACAAGGTATTCTCTTCCCGAGATGGAACTTGACTACGTCACGATAAGTGTTGCCACTATTGTTCTTTTTAGTAAATTTAAGGACTTTCTCAATTAGTTCATGAATATTTAATAACTTAGCTATTTAGTATCTCGCGTGAATCGCGTGATTCATCAATTCAATATGTTATAAATTGATATAATGGATTTATTAATTCGAAATTGGTATATAAAGGTCAAAAATGCATTACGCTCGGCTAATTCAATTTCACACAGTGGCAACACATCAAACTGATGACGCCACGACGTGCTATGTCATAAAATCCGTTAAATAACGCTCCTATTAAGTGTTTTTCTGCATTTATAAATCTAAAATCACGATAACAATAGATGATAAACCAAAATTTGCATTTTAAAACCAAATATTTTAGAAACGTTGCCACTTTAAACATCAATGAGACCTCTCCAACCCGTCTGGCCAGCGAGGACAGTGTAGGCCGCATCCTCTGGCTGCTTTAGCCAAGTATGGCTCAGGTAGTACAGAGAGGGTCGTGCTCCTGGAGTGGAGACAAAAATACCTGATGACGATACCTGTGGGCAGCGTCGAAGATGTCCATGACGTCCCCGCTGGGCATATGCGTGGTCCTGGGCCCAGCGCTGGGCGACAGCCGGTTGACGAGCCGGATGTTGGCGAACGTGCCGCGCGACATGATGGCGTCGTTGCCGCGCCGCGCGCCGTACGAGTTGAACTCGCGGGGCGTCAGACTGCAATACGATAATTCACTTAATAGGGGTGACGACGGTCCGAAAAGTATGATTGTAATTATCCGTCTTTTAGATTATTCAAAAATAATGGACCCGTATTTTTCAGTTTACCAATAAAGTAAAAATTCACAAAGATACGGAGCGTCAAAGTTCCGGAGTGGGAGCTTGCGACGTCACCGCTAAAAATCGTACCCAGCCGCGACGTCATGCGAAATTTAAATGCGCTGTATCTTTGTCATTTTTGGTTTCTCAGAGAAAAGAAAAAATACGTGTACAATATTTTTTAATAATCTAACTGATGGACCAAAATTATTTTTCCATTCCTCATGCCTATTGTAGCCAAGGTGTAATCAGACTGTAATGAGATAACACTAAATATAATACCATTTGACGACCTCCGTGGCGTAGTGGTCACCATACTAGTCCGCCACCCAGAGGTCCCGGTTTGATCCTCGGACATAGGTCTCACCCAAAGATTTCCAAAATGACCGATGACTTCACCAAATTAATATGGGACCAACTTCAGCTTTCAAATAAAAAAAGCATCATAAATCGGCCTACAGTTGACAAATATATCGGTAACATACATACCAACTTGATAGTAAAGGCTTTCAAATAAAAAAAGAATCATAAATCGGCCTACAGTTGACAAATATATCGGTAACATACATACCAACTTGATAGTAAAGGCTTTCAAATAAAAAAAGAATCATAAATCGGCCTACAGTTGACAAATATATCGGTAACATACATACCAACTTGATAGTAAAGGCTTTCAAATAAAAAAAGAATCATAAATCGGCCTACAGTTGACAAATATATCGGTAACATACATACCAACTTGATAGTAAAGGCTTTCAAATAAAAAAAGAATCATAAATCGGCCTACAGTTGACAAATATATCGGTAACATACATACCAACTTGATAGTAAAGGCTTTCAAATAAAAAAAGAATCATAAATCGGCCTACAGTTGACAAATATATCGGTAACATACATACCAACTTGATAGTAAAGGCTTTCAAATAAAAAAAGAATCATAAATCGGCCTACAGTTGACAAATATATCGGTAACATACATACCAACTTGATAGTAAAGGCTTTCAAATAAAAAAAGAATCATAAATCGGCCTACAGTTGACAAATATATCGGTAACATACATACCAAATTGATAGTAAAGGCTTTCAAATTAAAAAAGAATCATCAAATCGGCCTACAGTTGAGGAAGATATCACGTAACATACATTAAAAAAAACACACTCGAATGATAATCTCCTCTTTTTTGAAGTCAGTTAAAAAACAAAACTTTCCGACAAATTGACAACCTCCCTTTTTTGAATTCTGTTAAAAACACAACTCTCTCTAAATCTGGTATCTCACCCTCTGACCGCCAGGTATCTAGCAGCGGAAGAGATCCTGGCAATGGAGCTCTCATTGACAACCTCTTTTTCTGAATTCGGTTAAAACACAACCCTTTCTAAATCTGGTATCTCACCCTCTGGCAGCCAGGTATCTGACAGCGGGAGAGTTCCTGGCGATGGAGCTCTTATTGACAACCTCTTTTTCTGAATTCGGTTAAAAAAACAACCCTTTCTAAATCTAGTATCTCACCCTCTGGCAGCCAGGTATCTGGCAGCGGGGGAGTTCCTGGCGATGGAACTCTCATTGACAACCTCTTTCTCTGTATTCGGTTGAAAACACAACCCTTTCATAATCTGGTATCTCACCCTCTGGCAGCCAGGTATCTGGCAGCGGGAGAGTTCCTGGCGATGGAGCTCTCATTGACAACCTCTTTCTCTGTATTCGGTTAAAAACACAACCCTTTCAAAATCTGGTATCTCACCCTCTGGCAGCCAGGTATCTGGCAGCGGGAGAGTTCCTGGCGATGGAGCTCTTATTGACAACCTTTTTCTCTGCATTTGGTTAAAAACACAACCCTTTCAAAATCTGGTATCTCACCCTCTGGTAGCCAGGTATCTGGCAGCGGGAGAGTTCCTGGCGATGGAGCTCTCATTGACAACCTCTTTCTCTGCATTCGTTTAAAAACACAACCCTTTCTAAATCTGGTATCTCACCCTCTGGCAGCCAGGTATCTGGCAGCGGGAGAGTTCTTAGCGATGGAGCTCTCATTGACACTCTTTTTTTACACAACCCTTTCAAAATCTGGTATCTCACCCTCTGGCAGCCAGATATCTGGCAGCTGGCGAGTTCCTGGCGATGGAGCCGGCCGGCGAGATATGGTCCGTGGTCACCGAGTCTCCGAGTAGGAGCAGGCACCGGGCGTTGTCTATGCTTCGGATGGGGGGCAGCTCCTGGGGTACGAAGGAGGAGAGAAGAATACAATACAATACAATACCCTTTATATATACAAAATAAAATACAGCACATAATTATCTTAAAAACTAGGAAATGCGCAAAAGGCGGCCTTATCGCTAAGCAATTTCTTCCAGGCAACCTATATAGAAAAAAAAAACATTTATTTATCTTCACTCATGGAATTGTATACAATGTCCCTTTTTTATTAAGTACAAATATTTTAAGGGGTGATTCAGTCCATAATTTTGAACAACTTTTCCCAGTAAATTTTTATCGAAATACGAAAAAATAATTTTCATTTCCCATAGTAATGATATCACGTGACTACTTCGATTTCTATGAAAACCTAAAATTTTTTTTCCTGTTTTGATATACATTTATTGGGAAAAGTTGTTCAAAATGATGGTCTGATTCACCCCTTAAAATATTTGTACTTAATAAAAAAGGACATTGTATACTTCGTAAAAACGTATCACTTGATAATTGTCATTTTTTTTTTCTATTTCTTCCGGTTTCCAGGCAACGAGCGTTGTCTATGCTTCGGATCGGCAGCTCTTGGGGTCCGAAGGATACAACATAAATAATTGGCCAAGTGCGTGTTGCGCAGGCGGGGGTCCACTTGACTCTAACAAAAACGGATCCCTAAATCGGAAAATGGTGTTCACACAATATTTTTGAGTGTCAAAAAATTTTTTTGTCAAGATTTTATTCTAGGACTTTTTTGGCATAATTATTATATAAACTATTTGGGGGAGGCCTATGTCCAGCAGTGGACTTCCTGTGGCTGATATGATGATGATGATGATTATATAAACTCATACTAAATTACAGCATTCTAGTACTTTTAGTTTTAGAGCAAAGCCGCGGACGGACAGACAGACATGGCGAAACTATAAGGGTTCCTTGTTTACTACGGAACCCTAAAAAATCAAAAATAATTTATTTATCTTTGTATATTTGTATCACTTGATAATTGAAATTTTTCTTGTATTTTTTTCTGTTTTCAGGCAACGAGCGTTGTCTATGCTTCGTATGGGGGGGGGGGGGCAGCTCCTGGGGTACGAAGGATACAAAGTGAAAGAGCTATAGATAGACATATAACTCTATATTGTAGCAATTTTGATGAGTTTTTAGATGAAGCAAAAGAGGTTTGTCAGGATCGTAGCAAGTGCCGGTCCATAGTCTTTGCCTACCCTCGTGGAAAACAGGCGTGAAAATATGTAAATATGTATGTATGTATGAATATGCATGTACGTATCTCTTAAATATTCACTTCTCCCACTACCCAAAGGTTGACTGGAAGAGATTGCTATGCGATAAGTCCGCCTTTGTATCATAATTCTGTCTTATTCATTTTTTTCTGTTCTGTATTTCCTTTTGTTTATGGTGCAATAAAGAGTATTTGTATTGTATTGTATGCGGATGGCCCCTTACCCTGGTCATGCCATCGAAGAATGGAGGCTTCTTGATGTAGGTAGAGTTAGGGTCCCAGCCGTACAGCTTGCCCTGCGGCACGGACAGAGCCTGCCACGATTGGGAACCTAATTCTATCTTAGCGTACACCTGAAAAAGAAAAAATGCGTAAATTTATTTCATACTAGCTGAGCCCGTGGGCTTCGCTCCCCGTGGGAATTTCAGAATAAAAACTATTCTATGTCCTTCTCTGGGTATCAAACTATATCCATACCAAATTTCATGCAAATCAGTTCAGTAGTTAAAGCGTAAAGTGGTAACAAACAAATATACAAACTCACTTTCGCATTTATAATATTAGTAGGAAGTAGGATAGTAGGATAGCTACTAACGTACTAATAAGTACATACCTCTTTGAACATCCCTGGAATGACATGTTTGTTTTCCACCTCCTGAATTTCAGCGCGAGTGGGCCAGATGTCGCGCAGGTACACCGCTGAGCCGTCAGCACGCTTGCCTGCCAAAACATAACGTCTTAAGAGTCCCCTTACCGTAGACCAAACTAACTTTTCGACACAAACGCAATCTACGTTTTATTTCGAAACGACATGCCCGATTTCGGCAAAGTTTTGTAATTTCAAAGATATTGCAATTATTTAGGGTAATAATTGGTTTCCGGAAACCAGTTATAACCAGGGATCGGATATTCCAGTGCATATTTACCTAAACTTCGAGGAGCTACATAACATCAGTGGATAATACCACCTCGAAAATTTTAAATCATATTTATAATAAAGGGATTTCTTAATCATGAGTTGTTATTTTATTGCATAAAAATAATAAAACTTTAGGTAAAAGTTTTTGATTGAAGGATATTAGTCCATTTTCTAAAGTTTCTTGTAAAAATTATGTCAAATAACTCAACTCTAAAAATATAATTAATTATGCTTCAATCAATAAGTTATAATAATAATAATAATAATCGAAACAATGAGGGCTGTCACTATCAGCCCTGATGACGTAAGTTGTGCAATTCGGACGGCGCATAACTGGAAAAGTCCTGGGCCGGATGGATTGCACAACTTTTGGATAAAATGGTTTCGAAGCTCACACGAACGTCTGGCGGTACAATTTCAACATGCCCTAGAGCTTGGTTCACTCCCAATGTTCCTAACAACGGGTATCACCTCCCTGCTCTATAAGTCAGGTAGTACCACGGATCCGAAGAACTACAGACCCATCACGTGCTTGCCTACATTATACAAGCTCCTTACATCTATTTTGGGAACAAAAATCAATACGCACATTGTTGCAAATAATATTTTGGCACCAACTCAAAATGGATGTAGGGTTGGGTCCCGTGGTACTAAAGAGCTTCTCCTCATTGACATGGCCATTAGCCAACAAGTCCGTCGGAATAAGGCGGCTCTCTCTACTGCCTGGATTGATTATAAGAAGGCCTATGATTCAGTGCCCCATTCATGGCTGGAGAGGATATTAGAGTTGTATAAAATTGACACAACTTTAAGATCCTTTCTGAGCACTTGTATGAGGCAATGGGTCACAGTCCTTTGTCAACCGAGTGGTGGAGATAGTCCCTCAGATCTGTCAGACTATATAAGGATTGAGCGAGGCATCTTCCAGGGTGACAGTTTGAGTCCGTTATGGTTTTGTCTTGCCCTGAATCCTCTTAGCACCTTACTAAAGGACTCAGGATTGGGCTACCGACTACGAAAAGAGGGTGAAGTTATTTCTCACTTACTGTACATGGATGACCTTAAGCTATTTACACAAAATCGAGCTGACTTGGTAAAACTACTAAAAATTACAGAAGTTTTTAGTAGTGCAATCAAGATGGAGTTTGGTGTAGATAAGTGTGCGGTTATGCATGTACAGCGGGGGAAAGTTGTAAATTCAACAAATTTGCAACTTTCTGAGACAATAACTATCAAGACTCTATCGGAGTCGGAAACATACAAATACCTTGGTATGTCACAGTCATTGGGTATTATGGATGGAGACATCAAACAGGCGGTGAGGGAGCGATTCTTTAGCCGGCTGACAAAAGTACTTAAAAGTCTTTTGTCAGGAGGAAATAAGTCGCGTGCCTTCAACGCCTGGGTGATACCTCTACTCATCTACTCCTTTGGCATACTAAGGTGGACTCAGACTGAACTGGACGCCTTGGACAGGAGGGTCCGCCTACTGCTCACAACGTATCGTATGCTACATCCACGCTCATCTGTTATGAGACTGTACATTCCGCGGAAGCGTGGAGGTCGAGGCTTTTTAAATGCCAAAAATCTCCACAACCGCGAGGTGTGCAGACTTAGGGAATATTTCCTTAACAATGAGTGTGGATTGCATCGTGATGTTGTGACAGTAGACAAGGGCCTCACGCCGCTCTCCTTGGCAAATGAGAACTGGCGCAAACCAGCAGTGCTAAGTACCGAGGATCGCATAAACGTATGGAAGAGCAAGCAGCTCCACGGGCGGTTCTATCGAGCCTTGACAGGGTCTGATGTGGATCAGCTCGCATCGGTGAACTGGCTACGATTCGGTGACCTCTTTGGGGAAACCGAAGGTTTTGCCTGTGCAATTGCCGACGAAGTCATGATGACAAACAACTACCGGAGATATATCCTGAGAGACGGCACGGTTGATGTCTGTCGAGCATGCCGACATCCCGGCGAGTCTATCAGACATATAATCTCCGGTTGTTCTCATCTGGCTAACGGCGAGTATTTGCACAGACATAACCTCGTAGCCAGAATTATTCACCAGCAGCTTGCTCTTCGATACGGGCTTGTAGAATCTGAGGTACCATACTATAAGTACTCACCAGTGCCAGTTCTCGAAAATGGTCGTGCCACGCTCTATTGGGATCGATCTGTCATCACGGATAGGGCTATTGTCGCCAATAAGCCAGATATCGTGCTGACAGATCGATTGATGCGCCAGGCAGTGCTCGTTGACATCACCGTTCCGCATGACGAGAACCTCGTGAAAGCTGAGAAGGACAAGCTTAGCAAGTACCTTGATTTGGCCCACGAGGTGACCGCCATGTGGGATGTGGATTCGACGATCATTGTCCCGATAGTCGTATCGGCGAACGGTCTAATAGCGAAGAGTCTTGACCAACATCTTAAGACTCTCTCGCTAGATAGCTGGGTCAAGGGTCAGATTCAGAAGGCAGTACTCCTGGACACGACACGCATTGTCAGGAGGTTTATCTCTCTGGGGCCCTAACCACCGGTAGCTTGGGCCTTATCCCCGCTGCCAGTGGGCAGCTATATTAGGTTTTTTATAATGTGTTTATATTTTGTAGTGTATTTTATATATTTTACTTTTTATAGATTAGATATGTTATAAAAAAACCTAATATATGTTTAAAAATAAATAAAGAGATAATAATAAGTGCTCCAGAGAGCCGGTTAGATCCCTCGTCCCCGACGCGTCTTCATAGGTCGGGGTGGACACCCAAGAGGGCTCGCAGGGCTCTCAGCTCTGCATTGCCTTAATTGGCTGTGCAGAGAGGAGTCGTCAGAGCTGTTGCTCCAGGGGTGGAAGTGTTAAAGGGCATAACGACGCGAGTAACTTCGGAGAAAGCGCAGCACACCTCTCGACACCCCTGAGTCGCTCGCACCGGTGTTGCTCCTTTGCCGGCAACTACTGTCGGTGCGTTTGAGGGGCCCATCTAGTGGGCGGCAAGCCACCACCTGCCTATAAAAGTCAGTAATCATGATTATGGCAGGTGACGTTTCTGTTGCAATAACCCAGTATCAGTCCATCCCAAATTCATTCCATAACCCTTAAACCTTTTCCTTTTACATGCAATAGATTTTTCTTCTGCCAAAACCTATTCAAGGGTACACCTTTCATAGGTATATCCAGGAATAGGTTTTGGCGGGAGCGCCACATGACAACAACTTCTCCAAAGGGCCTCTACGTGTTGGATCTGTATCCCCACGCAAGCCTCTCAAAGGACCGGGGTGAAAAGACCCGTGATTCTCAAAGGAGATACAAAATAATAATAATAAAGCCTCATTTATTCCTTAATAAAATTAATTTCCATACATTAATTTCTTTACATTATAACATTATTTTGATTAGTTAATATTAGTTTCTCATACATATATTTATTTATTAAAGAACTTTTTCTTTCATGCATCTTATCATTATCATTTCTCATTTCTGATCGTCATGTTGTATATATATATATATAGATTTTAGTTTGTCAATATCTGTTAGAAATTGTATTTTTTATTATTACATTTTTTTTTTTTTTTTTTTTATTTTTATTAAGGACCTCTCAGTGAGTTAAGGCCTCCTCCATTTTTTTCCACAGTTTTCTATTTTTTGCTTTTTCCATCCAATTACTTCCTGCCATTTTATTTATTTCATCTATCCATCTTTCGTTTGGTTTCCCTTTTCTTCTTTTGCCTAAAGGACCATTCCAGTTTGTCACCCTTCTTGTCCATTTCTTAGTGTTCATGCGTGCTATATGACCAGCCCATCTCCACTTCATTTTTTTACAATATTGTAAAGCATCATTCAGTTTGGTTTTCTTTCGGATTTCTGTACTGTTGATTTTGTCTATTTTTCTGATATTTAAAATGCTTCGTTCCATGGATCTCTGGCATGATTGTATTTTATTTTGTGTTAAGGTATTATATATCCATGTTTGACTGGCATATGAGAGACAAGGAAGGATACAAGAATCGAGAACCTTTTTCTTTAGTTTTAAGGGTAGCTTAGATTTTAATATTTCTTTGCAACTCCAAAATTTATTCCAAGAAAGGTTTATACGTCTGTCCAGTTCGTCTTTGTGTCTGGAGTTGCTAAAAGATATCTGTTTTCCTAAATATGTGTATTTATCAACATATTCTAATAATACATTGTTAACTTTAATGGGTTTCTTAATACCATTTGTCATTAGTTTTGTTTTTGTTGTGTTTAGTTCTAAGCCAATGTTGTGACTGACAGTTTGAAGTTCATTCATCATGGATTCAAGTTGTGATGCTGTTTCTGCAAATATTACTATGTCGTCAGCAAATCTAAGATTATTAAGAAATTTACCGTTTACATATATACCCTTTTTTTCCCATTTTAAATTTTTCATAATGCTCTGAAGTACTGTTATGAAGATTCTTGGTGATAAAGGATCTCCCTGTCTTACACCTCTTTCGATTTTAAATTCTGGCCCTTTGTTTTCTAGTTTGACTCGGCTTTTACTTTTTTCATATATATCCTTTATAAGTTCAATAGTCTCTTGCGGTACATTGCATTCATATAGAGCTCTCCACATACTGTCATGGGATATAGAGTCGAAAGCCTTTGCATAATCAATGAAGCCCAAGTAAAGGGGGCGGTTGCGCTCTGTGTATTTTTCAATAACTAAGTCTAGAGTGTGAATATGATCGATTGTACTAAATTGTTTTCTAAAACCAGCTTGTTCTACAGGTTGTTGTGTTTCTGTATATGGTTCGATTCTTTTTTCCAAGCAAGATGCAAATATTTTATAAATAGTTGATTGCAGACTTATCGGTCGGTAATTATTTATGTCAGCTGGATCACCCTTTTTGTATAAAAGAATTATATCTGACTCTGCCCATTCTTTTGGTATTTCTTTGCGATCAAGAATCATATTAAACAAAGAAGTCAAATGGGACACTAAAAGATGTGTGGCTGTTTTTAGTGCTTCATTAGGGATGCCATCTGGTCCGCTGCTCTTTTCACTTTGTAAAGATTCCATCTTTTTCTTTACTTCTTCCAGGGTAAATCTCTCTATAGTTTCTGTGTTTTGTTGCAAGAATTGAGCTTCCTGTTCTGATGTTGGTTTCTTTTCTTCAGAGTATAATTTCTTATAGAAGTCTGTAGCTGTTTCTACTATTTTTGTTCTGGAGAAAGTGTTCTCTTTTTTGTCCTTTTCCTTGAGGCAGGGAATCCATTGTTTTTCATTATTTAATGCTTTTAAGCCTTTTTTCATACTTCCTGTTGTTTTCAAGTACTTTTCTATTGTGTTTAATCTGTGTTCTTGATTTTCCTTTTTTATAAGTTTAGGTATGTTTTTGTATAAATAGCTACGTTCGGTTTTTTCTTCTTTTGTAATGTTCTTTTTCTGTGTTAGTTCCTGCCTTCTATTGATAAGGCCTTTAATGTGGTCAGGCAGGGTTTTTTGCTTAGTATTAACACGTTTTACTAATGTTAGGCTTTCCAAAATTGCTGACTTGATTTTGTCATAATATTCTTCTATGTCTGCATTTTTTTCTAAATTTTTTGTGCATAATTTTTCTTTGAGGATTTTCAAAAATAGTTCTTTTTCTTCTTTTGTTTTTAGACTTTTATTGCTGTTATTAAATTTGGCTCTGCTTCTCTTTACAGATGTCAGTCTGATAGTGCTTCTTAAGAATCTGTGGTCGCTGGGGTAGGACAGGTTGCTTAAAACTTCAAAATTCTTTACTTGTTCTCTTTTATTAGTTAAAATGTAATCTATTTGACTTTTTGTTTTGTGTGGTGAGAGCCAAGTCCACATATTCTCCATTTTCTTTTTAAATAGGCTATTAGCAACTGTTAGGCGGTTTTCCCAGCAAAATTCTATGAGTACTTTCCCTCTTTTGTCTCTTTTCCCATAGCAACAGCAGCCAAGTACTCTTTCTTCGCCGGGTATACGTTGTCCTACCCGAGCGTTGAAATCTCCAGTTATAATTAAATTTTGATGGCATTTTGTTAGAGCTTCTCGAATTTTTTCATAAAAATTTTTTACTTCAATATCTTTAGCTTCAGTAGTGGGTGCATGAACTTGTACTATAGAAAGAAGTTGATTTTGAAATTTAAGGTTGAGTATGCAGACCCGCTCTGATATTCCGATAAAGCTTTCTATGTTTGATTTTAGTTTCTTCTTTATCAGGAAACCAACCCCAAAGTGTCCTTTTGTTTCCCCAAAGTGGCAGAATATGTGTTCTTTATCTTCTATTATTTCATATCCAATTCTTCTTATTTCTGCAAGTCCAATAATATCATAGTTGATTTTAGATATAGATTCTTTAAATTCTATAAGTCTTTCTTCTGACAGTAGAGATCTTGCATTAAAAGTGCAGACATACAATACTTGAAATGGAGGGTTGTGGTCTTTTTCTTCCGCGGGGACCAGCCGTGGTGGAAGAAGGTGCTGAGAGGTCGCTGCTTTATGTCACTTGTTATTATTATATTTTTGTTGAGGGGGCGACCTGTTTACCCGGAGGACAACTGAGGAAGACGAGGTAGGAGGATTGTTATCATTTGTTTCATTAGGTGGATTTTGTATCATATATTGGTGTATATATGTATTGGGTTTTTTAAATTGTTTCTTTGGTTTTCTTGTGTCCATGTTGTCACCTTTTTGTTCTGGAGATTCTGATAATATTCTTTTATTCTGGTTGCGCTGTAGTGACTGTTGTTGCTTGTTACTATCAGTGTTTTCTGGGATTATAATTAGTTTATTATATTTTAAAAAGGCAATTTTTCCTTTTTTTCTTTCTTCCATCAGCTGAGCTTGTAGATTCCTGCGTTCCTCTAAAACATCAGGTGGAAAGTCTTCCTGAATATAAAACTTAGTATTTTGTAACTGTTTTCTAAGCTTCAAAAGTTTGATTTTCATGCCTAATGTAGTAAAAGTCACAAGGACAGGTCTTGTTTTGTTATGGTCTTTTTTCTTTCCCAATCGTTTCACTTCTTCTATATTATCATTGGTGCAGTTTGTTTTCATATTTAAGTTTATAATTTGTAGAATACTGTTTAGTAAATCAAAGTATCCTTTTTCCTTTTCTTCCACACCATAAAAAATTAAGTTTCTTTTCCGTGCCATTTTTTCGTAGTGCTTAAGTCTCTTGTTTAGTAATTCTGACTTTTTCTCTAACATTTGGTATTTTTGTTCTAAGTTATCGAATTTTTCGTTAACATTTTTGTTGATAGCTTCTGGTAAACTTTGTTTCATATCTCGTATTTCATTTGTCTGCTCGTCAAACTTTTGTTCTAATTTTCTTAAAATAGCAGCGAGTTCTTCAATTTTTTAGATGTTAAAACTTGGTACATAAATATCGTGTTTATTTGTAAATATGAGACTGGCAGACCAGCCTCTTGACAGTGACAGCTTATTCTGCGACTGTGACAAATGACAGCTGACAGCGCTTCACCAAGTTACCTCTAGCGGCGAGTAGCAGGACTAAATTTTAGCCTATCTGTGAAATGTGAATCTGTGGTGGGTACCTATCTGTCTGTATGAACTATTTATGAGCTTTTGGTTTTAGATTATAAAGAGATGCTCATTTTTTTTCTTCTTAGGTATGGTAATCTGGATGGATCTGACCTTATTTTTGGGACCTCGTAGCCTCTTACAACCAGTGAGCTAGGTTCTGCTAAATCAGGTACTTGGGATCGGCGTGGTTTTCGTGGCAAAGATGGCAGTCGGTTTATCACATTGATATTATGGGATTTTTGATTTTACACTATTTCACTGCACTTTCGAGGTTTAAACAACTTCCTATTTTAGGTATTTTTATCTTGTCTTGATTTATTTCACTTGATGCAGTAATACAAAGTATTTTTGTCGCGATTTACGTTAGGCGTCAATAAGTTATATCCGATTTCTTTTATTATTTCAATGCAATAAAGTAACAACTCATGATTTTTAAATCCCTATATTATAATGAATATTTAATATTTTCGAGGTGGTATTATCCACTGATGTTATGTAGTTCCTCGAAGTTTAGGTAAATATGCACTGGAATATCCGATCCGTGGTTATAACCCTAGATAATTGTATTTTTTTTATACCGAAATCTGACATGTGGTTTCAAAATAAAACGTAGACTACGTTTGTATGGAAAAGTCTAGGGTAAGGGGATTCTTAAGGGGCCATCTACATATTACGTTATAGCGATTAAGGGGGGGACGTTAAGTACCTACTCATACATGGTCTAACAAAATATATTGAAAATATTTTTTAGGTGAATTAAGTACGTGACACTAAACAACTTTCCTGAAGGAATAAGTATAGAAATATGAAAAAAAAATTAGCCTCATACAGTTGACCAATCAGCTGATCCCAGCTTTTATGGAAAGCCAAAAATAGTTTTTTTCTATTTCGACGTATGTTGCTTGGGGAAAGTTGTTCACTATAATGAACTGAATTCACTTTTAAAATAGTTCCGGTATATTTTGTTACACCTTATGCTGGACTAGACCTTCTGGCATTGCAATAAGAGCTATACTCACCTAACGGCTGTGTCTCGAAGTTATATCGACCGTACCGGCCAAGGCGTAATCACCAGTGGAGGGGAGGCTTAGTAGCTAACTTTTACTTAGCACCTAGCTAACTATACACACTAGAGTAGACCTTATATTATTGCAATAAGAGCTAAAATTGACTACGTATTTATATTATTAATTTTTAAATTTAAATATGTATTATGAATCTATAATATAAAATGAATCGCAAAATGTGTTGGTAAGCGCATAACTCAACAACGCCTGGACCAATTTGGCCAATTCTTTTTTTTTAATGTTCGTTGAAATTTAAAGATGGTTTTTACGGCGAGAAAAATTCGAATAATTGCCGGAAAAACCCTAAAAACAGACCTTTTCTTTTTCCCATACAAACGTACATTTTGACAGGCTATATTTGGCAGTACGAAGTCTGCCGGGTCAGCTAGTAAATAAATAATTATATACAAAAATACTTACCTAGCGGCTGTGTCTCAAAGTCGATGCCGACCTTGCCGGCCAAGGCGTAATCACCAGTGGAGGGGAGGCTAAATAGATCGCTATATACACTAGAGTAAACCTTATTTCATTGCAATAAGAGCTATACTCACCTAGCGGCTGTGTCTCGAAGTCGATGTCGACCGTGCCGGTCAAGACGTACTCACTAGTGGAGGGGAGGCTAAGTAGATCGCTATATATACAAAAGTAGACCTTATGGTATTGCAATAAGAGCTATATTCACCTAGCGGCTGTGGCTCAAAGTCGATGTCGACCATGCCAGCCAAAGCGTAAGCGATGACCAGTGGAGGGGAGGCTTAGTAGTTGGCTATATATCCTAAAGTAGACCTTATGTCATTGCAATAAGAGCTATAATCACCTAGCGGCTGTGGCTCAAAGTCGATGTCAACCGTGCCAGCCAAGGTGTACGCGATGACCAGTGGAGGGGAGGCCAAGTAGTTAGCTCTGGTGTTGGGGTGGAGACTGAGTAATGACAAGAACAAAGATATATATGCTCAAATAGACCTTATGGCATTGCAATAAGAGGTATACTCACCTAGCGGCTGTGTCTCAAAGTCGATATCAACCATGCCGGCCAAGGCATAAGCGATGACGAGTGGAGGGTAGACTTAGTAGTTGGCTATATATTCTAAAGTAGACCTTAAAGCATTGCAATAAGAGCTATACTCACCTAGTGGCTGTGTCTCTAAGATCACTAGTGGAGGGGAGGCTAAGTAGATCGCTATATACACTAGACCTTATGGCATTGCAATAAGAGCAACTCACCTAGTGTCTCGAAGTAACGCGTACCTATGAAATCACTAGTGGAGGGGAGACTAAGTAGTTAGTTATATAAACTAGACCTTATGGCATTGCAATAAGAGCTAAAATTTGCCATTTATCTATATTTTATTTTAAATAAAATATGTATTATAAATAAATAAATAATTATGTATTTAAATACTTACCGAGCGGCTGTGTCTCGAAGTCGATGTCGACCGTGCCAGCCAAGGCATACGCGATGACCAGCAGAGGGGAGGCCAAGTAGTTAGCTCTGGTGTTGGGGTGGATGCGACCCTCGAAATTGCGGTTGCCTGACAGGACACCGCAGCAGACCAGCTCGTTCTGGAAATAAGATCACGTTTTTACCCCCAACGGGACAGATAGAGCCTTGGACCGAAAAAGAAAAAAGCGGCCAAGTGCGAGTTGGCCTCGCCCATGAAGGGTTCCGTAACAGCAAGTAACATAATATAAAAGTCTTATAGTATGTTTTTTTATAATATTTTTATATTTGAGTTGATTAAGTGAAAATTAAATTGCGGTTTACGATTTATAACCTATTAAAAAAAACTACTTGCTAGATCTCGTTCAAACCAATTTTCGCTGGTAGTCTACATGGTTATGAACATCATATATTTTTTTTAGCTTGATCATTCTCTTATTTTAGAAGTTACAGGGAGGGGACACACATTTTTCCACTTTGGAAGTGTCTCTCGCGCAAACTATACAGTTTAGAAAAAAATGATAAAAGAAACTTCAATATCATTTTTGAAGACCTATTCATAGATACCCCCCCCACACGTATGGGTTTGATGAAAAATATTTTTTTGAGTTTCAGTTCTAAGTATTTTGTGTCTTTTTTCCTATTTTTGTGTGAAAATCTTAATGCGGTTCACAGAATACATCTACTTACCAAGTTTCAACAGTATAGTTCTTATAGTTTCAGAAAAAAGTGGCTGTGACATACGGACGGACAGACAGACAGACAGACATGACGAATCTATAAGGGTCCCGTTTTTGCTATTTGGCTAAGGAACCCTAAAAATATGTGTAAATTCACTTAATACTAGCTTTAACCCGCAACTTCGTCCGCGTAGAAGTCAACAATGGTTGTTATTAATTTTGTTATAAATTATGTTAATTCTTAGAAAATATAACAATATAACATATAAACATCAATGAGACCTCTCCAACCAGTCTGGCCAGCGAGGAGAGTGTAGGCCAAATTCAAATTCAAATATATCTTTATTATCATAGGATATTTATAATATCTCTTAATAATCGTCATTGTTTTGTTGTACAATTGTTGACGTCAAATGATTACTTACAGCTAAGTTTACTACCGCTTCCAAAGCGCTAGTGCAGAAGAAGCGGTAACAAACGGTTCGGTCGGTCAAGTGGGATACATTGGTCTGTGCGCGCGCGCCATAGCCTTTGCAGATTTGATTTACCTTCTCTATGGTATTGGCGATGTTGTCGTCTATGGGGCCGGAGTTGCCGATGCAGGTCATGCAGCCGTAGCCCACGATGTTGAAGCCCAGCTTGTCCAGGTATGGGACTACGCCAGATTCCTGGAAAAAATAAAATTATCCAAATCATTTGCTGTTTTTAGAAAGCGAGTAAAAGAGTATTATCTTTCCTTAACGTAAGGAATAGTACCTATATGTATACATACGAGTATATTTAAATTATGTATTTATAATATATATTTTTAGTTGCGTATATATTAGTCTATGTATATACATTATGTATTGTATAATAATGTATGTGTGTATATGTTTAATTTTTTTTTTAAATATGTACCTACATGTATTTGTATTTAACTTTATTTTGTACACGCCTACTACTACCTTTTTTCTTCTCTTTTCCTCTCCTGGGTCTGCTGGAAGAGATTTCTTATGAAATAAGCGGCCAAGTGCGAGTCGGACTCGCCCATGAAGGGTTCCGTAGTAGCAAATAATATAATATAAAAGTCTTGTAGTATGTTTTTTTAAAATTTTTATATTTGATTTAATTGAATGAAAGGTAAATTGCCGTCTATGATTTATGACGTATTAAAAAAAAACTACTTACTAGATATCGTTCAAACCAATTTTCGCTGGTAGTTTTTATGGTAATGAACATCATGTATTTTTTTTAGTTTTATAATTCCCTTATTTTAGAAGTTACGGGGGGGGGGGGACACACTTTTTTCCACTTTGGAAATGTCTCCCGCGCAAAGTATTCGGTTAAGAAAAAAATTATATTAGAAACCTCAATATCATTTTTGAAGACCTATCCATAGATACCCCACACGTATGGGTTTGATGAAAAATAAATTTTTGAGTTTCAGTTCTAAGTATGGGGAACCCCCAAAATTTATTGTTTTTTTTTCTATTTTAGTGTCAAAACCTTAATGCGGTTCACATAATACATCTACTTACCAAGTTTCAACAGTATAGGTCTTATAGTTTCTGAAAAAATTGGCTGTGACATACGGACGGACAGACAGACAGACAGACAGACATGACGAATCTATAAGGGTTCCGTTTTTGCCATTTGGCTACGGAACCCTAATAAGCAGTACCTATGTACTCAATGTTCTTACTTTGTTTGTTTCTGTGTTTGTATTTTGTAAATAAATAAATTATTACTGGACGATGATCGAAATTGTAAAGGTCAACTGTTCGAGCAATGCTCGCACATTTCAGCTGCACGCGGTCACATAGTATGTAGGTCGCGTGTCAGCTGTTTTTACTTTACGTTTTAAATCATTATCACAATCAAACGAGACACTATCGAGTGGCGATCGAGAAAGGACCCGTCACAAACATCTCTACACCATGTAAAATAAATAAATAAATATATAGGGACAAATTACACTGATCGAGCTAGCCCCAAAGTAAGTTCGAGACTTGTGTTATGGGATACTAACTCAGCGATACTATATTTTATAACAAATACATATATAGATAAACATCCAAGACCCAGGACAATTTGAAAAAGGCCATTTTCCAACTTGCCCTGACCGGGAATCGAACCCGGGACCTCTGGGTGGCGGACTAGCATGGTGACCACTACGCCACGGAGGTCGTCAAAATATCAACTATATAAAATATGTAATATCAACAATAATCAGTTTCTACGTGACGTGGTTTTGTGTCTCCATAACATCATCAAGCAAACAACATCATCTCTTCATGTATGGCGCGGGCCTGTGTGACCACCGAAGCCTGCACCGTACATCAACAACTAAGTTAGTAGTCCTGAAATGATAGGTTCACCGGTTTTTATTACCCCCGACAAAAAAGTAGGGGTGTTATAGGTTGACGCAAATGCCTGTCTCTGCCATCGTCACAGGTATGGCACTTCATAAAAACGGAGGAACAAATATACCAACTACAAACAAAACAATACATCCGTGCACAAAATTTGTTGCTTTGCTTACATGTTTTCATCACTCGGAAATCTACAAAATGTTCGTTCGTTATTGTTTTCCGTGGATAAACAATGATAATATGCGCAGTTTCTCACCATTATGATTCAATAATCCTAAGTGTCTGTCTACCCTGTCTTACAGACGCTTACAAGACCCAAAAGCGGGGGAGGGGTTGCGGGGACACCAGATTGCGGGGGACGGTGCGAGTTTCCGTTCTGTATGTAATACTATTATTAATTCTGGCATCGTAGCTCTCGAACGGATAGACCTGTTACGATGCGGTTTTATCACGTGAAAGTAAGTTTCCTTGCGATAGCTCGTAGCTATCTTTGATCAAAATCGGCTCACCCGTTTAAAAGTTATTGGGTTAACGCTTGAAATCGGGGTTTCTAATTTACCTGGCAAATAAAAGATGACGCTATGGCTTTAAATTATACTTAACATGGGTTGGAAGAGAGACATGGAAAGCACTCCACCGACAAGAGCCCAACTCTTAAATATAAGAAGAAGAATAAATAAATAAATATATAGGGACAAATTACACTGATTGAGCTAGCCCCAAAGTAAGTTCGAGACTTGTGTTATGGGATACTAACTCAACGATACTATATTTGTTACAAAATAGATAAACATCCAAAACCCAGGACAATTTGAAAAAGGCCATTTTCCAACTTGCCCCGACCGGGGATTGAAATAAGCTTGTTACTCTGTATTATGTACAGTCCCGTTTTAAATTTTGTTTAGATTTTTTCCGCAATATGACGAAGCACACTAACTTATACTTTACTACGAAGTCTATATCTCGGGAACCCATTGACCAATTCGGCTCATGTTCAAACTTTGGGATTCTATTGACTATATTTACTACATGCCTTGCCTACTACATGCATCTGCTTATCCCCATGGTTAAATGGAAGTAAACAACAAATAGGACCACTCCAAGTCCTCCCGCGGATGCCGTAGAAGGCGACTTAGGTAATACAAGCTAATATAAAGCTTATAAACCTCAATGAGACCTCTCCAACCCGTCTGGCCAGCGAGGAGAGTGTAGGCCAAGACCTACTGCTCTGGCCAAGTATGGATCTTGTAGTACAGGGGGTCGTGCTCCTGCAGTGGAGACAAAAAGACCTGATGATGATGAGACGCTACTATACGTAAGCTTACCTTCAAGTAGTAAGTGACGACCCCTGACCCTGGCGACAGTGAGGTCTTGATGTACGGGAGTACGCTCAGACCGTTCTCAACCGCCTTCTTAGCCAGGAGACCTGCCGGCAATAATTAAACGATTGAATAAGCGTTATTAAAAGGCAAGTACCTGGGCGACCGAGCTTTGCTCGGTTATATCTCAAAAATTAACAAATTTTTTTTAAACTTGTGACAATATCACCCCAAAGTAAGTTCGAGACTTGTTTATTTATTTATTTATTTTATCTTTATTGACCATAATGGTACAAAAGGTGGACTTAATAACTTGTTATGGGATACTAACTCAACGCGACTATATTTACAACAAATACATATATAGATAAACATCCAAGACCCAGGACTCCCACTGTGGTGTAGTGGTTAGACCGTTCGGCTCATATCCGGAGGTCGCGGGTTCGATTCCCGGCGGGAGCAACAACTTTGTGTTGTTGTCATAGTTAGGACATTGTAGGCTGATCACCTGATTGTCTGATAATTAAGATGATCGTGCTTCGGAGGGCACGTTAAGCCGTCGGTCTTAGTCACTGTCTTTGACATTGGTCGTTACCTAAAACCATGTCAGAGGCCTTTAAGGCGGTTTAAAAACTCTAACATAGTGTTAGACACTAACACACACGATAAGAAGACCCAGGACAATTTGAAAAAGAACCATTTTCCAACTTGCCCTGACCGGGGATCGAACCCGGGACCTCTGGGTGGTGAACTAGCGTGGTGAGCACTACGCTAGGACGAAGTACTGACCAGCTCCCAGCATGACGCTAGGGTTAGAGGTGTTGGTGCACGAGGTGATAGCCGCGATGACCACCGACCCGTGGGTGATGGAGTACTCTTTCCCGTCGCTGAACGTGAAGCTGCCGGACGCTGACAGCTGGGCGGGGGACAGGCCGAAACCTTTGAAGCCGACCTGTGAATAAAAAAAAATATTGTTCAAAACAAATTTTTATTTTTACAAAAAAAAGGGTTTTTAAATAAAAACAGGCGAACCTATGAGGGTTTCTTGTTCAAAAAAAAAAACAAAAGTTAAAAAAAAAGTTTTTGATCAAAAAAAATTTTTTTGCTAAATTTTTTTTCAAGAAAACAGTTTTTTTTTTACAAAAAAAAAGGTTTTTTAAATAAAAACAGGCGAACTTATGACAGTTTCTTTTACTACGGAACCCTAAAAATGCTTTCTATTAGGGATAAAGACGTAATAATATTTTACAGAAAATAGTTGGTCATAATAATCTGGTTTGGTCATAATGGTCAAAATAATCATAGTACTTTTGAACAATCAAAACCCAAATCACTTACAAAAGAATTTGTTAAAAACTGTGTGAACTTTGAATTTGACAAAAACAATTTAGTTAATTGTCGATAAGTACTACGAGTAATTAGGATAACAAAGGGTGTTACATTAACAAAAGTAAGGGTTCGTACTTTCCTACTAAATCTATCAGCATATATTGATTACGTCGAGTCATTACCTAATGACTTAATGACATGTACTTTTAAGAAACTATTGATTATTCTATTTCTACTTTTAGTATAAATATCTAAGATTTTAAATATGGCTTTAGTTATCAAGAGAAAGTGATGCAGTGTACACAAAGTAAGGAACAGTGTTAGTAAAGTTAAAAACGCGGTGACGCTTCAGAGCCCGGGGTCCGCTACCTAACCTAGGTGATTTGACGAGTTACTGGTTTTACACAGAGCGACTGCTGTTTTATAAATGTGTAGATTTTATAAACGTGCAACAAGTGAAGTGATAAAAACAATTGTTTTAAGGCTCCTACCCGCGCTAGCGACCTTAAAAACACAAAAAAATCTCTTTCTGTAAGTGACATTATCAGAAACCCTCGTACAACTTTTTAGCTAGGATCCTTAACTTACATTAGAACCTCGAAAGTAATTAAATTACTACCCGCTTTAAAAACCTTTACAAAAAGAGTCAAAAGTGGTCGTTTTTTGTATTTTTTGCAAAGGAAACTACAGCGTATTGTATTTCAATGACTTTCAAGGTTCTAATGTAACTTAAGGATACTAGCTAAAAAGTTGTACGAGGGTTTCTGATAATCTCACTTACAGAAAGAGATTTTTTTTTGTATTGTCAAGGTCGCTAGCGCGGGTAGGGCCTTAAATATTCGTATCATCCTCCCGTGTTCCCGGTTGCATGGGTCCGCTACCTAACCTAGCTGATTTGACGAGTTACTGATTTTTACACAGAGCGACTACTGTTTTATAAATGAGTAGATTTTATAAACGTATATTAAGAAAATTAGTTTAAAAAAGAAAAGTAATGTGAAACAAGTGAAGTGATTTCATCACATTTTTTAAATGTCATCATCATCCTACCGTTCTGAGCTCCTGAGAAGAAGTAAGTATTGACAATTTTCTATTTAAAAAAAAAAGATTTTCTATTGTTTTTTAACCGAAAGGAGGAGAGATTTTTTTTTTGTTTAAAAGCGCATACTTGCGAGCTTGTCCCATATAACTTTTACCAAAATCGGTTGTATAGTTTGCAGGGACCGGATTAGCAGCTAATTTTTAAAACCCCTTTAAGTGGTCATCCTTACGATAGGCTTACCCTCACGTTTATGTTAGCCTGTAAAAAGCTTATTCAGCGAAAGGCTTACCGTATCCCCTATAGGGTAACCCTATCCATATGATAGGCTAAGCGTTTACCAAATCATTGGAAGGGGTATTTATTTCAGCTTTATTGAAAGGGTTTTTCCCTCCACGTATCCCCCCCGCCCCGTAGCCGCCAGAGAAAAATTCGCTTCTTAAAGGGTTAGCCTATGAGATAGGGTTACCCTATGAGAAATGGTTTTTGTAAGGGTAACGTAACGTGCATGTTTTAACAACCTATTTAAAGGGAAACCCTTTTAAAGGCTTTCCATATGATACGGTTAGTCGATCAAAAGAGTTACCCAGCGATAGGGGTTTTTAATCCAATAAAAATATTCAAGCTTATCAATTAGCCGCTAAAAACCCACGTTAGGGAAAGCGCTTCCTGTCCCTGATAGTTTGGCGTTGACGTCGGTTTTTAGTTTTTTTAAAAATATGTATCTGTGTACAGTTAAATTTTACTGTTGTTTTTAATGATATATATGTCTGTCAGTTGTCGCAGTCACTAACTCAGTAGACACGTTTCTATTCTGTCACTGGGTGCGTGATAGATTCTACTGACTGACAAAGTCTCTATAATTTAAGTAAAGCGCTTAATATTATGTCAAGAAAAAAGAAAAAAATAACATTTGATTTACAGGATGTATTATGTCTATCAGTTGTAGTTGTCACTAACTCAGTAGACATGTCTATATTCTGTCACTGGGTGTGTGATAGCTTCTACTAATAGACAAAGTCTCCATATTTTAAGTGAAGGGTTTTATATTTTGTCAAGGAAGAAGGATATTTACACATGATTTACAGGATATATGATGTCTATCAGTTGTAGTTGTCACTAACTCAGTAGACCTGTCTATATTCTGTCACTGGGTGCGTGATGGCTTCTACTGATAGACGCAGTCTAGCTTATCCCAAATATAAAGCAAAGATTAAAGAGAAGAAAAGGAAGAATACACAGAAAAAGTTGTCTATCAGTTGTAGTTGTCACTAACTCAGTAGGCATGTCTATATTCTGTCACTGGGTGCGTGATGGCTTCTACTGATAGACGCAGTCTACAGCTAATCCCAAATATAAAGTAAAGGTTGAAGATAAGAAAAGGAAGAATACGCAGAAAATGTTGTCTATACGTTGTAGTTGTCACTAACTCAGTAGGCATGTCTATATTCTGTCACTGGGTGCGTGATAACTTCTACTGACAGACGCAGTCTAGCTTATCCCAAATATAAAGCAAAGACTAAAGAGAAGAAAAGGAAGAATACACAGAAAAAGTTGTCTATCAGTAGTAGTTGTCACTAACTCAGTAGACATGTCTATATTCTGTCACTGGGTGCGTGATAGCTTCTAATGATAGACGCAGTCTAGCTTATCCCAAATATAAAGCAAAGATTAAAGAGAAGAAAAGGAAGAATACACAGAAAAAGTTGTCTATCAGTTGTAGTTGTCACTAACTCAGTAGGCATGTCTATATTCTGTCACTGGGTGCGTGATAGCTTCTAATGATAGACGCAGTCTAGCTTATCCCAAATATAAAGCAAAGATTAAAGAGAAGAAAAGGAAGAATACACAGAAAAAGTTGTCTATCAGTTGTAGTTGTCACTAACTCAGTAGGCATGTCTATATTCTGTCACTGGGTGCGTGATAGCTTCTAATGATAGACGCAGTCTAGCTTATCCCAAATATAAAGCAAAGATTAAAGAGAAGAAAAGGAAGAATACACAGGAAAAATTGTCTATCAGTTGTAGTTGTCACTAACTCAGTAGACATGTCTATATTCTGTCACTGGGTGCGTGATAGCTTCTAATGATAGACGCAGTCTAGCTTATCCCAAATATAAAGCAAAGATTAAAGAGAAGAAAAGGAAGAATACACAGAAAAAGTTGTCTATCAGTTGTAGTTGTCACTAACTCAGTAGGCATGTCTATATTCTGTCACTGGGTGCGTGATAGCTTCTACTAATAGAAGCAGTCTACAGCTTATCCCAAGTATGAAGAAAAGGTTGAAGATAAAAAAAGGAAGAATACGCAGAAAATGTTGTCTATAGGTTGTAGTTGTCACTAACTCAGTAGACATGTCTATATTCTGTCACTGGGTGCGTGATAGCTGTAGCTTAAGACATTTCACTAAAAAAAAAAAAAAAAACTACAAGAAAATGGCTATTAAAACTAACGTGAGAGAGTATCCGCGTAGTGCGAGACTTTTATTCTATTGATTATACAATATCCTTTTTTATTAAGTACAAATATTTTAAGGGGTGATTCAGTCCATCATTTTGAACAACTTTTCCCAATAAATGTATATCGAAATACGAAAAGAAAATTTTCATTTTCCATAGTAATGATATCACGTGACTATAAAGTTATGACGTAATAAGTTATTCGTCCTTTGCCTTATGTCAAGTGTCATCTGTCATCTGTCTTTCACTGTTTTTGGCATACGTCAGTTTTGCGAGTCTATGTCTATTCGTCCATAGTCAGTCAGTCTGTAAAGAGACTGGACGCCCGGACCTAGTGGGAAACAGGCGTGATATTATGTATGTATGTATGTATGTTACCTTGTTGGTTAAGCACTCCTGGAAGTCCTTCTTCATGACGGAGACGGAAACTCTGTCCTGGGGTCTCTTGGGTCCGCTCACTGACGTCACTACCGTTGATAAGTCCAGCTCTACAATCTGCAAAAAAAAGAAAAACATAAGTATCACGCTATTCTATCCTATAATCCTATTTTTCTACTTCCTACTATCCTATCCTACTATTATAAATGCGAAAGTGAGTTTGTATATTTATTTGTTACCACTTCACGCTTAAACTACTGAACCGATTTGGATGAAATTTGGTGTGGACATAGTTTGATACCCAGGGTAGGACTTAGGGTAGATTTATCCCGAAATTCCTACGGGAAGCAAAGCTCACGGGCACAGCTAGTAATATTATCAAGGCGAAAGTTTGTGTTTGTGTGTATGTTTGTTACTTCTTCACGCGGAAACGGCCAATTTTGATATAATTTGGTATGCAGGAAACTGACACCCTGGATTAACACATACCCTTTAACCGCGGGTAACACCGCAGGGCGCAGCTAGTCAATAAATAAAAAAGAAACTAGACGATTACTATGAGTTCTATATGAAAAACCGTAAATTGTAAAATTCGTTAGTTCCGCTCAGCGCCACTTACTATGGCACAGACCTTATCTACGAAGAGAAGCCTCAAGCGCACACAAGTTTTGTTTTAAAATAAATAACCGGCCAAGTGCGAATCCGATTCGCGCACTAAGGGTTCTGTACCATTATCTATGAAAAATCGCGTTTGTTGTATGGGAGCGCCCCTTAAATATTTACTTTATTTTATTTTTAGTATTTGTTGTTATAGCGGCAACAGAAATACATAATTTGTGAAAATTTCAACTGTCTAGCTATCGCGGTTCTTGAGATACACCCTGGTGACAGACAGCGAAGTCTTAGTAATAGGGTCCCGTTTTTACCCTTTGGGTACGGAACCCTAAAAATCTACCCTATTTAATTAATATTAATACATGTGATTTGGTTTGCTCGCCTTCATATTGTTTTTTTAATAAGTAAGTAAGTAAGTAAGTAAAAACACTTTATTGCACCAAAACACATGAAAATAACATTTAAATATAAATTCAGATGTACAATAGGCGGCCTTATCGCCAAGGCAATCTCTTACAGGCTACCTTTGGGTGACAGGATTGGCAAATAGGAGTAATAGTAAATATGTTAATATGTTATTTATGTTTCTCTGTAAGTGAATGTTTATTCTTTTGAGAAATAAAGAATCTTTAACTTTAAGTACGAACTAGCTGTCCTCATGTTTGCTCTGCCCTTACTAATTATTATGTAACAACTTTGGACTTGTGACTTGCAATAAAGTAAAGTAAAATCAGTAAGCGGTGCACATCTCTGGCGGGCAGGCTCCGAGCCAGCGCCAACAACATGCTAAAAGCGCTAGCAAATAGGCTTGATTTTCAGTATGTGAATCACTGCTCAATGATTCATATACTCTTTCTTATTCTTATCGTGTGTGTTAGTGACTAACACTAGTGTCAGAGTTTTTAAACCGCCTTAAAGGCCTCTGACATGGTTTTAGGTAACGACCAATGTCAAAGACAGTGACCGGGACCTACGGCTTAACGTGCCCTCCGAAGCACGGATTATCTCACTTATCGGACAATCAGGTGATCAGCCTACAATGTCCTAACCAAACTAGGACAACAACATAAAGTCGTTGCCCCCGCCGGGAATCGAACCCGCGACCTCCGGGTATGAGCCGAACGCTCTAACCACTACACCACAGAGGCAGTTAATTAAAATAATAATTCATATACTGAAAAACAAAGACCTCTAAACTATATTATATATTATATATATTATAAAAATCTGAATCAAATCTTACCTCAGAGAACACGGGGTCTTGGCTGGGGTCCTCGTAATCCCTGAACTGTTTGGTCGCTCGCAGATACGCTTCAATCACGTCTATCTTCTCTTTGGGACGGTCTGAAACAAACAAACAATTTTAAGAACATATCGAATTAATTTATCTTTCATGCTGGTCTGGGAGAAAAGAAAAAACGTAGAATGTTCCAGCTGCTTCTCTTCCCGCGCAGATCGTAAGAGCCGATCGAGGGAATGGGCGAGATTTGAATCATGGTAATAGGCGATGCGGCTAGCAAACCAACCCTATTTTGATTCCTTTTCCATCTTAACGCCCACCACCACGCTAAGCGTGGCCTTTGGGCCTAACGGCTCCGGGCTCTGTCTACCCCGTCAGGGATATAGACGTGAAAACGTATCTGCATCAAATTAATTTTAGCTATGTTAAAATAAAATTTAAAAAAAATATCCACTGTATTTATTACAATTTAAAACAAAAATAATTGACCAAGCGCGTGTCGGGCCACGCGCGGTGTAGGGTTCCGAAGTGGAATGCCAACTTTGAGTTTATGCCACTTTAAAAGTGTAAAAAATAATTATTTAAGTATTGAATTTTTATAAAATGTTCCTTTTCCGAGGACGTTTTAAAGTTAATCGCCTATAACATTTTAATTTGTAAACTCTACCCAGCTCTGATAGTTTTCCTTCAAACTATATTATACACGGTGATTATTTAATGGCTTTGGAGCCGAAGGCCACTTCCTAAGGACCGTTAGAAAAACCTAATTAGCTAGTTAAAATAAAAATTCAGAACCAAAATTTTTTGACTAAAACTCGAAAGTAAAATCGTGAGATCAATAAGTAATGCCGCCGCCGGGGTCACGCGAGTTCACGCGACAGTTTTGGACGAGTGTACTACGCGGTCTCGATCGAAAATATTTTTTGTAACTTTGTTATCTTATGTCATACACAAATTTGGATTACGTATATGGATACAGTATTTTATTTACTATACGATATTTTCTTTTCCAAAACCAATTAAAAGTTAGCGTGTATATACTACAGCTGTGAATTTTTCCACGTGTCTATATATAACCTTATAGCAGATAGAGGGGGGCACATTTGACTGCAACAAATATTTGCACTTTAAACCAAAGTATGTTTACAAGTTCACAATATTTTTGAAAGACCTATTCAACGATATCCAACACAATGTGATTGTGGAGAAAAAAAATACTCCCTATTTACTTGTATGGCAGCTAACCGAAATAAAAAAAAAAAACAGATTTTATTTTACTCTTTTTAGGGTTCCGTAGTAAACAAGGAACCCTTTTAGTTTCGCCATGTCTGTCTGTCTGTCTGTCCACGGTCCTACAGAGAAACTATAAGTACTAGAAAGCTGTAATTTGGCATGGATATGTATATTAATTATGGCGAAAAAGTCGTAAAATAAAATATGGAAAAAAAAATTTTTTCAGGGTAGCTTCCATACAAGTAAAGACGTAGTCAATATTTTTTTTCTCGACAAACACATTGAGTGAGGTATCGTTGAATAGGTCGTTCAAAAATATTGTTAGCTTGTGAACAACATTTTTCGATTTAGGGATCCGTTTCTGAAATATTTGGGTTTAAAGTTCAAATTTTTGTTCGAGTCAAGTGTCCCCCCCCCTCTATCTGCTAAACGGTTATACATAGTCCCCCACTTATCTCAAAGAGTTAAACTCACTTGTCTGCGCAAGGTACCCCACGGATCTAGTATCTATCTGTGATCTGTGTTTTTAACAACTTTTTACCCCCGCTCCAGTTATATCCGAAAGCCCCTTACCTTCCCCCACTTATCCTAAAGAAAGTTAAACTCACTCGTCTGCGCGAGGTACCCCAAGGACCTGACGTCGACCGGGAAGTGAGCGACCGTGGCCCCAAACTCCGGGCACATGTTCGCCACGGTCGCTCGGTCCGCGATACTGAGCGCTTTCACCCCGGGGCCGAAGAACTCCACGAACTTGCCCACTACGCCCAGGGAGCGAAGGTGCTGAAAAAAAAAAAAAAAAATTGGCCTTTATTGGAGTTTTTGGCCTAAGACTCTGTCTGCCCCGTTAGGCAACCTAATAGTGTGTAGCATGAACTGAAAATAAATTTTCTTGGCTTTCCGATATCCATAAAAAAAATTGTTTTTTATTATATTAACTGTTGGCTCGCATTGAAAACAATAAACAAATTGAAAAAATGAAAAAAAAAAATTTTTTTTATTTTTTTAAAAAACCCGAATTTTAAAAAATATTTGTAAGCCTTTATTGGACTTATTGCGGCCCTGGGCTCTGTCTGCCCCGTTACGGGACCTAATAGTGTGAGCATAGTGTGGGAGTGGCATAGACCAAAAATTTTCCTTGGCTTTCCGTTATCCATATAAATGTTTGTTCTTTAATGTATAAACTGTTGGCTAGCCTTGAAAACAATAAACATATTTATAAAAAAATACAAAAAAAAAGAAATCTTTAAATTTTTAAAACAAAGAATTTAAAAAAATATGTATTGGACTTTCTGCGGCCCTTGGCTCTGTCTGCCACGACCAAAGAAAAAAACTTTTGCAATGTATCTTGTATGTATGTATGTTTGTTTAGGTCAAATCTTGCAACTTAATTTTCAACCAGTTATCTTCGACCGATTTAGCTGAAATTTTGCATACTTGTGTAAATCGGATGACAATACAAAATTATAAAGTCAATGAGCTGTTCTAATGATGGAGCCGGGAGATATTCGGCGGAACTCAGTTATAAAACAACATAACTTCATTAAGAAAGACTCAATTGATTAGTCTTGACGAGCACTTTACAGCAGACCATGGTATAATAAAACAAGGTAGGTATTCTCTTCCCGTGACAGCTGATGACGTAGGTGGAACTTGACTACGTCATCAGTTTGACGTGTTACCACTGTGTGAAATTGAATTACCCGAGCGTAATGCATTTTTGAACTTTATATACCAATTTCGAATTAATAATCCATTATATCAATTTATGAAATATTGAATTAATGAATCACGCGAGAATCGCGAGATACTAAATAGCTAAGTTACTTAATATTTTATTTAATATTCATGAACTAATTGAGAAAGTCCTGAAATTTACTGAAAAGAACAATCAGTGGCAACACTTTCGTGACGTAGTCAAGTTCCATCTCGGGAAGAGAATACCTGTTTTATTATACCATGCAGCAGACGATGCCTAGGGTCTGATAACGGAGATGGAAGGTGGTAAATGGAACTCAGTTATAAAACGACGCAACCCCATCGAGTTTGGGCTTATTTTATTTGTTTCAGTAACTACTTTGGTCTCACAATAAATCTTGTACAATTTTTTTTTTCAAAAAGCTTATTTTTTTACTGTTGGCTTCCCTTGAAAAAAAAAAATAGTTTTTTTTTTTACCCACCTTAGTAATGGTAAGAACCAAGTCAGTGGAAGTGGCCAGTGGGTTGAGTTCTCCGACCAGTTTGTACCCCACCACCTTGGGTAGCAGCATACTGATGGCTTGACCCAACATCACAGCCTCTGCTTCGATCCCTGTCGACAATTCAACAATAGTACATTATGGTACTAGTGTGTAACATTGGTGATTACCGCCGCGGCGCCATTGAGACCCGAGCCGTAGGCGAGGGTCTTAAGAGAGCCAAGGACGGTAATCATCAATACACACGTGTATCATACGACGTTTTTCAACACACTTGTGAATAAAATAACAATAAAAACTCATTTTATTTAGTAGATAAAAAGTTTATTTAGAGAAACAACTAGTAAATGTGTATTTAGTAAAATTATAATTAACTGTTTTTGATGACATAGCGGTCTCAACAGATAGATTATTTATTTAAATACTTCATGTTCTATTGTAATTTGAAATGGCTCATTATTCGTGTAGGTAGGTGAAATCCTATCATTGGATGTACTTGGTGTTTCGTCAGTAGGAATCTTTTATAAATTTTTCAATATCGTCAGACGATTAAACCTTTGATTTCTTGCTTCTAAATCCATCGGATAAGTCTCTTTAGATAAGCTTACAAATTAGAGTATGTTTTTAGGTCCACTCCATTCTTTGTTCGGACTGTACTTTTTAACATTGAGTATAAACACCACACCGCCGTGCCGTGTGGTTCCCGGCAGAGTAGAATAGGACCACTCCATCTCTTCCTGTGGATGTCGTAAGAGGCGACTAAAGGATAAATCTGACACGAACACCAAAAGAGGCATCCGACGGGCAGCAGCGTTGGAAGCCCGATAGTAACACAATACTGCGCTCGCCAACCCGCCTGCCAAGCGTGGCGAGTATGGCAAAACCCCCCCAATGGAGGTACAACAAAAGACCAGGCCCCCAGTCCCCGGCAGCCCCGCTATTCCTGGCTCCGGTAGCGGTCATGGTAACGGCGGGGCAGGGGGTGCTAAGAATCCCCGGCAGAGATCCGGCTACCACTCCCGTCGACGACTGGCCCTGGTAACACATAACGTCTGCACAATGAGGACTGACGAGAGGTTAGATGAGGTGGAAGAGGAAATAAGTAGGTTACGATGGGACATTGTGGGGTTGTCTGAAGTCCGAAGAGAGGGCGAGGGCACGACAACCCTAGAGTCTGGTAACCTACTCTATCACCGGGAAGGGGACATAAAGAAGTCCCAGCATGGTGTCGGGTTTCTCGTCCACAAGTCCCTCATTAACAACGTCATAACCATCGAGAGTGTCTCTAGCAGGGTAATATACCTGATACTCAGAGTATCTAAAAGATACTCGCTGAAGGTTATACAGGTATATATGCCAACAAAGGATCACTCCGATGAAGAGGTGGAGGAAGTGTATGAGGACATAAGTAAGGCCATACATACTTCTGAAACCTATTTTACGGTTGTTATGGGGGATTTTAACGCGAAACTGGGCAAACGAGGCGATGGAGAGATTAGGCTGGGAAACTTCGGATACGGAGTGCGAAATAACAGGGGACGTAGGCTGGCTGATTTTTTGGAGCAAGAGGGACTCTTCGCGATGAACTCTTTCTTCAAGAAGCCGCCACAAAGGAAGTGGACCTGGATAGGTCCAGCAAAGAAGAACCAGCCCCCTGTCAAAAACGAAATCGACTTCATCTTAACGACTAAGAGACGAATATTCAACGATGTCTCAGTGATCAATCGGATCAAAACCGGGAGCGATCACCGAATATTAAGAGGCATCGTGAATATTGATCTCAAGGTCGAAAGATCGCGGCTGATGAAGTCGACGCTCCGACCGACGCAGATCCAAATCGAAAACTCCGAGGGTTTCCAGCTTGAACTATCAAATCGCTTTCAAGGCCTTCAGGATTGCGTTACAGTGGACGAGATAAACCAAGGGTTTATACAAGCTGTCCAAGCGGTGGGATCGAAGGTGTTTAGGTCCCGCCCCAAACAAAGACCTCAGAAAATCTCTGCTGCGACCCTTACCCTAATGGCAGAGCGACGATCAAGGCCGCTGCAGACCTCCGAAGATGCTGAATCATATCGGCAGCTCAACAGACGTATACAAAAGTCCTTGCGACACGACATCCGCTCCTTTAATACTGAGCGTATTAAGGAGACGATAGAGCAGAATAAAGGCTCCAAAGTGTTCGCAAGAGCTATGTCGGTTGGGCAAAGCCGATTGATGAAGCTGAAGACGGAGGACGGCGGCGTGGTGTCGACAAAGGAAGGGGTTCTGGCGGAGATCGAGAGGTTTTATGGACAGCTGTATACCTCAGTTTCACAACCCAGCGGACAAATGGCTGAAGACCCAAGAGCCAAGTTAACCCGACACTATACCGAAGATATCCCGGACATCAGCCTGTACGAGATTAGGATGGCCCTCAAACAGCTTAAAAACAACAAGGCGCCGGGCGAGGATGGAATCACAGCAGAACTTCTGAAAGCGGGCGGAACGCCGGTACTGAAAGTCCTTCAGAGGCTCTTTAATTCCGTTCTGCTCGAGGGCGTAACGCCAGAAGCGTGGAGCAGGGGCGTGGTGGTCCTGTTCTTCAAAAAGGGAGATAGCACCCTATTGAAGAACTACAGGCCTATCACGCTTCTGAGTCATGTATATAAGTTGTTCTCGAGGGTCATTACGAATCGTCTCGCAAACAGGTTCGATGCCTTCCAGCCTCCCGAACAAGCCGGTTTCCGTAAAGGTTTTAGTACCATGGACCATATTCAAACGCTGCGGCAGGTTATAGAGAAGACGAGGGAGTATAACCGGCCGTTATGCTTGGGGTTCGTGGACTATGAAAAAGCCTTCGATTCGATCGAAACATGGGCCGTACTTCAGTCTCTCCAGCGATGCCGTATTG
The DNA here is from genome assembly GCA_963555685.1 of Acrobasis consociella. Lineage (NCBI taxonomy): Eukaryota > Metazoa > Arthropoda > Insecta > Lepidoptera > Pyralidae > Acrobasis > Acrobasis consociella. The sequence continues at coordinate 9,312,958 of OY743132.1, read as the reverse complement.
ACTATCGGTATATCGAAGTGTTGAAGTGCTTATACAGTAATGCCACTATGTCAGTCCGAGTACAGGAGCAGTGCACGAGGGCAATTCCACTGCATAGAGGTGTAAGACAGGGAGACGTTATATCTCCGAAACTGTTCATCGTTGCACTGGAAGATGCCTTCAAGCTTCTGGAATGGGAAGGATTTGGCATCAACATCAATGGCGAGTATATCACTCACCTTCGATTTGCCGACGATATCGTTGTCATGGCAGAATCGATGGAAGACCTAAGTACTATGCTCGGAGATCTTAATCGAGTTTCCCAACAAGTGGGCCTTAAAATGAACATGGACAAAACGAAAGTAATGTCGAATGTCCATGTTGCGCCCCTACCTGTTTGTGTTGGGAGCTCCACCCTCGAAGTTGTAGACCAGTATATCTACCTGGGTCAATTGATCCAGGCAGGATGTTCCAGCTTCGAGGAAGAGGTCTCTAGACGAATCCGACTCGGCTGGGCAGCGTTCGGGAAGCTACGAGGTGTCTTCTCGTCAAATATACCTCAGTGTCTTAAGACTAAAGTTTACAACCAATGTGTGTTACCAGTGATGACTTATGGCTCTGAAACATGGTCCCTTACTATGGGTCTCATAAGAAGGCTCAAGGTCGTGCAACGCGCTATGGAGAGGGCTATGCTCGGTGTTTCTTTACGTGATCGAATCAGAAATGAGGAGATTCGTAGGAGAACTAAAGTCACTGACATAGCCCAGCGGATTAGCTCGTTGAAATGGCAGTGGGCGGGACACATAGCGCGACGAACCGATGGCCGATGGGGCGAAAGGGTTCTCGAATGGCGACCACGTACAGGCAAGCGAAGCGTAGGACACCCACCCACAAGGTGGTCTGACGACCTAACCAAGGTCGCTGGAAGACGCTGGATGCAAGCAGCTCAAGATCGGTCATTTTGGAAATCTTTGGGAGAGGCCTATGTCCAGCAGTGGACGCTATGCGGCTGAAATGATGATGATGATGATAAACACCACAAAGAGCTAGGTTTGTACTTAGATGATAATTCTTTAAAGTACGCCATGAACACATTTTCTGAAAAAGAATGCGTATTCTTGCAGTTTTGCCATTTTATGAAACTTTGGTACGCTAATAGATATTTTTCCTTAGAGTTTTCAGGTAGTAAACTTTCTACAACGTTAAGGGCTTAACATCTTACATCGGGCGGTGTACAACATAAATTATTTTCTTCGTAACTAGTACTTGTAGACATTTTCATTCATAAATAACTATAATTTCAACAGTGAAAACGAGTTGTAAAAAATGTTTCGCTATGGCGGGAAAAATAATAAGTTTTCCTATGCGCGCGCATTGCGATCGGCCACAGACTAAAGAGATGAGGTTTTTTTTTCGCGCATAATATTTGCGCCTATTCTGCCACGTACAAAATGGGGAATTTAAAGTTTTCTTTTATTACAGAGAAAACAAAAGTTATATTTGAGTGAAAGTTTTATTTATTAAACACGTACGAGTTAAAATTATCTATTTAAATAAGAAGTTGCATGAAATGAGCAAGCAATAGGAACATTAATTTATTTGTTCTATTGAACACGATCTTTTTTTTGAATAAAAACTTTTTTTAATAAAAACAAAGCAACTCAACGCAAGTACATACAATTCCATGAACTCAACCAATGAAATTTAAAAAAATCTTTTAAATTAAAGCAATGAAAAAGTCACAGTTTGATTATGGGTGTCATTATGTGCCTAATTGCGGTGACCATAAAGCCACTTTATGAGCAAGTGTGTTGAAAAGTACATTGTTATTCAGTGCAAATGTCATTCATATTCAACATTTAAAAAAAAAATTGCGATTTTAGCCACGCGCAATTTAGGGATCCGTAGTTGTTAATGCCGACTTAGTGTTCACGCCACTAAAAAAGGCTAAAAACTAATTTTTAATTTGTATGAAATTTCCGAATACATTTTTAAAAGTTCGTCGTATATATATTATATAAGAAAACTATCAGAGCTAATTAAGTTTACTAATTAAAAAATTATAGGCGACTAACTTATAAAATGTACTCTGAAAAAGAACATTTCATACAAATTCAATAGAATTATAGTTGTTTTTTTTGTCGCGTGAACTCAAGTCGGCATTCGCGACTACGGAGTCTATTTTTTTAGTTCATATTTCTGACCTAACCAAGGTCGCTGGAAGGCGCTGGATGCAGGCCGCTCTAGATCGGTCATTTTGGAAATCTTTGGGAGAGGCCTATGTCCAGCAGTGGACGTTATGCGGCTGAAATGAAGATGATTGTATCTAGTGTCCTGTTGTACGCAAGGACACGCTCAAAAGCACTCAACACTTATATTATTTAGATATCGGCTTGCCATGCTGGTCTGGGAGAAATAAAAACAACTTAGAATGTACCAGCTGCTTCTCTTCCCACGCAGATCGTAAAAGCCGATCGAGGGAATGGGCAAAAATGCAAATCATGTTAACAGGCGATGCGGCTAGCAACCCATCACTGTATTGATTGCTTTTCCATCTTCTCGCCCACCATGACGCTAAAAGTGGCTTTTGGGTCTTGCGGCCCCGGGCTCTGCATAGAACCGCAAGACCCAAAATGCTCTGTCTGCCCCATTATGGATAAAGACGTGATAGTATGTATGTATGTATCGGCTTGCCAGCCAACACCCAACGTCTTGCCGCCGCGCCATTCGAACTGGTCGGCCCTCGTGTTGCCTAAGACGACGGAAGAATATCTAATTATTTATTGATTATATTTATATATTTACCTTTTTTTCATCATTGTCATTGCCGTGTGGTTTCCGGCAGAGTAGAAAAGTGCCACTCCGAGTCCTCCCGTGGATGTCGAAGGCGACTTAGGTAATACAAGCTAAACAAAGCTTATAAACATCAATGAGACCTCTCCAACCCGTCTGGCCAGCGTGGAGAGTGTAGGCCAAGACCTCTGGCAGCTCTGGCCAAGTAAGGCTCAGGTAGTACAGAGAGGGTCGTGCTCCTGCAGTGGAGACAAAAAGACCTGATGATGATGATGATACACCATGTGTGTACACTACATTATTTATTTACTTTGTGTGTGCACTACAATGATGATATTTTGAGACACTCACCCCCCACCCCCCACCCGACGACCCCCAGCCCGTTGATCATCGTCGTGTGGCTGTCTGTTCCCACCACCGAATCGGGATGCAGGACGTCTCCCGTGAACACCACGCGAGCGAGGTACTCTAAATTCACCTGAAAGTTGTATAAAAATTATATTTTAATAACAAGTTATCATTATTGAACTGAAAACTAAATTAAAAATCTAAATTCTTGTGTGTTAGTGACTAACAGACTGTCAGAACTAACAAACTGTCAGCGTTTTTAAGAGTCCCCCGACCCTAGACTTCTTCATACAAACGTAGTCTACGTTTAATTTTGAAACCACATGTCAGATTCCGGTAAAAATTGGTAATTGTAAAGAAATTGCAATTATCTAGGGTTATAACTGGTTTCCTATGTAAAATTATGAACTGAAAAGAAAATATAACGATTTAGAAGTTTTCCATACTAATGGTCAAAAATGATATAAAACACTATATTATATTTCAAGTTCATATTTTTACCGTCGGAAACTAGTTATAAACCTAGATAATTGCAATATCTTTGAAATTACAAAATTTTGCCCAAATCGGACATGTCGTTTTGAAATAAAACGTAGACTACGTTTGTATGGAAAGTTGTATTTTGGTCTAGGGTCGGGGGACCCTTAAATCGCCTAAAAGGTCTCTGACATGGTTTATAATGTCAGAGACAGTGACCGGGATCGACGGCTTAACGTGCCCTCCGAAGCACGGATCATCTTACTTATCAGACAATCAGGTGATCAGCCTACAATGTCCTAACCAAACTAGGAGAACAACACAAAGTGCTGCATTCCCGCGCTGAATAGCAACTGCAATCCTTTTCGCGAGATATGAGCCAGCCTTCTTGTCACCAGCGGCGTCGACAAGCCAAGGGGTTATTTTTTTATTTATTTATTTACAAAATTCATGTACACAAAATACAAACAAAGTAAGAACATTTGAGTACATAGGTACTGCTTATTTCATAAGAAATCTCTTCCAGCAGGCCCAGGAGAGAGAAGAAAACAGTAGTGGGCGTGTACAAAATAAACTAAAGTTATATACAAATACGTGTAGATTTTTATAAATATTTTAGTGGACTCCACGGACTAAGTTTCGACGCCAAGCGGAACAAAAATATATTCATTAGATAAAGAGGAATATTAATAGCTAAATAAATAAATATATAGGGACGAATTACACTGATTGAGCTAGCCCCAAAGTAAGTTCGAGACTTGTGTTATGGGATACTTACTCAACGATAGAAATTTGTTACAAATATAGATAAACATCCAAGACCCAGAACAATTTGAAAACGGCCATTTTCCAACTTGCCCTGACCGGGGATCGAACCCGTAACGTCTGGGTGGTGATTGTAGCCTATGTCACGCGGACAATTATAACGAATTGATTAACATCTCATTTATAAAAATTGGATGAGCGGTTTGGATGCTTCTAAGAAACTAACAGATATCCACATATATACAAACGGATATAAATAGACTGCAAAATCATTACCCTTCCCTTTGGCCCCAGTCGGTTAAATAACCGGCCAAGTGCGAATCGGATTCGCGCACTAAGGATTCCGTACCTTTAAAAAATCGCGTTTGTTGTATGGGAGCCCCCCTTAAATATTAATTTTATTTTGTTTTTAGTATTTGTTGCTATAGCGGCAATAGAAATACATAATTGGGTACTTTCCTAAGTCAAAAATATATTATTTTGTACTATTAAAAAAATAAAGCGTTGCAAAATAATGTCACTTGTCTTTGAACATATCCATTTTAACGTTATTTTAAATTTATTATTGTAGAAAAACTGATAATAAGAGCGCTATTTGACTCCAAAAATCTATGACGTCATCTGCCTGTATTTCATACAAAATCCCATAGAAACTGTTTGTTTTGACGTTTAGAAAAAAGTTGCTGATTCGACTTGTTGGAAAATAGCGTATTTGTGAGAATTTCAACTATTTAGATATCGCGGTTCTTGAGATACAGCCTGGTGACAGACAGACGGACAGACAGCGAAGTCTTAGTAACAGGGTCCCGTTTTAACCCTTTGGGTACGGAACCCTAAAAAAGAAGTACAGACCTGGTGAACGATACCGGAGCCAGGAGGCACGATCAGCATGTTGTCGAACGCCTGCGCACCCCACTGGAACAATCACATTATTATAAAGGTGTGTGTGTGTGTTTATTACTTCTTCACGCGCAAACGGCTAGATCAATTTTGATTAAATTTGGTATGCAGGAAGCTGACACCCTGGATTAAGTTTTGTATCAGGTGTTTCATTTTCCAAAATCATTTATACCCTATATGTTGCCCAGGCTTAAGAGCTATATAACAAAAAAAGTTTTATTCGAATCCGTCCGGTATTTCCGGAGATTAGCGTGTACAAACAGACAGTTTTTTTTTTATTCTTACTCTATTACTATATCTCCCATGCTGGTCTGGGAGAAACGAAAAAACTTAGAATGTACCAGCTGCTTCTCTTCCCGCGCAGATCGTAAAAGCCGATCGAGGGAATGGGCAAAAATACGAATCATTTTAACAGGCGATGCGGCTAGCAACCCGTCACTGTATTGATTGCTTTTCCATCTTCTCGCCCACCATGACGCTAAAAGTGGCTTTTGAGTCTTGCGGCCCTAGGCTCTGCATAGAGCCGCAAGACCCAAACGGCTCTGTCTGCCCCATTAGGGATAAAGACGTGATAGTATGTATGTATGTATTACTATATCTCCATCGCACCCAATATTTTTTTTTGGAAATATTATTTAATGTACAGACACACTTTTTTTACTGTTTTATTATATGTATAGATAAAGATTTCTACGTTACCTTCAGGAATTGGAATCTCTCCTTGTTTCTTTCAAACTCGAGCTCCTCGTTCTTAGTAAGTGCGTCGGGCCTGCAAGCAAATTTTTATTACATTTTTTTTTTTGGATTCCTCGCTTTTCGTCAGAAACGCAACTGGTCAGATAAGCATCTCGTCATCTCTCGTGATAGACTCGCAACTTGTCAGAAACGCAACTCGACATATACGTATTAAATAAGAAATAGTAAATTAACTTATTTTACTAGTTGCATATATGCGTAATAACTACAAGCTTTTAAATTCTATTTATTAATTTACTGTCGAGTCGAGATGCATGTCTCTCAAGGTGCATTTCTGACAAGTTGCGTTTTTGACGAGTTTCAAATCTGACGAAATGCGTTTCTGTCAACATGCGTTTTCTGGCGAAATGAGTATCTGACCAGTTGCGTTTCTGACGAAAAGCGACGAATCTATTTTTTTTTTTCATTAAATATGTATGTATGTTTAAAAAGACGACAGAGCATTATAAACCTTGCGGCCGTGGGCAAACAGAGTCCAGAGGGATTACTCCAAAAGCGGTCCGCAAGCCGGACGTTACAGCGTATCCGCGTTTCAGTCTCAAGCAACATTGAGCACTAACATATGACGATAAAGTCTAATTTGGTTTGATATAGATATAGGACGAAATAGGACGTCACTATCTTAAGACTTACGTATTATTTTACAAAGGATCCGCAAAAAAAAAAAACGACGGGTTGCACTCTGGGAGTGCCGGCAGAAGTGAAAACTTGAATATTAACGTTGTGCATTTTTGATATTTTGGAATGGTTAGGGAATAATTTTGCACGAATTGCTTTAATTATCAGTATAAAATATTTTAAATCTTTTCTGAACCACAGTCTGTCACAAATGTCACAAGCATGACCAAATTCATTTTCAACAAAATCATTTTCAAATACACAGCAGTATGGCCACTACACAGACGGTCGAGCCATCAGCTGTCACCATCCATGGATGCGCGTTAGTGCGGGAAGTAGTGTCATAAGGTGCAAATTTTGGTATCGGAAGAATTCACTTGGCACAGATGTAATATACGTAAAGTTAAGCTAATTTAGCCCGGTAGCCATCCCCCACCCCCTGGGGGGTAGGTAGGGGGGGCATTCGAAGTTACTCGCCGCCGCGCTTCAGAAAAAAAATCATATCAGCTTCTAATTACCTAACACCTCAAGTGTGGTATCATTTTCTGATAAATCAGGCATGAGGAATTCAATTTTGAGTACAATTTTACATTTAATGTAAAGATTAATAGTAAAAAAGGGAAAATATTGACAAAAATAATAAAATCGGTTCACATTTTTTTTTATTTTAACTGATTTATTTTACCGGAATACCTGTATTTTGTGCAACAAAAAATACTATGTTACAGAATATTTATCTAGCTTTAAAAAAATATATACTTTGATATATATAGCTGTCATACATATACCTGAAAAAAAATCGAACATGGCACGCGGCGGTGCCTAGGAACTAATCCAACCATGTCGTCTCACATAATTTGTTGCAAGTATTAAGTTGTTTTTTAATTCAAAATATATAGAATACATACTTAACTTAATTATAGACTGTCGCTTATGGTCTAATATATCAATAGTCGTATTTTAATATTTATATTAGTTCATTTTTTTATAACATTTTCCACCACATTGTCATAATTCGGTACATTTTAATAGTTTTCTTATACAGTTGCACCTAACACTGCACCGTGACTTGCACTTGCACCTAATCAGTTGTTCACGACAAGCGGTAGCAGCAACTGGTGCAGTAGTCCACTTCGGTTTCCAATTATTTCGTTCAATTTCCTATCCCTAATCCGCCGGACTGGAACGATTTTGAATCTGCCCCATAAGTGCACCCCATGGTAAACAGCTCTTAGAAGATGCTGCCGAAAATTCTCTGGCTGTCGGTCTTTTTTTAGAGAACAGCTCCCCCCTGCACTCGCTTAGGGATGTGCACTGACTGGACCTGAAATGAAAATCAGGTAAATAGGTATTGCAGTATTATTTTGGTCAAAATAAAATACAGCTATATACATGTCATTTATAATATAACCCACGTAGATACAATTTTATTTTATGCTCATTTATCATACATCATACATCGTTACAAATTTTTAAATAATTTGTTTAGAGTATTGTTATGACAATTTTTTAAATAATTTGGTTAGAGTTTTCGACGCATCTACGAGGGGGGGTCAAAAAGTTCGCGGAACGGAGGGGAAGGGGGGTGAAATAAAATACTGTACTATTTTTCTTTTTCAATATATTCCCCCTTAAGTCGAATACATTTTTCAGATCTCTCTATTAACTTATTAATACCGTCGAAAAAAAATGATTTGTCTTTGTCCTCAAAATAGGCCGAAATCGCCGACTTGACTTCTTCATCATCGGAAAATTTCTTCCCCCGAAGCTCTTTTTTTAATTTGGGAAATAAAAAATAATCACAGGGGGCTAAGTCTGGACTATAGGGAGGATGGTTTAACATTTCGAAGCCACAGTGATGAAGGGCAGCCATCGCAACGCGGCTCTTGTGTACCGGTGCGTTGTCATGCAAAAGCAGCACACCCTTTGTCAACTTTCCCCGCCTTTTCTCCTTGATTGCTTCTTTTAATTGTCTTAGTAGATTAGCGTAGTATTCTCCCGTTATAGAAACACCCTTATCTTTATAATCTATTAATAAAATACCCTCTGTATCCCAAAAAACAGTTGCCATGATTTTTCCAGCCGATTGTGACACCCTGTATTTCTTAGGGGGGGGCTGACCCTTTTTATGCCACTGCATAGACTCTTGCTTCGACTCAGGCTCATAATGATGAACCCAAGTTTCATCTGCAGTAACAAGTCTTGCAAAAATTCCTTCCTTGTCGGCGCTACAGAGGTCTAAAAACTCCTTTGAATACTCGACGCGCAGCTGTTTCTGTGGTGGTGTGAGCATTCTTGGCACCCATCTTGCGCTGACTTTTGACATCCCAAGATTGTCGTGTAGAATATTTAAAATGGTTGTAGGTGATACTCCAACCATTTCTGCAAGTTGTTTCTTCTTCAAACGAGTATCCTCCAGTATAAGATTCTCCACTTTTTCAACGATGTTTGAGGTGGTGGCCTCAATCGGCCGTCCTGAGCGAGGGTCGTCTTCAAGAGACTCTCTGCCTTGCTTGAAAAGGCTATTCCACTTGTACACCATGGTTTTCCCAGGGCAAGAGTCCCCGTATACTGATAACATTTCTTCCAAAATTTTCTGAGGTGGTTTTCCTTGCTTAGTGAGGAACTTTATGACGGCACGAAACTCGATTTTTTCCATGTTCAAGTTTTTCTTCCGGATTCACTTGTTTGATCGACGACAGGTCAAAGGTTATTGACACAATCAGGTTCAAACTTGGCATATATACTCACAAAGAGTTGCTCATTAGTTACTACCTGCGGCAGGTCCCCCACCCCCCGCTATCCCCTCCATTCCGCGAACTTTTTGACCCCCCCTCGTATCAGTGAGCATATTTAATTCACTAGTTGCTGATATAAAAGGATTCCATGCTTTATAAGCGCTGCTAAGAACAGTCACAAGCTGTTCTTAACTGCAGCGATCGTTGAAAAAATAACATCGACCCCTGTAACGACGAAGAAGCTGAATGCTGATACGAGAATAATGGTGCATGTTGCTGACGAAGCATGGAATACTGTACCATCAGCAACTAGTGAATTAATATGCTTGCTAACAGAGACGTAGAAAACTCTAACCAAATTATTTAAAATATTGTCATAACGATGTATGATAAAATTGATAAATGAGCACAAAATAAAATTGTATCTACGTGGTTATAAATGACAGGTATATATAGCTGTATTTTATATTGACCAAAATAATACTGCAATACCTATTTACCTGATTTTCATTTTAGATCCAGTCAGTGCACATCGCTAAACGAGTGCAGGAGGGAGCTGTTCTCTAAAAAAAGACCGACAGGCAGAGATTTTTTGGCAGCATCTTCTACGAGACACTGAACTGCGCTCCAGGACCGAAATTGTCGATGTGGGTGTCAAAACGGTAAAACTGAAGTGGGAGTAGCCCGGACATGTTTGTCGTATAAGACCGGAAAGATGGGCAAGAAAGGCGACGTTATAGGTTCCAGAAGGAACCCGGCGTAGGGGAAGGCCGAGGAAAAGATGGAGGGACAATATTGAAAGCTACATGAGTGGATGGCAGCAAGCTGCCTTGGATCGTGAATCGCGGAAGCATGAAGGGCAGGCCATTGCCCGACAATGGGACACTATATAGGCTATTAAAACAAATAAAACAAAATCTTCTTTCGAGCTGTTTACCATGGGTTGCACATATGGGGCTGATTCAAAATCGTTCCAGTCCGGCGGATTAATAATAGGAAATTGAAGTAAATAATTGGAAACCAAAGTGGACTACTGCACCAGTGGCTGCTACCGCTTGTCGTGAACAACTGATTCGGTGCAAGTGCAAGTCACGGCGCAGTGTTAGGTGTAACTGTCTAAGAAAACTATTAAAATGTACCGAATTATGACAATGTGGTGGAAAATGTTATGAAAAAACTAACTAATATAAATATAAAAATACGACTATTGATACCTTAGACCATAAGCGACAGTCAATTATTAAGTAAAGTATGTATTCTATATATTTTGAATTAAAAAACAACTTAATACTTGCAACAAATTATGTGAGACGACATGGTTGGATTAGTTCCTAGGCACCGCCGCGTGCCATGTTCGATTTTTTTCAGATAGATGTATGACAGCTGTATATAATAAAGTATATATTTTTTAAAAGCTAGATAAATATTCTTTAAGATAATATTTTTTGTTGCACAATATACAGGATGTCTGGTAAAATAAATCAGTTAAAATAAAAAAAATGCGATCCGATTTTAATATTTTCGTCAATATTTTCCCTTTTTTTACTATTAACCTTTACATTAAATGTAAAATTGTACTCAAAATTGAATTCCTCATGTTTGATTTATCAGAAAATGATACAAAACTTGAGGTGTTAGGTAAATAGAAGCTGATATGATTTTTTTTCTGAAGCGCGGCGGCGGGTAACTTCGAATGCCCCCCCTCCCTACCCCCCAGGGGGTGGGGGATGGCTACCGGGCTAAATTAGCTTAACTTTACGTATATTACATCTGTGCCAAGTGAATTCTTCCGATACCAAAATTTGCACCTTCCATACATTGGATGACACTACTTCCCGCACTACGTAGCACGCTGTAACATAAACACACACGAACATTCGCGCAAGCGCCCTGCGCCGTCTTACGAATTTTCGATCAGGTCACGTGTCCTGACGCGAGTTTAACATTTTTTACCCATTCCAAAAAAAGTGCACAACGCCGCTAAAGAAGTTTTTACTTCAAAAAACGACGGGTTGCACTCTGGGAGTGCCGGCAGAAGTGAAAACTTGAATATTAACGTTGTGCATTTTTGATATTTTGGAATGGTTTTAAAATATTTCAAATCTTTTCTGAACCACAGTCTGTCACAAATGTCACAAGCATTGTTTAATTGTTTAATTGTTTATTGTGATAAAAACGACTTAGATCTATTACATTTATCACACATGCATTTTTACAAAAATAAAATAATAATAGTCAGAATTAGTAACACTGGTCAAGAAATAATTATAAATACAAAAAAAAAATATAGCTAAATATTATCATGTCAATATTATACATATTTATTAATATTCATTATCGTCACTATCGTAGTCGCGAGTGTTACAACATTGGTCATTCAGATTTTCAGAGTACTTTAGTAGTGACTTTATAATGGCAGACCAGTTGTCAAAGAAAAAATCTAAATCAGTGTTGGTGCTACGAAGTGCATTGAGATAGAGGACGTACCAAAGGTGACATCGCGCGCGCTATGGTGTGGCCGCGGTCCACGTGGAAAAGGTTAGGCTGTTGACTGCGACCACGTCTGTCTACTCGTCTTTCTCCATGTCTGTCTACCGGGAATTCGAGTTCTCCAGGAACAAATAACACGCACAAAAGATTGTGTAGCTCCAGACAGTCTACCGACCCCTTCAGCACCCTCAAGCAGATGGTGAGTTGAATAACCATGCGTCTCACTTCCAGCGAATTGAAGCCTAGATGACCGAGTAGGAATTTTGTCGGATACAAATACGGGTAGTAACCGTAAACTTTTTTATATAAGGCCCTGAGAAAAGCTTTCTGAACTTTTTCGAGCATAAGGTCATATTTGGCATGATGTGGATTCCATACACATGCACTAGTTTCTAGCTTGCTTCTAACTAGTGAGTTATACAAAGTTTTGATAACTTGAGGGTTCTGGAAATCCCTGGCATTCCGTAATACAAAACCCAGTCTACGATATGCGTCCTTGGCCAGGTGCTCGACATGGTCATGAAACGTTAAGCTGCGGTCGAACATGACTCCCAAATCTTTTACAATATTGACTCTTTCTATGTCATGGTTGTCCAAATTATACGTAAAATGAATCGGATTTCTTTTCCTATCAAAAGTCATTACACTACATTTTTTAATATTAAATTTCATTTTATTTGTCAGGCTCCATTCATAAATTAGATTAATGTCATTTTGTAATTTTTTACAGTCTTCGATGGATTCAATCTCTAGAAATAATTTCAGGTCGTCAGCATACAAGAGGCATTTAGCAGTGGTCAATACCCTTGCTAAATCATGGATCATAATTAAAAATAGAAGAGGGCCAAGAACTGAACCTTGGCTCACACCTGATCTCGTATGGTAGGGTTCCGATTCAAAAATGCCATACTTAACGTACTGACGGTGGTCCCTCATGTAGTCAGCCATAAATTTTAGCAGGCTGGGACTGAAAACGATGGTAGAGAGCTGGTGTAATAATATATCATTATCGATTTTATCGAACGCCTTCTCATAGTCGAAATATACTACATCAACTTGTAGTCCACATTCCATGGCATTAGTGATATAGTCCACTAAGCACAAAAGATTTGTGTCAACTGATCGTCCTGCCCTAAAACCATGCTGTTCGTCACCTAGTAGATGTTTTACCTGCCTGTAAATTTCCTCATGAAGAATGTACTGGAATACTTTTGCAGGCGCACATAAAATAGCTACGGCGCGGTGTTCCTCTACTAGGTTTTTGTTACTGGTCTTCGGAATAGGTGTCACCCGTGACAGTTTCCACTGTTCCGGATACTTGCCATCTCTGAGACAAAGATTATAGATGTGCAGAAGTGGGGAGAGCATTTGCTTTTTGCACGTTTTAAGAACAAAGCTGGGAATGTTGTCGGGTCCTGATGACTTACTGGAGCGCAATTTATTAAGACCGCGCTCGACATCTTGAGGTTGTATAGTTGACATACTAATATACCCCTCCTGTGAATTATTCTCTGCCATCCCATCACAATTTAGAGAAGGAGCTTGAACCAAGAATACACTAGAAAAGTACTTTGCAAATGCCTCGGCAGCCTCAATGCCCTTGCAAGCATTTCCTTTATAGGAAACACATGATTCAAAACCACCCTTCGACCTAAGCCTATGCACATGGTCCCAAAATTTTTGTGGTTGAAGTCTCAGGTTCTCCTCTATTTTTGCCAAATAAGTTTTGTACGCGTGAAATATACGTCTTTTTAAGTTAGCTCTAAGAGAAGAAAAATCATTATATGACGATGCATCTTTTGACACTAACCAGGCTTTATGAAGTCGGGATTTGCGTTTAATGTCCCTTATGATATCAGCATCAAACCAAACAGGATATCTAGAGCTTGTTGTGGCGGTTCTTTTCTTTTTTGGGACGGATATGTTAAACAGCTTGCCTATTATATCATAAAAAGCATCAGTTGCCGCTGATACGTCATCTGACATGAGAACTGACTCAAATGATGTTTCATCTAACAATGATTGAAATAAATTTAAGTCCATTTTATTAAAATTCCAGTCACGGGACGAGTCTATATTACTTGGTTGCAGTCGATCATTATGGATTCGGCTTGTTTGAATATTTACGATTATTTCTAATGGGGGATGGTACGGCATATCAGGTGGGACGAAACCTTCGGAGGCCTCACTCACACATACCTGCTGCAACCGAGACCCATTGCACTCGTGCGCCAACACTACGTCAAGTTTACTACCATGATTATTAATTATATCGTTATAGTCAGCTAAATTGCAAAATGTCAAAAAGTAGCAATAATAATTCGTGATATTTTCGGAGGCACTATTCATGTTAAAGTCACCAAATATTATTAATTCCATGTTTAAATTATTAGATACAAATGATTCGATGTTACAAAAAATATTCATGTAAACTGCATCCGTAGACGACGGTTTAATATAAATTACACACGCGATAAATGTAATGCCTTGATATGTCACAGAGACCCAAAGGTCTTCTCCGAGTTCCGATTCCAGATCCTGTCGCCGCATAGCGGAGACTCCTGGTCTTGTGGCGAGTAGAACTCCCCCACACTCGGTGGGCCGGTCTCGTCGTAGTAGTGTCCAGCCGTCTGGAATTAGTTCTGCGTTTTCCACCGTGTTGTCCAAGAACGTCTCCGTTGCAGTTACGATAAGGTGATCGGACACCAGCATGCTGGCGTGCCATCGCGAAAGTTTGGTCTTTAAGCCTCTGACATTCTGATAAAAGACATTTATCCGTGCAAGTTTCACAGCATTATTGCGTTGGTGTTGCCCTGTCACAGGGCTGCTTACGAAAGGGCTGCTGGCTAAAAGAAGGTTCTGATCCAGATTGTAAGCCCAGTTTACTTGCACCTCTGTAGTTTACCCACGGTTTTATTCTGGCATTGATAGGCCAAACTTCGGTTGAGTAGCAGGTATCGTAGTAAGCAGCTGGTGGTAGGCCAATGTCTTGACCACTATTTTTATGAATATGAAAAGAAGAAAATTGTCAAAAATTTGTTGCGTACATTCAATACCATATAGTTCACAAAAAAAAAACAATAAGAAGATGTCCAACAAAAAATTTAAAACTCTTAGAACTCGCTATGGTTTTTTTTTTCATAAGTTTACAAGATTGACTTGATTTTTTCTAGAATCGTATGACTTTTTGTTGTCTTGCTCGTTTAAAGTTTTTTTTAATTTGTTTAGTCGGTTAATTGTGTTCAATTGTCTTGGTATTGGATTGCTTGCTTGCTTTGCTTGGTAGTAGAAGATATAATCGCGAGGTCTAAGTTCGTGGCGAACTACTAGTTTAGCTAATTAAGTCTTACTAACGATGCCTATGAAGTGGCCTTCGGCTTCAAAACCAATGAAAAGTCACCGTGTATTATAATGGTAATAAAATAACAGTCAAAAAACAAAAAAAAATCGACACTCTCATACAAATTGCCCGGATGACTGCACACCTTTGTATGCAAATGCCGATTTTTTTCAATTTTTGACTGTTATTTTGATTTTATTATACTATAGTGGTCTAGTATAGCCCGTGGTTTGATTTATTACGGGTATGTCCCTTCCACATTGTATACATTTTAATGTTAATATTGTTTTGAGTTTAAGAGTCCCTTGTCGATGTCCATTTTAAACATTTCACATATTGTTCATCAGAATGAGCATTTATAACACCAAACTGTTTACTTGGATACTCTTACATACTCCTATTTTCGGTTTTACTCATTAGAAATAATAATGTTGTATGTACAAACTCTTTGAAGTATGTAATAAACGTTATTTTATTTTTTATTTTTTTTATTTTTTATACTACACAAATTTCATATTGTAAAGTCCACTAGAATCAATTTGCAAAACAATTTAAAGCAAACTGCAACTGAACCCCTTGACTTACATACATACATACATACTATCACGTCTTTATCCCTAATGGGGCAGACAGAGCATTTTGGGTCTTGCGGTTCTATGCAGAGCCCAGGGCCGCAAGACCCAAAAGCCACTTTTAGCGTCATGGTGGGCGAGAAGATGGAAAAGCAATCAATACAGTGATGGGTTGCTAGCCGCATCGCCTGTTAACATGATTTGCATTTTTGCCCATTCCCTCGATCGGCTTTTACGATCTGCATGGGAAGAGAAGCAGCTGGTACATTCTAAGTTTTTTTTATTTCTCCCAGACCAGCATGGAAGCCCCTTGACTTCCCGCCAAAAAGCCCTAACGTTAGTATTACCTAATATCGATATCATTATAATATCTATAGTAAATTTAGCTATTGATAGTTGTTCCTTATTGCGTTGAACTTAGGGTCGAGAATGGCCTGACTAGATAAATGAAACAAACGTGTAGATCCTTCGGCTGTATATTAAAGACTACTAATCGATCTATTTTTACATTGCGATTTATAGATGACCGTATTTTGACTCAACAATAGTATTTCATACAAATAGTAGTTACAGTATCGATACTATCGATAGTACTTAAAATCAATAGTATCGATACTATCGATAGTTATTTTCATCAATAGTATTGCAAACTATTGACAATCGATAGTCCTGTCGATATTGTGACTGTTTTTCAACTTCTTTCTTCTTATCGTGTGTGTTAGTGACACTAGTGTCAGAGTTTTTAAACCGCCTTAAAGGCCTCTGACATGGTTTTAGGTAACGACCAATGTCAAAGACAGTGACCGGGACCGACGGCTTAACGTGCCCTCCGAAGCACGGATCATCTTACTTATTAGACAATCAGGTGATCAGCCTGCAATGTCCTAACCAAACTAGGACAACAACACTAAGTCGTTGCCCCCGCCGGGAATCGAACCCGCCGGGAATCGAACCCGCAACCTCCGGGTATGAGCCGAACGCTCTAACCACTACACCACGGAGGCAGTTAAAGGTCAACTATCGATAGTCAAACTATCGATAGTTATGCAACGTTACCTTATATTTTAAGCAACATTACCTTGACATCAGTTAGCGCATGCGCACAAACTACATGTACCCTTGTTTGGACTTGAGACTGTCAATACGCATGTGTGAAATAACTTGACACCGTCGTTATATTTCCCTCTTTTGTTCATTATAATCATTCGCATTATCTTATACCTTTAAGGGTCCCCCGACCCTAGACCAAAATACAACTTTCCATACAAACGTAGTCATTCCATTCAAAACGACATGTCCTATTTGGGCAAAATTTTGTAATTTCAAAGATATTGCAATTATCTAGGTTTATAACTAGTTTCCTACAGTAAAAATATGATCTTGAAATAGAATATAGTGTTTTATATCATTTTTGACCATTAGTATGGGCAACTTCTAAATCGTTATATTTTCTTTCCAGTTCATAATTTTAGTATAGGAAACCAGTTATAACCCTAGATAATTGCAATTTCTTTACAATTACCAATTTTTACCGGAATCTGACATGTGGTTTCAAAATTAAACGTAGACTACGTTTGTATGGAGAAGTCTAGGGTAAGGGGACTCTTAAACGAGCAATACTTGTTTATTTATTTATTTATATGTAAATAAATTTATTTCTGTGATCTCGAAAACGGCTCTTACGACTGAAAATTGGTATATGGGGTTTTCGGGGGTAAACAATCGATCTAGATTAGTCTTATGTTTGGGAAAACGCGTGTTTTCGAGTTTTCGTGCGTTTTTGTTTCCACGCAGAATATGGTCGCTAATTATTTCGTCCTGCCGGCCGCTATCCGTCTGGCCCAGCGCATTAAGATGCGGATTGCTAGAGATAGCGGGTTGCATGAGAATATTTAAATATTTATTTTTACACTTAAATATTTATTTTATTCTGTTTTTAGTATTTGTTGTTACAGCGGCAATAGGAATACATCATCTGTGAAAATTTCAACTGCCAATAACCAGGTCTGCTGGGCAAATGGGGTTGATCTTGTGGGGGTCCTCCCCAAGTTTCTTAGCAGGCATGGAAGTCCCTATGGCTCCTATAAAGTACTCAAATCTTGGAGAAGTCGACTTGCACGGAGTGGTCTATGACCAGGTCTGCTGGGCAGATGGGGTTGATCTTGTAAGGATCCCCCCCAAGTCTTTTAGCACTCATGAAAGTAACTAGGGCTTTTCTGGAGTACTTACGTCCTGGAGAAGTCGACTTGCACGGAGTGGTCTATGACCAGGTCTACTGGGCAGATGGGGTTGATCTTGTAAGGATCCCCCCCAAGTCTTTTAGAGCTCATGAAAGTAACTAGGGCTTCTCTGAAGTACTCACGTCCTGGAGAAGTCGACTTGTACGGAGTGGTCTATAACCAGGTCTGCTGGGCAGATGGGGTTGATCTTGTGGGGGTCACCACCTAGGCCTTTCACGGCGTCCCTCATGGCGGCGAAGTCCACCACCGCTGGTACGCCGGTGAAGTCCTGAAACAAGGGCAATTTTTGACCGACTGCAAGAAAGGAGGTTGTATTTTTTATGTTTGTTACCTTAGAACTCCGTTATTTATAAAATACTAGCTGTGCCCGTGGGCTTCGCTCCCGTGGAAACCAGTTTACCAAACTACTGTCTGGTAAAAACCAATCTTAGGGTAGTTTTATGATCAAACGCTAGATGGCGTTCGGAACCCAGTTTAAACGTACTTTCCGAAACACGGAATCATCTTTTTTTTCAGATAATCAGGTGATTCAAGCTTGCAATATCCTAACCAGACTGGAAACAACGTTTCACAAAGTATGCTTCCCAGTGGGATCGATGACCTCTGGATCACAAGGCGGATGCCTTGACCACTGGACCACGGAGGCAGTGTGATACTTTGCCTCCATCAGATGCATTTAAAGATATTTTCCATGTTTAGTTTCATTTATTTTATTTTATTTTCATTTTTTATTGTTTGTTCATATAGTTTAATTTGTATATACATACATACATACTATCACGTCTTTATCCCTAACTAGAGGCAGCGCAAGGCTTCACCCGCGTTAACCACGCGAGTGAAGTCGCGGGCGTGATGCAATATAGCCTATAGCCTTCCTCGATAAACGACCTATCTAATACCGAAAGAATTTTTTAAATCGGACCAGTGATTTCTGAGATTAGCGCGTTCAAACAAACAAACAAACAAACAAACAAACAAACTCTTCAGCTTTATATATTAGTATGGATGGGGCAGACAGGGCATTTTGGGTCTTGCGGTTCTATGCAGAGCCCAGGGCCGCAAGACCCAAAAGCCACTTTTAGCGTTATGGTGGGCGAGAAGATGGAAAAGCAATCAATACAGTGATGGGTTGCTAGCCGCATCGCCTGTTGATTTGCATTTTTGCCCATTCCCTCGATCGGCTTTTACGATCTGCGTGGGAAGAGAAGCAGCTGGTACATTCTAAGTTTTTTTATTTCTCCCAGACCAGCATGGGAGAATTTGTATATATATTTTTATGTTATTTAAGTTTATGTATCTAAAATTAAACTTACTGAAAAGACATAACCCTCTTTCTAGCGCAGTAGGGTAAAGAGAGTGCAACTAATCTTATAGTTCAAGGTCTAGTAACTTAAAAAATATATGTTCTTCAGTATTAGGTACAACTGTTTGTTAAAATTACCAATTCAAATAACGTGCGTGTCTAGCGCCATTGTCGTTTTTAGTGTTCCGTAGTAAACAAGGAACCCTTATAGTTTTGCTTTGTCCGTCTGTCCGTCCGCGGTTTTACTCAGAGACTATAAGTACTAGAAAGCTGTGATTTGGCATAGGTATGTATGTATATTAAACATGACAAAAAAGTGGTAATTTTTTTTAAGCTATTGCAAAGCTTCTATCGCTGGCCTTGAGCGCGGGGACCGAATCCAGAAATTCCGTAACGAATAAACCTCACGCTCCACACTCCGCCTACCATGTAGGTTGCCGCTTCGTCTCCGTCGTCCGTTTGCGACGTTGCCGTCCTTCCTTGTTAAAAATTCACCGACCGAACGGAACCACCTTAATGCAATAGCTTTACCGCCGCAGTCCCCGAGTGCCACACGTCTTTTTTTTATTATGCTAGTAAAGTGGGAGTACATTTTTTTTCTCGACAAACCCATGGTGTTCGATATTGTGGAATAGGCCTTTTAAAAATATCGTGAGCTTGTGAACATCATTTTTCGACTTAGGGATCCGTTTTTGAAATATTTGGATTTATAATGCAAATTTTAATTAGAATCAAGGGTCAACTGTATCTGCTAAACGGTAATATATGAATACGTTGAAAAATCACAGCTGTAGTGTATATAATAATTGGCCAAGTGCGTGTCGGGCCACGCGCAGTATAGGTTTCCGTAGTTGTAAATGCCAACTTGCAGTCTAAAACGGCTAAGTATTCAATTTGTGTGAAATTTTCCTTTTCGAGTACATTTTATAAGTTGATCACCTATAACTTTTTAATTTGGTAACCCTACTTAGCTCTGATAGTTTTCCTTTAAACTACATTATCTACACTAATATTATAAAGAGGGAAGATTTGTTTGTTTGTTTGTTTGATTGTATTGAATAGGCTCCGAAACTACTGGATCGATTTTAAAAATTCTTTCACTGTTTGATAGGTATGTTATCCCTGAGTGACATAGGCTATGTATGTACCACGGGCGAAGCCGGGATGGACTGCTAGTATATACTACAGCTGTGATTTTTTTCACGTGTCATATAAATTGCTCGTTTAAAGGTATAAGATTTATGTCAGTCTGTAAGGTATATATAAAATGGGCCAATAATGTACTTGTATGTTTTGTTGCCTGAAATAAACGAATTATTATTATTATAATCACGACATCAAGTCAACATTGGTTGTACGGTCTACCACATCTGCTGGGGAGGCTGAGGCTATAAAACACCCTGGGCTGGATAGCTCTGCCTATCAAGACGGTGTGACGAAGTCCGCACTGGTGCTTCCCTCCTTACCCCGCTCTCCACCCCGCGCGGCCCATATAAATACGGAGGCGTGAGGAGTCTCGTCCTCTTTCGACCACCACTGGACGCCGGGCTGCTTCAAAGCTGAGTACTTTGGAAATCTCTTCTGGAACAACGAATCTCGTGGCTGTGAACCTACGACCCTTACCTGTGACTACTTTCGGCACTCAGTGAAAAAATTGTAAAAAATTTAATTAAAGAGTTTGGTCTTTTAAAATATTGTTTCTCTCAAAATAATCTTATCGTCACAACGATTTTACTTTAAGGAATTTGACGCCGTAGCGCAGCACTGAGGGGGTGTTGGTTTATAATATTTAATTTGCAAAAATCAATCTTTATTTTTCACTATAGCAATACTAAAGCAATCAAGTTGCTGTCTTTATTTAGTTGCAACGCCCAATTGTCTCGTTCATTCCGTTACCGACGGTGCTAGGTGTCAGACGTATACACTTCCAAGTAAAAGTGAAATAATATAATTTCATAATTCAGCGGATAAACAGTAGTTTAATTTAGCCCATACCGAGTTGTTATTCCAACAGGGGGGCTCATAAAGACACTTTGTACACTTATTAATCCCCCCCCCCCTACCAAGGCTTCATGCTCAGCAGTTTAAAGTTTTCACACAAATAGCCCACGGGAAGTCATCAGATCGAGAACCTGCAGGCTCAAATCACCCCTAAATCCCTGGGATTTAAGGGGGAGCGATGTATAAGACGTCAAGTCTGCAGGGGAGGCAGTAAAAAGTCTAGATATTGGGTTGAACAGTTCTAACCCTTTAACCGCGAAAGCCGGATTTATCCGACAAACATTGTCGGCTCATTCCGCGAACGTCGGATATTTCCGACAAAAAAATGCTCGTATGGCACATAACTTACTATCCACATACATTTTTGGTTGTAGGTATTTATTTTAGATTTACCATGCCTCGAGCTGGGGGCACGACAAATGATATAAAGTCTCGCGGTGAAGGGGATTAAAATTTAAGGACTAACCTGCAGGATGACTCTGGCAGGCTTGAAGGAGATCTCTGCCGCGTCGTCCCCAGCCTGGTTGGTCTCCCAGTCGAGCACGCTCTCTGGACATCCTTCTTTAGCACCAGGAAGCTGTCACCCCTGGAGAGCATGAAGCCAGGGCTCATACAGCACTGCTGTATGAGCCTTGGCTTCATGCTCTCCAGTTTGAACACTCATCATCATTTCAGCCACCGTCTACTGCTAATCATCCCACGAATATCCATGACTGAACTAAAGCAGCCTGCATCCAGCGACATTGGTCAGGTCGTCTGACCACCTTGTAGGTGGTGTCCAACGCTTCACTTACTTTTATATGGTGAACACTACTAGGCACTTACAAAAAGCCAGAGGAAAGTCACCAGATCGAGAAACTGCAGGTGCAAGCTGCGTTAATCCCCCCCTTAAATCCTGGACTTGCAAACCTGGATTTAAGGGGGAATGACATATTTGTGGGGCAACCCCTTATCATCTGTTGCGGGTATGCTGTGACTAAAAGAAAAAAAAGGTGGGCGCTGCTTGCATGAACTGGTGATGGAAGCACACCAAGTAGTTTAGATGAAGACCGAGAGACCGAAGAAGAAGAATAAGGAGCGTTATATTTAAGACGTCTAGTCTGCCGGGGAGGCAGACGCTTTGTACACTTAACCCCTTTCGCTCATTCACCAGTTTAAAGTTTCAAGGGAAGTTCAAAGGAAGTCATCTTGAGGGTCTGCAGGCTTAAATCACCCCTAAATCCCTGGGATTTAAGGTGGAGCGACATATTTAAGACGTCAAGTCTGCCGGGGAGGCAGTAAAAAGTCTAGAAATTAGGATAAACAATTCTGCCAATTAAGATTCAAGGACTAACCTGCAGGATGACTCTGGCAGGCTTGAAGGAGATCTCTGCCGCGTCGTCCCCAGCCTGGTTGGTCTCCCAGTCGAGCACGCTCTGGACATCCTTCTCCAGCACCAGGAAGTTGTCGCAGTTGCGCACGCAGGACTCCAGGAGCACCCTGATGCTGAACGGCAGCCGGTCTGGAAGTGAACGGGATTTTATTGTCTGGAACACCTTTGTTGGTAAGGTCTATGTTTATCATCATCAGGTCTTTTTGTCTCCACTGCAGGAGCACGACCCTCTCTGAACTACCGAAGTCATACTTGGCCAGAGCAGCTGGACTTGGCCTACACTCTCCTCGCTGGCCAGACTGGAGAGGTCTCATCGATGTTTATAAGCTTTGTTCAGCTTGTATTTCCTAAGTCGCCTTCTACGTCATCCACGGGAGGACTTGGAATGGCCCTATTCTACTCTGCCAGAAACCACACGGCAAACACATATGTTTTTGTTAACAATACGCTATTATTTCACAATGTTGAAAAAATCATGAGAAAAAACTTAGTATCCTTGTTTTTCTTCTAAATTTGTTTTTTTTTTTTGTTCAGAAAAGAATTTATTGATGTATGCTTTCATTGCTTTCTTTTTTCTTACATTTTACTAAAGTTACATAATCGAATTACTTAATTTAGACTTTTTTTATTTATTTAGACTGAATTTTTGTTTAATTGGTTCATTACTAATGAATCGCTACGCCCACTGCGTTCAAACAAAATAAACCGAACGGGGATTATCCGGTCCGAAAGACAGGAAAATCCCCGTTCGGTTTATGTGTGTACCAATTTTTACTGGGAATCCTGGTGCGCAATTTGAATGTTGCCAATATTCATGAAAACTTGGTACTTTCCACCAAAAAAGTATGGTAGATTCATAAATAAATAAAAAACTGTAATTATAAACTGTTTAAGTGCTTACTTGCTTAACTTGTTTAATCAGAATTCTTATTCTTTTAAAAAAACATGCTCCAGAAAAAATACGTTTTTTGTCATGTTTTTTTTCACGTTAGAAAAAAAAAAGGCCAAGTGCGAGTCGGACTCGCGCACGAAGGGTCCCGTACCATCTATAAAAATAAAGTTTTCTGTATGGGAGCCCCCCCTAAACATTTATTATGTTTTGTTTTTAGTATTTGTTGTTATAGCGGCAACAGAAATACATAATTTGTGAAAATTTCAACTGTCTAGCTATCGCGGTTCTTGAGATACAGTCTGGTGACAGACAGACGGACAGACAGCGAAGTCTTAGTAATAGGGTCCCGTTTTTACCCTTTGGGTACGGAACCCTAAAAAATGATTAAAATACTGAATTAGAGTGATTCAAGAGGAAGTTTATAAAGATTTTTTTTAATCTTTTCTTGTGCGGCTGAAATGAATGAATGAATAAAGAGGAAGTTTAGCCTTTGCCGAGCTGTAGTTTTGGAAATCCTTGGACCTCCCCAAGGATTTCCAAAACTACAGCTTGTGAAAGGGAGAAATTGCATAAAACCATGTGGACATATAACTGGTTTTCCTCGGTCAAAATATGAATGTTATGTATCAGATTTTTTTTTTTTTTGGGAATCACGGGTCTTTTCACCCCGGTCCTTTGATAGGCTTGCGTGGGGATACAGATCCAACACGTAGAGGCCCTTTGGAGAAGTTGTTGTCATGTGGCACTCCCGCCAAAACCCATTCCTGGATATACCTATGAAAAGTATACCTTTGAATAGGTTTTGGCAGAAGAAAAATCTATTGCATGATAAAGGGAAAGGTTTAAGGGTTATGGAATGAATTTGGGATGGATTGATGCTGGGATATTGCAATAGAAACGTAATCAGTTTATTATTAACCTTTTTTGGGTAAGACCTTGACCGAAACGAATAAAACTTAATAACTATACTATTATTCGATTACAAGGGTCATAACACCTATAACATGATTATAATTTACGACTCTTTTATAACTATCTAAAAACATTCAACGCACCCGCGTCAACAGATAAGGTATGTGGTTTCATACAGATGTTCGAAATAGGGATCAAATAATTTTTCAAAACTAAAACCGACTGCAACGCCAAACGTAGTAACTTATTAGTAATCTGTGGCCAAACTACATAATCGAGTGTGTGTTGACCGTTTATTCAAAAATGCCTGGACCATCATCATCATTTCAGTCGCATAACGTCCACTGCTGGACATAGGCCTCTCCCAAGGATTTCCAAAATGACCGATCTAGAGCGGCTTGCATCCAGCGCCTTCCAGCGACCTTGGTTAGGTCGTCAGACCACCTTGTGGGTGGACCGATTTCGAAAATACTTTTTGTTTGAAAGATCATACTTACATACGAAAAACGCGTTTTCATTTTAAAAACATATTTATTTGTAAAAAATTTTATGGCAATAAAGAACTTTATTTATTCAATACAACGTGGAAGGGACATACCCGTAATAAATCAAACCACGGGCTATACTAGATCACTATAGTGTAATTAAATTAAAATTACCGGCCAAGTGCGAGTCGGACTCGCGCACGAAGGGTCCCGTACCATCTATAAAAATAAAGTTTTCTGTATGGGAGCCCCCCTTAAACATTTATTTTGTTTTGTTTTTAGTATTTGTTGTTATAGCGGCAACAGAAATACATAATTTGTAAAAATTTCAACTGTCTAGCTATAGCGGTTCTTGAGATACGGCCTGGTGATAGACAGACGGACAGACGGCGAAGTCTTAGTAATAGGGTCCCGTTTTTACCCTTTGGGTACGGAACCCTAAAAAACAGTTAAATACTTTTAAAAAAATCGACATTTCCATACAAAAGTATAAAGCCGCCCGGGCAATTGTTTTTTGTTTTGAGTTGCGTCGTTCCATCAAACACCTTCTGTCTCCGCGATTAGACCCTAAACATCGTCTTCTATAAAGTGCTCGTCAAGACAAATCAAACGAGTCCTACTCAATGAGGTTATGTTGTTTTATAACTGAGTTCCGTCGAATATCTCCCGGCTCCATCATCAGAACAGCTCATTGACTTCATAATATTGTATTGTCATCCGACTTACACAAGTATGAAAAATTTCAGCTAAATCGGTTGAGGATAACTGGTTGAAAATTGAGTTGCAAAATTTGACCTAAACAAAAATTCATACATACATACAAGCTTTTACCTATCGAACGGATATACCGATGTATATCCGTTCGAGAGCAACGATGAGACAGACAGACGTTAGCGTCTAACTAAAGACACCCCTCTTTTTTGTCGGAGGTTACAAACAATGTTCATATGTATACATTGTCCTTTTTTATTAAGTACAAATATTTTAAGGGGTGATTCAGTCCATCATATGGAACAACTTTTCCCAATAAATGTATATCGAAATACGAAAAGAAAATTTTCATTTTTTATAGTAATGATATCACGTGACTACTTCGATTTGTATGAAAACCGAAAAAATATTTTTCGTATTTCGATATACATTTATTGGGAAAAGTTGTTCAAAATGATGGACTGAATCACCCCTTAAAATATTTGTACTTAATAAAAAAGGATATTGTATATGTATTTGTTATAAAATATAGTATCGTTGAGTTAGTATCCCATAACACAAGTCTCGAACTTACTTTGGGGCTAACTCAATCAGTGTAATTTGTCCCTATATATTTATTTATTTATATCTTCCATGCTGGTTGGGAGAAAAGAAAAAAACTTACAATATAGATAGATGGATAAAACAACTTAGAATATAGATAGATAGAATATTCCAGCTTTTTTCGCGCCAATCATCAAAGCCAATCGAGGGAATGCGCGAGATTTGAATCAAATTAATAGTTTTATCCAATCCAACTAAAATTATAAATGCGAAAATAAGTTTGTACATTTGTTTGTTTGTTACCCTTCACGCTTCAACCATTGAACCTACTTAGATGAAATTTGGTATGGATATAGTTTGAGACTCAGGGAAGGACATAGGATAGTTTTTACCCCGAAATTCCCTCGGAGAGCGAAGCCGGGCACAACTATTACAGATATAATGTATTGTTTATCTTTATAACTACGTTGATTCAGATTTGTATCTATGTTTGTTCAGAGATACCGCCGCAATAAAATGTGGCGATAAGATTGCGTAACGAGGCCGATAGAGATGGGCTCCGGGTGATGGAAGGGTCATGTCAACATTCCTGCAGTCCATACACAACGGGGAAGGGACATACGCGTCTTCTTCTTATCGTGTGTTAGTGACTAACACTAGTGTCAGAGTTTTTAAACCGCCTTAAAGGCCTCTGACATGGTTTTAGGCAACGACCAATGTCAAAGACAGTGACCGGGACTGACGGCTTAACGTGCCCTCCGAAGCACGGATCATCTTACTTATCAGACAATCAGGTGATCAGGCAATAATGTCCTAACCAAACTAGGACAACAACACAAAGTCGTTGCCCCCGCCGGGAATCGAACCCGCGACCTCCGGGTACGAACCGAATGCTCTAACCACTACACCACGGAGGCAGCTTACATACATGCATTACATACGCGTAATACAGGGTGACTTTTTAACCACCAGCCAAATTTTGGAGCAAGTTCTGTCTATGATACTGAACTACTGTGAACAGGTTGGAGAGGTCTCACTGATGTTTATAAGCTTTGTTTAGCTTGTATTTCCTAAGTCGCCTTCTACGACATCCACGGGAGGACTTGGAGTGGCCCTATTCTACTCTGCCGGAAACCACACGGCTTACTAAAATCTTTTTTTTTTAATTCCGTAGAATTCTGACAGCTGTCATTTTTTGACATATCAGAGATCATAAACCTTTTCGGCCGGGCACATTTTTTAATTAAATTCCTGAGTGTGAACATCTGAGTCTACATTTTATCTTATACCTTTAAACGAGCAATTCTTGTATATATATTTATTTATAAATTTCTGTGATCTCGAAAACGGCTCTAACGATTTCGCAGAAAATTTGTATATGGGGGTTTTTGGGGGTAAACAATCGATCTAGATTAGTTTTATGTTTGGGAAAACGCGTGTTTTCGAGTTTTCACGCGTTTTTCTTTCCACGCAGAATATGGTCGCTAATTTCGTCGCGCCGACCGCCTTGTTTTTAGCTCAGTCACCTAGGTACTTTGTTAGTGAATGTAAACATTTAATTTAGTGCGGTGCTCCAAATCAAAAGGGGATTTACAGCGAGTAATATTTTCATCAGGAACAGTTGAATAACCGACATAAAATACGAACAACTGTGAAAACTTTTTGATTTAACTAACATACATACAAATAAATCCAATTAGCTTTCCACCGCGGTCAATTTGTGGGTGAATGGCTTATACGTCCTTTCCAGGTTCTTAAACTATCTCCATATCAAATTTAATCTAAATCAGTTAAGAAAAAAGTTTTTTTCAACAAGAAAAAGCTTAACAGAAAGATAACAAATATAACAATCAATTTGACAGTCGTGACGTGACAGCTGATGGCCGCATACTTTATTTTTTAATTTTTGTGCTTCATGGATTACGAAAAAAAATATTTATTAAGCTTTTGGCTAAAAAGGTTGATGATACATGAGTTAGTAGGGAGTGATGCCAGGGAAAGAAAAATAACCTGCTGACTTAAAATTACTTAAAAATATAACTTTGATAATTCGGTATTAAAAAATGTTATAACATTTTAAATATACCAGAAAGTTTAAAGTGTATTATTATCTTGGTAAAACATTAAAATTAATCAAGAATTAAATTTTTTATCGCCCTTATACGCGTTCCCTTTTTAGTTGGAGAACTTTTTTAGTAGCAACACTTATGAAATGTCAGAATTTTACGGAATAAAAAATTTGACTAGTATAATGATTATAAAATAACATTAAAAAAACCCCGGGCGGCTGTACATCTTTTTATGGAAGCGGCGATTTTTTTTTTTAGTTTATGACTTATTTTCATTTCATTGTACCTCTATAGTGGTCTAGTATAGCCCGTGGTTCAATTTATAACAGGTATGTCCCTTCCACGTTGTATATATATCTTATACCTTTAAACGAGCAATTCTTGTATATTTATTTATTAATATATTTATCCCTTCGAATGTCGGCATAGCAGACACAATAGTAAAACAATACATCAGACGCCCGCTCCGGGCGTCCGACAGTTAAAGGGTTGTACATACATACATAATATCACGCCTGTTTCCCGCAGGGGTAGGCAGAGACTATGAACCTCCACTTGCTACGATCCTGACAAACCTCTTTTGCTTCATCTAAACTCATCAATCTCTTCATACATGCCCTTCGGTTACGGGTACTTTTTAACTCTCCTTTTTTTAGAACGTCTGCAATTTGGTCGCAGAAAGTTCGCCGAGGCCGACCTTTTCCTACTGTTCCTTTCACATTTGTCATATAAATATTTTTCGTTTTTAATATATTTATATGTATATAAATTTCTGTGATCTCGAAAACTTATGTTTAGGAAAACGCGTGTTTTTGAGTTTTCATGCGTTTTTCTCTCCACGCAGAATATGGTCGCGAATTTCGTTGCGCCGGTCGCCCTCCGTTTGGCTCAGCGGTTAAGGATTCTGACCGCTAGAAAGAGTGTCACGGGTTCTAATCCCATTTACTTTTGTTTTTTTATGTTCAAGTTTATATACAATTTTTTATTTTGTATTGATTTTAGACAAGTTTAAAAAAATGTAGTTAATGTTTGAGATGTAACTGAGCAAAGCTCGGTCGCCCAGGTACTTTTTTGGTAATAAAGGAAATTCTATTCTAAGAGGAAAACTGTGTGAGAGAGAATATAGGACATTGTTAGCCCGGTCGTAGACTGTTCCGTTGTTAATGGTGTAATAAAGAGTTTATTTTTTTAAATTTATTATTTTACGAGGCTTCCGCTCACTTGGTGTGACTATGCCAGCCTCATGGGGGACTTTGATTAAGTAACTTCTGTGCACCATCACAGCTCGCAGAAAAAAATAGATGGCTTTTGCCATGTGCGACAGTGGATTGCTTAACATTATGTTAAGCTCTCCATTGTACATTGGTAGTCCAGCTAAAAACCGGTCACGTAGGGCAGTATACTGGTCACATTCCAGCAATACATGAATCAAGTCCTCTAACTTACCACAGTAATTGTGAATATGCATGAAAAAAACGACGGGTTGCACTCTGGGAGTGCCGGCAGAAGTGAAAACTTGAATATTAACGTTGTGCATTTTTGATATTTTGGAATGGTTAGGGAATAATTTTGCACGAATTGCTTTAATTATCAGTATAAAATATTTCAAATCTTTTCTGAACCACAGTCTGTCACAAATGTCACAAGCATGACCAAATTCATTTTCAACAAAATCATTTTCAAATACACAGCAGTATGGCCACTACACAGACGGTCGAGCCATCAGCTGTCACCATCCATGGATGCGCGTAGCACGCTGTAACATAAACACCTGATAAACACACACGAACATTCGCGCAAGCGCCCTGCGCCGTCTTACGAATTTTCGATCAGGCCACGTGTCCTGACGCGAGTTTACAATTTTTTACCCATTCCAAAAAAAGTGCACAACGCCGCTAAAGAAGTTTTCACTTCAAAAATATTTTTTTTGCTTTCTATGATTCTTTTTAGGTGTCCCTCTGTCCATTTCAGTCAAAATTACTAAAGCGCCGTATTCATTATCCAGCGGCGCTGTACAGCGGCTCAAGGTCGCTTTGCTGGATGTAGCCTATTCACACATCCAGCAAAGCATCCAGCAAGCCAGTATTGCCATCACTACACTTTTTGCGATGCAGTGTTGCCCTCTTTTGTTGTTCTTGTCTGTTGACAGTTCTAACCTGATGCAGTAGTCGGCTATGAAAACCAGTGGACTCGCTTAAATAGATTTTCCGCCAGAAGCTCCTAGCAATCAAAGGAT
Source organism: Acrobasis consociella (assembly GCA_963555685.1). Taxonomy (NCBI): domain Eukaryota; kingdom Metazoa; phylum Arthropoda; class Insecta; order Lepidoptera; family Pyralidae; genus Acrobasis; species Acrobasis consociella. The sequence continues at coordinate 9,282,418 of OY743132.1, read as the reverse complement.
GTCTACACCAACTTTGGTTGAAACTAGAGGCCTAGGAATAGAGAAAGGAAGGAATACAAATTGGCTTAAAAAGACTAGTATCCAAAGCCGCAAAATATTCAAGTTTATTTACGTATCCAGAGCCGTAAAAACATCATTTAAAAAAACGTCTGCTGTACAGCAAGCGTATTCACGATCCATCTGCCCGACGTTCGCGGTGGTGGGGGTGCTTGCTGGATGTAAAATCGATCCAGCAGGTCCGGCAAGCAATTAATAATAATAACCGACGTGAAGTTGCTTGCTGGACGTGCTGGATCCAGCAAGCACCCCCACCACCGCGAACGTCGGGCAGATGGATCGTGAATACGCTTGCTGTACAGCAGAAGTTTTTTTAAATGATGTTTTTACGGCTCTGGATACGTAAATAAACTTGAATATTTTGCGGCTCTGGATACTAGTCTTTTTAAGCCTATTTTTATTCCTTCCTTTCTCTATTCCTAGGCCTCTGGTTTTAACCAAAGTTGGTGTAGACATCCTTTGATTGCTAGGAGATTCTGGTGGCAAATCTATCTAAGCGAGTCCACTGGTTTTCATGGCCGACTACTGCATCAGGTTAGAACTGTCAACAGACAAGAACAACAAAAGAGGGCAACACTGGCTCGCAAAATGTGTGACTAACGGCAACACTGGCTTGCTGGATGCTTTGCTGGATGCGTGAATAGGCTACGTCCAGCAAAGCGACCTTGAGCCGCTGTACAGCGCCGCTGGATAATGAATAAGGCGCTTAAGTGTACAGACAAAATATTTTTACTGTTATATTTGTAGATTTACCATGCCTCGCGCTGGGGGCACGACAACTGATATAAAGTCTCGCGGTGAAAGGGTAAAGAGAGAAACTTACCATACTTAGGTCCCAAAGCCGAGACGTCAAAGTACTTGTACGACTTTCCGTTGATTTCGAGGGTCTTCAGCAAACTGCTGAACGGGTTGCTGGCTGCAAAGAGAAAGGGATATTAGTCTCTTCGGGTTGTATGACTTTTCGCACAAATGCTTTTCTAATGAAGCTTCAAAACTAAACTACCCAATTGATTGCAGTTCAGGATCAACGCCGTGTGGTTTCCGGCAGAGTAGAATAGGGCCACTCCAAGATGTCGTAGAAGGCGACTTAGGAAATACAAGCTAAACAAAGCTTATAAACATCAATGAGACCTCTCCAACCCATCTGGCCAGCGTGGAGAGTGTAGGCCAAGACCTCTGGCAGCTCTGGCCAAGTACGGCTCGGGTAGTACAGAGAGAGTCATGCTCCTGCGGTGGAGATATAAAGACCTGATGATGATGATGAAGGATCAAGACCATATTACTATAGGGTCAGTTCAGACAGAGAGAAAAATGTCGGAGCAATCTTCTTCTTATTGTGTGTGTTAGCGACTAACACTAGTGTCAGAGTTTTTAAACCGCCTTAAAGGCCTCTGACATGGTATTAGGTAACGACTAATGTCAAAGACAGTGACCGGGACCGACGGCTTAACGTGCCCTCCGAAGCACGGATCATCTTACTTATCAGACTATCAGGTGATCAGCCTACAATGTCCTAACCAAACTAGGCCAACAACACAAAGTCGTTGCCCCCGCCGGGAATCGAACCCGCGACCTCCGGGTATAAGCCGAACGCTCTAACCACTACGCCACAGAGCAATTTACAAACGCTAAGGGTCAGTTCAGACAGAGAAAAAAATACTTAAGCAATTTATTAACGCTAAGGGTGGTTTTGCACTACGTCTGATCTGAATTCACTCCGTATCCGTCAAAATTCAGTCTGGCATGACCATTGTACTTTTTATACACACATACATACATACTATCACGTCTTTATCCCTAATGGGGCAGACAGAGCATTTTGTTAACAGGCGATGCGGCTAGCAACCCATCACTGTATTGATTGGTTTTCCATCTTCTCGCCCACCATGACGCTAAAAGTGGCTTTTGGGTCTTGCGGTTCTATGCAGAGCCCAGGGCTAAAGAAGAAAAGCAATCAATACAGTGATGGGTTGCTAGCCGCATCGCCTGTTAACATGATTTGCATTTTTGCCCATTCCCTCGATCGGCTTTTACGATCTGCGTGGGAAGAGAAGCAGCTGGTACATTCTAAGTTTTTTTATTTCTCCCAGACCAGCATGGGAGAACTAAAACTTACTATTTATATGGTAGTTTACGCACTTCATTCGATTTTTTTCCGTCATCAGTGATTCTAGTGCGCCTGCTACCATTGAAATAGTGCTATGGCGATGCCGGACCCAATTTTGACGGATACAGAGTGAATTCGGATCGGACATAGTGCGAAACCGCTCTAAGGGACAGTTCAGGCAGAGAAAAACGCCAGAGCAAATTAGTAACGCTTGGCCAGAGCAGCCAGAGGACTTGACCTACACTCTCTACACTAACCAAAGGTTGGAGAGGTCTCATTGATGTTTATATAAGCTATGTTTGGCTTGTACTACCTAAGTTGCCTTCTAAAACATCCACAGGAGGACTTGTGGTCATTTTCTACTCTGCCGAAAACCACACGGCACACTTCTTCTTCTTATCGAGTCGAAATGGTTTCATGTAGCTTCAATTTCAGATTGTCTTTGAACAGTATGTGGCCACGGTGATCCCTCTTTCATTAGAGATGGTATTGAGGGCTGGTTTCAGAAGCTTTTGGTTTTGTGGCGCTGAAAAGTGCCTTTTTTGTTGTTTAGGCACTTGGAAAAGCACACTAAAAAAACATTACAAAAAAGAAATTCTTGGGTCCAGTGTGCCAGCAGCAAGAGCTGGTTGAATACCTGTGTACCTGTCTTCAGACCTTGAAAAATATTACTACCTACTAATGGAGCCACACAGAGCAATGTTTATAGAATATTCAAATAGGATCAAAGGTTAAGTGGCACAAGTCAAAAAAATACACAAAATATAAAAAAAAACTAAGCATGCTAACAGATCGTAACATCATTACTTTGATTTGAAGGCTTTGATGAATAAAATTCGACTCAAAATGACCTTAAAACTTAGTTTACAAGTGCTAAGTAGAACAAAATTGGTTATGTTCATATATATTATCAAATCAAAAGTTCATATCTGGAATCACAAAAAATACAAACCAGCCATGGTGAGGTGTCGCGAAGTCACGTACAAATAGTGATTTCACTAAAAACTTGTTTCTCGATTCAAATCGAGAATGTAAAACAACTGCGATTAGTTATTTCCTGGTTATTTTGCACTTCGCAGTAATTTCGCGAGACCGACACTACCAATCGCTGTCAGTCAGTGACGTCAAATGACATATGACATGGAATGAATATGACAATCAACTGTCAGTAGTCAGTAGACAGTCAGAAATTGTGACAGCGTCATACAGCGTCGACAGCTGGCCAAGTGAAAATTCAAATGTTGCCATACGAGCACCAAAAATCCTACCTAGGCTGTCTGGCCTGGGCCTGGCGGACAGACTGATAAACGACAAAAGATTTTTTTTACTACGCGAACTCTCTTTGGCGAAGGATGTCGACAGCGAGACCCCAATGCGCAAAATACAAAAATTAGCCTTGTGGGTCTCACAGGATAATTTTAGACTTAGGAAACTCAGGTCTTGACTTGTCAAAATTGTTATTTAGGTACGTTAAGGGTTTCAAGGGCTTTCCGTAAAATCTAAACTTACAGAGCATCCACGTGTGGGTCCCACACAGGTTAAGGTCTCAAAGTCCTAGGAGTCTTGTATCGTAGGCTGTTTTATTATATGATATTGTCGCAGTTGGATTGTATAATCCGTTGGTATTCAAAAACTCTAGCTATTTGGTATTACAGCTCGGTGAGCTCGGTTTTGTAATATAGCTGAAATTCGGTCAGATAGATCGTCCAATGTGTTACGCAGTTACGCTGACAAACTAACTAACGTAAGATTGTAGAACGATTAGTTCGGAATTCTGCCACTTGTGGCTTGTGAAGTGTCAGTGTCATAATAAGTGTCGTGTCGTGAGTGTATTTTAAACATTGACATTGATTACCATACCATGGCATGGAATTGTATTACCTATACAACCTGTCACTGTCAAGTGTGAAGTGCCGGTGCCTGTCAATATATTCTCTTCGGTTGGTTATACCATGGGTTGGTTTACTTCTTTGTTTTGTTCACAACAAATTAGATAGGTAGTATTTTGTTTTTAGTTTAATTCAGAATTCAGTTCATTTGTCTCAATATTTTGCAATAACATAAAAACATCTACAACAACGTCAACAACAGCCAGCTGTAAATGGTTGGTTCGAGATGCCTCCAAACACGGCCTTGTGTCGCGTCTGCCTGGCGACCGACGCCCGCTTGTACTCCATCGCCGGCACTCCGCTACAAGTCGTCTACGAGAAGCTTACTAATGACAGTGTTAGTATCAGGAATCCTTAACAACCTTGGTACAGATTGTGATATCAGAGGAACTATGTACGCTGTGTTTGACGGTTGCAGCTGGTGCGGGGCGAGGCGTGGCCCGTGGCTGCGTGCTACGTGTGCCGCGCTCAGCTGCTCAAGAGCCACAAGCTGATGCTGAAGGCGGCCCGCGCGCAGGCTCTGCTCACTGCTGTATTGCAACATTTTTCTGAGGTATTTTCAAATTTTTATATTTCATAACGTATGGTATATAATCTACTGTTTACATTAGTCAAAAACCATTTATTTTGTATGCAGATTGATGTCCAATCTGTGACTCTGCTGGACCGGCGTAGGCTGGGGCTGTGCAGCTCGCTGGCTGTATCTGGAGCAGAGTGCCTGGACAACTTACCACCCCCTGCCACCACTGTCAAAGTTGAGCAAGATGATGCTGAGCTGGGCTCTGACCTCTCTGACAGTCCCTCGTCCCCAGCGTCAGAAATGTCAGATGACACTCAAGACCAAGATAGCAACATAGATGTCAACATGCACAAACATGCGGAGTATGCGCACACAGAGCAGCAAGAGACAGGTGAGCAGGAGAGCGAGGAGAGGCAGGCAGCAACATCATACTACACACAGGGGACTGGTAACAATGTAATGGTTTTATTAACCTTCACTCCATTACATTATTGTGAAGTAGGTACTCAGTGGAAATATGGAGTGCTGTTAAGTCACATTACGACACTAGTTATTATAAAGTCATATGGACTAGCTGAGTCACCACTTCGTATTTCACAAGGAATGGAAAATGCTTTAGTAACAAGCAAAAACATGAGACCATTTGTTTATGGATTAAGTAACCTAAGATGTCCTGCTTGAAATGGGAAACAAAGTGTGACTGTATAAATTTGTAGCTAAATATCACAATAAGTATACCAGTAGTTTCATAGAAATTATTAATTTTATGGGGTCCTGCCACGGAGCATGCTCTCCAGCAGAACCACTTTGGTTTTACTGTTACAGGTAATTTGTAAACATTATAATGGTATGTAATGAATGTATCTGAATTGTATACCACATAACCAACATCAGTCTCGAACTTTTTGCTTTAAAATGTGGATTTTTATCGATCGAAACAAAAAAATTGTCATAGAAACCCGGCAAACGCCTGCCAGTTCCTTGTCAACTAATTCCAATGCGTCGTTATATTATGACTTCGATACACCTATAACAATTTAGCTACCTATTTTTTTATTTATTTAGTCATCTAATCATAGCATGATAATGGAATCATGAATCATCTCATCAATATTTAATTCATACTGTTTATGTGCAATCAAAACAAAATCTAATTATCATAAATATGTACACGTCACAATCATCACATTAAGAGGGTAGTGAGAAAACTTGGTCACTCAAAAATTTATTCTCTTTATTTGTTATCAAACGTTTGAGTATAATAATATAATAATAATAAGCCCTTTATTCTGAACTAGCCGAAGCCCGCGACTTCGTTCGCGTGGACTTTATGTCTCTGGAAAATGCTCACCAGGCTGAACAACTTTTACTATGACGGCATTTTTATATCTCTTATAGTTTAGCTGGACCATTATGGTTCTGCATGAGGTGTTCCATTTTTCAAAATCATTTATACCCTATATGTTGCCCAGGCTTAATAGCTATATAACGAAAAAAGTTTTATTCAAATCCGTCCATTATTTCCGGAGATTAGCGTGTACAAACAGACAAACAGACAGACATTTTTTTTAAATTCTTACTCTATTACTACGTCTCCATCGCCCCCAATATTTTTTTTGGAAATATATTTAATGTACAGACACACTTTTTTTACTGTTTTATTATATGTATAGATATAGATTATTACATGTTGTGTCACTGTTCGTAATTCAGTGTGCCTCTTGGCATAGGCCTCCTCTAGCATTTTCCACTGTCTTCTGTCGCGCGCTACCCTTCTCCAGTGGTGTCCTGCCATAAGCTTAAGGTCATCTGACCACCTCATCAGTGGACGACCTCTGTCGCGTTTCCCATCTCTGGGGTACCAATGTGAGACAGCTGTACTCCATTTGCATTGGTTGTCTCTAATCATGTGGCCGGACCATCTCCACTTCAGTTAGTCAATACGAGCAAGGATGTCAGTTACTTTTGTCTTTTTTCTTATCTCACTACTTCCTATTTTGTCCCTTTTTTTTATTGAGTATAATACTGATCATTTATATATATTACAATGAAGCGTGGAAAATGATAAAGACTTTCCGTCAGTTTAGACGCACAAAAGTGCGTTTTTCTTAGCTTATAAAGAACATTTTAAGTGTGTTTCCGAATTACTGAACCCGTGCAGTGCTATATTATATATACAAAGAATTAAATAGAAAGTTGTGTGCCCTTATGTGGGTCTCTAATGATTCTTATAAAAATATTTGTAATAATATAGTTTGAAATAATGCTTTGTCTCATAATAATAATTTATCATAATGAAATTTAATATAATTTTTTCACACATATTTTTTAATATAATTAGATTTGTCATAAATACTGATTGTCACAAATAGTAGTTATCATGATATAATTTTAAAATAATATCATTACTCATAATGTTTATTAATCCTTCAACTACCGGAATCGCAGACACATTAGATTGTCTATTGTTTTGTGGCTGCCGCTCGGTGGCTGAAGGGTATAAATTTAATTTTAACATAATTATTTATGAAGCTATAAAATGTGAGACACAATAACTAATTTCAATGTATTTTTTTACACTAAATACGTTTATACTTAAGAAGGCGCTTTATACTTTCGCCCTAAGCTTAAGTTGCTCTCTCGCTCATGTTTGGTCACAGGAAACCTAACAAACCTAACCTACACTCCACGGCAATTGTTTTCGTGTCTGTGTTACTTTTCCCCTAAGCTTGAGTTACCTCGCTCGCTCGTATGTTGGTCTCAGGAAACCTAACCTACACTCCAGCGCAAAGTTGTTTTTGTGTCTGTATTACTTTTGATCTAAGCTTGAGTCGAGTGAAAAATTATGAATACAAAAATTATGAACTAATAAATTATGTTTAACTATGATTATGGCCATAAGAGTTATGACAAACCCATTATGATAAATCAATTTATAAAAAAGTAAGTACTTGACATATTTCGATACATATTCCTTGGAAAAAGTAGTTCAGTGTAATGGACTAAATTCACCCTTAACATAGTTTCATTATATTTTGTTACACCTTATATAACTTATTGTTAATTGATATCAATCAACTCGCAGGCGTTTGCTGCATTTCTATTTGTTTGGTAAAAATCCACTTTCTAAAGCAAAAAGTTTGAGACTGTTGTTGGTTTTGCTTTTGTGATATACAATTCAGATACATTTATTACATACCATTATAATGTTTACAAATTACCTGTAACAGTAAAACCAAAGTGGTTCTGCTGGAGAGCATGCTCCGTGGCAGGACCCCATAAAATTAATAATTCCTATAAAACAACTGGTATACTTATTTTGATATTTATACAGATTATATACATTTTATACCATATATCGTATTCATTAAACTCAAAGTGGGTTCTGCCCTGAAGTACAACATGAAAAATGAAAATAAGTCAAAGAAGCCGACTTTCAATGTATGATTAGTATGGTGTTTTCCATAGACCTAGAAGTTTCTGTAAAACTGTTAATCCAAACTCTATGGCCGTTCCACAGGTACTTCAAGCAGTCTCTCGTGCCAACTTGCAGTATCTGTGGTCAAAGATGACTGCGATGACTCTGATGGTGAAAACAGCATTCCACTGGCAGGTGAGACCGGCCGGCCCACTGTTTGAATAAATTTCCTTTCAACCAGGCTGAGGACCGCAGTAGATAGTATAAACTGTATGAGTGTTTCCACCGCACGCTGCTGCCCACTCTCTGCTCCCTGCACACCTTGGTTGTCTCTCAGGACACCCGCTGGAAGCAAACAGATGGTAACATGTGGTATTCTACTCTGTCCGCGGTGCTTTATAACCGTAAAGCAGCAAATCGCTTCGCTACCAAACTCGTGGCAGGCAGTGGAGTAACACCAAGTCTTCTTGCAGGACCCGTTGAGGCACCAGCCGCCGGTCCCCCGGCGCGCAGCCTGGCCTCATACATCAAGTATGAGGACAGTGAAAATGAAGAACACAATGAACCCCTCCCACTGCTTGAAAGAGCGTTGAGGTCGAGGAATGATGCGACAGTAGAGCGTGAAGTCGAAGAAGGCCTATCCCTGCATAGTGAAGACATGGTGCGGGAAGGGGACGGAGTGAGGGAGGAGCGTGGAGTTGAGAGGGACGAACAGAAGGGGGCTCACACAGATGAAAAACCTTCTGACTGTCAACGCAGCTTCACTCAAAAGAGAAACTTAAAAGTTGCGGAACAAGAACACGACGACACCGACAGCACACACCCGTCTCGGGGAGACTCGAACGCACAAAACGTCCAGCCAGCATATGACCGTAACAATTGTCCATGTTTGTTTTCACAAAAACGTGACTTACAAAGTCATCTGAAAATACACGCAGACGACCAACCGTATGAGTGCGATAATTGTCAACGTCGGTTTCAATATCGATCTGAAATAAAAAGGCATTTAAATACTCACTTTGGGAAGAAAAGTCTTGAGTGTCATGTTTGTCAACGTAGGTTTCTTACAAAGCATAACTTGAGACGTCACCTTATTGTACACACTGGTACGAAACCAATTGAGTGTAGTACTTGTCGACGTCAGTTTCGTCATAAATGTAGTTTAACACGTCATCTTAAAACACATACTGGCGAGAAACCATATGAATGTAATGTTTGTCAAAAGCGGTTTGTACACAAAAATATTTTAACCAAACATCTTAAAACACATAGTGGCAAGAAACCATATGAATGTAATGTTTGTCAAAGGCTGTTTTCACGAAGGGATTGTTTAAATCTTCATCTTAGGACACATACTGGCGAGAAACCATTTGAGTGTAATGTTTGTCAAAGGCGGTTTTCACGAAAGAGTCATTTAAATAGTCATGTTAGAACACATACTGGCGAGAAACCATATGAATGTAATGTTTGTCAAAGGCGGTTTTCACAAAAGTGTGATTTAAATAGTCACCTTAAAACACACACTGGCGAGAAAGCATTTGAGTGTGATGTTTGTGGAAGGCGGTTTTCACAAAAGAGTCATTTAAATAGTCATGTTAGAACACATACTGGCGAGAAACCATATGAATGTAATGTTTGTCAAAGGCGGTTTTCACAAAAGTGTGATTTAAACAGTCACCTTAAAACACACACTGGCGAGAAACCATTTGAGTGTAATGTTTGTCAAAGGCGGTTTTCACGAAAGAGTCATTTAAATAGTCATGTTAGAACACATACTGGCGAGAAACCATATGAATGTAATGTTTGTCAAAGGCGGTTTTCACAAAAGTGTGATTTAAACAGTCACCTTAAAACACACACTGGCGAGAAAGCATTTAAGTGTGATGTTTGTGAAAGGCGGTTTTCACAAAAGAGTACTTTAAATAATCATGTTAGAACACATACTGGCGAGAAACCATATGAATGTAATGTTTGTCAAAGGCGGTTTTCACAAAAGTGTCATTTAAACACTCACCTTAAAACACACACTGGCGAGAAAGCATTTGAGTGTGATGTTTGTGAAAGGCGGTTTTCACAAAAGAGTCATTTAAATAGTCATGTTAGAACACATACTGGCAAGAAATCATATGAATGTAATGTTTGTCAAAGGCGGTTTTCACAAAAGTGTGATTTAAACAGTCACCTTAAAACACACACTGGCGAGAAAGCATTTGAGTGTGATGTTTGTGAAAGGCGGTTTTCACAAAAGAGTCATTTAAATAATCATGTTAGAACACATACTGGCGAGAAATCATATGAATGTAATGTTTGTCAAAGGCGGTTTTCACGAAAGGCTTTATTAAATATTCATCTCAATACACATACTAGATAGCTGCTTCAGTGTTTTGCTCTACTTTTTTGTTTATAAATGCACGATCTCTGACAATTTATCTTATTATTATAGGATAGGGAGTTGTCATTCAGAAATAGATTTGATTTTTTATATTTTAAATTATATTCCACTAATTAAAATTGTATCATGTAATATAATAATAATAAATTCCTTTATTTCAGGCAATAGCATTGTACTTACAAATTTTGTACAATGCCAGAGACCCATATTATAAATACCTTATAACTAACATACATAATAATTATATATAATTTCTATCCTAATTTATATGGGGAAATAATATGTAAATGTATTTTTCACATACTCATTCAAATAAACACACATCACACTTTTATAAATATGCGTAACATAAACTCTACTGGTAAGAGAATACTTTTCTCAATAAAACTAATAAATTATTTTTTAAATTGTGCTAATATAGGCAAATACACTGCTACTTTTTTGTGATTGTATCCTATTTTTTTTATTTTTTTTATTAGGAAGACCAACAACTATTTCAACTTACATAGATAACTATATAGACACAGAGAGTCCATTACAGGTCCTCACTGATAGAAAACATTGTATTTTATAAAAGATTACGATCTCTAAATATGAAGTTATCATTTCCATGCTCTCAAGAAACCGCACATTCAGTCAGTACCTAATTCATGTAAATATAATACTTAGTATAGTAGTATACATAACCTGTCGTCCGTGCAAAACACCAGACACAATAGTAAAACAATGCATGTCGACCGGATTCCGGTCTGCTCACAGATGACAGGATATGGGATTACTTGTTAGGAAGTAAATAGATACTTAATTTACTTACATCACATTTAAGTGTCATTGTCTTTAACTACATCGCTTGGGAAAAAGAAATCAGTAAGAAGGCGTCTCAATCTAGGTATACTAGTAGTAAATATATCGATATCGACGTCAGTCGAAACCTGGTTGTAGCTATTACTTGTCCTCCAGAGAAATGAATTCTGTCTGTAGTTGGAGTATACTAAAGGGGTAAAAAACAAAGAGTTATTACGTAATATTCTGACCGGGGCTAGGAAACCTATCCTAGCAAGCAAATCCGGGCAATCCACTACACTATTAATAATCTTTGAAAATAAAACCAAATCAGCTACATTTCTTCTCTTATCTAGTGGTACAAGGTGTTGTTTCGCGCACATATTATTGTATGAATCTGAACGATAATCAATATGCAGTCGATAGCATAAATACCGAATAAACTTCTTTTGAATTGCCTCGATTCTTGAAATATATATATCATATCTGGGATTCCAGACCTGACAAGCGTACTCTAAATGACTCCTTACATAAGTACAGTAGTACCTGGGCGACCGAGCTTTGCTCGGTTACATCTCAAATATTAACTAATTTTTTTTAAACTTGTCTAAAAACAATGCAAAATAAAATAAAAAGATATAAACTTAAACATAAAAAAAAACAAAAGTAAGTCACCGAGTGGGATTCGAACCCGTAACACTCTTTCTAGCGGTCGCTATCCTTAACCACTGAGCTAAATCAAGGCGGTCGCGGCGCGACGAAATTAGCAGCCATATTCTGCGTGGAAAGAAAAACGCATGAAAACTCGAAAACACGCGTTTTCCCAAACATAAAACTAATCTAGATCGATTACTTACCCCCAAAAACCCCCATATACAAATTTTCTGCGAAATCGTTAGAGCCGTTTTCGAGATCACAGAAATGTATAAATAAATATATATATATACATACATACATACAAGAATTGCTCGTTTAAAAGTATAGATAAGATTTTAAAGGTTTTGGCTCGATTGAAATTTTTTGAATTACGCATCAAAAAACCTAGAGATTTGGAAGCTTTTTTAATTATGTTATCAATATGAATATCAAAAATTAATTTAGAGTCATGGAATACACCCAGATCCCGAATACCAGACTGTCTATTTAGTTCTGTTCCTTTAAGATAATATTTAGCGACAAATGGTTTAATCTTACGAGTAAATGTAACGACTGCACACTTATCCGGGTTCAAATCTAATTGATTATGAGTACAATAGTCAGCAAGTCTATCTAAGTCTTGTTGTAAAAGCTCAGCGTCAGCATTAGAAGATACGGAACTGAATACTTTCATGTCACCTGCATAACACAGAAGTTTAGATGATTTGAAACAACTACCTATATCATTAACAAATACTGTAAAAAGTAAAGGCCCTAGCAATGATCCCTGGGGAACGCCACTAGGAATCGGTACCCAGCTAGAAATATAATTACTGATCACAACTGCTTGCGTTCTATTCTCAAGATATGACGCGAACCATCTCAGAAGATCACCCTGTATACCCAAACTGTATAACCTATTGATTAGAAGATTATGACTGATTCTATCGAAGGCCTTGCTGTAGTCTGTATAAACTACGTCTACCTGAAAGCCCTTATCCATTGAATCAGTAACATAATCATTAAGAAGAATTAGGTTAGATGTAGTAGATCGTCCTTTAAGAAACCCGTGCTGGTTATCACTGATTGACTGTTTAAGAGCAGGGAATACACGATTATAAGTCAATCGTTCTAACAGTTTAACAATTATGCAGATTTTAGAAATCGGCCTGAAATTATTAACCTCCGTCTTTGAGCCCTTTTTCGGAATTGGGGTGATATACGCTGACTTCCAGATGGCAGGCACACAATGCTCCTTAAATGATTTATTGAACAGTACCGAGATAGGTTTGGCAATGGCTTTTGCACAGCCCAAAAGAAAGCGAGCAGCTAAGTTGTCTGGCCCAGCCGACCTAGAAACGTCTAATTGAAGAATCAAATCATACACCTCAGCCTCATCAGTTACAATTGAGTGAATATCAGTTAAAGAATCTGACAGAAGAGGGTTATTAAGACATTTTAAGTCAACTGGATCCGGATCTGGAAAGTTAGATTTAAAATATTGTGAGAATAATTCACAGATTCCTGCGCCTGTGTCAGCTTCAACATTACCATACCACACACAGCTGGGTATCGAATTAGACTTGGATTTAGATTTGACATAAGCCCAGAATTGTTTAGGAGATTTTTCAATAGAATTCTCAACTGATGAAATGTAAGTTTTAAGACAAGACTGTTCCATACGCTTTACCCGATCCCTTAAAACTATAAAAGATTGCAAATCTGAGAGGTTCCCGTATACCCTGTATTTACGATGGAATTTGTCCTTTTCTTTAATAGCCTTCCTTAATGCAGAGGAATACCAGGAAGGGAATCTATCATGAGTAATCAATTTCGAGGGTATATATTTATTACGTAACTTATTAAATATGTCATAAAAATAACTAGTAGCATCCTCCATAGATCTGCTTGAAAATTCGAGGTCCCAGTCAATCAAAGACAACTCACGACTTATGCTTTCATAATCGTGTGCGTTACTCTACCTAGAAAGTAGCTCCTAGAGAGATATGAGTGGAATATATAATTAGTACCCATTATGCTGTAAATGTGCCCGGCATAAATAATTTGTGGGGGTTGTCGTTTTGGAAAAAAATGAAAAAAACGGATCCTGCTAGGGTAACGTTGTTCCAGCAGGAAAATTCTAAACTACTGATCGAAAGGAGAAACAATGTGCATGGTCAGATAGCTTATATTTGTGGAAGTATGTGCGGCGAATATGGAATATGTGACGGTTCAGGTTTTTAAGATATCGAGTTTCCTGCATTGTTGTAGAATAATTTCACATGAGTAGCTCTTGATTTGTGCTAATGGCACACATAATTATATTTAAGAAAATATTTATAATTTTCGAGTAATCGCGCTTTTTCTGAAATACAAAAAAAAATTCGCAGCGCCGTTAAGAGAAAACGTATAAGCTCACTAAAAACTGTATTCGGTCCATCTCGACTCCTATTAAATCCATAAAAAAATTGGGAAGTGTAGGTTAGGTTAAATTATCCTATCATAATTTTGACGGTCAACATACAAGAAAACGGATCAACGCAAGACGTGCGGGTATGAACTAAAAATTAGTACCTATAGTCGAATAACGCATTGCGAATTTTCAGCTAGAAATGTTTCGTATGTAAAAAGTTATAAACAAAAAACAAAACCTGGAAAGAAGGGCCGATAACCCGACCAAATTCGAATGACTACAAAAAAGCGGCGGTTTCATACATATCGATGACCTTCTTAACTTAGTCACGAACCGGTCGAAACGTGTTGAGCCGAAGTACACTCAAGTAGAAAACAGACAAGTCAACAATAAATAAACTTGTATGTATACTATACAATGTGTAAAAAAACGTCTTGCGTTGATCCGTTTTCTTGTATGTTGACCGTCAAAATTATGATAGGATAATTTTGATTTTTGTAATATTATTTGATAACTGATGTACCTACACACGTTTTCTCTTAACGGCACTGCGATTTTTTTTTTGTATTTCAAAAAAAGCTCGATTACTCGAAAATTATAAATATTTTCTTAAATATAATTATGTGTGCCATTAGCACAAATCAAGAGCTACTCATGTGAAATTATTCTACATGCGCACATGTAACAGTTTTAGAGCACAACGATTTCGCTAAACGTGACTCCAGCAGGAAACTCGATATCTTAAAAACCTGAACTGTCACATATTCCATATTCGCCGCACATACTTCCACAAATATAAGCTATC
Source organism: Acrobasis consociella (assembly GCA_963555685.1). Classification (NCBI taxonomy): domain Eukaryota; kingdom Metazoa; phylum Arthropoda; class Insecta; order Lepidoptera; family Pyralidae; genus Acrobasis; species Acrobasis consociella. The sequence goes on along the minus strand of OY743132.1, from coordinate 9,267,398 downwards.
TGACCATGCACATTGTTTCTCCTTTCGATCAGTAGTTTAGAATTTTCCTGCTGGAACAACGTTACCCTAGCAGGAACCGTTTTTTCCATTTTTTTCCAAAACGACAACCCCCACAAATTATTTATGCCGGGCACATTTACAGCATATTGGGTACTAATTATATATTCCACTCATATCTGTCTAGGAGCTACTTTCTAGGTAGAGTAACGCACACCGTGAAGTGTAATCGCCGCTTCAGTTAAGTTATCGAAACAAAAACAAACAATGATCGCCCGCAAATCCCTCGATCACCGTTCCGAAATGAAATCGCGTTAAAAGCGATTACAGCGCGATTATCAAATCGGAACGGCTTTTAGCGCTCACAGCGCCAACTAGAGATGGGCATCTACCCGGGTATTTACCCACGCTTGGGTATTTACCCGATATGCACCGGGTATATACCCGTATCTACCCGTTTGGGTGGGTAGATTGGAATATTTATTTAAAAATTTGTGTAAGTCCACTATTTATGTGTAGAAATGTACAAAAAGGTTATATAATGTATAAAACAATGAATATAACTAAAAGAAAAAATATCAAAGATTAAAATCACTGATGCTTTCCATATTAAATATAAAGATGCCATCTTATTTGTTATCTGATTACTTATTTTAACATATAATAAGGTCTACTTACGTTTGCCAGCAAAAAATGTAAACATAGACCTGTCAATTTGTATGTTTCCATACAACGGGTAGATACGGGTAAATACCCGGCATACTATTTTGTGGGAAATGTTATAACAAGTTGATGGGGGATCGAAGAACTCATATATACGAATATCTTTTGTTCCGAGACCAACCCCGAAATCAGTAGTTTTGGCTCTTGGATAAGCAGTCAAAGATACTTAATCTCTATACATGTATGAGGGTGCTCGTATATTGACATCGCTTTTGATCTATAATTGCTCATTTTAACATCTCATTAGGTCTACTTACGTTTGCCAGCAAAAAGTGTAGTTTTAGACCTGTTAATTTGTATGTTTCCATACAACGGGTAGATACGGGTAAATACCCGGCATACTATTTTGTGGGAAATGTTATGACAAGTTGATGGGGGATCGAAGAACTCGTCTAAACGAATATCTTTTGTTCCGAGACCAACCCCGAAATCAGTAGTTTTGGCTCTTAAATTAGCAGTCAAAGATACCTAATCTCTATACATGTATGAGGGTGCTCGTATATTGACATCGCATTTGATGTCTGATTGCACATTTTAACATCTAGTTAGGTCTACAAATATTTGCCAGCAAAAAATATAAAGTTACACCTGTCAATTTGTATGTTCCCATACAACGGGTAGATACGGGTAAATACCCGGCCGACTATTTTGTGGGAAATGTTATGACAAGTTGATAGGGGATCGAAGAACTCGTCTAAACGAATATCTTTTGTTATGAGACCAACCCCGAAATCAGTAGTTTTGGCTCTTAAATTAGCAATCAAAGATACTTAATCTCTATACATGTATGAGGGTGCTCGTATATTGACATCGCATTTGATATCTGATTGCACATTTTAACATCTAGTTAGGTCTACAAATATTTGCCAGCAAAAAATATAAAGTTAGACCTGTCAATTTGTATGTTCCCATACAACGGGTAGATACGGGTAAATACCCGGCATACTATTTTGTGGGAAATGTTATGACAAGTTGATGGGGGATCGAAGAACTCGTCTAAACGAATATCTTTTGGTCAGAGACCAACCCCGAAATCAGTAGTTTTGGCTCTTAAATTAGAAGTCAAAGATACTTAATCTCTATACATGTATGAGGGTGCTCGTATATTGACATCGCATTTGATATCTGATTGCACATTTTAACATCTAGTTAGGTCTACAAATATTTGCCAGCAAAAAATATAAAGTTAGACCTGTCAATTTGTATGTTCCCATACAACGGGTAGATACGGGTAAATACCCGGCATACTATTTTGTGGGAAATGTTATGACAAGTTGATGGGGGATCGAAGAACTCGTCTAAACGAATATCTTTTGGTCCGAGACCAACCCCGAAATCAGTAGTTTTGGCTCTTAAATTAGAAGTCAAAGATACTTAATCTCTATACATGTATGAGGGTGCTCGTATATTGACATCGCATTTGATATCTGATTGCACATTTTAACATCTAGTTAGGTCTACAAATATTTGCCAGCAAAAAATATAAAGTTAGACCTGTCAATTTGTATGTTCCCATACAACGGGTAGATACGGGTAAATACCCGGCTTACTATTTTGTGGGAAATGTTATGACAAGTTGATGGGGGATCGAAGAACTCGTCTAAACGAATATCTTTTGTTCCGAGACCAACCCCGAAATCATTAGTTTTGGCTCTTAAATTAGCAGTCAAAGATACCTAATCTCTATACATGTATGAGGGTGCTCGTATATTGACATCGCATTTGATATCTGATTGCACATTTTAACATCTAGTTAGGTCTAAAAATATTTGCCAGCAAAAAATATAAAGTTAGACCTGTCAATTTGTATGTTCCCATACAACGGGTAGATACGGGTAAATACCCGGCCGACTATTTTGTGGGAAATGTTATGACAAGTTAATGGGGGATCGAAGAACTCGTCTAAACGAATATCTTTTGTTTCGAGACCAACCCCGAAATCAGTAGTTTTAGCTCTTAAATTAGCAGTCAAAGATACCTAATCTCTATACATGTATGAGGGTGCTCGTATATTGACATCGCATTTGATGTCTGATTGCACATTTTAACATCTAGTTAGGTCTAAAAATATTTGCCAGCAAAAAATAAAAAGTTACACCTGTCAATTTGTATGTTCCCATACAACGGGTAGATACGGGTAAATACCCGGCCGACTATTTTGTGGGAAATGTTATGACAAGTTGATAGGGGATCGAAGAACTCGTCTAAACGAATATCTTTTGTTCCGAGACCAACCCCGAAATCAGTAGTTTTGGCTCTTAAATTAGCAATCAAAGATACTTAATCTCTATACATGTATGAGGGTGCTCGTATATTGACATCGCATTTGATATCTGATTGCACATTTTAACATCTAGTTAGGTCTACAAATATTTGCCAGCAAAAAATATAAAGTTAGACCTGTCAATTTGTATGTTCCCATACAACGGGTAGATACGGGTAAATACCCGGCCGACTATTTTGTGGGAAATGTTATGACAAGTTGATGGGGGATCGAAGAACTCGTCTAAACGAATATCTTTTGGTCCGAGACCAACCCCGAAATCAGTAGTTTTGGCTCTTAAATTAGAAGTCAAAGATACTTAATCTCTATACATGTATGAGGGTGCTCGTATATTGACATCGCATTTGATATCTGATTGCACATTTTAACATCTAGTTAGGTCTACAAATATTTGCCAGCAAAAAATATAAAGTTAGACCTGTCAATTTGTATGTTCCCATACAACGGGTAGATACGGGTAAATACCCGGCATACTATTTTGTGGGAAATGTTATGACAAGTTGATGGGGGATCGAAGAACTCGTCTAAACGAATATCTTTTGTTCCGAGACCAACCCCGAAATCATTAGTTTTGGCTCTTAAATTAGCAGTCAAAGATACCTAATCTCTATACATGTATGAGGGTGCTCGTATATTGACATCGCATTTGATATCTGATTGCACATTTTAACATCTAGTTAGGTCTAAAAATATTTGCCAGCAAAAAATATAAAGTTAGACCTGTCAATTTGTATGTTCCCATACAACGGGTAGATACGGGTAAATACCCGGCCGACTATTTTGTGGGAAATGTTATGACAAGTTAATGGGGGATCGAAGAACTCGTCTAAACGAATATCTTTTGTTTCGAGACCAACCCCGAAATCAGTAGTTTTAGCTCTTAAATTAGCAGTCAAAGATACCTAATCTCTATACATGTATGAGGGTGCTCGTATATTGACATCGCATTTGATGTCTGATTGCACATTTTAACATCTAGTTAGGTCTAAAAATATTTGCCAGCAAAAAATAAAAAGTTACACCTGTCAATTTGTATGTTCCCATACAACGGGTAGATACGGGTAAATACCCGGCCGACTATTTTGTGGGAAATGTTATGACAAGTTGATGGGGGAGCGAAGAACTCGTCTAAATGAATATCTTTTGTTTCGAGACCAACCCCGAAATCAGTAGTTTTGGCTCTTAAATTAGCAATCAAAGATACCTAATCTCTAAACATGTATGAGGGTGCTCGTATATTGACATCGCATTTGATGTCTGATTGCTCATTTTAACATCTTATTAGGTCTACTTACGTTTGCCAGCAAAAAGTGTAATCTTAGAACTGATAATTTGTATGTTTACATACAACGGGTAGATACGGGTAAATACCCGGCCGACTATTTTGTGGGAAATGTTATGACAAGTTGATGGGGGATCGAAGAACTCGTCTAAACGAATATCTTTTGTTTCGAGACCAACTCCGAAATCAGTAGTTTTAGCTCTTAAATTAGCAGTCAAAGATACCTAATCTCTATACATGTATGAGGGTTCTCGTATATTGACATCGCATTTGATGTCTGATTGCACATTTTAACATCTAGTTAGGTCTAAAAATATTTGCCAGCAAAAAATATAAAGTTACACCTGTCAATTTGTATGTTCCCATACAACGGGTAGATACGGGTAAATACCCGGCCGACTATTTTGTGGGAAATGTTATGACAAGTTGATGGGGGATCGAAGAACTCGTCTAAACGAATATCTTTTGTTCCGAGACCAACCCCGAAATCAGTAGTTTTGGCTCTTAAATTAGCAATCAAAGAGACCTAATCTCTATACATGTATGAGGGTGCTCGTATATTGACATCGCATTTGATGTCTGATTGCACATTTTAACATCTAGTTAGGTCTAAAAATATTTGCCAGCAAAAAATATAAAGTTAGACCTGTCAATTTGTATGTTTCCATACAACGGGTAGATACGGGTAAATACCCGGCCCACTATTTTGTGGGAAATGTTATGACAAGTTGATGGGGGATCGAAGAACTCGTCTAAACGAATATCTTTTGTTTCGAGACTAACCCCGAAATCAGTAGTTTTAGCTCTTAAATTAGTAGTCAAAGATACCTAATCTCTATACATGTATGAGGGTGCTCGTATATTGACATCGCATTTGATGTCTGATTGCACATTTTAACATCTAGTTAGGTCTAAAAATATTTGCCAGCAAAAAATAAAAAGTTACACCTGTCAATTTGTATGTTCCCATACAACGGGTAGATACGGGTAAATACCCGGCCGACTATTTTGTGGGAAATGTTATGACAAGTTGATGGGGGATCGAAGAACTCGTCTAAATGAATATCTTTTGTTTCGAGACCAACCCCGAAATCAGTAGTTTTGGCTCTTAAATTAGCAATCAAAGATACCTAATCTCTAAACATGTATGAGGGTGCTCGTATATTGACATCGCATTTGATGTCTGATTGCTCATTTTAACATCTTATTAGGTCTACTTACGTTTGCCAGCAAAAAGTGTAATCTTAGAACTGATAATTTGTATGTTTACATACAACGGGTAGATACGGGTAAATACCCGGCCGACTATTTTGTGGGAAATGTTATGACAAGTTGATGGGGGATCGAAGAACTCGTCTAAACGAATATCTTTTGTTTCGAGACCAACTCCGAAATCAGTAGTTTTAGCTCTTAAATTAGCAGTCAAAGATACCTAATCTCTATACATGTATGAGGGTTCTCGTATATTGACATCGCATTTGATGTCTGATTGCACATTTTAACATCTAGTTAGGTCTAAAAATATTTGCCAGCAAAAAATATAAAGTTACACCTGTCAATTTGTATGTTCCCATACAACGGGTAGATACGGGTAAATACCCGGCCGACTATTTTGTGGGAAATGTTATGACAAGTTGATGGGGGATCGAAGAACTCGTCTAAACGAATATCTTTTGTTCCGAGACCAACCCCGAAATCAGTAGTTTTGGCTCTTAAATTAGCAATCAAAGAGACCTAATCTCTATACATGTATGAGGGTGCTCGTATATTGACATCGCATTTGATGTCTGATTGCACATTTTAACATCTAGTTAGGTCTAAAAATATTTGCCAGCAAAAAATATAAAGTTAGACCTGTCAATTTGTATGTTCCCATACAACGGGTAGATACGGGTAAATACCCGGCCCACTATTTTGTGGGAAATGTTATGACAAGTTGATGGGGGATCGAAGAACTCGTCTAAACGAATATCTTTTGTTTCGAGACTAACCCCGAAATCAGTAGTTTTAGCTCTTAAATTAGTAGTCAAAGATACCTAATCTCTATACATGTATGAGGGTGCTCGTATATTGACATCGCATTTGATGTCTGATTGCACATTTTAACATCTAGTTAGAATTTTAGCATTTTAACATCTAAATGAATATCTTTTGTTTCGAGACCAACCCCGAAATCAGTAGTTTTGGCTCTTAAATTAGCAATCAAAGATACCTAATCTCTAAACATGTATGAGGGTGCTCGTATATTGACATCGCATTTGATGTCTGATTGCTCATTTTAACATCTTATTAGGTCTTCTTACGTTTGCCAGCAAAAAGTGTAATCTTAGAACTGTTAATTTGTATGTTTACATACAACGGGTAGATACGGGTAAATACCCGGCCGACTATTTTGTGGGAAATGTTATAACAAGTTGATGGGGGATCAAAGAACTCGTCTAAACGAATATCTTTTGCTCCGAGACCAACCCCGAAATCAGTAGTTTTAGCTCTTAAATTAGCAGTCAAAGATACCTAATCTCTATACATGTATGAGGGTGCTCGTATATTGACATCGCATTTGATGTCTAATTGCTCATTTTAATATCTTATTAGGTCTTCTTACGTTTGCCAGCAAAAAATATAAACTTAGACCTGTTAATTTGTATGTTTACATACAACGGGTAGATACGGGTAAACACTCGGCATACTATTTTGTGGGAAATGTTATGACAAGTTGATGGGGGATCGAAGAACTCGTCTTAACGAATATCTTTTGTTCCGAGACCAACCCCGAAATCAGTAGTTAAGGCTCTCGAATTAGCAGTCAAAAATACCTAATCTCTATACATGTATGAGGGTGCTCGTATATTGACATCGCATTTTATATCTTCTTCCTCATTAAACCACTTTTAAGTATGTCTTTGCGCACCTACCAACAAAAAAATGATAATCAATCAAAAAAGCCTATTATCAAAGTATGATTAGTATGGTGGTTTCATATACTTTAACGTCAGATTTGACGTCTACCTGCATTTTAAGCATATTACAGCGCTTGCACACACTTTTCGACACGAATTGCGAAGTAATTACTCATAAAATTCAATCTACCCACCAAATGGGTAGATACGGGTATATACCGGGTATTTACCCAATCTACCGGGTATATTCCCAAATGGGTAGATTGGGTATTTACCCGCCGCCCATCTCTAGCGCCAACAGTACTATTGGCTCAAAACTGAACCACAGATTAGACAGATTATATCCAACTGAACGCAGCCTCAGAAATGCAGAAATCTATCTGTCACTGTCAAGCAGTTATTCTAACTTTCACGTTAATTAAGATGTTTATTTCTTTCATTGTTTTGTTTTTAGATTAATTCAGAATTTAGTTCATTTGTCTCGATATTTTGCAATAACATAAAAACATCTATAACAACAGCCAGCTTGGTTCGAGATGCCTCCAAACACGGCCTTGTGTCGCGTCTGCCTGGCGACCGACGCCCGCTTGTACTCCATCGCCGACACTCCGCTACAAGTCGTCTACGAGAAGCTTACTAATGACAGTGTTAGTATCAGGAATCCTTAACAACCTTGGTACAAATTGTGATATCAGAGGAACTGTATGTACGCTGTGTTTGACGGTTGCAGCTGGTGCGGGGCGAGGCGTGGCCCGTGGCTGCGTGCTACGTGTGCCGCGCTCAGCTGCTCAAGAGCCACAAGCTGATGCTGAAGGCGGCCCGCGCGCAGGCTCTGCTCACTGCTGTATTGCAACATTTTTCTGAGGTATTTTCAAATTTTTATATTTCATAACGTATGGTATATAATCTACTGTTTACATTAGTCGGAGACCATTTATTTTGTATGCAGATTGATATCCAATCTGTGACTCAGCTGGACCGGCGTAGGCTGGGGCTGTGCAGCTCGCTGGCTGTATTCGGAGCCGAGTGCCTGGACAACATACCGCACCCCTCCACCGCTGTCAAAGTTGAGCAAGATGATGCTGAGCTGGGCTCTGACCTCTCTGACAGTCCCTCCTCCCCAGCGTCAGCAATGTCAGATGACACTCAAGGCCAAGATAGCAACACAGATGTCAACAAACACAAACATGCGGAGTGTGCTCACACAGAGCAGCAAGAGACAGGTGAGCAGGCCGAGGAGAGGCATGCAGCAACATCATGCTACACGCAGGGGACTGGTAACGCTTCTTCTTATCATGTGTGTCAGTGACTAACACTAGTGTCAGAGTTTTTAAACCGCCTTAAAGGCTTCTGACATGGTTTTGGTAATAACCAATGTCAAAGACAATGACCGGAACCAACGGCTTAACCCTTAATTAGGCGCACCTAAAAATTTGCATAAGAGGTCGCGTGGGGTGTGTAGCACCCCAAATCAAAAAATTTAAATAAAATACGAAACACATGCAATATCTGACTTTTATTAATAGGAACATTAGAACTTACATATTAATCAACTTTTAAACTTCTTTTTAATATAATTAATCATTTTTTTCACAGTGAAAAATAACTTTCTATACGTAAGATTTGTCTAAATCAACTGCCAGTCACTTCAAAAATACTCTTCGGGGTAAATTGGAGTCAGTTTTAGACTTATAAATTAATTAATATATAGAGACAAATTACACTGATTGAGCAAGCCCCAGAGTAAGGTTGAGACTTGTGTTATGGGATACTAACTCAAAGAAGTGATAAAAGACAAAGTCGAATTGATATCTCATGATTATCATCATGATGCATTTACAATGTTGTTGATAAAAGCAGAACTTTTTGCCTTTGACACATTTGAGCACAAACTCATATCTTTTTAAAACCAAATAAAAGTTACTTTCCGTGTTTTTACTGGGAGGAAACACTTTGGTATTTCATGCTTATTCTTTCTCAGAGTGCACACCATTCATAGTAAGCTTATGTTTATCAATATGCGAAGTAGCCAATGGAACATAGTAAACCAGTTTTCCTCACACATATATAAATACTTACATACATATTAATCATATATTAATCTCCCATGCTGGTCTGGGAGAAATAAAAAAAAAACTTAGAATGTACCAGCTGCTTCTCTTCCCACGCAGATCGTAAAAGCCGATCGAGGGAATGGGCAAAAATGCAAATAATGTTAACAGGCGATGCGGCTAGCAACTTATCACTGTATTGATTGCTTTTCCATCTTCTCGCCCACCATGACGCTAAAAGTGGCTTTTGGGTCTTGCGGCCCTGGGCTCTGCATAGAACCGCAGGACCCAAAATGCTCTGTCTGCCCCATTAGGGATAAAGATGTGATAGTATACATATTAATATACATACATACACACATGAACTAATACACTTGTTTTTGGCAGTGGTGTAATAATCTTTAACTTCTTATTTGTAAAATACAATGTAAAAAAAAAATAACAACCCTCACAATTTAAACTACGCAAACACCCACCTGGGGTGTCGAGCACCCCAAACGCGCTCTCTGAGCCTAACCAACAACAACCGAGCCACGTTCGCACCTGAATCGTGTGCGTTACACTTATTAACGAAGCTAGAAAAATAAACCAGTTCTCTTAATTCAAAATTTAAAATGTTATGAGCTTGGAAACCTGCTTTGGAGTGTATAACACCCCACGCGACCAATTAAGGGTTAACGTGCCCTCCGAAGCACGGATCATTTTACTTATCAGACAATCAGGTGATCAGGCAATAATGTCCTAACCAAACTAGGACGACAGCACAAAGCCGTTGCCCCCGCTGGGAACCGAACCCGCGACCTCCGGGTATAAGCCGAACGCTCTAACCACTACACCACGGAGGCAGTTAATTACCACTGGTAACGCTGTAATGCTTTTATTAACCTTCCCTCCATTACATTATTGTTAAGTACTCCCTGGAAATATGGAGTGCTGTTAAGTCACATTACGACATTAGTTATTATAAAGTGATATGGACTAGCTGAGTCACCACTCGGTATTTAACAAAGAATGGGAAATGTTTAATTAACAAGCGAAAACATGAGACCATTTGTTAATAAGTTAAATAACTTAAGATGCCCTGCTTGAAACGGGAAACAAAATGTAATCACAGAACACTTTACTTACTTTTAATAAGCATGGCTTACGCGCCCGGAGACGGTCAAGGAGCTTGATGGTAAGCACGTAAATTCACGACGTAGATTTGGTTTGCTTGACCAAGCGGCTTGATGCGCCCGTCAAGCATGCGCCGCACGCAGCTGGAGTCAAGCAAGAGGCACAGATAAATTATCTCCATGGCTGATTATTTAAATAAGTTTAAGTCATATTTACGACCCTGGATAAGAAATCTTTAGAACCTAAGCCTATGTAATCAATTGCAAAAGTATCTCATATATTATCATTACATTTGATGCCTGTTTACTTATTTGAACATATAATTTTGTTTTTGTACATTTCCCAGCAAAAAAATGATAATAAGTCAAAGTACTTTCAATGTAGGATTAGTATGGTGTTTTCCATATACCTAGAAATTTCTGTAAAACTGTTAACCCAAACTCTATGGCCGTTCCACAGGTACTTCAAGTAGTCTCTCGTGCCAACTTGCAGTATCTGTTGTCAAAGATGACTGCGATGACTCTGATGGTGAAAACAGCATTCCACTGGCAGGTGAGACCGGCCGGCCCACTGTTTGAATAAATGCCTCTTTCAACCAGGCTGAGGACCGCAGTAGATAGTATAAACTGTATGAGTGTTTCCACCGCACGCTGCTGCCCACTCTCTGCTCCCTGCAAACCTTAGTCGTCTCTCACGACACCCGCTGGAAACAAACAGGTGGTAACATGTGGTATTCTACTCTGTCCGCGGTGCCTTATAACCGTAAAGCAGCAAATCGCTTCGCTACCCAACTCGTAGCAGGCAGTGGAGTAACACCAAGTCTTCTTGCAGGACCCGTTGAGGCACCAGTCGCCGGTCCGCCGGCGCGCAGCCTGGCCTCATACATCAAGTATGAGGACAGTGAAGATGAGGAACACAATGAACCCCTCCCACTGCTTGAAAGAGCGTTGAGGTCGAGGAATGATGCGACAGTAGAGCGTGAAGTCAAAGACCTCGCCCTGCATAGTGAAGACACGGTGCGGGAAGGGGACGGAGCGAGGGAGGAGCGTGAAGTTGAGGGGTACGGACAGAAGGAGGCTCGCACAGATGAAATACCTTCTGACTGTCAACGCAGATTCACTCAAGAGAGAAACATAAAAGCTTCGCAACAAGAAGACGACGACACCGATAGCACACACCCGTCTCGGGGAGACTCGAACGCACTAAACGTCCAGCCAGCATATGAACGTAACAATTGTCCATGTTTGTTTTCACAAAAACGTGACTTACGCAGTCATCTGAAAATACACGCAGACGACCAACCGTATGAGTGCGATAATTGTCAACGTCGGTTTCAATATCGATCTGAAATAAAAAGGCATTTAAATACTCACTTTGGGAAGAAAAGTCTTAAGTGTCATGTTTGTCAATGTAGGTTTTCTACAAAGCAAAAATTGAAACTTCATCTTGTTGTACACACTGGTACGAAACCAATTGAGTGTAGTACTTGTCGACGTCAGTTTCGTCATAAAAGTAGTTTAGTAAGTCATCTTCAAACACATACTGGCGAGAAACCGCATGAATGTAATGTTTGTCAAAGGCGGTTTTCACAAAAGAGTAGTTTAAATAGTCATGTTAGAATACATATTGGCGAGAAACCATATGAATGTAATGTTTGTCAAAGGCGGTTTACACGAAAGGATACTTTAAATCTACATCTTAGAACACATACTTGCAAGAAACCAATTGAGTGTAATGTTTGTCAAAGGCGGTTTTCACGAAAGAATAATTTGAATATACATCTTAAAACACACAGTAGCGAAAAACCATATGAATGTAATGTTTGTCAAATGCGGTTTTCACGAAAGGACAGTTTAAATATTCATCTTACAACACATACTGGTAAAAAACCATATGAATGTTATGTTTGTCAAAGGCGGTTTTTACAAAAGTGTCATTTAAACAGTCACCTTAAAACACACACTGGCGAGAAAGCATTTGAGTGTAATGTTTGTGAAAGGCGGTTTTCACGAAAGACTCATTTAAATAGTCATGTTAGAATACATACTGGCGAGAAACCATATGAATGTAATGTTTGTCAAAGGCGGTTTGCACAAAAGAATAATTTGAATATACATCTTAAAACACATACTGGCGAGAAACCATATGAATGTAATGTTTGTCAAAGGCGGTTTGCACAAAAGAATAATTTGAATATACATCTTAAAACACATACTGGCGAGAAAGCATTTGAGTGTGATGTTTGTCAATATCGGTTTCGACATAAAAATAGTTTAAATATACATCTTCAAAAACATACTATGGAGAAACCATACGAATAGTAATATTTGTCACATTCAAATTTCAGGAAAGGATACTTTAAATATAGCGAGAAGCTTTAAAGGTGAATTAAACACGGTGATTTTTCATCGGTTTTGGAGTCCAAGGCCACTTCATAAGAATCCTTAAGAGTCCCCTTACCCTAGACCAAAATACAATTTTCCATACAAACGTAGTCTGCGTTTTATTTCGAAACGACATGCCGGATTTCGGCAAAATTTTGTAATTTCAAAGATATCTAGGGTAATAACTGGTTTCCGACGGTAAAAATATGAACTTGAAATAGAATATAGTGTGTTATATCATTTTTGACCACCAGTATGGGAAACTTCTAAATCGTTATATTTCCTTTCCAGTTCATAATTTTACCGTAGGAAACTAGTTATTGTCCTAGATGCCGAGAATGATATTTCTTTACAATTATCAATTTTCACCGAAATCTGACATAAGGTTTCAAAATTAAGGGTCCGGCGGACCTAGACCAAAATACAACTTTCCATACAAACGTAGTCTACGTTTTATTTCAAAACGACATGTCCGATTTGGGCAAAATTTTGTAATTTCAAAGATATTGCAATTATCTAGGTTTATATTAAGTTTCCGACAGTAAAAATATGAACTTGAAATAGAATATAGTGTTTTATATCATTTTTGACCATTAGTATGGGAAACTTCTAAATCGTTATATTTTCTTTCCAGTTCATAATTTTACCATAGGAAACCCAATATAACCCTAGATAATTGCAATTTCTTTACAATTACCAATTTTTACCGGAATCTGACATGTGGTTTCAAAATTAAACGTGTACTACGTTTGTATGGAGAAGTCTAGGGTCGCCGGACTCTTAAACGTATACTATGTTTGTATGGAGAAGTCTAAGGTAAGGGGATTCTTAAGACCTATTTAGCTAGTCAAAATAAAAATTCTGAACTAAAACTCGAAAGTAAAATCGTGAGATCAATTAGTAGTTCCGTTGCCAGTCGCCGCCGGCCGGCCAACCGTAGTTAATGGGGTCACGAGAGTTCACGCGGCAGTTTTGGACGAATGTTACTACGTGGTCTCGATCGAAAATCATTTTCGCAACTTTTTTGTCTTATGTCATACACAAATTTGTATTACGTATACAGATCGAGTAATTTATTTACTATATGACATTTTCTTTTCCAAAACCAATAAAAATTTATCTTTTACACATATCCGCACACTTGACTTGCAAAGAAGTGTATAAAACATTTTTCTTTACTAAGTAATATAAAATTATGAAATTTAATTGATAATGTATTAATTCCTTAATTTAATGTAATTTAATTCTCTATTTAAAATGATGAGCATTTTATATAATATGCATGCTGTGTTCGCTCCAAGTAGGTTGGCAACTTGTATGCCCTTATTTGTATTATTATAAGTTTGTGTGTTGTTCAGCCAGTTAGCGAACCAAATAAATAAAATAAAAAAAAATAAAAATAAAAATTTGCGTGTATTTGTAATTTTCCAAGTCAATATTTTGAGCTCAACAATGTTTACATCGTTGTCATGCTGCGTGAACACGTTTTTGGGTCCCAGTCTAAAGCCCTTTGGGTCCCAACACTCACCGCCTCACCGATGCTGGCTCGATGGATACAACTGCATGCACTCAGCGATGCTAGCGGGAAGTAGGCCGTCCCGCTAGCATCGCTGAGTTACCATGTGTGTGTGTGTGTGTGTGTGCATGTCTGTCTGCTATTGTATTTATTGTTACTAACTCCCTAGCTATTAAAGATCAATTGTTACTTACCTTATTAAAACGATTATTATTATTATACTGGGGTCTATTTTTCTCAAGCCTTCTGAAGACTTTGTGATTGAGCATTTGCGGGGCCGGAGCCAACACAAAGAGGCCTCTCTTTAGATCATGAGCCTCGCAAAAATTTCCTTACAATTCTACATGTGTTAAGAATAACCGCCTTTTGCATGAGGTTGTAAGTATATGGATGCAAGTCAAGTGTGCGGATATGTGTAAGTGTGAGGTACGACGCCTGTTGTAGAAATAACGATGGGAATTGTTTTTACCGAGTTTGCTCGCCATTGCGTTTTGATCTCTATTGAAAGGTCTGTGTATTTTTCGCTCTTTTCGGAATTTGTGGTTTCTAGATTATGCGTGTTGGGAACTGCGATGTCAATTAAATATACAGATTAAGTAAGTTTATTTAATTGGGCCCTAAGTTTGTATTTGATACCAAACACGTATTTGATTGATTTTATTTTAAAGTTAGTTTTTGGTTTGTAGAGGGCGCCATATTGAATTTATTGTGACGTCACATAACCAGCGCACAGCTAAGGTCCAAGAGACGCTTCCAACGACATTTAATTTGTTATATATATGTCGCAGCCATCTGGTTAAATTAGCCATCCTAGCCCGAACATTAAAACCAGGCATTCAATTGGATGCCTAGGCATTTAATTGAACTAGAATCAATCAACGTTTAACTAGTTGGCGTATGAAAGTCAGCCCTTTGATATCACTGACCAAGACTCAGTCAAGAGGGGACAGAAGAACATATATACATACATAGCGGCGAAACACATAATCCTCCTTTTGGCTTCGCCGTAGTCGGGTGAACATGTATTACTGTTAGGTCTCTCTAGGTTAGACTAGATTTGGCTCAGTTTGGATTTTAATATAATTGTGACTTCGGAGAAAATATGGAATAATGACTGCAATGGCGGAACCAAGTTCGCCGCGTAGCTGTAGGTAGGTACTTTATAAAGCAAACATTTTGAAGGTAGGTCGTTATTTGTTTGAACAAGTTATAAACAATAAAGAACTTATACAGGGTGTAATTGAATTCGTTGGCATCCTTTTAAGTAAGTATCTACTTTATATACAAAGTAATTTCTCTCTGCTTTGCAGCGCCCAACAGTGTCCTTGAATGAGTGTGGGATCACACCCTTCCAAGTTCATGTACTTTGTCACTAACACTAACCATGTCATGAATGAGTGCATGTAAGCAAAAAATAAAGAAATTTAAGACTAATAAAACTTCAACCAAAAGACTTCACTTTCATATTACAGAAAACATCTAAACATGCGTTAGACTCTTTGGTAGATAGTTACAATCTATACTGCAATTGTAAATAAAAAAACTAATCGTCATTAAATTATTGAAAAAGAAATTAATTGTAATAGTATCAATTTCGTCGCGTCGTAGTACGCTAACATTCATTCCTACTTCAAACGTACCTACTATCCTCAAGCGTTCGTGTGACACTACACCACCCGTCCACACTCTATTTGAAACCTTATTCACGCAATTTAAAGTCTACTTTTGTATGCCGACCGTGCCCGTCGTTCAGCTGTATTGCAGCAGCGGGGTCGCTGACCTTGTGGCTCGTAGTTATCAGTGAGCACGCACGACTCGAAGTGTTTTGATACTTTGGTAATTTTTCTTGCTTTTTGATACTTTTTAATTACTGCATTAATTGCAGTATTGTTACCGTTCAAAATATCCTTTATGTGAGTATATTTATAAGTTAAATTAATGCTAACCATTTCCATTGCACCCTGTATATTTTAAGCTTTCATGGTGGTCTGGGACAAAAGGAATAACTTATGTATAGCTACTTCTCTTCCTGCACCGATTATAAAGGCCGGTGCTAGAATCTGAATCACATTCAGGTGACGCGGCTAGCAAGCTGTCTCTAATTTGACGATAGAACATTTGATTGGTAAATTAAGTAAATATGTATGTTCTGAGAAAAATAACAAAGACTATCTGATTGGCAATGGTTCGTATTGATGAAAACCATAGCTTCAAACAAGTAGTAATCATTACAAAAACTGAAAATCCAACTGCCTTTTTATTTAATACCTAACCCGTGTCGTTTAGGCGCATAATGTCAAAAGCGCAAAATGGTAACCGCTCGTGAAATGGTAAAAGCGCACAATGGTAAAAGAGCAAAATGGTAAGAGCGCAGAATGGTAAAGATTTCAGTGCTTATAGTATACTAGCTGAAGCCCGCGACTTCGTTCGCGTGCACTTTATGTCTCTGGAAAATGCTCATCAGGCTGAACAAAACTAAGGCGACATTTTTATATCTCTTATAGTTTAGCTGGACCATTATGGTTCTGCATCAGACTTTTCATTTTCCAGAATCATTTATACCCTATATGTTGCCCAGGCTTAATAGCTATATAAAAAAAAAAGTTGTATTCGAATCCGTCCAGTATTTCCGGAGATTAGCGTGTACAAACAGACAAACAGACAGACATTTTTTATAAAATTCTTACTCTATTACTAACTATGTTTCCATCGCCCCCAATATTTTTTTTGGAAATATATTTAATGTACAGACACACTTTTTTTACTGTTTTATTATATGTATAGATATAGATAAGCTGCCAGGACTCCCTAATAAGTAATAAAACCTATCATTGTATAAATAATAAAATGAACAATTTTTAAGACATTTTTAAAGTATCTTTTAATCATTATGCAATTTAATTTCCACTTGTAAAAATAAAGATTTTTAAGTACGTAGGCTTTGCTAGCTTCTTTTTTGATGATTATTGTGAGTGTTGATTATTTTATTTTGATAATCATGTTTGCGTTGTTTTATTTTTTCTTGTATTGCTTCTAATACAGAAATAATTCAAGACCTTTATTAATAACTATGATAGTCTATGTCCTTCTCTATGGTCCAATATAACCCTATGTTTCATCTATAAAATGATATAAAAAATACATTAAAAAGGTCTAATAAATTGTTCACTTTATTATTTATACAATGATAGGTTCTATAGGTTTTATTACTTTATAGGGAGTCCTGGCAGCATATACTAACACTGAAATCTTTACCATTTTGCGCTTTTGACATTATGCGCCTAAACGACCCGTGTCACTCTCAGCGTTTAGGCGCATAATGTCAAAAGCGCAAAATGGTAACCGCTCGCAAAATGGTAAAAGAGCAAAATGGTAAAGGAGCAAAATGGTAAGAGCGCAGAATGGTAAAGATTGCAGTGCTTATCGTATATAAGCTGCCAGGCCTATATTAACATCATATTGGTGAATTGTGACTCCCTATCAAGTAATAAAATACAAATAAAACATGAACAGCTTTTCATATTTTTTTATTTTTCAAAATCATATAAGTAATGAACATTCATAAGAACAACAAAATTAAATAATATTTCCGAATGGTCATTATGTCTTTAGTACAATAATTATCAGAATATGAAAATTATTATTAACAAAGGTAAACTGTCTCCAATTATCTTTGTATTAGAAGCATTTAAACTGCAAGAAAAAAATAAACGCAAACATGATTGTTAAAATAAAATAATCAACACTCATTTTAATCATCAAAAAGTAATAACAATATTTTTTAACGTTCATAATGACATCTACTTCTAGTAAATGTTTTCAAATGAAAAATATATAACAATTTAAATAAAAATCAAGTAGATAATTGAAGCACGAAAATTAAATGTACATAAATGTTTTCGATATTTATTTGGTTATATAACTCATTAATTTATAGAACGCTATTTGAATAGGAAAATAATATGGAATTTTCACGGTATTTCATTGACAATGATAATAACAACATTATTATTATTACTGATGTAAAAATATATTTTAAATTGATTGAGAATAAATGAATTACGAAAATAAATTAATATTATAAGTAAATTAATATTATAATTAAATACAAACCTATCATTGCATAAATTATAATATGATCAAATTATTTGACCTTTTTATAGTATTGTCGCGTAGGATGATAAGTGATAATGACAATGTCAACGTCACAAATTCAAACTAGGAGAATTCATCTAAAGGGAAATTTCGTCACTCACGTCAGCACACGATTGGCCTAGCGGTCTTGGTGTTGGACTGTGAATCCATAGACCCCAGGTTCAAATCACAGTCATGTATAGTGTTTTTGAAGTTTTGTAAGAAGTTTCTAGATAACTCTAGATTAAATTGGAATGAAAATACAGGCCAGAAATAAAAGAAGACAAAAGAAAATTTATGACTTGAGTTTAGAACTCTGATGCGATATTGTTCGCATCCGGGGGGTATATGCGCGGCCGCATACTATCAGAATTTTCTAACAGAAAAATTCTAACGCTCGCCGGACGCATGCCGGACGCACCACGCATACTGTCAGAAATTTCGATCCGGCAGCTTTTTAGCCCAGTCGTGTTGCGTTTGCGGAGACGCGACCTAGCCCAGTCGTGTTTCATCTGTACTTCTATACGTACATTAATTATATTACCAATATGGATGAAGATACGTTATTGTTCTTAGCACGTCTTTTTTTGTTTTAATAAAATAAATTGGCCAAGTGCGTGTCGGGCCACGCGCAGTATAGGGTTCCGTAGTTGTAAATGCCAACTTGCAGTCTAAAACGGCTAAGTATTGAATTTGTATGAAATTTTCCTTTTCGAGTACATTTTATAAGTTGATCACCTATAACTTTTTAATTTGTTAACCCTACTTAGCTCTGATAGTTTTCCTTTAAACTACATTATATTTACTATAGCTGTGATTTTTTTCACGTGTCCATATATAACCGTTTAGCAGATAGATGGGGGGGACATGAGATTTTAACAAAAAATTTCAATTTGAACCTAAATATATCCGACACGGATTCCTAAATTGAAAAATGGTGTTCCCAAGCTCACAATATTTTTGAAAGACCTATTCAACGATACCCAACACAATGTGTCTGTACAGTAAAAAATATTGACTTCCTCTTTACATGTATGGCAGCTACCCTAAAAAAAAATTATTTCCATATTTTATTTTACGACTTTTTCGCCATGATTGATATACATATTCGTGCTTAATTACAGCTTTCTAGTCCTTATAGTTTCTGAGTAGGACCGCGGACGGACAGACACAGACAGACAGACAGACAGACATGGCGAAACTATAAGGGTTCCTTGTTTACTACGGAACCCTAAAAAGAAAGCTAAACCGTCGATATTGGGTTCACCCTCTTAATACGACAAGATTACAAGATAGCAATTATGAATATAATTATTTGGCATATTTGCTCCCACGCTAAATCCCTCTGTATTTTATTTTGATAATTTTCGTTGTAGAGATTCTACAAAAATGGATATTTCTCAACTTCGGCGATCAAGTCTTGAATCGTACTCATTTTGCGTCGAGAACGTAGGAACCTAAACAATAACAAACATAAAACAATAGGGGTGACGACAGGGTCCGAAAAGTATGATTTTAATTAGTCCGTCTTTTAGATTATCCAAATAATGGACTCGTATTTTTCAGTTTACCAAAAAAGTAAAAATTCACAAAGATACGGAGCGTCAAAGTTCCGGAGTGGGGGTTTGCGACGTCACACTTAATTAAAAATCGTACCCAGCCGTGACGTCACGTGAAATTTATATGCGCTGTATCTTTGTTATTTTTGGTTTCTCAGAGAAAAGAAAAAATCGTGTACAATATTTTTTAATAATCTAACCGATGGACCAAAAATATTTTTCCATTCCTCATGCCTATGACTAACACGTGTGCTCCGTGCGGCGGCGTGCCTGACCTGAAGTGCTATTTTTGAAACGCGGAGTCACTAAACGAACGATTTTTTGTATGGAAAAACCATTCGTTTAGGTGACTCCGCGTTTCAAAAATGGCACTTCTGACGCGAAACTGATAGTGTGCGGGGCCTAGTACAAAATGTATGGTAAACACGCCTTCCGCAATTTCTGTCAGAAAAATTCTGACGTCCGGCAACGGTGCGATCCGGCGGACATCAGAAACGGACGGGCCGTTAGAATTTTTCTAACAGTGTGCGGGAGCTAATACAAAATATATGCACGGAGTGCCTTCCGGCGAACGTTAGAATTTTTCTGTTAGAAAATTCTGATGGTATGCGGCCGCGCAATATAAGCGGAATAAGGCGCGGCCTACGCCAGTTTAGTTTGAAAGTAAAATCCGAAGAAGGAACAAGGAAGAAGGAAGAAGAAAAAGGAAGAAAAGTAAAAGTGGAAGTAGTGAGTAAAAAGTAAAGTGTAATAGTGAGTGAAGTGAAGTGTTCAGTGCAGTAATACGCGCGAGAGACGTTTCCGCGCGTGACAGTGCAGTGACGTTTACGCGTGTGACAGTGCAGTGACGTTTCCACGCGCAAGACAGTGCAGTGACGTTTCCGTGTGTGTGACAGTACAGTGACATTCCCGCGTACGTACCTGTGACAACAGTGAGTACCCTAGAGTCGTAAATAAAGGCACTATTCCATAGGATTGGTGTTTCCTTTCCTATCCCCAACCCACTCTCGTGACAGTATTATCATTTTACAATTTGATTTCCACTTGTAAAAAGAAAGATTTTTATGTAGGTAGGCTTTACTAGCTTTTTTGATGATTATCATGAGTGTTGAATGCCGCGTGGCATAAATTTACACTTAAGCTACATAAGTTTTATTGATTTTCATTAACTTTATTGGTAATATTTGAAACAATAATAGTACAGTACTATACTTATGAATGTGCAAGAGTACATAATATACAAAACACCCGCAATAACTGTTTATAAATATATTATTAAGGCAAATCAAAAATAAGCTACGAGTGAAAAATTGCCACGCGTTCTAAGTATGTAATGTTCGGTCTGCTTACCTTTGTAAGTCTGTGGATCTTTTAAATGATAATAAATTTAAAACAAAAAAAAAAGATACAACGAATTTATGAAAATATGTCTATCTCACCCTCAAAAACGCTATTTTCTATGGCAAATGTATATATGACATGGACTGGACGTTGCCGTCACCAGTCTATAACGGGTATCAAAAATTCGTCACTGATTAAGATATTTTATATATTTTTTAATATTTGTTTACTGTGGTTAAAAGGGATTTTAATAAGCAAATAAAAAAATACGTGCATATTCTCTATTAGGACTAATCTAACGACACTTTCCAAGCTTAAACCCATCAAGCCGTTTTGGCCCATAGAAATATACATAATACACTCGAAAAACATGACCCCCTTATGTTGCAGTCGGGTAATGGATAGTGCGCAATAGTGCGTCTAAAGTACTGAATGAACGTTTCAATCCATAGATTTAGGATAGTTGTATTGTACCCACGTTGTACCTAAAGTCTATGTTTCAATCATTCGTTATTTATGGTTTCTACCAGTTTCTACTGTCAGAAATCTATCTCAATTTCAATTTTTCAATTTCAATTTCAATTTATTTATTGCTTTTCACATTATACATATATTAGATTACACTACACAGTCACTTCTTAGGTTAGTAGGTACAACATGAACCCTGTTAGGGCATTGCAACAGAAAATAACGGAACGGCATGCGGATTATATCTTAGTATATATCAAATTCAATGTTAAAATTATTATGAATAAAAATGTAATTTCTGTCTGTAATCTGTCACTGTCAAGCCAAGCAGTTATTCTAACGTTCATGTTACAATATTGATGTATAGTGTTTATTTCTTTCATTGTTATTTTTAGATTACTTCGGAATTTAGCTCATTTGTCTCGATATTTTGCAATAACATAAAAACATCTATAACCACAGCCAGCTATAAATGGTTGGTTCGAGATGCCTCCAAACATGGCCTTGTGTCGCGTCTGCCTGGCGACCGACCCCCGCTTGTACTCCATCGCCGGCACTCCGCTACAACACGTCTACGAGAAGCTTACGAACGACAGTGTTAGTATCAGGAATCCGTAACAACCTCTTTACGAATTGTGATATCAGGAACTGTACGTTGTGTCGACGGTTGCAGCTAGCGCGGGGCGAGGCGTGGCCCGTGGCTGCGTGCTACGTGTGCCGCGCTCAGCTGCTCAAGAGCCACAAGCTGATGCTGAAGGCGGCCCGCGCGCAGGCTCTGCTCACTGCCGTACTGCAATATTACTCTGAGGTATTTACAAATTTTTGTTTCGTAATGTGTGGTATACAATATCCTTTTTATTTTAAGGGGTGATTCAGTCCATCATATGGAACAACTTTTCCCAATAAATGTATATCGAAATACGAAAAGAAAATTTTCATTTTTCATAGTAATGATATCACGTGACTACTTCGATTTGTATGAAAACCGAAAAAATTTTTTTCGTATTTCGATATACATTTATTGGGAAAAGTTGTTCAAAATGATGGACTAAATCACCCCTTAAAATATTTGTACTTAATAAAAAAGGATATTGTATAATCTACTATTTACATTAGTCAGTGACCGTTTATGTTGTGTGCAGATAGATGTGCAATCTGTGTCTCTGCTGGACCGTCGTAGGCTGGGGCTGTGCAGCTCTCTGGCTGTATCTGGAGCCGAGTGCCTGGACAACATACCGCGCCCCGCCACTACTGTCAAAGTTGAGCAAGATGATGCTGAGCTGGGCTCTGACCTCTCTGACAGTCCCCTGTCTGTCTTGGTCTCGAGTGTCATCTGACATTGCTGACACTGGTAGCAATGTCAGATGACACTCGAGACTAAGATAGCAACATAGACATCAACAAGCACAAACATGCGGAGTGTGCGCACACAGAGCAGCAAGACACAGGTGAGCAGGCTGAGGAGAAGCAGGCAGCAACATCATAGTACACGCAGGGGACTGGTAATGCTGTAATGGTTTTATTAACCTTCCCTCCATTACATTATTGTTAAGGTGAATGCAAAGGGCTCTTCATTAAACTTTTTCCGCTAGATGGCGTTGATTTCAATATTTTCAGGTTTTTTTAAAATTCTAGCGTAATGGATTACTGGTAGGCAAACAGTTTTGATCGGCGAGCCTGTAACATACTCTTTTATTTATTTTATGGCATACTATTATTCTGCAGTCAAAGTATTCAGAATAATGCTCCAAAATAAAATCTGTTATTTTGTCTCGTATCTCTACACTCACTCACACTACGACAGGAGCTTCAAAAAACATGAAGGATGGCGTAAAGCATTGTAATAGATTTGAGTATCGCCACTAGATGGCACTATTTTAAAACCTTAACTGGATAGCGCTTATCAGTTATTATTTCAAACAACCGAAAATCATTTTAAACACGGCTGGCGATAAAAATTTGATCTCAGATTGCATATTTATCAACCACAGCTTTGACTCCGATAGCTAATCAAGCCTTGTATCGGGCCGGGGCACTCAGACTATTTGGTGGAAGAAAAACACACCGCGCAACAAAGGTCGTCATAATGTACATGCATTATAGATTTTTACTTTTTAAATAAAACTAAATCGTACACATTGTTGAATTTTCCTTTTATTGAAGTTTAATTTTTATTACTGAAAAAAAAACAATTCATACAGAAAGAATGATAAGTACATAATGATAGTGATTTCTTGCCGAGATAAATTGTTAAATATTGTAGTCATTATTCTGTGCACGATGACTAAAAAGAAACTTTATAAGTAGTTTATTGCATGTTTGAACTTGAAATGTTGGATGATGGAGACAGCAAACCTCTGTTAGAGTTTATGTAATAGAAGTGAAACATAAAAAGAAACACTTCTGCATTTTCCTGATACGTATTTTCCCATGGACCTGAAATAGATTTTAAATATAAATATATAGGTATCTATACAAAAATATATACGGACAAATCACACAGATTTTTAACTCAATCAAACCCAAAACAAGTTCGAGACTTGTGTTTCAAACGTGGCGGCGAGTTGCAACTTAGGAAAACATTTTGAAACAGATTCTAATATGAAATGTTGAATCACGTATATTATCATACAAATAAATTACAAAATATCACGAGTCGTTCGACCACGCAGACAAGAAGTCCTGGCTCCTGGCAACAGTGTTGCCACCTTTAATTTGGACAAGTCACTAGATGTACAATCAAATCTCGCTAGATAATGAGAATTTAGAATATTAAAAATTCCCTAGAATTCCCTAAATCCTATTCGGTCATAATTTTGTTTAAAAAAAATATTTTTTAGTTTTTTTTTCATTATGTGGTCATAAACAAAAAATAAAAACACGAAAATCGTGATTGTTTAATTTATTCTTGAAAACTTTTACCATTAACATAATAACTACACCTATTTAGCTCTTAGTAGTAGAAGTTTTAAATTTAGGTATACTTAATCTATATTTAAAAATTTACAGAATCACCTAGAATTAAGAACAATTCTTCGCCAATCACATCCGTCTCGTCCGTCAAATCTTCCACTCCCGATGATGTTGATGGTAATATGGCAGTAGGGACATCACTTTCTTCTTTATAATGTTTAAAAGAATACTTTTTATTTTTTCCTATTTCCTCAATTACTTCTTCTGGGAGTTCGTAGCTAAAGCACTGGTCATTCATTACTTTCTGCCTGTTTTTAATAAAAAGAATGCTATTCAAAGTGCTGATGTTCATCCTGTTTCTTAACTTACTTTTGATGATGTTCATAGTACTGAAAATTCTCTCTACTGCAGCATTGGAGTGAGGTAGAGATATCACGGAGATTGCGAAATCAGCTAGTTCTTGGAAACTATTTATTCCAGCTGCGTTTTTATACTCAAAAACTTCAGCACAAAAACTAATAATATTTTTTGTATTTTGCCATTTTACAAAATTGATAGTCTGCCATTGCTGCAAAATTTTATCAATTGTTTCAGCATCCACACCCATTTCTGAAGCTAGTTCTGTAATTGAGTTGTCTTTTACTTGTCGAAGTGTATTTTCAACATTAAACTGAGACATTTTGTTTAATATAGTGAAGTTGCTTGGTAGCCTCTGCTGGATTTCTTTTACTAGCTTAATGTTAAAATCAATGCACTTTTTTCTAACTGCATTTATACATTCAACAGGAAATGCTGATTTGCTCGCCTGCGTTTCAAATAAATACCCTAAATATGGGACAGGGTTCAGATGCTCTTCAATTTGAATGTGTAAAAAATCGTCATTGGTAGTTGCAGCCGATGGCATCATTATTCTTGTGCAAACGGAGCGTAGAAGCGTCATTAAAGTGCTAAGCAATGCCACAGGGTTACAATCTTCGCTTTCAAAAGTTTTTACTCCTATTTGAATGTCATTCAAAACGCTTCTCAAGTAACATAGGTACAGGTGATTTGTTTCGTCCGAAAACATTGCGTGAAGTATGTCAGAGGTATAACATTTATCTCTCGTAAGTGCAAAATGTAGTTTTAAGTCATCCCACTGCGACAAAATTCTCGTTACTGCCTGCTCCACTGACAGCCAGCGGGTTGCACAAGATCTCAAAATTTTCAAAGGATTTTCGCCACAGTTTATTAACTGGTACAGTTCTTTGTACTCTTCTCTGCGTTTAGGTGAATTTGAAAAGCAATTGTGAGTTTCCCTGATAAGAAATTCTATATTACTGGGCAATGTGTGTTCAGAAGCATGAGATACGGCTAATTGTAGTGAGTGGCATACACATTTCACAAGAACCAGATTTGTTAATCCGTATTCAGTTTTTAGAATTTTATGTACGCCGTTATTTATACCGATCATAACAGAGGCGTTATCACAACCCAATCCGATCATGTTTTTCAGTGGTATGCCATGTCGTTCTAAACATTTCAGCAAAGCATTTACAATACCACGAGCATCACATACGATCAGAGGTTCCAAAGCCAGAAAAGATGATACCACAGTGTTTCTTGCGGGACTGAAATATCGTAACACTACTCCCAAATATTTGGATACGTTAAGATCAGTGGACTCATCGAGCAAGATGCTATACTTTTGTGATCCGATGTCATTTATGAGTGTCTGAATGAAGTGGGGGGCGATAACATTTTTAATCACTTCAGTACACTTGGTTCTGTGCATTTTGATTTTCGCAGCTTCTTTGCAATCAGGAAAACACTTTTTTATAGTTTCAGTAAGGTGATCAATTTGAGATATGGCAGTATGTTCTGTTATAAAAAGTGCTAGCCTACCTTCAGCTCTTAAGGTGTTCAAATCCGTCTTGGGATGTGGTTTAGGAGCAGCTGAAAAGTCAATTCTTCTGTTCGTAGATATAGCATCACATTTATCCTTATGTTTCCTTGACTCTGCATGCTTTCGCAAATCATTTATTCTTGCTTGTAAATCCGTCCGGCAATACGCACAATGAGCTTTCATAGGGTCTGTCACAACTGGTTTAAGCCACATTTTAAACTCTTCAATTATTTCCCATTCTTTGCGATATTTCTGGCCATATGCCTTCTTTTTCAAAGGAATTTCCATTCTGACTCTCGATGTACAACAATTTTATAAAAAAGGTTTTACAATACGGCACACACCGCGACAACAACAAAACAGAACGAATAGAAATGAACAGTGAACACTGAATGAAAATCTCAAAAAAAAAGCTGTAAGGTTATTCCCCATATCGTAACAGGGGAAATCCCGTGACTAGACAAGGATATCAAATTACTAATTCAGTACGTCAGAGTGAGAGCACCAATCACGATTCTCATGCGACGATCGGTCATATTGAGTGTCGGTGTTGTCAGCATTATGATAAAAATACCTTATAAAGTTCCCTTTATTTACTTAGGGAAAAATAAATAAATATTTTTTTTTTAGTGGTCATCGATTGGCAAAAAAGTCGCTAGAAGTCACCAAATCTATGTCTAGTGACTAAGCAAATGCAAAAATCGTTGAGCTACTGTAGAATTCCCTAAATCTAGTGACAAATTCTCTAAAGTGGCAACACTGCCTGGCAAAAACGTCATCCGTGACATCCGTACTTTTCTTGCACCACCGTGGATGAAGGCATTTTTGCTCGCCGCTTTGTGTAATTTTAACAAAACAGCCGGTTTTATACTGCGGCGACCACTGTGAAATGTGTATACTTACATGTAGCGTGTCACTACTATCAGACACCCAGGCGACGTAAACGAATCTCAACCTGCAAGCACTCGCTCCCTCGACTTTAGCGGTCCCGAATATACATGCCGTTGATATTTCTTCCTATCCGAACTGGTAGCCATTATTCCGAAATTATAATATAGCACGACAAAATTGTAACACACATATCTAGAGATGTGCCGTTACCGGCAACATCTGGTAGATACGAGTATAAATCCCACCAAAAACATACCTGATAAAAAGGGGGCCAAGTTCCTATCGGCTAATTGTTCGCCTAAAAAAGAGTTGAAATCCAGTCCAATGCCAAGTTTAGAAGTATAATAATTCGAAATTTAAACTTAGCAGTTTCGTGCTGTACGTAACACTTGATTAAAATTAAATTTATTTAACCTGGGATTGGGTGGGATTTCAATACTTTTTTCAAGAAATCGTACCTATTTTTTTCTTTTTGTGTCGCCTGCTATACAGTGTGCATTATGAATACATGACAATATTTTATACCCCGATCCTCCTCTCCCCTCCTTATCCTATTCTCATTGGAAACTAGAACTTATTAACATTAAAAAAAATGTTAGTTCTGCTTGTTATGTGCTAAGAAGCCTCCGAGATGAAATTGATGAAACTCACCTTAAAATGGATTATTATGCTCTAGTCGAGTCTAAAATACGCTATAGCGTACTTTTTTGGGGAGGGCACAAGTGCGAGTCGGACTCGGCCATGAAAAGGTTCCGTAGTAGCAAATAACATAATATAAAAGTCTTGTAGTATGTTTATTTTTAATTTTTATATTTAAGTTGATTGAATGATAGGTAAATTGCCGTTTATGATTTTTGACGTATAAAAAAAAACTACTTATTAGATATCGTTTAAACCAATTTCCGCTGGTAGTTTTCATGGTAATGAACATCATATATTTTTTTAGTTTGAAATTCCCTTATTTTAGAAGTTACGGGGGGGGGGACACACTTTTTTCCACTTTGGAAGTGTCTCCCGCGCAAAGTATTCGGTTTAGAAAAAAATGATATTAGAAACCTCAATATCATTTTTGAAGACTTATCCATAGATACCCCACACGAATGATGAAAAATAAATTTTTGATTTTCAGTTCTAAGTATGGGGAACCCCTAAAATTTATTGTTTTTTTCTATTTTTGTGTGAAAACCTTAATGCGGTTCGCATAATAAATCTACTTACCAAGTTTCAACAGTATAAGTCTTATAGTTTCGAAAAAAACTGGCTGTGACATACGGACGGACAGACAGACAGACATGACGAATCTATAAGGGTTTTTGCCATTTGACTACGGAACCCTAAAAAGGGAAATAACGACAATTGTGCGTATTCACCACCAGGAATCTTGTGAACCGTATTTCAGAAAATTAGAAATTTTGACCATTTTCAGTTTATACCTTCTAGTTTTGTTACCAAATTTATCAAAGCATATACATAAATATGAAGCTATTGAAGAAAGAAAAGTGAGAGAAAGCACAAGACGTAAGGATTTGGTCGATTTTTCCGCAACCCATTTAAACATTGTTAAGCATAGCTCTCAAGTTCAATCGGTAAAGCTTTTTAACAAATTGCCAACTGAAGCAAAAATGTAACTTTATGAGAGTAATTTCAAAGTAAAGCTTAAATTTTTTTAATAAAGAAATGTTTCTATAGTATCGAGGAGTTTCTAATATGATAAATTGACATAATGTATTTTTTTTTGACATTATGTTTGTATAGTATAATCTAAAAATGGGTACTCTTGAATTACATATTATTATTATTTTATTATTAAGTGTGTTATACTTAGCTGTAAATATTTAAAAACAAAAAATGATTTGTTATGAAATAAATAAATGAAATGAAATTGTATCACTGGTTTATAAATAATTTTATTAAAAATTTGATATTAGATTGAGCCAACTCAAAGCATGACCGATTTCTTAAATTCCTGAATTTTTTGTTATTTACATATAATACACGACCTGTGTGCCAAATTTCATAACGCTAGGACAATTGGAAATGGCCTAAAGGTACCGTATGATTACCGGTCAGTGAGTCAGTCAGTGCCAAAATTTGCTATTTTCGCAGGGTCATATTTCAGGATCTACTGAAGCTTTATCTAGGTATGAAATTTGGCGTACTGCTTTTGTACTAGTATATGATTACGTAGGTACAATTTTATCCTTCTCCCTGCAATAGGCACTGAGCTACAGGGGGGTCGAAAAGGTTCGTGTAAATAGTGCACGGCATAGGCGCGGCCTTTTGCTGGAACTTGGCCTGCGCACTACCGTGCGCTTAGAAACCAAAACAAACAAGTGCACATTACTAGTGATTTCGCAAGTAAAGTTACATCGGGAGTGGTTCGCACTTAGATGGGTGACCAGAAGTGGCACAAAAATGTCTCAAGCTCCTCGATTCTTTGGAAGGCAGTTATAAGCCGTTGGATCCGGCTGACATTATTATATGAAAGTCGTTTAGCTTTGTGAGATTCCTTTACGTAGCTTAAAAAACTAACACCAGTGTAGGCCATTTACACACATGAACAAACAAAAAAACCGGCCAAGTGCGAATCGGATTCGCGCACTATACTAACACTAATGCGGGTTCCGTACCATTATCAATAAAAAATCGCGTTTGTTGTATGGGAGCGTCCCTTAAATACTTATTTTATTTTGTTTTGTTTTTAGTATTTGTTGTTATTATAAAATTTCAACTATCTAGCTATCGCGGTTCATGCGATACAGCCTGGTGACAGACAGACGGACAGACGGCGAAGTTTTAGTAATAGGGACCCGTTTTTATCCTTTGGGTACGGAACCCTAAAAAAAGAGTGTGTGTACTCGATGGCGTGTACTTATGTACAATCTACACGCGTTAGTTAGAAGTAATACTTCTTTGGCGTGAACATAAATACAGAGAAGATAGGTACGATCGCAGATTTTTTATATAATATATCCAATGAATATTTGATATTTAATATAAATATCCCATAAAATAATTTAAACAACGAATTTATGAACTATGTCCAGGTCCAGGTTTTGCTAATTTGATTGTTTATGTAGTAGATTAGATAAGTCACGTTCAGAAGTTCGTAGGATTATTGTGAAATTCTAAATAAAAAGTAAAGAATAATTTTTCGGTATTTTATTATTATTTTCATTACATACATTAGTAAGTACTTATTTTTTGTTTATTAATAGGTACATGTTTACCTACTAAGTATATACCTATAATTTTTTCTTTTAATTAAAATATGTTTTGTAAAAAATATTTGTTTCAGTTTCAGAACAAACTCATATCGTAGAAATTAGAAATATTGTGAAGACTTTGAGAGAAATGCATTCGGTTTCAAAAGCAAACAACGTTGCCGTCTCGTGCCGCTATGTACCTACTACACTTTGCGCGTTGCCCGGGACGGCAACGTTGCATTCTGTTTGAGCTAAGTCTTCTGACATATTACTACATTTAGATATTTTTATTACAGCGCCATCTAGATGATGTCCAAGTATGTCGTTGCAAGCATTGAGCTGTCAAAGTAGACAAATGCAGTAGTTTGTAATAAATCTGCTAGATGTCACCGCAAAATGGATTCTATTTATTACACACACATTGTTAGAAATGTTAATTTTTGCCTTGTTTTAAATATCGTTTTTCTTGTAAAGTACTGTAAATTATTATGACAGATTGTAAAGGCGAGCACTACAACTTCATGAAAATTGGAAAATCGATTGTAATATGAGAAACATTATCTATTTTAAGAGAATTGCTGTAAAACAAAATGTATGGACGGACCAAGGTTCGCAATCACCTTAAGTACTCAGTGGAAATATGGAGGGCTGTTAAGTCACATTACGACATTAGTTATATTATAAAGTCATATGGACTAGCTGAGTCACCACTTCGTATTTCACAAAGAATGGAAAATGCTTCATTGACAAGCGAAAACATGAGACCATTTGTTTATGGATTAAGTAACCAAAGATGTCCTGCTTGAAACGGGAAACAAATAATCACCAAACACTTTACTACCTTTAAATAAGCATGGCTTACACGCCCGGAGACGGTCAAGCAGCTTGATGGTAAGCAGTAGATTCACGACGTAGATTTGTTTTGCTTGACCTAGCAGCTTGACCCGTCATCTCCATGGCTGATTATTTAAATAAGTTTAAGTCATTTTTACGGCCCTGGGTAAGAGATCTTTAAGCCTATTTAATCAATTGCAAAAGAAATCTCATAGAGGTATATTGAAATCACACTTGATGTCTGTTTTATTATTTCAACATATAATTACGTCTTTTGCACACTTCCAAGCGATAAGTGATAATATGTCAAAGAAGCCTACTTTCAATGTATGATTAGTATGGTGTTTTCCATAGACCTATAAATTTCTGTAAAACTGTTAATCCAAACTCTATGGCCGTTCCACAGGTACTTCAAGCAGGCTCTCGTGCCAACTTGCAGTATCTGTTGTCAAAGATGACTGCGATGACTCTGATGGTGAAAACTGCGTTCCACAGGCAGGTGAGACAGATCGGCCCACTGTTCGAATAAATGCCTCTTTCAACCAGGCTGAGGACTGAGGAGTATGAGTGCGACATTTGTCAACGTCGGTTTTAATATCGATATTATATAAAAAGGCATTTAAATACTCACTTTGGGAAGAAAAGTCTTGAGTGTCATGTTTGTCAACGTAGGTTTTCTACAAAGCAAGGATTGAAACGTCATCTTGTTGTACACACTGGTACGAAACCAATTGAGTGTAGTACTTGTCGACGTCAGTTTCGACATAAAAGTAGTTTAAGACGTCATCTTGAAACACATACTGGCGAGAAACCACATGAGTGTAATGTTTGTCAAAGGCGATTTTTACGAAAGGTTAATTTAAATGTTCATCTTAAAACACATACTGGCGAGAAACCATTTGAGTGTAATGTTTGTCAATATAGATTTCGACATCAAAGTAGTTTACGGGTTCATCTTCTAACACATACTGGCGAGAAGCCACATGAATGTTGTGTTTGTCAAAGGCGGTTTTCACATAAAAGTAATTTAAATGTTCATCTTAAAACACATACTGGCGAGAAACCACATGAATGTAATGTTTGTCAAAGGCGGTTTTTACTTAAGATTAATTTAAGGAGTCATCTTAAAACACATACTGGCGAGTAACCATATGAATGTAATATTTGTCACATTCGAGTTTAACGTAAGGATAGTTTAAATAGTCATCTTAAAACAAATACCGGTGAAAAACCCTGAATGTAATGTTTGTCAATGTCGGTTTCCACAAAGAGATTAGCTTACAATATCATCTTAGTGCACATACTGGCGAGAAACCATCTGATTATTCACGGATTTCACATTCCGATGTGAACCCTGCCGAGGGCAGTGCTGGGGATCGTCGGTGCGACGATGACGAGGCGCCCGGGGGCGCCGAGCGTCACGCCGAGAAGCCCTACGAGTGCACTCTCTGCCAACGAGCGTTTGCTCTCAAAATCGCTTTGCGGCGTCATGTGGTCACTTCGCACTGATGAGGACAACTCGATATCTATACATGTATGATGGATGTAATGTGTGAGCAAGGTTTTAAATTGAAAATAATGAATAAATAAAATTGTTTGACATAAATATATGTTTTTCTTTAAATCCATACTTATATGATTTGAAAAATTCTTTCGGTATTAGATAGTTCGTTTATCGAGGAAGGCTATAGGCTATATTGCATCACGCCCGCGACTTCACTCGAGTGGATAACGCGGGCGAAGCCGCGCGCTGTCTCTAGTTTTAATATATTCCTATATATGTTTACTAGAGATGTGCCGAGTAGTCAGCGACTAGTCGGTAAAGCCGACTAACCGGGCACTTTTGTAGTCGGCGAATATTCGGCCAAGGCGCCGACTATCCGGCTACTATCGTAATCGGCAAATATTCGGCATAGAGCGCCGACTATCCGGCTTCTTATTGTGTATGTATTTCTTAATAATATGTACATAATAACATGTAGGAGTAATTAGGTACATTTAATAAAAACCTTGATTATTAAAAATACATAAAAACACTGATCTGTTCTAACGAAAGCAAAAATCAAGAAACAATGCTACCGAATACATAATAGACAATGCGAAGTAAACAAAACAGGTTTCAACACGAGCGCAGCTCGATTTGCACGCGAATAAGCTGTAAACGAAGTGTTACGGAAACCCCCGAAACCGTGATCGGCTTGGTCGAATAGTCGGCCGACTAGTCGGCTCCTTCACAACCGACTAATCGGCACATCTCTAATGTTTACTTGTGTGATGTGTGCAATACGATACGACACAATGTGTGCTTTATAGTAGTGCTTTACGCAATGTTGTGGTCATCGCAAAATGACCACAACTCGTTGTGGTCGGCCTGTCAAAACCACACCGCAGCAAATTGACACGATGTGGTCAAAACCACATCGTAGCAGTTTAGATAAGGGCACTAATTTCGCTTCGTGGCTGCTTTACATCAGCCACAACATAACACGTTGTGTTGTGGCCCTTTTTTACACCCAA
Organism: Acrobasis consociella; assembly: GCA_963555685.1. Classification (NCBI taxonomy): domain Eukaryota; kingdom Metazoa; phylum Arthropoda; class Insecta; order Lepidoptera; family Pyralidae; genus Acrobasis; species Acrobasis consociella. Next base: position 9,233,400 of record OY743132.1, on the reverse strand, counting down.
TGAGCGTTCGCGGTCTTTGAGCGCAATATATAGATGTAACAAAATATACTGAAACAATTTTAAGGGTGAATTTGGTCCTTAATAGTGCACAACTTTCCCCAAGGAAAATGTGTCGAAATATGCAAAAAAAAATTTGGCTTTCCATACAAACTCGGATCAGCTGATCGAATTAGTCGAATCAGTCTAAAAAACCCCGGTGTCAAATTGTTACATTCCATGCCGTTCTAAGTCGTAAAATTCTAAAATTCTTCTAGACTATTATAAATTGTTCATTTTATTATTTATACAATGATAGGTTATATAGGTTTTATTACTTAATAGGGAGTCCTGTGTAATAAAACACGTACTAGCGTAATAACTTTCTATTTTCAATACTATAACGTTATATACAAGTACAAGTCCAAAATCCCAACCAACCCGCTTTTCCCTCCAAATTTCTTCCTCTTTTTTAAATGCCCTTTTTTTAAAAAAAATCGTCATTCAGTGTTCCCCGTACATTAATTTAAAATCCTACAAATTACAATAATAGTGTTGTAATATTTAATTATAACAATTTTTATTTTTGGAAAAGAATTGCATTAAATATGAATTAAATAAATCAATAAACATTCATTAGATAAATCAATGTTAAAGTGATAATAAAATAATTTAATGCCTAACCTTAACGCCCCTTATATTCGCCCATCCTGACACTGTGCATGTCCTCATGCACACTTAGCATTAATATTCTATGGGTAACTCATCTATATTATAACCATACCCTGCGAACCCATCCATTCTCGCAGAGCAAGTTCAAGAATAACAATTAAAAGATTAATTTCAAATAAAACGAAATGATTCCTATCAGCGAACCCATCCATTCTCGCAGACAGGAAACATTTCCAAGTGCTGGGGTTTAAATCATCTTGCCAGTCTGGTACGAACCCATCCATTCTCGCCACCAGAGCAGCAATAAGACAAAACTACAAACCCATCCATTCTTGCAGATTCGTCAATGTTTCAAACACCCAGCACATTATCAAATTTATCATCATAAAACAAATACATTGTAAAATTGCTCTTAATACCAACACAACATTCAATATAAAATAAAATATTTTACTCTTAAATGTATTATTCCACTGAATACAATATATCATTGTCTACCAAATTAACAATAAAAAAAATCAACAAATATTTGTTTAACGTAATCAATGAAAACTTGCTTCATCTTAACACTATTAAGATACCATGTTATTGTATAAGTACGATAACTTATTCTAATTGCGCAAGTAACTAAACAATCCTGTTTTTTTTATTATCCTTTTTCTAAATAATCAATTATCATCGACATTATCAATTTTATCTTCATCATTATCGGTTTTGTCTTCATCATCATCAGTGATATCAGACTCATTAACCTCTAATGCGGCAATATTGATCCAAGGCAACATCCGGTCAGCGGCTACGATAGTCTGCCGTTTATTTTTTGATCCCGTTAGACCCGGAACAGCCGCTACCTTGTACCTATCATTTCCTAATACAGAGACTACTCGATATGGACCTACGTATGCAGGAAGAAGTTTCTTGCTTTTGCCATCGTTAGCAAAAGAGACCTTTGTTATTTTAACCAGTTCTCCCTCTGCATAAAGACGAGCATCACGTCTGCCTTTGTCGTACCTTTGTTTCTGTTTTTCTTGTTGTTCGTCAATTGAGTCTTTGGCATTTTCCCTAATAGTAGTCAGGTCACTTAGATCGCGAGTTTCTCGTCTAATTTCATTAAGCATAGGATTTGCTTCGGAATTCATGCTCGTACCAAACATTATTTCAGCTGGTGTTCTACCCGTAGTCTTTTGGCACGTATTATTCAAACCCCACTGCACCTTGCCAACCGTATCATCCCACTCTCTTTCGCCACGATTTAGATTTTGAGCTGTTAATGAGTCGAGGATGGTACGGTTATACCTCTCTACTTGTCCGTTTGAACGCGGACTGGCTACCGCGTTTAGAACATGTTTCACGCCCTTATCAAGGCAAAACCGCTTAAAAGCATGAGACGTGAAACATGTTCCTCTGTCACTAATTATACGATCTGGAATGCGGAATGTATAAAAAATGTCCTCTAAAACTCTAATGGCGCTTTGTGTTTTCGTATTTCGTACCGGTCTGATAAACACAAATTTCGTAAATCCATCTACGATTACTAGGAGATGAGTATTACCCCGCTTCGATCTTATGAAGGGTCCAAGGTGGTCAATGTGTAGCGTATGGAATGGTACTTCCACCTTTACAATTGGGTGTAAATACCCCTCCTTTGAGGTATTACTTTTCTTAGCGTAAGCACACTCGATACACGCACTGACATATTTCTTAACAAACTTGGACATCTTGGCAAACCAATATGATTTTTGTAGTCGTTCCAAGGTTTTTTCTATACCAAAATGCCCAATGTCGTCGTGATTCATGCGACAAATCTGCCACCTTGCACCCTTCGGTACAACCCAACGAATATTATTCTGATCCCCATCTAAGTACCGATAGAGCTTATTGTCTTTTATGAGGTAATTGTCTCTTATGTATTTGAGCCCATCAGTATCTATATCAGAAATAAGGATATCGCGAATTCTATTAAGTTCTGCATCCCCCAACTGTAAAGTCTGCAACCAATCCTCGCTACTAATGGTCATTACTGCTGGGTATTGTTCTGAAACTTCTGAGGTTTCACTTGCTGGGACGGGATTACGAGAGAGGGCGTCTACATGTGCCATCTTTGTACCAGGGCGATATTCTACCGAACATTGAAATTCTTGCATAAGGAGCCACCAGCGCGCGATTCGTGGGAGAATGTCCCGTTTAGAAAATGTCAATCGCAACGCACTACAGTCTGTAACCACTTTAAATTGTTGACCCAACAAGTACACTCTAAATTTCTTTAAGGAACATATAACAGCTAATGTTTCCAGTTCATACGCATGAAAGTTCCTCTCTTCGGGAGAGGTCTTACGGCTGTAGAAAGCAACTGGCCTAAAATAGTCACTTCCTTGCGATTTTTGCAACAATATTCCCCCGACTCCATACTTGCTAGCGTCAGTATGCAGTTCGGTTTCGGCTGCAGGATCATAAATAGCCAGTATAGGTCTATCTATTAATTTAGCTTTAAGTGTTTGAAACGCTATTTCCTGCTCATGTGTCCAGATCCAAACTGCATCTTTAGACAGCAATTTTGTTAGAGGATATGCTAAAGTCGCAAAGTTGTGAATAAATTAACGAAAATAGCCCACCAAACCCAAAAACTGGCGAACCGTGTGCTGATCCGTGGGACAAGGAAAATCAAGGACGCATTGAATTTTTTTATTGCCCGGCCGGATTCCGGCTGCACCTATTTCATATCCGAGGTAGTTTATTTTATCCATCAGAAACTCACACTTCGCCAGGTTCAGGGTGAGGTTCGCGGATTCAAGTAATCGCAAGACGCGTTCCAATCGAGCCAGACATTCCTCTACGGTCCTACCATATATCAAAATATCATCTATGTACGATGTCGCGCCATCATATCGGGCTGGACCTAAGACACGATGCATCATTCTTTGGAAAACGGCCGGAGCGTTTGCCAAACCGAACGGCATTCGGTTGAACTCGAACTGGCCGTCCGGCGTAACAAACGATGTCAATGATCGTGACTGCTCTGCTATAGGAACTTGGTAATACCCCGATGTTAAATCGAGAGTGACAAAATACGCCTGGCCCGAGAGTCGTGCAATTTCATCGTCTATGTTAGGCATAGGATAGCGCTCCTTGACTGTTACAGAATTCAGCATCCTGTAATCGACACACATTCTCATATTACCATCCTTTTTACGTACTAGTATAATAGGGCTTGCATACTCGGACACTGACTCGCGAATTATACCAGCCTCTAACATATCTGTAATCATTTTCCGTACATTTTCCCTCTCCTTGTGCGATAACCTATAAGGTCGATATACAATGGGTCTACTATTGTTAACTTCTATGGTCATTTCTGTAACATTAGTGCACCCGAGTTCATTCAGCGCAGAAGCAAAACAATGCTGATATTTGTTCAATAGCTCCAAAAGATTTTCTTTGTGAACGTTTTCAATAGAATCTCCTATACGAACGAGTTTGTCATCAATTTTGGAGTTAACAAAATAATCTTTCGTAGATCTAGCAATCTGATTGACTATTTTCACTTGAATGCCTCGACTAATAACCATTCCCTCCCTAATAAGGCAGTACATTGAAATTGGAGAAACTAATATGTATACAACTCCATTTTTGACAGGATATGCACCCCCCAATACAGCCAACTGTTGCGAAGGTTTTCCAATAATTTTACTATCTACAAAAATGTTACCATCAGCTTTTGGATCAGTAACAGCTTTTACACTTGCTAATCCATAAATGATAGAAGCTGATACTGCTACAATCCTGACCGAAATATCACAGCGCATATCCATTTCCGAGAAAGGCATTTCATTGCCAATATTAAAAAACCTAAGTTTTTCCGCAATTTTTGTACACCGTTATGTTGTAGCGTTCTCGGGTTTTAAAATGAAACCAGCGGAGTCCACTTACAAATTTATTAAGGAAAAAAAAACGAAAAGGACGAATGAAGGTCGTGGGCGTGGTAGGGCCCGTCAAATTTGCTTTGGCAGCGGTACTTCCCGGGCGCGGTGAGACGATAGCAGCTCAGCTGGTCGGCTGCGTGGAAGGTCGTCCGTGGAGCGGGTGATGTAAGGCCGGGGGGCTGGACCGCGTAGTAGTGCAGGTTCTAAACCCAAATCTTGGACCCTAGAACAATGGTACCGGTCAAGCGAAGTCCTAAATATAGCTCCGATAAGCGACACTGATGAGGATGATGTCAGATGGTGATGATGATGATGATGATGTCTTGCGTTAAGCGCTTGGGAAATTGACATGTAGAAGGTGCAGTGCAGTGTGGCAATCAGAGCGGGTTATGGAAAGCGGTGTACATTATTCCAGGCAAAACAAAATGGTGGTGAATGACTATAAAAATAGCATTGATTCATAAGTATCCACTATGGGATGCAAAATCATCATAGCATAATAAAAACACAATATTGACGATGATTTGTGTGCTGCAAATAATGTAAAAGTTGATGACATGTACATTATTAACTACAATAATCAGCGTTTCCTAAAAGTATTAAAAATTAAGTTCAACACTTACCCAATCCGGGGTTAAAATTCCAATTTGGATTATATATACAAAGTCCTTTTTTATTAAGTACAAATATTTTAAGGGGTGATTCAGACCATCATTTTGAACAACTTTTCCCAATAAATGTATATCGAAATACGAAAAAAAATTTTTTGGTTTTCATAGAAATCGAAGTAGTCACGTGATAACATTACTATGGAAAATGAAAATTATTTTTTCGTATTTCGATATACATTTATTGGGAAAACTTGTTCGAAATGATGGACTGAATCATCCCTTAAAATATTTGTACCTAATTAAAAAGGACATTGTATATTGGTAAAGGTCTATCACCGACCAGGCAGGCAGATCAACAGACAGGTTCACAGAAATACTACCGAGAGTGCGAACGATTTCATTCCCAAAACCCTTTAAAACAATTGAGTCATTACTGTACGGTAGTTGTAAACTAGACGCAAGTGATCTCTGAATTAGGGAAACTTCGCTGCCAAAATCAATGAAGCTCTTAACAGGTACATTATTCACAAGAGATTTCTTAAAAAATTTTGAATTTGGATTTGCGTTTGATATGCTCATTGTTTTTTGAACATTGTTGTCCCCCTTAGTATCTTTGCTCTGAGAAAAACAATTATCTGCCTTATGTCCCATTTTATTACATGTACTACATTTGATAATAGGTTTTGGGCATTTTAAAAATGGATGTCCCTTTTCTTTACTATATTACCATTTTGAGTAAAATTTACTTTATTACCAATTTTTCCGCCGTTATTACCACTAACCGAATCATTTCCTACTTTCGACTTATAATGCGTACGATCAAAAGGTTGTGATTGCGTTGTCTTTATTACTCATCAAAAACTGTAGCAATTGTTCCGGATGCTCGCATCGTAATGTAGTTGCACTAGATTTCATAGTTTTATCCGACAAACCATGAATTATACAATCAACGGCATGTTTCCCCTCAATGCTGCATTGGTTCAACAAAGCCAATTTTTCATAAAAATAAACTTCTATTGGTTCATTAAACCGACTTTTCCGCTTAAGCATGTCTTCCAGAGTTTGGCCGTAGTTTTGTTCAAATGGGAAAGCATTAAGTAACTTATTTTGCCATTCTGTCCAACTGAAAAGAATTGAAGGCAGGCTTTCGTACCAAATCTTGGCCAAACCCTGGAGCTTCTGCATGGCGAAATGAATCGTAGTTTTATCATCCCAACCGTAGACGGTAGCGCATTCGTTGACCTTCTTTATCCAAAAGTCTATTCTTTGGTTTTTTGAGGACGGATCAAAATCGGGTAATATATTCTTATGATTATTAGAAGACGAACGGAAAGTGCGGCTGAAGTCGACGGCTGTGATATTAATTTTTTAAGTGAATTAAGAATATTTACAACATCTTTAGTTGAAAAAGAAGGGCTCGTTGAACGTTTCGGTCGCTGGTCGAGTTCTTCAATCCGGCTTCTACGTCTTTCAGGACCATCATCGTATTCTATAGGACTTCGCCCTCGCCTTCGTGACGGAATCTCATCGATAACTGTAGAATCACGTTTTGATTGATGTGAATATTCACGTTCTCGTCGATGACTTACAGTTCGTTGGATTCTTCTTCGCTCCCTGTATAGGTCGTCTTGAAGGTCACGCAGTCGCTCACGTTCACGATCCACCTCATGTTCCATCTCCCGCAGCTTATCAAGATCACGTGGATTGCTGCGCTCGGTCCGGCGGCTCCGACGCTGCTCAGACGCGATGTCACGACGGGACCGGCTGCGACTTCGTCTGCCTACATTGTCGTTGGCAGTCTGCTCTCGTAACTCGCCTTCTGGCGTCACCAAACGACGTGACAGTGGCCTGTCCATAGCTTCTGAAACTCGAAAACAAGGAAAACTATGTAAACGTTCATAATAAATCTAAAGAAATTGTAAAGAAGTGTGAAAATTCATATAAATTTAGTGTTAACATCAACACAAAACCAGTGAAAGTTTAGTACCTTCAAGGTAGTAAGAACTGGGTTGGATAATCGATAAAAATACGAAAGGGCTAAGATATTTAACGCTGATTATCTTACACAAGTACTATAAATTCACGTCAATCTTTGTAAGCGACTTATTCTATTCTTTACTGTTACAAATCTTGTTCAAAGGATAGCACCGATTTAAATCACTATGGCTGTCGTTTTACAATAATTTGACTAATAATATAGGTACTTACCACTTCTGAAATGTAATAAAACACGTACTAGCGTAATAACTTTCTATTTTCAATACTATAACGTTATATACAAGTACAAGTCCAAAATCCCAACCAACCCGCTTTACCCTCCAAATTTCTTCCTCTTTTTTAAATGCCCTTTTTTTAAAAAAAATCGTCATTCAGTGTTCCCCGTACATTAATTTAAAATCCTACAAATTACAATAATAGTGTTGTAATATTTAATTATAACAATTTTTATTTTTGGAAAAGAATTGCATTAAATATGAATTAAATAAATCAATAAACATTCATTAGATAAATCAATGTTAAAGTGATAATAAAATAATTTAATGCCTAACCTTAACGCCCCTTATACCTGTAATAAGTTTATTTTATAGCTTAGTTTAATATAGTTTAGTTTAGCTAAAAAAAAAAAATAGGGAGTCCTGGCAGCTCATATACTATTTATTCATCTAGTTTTTAAACGAGTTTTTGCCAAAAGTGGCCGCTTTTGGCTTAAACTCGTCTTAAAACTCAAAGTGGGCCAAAAGAAGTCATCCGATGTTGTTTGGCTCTCTTTTTTTTTCTAAATGAAAAACTTCAATTCTGTTTTTGATTATATTTATATAAACCTTTATAATTTTATTGGTCAAGTTGAAAATATTATATCGGCCAGATGGGCGCCGTCACAATTGATTGCCATACGGGCTCGTTTTACGGCATTTTTCATTACTTCGGCGAGAACTTCGGGCGACAGATTTTCGCACTCATGTCGAATGTTGTCCTTGAGGGATTCCAGAGTTTCGGGCTTGTTCACGTAAACACGGGACTTCAAAAAACCCCACAAAAAAAGTCTGGAACGCTTAAATCGGGCGATCTAGCGGGCCAGTGTAAATCGCCAAAACGAGAGATGAGGCGACCCGGGAACGCCGCCTTCACAATATCGGTTGTGGCTCGCACAGTGTGTGCCGTTGCTCCGTCCTGTTGGAACCACGAGTCCTTCAGTCCTAATTCGTCCAATTGCGGCAGAAAAAACTCGGTCAACATGGCCCTATAGCGCGCACCGTCCACTGTTGACGTTTGGCCAGCGACATTCTCGAAAAAAAATGGCCCGATGACACCTCCAGCGTGAACAGCGCACCATGCAGTCACCTTGAGCGGGTGTAATGGCTCCTCGTGTATCACTCGTGGATTTTCGGTGCCCCAGAAGCGATAGTTTTGCTTGTTCACGTACCCGCTGAGGTGGAAATGAGCCTCATCGCTCATTATGATTTTGGTCGAAAAATCGTCCACTTCTTCCTCGAGATTGAGGATGGCTTGGGCGTAGGTTACGCGCGTTTGGCGGTCGGCAGGCAGCAGCTGATGCACGGACTGGACTTTGTACGGGAACATGCGCAGGTCTTTGACCAAAATTCGCCTTAGGGACGTCCGACTGATGGCTAATTGCGTGGCACGGCGTCTGGTCGATGTTTCCGGCGACAACTCGACATCCTCGGCAACAGCGGCGATATTCTCGGCAAAACGGGCACTCCGGGGCCGACCACTCTTGGCAACGTCTCGCGTGGTCCCATACTCCTCAAGATTGGTGGCCAAACGGCGCAGTATTTGCGCAGTCGGTGTCGGACGGCCGGGAAATCGGCGACGGAATTCGCGTTGCGCCAACACCACAGACGAATTGTTACGCAAAAAAATAGACACGATTATTCCGCGTTCTTGGGGAGTGTATCGCTCCATGGCTTGTTCACTTGTATTTTGCATCTGTCTAGTCTACAAATGTCAAAACAGATTTGACATTGGCGGCCATTTGCAAAAATGAGAGCATATTCCAATAGGGTGATTTCTTTTGGCCCACCTGGCTTTTGGGTCTTGCGGCCCTGGGCTCTGCATAGAACCGCAAGACCCAAAAGACGCTATAAGCACTGAAATCTTTACCATTCCGCGCTCTTACCTTTTTGCTCTTATACCATTGTGCGCTTTTACCATTTTGCTCCTTTGTCATTTTGCGCTATTACCATTTTGCTCCTTTACCATTTTGCGAGCGGTTACCATTTTGCGCTTTTGACATTATGCGCCTAAACGACTCATTTTCTGTCCCGTATTTTCTTTTTCACGTCTAGAATTATAATAGAACTTTCTTTTCAAACTTCAAAAACACTATACGTGACTGTGATTTGAGCCTGGTTTCTCTCGATTCACAGCCCAACGCTAAGACCGCTAGGGCAATCATTGTTCTGATCTGACGTAATTCAAGAAATTTTCCTTTAGGTGAATTCTTTTTCTTACGCGACAGTACTTTTTTTTATAGGAATCAGTAAAAATTTTAAGAGTCTAGCTATTACGGTTCAAGAGGTATAGACTGTCACAAATCGATAGACAGACAGCTGAGTCTCAGTTATAGTCTTTGGTACGGAACCCTAAACATTAATTATATAATAGAATCAATTTCATCGCTTCGTCGTGTAGATTCCGTAGTACCTAAAACATACGTTCCTACTTTAAACGAAAGTTGGTATACCTACCTAATCCTCAAGCGGTCAATTATATTATAACTCTTAAAACAAATGACGAAACTTTGAATGTTAAGATTATAAGAAAACACAACCTTTTGTTTCCGCTCACCCGCCAGGTGTTTTATGACCTTAAACATTTGCCGCTTGTGTGGAATGTCAGGCTGCTATCGCCTTAGCGTAGTTTCTTTGTTGTATTGAAATAGTTAACAGCGAGAGTAAATTGAATGGTATCTTGTTTATTGATTACTAGCCGAAGCGCGCAACTTCGTTAGCGTGAACTTTATGACTTCGGAAAATGCTTTTCAAGCTGAATAACTTTTGTTAAGGCGTCATTTTTATATTTCTTATATTTTAGCTGGACCATTATGGTTCTGCATAAGGTGCTCCATTTTCCAAAATCAACATACATACATACTATCACGTCTTTATCCCTAATGGGACAGACAGAGCATTTTGGGTCTTGCGGTTCTATGCAGAGCCCAGGGCCGCAAGACCCAAAAGCCACTTTTAGCGTCATAGTGGGCGAGAAGATGGAAAAGCAATCAATACAGTGATGGGTTGCTAGTCGCATCGCCTGTTAACATGATTTGCATTTTTGCCCATTCCCTCGATCGGCTTTTACGATCTGCGTGGGAAGAGAAGCAGCTGGTACATTCTAAGTTTTTTTATTTCTCCCAGACCAGCATGGGAGATCCAAAATCAATTATACACTAATATATGTTGCCCAGACTTAACAGCTATATGTATAACAAACAAAGTTTCATTTGAATCCGTTCCGTCCAGTATATCCGCAGATTACCGTGCAATGCCAGAATTAGAATTACTAAAACATTATGTCAGTTTTTATAATACCAAACCAATGAATATTACATTTTCAATTAACCTTACATTACAATTCCAAAATGTTTATGAAGTATTAAGATATCGATAAAACTGTTCATAAAACATGTTTCATTATGTAAGTAGTAACGGTAAAATGGATAGGACTTTCCTAGCAGTCGGCCGGCCGCTGTCGCGGCATGCTCGCTTCGCTCGCTCGGCTCGCTCTAACATAACCTAACCTATAGGTTTGCTTACCCAGTAAAATCTATTGAACTTTCCTAGCGCTAAATATGACTGATTATCACACAACTTGTTTTTTATTTGCCCTAGAATAGTTTGAACTTATAAAATCAGTTATATTAGGCTAAGTTTTTTTTAAGTCAGGTATTTATGGATGTACTATTTCGTAACAAGATGTTTTGAGCTCGAGCTATTCAACCATAAGGTAATTGAAATCTTTTATTTTTTAAATACTTGGAATTTTAAATATAAAGTATTTAGAATTCAGGTGTATGTCATAATGGCGGTATGTTTTTTGAAATTCTAATATGTACTTCTATTCTTTGTTGCTGATCCCTTTGTCTGTATTGTACTCGTAGGACTACTGCAAGGCTCTATTGAATACCGCCCGACCGGTCCTAAAACAAAGCAAGCAATCATTTGCCGGCCATAAGTGCGCTGGGTGGGGGATCAGCTACAAGGGTCAGGTAGTCAGTGTGGTATCTTTGGGTCCCGAAACAGCAAGACGCAGAGTGGTTTCGGCATTCGTTCCGTTCGTTTCTTCTCTGTGATTAAACTATTTTCGCTCCGCGTGTAGTAAGTGAAGTTCTGTTGCGTTGCGAGAAGTTTGGTGTTGGAGATGCCTCCGAACACGTGTGTGTGTCGCGTCTGCCTGGCGACCGACGCCCGCCTGGTCTCCATCGCCGGCACTCCGCTACAGCTCGTTTATGAAACACTGACGAGGGCCTCCGTAAGTATCTCATCATCGTCATCAGACCTTTCTGTCTCCACTGCAGGAGCACGACCCTCTCTGTACTACTAGAGCCATACTTGGCCTGAGCAGCCAGAGGACTTTGGGTTACGCTCTCTACGCAGGCCAGACGGGTTGGAGAGGTCTCATTGACGTTTATAAGCTTAGTTTAGCTTGTATTTCCTAAGACGTCCAAAGGAAACCACACGGCAAAATAATTTTATATTTACTAATATAATAATTTTAATTTTATTGAAGATCACACGAACTTACCTACAATGGGAAGTTCTTTAGAAATTATATGAATAGCATGCAGTTTTAAAGCGATTTCAAAGCTATAGATAATTAATACTAGACTAGTGATTATAGATACATCTATATTTCTTTTAAAATATTTACTTATATGTTATTTCTTTTCCGACATGAAATAGACATAAATTGAAAATTTGTCTACACTCAAAAACAGTGGATATGTGCATGTAACTACCGATTAATATCTCTACTTGGTCTAATGGTTGACTGGAATATAGTATTATTTGATATGTGTAAGTATATTGTATTGCTTTTTGTGCCGCATCGTTTTTTCTGTTTATCCCTATGGTTGACTGGAAGAAAATGCTCTTAGCATTAAGTCCGCCATTTGTTAAAAGTATATTTGTACTTTGGAACAATAAAGTTTATCAAACTTTATTGTTAAATAGAACGCCATATGGCGTTAAGTCCACCATTTGTACACTTTTTCTTGTGCAATAAAGTTTAAATAAATAAATAAAAATTATATTATCTATGGGAAAAATATAAACCCTAAACCGAAAGATAAACCCTAGAAAGTACCAGTATTTTGTTTGCTCTTTGGTACCACTTCCGCGCTTCCTGGTCAATTATTTGATCGACAGAATAAAATGAAAATAAAGACTTGGCCAAAAATGCTTTTGACCGGCCTTCCGGTTTTCTGTCTGTCTGTTCTCGCCTACAGGTCGTATTTCTTAACCGATTCTTCTTTCTGAGAAGGTTTGCAAATTTAATAGAATTCGGTTTTTAGAAATATTTCAAAATGGCGAAAATATTGGGTTTGAAAACTTTAAAATGAAATAAGCCCAGACGCGATGTAGATGCGTCGTTTTATTACTGAGTTCCATCGACCACCTTCCGTATCCGTGATCAGACCCTAGGTAGGTATTGTCTACCATAAAGTGCTCGTCAAGACAAATCAAAGAGTCTTACTCAATGAGGTTATGTTGTTTTATAACTGAGTTCCGTCGAATATCTCCCGGCTCCATCATCAGAACAGCTCATTGACTTCATAATATTGTATTGTCATCCGACTGCCACAAGTATACAAAATTTCAGCTAAAACGGTTGAGGAATAACTAGTTGAAAATTGAGTTCTAAGATTTGACCTAAAAAACATTTATACATACATACAAGATACATTGCTTACAGTTAAATAAAAGCTTGTAAAAAAAGTGTTTACATCGACACTCGCGCGTTGAGCGAAACCCCGCGTAACAACACCCGGCTGAGCAAACTGCTTCTTTCAAGTAAACTGTGTTTTACTCAGAGAGAAGTATTATGTATATGAAGGGAGAAGAATAATCCGCTAGATGACAACTAGTCAAGAAGTCAGACACTTTTTTCTAAACGTCAAAACAAAAATTTTCTATGGGAAATGTATGAAATTACCAACCGTGACGTCATACTTTTTTAAGTCAAATAACGCACTTAATATCAGTTTTTCTGCATTAATAAATCTAAAATTTTGTTGAAAATAGGTATGATTAATGTAAAGTGACACTATTATGTGACGTTTTATTCCATCAACTGTACAGAATAATTTATTTTTGAATGCCACTGGTATTTAACTGTGAGGGAAATGCTCATAGCGCGACTGCTCGCGGGGAAGTTAACTTATTACAACTTGACATTGTGTTGCCCTGTCAGCTGGTGCCGTCGCCCCGCTGGCCCGCGGGCGTGTGCTGCGTGTGCCGCGCGCATCTCTGGAACGCCTACCGGCTGATGCTGAAGACGACGCGTGCGCATGACTTGGTCGAGGCAGTACTTGAAAAACAACCCAGAGTAAGCTGTATTTTCTTTATTAGCAAATATCAAACACCTGCAACTACAACCCTTCACTAATATGGGGAGAATTTGCCACACAAATTTATACATATGATAAAACAATAAAAAACGTGTCTGTACACTAAATATATTTTAAAAAAATATATTGGGGCCGATGGAGACATAGAAATAGAGTAAGATTTAAATAAAGTCTGTATGTTTGTCTGTTTAAACACGTTCATCACCGGAACACTGATTTAAAAAAAAGAATTGCGGGGATGGAGACATAGGACTAGAGTAAGATTTAAAAAAAAGTCTGTCTGTTTGTACACGCTAATCTCCGGAAATACTGTTGATTTGTGTGATGTGTAATTTTTCAAACGAGGAGTCACCAAACGAACAATTTTTTGTTTGAAAACAATCAATTCGTTTAGGTGACTCCGCGTTTCAAAAATAGCACTTCTGGACGGATTCGAATGAAACTTTTTTGTTGTATAGCTGTTAAGCCTAGGCAACATATAAGGCGTTAATAATTTTAAAAAATGGAACACCTGATGCAGAACGATAAAGAAATATATGTATGGAAAGGTCTAGGGTAAGGGGATTCTTAAGCCGGATCAACCATTAGGCAGAGGCAAGTAGACCACGGACAATTCTTCTGACTTATGATGGTATGTTTCCAGATGACTGTAAAGTCGGCGTCATTGATCGACCGGCAGGCTGAGGGCCTGCACTGGGCGCTGCGGGTCTGCAAGGTGGCGTGCTGCGACAGCCTGACTCCAGGCCAGGTCAAGATAGAGCGGGAAGATGACGTCAGTGAGGCAGAGCGGCAGGAATCCGAGGGTATGTGATCAAGTATCATCATCATCAGGTCTTTTTGTCTCCACTGCGGGAGCACGTCCCTCTCTGTACTACCAGAGCCATATTTGGTCAAATCAACCAGAAGACTAGTGGCCTACACTCTCCTCGCTGGCCAGACGGGTTGGAGATCTCATTGATGTTTATAAGCTTTGTTTAGCTTGTATTTCTTAAGTCGCCATCTACGACATCCACGGGAGGACTTGGAGTGGTCCTATTCCACTCTACCGGAAATCACATGGCAAAAGAAGCAATCTGTGATTAAGTATACAATGATGCATATATTGTGACTGTAGTGGGAGCGAAGTGGTTGGTATGTTTGACCGCCAGAAAGGGAAGATCAGTCCGCCGGGCTGAGTATTGCGCCATTTAGAAATCCCGCGGTATATTATCAGGGTATAGTCCCCTGCATAGTTAAGACTCGGTGCGGGAAGGGGACGGAGCGAGGGAGAAGCGTGAAGAGGAAGGAGCGAGGGAGAAACCTTGTATATATTGCAATTAATCGCAGATAATCTAATATTGAGATGTATATTGTAGCAAAATTCAAACGTTTATTTTCACTTTGAAAGGCACTTTATGACGAGAATACGTACAATTTACGTTACACGTTTAGTGTATATTGAAATTTAATTTGTTTTTTAAAGAAAAGCTACCTAAACCAGCGCTTCAGTTTTAGCTTTGCTGTTGTGGTTTCGTAATTCTTCGCAGTGGCGCAAAGGTCCCCAGTCCCCACACATGCGTGAGGCGGACCACATTTCAAACCATTTCTGTTCTCCTTTCTTCTGCTAACGATCACCAATATGATTTACTACCTTCCACAACAGCTATATAGACCAGTGATCTCTTATCTTATCTTATCTTGCTGTGGGGTCCATAAATTGGAAGCACGTCGAACCTTTGGGTTATATTGTACTTACCCCCTTGCCTTACTCACGCGCATCGGGATTTCTGAAGAAGGACTTCAGAATATCACCTGGTGCATAGTGCCTATAGTCCTCTAGTTTGATCCAAAGAGGTCCATACGCTTCCTAACCATTGAGTCGCAGCTGCACAAAATGTGTCTCATTGTCTCCTCTATTTCCTCACATGCCCGACATTCAGGGCTCTCAACAAGTCTCATTTTGAAGAGATGACTGCGGTTTTGAAAGTGTCCAGTCAGGGCTCCCAGTAGAGTTCTTGTCTGTTTCCTGTTATATTGATATAACCGTTTGTGCCACTTGCCACTTTTTGCCACATCACTAGACCAGTGATGCCTTATATCCTTCTTTATGGCCTATATATGTCACTTGTCAGTGCCTATTCACACGCTCACTTGTCACTTTTCAGTACGTAAACCAGGCTTTAGTCGTCTGTTATGTATGACACTCGTTGGTATAGAACCAACGGGATGCAGAGTAGAATACCACTCGTTACCACCTGTTTTATTACTCTTTGGGATGCGCCAATACCAGACACAATAGTTAAACAATGGAAGTCGGGAGGAATTCCTCCCAGTGCCGGCTTAGGGGATAAGGGGTTGTAACGAGTGGTATTCTACTCTGCCCGCGGTGCTTTATATATACCCTTAAAGCAGCAAGTCGCTTCGCCACTAAACTCTGAGCAGGCAGTGGAGTGACACCAAGTCTTCTTGCAGGACCCGTTGAGGCACCAGCCACCGGTCCCCCGGCGCGCAGTCTGGCCTCATATATCAAGTATGAGGACAGTGAAGATGAGGAACACAATGAACCCCTCTCGCTGCTTGAAAGAGCGGTGGAGGCGAGGAATGATGCGACAATAGAGCGTGAAGTCGAGGAAGATCTCCCCCTGCATAGTGAAGACACGGTGCGGGAAGGGGATGGAGCGAGGGAGAAGTGTGAAGGGGAGGGAACGAGGGAGGAGCGTGAAGTTGACAGGGCCAGACAGGAGGGGGCTTCCTCAGGTGAAAAACCTACTGACTGTCAACGCAGCTTTATTCAAACGAAAATCTTAAAACTTGTAGAACAAGAAGACGACGACACCGACAGCACACACCCGTCTCGGGGAGACTCGAACGCACAAAACGTCCAGCCAGCATATGAATGTAACAATTGTCCACGTTCGTTTTCACAAAAACGTGACTTACGCAGTCATCTTAAAATACACGCAGATGACCAACCGTATGAAAGCGATATTTGCCAACGGCGGTTTCAATATCAATCTGATATAAAAAGCCATAGAAATACTCACTTTGGGAAAAGGAGTCTTGAGTGTCATGTTTGTCAACGAAGGTTTCCTTCAAAGCAAGAATTTAAACGTCACCTTGTTGTACACAGTAGAACGAAAGTATTTGAGTGCAATACATGTCGACGTCAGTTTCAACATAAAAATAGTTTAATTTATCATCTTAAAACACATACTGTCGAGAAACCATATGAATGCAATATTTGTCAGTATAAGTTTCGAGATAAAAATCGTTTAAAATGTCATTTAAAAATACATACTGGGGAGAAACCTCATAAATGTAATGATTGTCAAAGACGGTTTTTATGGAAGAGTTCTTTAAATATTCATCTGAAAACACATACTGGCGAGAAACCACATGTATGTAATGTTTGTCAAAGGCGGTTTTCAGATAAGACTAATTTAAATGTTCATCTTAAAACACATAGTGGCGAGAAACCACATGAATGTAATGTTTGTCATAAACAGTTTGCACATAAGGCTAACTTAAAGAGACATCTTAAAACACATACTGGCGAGAAACCATACGAATGTAATATTTGTCACATTCGAGTTTCACGATAGAATAATTTAAATACTCATCTTAAAACACATACTAACGTGAAACGATACGCACGTAATGTTTGTCAAACTCGATTTTCACGAAAGAATAGTTTAAATAGTCATCTCGAAACACATAACGGTGAAGAACCAGGAATGTAATGTTTGTCAATGTCGGTTTCCACAAAGGGATTAGTTTAAAATATCATCTCAGTACACATACCGGCGAGAAAGCATCTGTTTATACACGGATTTCACATTCCGATGTGAACCCTGACGAGGGCAGTGCTGGGGATCGTCGGTGCGACGATGACGAGGCGCCCGGGGGCGCCGAGCGTCACGCCGAGAAGCCCTACGAGTGCACTCTCTGCCAACGAGCGTTTGCTCTCAAAATCGCTTTGCGGCGTCATGTGGTCTGGACTGGTGAGGACAGCTCGATATCAGCACAAATAAACATTCATTTGGATATAATATGCAAATACACTATCACCTCTTTATCCTTAACGGGGCAGACAGAGCATTTCGGATCTTGCGGGGCCCAAAGACCAGTTTAAGCGTGATGGTGGCTCACCTGTGATGCTTCGGAGCCAGGGGTGGTTTTCATGCAAGGCCTGCTGACGTCAGCTCTCTCTGGTAATGCATTTGTGCAAAATTTGTACAACCCGCCGCCGCCCAACGTAACTCCTTGGGAATGCAGTTGTAGCACGAGATGTTTGTGCTCAGTCCTTTAGCCACAGAATTAATAATAGTATTACATACAGAACGGAAACTCGCACCGTCCCCCGCAATCTGGTGTCCCCGCAACCCTTCCCCCGTTATTGTGAGGTGTAAGCGGCAGTAAATCAGGGTTATTGGTAGTCGCACGTTGACATTACGCGAGTCACTTAGAATTATTGAATTATAATGGTGAGAAACTGCGTACATTATTATTGTTTATCCACGGAAAACAATAATTAACGAAAATTGTATAGATTTCCGAGTGATGAAAACAGGTAAGCAAAGCAACAAATTCAGTGGTGGCGACCCTGATTGTTTAACTCACACATTTGACGTGTGCACGGACGGATTGTTTCGTTTGTAGTAGTACTAGGTATATATGCCGCTGCGTTTGTATGAAGTGCCATACCTGTGCTTTAGCTCTCTCGTGGTTTTTCATTATAATTCAGCGAATGAAAACGATGTTTTGCGCCCAGAGTTACCCATGTACTCTTTGCGAGAATATTTTACGTAATCTTCTATTTAATAACAAGACATCGTTTTAAAAACTAAAACCCGACTACGGGAATATTCAGGGGTAACGACAGGGTCCGAAAAGTATGATTGTAATTAGTCTGTCTTTTAAATTATCCAAAAATAATGAACCCGTATTTTTCAGTTTACCGAAAAAGTAAAAATCACAAAGATACGGAGCGTCAAAGCCTCTGTCTAATCTGTGGTCAAAGTTCCGGAGTGGGGGCTTGCGACGTCACAATTATATATCGTGCTTAAGTGTGACGTCACGAGAAATTTCAATGTGTTGTATCTTTGTCATTTTTGGTTTCACAGAGAAAAGAAAAAATATGTGTACAATATTTTTTAATAATCTAACCGATGGACCAAAAATATTTTTCCATTCGTGATGTCTATTGAACCCTAAGTTTTTATTTGATACCAAACACGTATTCGATTAATTTTATTAAATAGTTACTTTTTGGTACATAGAGGGCGCCATATTGAATTTATTGTGACGTCACCCAAGAGACTCTTCCAACGACATCTAATTTGTTGTATATAAGGTCTAACAAAATATACTGAAACTGTTTTAAGGGTGAATTCAGTCCATGATTCTGAACAACTTTCCCTAAGGAACACGTATCGAAATATGGAAAGTATTTTTGGCCTCCCAAACTAGTTAACCGATCAGCTGATCCGAGTTTGTATGGAGAGTCAAAAATTATTGGGACAATCAGTCTGTATCAGGCCCAGTATTTCTATCAATAGAAATACCTACCTAATAGAAATAGTGGGATACACCCGCACAAACCTTTCTGAATGTGACATGTGATTTCAAAAATACGTCCCCTGAATATGTTCAGGTGTCGCGGCTAGCAAGCCATCTCTAGTTTGATTAACGATAGAACATTTGATTGGTAGTTAAGTAAATATGTATGTTCTGAGAAAAATAACAAAGACTATAATATGGTTGGTAATGATGGTTCGTATTGATTGAAACAATAGCTTCAAATAGTAATTATTACATAAAATAAAAACCCAACTGCCTTTTTATTTACCTAACCCGTGTCTCTCCCAGAATAGAGAACATGCATGAAAAAAAAATGTGTTATCTATAAATATATAATAAATATTTAAAAGTTAAGTACTAACAGTGAGAACAGAAGAAAAATTTCTTGAGAAACGAAGGAGATATAACGAATTTACGAAAATATGTCTCAATAACTAATCTCATCCTTAAAAACGCTATTTTCTATGGCAAATGTATAGATGACATGGACTGGACGTTGACGTCACCAGTCTATATTGGACTCTCCCTTCTAATTGAAACTTTAAAGTATGAAAAATTCGTCACTGGTTAGATATTTATTTTTTCATATTTGTTTACTGTGGTTTAAAGGGATTTTAATAAGCAAATAAAAAAATACGTGTATATTCTTTATTAAGACTAGTCTAACGACACTTTCCAAGCTTGAACTCTTCAAGCCGTTTTGGCTGCAGGGCGTCCCATTGAAATATACATACATGCACTCGATATCATGACCCTTCCTCCTGTCGCAGTCGGGTAATGGATAGAGCGTTTACTTTTTAATCTTTCGTTATATTTTAGGCCCAACGCGGACGACAGACTAAACCGTGCCGCACTTTTTAGTCTGTGAAAATAGAACCCATGGAATCACATGCAGTAACGCACACGACGCGCAAAAAGTCCGGCGCGCGTCGTCGTGTGCGTCTGCGTATGATTCCACGGGTTCTATTTTTACCTGATTTTCACAGACTATCACAGACTTAAAAGTGCGTCGCGGATAGTCTGTCATCTGTGTTGGGCCTTATATGGGCCATAAGGTTTCAACTGTCAGAAATCTGTCACTGTCAAGTAGTCAAGCGAACACGTTACATTATGATGTTCTTTCATCGTTTTGTAGATTAATTCAGAATTTAGTTCATTTGTCTCGATATTATAACATAAAAAAAAACATCTATAACAACAGCTAGCTATAAATGGTTGGTTCCATGTTATAATAAAATAAGGTATTCTCTGTCCGAGAACGAACTTGACTACGTCACGAAAGTGTTGCCACTGATTGTTCTTTTCAGTAAATTTAAGGACTTTCTCAATTAGTTCATTAATATTAAATAAAATGTTAAGTAACTTAGCTATTAAGAATCTCGCGATTCTCGCGTCATTCATCAATTCAAAATTTTATAAATTGATAAAATGGATTATTAATTTGAAATTGGTATATAAAGTTCAAAAATGCATTACGCTCGGGTAATTCAATTTCACACGGAGGCAACATATTACACTGATGACGTAGTCAAGTTCTTCCTACGTCATCAGCTGTCACGGAGAGAGAATACCTTATTTTATTATACCATGGTTGGTTCGAGACACGGCCTTGTGACGCGTCTGCCTGGCGACCGACGCCAGGCTTGTACTCTATCGCCGGCACTCCGCTACAAGTCGTCTATAGAATAATCGTCTACGAGGAGCTTACGAACGACAGTGTTAGTATCAGGAATCCACAACCTCTGTACAGATTGTGATATCAGAGGAACTGTACGTTGTGCCGACGGTTGCAGCTGGTGCGGGGCGAGGCGTGGCCCGTGGCTGCGTGCTACGTGTGCCGCGCTCAGCTGCTCAAGAGCCACAAGCTGATGCTGAAGGCGGCCCGCGCGCAGGCTCTGCTCACTGCCGTACTGCAATATTACTCTGAGGTATTTACAAATTTTTGTTTCGTAATGTGTGGTATATAATCTACTATTTACATTAGTCAGTGACCGTTTATGTTGTGTGCAGATAGATGTGCAATCTGTGTCTCTGCTGGACCGTCGTAGGCTGGGGCTGTGCGGCTCACTGGCTGTATCTGGAGCCGAGTGCCTGGACAACATACCACGCCCTGCCACCGCTGTCAAAGTTGAGCAAGATGATGCTGAGCTGGGCTCTGACCTCTCTGACAGTCCCCTGTCTGTCTTGTCTCGAGTGTCATCTGACATTGCTGACACTGGTAGCAATGTCAGATGACACTCGAGACTAAGATAGCAACACAGACATCAACAAGCACAAACACGCGGAGTTTGCACACACAGAGCAGCAAGAGACAGGTGAGCAGGCCGAGGAGAGGCAGGCAGCAACATCATACTACACGCAGGGGACTGGTAACACTGTAATGGTTTTATTGACCTTCCCTCCATTACATTGTTGTTAAGTACTCAGTGGAAATATGGAGTGCTGTTAAGTCACATTACGACATTAGTTATTATAAAGTCATATGGACTAGCTGAGTCACCACTCTGTATTTCACAAAGAATGGAAAATGCTTCATTGACAAGCGAAAACATGAGACTATTTGTTCATGAGTTAAGTAATTTAAGATGTCCTGCTTGAAACGGGGAACAAAATATAATCACCAAACACTTTACTACCTCTAAATAAGCATGGCTTACGTGCCCGGAGACGGTCAAGCAGCTTGATGGTAAGCAGTAGATTCACGACGTAGATTTGTTTTGCTTGACCAAGCAGCTTGATGCGCCCGTCATCTCCATGGCTGATTATTTAAATAAGTTTAAGTCATTTTTACGGCCCTGGATAAGAGATGTTTAAGCCTATTTAATCAATTGCAAAAGAAATCTCATAGAGGTATATTGAAATCACACTTGATGTCTGTTTTATTATTTCAACATATAATAACGTCTTTTGCACACTTCCAAGCGATAAGTGATAATATGTCAAAGAAGCCTACTTTCAATGTATGATTAGTATGGTGTTTTCCATAGACCTAGAAATTTCTGTAAAACTGTTAATCCAAACTCTATGGCCGTTCCACAGGTACTTCAAGTAGTCTCTCGTGCCAACTTGCAGTATCTGTGGTCAAAGATGACTGCGATGACTCTAAAAACTTCATTCCACTGGCAGGTGGCACCGGCCGGCCCACTGTTTTAATAAATGTCTCTTTCAACCAGGCTGAGGACTGAGGAGTGTGAGTGCGATATTTGTCAACGTCGGTTTCAATATCGATCTGATATAAAAAGCCATTTAAATACTCACTTTGGGAAGAAAAGTCTCCAGTGTCATGTTTGTCAACGTAGATTTTCTACAAAGCAAGGATTGAAACGTCACCTTGTTGTACACACTGGTACGAAACTAATTGAGTGTAGTACTTGTCGATGTCAGTTTCGACATTAAAGTAGTTTAAGACGTCATCTTAAAACACATACTGGCGAGAAACCAAATGAGTGTAATGTTTGTCAATATCGATTTCGACATCAAAGTAGTTTACGGGTTCATCTTCTAACACATACTGGCGAGAAGCCACATGAATGTTATGTTTGTCAAAGGCGGTTTTTACGTAAGAGTAATTTAAATGTTCATCTTAAAACACATACTGACGAGAAAACTTTTGAGTGTAATGTTTGTCAATATCGATGTCGACATCAAAGTAGTTTGGACAGGTTCATCTTCTAACACATACTGGCGAGAAGCCACATGAATGTTATGTTTGTCAAAGGCGGTTTTCACATAAAAGTAATTTAAATGTTCATCTTAAAACACATACTGGCGAGAAACCACATGAATGTAATGTTTGTCAAAGGCGGTTTGTACTTAAGATTAATTTAAGGAGTCATCTTAAAACACATAATGGCGAGTAACCATAGTGTGTATGTCCCCCGCGGAAAAGTATCGAATAATAATTGTTGAGTATACTAGATCTTTAGTTTATAGCTGCCTTCAAATGTTTATCGATAAATGAAATTTGTGTATTCAGTAATTTTTGAGAAATTCGACAAAAACATATTCCGCCAGAGAAATGTTTCTCTGGCGGAATTTTGACCGGAATCCGGAATTCAATTAGTAGAGCAATTAATGTATCATAAGAAACAAATGTTTATGTACAAATGGACTTTGTATGTCATAGGCCTCCGAAGTTATTCAAAATTCCGCTGGGGAAATGTTTGGCCTTTTGCTAGATCTCCCAAACGGTTTGGAATATAGTCCTGATTTTTTTTACATACATTGCTATTAATTTGTTTATAACATCTGTAAAAACAGAATCCAAAAAAACACAACCACTAACGAATAATAAATATAAACATAAAATTAATACATTAAAGATTGGAATTAGTTAAAACTTGTCACATAATATAAAACTCGTCCAACAGACCGATTCAAAATCAAAATGTCAGTTAGACATTATTTTTTGTTGTATCTTTTTTAATACTAACTCTATTACAAACGTACTTTCCCAGATGTTGGAGGCAATTTTTATACATAAATCGACACTTAAACTTTTTCTCTATGTCCCTTATTTAAGCCACTAGAACCAAAATACCTACTTTTATGTTTATATTTATTATTCATAGGTGGTTGTGTTTTTAGGGTTCCGTAGCCAAATGGCAAAAACGGAACCCTTATAGATTCGTCATGTCTGTCTGTCTGTCTGTCCGTCCGTATGTTTTGGATTCTGTTTTTACAGATGTTATAAACAAATTAATAGCAATATGTGTAAAAAAAATCAGGACTATATTCCAAACCGTTTGGGAGATCTAGCAAAAGTTCAAACATTTCCCCAGCGGAATTTTGAATAACTTCGGAGGCCTATGACATACAAAGTCCATTTGTACATAAACATTTGCCTCTTATGATACATTAATTGCTCTACTAATTGTATTCTGGATTCCAGACAAAATTTCGCCAGAGAAACGTGTCCCTGGCGGAATATGTTTTTGACGAATTTCTCAAAAATTACTGAATACACAAATTTCATTTATCGATAAACATTTGAAGGCAGCTATAAACTAAAGATCTAGTATATTCAACAATTATTATTCGATACTTTTCCGCGGGGGACATACACACGTAACCATATGAATGTAATATTTGTCACATTCGAGTTTCACGTAAGGATAGTTTAAATAGTCATCTTAAAACATATACTGGTGAAAAACCATGAATGTAATGTTTGGCAATGTCGGTTTCCACAAAGGGATTAGCTTACAATATCATCTTAGTGCACATACTGGCGAGAAACCATCTGATCATTCACGGATTTCATATTCCGATGTGAACCCTGCCGAGGGCAGAGCTGGGGATCGTCGGTGCGACGATGACGAGGCGCCCTACGAGTGCACTCTCTGCCAACGAGCGTTTGCTCTTAAAATCGCTTTGCGGCGTCATGTGGTCACTTCGCACTGATGAGGACAACTCGATATCTATACATGTATGATGTATGTAATGTTTGAGCAAGGTTTTAAATTCAAAATAATATCATGAATAAATAAAATTGTTTGACATAAATATATGTTTTACTTTAAATATATTCCTATATATGTTTACTAGAGATGTGCCGAGTAGTCAGCGACTAGTCGGTAAAGCCGACTATCCGGCCACTTTTGTAGTCGGCGAATATTCGGCCAAGGCGCCGACTATCCGGCTACTATCGTAGTCGGCAAATATTCGGCAATTCGGCATAGAGCGCCGACTATCCGGCTTCTTATTGTGTATGTATTTCTTAATAATATGTACATAATAACATGTAGGAGTAATTAGGTACATTAAATAAAAACCTTGATTATTAAAAATACATAAAAACACTGATCTGTTCTTACGAAAGCAAAAATCAAGAAACAATGCTACCGAATACATAATAGACAATGCGAAGTAAACAAAACAGGTTTCAACACGAGCGCAGCTCGACTTGCACGCGAATAAGCTGTAAACGAAGTGTTACGGAAACCCCCGAAACCGTGATCGGCTTGGTCGAATAGTCGGCCGACTAGTCGGCTTCTTCACAACCGACTAATCGGCACATCTCTAATGTTTACTTATGTTTACTTGTGTGATGTGTGCAATACGATACGACACAATGTGTGCTTTATAGTAGCTGCTTTACGCAATGTTGTGGTCATCGCAAAATGACCACAACTCTTTGTGCTCGGCCTGTCAAAACCACACCGCGTCGTAGCAGTTTAGATAAGGGCACTAATTTCGCTTCGTGGCTGCTTTACATCAGCCACAACATAACACGTTGTGTTGTGGCCCTTTTTTACACCCAATGAGCGTTCGCGGTCTTTGAGCGCAATATATAGATCTAACAAAATATACTGAAACAATTTTAAGGGTGAATTTGGTCCTTAATAGTGCACAACTTTCCCCAAGGAACATGTGTCGAAATATGCAAAAAAAATTTGGCTTTCCATACAAACTCGGATCAGCTGATCGGTCAACTTGTATGGGAGGCCAAAAATTACATTTTATATTTCACTATCCGGACTGAGTTAGCCCGAATCGCAGCCAAAACGTCTTTGGAAGAGAACTGATACTGCTCCTCCTGACGGCGTGCTTGCTCTTGCTGCAGTGCACGCGTTTGTTCTTGCATCATAATTGACCGAGCGAGCGAAGCGAGCGAAGCGTCTCAGTTTCGAGATTAACCAAAAATTCTTTTGTCCGTCTGTCTGTCTGTCTGTCTGTCTGTCTGTCTGTTCTCGCCTACAGGTCGCATTTCTTAACCGATTCTCATGAAATTTTGTAAACAGATTCAACAACTAAATAGAATTTTTTTGTCGAGCCAGTTTCTCGAAATTTTTCAAAATGGCGGAAATATGGGGGTTTAAAATTTTAAAAGTGTCATATATCCGCCATTTCCAAATATTTTCAAAAATGTCATAAGACTTTTTTGTTGCCATTATAAAAACGCAATTTTTTTATTTGATCAACTTTTTTGTCTGCACAACTTTTTTATACGTTATACTTGAACGGGTTTAGGATGACTCGCGAAGTCTAGCTGACTGAGCCGTGACGGATATAAAATACAAATCTTCTTACAAAATATACTGAAACTATTTAAGGGTGAATTCAGTCCGGGTTACTGAACAACTTTCTTAAAAATGCATATCTTACTACAGACACAGATCGTGTTATACCTGCGCCGGCAGCGGAGGCACATCCTTTGGAATAATATTCGCGAGGTCTAAGTTCGTGGCGAACTACTAGTAGTAATCTGCTGCAGGAACGCGTTCATTTCCAATGGAGCGTCTGGTGGGACCGTCACTGATGTGGTCGCGGCCCTCCAGAATTACACTCCTCGAGCGACTGTCCCTCTGCCGCTGCAGCTCCCGCTCGGTTGGTTACCCTTTTCTCATTCCTTTCCCACTTCTGAGACCAGTTGTCACGAGATTGGTTGGGATAGGAAAGGAAACGACAATCCTGTGGAATAGTGCCTTTATTCACAACCCAAGTGGAGGTATTCACAATTGACAGCGTTCTAGTCCTCTTCCCACGCCAACTGTCACACCTCACGTGTATCACTGTACTGATTGATACGTACAAGGAAATGTCACTGCACTGTCTTACACGCGGAAACGGTACTGCACTGTCACTCACGCGCGGAACTGTCACTATACAGTACTACTTACTACTACACTTCACTTTTATTAGATACTTCCTTTTCTTCTTTCTTCGATTTTTTGACGTGATAACGTCTTTAAAATCGTTTTAGTCGGGTGACATGTTCAGAAACTTGTGTCACACACACCAAAACCTCACGAGCGCGATCGCAGGTATAACGAGAGAGAGACGGACCGATCTCCCGTCTCATCTCGAGCGCTGCCAGTCATTCCGTGAAACGACGTTATCACGTAAACATCTCGATCGTAAACCTACTTTACAAACAACCAATTTTTTTCCCAACTAAACTGGCTTAGGCCCCGCCTTGTACTGTTTATATACCAGCCGAATTAGAACAAAATCGCATCAGAGTTCCAAATTCAAATTAGTACCAATTTTCTATAGCTTTGTCTTTCACTCATTTTCGTTTAGGCGCATAATGCCAAAAGCGCAAAATGGTATCCGCTCGCAAAATGGTAAAAGAGCAAAATGGTAATAGCGCAAAATGACAAAGGAGCAAAATGGTAAAAGAGCACAATGGTAAAATAGCAAAATGGTAAGAGCGCGGAATGGTAAAGATTTCAGTGCTATAGTATATAAATTGAAATAGTTAACAGCGAGAGTAAATTGAATGGTATCTTGTTTATTGATTACTAGCCGAAGCGCGCAACTTCGTTAGCGTGAACTTTATGACTTCGGAAAATGCTTTTCAGGCTGAATAACTTTTGTTAAGGCGTCATTTTTATATTTCTTATATTTTAGCTGGACCATTATGGTTCTGCATAAGGTGCTCCATTTTCCAAAATCAACATACATACATACTATCACGTCTTTATCCCTAATGGGACAGACAGAGCATTTTGGGTCTTGCGGTTCTATGCAGAGCCCAGGGCCGCAAGACCCAAAAGCCACTTTTAGCGTCATAGTGGGCGAGAAGATGGAAAAGCAATCAATACAGTGATGGGTTGCTAGTCGCATCGCCTGTTAACATGATTTGCATTTTTGCCCATTCCCTCGATCGGCTTTTACGATCTGCGTGGGAAGAGAAGCAGCTGGTACATTCTAAGTTTTTTTATTTCTCCCAGACCAGCATGGGAGATCCAAAATCAATTATACACTAATATATGTTGCCCAGACTTAACAGCTATATGTATAACAAACAAAGTTTCATTTGAATCCGTTCCGTCCAGTATATCCGCAGATTACCGTGCAATGCCAGAATTAGAATTACTAAAACATTATGTCAGTTTTTATAATACCAAACCAATGAATATTACATTTTCAATTAACCTTACATTACAATTCCAAAATGTTTATGAAGTATTAAGATATCGATAAAACTGTTCATAAAACATGTTTCATTATGTAAGTAGTAACGGTAAAATGGATAGGACTTTCCTAGCAGTCGGCCGGCCGCTGTCGCGGCATGCTCGCTTCGCTCGCTCGGCTCGCTCTAACATAACCTAACCTATAGGTTTGCTTACCCAGTAAAATCTATTGAACTTTCCTAGCGCTAAATATGACTCATTATCACACAACTTGTTTATTATTTGCCCTAGAATAGTTTGAACTTATTAAATCAGTTATATTAGGCTAAGTTTTTTTTAAGTCAGGTATTTATGGATGTACTATTTCGTAACAAGATGTTTTGAGCTCGAGCTATTCAACCATAAGGTAACTGAAATCTTTTATTTTTTAAATACTTGGAATTTTAAATATAAAGTATTTAGAATTCAGGTGTGTTTGGCTCGTTCAGTCATAAAGGCGGTATGTTTTTTGAAATTCTAATATGTACTTCTATTCTTTGTTGCTGACCCCTTTGTCTGTATTGTACTCGTAGGACTACTGCAAGGCTCTATTGAACACCGCCCGACCGGTCCTAAAACAAAGCAAGCAATCATTTGCCGGCCATAAGTGCGCTGGGTGGGGGATCAGCTACAAGGGTCAGGTAGTCAGTGTGGTATCTTTGGGTCCCGAAACAGCAAGACGCAAAGTGGTCTCGGCATTCGTTCCGTTCGTTTCTTCTCTGTGATTAAACTATTTTCGCTCCGCGTGTAGTAAGTGAAGTTCCGTTGCGTTGCGAGAATCTTGGTGTTGGAGATGCCTCCGAACACGTGTGTGTGTCGCGTCTGCCTAGCGACCGACGCCCGCCTGGTCTCCATCGCCGGCACTCCGCTACAGCTCGTCTATGAAACACTGACGAGGGCCTCCGTAAGTATCTCATCATCGTCATCAGACCTTTCTGTCTCCACTGCAGGAGCACGACCCTCTCTGTACTACAAGAGCCATACTTGGCCTGAGCAGCCAGAGGACTTTGGGTTACGCTCTCTACGCAGGCCAGACGGGTTGGAGAGGTCTCATTGACGTTTATAAGCTTAGTTTAGCTTGTATTTCCTAAGTCGCCTTCTAAGACGTCCAAAGGGAACCACACGGCAAAATAATTTTATATTTACTAATATAATAATTTTAATTTTATTGAAGATCACACGAACTTACCTACAATGGGAAGTTCTTTAGAAATTATATGAATAGCATGCAGTTTTAAAGCGATTTCAAAGCTATAGATAATTAATACTTGACTTAGTGATTATACATACATCTATATTTCTTTTAAAATATTTACTTATATGTTATTTCTTTTCCGACATGAAATAGACATAAATTGAAAATTTGTCTACACTCAAAAACAGTGGAAATGTGCATGTAACTACCGATTAATATCTCTACTTGGTCTAATGGTTGACTGGAATATAGTATTATTTGATATGTGTAAGTATATTGTATTGCTTTTTGTGCCGCATCGTTTTTTCTGTTTATCCCTATGGTTGACTGGGAGAAAATGTTCTTAGCATTAAGTCCGCCATTTGTTAAAAGTATATTTGTACTTTGGAACAATAAAGTTTGATAAAATAAATAAATAAATAAATAAATAGAACGCCATATGGCGTTAAGTCCGCACTTTGTACACTTTTTCTTGTGCAATAAAGTTTAAATAAATAAATAAAAATTATATTATCTATGGGAAAAATATAAACCCTAAACCGAAAGATAAACCCTAGAAAGTACCAGTATTTTGTTTGCTCTTTGGTACCACTTCCGCGCTTCCTGGTCAATTATTTGATCGACAGAATAAAATGAAAATAAAGACTTGGCCAAAAATGCTTTTGACCGGCCTTCCGGTTTTCAGTTTGTCTGTTCTCGCCTACAGGTCGTATTTCTTAACCGATTCTTCTTTCTGAGAAGGTTTGCGAATTATACAGAATCCGGTTTTTAGAAAAAATTCGAAACGGCGAAAATATTGGGTTTGAAAACTTTAAAATGAAATGAGCCCAGGCGCGATGTAGATGCGTCGTTTTATTACTGAGTTCCATCGACCGCCTTCCGTATCCGTGATCAGACCCTAGGTCTAGGTAGGTATCGTCTACCATAAAGAGTGTTAATGTGGTTACTGTTACTCAATGAGGTTATGTTGTTTTATATCTGAGTTCCGTCGAATATCTCCCGGCTCCATCATCAAAACAGCTCATTGACTTAATAATATTGTTTTGTCATCCGACTTACACAAGTTTTCAGCTAAGTCCGTTGAGCATAACTTAATAATGTTTAAAAATTAAGTAACAAAATTTGAAACATTTAAACATACATACAAGATACATTGCTTAAAGTTAAATAAAAGCTTGTAAAAAAAGAGTTTACATCGACACTCGCGCGTTGAGCGAAACCCCGCGTGACAACACCCGGCTGAGCAAACTGCTTCTTTCAAGTAAACTGTGTTTTACTCAGAGAGAAGTATTATGTATATGAAGGGAGAAGAATAATCCGCTAGATGACAACTAGTCAAGAAGTCAGACACTTTTTTCTAAACGTCAAAACAAAAATTTTCTATGGGAAATGTATGAAATTACCAACCGTGACGTCATACTTTTTTTAGTCAAATAACGCACTTAATATCAGTTTTTCTGCATTAATAAATCTAAAATTTTGTTGAAAATAGGTATGATTAATGTAAAGTGACCTATTATGTGACGTTTTATTCCATCAACTGTACAGAATAATTTATTTTTGAATGCCACTGGTATTTAACTGTGAGGGAAATGCTCATAGCGCGACTGCTCGCGGGGAAGTTAACTTATTGTAACTTGTATATAATTATAACTTGACATGTGTTGCCCGGTCAGCTGGTGCCGTCTCCCCGCTGGCCCGCGGGCGTGTGCTGCGTGTGCCGCGCGCAGCTCTGGAACGCCTACCGGCTGATGCTGAAGGCGACGCGTGCGCATGACTTGGTCGAGGCAGTACTTGAAAAACAACCCAGAGTAAGCTGTGTTCTCTTTATTGGCAAATATCTTACACCTGCTACACA
The DNA here is from genome assembly GCA_963555685.1 of Acrobasis consociella. Classification (NCBI taxonomy): domain Eukaryota; kingdom Metazoa; phylum Arthropoda; class Insecta; order Lepidoptera; family Pyralidae; genus Acrobasis; species Acrobasis consociella. The sequence goes on along the minus strand of OY743132.1, from coordinate 9,202,119 downwards.
ACCCTTTACTAATATGGGGAGAATGCGCCCATACAAATCTATACACATGATAAAACAGTAAAAAAGTGTATCCGTAGGTACATTACATATATTTCAAAAATAAAATATTGGGGCGATGGAGACATAGGAATAGAGTAAGATTTAAAAAAGTATGTCTGTTTGTCTGTTTGTCCACGTTAATCTCCGGAAATACTGATGTGTCATTTTTCGAACGCGGAGTCACTAAACGAACAATTTTTTGTATTAAAAACCATGCGTTTAGGTGACTCCGCGTTTCAAAAATAGCACTTCTGGACGGATTCGAATGAAACTTTTTTGTTGTATAGCTGTTAAGCCTAGGCAACATATAAGGCATTAATAATTTTGGAAAATGGAACACCTGCTGCAGAACTATAAAGAAATATATGTATGGAAAGGTCTAGGGTAAGGGATTCTTAAGCCGGATCAAGCATTAGGCAGAGGCAAGTAGACCACGGACAATTCTTCTGACTTATGATGGTATGTTTCCAGATGACTGTAAAGTCGGCGTCATTGATCGACCGGCAGGCTGAGGGCCTGCAATGGTCGCTGCGGGTCTGCAAGGTGGCGTGCTGCGACAGCCTGACTCCAGGCCAGGTCAAGATAGAGCGGGAAGATGACGTCAGTGAGGCAGAGGGGCAGGAATCCGAGGGTATGTGATCAAGTATCATCATCATCAGGTCTTTTTGTCTCCACTGCGGGAGCACGTCCCTACCTCTGTACTACCAGAGCCATATTTGGTCAAATCAACCAGAAGACTAGTGGCCTACACTCTCCTCGCTGGCCAGACGGGTTGGAGATCTCATTGATGTTTATAAGCTTTGTTTAGCTTGTATTTCTTAAGTCGCCATCTACGACATCCACGGGAGGACTTGGAGTGGTCCTATTCCACTCTACCGGAAATCACGTGGCAAAAGAAGCAATCGGTGATTAAGTACACAATGATGCATATATTGTGACTGTAGTGGGAGCGAAGTGGTTGGTATGTTTGACCGCCAGAAAGGGAAGATCTGTCCGCCGGGCTGAGTATTGCGCCTTCAGAAATCCCGCGGTATATTATCAGAGTATAGTCCCCTGCATAGTTAAGACTCGGTGCGGGAAGGGGACGGAGCGAGGGAGAAGCGTGAAGAGGAAGGAGCGAGGGAGAAACCTTGTATATATTGCAATTAATCGCAGAAAATCTTATATTGAGATGTAGGATGTATAAGCGCCATCTTGTATGCCTGTTGTAAACTATATTGTAGCAAAATTCAAATGTTTATTTAATAATTAGACTTTGAAAGGCACTTTAAGACGAGAGTACGTACAATTTACGTTACACGTTTAGTGTATATTGAAATTTAATTTGTTTTTTAAAGAAAAGCTACCTTAACCAGCGCTTCAGTTTTAGCTTTGCTGTTGTGGTTTCGTAATTCTTCGCAGTGGCGCAAAGGTCCCCAGTCCCCACACATGCGTGAGGCGGACCACATTTCAAACCATTTCTGTTCTCCTTTCTTCTGCTAACGATCACCAATATGATTTACTACCTTCCACAACAGCTATATAGACCAGTGATCTCTTATCTTATCTTATCTTGCTGTGGGGTCCATACATTGGAAGCACGTCGAACCTTTGGGTTATATTGTACTTACCCCCTTGCCTTACTCACGCGCATCGGGATTTCTGAAGAAGGACTTCAGAATATCACCTGGTGCATAGTGCCTATAGTCCTCTAGTTTGATCCAAAGAGGTCCATACGCTTCCTAGCCATTGAGTCGCAGCTGCACAAAATGTGTCTCATTGTCTCCTCTATTTCCTCACATGCCCGGCATTCAGGGCTCGCAACAAGTCTCATTTTGAAGAGATGACTGCGGTTATGAAAGTGTCCAGTCAGGGCTCCCAGTAGAGTTCTTGTCTGTTTCCTGTTATATTGATATAACCGTTTGTGCCACTTGCCACTTTTTGCCACATCACTAGACCAGTGATGCCTTATATCCTTCTTTATGGCCTATATATGTCACTTGTCAGTGCCTATTCACACGCTCACTTGTCACTTTTCAGTACGTAAACCAGGCTTTAGTCGTCTGTTATGTATGACACTCGTTGGTATAGAACCAACGGGATGCAGAGTAGAATACCACTCGTTACCACCTGTTTTATTACTCTTTGGGATGCGCCAATACCAGACACAATAGTTAAACAATGGAAGTCGGGAGGAATTCCTCCCAGTGCCGGCTTAGGGGATAAGGGGTTGTAACGAGTGGTATTCTACTCTGCCCGCGGTGCTTTATATATACCCTTAAAGCAGCAAGTCGCTTCGCCACTAAACTCTGAGCAGGCAGTGGAGTGACACCAAGTCTTCTTGCAGGACCCGTTGAGGCACCAGCCACCGGTCCCCCGGCGCGCAGTCTGGCCTCATATATCAAGTATGAGGACAGTGAAGATGAGGAACACAATGAACCCCTCTCGCTGCTTGAAAGAGCGGTGGAGGCGAGGAATGATGCGACAATAGAGCGTGAAGTCGAGGAAGATCTCCCCCTGCATAGTGAAGACACGGTGCGGGAAGGGGATGGAGCGAGGGAGAAGTGTGAAGGGGAGGGAACGAGGGAGGAGCGTGAAGTTGACAGGGCCAGACAGGAGGGGGCTTCCTCAGGTGAAAAACCTACTGACTGTCAACGCAGCTTTATTCAAACGAAAATCTTAAAACTTGTAGAACAAGAAGACGACGACACCGACAGCACACACCCGTCTCGGGGAGACTCGAACGCACAAAACGTCCAGCCAGCATATGAATGTAACAATTGTCCACGTTCGTTTTCACAAAAACGTGACTCACGCAGTCATCTTAAAATACACGCAGATGACCAACCGTATGAAAGCGATATTTGCCAACGGCGGTTTCAATATCAATCTGATATAAAAAGCCATAGAAATACTCACTTTGGGAAAAGGAGTCTTGAGTGTCATGTTTGTCAACGAAGGTTTCCTTCAAAGCAAGAATTTAAACGTCACCTTGTTGTACACAGTAGAACGAAAGAATTTGAGTGCAATACATGTCGACGTCAGTTTCAACATAAAAATAGTTTAATTTATCATCTTAAAACACATACTGTCGAGAAACCATATGAATGCAATATTTGTCAGTATAAGTTTCGAGATAAAAATCGTTTAAAATGTCATTTAAAAATACATACTGGGGAGAAACCTCATAAATGTAATGATTGTCAAAGACGGTTATTATGGAAGAGTTCTTTAAATATTCATCTGAAAACACATACTGGCGAGAAACCACATGTATGTAATGTTTGTCAAAGGCGGTTTTCAGATAAGACTAATTTAAATGTTCATCTTAAAACACATAGTGGCGAGAAACCACATGAATGTAATGTTTGTCATAAACAGTTTGCACATAAGGCTAACTTAAAGAGACATCTTAAAACACATACTGGCGAGAAACCATACGAATGTAATATTTGTCACATTCGAGTTTCACGATAGAATAATTTAAATACTCATCTTAAAACACATACTAACGTGAAACGATACGCACGTAATGTTTGTCAAACTCGATTTTCACGAAAGAATAGTTTAAATAGTCATCTCGAAACACATAACGGTGAAGAACCAGGAATGTAATGTTTGTCAATGTCGGTTTCCACAAAGGGATTAGTTTAAAATATCATCTCAGTACACATACCGGCGAGAAAGCATCTGTTTATACACGGATTTCACATTCCGATGTGAACCCTGACGAGGGCAGTGCTGGGGATCGTCGGTGCGACGATGACGAGGCGCCCGGGGGCGCCGAGCGTCACGCCGAGAAGCCCTACGAGTGCACTCTCTGCCAACGAGCGTTTGCTCTCAAAATCGCTTTGCGGCGTCATGTGGTCTGGACTGGTGAGGACAGCTCGATATCAGCACAAATAAACATTCATTTGGATATAATATGCAAATACACTATCACCTCTTTATCCTTAACGGGGCAGACAGAGCATTTCGGATCTTGCGGGGCCCAAAGACCAGTTTAAGCGTGATGGTGGCTCACCTGTGATGCTTCGGAGCCAGGGGTGGTTTTCATGCAAGGCCTGCTGACGTCAGCTCTCTCTGGTAATGCATTTGTGCAAAATTTGTACAACCCGCCGCCGCCCAACGTAACTCCTTGGGAATGCAGTTGTAGCACGAGATGTTTGTGCTCAGTCCTTTAGCCACAGAATTAATAATAGTATTACATACAGAACGGAAACTCGCACCGTCCCCCGCAATCTGGTGTCCCCGCAACCCTTCCCCCGTTATTGTGAGGTGTAAGCGGCAGTAAATCAGGGTTATTGGTAGTCGCACGTTGACATTACGCGAGTCACTTAGAATTATTGAATTATAATGGTGAGAAACTGCGTACATTATTATTGTTTATCCACGGAAAACAATAATTAACGAAAATTGTATAGATTTCCGAGTGATGAAAACAGGTAAGCAAAGCAACAAATTCAGTGGTGGCGACCCTGATTGTTTAACTCACACATTTGACGTGTGCACGGACGGATTGTTTCGTTTGTAGTAGTACTAGGTATATATGCCGCTGCGTTTGTATGAAGTGCCATACCTGTGCTTTAGCTCTCTCGTGGTTTTTCATTATAATTCAGCGAATGAAAACGATGTTTTGCGCCCAGAGTTACCCATGTACTCTTTGCGAGAATATTTTACGTAATCTTCTATTTAATAACAAGACATCGTTTTAAAAACTAAAACCCGACTACGGGAATATTCAGGGGTAACGACAGGGTCCGAAAAGTATGATTGTAATTAGTCTGTCTTTTAAATTATCCAAAAATAATGAACCCGTATTTTTCAGTTTACCGAAAAAGTAAAAATCACAAAGATACGGAGCGTCAAAGCCTCTGTCTAATCTGTGGTCAAAGTTCCGGAGTGGGGGCTTGCGACGTCACAATTATATATCGTGCTTAAGTGTGACGTCACGAGAAATTTCAATGTGTTGTATCTTTGTCATTTTTGGTTTCACAGAGAAAAGAAAAAATATGTGTACAATATTTTTTAATAATCTAACCGATGGACCAAAAATATTTTTCCATTCGTGATGTCTATTGAACCCTAAGTTTTTATTTGATACCAAACACGTATTCGATTAATTTTATTAAATAGTTACTTTTTGGTACATAGAGGGCGCCATATTGAATTTATTGTGACGTCACCCAAGAGACTCTTCCAACGACATCTAATTTGTTGTATATAAGGTCTAACAAAATATACTGAAACTGTTTTAAGGGTGAATTCAGTCCATGATTCTGAACAACTTTCCCTAAGGAACACGTATCGAAATATGGAAAGTATTTTTGGCCTCCCAAACTAGTTAACCGATCAGCTGATCCGAGTTTGTATGGAGAGTCAAAAATTATTGGGACAATCAGTCTGTATCAGGCCCAGTATTTCTATCAATAGAAATACCTACCTAATAGAAATAGTGGGATACACCCGCACAAACCTTTCTGAATGTGACATGTGATTTCAAAAATACGTCCCCTGAATATGTTCAGGTGTCGCGGCTAGCAAGCCATCTCTAGTTTGATTAACGATAGAACATTTGATTGGTAGTTAAGTAAATATGTATGTTCTGAGAAAAATAACAAAGACTATAATATGGTTGGTAATGATGGTTCGTATTGATTGAAACAATAGCTTCAAATAGTAATTATTACATAAAATAAAAACCCAACTGCCTTTTTATTTACCTAACCCGTGTCTCTCCCAGAATAGAGAACATGCATGAAAAAAAAATGTGTTATCTATAAATATATAATAAATATTTAAAAGTTAAGTACTAACAGTGAGAACAGAAGAAAAATTTCTTGAGAAACGAAGGAGATATAACGAATTTACGAAAATATGTCTCAATAACTAATCTCATCCTTAAAAACGCTATTTTCTATGGCAAATGTATAGATGACATGGACTGGACGTTGACGTCACCAGTCTATATTGGACTCTCCCTTCTAATTGAAACTTTAAAGTATGAAAAATTCGTCACTGGTTAGATATTTATTTTTTCATATTTGTTTACTGTGGTTTAAAGGGATTTTAATAAGCAAATAAAAAAATACGTGTATATTCTTTATTAAGACTAGTCTAACGACACTTTCCAAGCTTGAACTCTTCAAGCCGTTTTGGCTGCAGGGCGTCCCATTGAAATATACATACATGCACTCGATATCATGACCCTTCCTCCTGTCGCAGTCGGGTAATGGATAGAGCGTTTACTTTTTAATCTTTCGTTATATTTTAGGCCCAACGCGGACGACAGACTAAACCGTGCCGCACTTTTTAGTCTGTGAAAATAGAACCCATGGAATCACATGCAGTAACGCACACGACGCGCAAAAAGTCCGGCGCGCGTCGTCGTGTGCGTCTGCGTATGATTCCACGGGTTCTATTTTTACCTGATTTTCACAGACTATCACAGACTTAAAAGTGCGTCGCGGATAGTCTGTCATCTGTGTTGGGCCTTATATGGGCCATAAGGTTTCAACTGTCAGAAATCTGTCACTGTCAAGTAGTCAAGCGAACACGTTACATTATGATGTTCTTTCATCGTTTTGTAGATTAATTCAGAATTTAGTTCATTTGTCTCGATATTATAACATAAAAAAAAACATCTATAACAACAGCTAGCTATAAATGGTTGGTTCCATGTTATAATAAAATAAGGTATTCTCTGTCCGAGAACGAACTTGACTACGTCACGAAAGTGTTGCCACTGATTGTTCTTTTCAGTAAATTTAAGGACTTTCTCAATTAGTTCATTAATATTAAATAAAATGTTAAGTAACTTAGCTATTAAGAATCTCGCGATTCTCGCGTCATTCATCAATTCAAAATTTTATAAATTGATAAAATGGATTATTAATTTGAAATTGGTATATAAAGTTCAAAAATGCATTACGCTCGGGTAATTCAATTTCACACGGAGGCAACATATTACACTGATGACGTAGTCAAGTTCTTCCTACGTCATCAGCTGTCACGGAGAGAGAATACCTTATTTTATTATACCATGGTTGGTTCGAGACACGGCCTTGTGACGCGTCTGCCTGGCGACCGACGCCAGGCTTGTACTCTATCGCCGGCACTCCGCTACAAGTCGTCTATAGAATAATCGTCTACGAGGAGCTTACGAACGACAGTGTTAGTATCAGGAATCCACAACCTCTGTACAGATTGTGATATCAGAGGAACTGTACGTTGTGCCGACGGTTGCAGCTGGTGCGGGGCGAGGCGTGGCCCGTGGCTGCGTGCTACGTGTGCCGCGCTCAGCTGCTCAAGAGCCACAAGCTGATGCTGAAGGCGGCCCGCGCGCAGGCTCTGCTCACTGCCGTACTGCAATATTACTCTGAGGTATTTACAAATTTTTGTTTCGTAATGTGTGGTATATAATCTACTATTTACATTAGTCAGTGACCGTTTATGTTGTGTGCAGATAGATGTGCAATCTGTGTCTCTGCTGGACCGTCGTAGGCTGGGGCTGTGCGGCTCACTGGCTGTATCTGGAGCCGAGTGCCTGGACAACATACCACGCCCTGCCACCGCTGTCAAAGTTGAGCAAGATGATGCTGAGCTGGGCTCTGACCTCTCTGACAGTCCCCTGTCTGTCTTGTCTCGAGTGTCATCTGACATTGCTGACACTGGTAGCAATGTCAGATGACACTCGAGACTAAGATAGCAACACAGACATCAACAAGCACAAACACGCGGAGTTTGCACACACAGAGCAGCAAGAGACAGGTGAGCAGGCCGAGGAGAGGCAGGCAGCAACATCATACTACACGCAGGGGACTGGTAACACTGTAATGGTTTTATTGACCTTCCCTCCATTACATTGTTGTTAAGTACTCAGTGGAAATATGGAGTGCTGTTAAGTCACATTACGACATTAGTTATTATAAAGTCATATGGACTAGCTGAGTCACCACTCTGTATTTCACAAAGAATGGAAAATGCTTCATTGACAAGCGAAAACATGAGACTATTTGTTCATGAGTTAAGTAATTTAAGATGTCCTGCTTGAAACGGGGAACAAAATATAATCACCAAACACTTTACTACCTCTAAATAAGCATGGCTTACGTGCCCGGAGACGGTCAAGCAGCTTGATGGTAAGCAGTAGATTCACGACGTAGATTTGTTTTGCTTGACCAAGCAGCTTGATGCGCCCGTCATCTCCATGGCTGATTATTTAAATAAGTTTAAGTCATTTTTACGGCCCTGGATAAGAGATGTTTAAGCCTATTTAATCAATTGCAAAAGAAATCTCATAGAGGTATATTGAAATCACACTTGATGTCTGTTTTATTATTTCAACATATAATAACGTCTTTTGCACACTTCCAAGCGATAAGTGATAATATGTCAAAGAAGCCTACTTTCAATGTATGATTAGTATGGTGTTTTCCATAGACCTAGAAATTTCTGTAAAACTGTTAATCCAAACTCTATGGCCGTTCCACAGGTACTTCAAGTAGTCTCTCGTGCCAACTTGCAGTATCTGTGGTCAAAGATGACTGCGATGACTCTAAAAACTTCATTCCACTGGCAGGTGGCACCGGCCGGCCCACTGTTTTAATAAATGTCTCTTTCAACCAGGCTGAGGACTGAGGAGTGTGAGTGCGATATTTGTCAACGTCGGTTTCAATATCGATCTGATATAAAAAGCCATTTAAATACTCACTTTGGGAAGAAAAGTCTCCAGTGTCATGTTTGTCAACGTAGATTTTCTACAAAGCAAGGATTGAAACGTCACCTTGTTGTACACACTGGTACGAAACTAATTGAGTGTAGTACTTGTCGATGTCAGTTTCGACATTAAAGTAGTTTAAGACGTCATCTTAAAACACATACTGGCGAGAAACCAAATGAGTGTAATGTTTGTCAATATCGATTTCGACATCAAAGTAGTTTACGGGTTCATCTTCTAACACATACTGGCGAGAAGCCACATGAATGTTATGTTTGTCAAAGGCGGTTTTTACGTAAGAGTAATTTAAATGTTCATCTTAAAACACATACTGACGAGAAAACTTTTGAGTGTAATGTTTGTCAATATCGATGTCGACATCAAAGTAGTTTGGACAGGTTCATCTTCTAACACATACTGGCGAGAAGCCACATGAATGTTATGTTTGTCAAAGGCGGTTTTCACATAAAAGTAATTTAAATGTTCATCTTAAAACACATACTGGCGAGAAACCACATGAATGTAATGTTTGTCAAAGGCGGTTTGTACTTAAGATTAATTTAAGGAGTCATCTTAAAACACATAATGGCGAGTAACCATAGTGTGTATGTCCCCCGCGGAAAAGTATCGAATAATAATTGTTGAGTATACTAGATCTTTAGTTTATAGCTGCCTTCAAATGTTTATCGATAAATGAAATTTGTGTATTCAGTAATTTTTGAGAAATTCGACAAAAACATATTCCGCCAGAGAAATGTTTCTCTGGCGGAATTTTGACCGGAATCCGGAATTCAATTAGTAGAGCAATTAATGTATCATAAGAAACAAATGTTTATGTACAAATGGACTTTGTATGTCATAGGCCTCCGAAGTTATTCAAAATTCCGCTGGGGAAATGTTTGGCCTTTTGCTAGATCTCCCAAACGGTTTGGAATATAGTCCTGATTTTTTTTACATACATTGCTATTAATTTGTTTATAACATCTGTAAAAACAGAATCCAAAAAAACACAACCACTAACGAATAATAAATATAAACATAAAATTAATACATTAAAGATTGGAATTAGTTAAAACTTGTCACATAATATAAAACTCGTCCAACAGACCGATTCAAAATCAAAATGTCAGTTAGACATTATTTTTTGTTGTATCTTTTTTAATACTAACTCTATTACAAACGTACTTTCCCAGATGTTGGAGGCAATTTTTATACATAAATCGACACTTAAACTTTTTCTCTATGTCCCTTATTTAAGCCACTAGAACCAAAATACCTACTTTTATGTTTATATTTATTATTCATAGGTGGTTGTGTTTTTAGGGTTCCGTAGCCAAATGGCAAAAACGGAACCCTTATAGATTCGTCATGTCTGTCTGTCTGTCTGTCCGTCCGTATGTTTTGGATTCTGTTTTTACAGATGTTATAAACAAATTAATAGCAATATGTGTAAAAAAAATCAGGACTATATTCCAAACCGTTTGGGAGATCTAGCAAAAGTTCAAACATTTCCCCAGCGGAATTTTGAATAACTTCGGAGGCCTATGACATACAAAGTCCATTTGTACATAAACATTTGCCTCTTATGATACATTAATTGCTCTACTAATTGTATTCTGGATTCCAGACAAAATTTCGCCAGAGAAACGTGTCCCTGGCGGAATATGTTTTTGACGAATTTCTCAAAAATTACTGAATACACAAATTTCATTTATCGATAAACATTTGAAGGCAGCTATAAACTAAAGATCTAGTATATTCAACAATTATTATTCGATACTTTTCCGCGGGGGACATACACACGTAACCATATGAATGTAATATTTGTCACATTCGAGTTTCACGTAAGGATAGTTTAAATAGTCATCTTAAAACATATACTGGTGAAAAACCATGAATGTAATGTTTGGCAATGTCGGTTTCCACAAAGGGATTAGCTTACAATATCATCTTAGTGCACATACTGGCGAGAAACCATCTGATCATTCACGGATTTCATATTCCGATGTGAACCCTGCCGAGGGCAGAGCTGGGGATCGTCGGTGCGACGATGACGAGGCGCCCTACGAGTGCACTCTCTGCCAACGAGCGTTTGCTCTTAAAATCGCTTTGCGGCGTCATGTGGTCACTTCGCACTGATGAGGACAACTCGATATCTATACATGTATGATGTATGTAATGTTTGAGCAAGGTTTTAAATTCAAAATAATATCATGAATAAATAAAATTGTTTGACATAAATATATGTTTTACTTTAAATATATTCCTATATATGTTTACTAGAGATGTGCCGAGTAGTCAGCGACTAGTCGGTAAAGCCGACTATCCGGCCACTTTTGTAGTCGGCGAATATTCGGCCAAGGCGCCGACTATCCGGCTACTATCGTAGTCGGCAAATATTCGGCAATTCGGCATAGAGCGCCGACTATCCGGCTTCTTATTGTGTATGTATTTCTTAATAATATGTACATAATAACATGTAGGAGTAATTAGGTACATTAAATAAAAACCTTGATTATTAAAAATACATAAAAACACTGATCTGTTCTTACGAAAGCAAAAATCAAGAAACAATGCTACCGAATACATAATAGACAATGCGAAGTAAACAAAACAGGTTTCAACACGAGCGCAGCTCGACTTGCACGCGAATAAGCTGTAAACGAAGTGTTACGGAAACCCCCGAAACCGTGATCGGCTTGGTCGAATAGTCGGCCGACTAGTCGGCTTCTTCACAACCGACTAATCGGCACATCTCTAATGTTTACTTATGTTTACTTGTGTGATGTGTGCAATACGATACGACACAATGTGTGCTTTATAGTAGCTGCTTTACGCAATGTTGTGGTCATCGCAAAATGACCACAACTCTTTGTGCTCGGCCTGTCAAAACCACACCGCGTCGTAGCAGTTTAGATAAGGGCACTAATTTCGCTTCGTGGCTGCTTTACATCAGCCACAACATAACACGTTGTGTTGTGGCCCTTTTTTACACCCAATGAGCGTTCGCGGTCTTTGAGCGCAATATATAGATCTAACAAAATATACTGAAACAATTTTAAGGGTGAATTTGGTCCTTAATAGTGCACAACTTTCCCCAAGGAACATGTGTCGAAATATGCAAAAAAAATTTGGCTTTCCATACAAACTCGGATCAGCTGATCGGTCAACTTGTATGGGAGGCCAAAAATTACATTTTATATTTCACTATCCGGACTGAGTTAGCCCGAATCGCAGCCAAAACGTCTTTGGAAGAGAACTGATACTGCTCCTCCTGACGGCGTGCTTGCTCTTGCTGCAGTGCACGCGTTTGTTCTTGCATCATAATTGACCGAGCGAGCGAAGCGAGCGAAGCGTCTCAGTTTCGAGATTAACCAAAAATTCTTTTGTCCGTCTGTCTGTCTGTCTGTCTGTCTGTCTGTCTGTTCTCGCCTACAGGTCGCATTTCTTAACCGATTCTCATGAAATTTTGTAAACAGATTCAACAACTAAATAGAATTTTTTTGTCGAGCCAGTTTCTCGAAATTTTTCAAAATGGCGGAAATATGGGGGTTTAAAATTTTAAAAGTGTCATATATCCGCCATTTCCAAATATTTTCAAAAATGTCATAAGACTTTTTTGTTGCCATTATAAAAACGCAATTTTTTTATTTGATCAACTTTTTTGTCTGCACAACTTTTTTATACGTTATACTTGAACGGGTTTAGGATGACTCGCGAAGTCTAGCTGACTGAGCCGTGACGGATATAAAATACAAATCTTCTTACAAAATATACTGAAACTATTTAAGGGTGAATTCAGTCCGGGTTACTGAACAACTTTCTTAAAAATGCATATCTTACTACAGACACAGATCGTGTTATACCTGCGCCGGCAGCGGAGGCACATCCTTTGGAATAATATTCGCGAGGTCTAAGTTCGTGGCGAACTACTAGTAGTAATCTGCTGCAGGAACGCGTTCATTTCCAATGGAGCGTCTGGTGGGACCGTCACTGATGTGGTCGCGGCCCTCCAGAATTACACTCCTCGAGCGACTGTCCCTCTGCCGCTGCAGCTCCCGCTCGGTTGGTTACCCTTTTCTCATTCCTTTCCCACTTCTGAGACCAGTTGTCACGAGATTGGTTGGGATAGGAAAGGAAACGACAATCCTGTGGAATAGTGCCTTTATTCACAACCCAAGTGGAGGTATTCACAATTGACAGCGTTCTAGTCCTCTTCCCACGCCAACTGTCACACCTCACGTGTATCACTGTACTGATTGATACGTACAAGGAAATGTCACTGCACTGTCTTACACGCGGAAACGGTACTGCACTGTCACTCACGCGCGGAACTGTCACTATACAGTACTACTTACTACTACACTTCACTTTTATTAGATACTTCCTTTTCTTCTTTCTTCGATTTTTTGACGTGATAACGTCTTTAAAATCGTTTTAGTCGGGTGACATGTTCAGAAACTTGTGTCACACACACCAAAACCTCACGAGCGCGATCGCAGGTATAACGAGAGAGAGACGGACCGATCTCCCGTCTCATCTCGAGCGCTGCCAGTCATTCCGTGAAACGACGTTATCACGTAAACATCTCGATCGTAAACCTACTTTACAAACAACCAATTTTTTTCCCAACTAAACTGGCTTAGGCCCCGCCTTGTACTGTTTATATACCAGCCGAATTAGAACAAAATCGCATCAGAGTTCCAAATTCAAATTAGTACCAATTTTCTATAGCTTTGTCTTTCACTCATTTTCGTTTAGGCGCATAATGCCAAAAGCGCAAAATGGTATCCGCTCGCAAAATGGTAAAAGAGCAAAATGGTAATAGCGCAAAATGACAAAGGAGCAAAATGGTAAAAGAGCACAATGGTAAAATAGCAAAATGGTAAGAGCGCGGAATGGTAAAGATTTCAGTGCTATAGTATATAAATTGAAATAGTTAACAGCGAGAGTAAATTGAATGGTATCTTGTTTATTGATTACTAGCCGAAGCGCGCAACTTCGTTAGCGTGAACTTTATGACTTCGGAAAATGCTTTTCAGGCTGAATAACTTTTGTTAAGGCGTCATTTTTATATTTCTTATATTTTAGCTGGACCATTATGGTTCTGCATAAGGTGCTCCATTTTCCAAAATCAACATACATACATACTATCACGTCTTTATCCCTAATGGGACAGACAGAGCATTTTGGGTCTTGCGGTTCTATGCAGAGCCCAGGGCCGCAAGACCCAAAAGCCACTTTTAGCGTCATAGTGGGCGAGAAGATGGAAAAGCAATCAATACAGTGATGGGTTGCTAGTCGCATCGCCTGTTAACATGATTTGCATTTTTGCCCATTCCCTCGATCGGCTTTTACGATCTGCGTGGGAAGAGAAGCAGCTGGTACATTCTAAGTTTTTTTATTTCTCCCAGACCAGCATGGGAGATCCAAAATCAATTATACACTAATATATGTTGCCCAGACTTAACAGCTATATGTATAACAAACAAAGTTTCATTTGAATCCGTTCCGTCCAGTATATCCGCAGATTACCGTGCAATGCCAGAATTAGAATTACTAAAACATTATGTCAGTTTTTATAATACCAAACCAATGAATATTACATTTTCAATTAACCTTACATTACAATTCCAAAATGTTTATGAAGTATTAAGATATCGATAAAACTGTTCATAAAACATGTTTCATTATGTAAGTAGTAACGGTAAAATGGATAGGACTTTCCTAGCAGTCGGCCGGCCGCTGTCGCGGCATGCTCGCTTCGCTCGCTCGGCTCGCTCTAACATAACCTAACCTATAGGTTTGCTTACCCAGTAAAATCTATTGAACTTTCCTAGCGCTAAATATGACTCATTATCACACAACTTGTTTATTATTTGCCCTAGAATAGTTTGAACTTATTAAATCAGTTATATTAGGCTAAGTTTTTTTTAAGTCAGGTATTTATGGATGTACTATTTCGTAACAAGATGTTTTGAGCTCGAGCTATTCAACCATAAGGTAACTGAAATCTTTTATTTTTTAAATACTTGGAATTTTAAATATAAAGTATTTAGAATTCAGGTGTGTTTGGCTCGTTCAGTCATAAAGGCGGTATGTTTTTTGAAATTCTAATATGTACTTCTATTCTTTGTTGCTGACCCCTTTGTCTGTATTGTACTCGTAGGACTACTGCAAGGCTCTATTGAACACCGCCCGACCGGTCCTAAAACAAAGCAAGCAATCATTTGCCGGCCATAAGTGCGCTGGGTGGGGGATCAGCTACAAGGGTCAGGTAGTCAGTGTGGTATCTTTGGGTCCCGAAACAGCAAGACGCAAAGTGGTCTCGGCATTCGTTCCGTTCGTTTCTTCTCTGTGATTAAACTATTTTCGCTCCGCGTGTAGTAAGTGAAGTTCCGTTGCGTTGCGAGAATCTTGGTGTTGGAGATGCCTCCGAACACGTGTGTGTGTCGCGTCTGCCTAGCGACCGACGCCCGCCTGGTCTCCATCGCCGGCACTCCGCTACAGCTCGTCTATGAAACACTGACGAGGGCCTCCGTAAGTATCTCATCATCGTCATCAGACCTTTCTGTCTCCACTGCAGGAGCACGACCCTCTCTGTACTACAAGAGCCATACTTGGCCTGAGCAGCCAGAGGACTTTGGGTTACGCTCTCTACGCAGGCCAGACGGGTTGGAGAGGTCTCATTGACGTTTATAAGCTTAGTTTAGCTTGTATTTCCTAAGTCGCCTTCTAAGACGTCCAAAGGGAACCACACGGCAAAATAATTTTATATTTACTAATATAATAATTTTAATTTTATTGAAGATCACACGAACTTACCTACAATGGGAAGTTCTTTAGAAATTATATGAATAGCATGCAGTTTTAAAGCGATTTCAAAGCTATAGATAATTAATACTTGACTTAGTGATTATACATACATCTATATTTCTTTTAAAATATTTACTTATATGTTATTTCTTTTCCGACATGAAATAGACATAAATTGAAAATTTGTCTACACTCAAAAACAGTGGAAATGTGCATGTAACTACCGATTAATATCTCTACTTGGTCTAATGGTTGACTGGAATATAGTATTATTTGATATGTGTAAGTATATTGTATTGCTTTTTGTGCCGCATCGTTTTTTCTGTTTATCCCTATGGTTGACTGGGAGAAAATGTTCTTAGCATTAAGTCCGCCATTTGTTAAAAGTATATTTGTACTTTGGAACAATAAAGTTTGATAAAATAAATAAATAAATAAATAAATAGAACGCCATATGGCGTTAAGTCCGCACTTTGTACACTTTTTCTTGTGCAATAAAGTTTAAATAAATAAATAAAAATTATATTATCTATGGGAAAAATATAAACCCTAAACCGAAAGATAAACCCTAGAAAGTACCAGTATTTTGTTTGCTCTTTGGTACCACTTCCGCGCTTCCTGGTCAATTATTTGATCGACAGAATAAAATGAAAATAAAGACTTGGCCAAAAATGCTTTTGACCGGCCTTCCGGTTTTCAGTTTGTCTGTTCTCGCCTACAGGTCGTATTTCTTAACCGATTCTTCTTTCTGAGAAGGTTTGCGAATTATACAGAATCCGGTTTTTAGAAAAAATTCGAAACGGCGAAAATATTGGGTTTGAAAACTTTAAAATGAAATGAGCCCAGGCGCGATGTAGATGCGTCGTTTTATTACTGAGTTCCATCGACCGCCTTCCGTATCCGTGATCAGACCCTAGGTCTAGGTAGGTATCGTCTACCATAAAGAGTGTTAATGTGGTTACTGTTACTCAATGAGGTTATGTTGTTTTATATCTGAGTTCCGTCGAATATCTCCCGGCTCCATCATCAAAACAGCTCATTGACTTAATAATATTGTTTTGTCATCCGACTTACACAAGTTTTCAGCTAAGTCCGTTGAGCATAACTTAATAATGTTTAAAAATTAAGTAACAAAATTTGAAACATTTAAACATACATACAAGATACATTGCTTAAAGTTAAATAAAAGCTTGTAAAAAAAGAGTTTACATCGACACTCGCGCGTTGAGCGAAACCCCGCGTGACAACACCCGGCTGAGCAAACTGCTTCTTTCAAGTAAACTGTGTTTTACTCAGAGAGAAGTATTATGTATATGAAGGGAGAAGAATAATCCGCTAGATGACAACTAGTCAAGAAGTCAGACACTTTTTTCTAAACGTCAAAACAAAAATTTTCTATGGGAAATGTATGAAATTACCAACCGTGACGTCATACTTTTTTTAGTCAAATAACGCACTTAATATCAGTTTTTCTGCATTAATAAATCTAAAATTTTGTTGAAAATAGGTATGATTAATGTAAAGTGACCTATTATGTGACGTTTTATTCCATCAACTGTACAGAATAATTTATTTTTGAATGCCACTGGTATTTAACTGTGAGGGAAATGCTCATAGCGCGACTGCTCGCGGGGAAGTTAACTTATTGTAACTTGTATATAATTATAACTTGACATGTGTTGCCCGGTCAGCTGGTGCCGTCTCCCCGCTGGCCCGCGGGCGTGTGCTGCGTGTGCCGCGCGCAGCTCTGGAACGCCTACCGGCTGATGCTGAAGGCGACGCGTGCGCATGACTTGGTCGAGGCAGTACTTGAAAAACAACCCAGAGTAAGCTGTGTTCTCTTTATTGGCAAATATCTTACACCTGCTACACAACCCTTTACTAATATGGGGAGAATGCGCCCATACAAATCTATACACATGATAAAACAGTAAAAAAGTGTATCCGTAGGTACATTACATATATTTCAAAAATAAAATATTGGGGCGATGGAGACATAGGAATAGAGTAAGATTTAAAAAAGTATGTCTGTTTGTCTGTTTGTCCACGTTAATCTCCGGAAATACTGATGTGTCATTTTTCGAACGCGGAGTCACTAAACGAACAATTTTTTGTATTAAAAACCATGCGTTTAGGTGACTCCGCGTTTCAAAAATAGCACTTCTGGACGGATTCGAATGAAACTTTTTTGTTGTATAGCTGTTAAGCCTAGGCAACATATAAGGCATTAATAATTTTGGAAAATGGAACACCTGCTGCAGAACTATAAAGAAATATATGTATGGAAAGGTCTAGGGTAAGGGATTCTTAAGCCGGATCAAGCATTAGGCAGAGGCAAGTAGACCACGGACAATTCTTCTGACTTATGATGGTATGTTTCCAGATGACTGTAAAGTCGGCGTCATTGATCGACCGGCAGGCTGAGGGCCTGCAATGGTCGCTGCGGGTCTGCAAGGTGGCGTGCTGCGACAGCCTGACTCCAGGCCAGGTCAAGATAGAGCGGGAAGATGACGTCAGTGAGGCAGAGGGGCAGGAATCCGAGGGTATGTGATCAAGTATCATCATCATCAGGTCTTTTTGTCTCCACTGCGGGAGCACGTCCCTACCTCTGTACTACCAGAGCCATATTTGGTCAAATCAACCAGAAGACTAGTGGCCTACACTCTCCTCGCTGGCCAGACGGGTTGGAGATCTCATTGATGTTTATAAGCTTTGTTTAGCTTGTATTTCTTAAGTCGCCATCTACGACATCCACGGGAGGACTTGGAGTGGTCCTATTCCACTCTACCGGAAATCACGTGGCAAAAGAAGCAATCGGTGATTAAGTACACAATGATGCATATATTGTGACTGTAGTGGGAGCGAAGTGGTTGGTATGTTTGACCGCCAGAAAGGGAAGATCTGTCCGCCGGGCTGAGTATTGCGCCTTCAGAAATCCCGCGGTATATTATCAGAGTATAGTCCCCTGCATAGTTAAGACTCGGTGCGGGAAGGGGACGGAGCGAGGGAGAAGCGTGAAGAGGAAGGAGCGAGGGAGAAACCTTGTATATATTGCAATTAATCGCAGAAAATCTTATATTGAGATGTAGGATGTATAAGCGCCATCTTGTATGCCTGTTGTAAACTATATTGTAGCAAAATTCAAATGTTTATTTAATAATTAGACTTTGAAAGGCACTTTAAGACGAGAGTACGTACAATTTACGTTACACGTTTAGTGTATATTGAAATTTAATTTGTTTTTTAAAGAAAAGCTACCTTAACCAGCGCTTCAGTTTTAGCTTTGCTGTTGTGGTTTCGTAATTCTTCGCAGTGGCGCAAAGGTCCCCAGTCCCCACACATGCGTGAGGCGGACCACATTTCAAACCATTTCTGTTCTCCTTTCTTCTGCTAACGATCACCAATATGATTTACTACCTTCCACAACAGCTATATAGACCAGTGATCTCTTATCTTATCTTATCTTGCTGTGGGGTCCATACATTGGAAGCACGTCGAACCTTTGGGTTATATTGTACTTACCCCCTTGCCTTACTCACGCGCATCGGGATTTCTGAAGAAGGACTTCAGAATATCACCTGGTGCATAGTGCCTATAGTCCTCTAGTTTGATCCAAAGAGGTCCATACGCTTCCTAGCCATTGAGTCGCAGCTGCACAAAATGTGTCTCATTGTCTCCTCTATTTCCTCACATGCCCGGCATTCAGGGCTCGCAACAAGTCTCATTTTGAAGAGATGACTGCGGTTATGAAAGTGTCCAGTCAGGGCTCCCAGTAGAGTTCTTGTCTGTTTCCTGTTATATTGATATAACCGTTTGTGCCACTTGCCACTTTTTGCCACATCACTAGACCAGTGATGCCTTATATCCTTCTTTATGGCCTATATATGTCACTTGTCAGTGCCTATTCACACGCTCACTTGTCACTTTTCAGTACGTAAACCAGGCTTTAGTCGTCTGTTATGTATGACACTCGTTGGTATAGAACCAACGGGATGCAGAGTAGAATACCACTCGTTACCACCTGTTTTATTACTCTTTGGGATGCGCCAATACCAGACACAATAGTTAAACAATGGAAGTCGGGAGGAATTCCTCCCAGTGCCGGCTTAGGGGATAAGGGGTTGTAACGAGTGGTATTCTACTCTGCCCGCGGTGCTTTATATATACCCTTAAAGCAGCAAGTCGCTTCGCCACTAAACTCTGAGCAGGCAGTGGAGTGACACCAAGTCTTCTTGCAGGACCCGTTGAGGCACCAGCCACCGGTCCCCCGGCGCGCAGTCTGGCCTCATATATCAAGTATGAGGACAGTGAAGATGAGGAACACAATGAACCCCTCTCGCTGCTTGAAAGAGCGGTGGAGGCGAGGAATGATGCGACAATAGAGCGTGAAGTCGAGGAAGATCTCCCCCTGCATAGTGAAGACACGGTGCGGGAAGGGGATGGAGCGAGGGAGAAGTGTGAAGGGGAGGGAACGAGGGAGGAGCGTGAAGTTGACAGGGCCAGACAGGAGGGGGCTTCCTCAGGTGAAAAACCTACTGACTGTCAACGCAGCTTTATTCAAACGAAAATCTTAAAACTTGTAGAACAAGAAGACGACGACACCGACAGCACACACCCGTCTCGGGGAGACTCGAACGCACAAAACGTCCAGCCAGCATATGAATGTAACAATTGTCCACGTTCGTTTTCACAAAAACGTGACTCACGCAGTCATCTTAAAATACACGCAGATGACCAACCGTATGAAAGCGATATTTGCCAACGGCGGTTTCAATATCAATCTGATATAAAAAGCCATAGAAATACTCACTTTGGGAAAAGGAGTCTTGAGTGTCATGTTTGTCAACGAAGGTTTCCTTCAAAGCAAGAATTTAAACGTCACCTTGTTGTACACAGTAGAACGAAAGAATTTGAGTGCAATACATGTCGACGTCAGTTTCAACATAAAAATAGTTTAATTTATCATCTTAAAACACATACTGTCGAGAAACCATATGAATGCAATATTTGTCAGTATAAGTTTCGAGATAAAAATCGTTTAAAATGTCATTTAAAAATACATACTGGGGAGAAACCTCATAAATGTAATGATTGTCAAAGACGGTTATTATGGAAGAGTTCTTTAAATATTCATCTGAAAACACATACTGGCGAGAAACCACATGTATGTAATGTTTGTCAAAGGCGGTTTTCAGATAAGACTAATTTAAATGTTCATCTTAAAACACATAGTGGCGAGAAACCACATGAATGTAATGTTTGTCATAAACAGTTTGCACATAAGGCTAACTTAAAGAGACATCTTAAAACACATACTGGCGAGAAACCATACGAATGTAATATTTGTCACATTCGAGTTTCACGATAGAATAATTTAAATACTCATCTTAAAACACATACTAACGTGAAACGATACGCACGTAATGTTTGTCAAACTCGATTTTCACGAAAGAATAGTTTAAATAGTCATCTCGAAACACATAACGGTGAAGAACCAGGAATGTAATGTTTGTCAATGTCGGTTTCCACAAAGGGATTAGTTTAAAATATCATCTCAGTACACATACCGGCGAGAAAGCATCTGTTTATACACGGATTTCACATTCCGATGTGAACCCTGACGAGGGCAGTGCTGGGGATCGTCGGTGCGACGATGACGAGGCGCCCGGGGGCGCCGAGCGTCACGCCGAGAAGCCCTACGAGTGCACTCTCTGCCAACGAGCGTTTGCTCTCAAAATCGCTTTGCGGCGTCATGTGGTCTGGACTGGTGAGGACAGCTCGATATCAGCACAAATAAACATTCATTTGGATATAATATGCAAATACACTATCACCTCTTTATCCTTAACGGGGCAGACAGAGCATTTCGGATCTTGCGGGGCCCAAAGACCAGTTTAAGCGTGATGGTGGCTCACCTGTGATGCTTCGGAGCCAGGGGTGGTTTTCATGCAAGGCCTGCTGACGTCAGCTCTCTCTGGTAATGCATTTGTGCAAAATTTGTACAACCCGCCGCCGCCCAACGTAACTCCTTGGGAATGCAGTTGTAGCACGAGATGTTTGTGCTCAGTCCTTTAGCCACAGAATTAATAATAGTATTACATACAGAACGGAAACTCGCACCGTCCCCCGCAATCTGGTGTCCCCGCAACCCTTCCCCCGTTATTGTGAGGTGTAAGCGGCAGTAAATCAGGGTTATTGGTAGTCGCACGTTGACATTACGCGAGTCACTTAGAATTATTGAATTATAATGGTGAGAAACTGCGTACATTATTATTGTTTATCCACGGAAAACAATAATTAACGAAAATTGTATAGATTTCCGAGTGATGAAAACAGGTAAGCAAAGCAACAAATTCAGTGGTGGCGACCCTGATTGTTTAACTCACACATTTGACGTGTGCACGGACGGATTGTTTCGTTTGTAGTAGTACTAGGTATATATGCCGCTGCGTTTGTATGAAGTGCCATACCTGTGCTTTAGCTCTCTCGTGGTTTTTCATTATAATTCAGCGAATGAAAACGATGTTTTGCGCCCAGAGTTACCCATGTACTCTTTGCGAGAATATTTTACGTAATCTTCTATTTAATAACAAGACATCGTTTTAAAAACTAAAACCCGACTACGGGAATATTCAGGGGTAACGACAGGGTCCGAAAAGTATGATTGTAATTAGTCTGTCTTTTAAATTATCCAAAAATAATGAACCCGTATTTTTCAGTTTACCGAAAAAGTAAAAATCACAAAGATACGGAGCGTCAAAGCCTCTGTCTAATCTGTGGTCAAAGTTCCGGAGTGGGGGCTTGCGACGTCACAATTATATATCGTGCTTAAGTGTGACGTCACGAGAAATTTCAATGTGTTGTATCTTTGTCATTTTTGGTTTCACAGAGAAAAGAAAAAATATGTGTACAATATTTTTTAATAATCTAACCGATGGACCAAAAATATTTTTCCATTCGTGATGTCTATTGAACCCTAAGTTTTTATTTGATACCAAACACGTATTCGATTAATTTTATTAAATAGTTACTTTTTGGTACATAGAGGGCGCCATATTGAATTTATTGTGACGTCACCCAAGAGACTCTTCCAACGACATCTAATTTGTTGTATATAAGGTCTAACAAAATATACTGAAACTGTTTTAAGGGTGAATTCAGTCCATGATTCTGAACAACTTTCCCTAAGGAACACGTATCGAAATATGGAAAGTATTTTTGGCCTCCCAAACTAGTTAACCGATCAGCTGATCCGAGTTTGTATGGAGAGTCAAAAATTATTGGGACAATCAGTCTGTATCAGGCCCAGTATTTCTATCAATAGAAATACCTACCTAATAGAAATAGTGGGATACACCCGCACAAACCTTTCTGAATGTGACATGTGATTTCAAAAATACGTCCCCTGAATATGTTCAGGTGTCGCGGCTAGCAAGCCATCTCTAGTTTGATTAACGATAGAACATTTGATTGGTAGTTAAGTAAATATGTATGTTCTGAGAAAAATAACAAAGACTATAATATGGTTGGTAATGATGGTTCGTATTGATTGAAACAATAGCTTCAAATAGTAATTATTACATAAAATAAAAACCCAACTGCCTTTTTATTTACCTAACCCGTGTCTCTCCCAGAATAGAGAACATGCATGAAAAAAAAATGTGTTATCTATAAATATATAATAAATATTTAAAAGTTAAGTACTAACAGTGAGAACAGAAGAAAAATTTCTTGAGAAACGAAGGAGATATAACGAATTTACGAAAATATGTCTCAATAACTAATCTCATCCTTAAAAACGCTATTTTCTATGGCAAATGTATAGATGACATGGACTGGACGTTGACGTCACCAGTCTATATTGGACTCTCCCTTCTAATTGAAACTTTAAAGTATGAAAAATTCGTCACTGGTTAGATATTTATTTTTTCATATTTGTTTACTGTGGTTTAAAGGGATTTTAATAAGCAAATAAAAAAATACGTGTATATTCTTTATTAAGACTAGTCTAACGACACTTTCCAAGCTTGAACTCTTCAAGCCGTTTTGGCTGCAGGGCGTCCCATTGAAATATACATACATGCACTCGATATCATGACCCTTCCTCCTGTCGCAGTCGGGTAATGGATAGAGCGTTTACTTTTTAATCTTTCGTTATATTTTAGGCCCAACGCGGACGACAGACTAAACCGTGCCGCACTTTTTAGTCTGTGAAAATAGAACCCATGGAATCACATGCAGTAACGCACACGACGCGCAAAAAGTCCGGCGCGCGTCGTCGTGTGCGTCTGCGTATGATTCCACGGGTTCTATTTTTACCTGATTTTCACAGACTATCACAGACTTAAAAGTGCGTCGCGGATAGTCTGTCATCTGTGTTGGGCCTTATATGGGCCATAAGGTTTCAACTGTCAGAAAGGGTTTTTGGCGGGAAGTCAAGGGGTCCAGTTGGAGTTTGCTTTAAATTGTTTTGCAAATTGATTCTAGTGGACTTTATAATATGAAATTGGTGTAGTTTGGTGTTATAAATGCTCATTCTCATGGACAATATGTGAAATGTTTAAAGTGGACAGTCATAGTGCGGTTGTAGTGATATTTATTTGCGGACTGCGGCGGGCGTCTTTGGGCGCCGTCCGCCACTCAATCGGCTATGAAAACCAGTGGACTCGTTTAAATTTGTCGCCAGAAGCTCCCGTGAAGCAATCAAAGGACCTATACCAACCTTTGATTGTATAGTTAAGGATTTAGGATTAGGAATATAAAAGAGATATTACTAGACACTGGCAAAATAAGCTTCAACGAAGTTTGATCGCCATAATCAAGAAAAGAAAAAAAAAAAGAACTGTCAGAAATCTGTCACTGTCAAGTAGTCAAGCGAACACGTTACATTATGTTCTTTCATCGTTTTGTAGATTAATTCAGAATTTAGTTCATTTGTCTCGATATTATAGGTAACATAAAAAAAACATCTGTAACAACAGCTAGCTATAAATGGTTGGTTCGAGATGCCTCCAAACACGGCCTTGTGACGCGTCTGCCCGGCGACCGACGCCCGCTTGTACTCCATCGCCGGCACTCCGCTACAAGTCGTCTATAGAATAATCGTCTACGAGGAGCTTACGAACGACAGTGTTAGTATCAGGAATCCACAACCTCTGTACAGATTGTGATATCAGAGGAACTGTACGTTGTGCCGACGGTTGCAGCTGGTGCGGGGCGAGGCGTGGCCCGTGGCTGCGTGCTACGTGTGCCGCGCTCAGCTGCTCAAGAGCCACAAGCTAATGCTGAAGGCGGCCCGCGCGCAGGCTCTGCTCACTGCGGTATTTACAAATTTTTGTTTCGTAATGTGTGGTATATAATCTACTATTTACATTAGTCAGTGACCGTTTATGTTGTGTGCAGATAGATGTGCAATCTGTGTCTCTGCTGGACCGTCGTAGGCTGGGGCTGTGCGGCTCACTGGCTGTATCTGGAGCCGAGTGCCTGGACAACATACCACGCCCTGCCGCCGCTGTCAAAGTTGAGCAAGATGATGCTGAGCTGGGCTCTGACCTCTCTGACAGTCCCCTGTCTGTCTTGGTCTCGAGTGTCATCTGACATTGCTGACACTGGTAGCAATGTCAGATGACACTCAAGACTAAGATAGCAACACAGACATCAACAAGCACAAACATGCGGAGTTTGCGCACACAGAGCAGCAAGAGACAGGAGAGCAGGCCGAGGAGAGGCAGGCAGCAACATCATACTACACGCAGGGGACTGGTAACACTGTAATGGTTTTATTAACCTTCCCTCCATTACATTGTTGTTAAGTACTCAGTGGAAATATGGAGTGCTGTTAAGTCACATTACGACATTAGTTATTATAAAGTCATATGGACTAGCTGAGTCACCACTCTGTATTTCACAAAGAATGGAAAATGCTTCATTGACAAGCGAAAACATGAGACTATTTGTTTATGAGTTAAGTAATTTAAGATGTCCTGCTTGAAACGGGAAACAAAATATAATCACCAAACACTTTACTACCTCTAAATAAGCATGGCTTACGTGCCCGGAGACGGTCAAGCAGCTTGATGGTAAGCAGTAGATTCACGACGTAGATTTGTTTTGCTTGACCAAGCAGCTTGATGCGCCCGTCATCTCCATGGCTGATTATTTAAATAAGTTTAAGTCATTTTTACGGCCCTGGATAAGAGATGTTTAAGCCTATTTAATCAATTGCAAAAGAAATCTCATAGAGGTATATTGAAATCACACTTGATGTCTGTTTTATTATTTCAACATATAATAACGTCTTTTGCACACTTCCAAGCGATAAGTGATAATATGTCAAAGAAGCCTACTTTCAATGTATGATTAGTATGGTGTTTTCCATAGACCTAGAAATTTCTGTAAAACTGTTAATCCAAACTCTATGGCCGTTCCACAGGTACTTCAAGTAGTCTCTTGTGCCAACTTGCAGTATCTGTGGTCAAAGATGACTGCGATGACTCTAAAAACTTCATTCCACTGGCAGGTGGCACCGGCCGGCCCACTGTTTTAATAAATGTCTCTTTCAACCAGGCTGAGGACTGAGGAGTGTGAGTGCGATATTTGTCAACGTCGGTTTCAATATCGATCTGATATAAAAAGCCATTTAAATACTCACTTTGGGAAGAAAAGTCTCCAGTGTCATGTTTGTCAACGTAGATTTTCTACAAAGCAAGGATTGAAACGTCACCTTGTTGTACACACTGGTACGAAACTAATTGAGTGTAGTACTTGTCGATGTCAGTTTCGACATTAAAGTAGTTTAAGACGTCATCTTAAAACACATACTGGCGAGAAACCAAATGAGTGTAATGTTTGTCAATATCGATTTCGACATCAAAGTAGTTTACGGGTTCATCTTCTAACACATACTGGCGAGAAGCCACATGAATGTTATGTTTGTCAAAGGCGGTTTTTACGTAAGAGTAATTTAAATGTTCATCTTAAAACACATACTGGCGAGAAACCACATGAATGTAATGTTTGTCAAAGGCGGTTTGTACTTAAGATTAATTTAAGGAGTCATCTTAAAACACATAATGGCGAGTAACCATAGTGTGTATGTCCCCCGCGGAAAAGTATCGAATAATAATTGTTGAGTATACTAGATCTTTAGTTTATAGCTGCCTTCAAATGTTTATCGATAAATGAAATTTGTGTATTCAGTAATTTTTGAGAAATTCGACAAAAACATATTCCGCCAGAGAAATGTTTCTCTGGCGGAATTTTGACCGGAATCCGGAATTCAATTAGTAGAGCAATTAATGTATCATAAGAAACAAATGTTTATGTACAAATGGACTTTGTATGTCATAGGCCTCCGAAGTTATTCAAAATTCCGCTGGGGAAATGTTTGGCCTTTTGCTAGATCTCCCAAACGGTTTGGAATATAGTCCTGATTTTTTTTACATACATTGCTATTAATTTGTTTATAACATTTGTAAAAACAGAATCCAAAAAAACACAACCACTAACGAATAATAAATATAAACATAAAAGTAGGTATTTTGGTTCTAGTGGCTCAACCAAGGGACATAGGGAAAAAGTTTAAGTGTCGATTTATGTATTAAAACTGCCTCCAACATCTGCAAAAGTACGTTTGTAATAGAGTTAGTATTAAAAAAGATACAACAAAAAATAATGTTCTACCGACATCATGATTTTGAATCGGTCTATTGGACGAGTTTTATATAATGTTACAAGTTCTGACTAATTCCAATCTTTAATGTATTAATTAAACTATCCATATTCCAATAATTAGCTTAATCCAATCATCAATAAAGAAAATATAGTAAAAAAATCAGCGACACTTAAATATTTGTTATAAACCGACCAATTTTGG
Source organism: Acrobasis consociella (assembly GCA_963555685.1). NCBI lineage: Eukaryota > Metazoa > Arthropoda > Insecta > Lepidoptera > Pyralidae > Acrobasis > Acrobasis consociella. The sequence goes on along the minus strand of OY743132.1, from coordinate 9,174,691 downwards.
ATGCCACCCGAAATTGGTCGGTTTATAACTAAGTTTTAAGTATTGCTGGTTTTTTTACGATATTTCCTTTATTACTAATTCGATAGGGCTAATTATTGGAGTACGGGTAGTTGAATTAATACATTAAATATTGGAATTAGTTAAAACTTGTCACATAATATAAAACTCGTCCAACAAACCGATTCAAAATCAAAATGTCAGTTAGACATTATTTTTTGTTGTATCTTTTTTAATACTAACTCTATTACAAACGTACTTTCCCAGATGTTGGAGGCAATTTTTATACATAAATCGACACTTAAACTTTTTCTCTATGTCCCTTATTTAAGCCACTAGAACCAAAATACCTACTTTTATGTTTATATTTATTATTCATAGGTGGTTGTGTTTTTAGGGTTCCGTAGCCAAATGGCAAAAACGGAACCCTTATAGATTCGTCATGTCTGTCTGTCCGTCCGTATGTTTTGGATTCTGTTTTTACAGATGTTATAAACAAATTAATAACAATATGTGTAAAAAAAATCAGGACTATATTCCAAACCGTTTGGGAGATCTAGCAAAAGTTCAAACATTTCCCCAGCGGAATTTTGAATAACTTCGGAGGCCTATGACATACAAAGTCCATTTGTACATAAACATTTGCCTCTTATGATACATTAATTGCTCTACTAATTGTATTCTGGATTCCAGACAAAATTTCGCCAGAGAAACGTGTCCCTGGCGGAATATGTTTTTGACGAATTTCTCAAAAATTACTGAATACACAAATTTCATTTATCGATAAACATTTGAAGGCAGCTATAAACTAAAGATCTAGTATATTCAACAATTATTATTCGATACTTTTCCGCGGGGGACATACACACGTAACCATATGAATGTAATATTTGTCACATTCGAGTTTCACGTAAGGATAGTTTAAATAGTCATCTTAAAACATATACTGGTGAAAAACCATGAATGTAATGTTTGGCAATGTCGGTTTCCACAAAGGGATTAGCTTACAATATCATCTTAGTGCACATACTGGCGAGAAACCATCTGATCATTCACGGATTTCATATTCCGATGTGAACCCTGCCGAGGGCAGAGCTGGGGATCGTCGGTGCGACGATGACGAGGCGCCCTACGAGTGCACTCTCTGCCAACGAGCGTTTGCTCTTAAAATCGCTTTGCGGCGTCATGTGGTCACTTCGCACTGATGAGGACAACTCGATATCTATACATGTATCATGTATGCAATGTGTGAGTAAGGTTTTAAATTCAAAATAATATCATGAATAAATAAAATTGTTTGACATAAATATATGTTTTACTTTAAATATATTCCTATATATGTTTACTAGAGATGTGCCGAGTAGTCAGCGACTAGTCGGTAAAGCCGACTATCCGGCCACTTTTGTAGTCGGCGAATATTCGGCATAGAGCGCCGACTATCCGGCTCCTTATTGTGTATGTATTTCTTAATAATATGTACATAATAACATGTAGGAGTAATTAGGTACATTAAATAAAAACCTTGATTATTAAAAAAACAAAAACACTGATCTGTTCTTACGAAAGCAAAAATCAAGAAACAATGCTACCGAATACATAATAGACAATGCGAAGTAAACAAAACAGGTTTCAACACGAGCGCAGCTCGACTTGCACGCGAATAAGCTGTAAAAGAAGTGTTACGGAAACCCCCGAAACCGTGATCGGCTTGGTCGAATAGTCGGCCGACTAGTCGGCTTCTTCACAACCGACTAATCGGCACATCTCTAATGTTTACTTGTGTGATGTGTGCAATACGATACGACACAATGTGTGCTTTATAGTAGCTGCTTTACGCAATGTTGTGGTCATCGCAAAATGACCACAACTCGTTGTGGTCGGCCTGTCAAAACCACACCGCGTCGTAGTAGTTTAGATAAGGGCACTAATTTCGCTTCGTGGCTGCTTTACATCAGCCACAACACAACACGTTGTGTTGTGGCCCTTTTTTACACCCAATGAGCGTTCGCGGTCTTTGAGCGCAATATATAGATCTAACAAAATATACTGAAACAATTTTAAGGGTGAATTTGGTCCTTAATAGTGCACAACTTTCCCCTAAATTTGGCTTTCCATACAAACTCGGATCAGCTGATCGGTCAACTTGTATGGGAGGCCAAAAATTACGTTTCATATTTCACTATCCGGGCTGAGTTAGCCCGAATCGCAGCCAAAACGTCTTTGGAAGAGAACTGAAACTGCTCCTCCTGACGGCGTGCTTGCTCTTGCTGCAGTGCACGCGTTTGTTCTTGCATCATAATTGACCGAGCGAGCGAAGCGAGCGAAGCGTCTCAGTTTCGAGATTAACCAAAAATTCTTTTGTCCGTCTGTCTGTCTGTCTGTCTGTCTGTCTGTCTGTTCTCGCCTACAGGTCGCATTTCTTAACCGATTCTCATGAAATTTTGTAAGCAGATTCAACAACTAAATAGAATTTTTTTGTCGAGCCAGTTTCTCGAAATTTTTCAATATGGCGGAAATATGGGGGTTTAAAATTTTAAAAGTGTCATATATCCGCCATTTCCAAATATTTTCAAAAATGTCATAAGACTTTTTTGTTGCCATTATAAAAACGCAATTTTTTTATTTGATCAACTTTTTTGTCTGAACAACTTTTTTATACGTTATACTTGAACGGGTTTAGGATGACTCGCGAAGTCTAGCTGACTGAGCCGTGACGGATATAAAATACAAATCTTCTTACAAAATATACTGAAACTATTTAAGGGTGAATTCAGTCCGGGTTACTGAACAACTTTCTTAAAAATGCATATCTTACTACAGACACAGATCGTGTTATACCTGCGCCGGCAGCGGAGGCACATCCTTTGGAATAATATTCGCGAGGTCTAAGTTCGTGGCGAACTACTAGTAGTAATCTGCTGCAGGAACGCGTTCATTTCCAATGGAGCGTCTGGTGGGACCGTCACTGATGTGGTCGCGGCCCTCCAGAATTACACTCCTCGAGCGACTGTCCCTCTGCCGCTGCAGCTCCCGCTCGGTTGGTTACCCTTTTCTCATTCCTTTCCCACTTCTGAGACCAGTTGTCACGAGATTGGTTGGGATAGGAAAGGAAACGACAATCCTGTGGAATAGTGCCTTTATTCACAACCCAAGTGGAGGTATTCACAATTGACAGCGTTCTAGTCCTCTTCCCACGCCAACTGTCACACCTCACGTGTATCACTGTACTGATTGATACGTACAAGGAAATGTCACTGCACTGTCTTACACGCGGAAACGGTACTGCACTGTCACTCACGCGCGGAACTGTCACTATACAGTACTACTTACTACTACACTTCACTTTTATTAGATACTTCCTTTTCTTCTTTCTTCGATTTTTTGACGTGATAACGTCTTTAAAATCGTTTTAGTCGGGTGACATGTTCAGAAACTTGTGTCACACCAAAACCTCACGAGCGCGATCGCAGGTATAACGAGAGAGAGACGGACCGATCTCCCGTCTCATCTCGAGCGCTGCCAGTCATTCCGTGAAACGACGTTATCACGTAAACATCTCGATCGTAAACCTACTTTACAAACAACCAATTTTTTTCCCAACTAAACTGGCTTAGGCCCCGCCTTGTACTGTTTATATACCAGCCGAATTAGAACAAAATCGCATCAGAGTTCCAAATTCAAATTAGTACCAATTTTCTATAGCTTTGTCTTTCACTCATTTTCGTTTAGGCGCATAATGCCAAAAGCGCAAAATGGTATCCGCTCGCAAAATGGTAAAAGAGCAAAATGGTAATAGCGCAAAATGACAAAGGAGCAAAATGGTAAAATAGCAAAATGGTAAGAGCGCGGAATGGTAAAGATTTCAGTGCTATAGTATATAACTCCAAAAACACTATACGTGACTGTGATTTGAGCCTGGTTTCTCTCGATTCACAGCCCAACGCTAAGACCGCTAGGCCAATCATTGTTCTGATCTGACGTAATTCAAGAAATTTTCCTTCAGGTGAATTCTTTTTCTTACGCGACAGTACTTTTTTTATAGCTATCAGTAAAAATTTCAAGAGTCTAGCTATTACGGTTCAAGAGGAATAGACTGTCACAAACCGATAGACAGAGAGCTGAGTCTCAGTTATAGTCTTTGGTACGGAACCCTAAACATTAATTATATAACAGAATCAATTTCGTCGCCTCGTCGTGTAGATTCCGTAGTACCTTAAACATACGTTCCTACTTTAAACGAAAGTTGGTATACCTACCTAATCCTCAAGCGGTCAATTATATTATAACTCTTAAAACAAATGACGAAACTTTGAATGTTAAGATTATAAGATAAAACAACCTTTTGTTTCCGCTCACCCGCCAGGTGTTTTATGACCTTAAACATTTGCCGCTTATTGTGTGGAATGTCAGGCTGCTATCGCCTTAGCGTAGTTTCTTTGTTGCGTTGAAATAGTTAACAGCGAGAGTAAATTGAATGGTATCTTGTTTATTGATTACTAGCCGAAGCGCGCGACTTCGTTAGCGTGAACTTTATGACTTCGGAAAATGCTTTTCAGGCTGAATAACTTTTGTTAAGGCGTCATTTTTATATTTCTTATATTTTAGCTGGACCATTATGGTTCTGCATAAGGTGCTCCATTTTCCAAAATCAACATACATACATACTATCACGTCTTTATCCCTAATGGGACAGACAGCATTTTGGGTCTTGCGGTTCTATGCAGAGCCCAGGGCCGCAAGACCCAAAAGCCACTTTTAGCGTCATAGTGGGCGAGAAGATGGAAAAGCAATCAATACAGTGATGGGTTGCTAGTCGCATCGCCTGTTAACATGATTTGCATTTTTGCCCATTCCCTCGATCGGCTTTTACGATCTGCGTGGGAAGAGAAGCAGCTGGTACATTCTAAGTTTTTTTATTTCTCCCAGACCAGCATGGGAGATCCAAAATCAATTATACACTAATATATGTTGCCCAGACTTAACAGCTATATGTATAACAAACAAAGTTTCATTTGAATCCGTTCCGTCCAGTATATCCGCAGATTACCGTGCAATGCCAGAATTAGAATTACTAAAACATTATGTCAGTTTTTATAATACCAAACCAATGAATATTACATTTTCAATTAACCTTACATTACAATTCCAAAATGTTTATGAAGTATTAAGATATCGATAAAACTGTTCATAAAACATGTTTCATTATGTAAGTAGTAACGGTAAAATGGATAGGACTTTCCTAGCAGTCGGCCGGCCGCTGTCGCGGCATGCTCGCTTCGCTCGCTCGGCTCGCTCTAACATAACCTAACCTATAGGTTTGCTTACCCAGTAAAATCTATTGAACTTTCCTAGCGCTAAATATGACTGATTATCACACAACTTGTTTTTTATTTGCCCTAGAATAGTTTGAACTTATAAAATCAGTTATATTAGGCTAAGTTTTTTTTAAGTCAGGTATTTATGGATGTACTATTTCGTAACAAGATGTTTTGAGCTCGAGCTATTCAATCATAAGATAATTGAAATCTTTTATTTTTTAAATACTTGGAATTTTAAAGAAGTAAAGTATTTAAAATTCAGGTGTTTTTGGCTCGTTCAGGTAAAATAAAGGCGGTATGTTTTTTGAAATTCTAATATGTACTTCTTTGTTGCTGATCCCTTTGTTTGTATTGTACCTCAGGACTACTGCAAAGCTCTATTGAACACCGCCCGACCGGTCCTAAAACAAAGCAAGCAATCATTTGCCGGCCATAAGTGCGCTGGGTGGGGGATCAGCTACAAGGGTCAGGTAGTCAGTGTGGTATCTTTGGGTCCCGAAACAGCAAGACGCAGAGTGGTCTCGGCATTCGTTCCGTTCGTTTCTTCTCTGTGATTAAACTATTTTCGCTCCGCGTGTAGTAAGTGAAGTTCTGTTGCGTTGCGAGAAGCTTGGTGTTGGAGATGCCTCCGAACACGTGTGTGTGTCGCGTCTGCCTGGCGACCGACGCCCGCCTGGTCTCCATCGCCGGCACTCCGCTACAGCTCGTCTATGAAACACTGACGAGGGCCTCCGCAAGTATCTCGTCATCGTCATCAGATCTTTTTGTCTCCACTGCAGGAGCACGACCCTCTCTGTACTACAAGAGCCATACTTGGCCTGAGCAGCCAGAGGACTTTGGGTTACGCTCTCTACGCAGGCCAGACGGGTTGGAGAGGTCTCATTGACGTTTATAAGCTTAGTTTAGCTTGTATTTCCTAAGTCGCCTTCTAAGACGTCCAAAGGGAACCACACGGCAAAATAATTTTATATTTACTAATATAATAATTTTAATTTTATTGAAGATCACACGAACTTACCTACAATGGGAAGTTCTTTAGAAATTATATGAATAGCATGCAGTTTTAAAGCGATTTCAAAGCTATAGATAATTAATACTTGACTTAGTGATTATACATACATCTATATTTCTTTTAAAATATTTACTTATATGTTATTTCTTTTCCGACATGAAATAGACATAAATTGAAAATTTGTCTACACTCAAAAACAGTGGAAATGTGCATGTAACTACCGATTAATATCTCTACTTGGTCTAATGGTTGACTGGAATATAGTATTATTTGATATGTGTAAGTATATTGTATTGCTTTTTGTGCCGCATCGTTTTTTCTGTTTATCCCTATGGTTGACTGGGAGAAAATGCTCTTAGCATTAAGTCCGCCATTTGTTAAAAGTATATTTGTACTTTGGAACAATAAAGTTTGATAAAATAAATAAATAAATAAATAAATAGAACGCCATATGGCGTTAAGTCCGCACTTTGTAGACTTTTTCTTGTGCAATAAAGTTTAAATAAATAAATAAAAATTATATTATCTATGGGAAAAATATAAACCCTAAACCGAAAGATAAACCCTAGAAAGTACCAGTATTTTGTTTGCTCTTTGGTACCACTTCCGCGCTTCCTGGTCAATTATTTGATCGACAGAATAAAATGAAAATAAAGACTTGGCCAAAAATGCTTTTGACCGGCCTTCCGGTTTTCAGTCTGTCTGTTCTCGCCTACAGGTCGTATTTCTTAACCGATTCTTCTTTCTGAGAAGGTTTGCGAATTATATAGAATCCGGTTTTTAGAAAAAATTCGAAACGGCGAAAATATTGGGTTTGAAAACTTTAAAATGAAATGAGCCCAGGCGCGATGTAGATGCGTCGTTTAATTACTGAGTTCCATCGACCGCCTTCCGTATCCGTGATCAGACCCTAGGTCTAGGTAGGTATCGTCTACCATAAAGAGTGTTAATGTGGTTACTGTTACTCAATGAGGTTATGTTGTTTTATATCTGAGTTCCGTCGAATATCTCCCGGCTCCATCATCAAAACAGCTCATTGACTTCATAATATTGTTTTGTCATCCGACTTACACAAGTTTTCAGCTAAGTCCGTTGAGCATAACTGTTTAAAAATTAAGTAACAAAATTTGAAACATTTAAACATACATACAAGATACATTGCTTAAAGTTAAATAAAAGCTTGTAAAAAAAGAGTTTACATCGTCACTCGCGCGTTGAGCGAAACCCCGCGTGACAACACCCGGCTGAGCAAACTGCTTCTTTCAAGTAAACTGTGTTTTACTCAGAGAGAAGTATTATGTATATGAAGGGAGAAGAATAATCCGCTAGATGACAACTAGTCAAGAAGTCAGACACTTTTTTCTAAACGTCAAAACAAAAATTTTCTATGGGAAATGTATGAAATTACCAACCGTGACGTCATACTTTTTTTAGTCAAATAATGCACTTAATATCAGTTTTTCTGCATTAATAAATCTAAAATTTTGTTGAAAATAGGTATGATTAATGTAAAGTGACACTATTATGTGACGTTTTATTCCATCAACTGTACAGAATAATTTATTTTTGAATGCCACTGGTATTAAACTGTTAGGGAAATGCTCATAGCGCGACTGCTCGCGGGGAAGTTAACTTATTACAACTTGACATTGTGTTGCCCGGTCAGCTGGTGCCGTCTCCCCGCTGGCCCGCGGGCGTGTGCTGCGTGTGCCGCGCGCAGCTCTGGAACGCCTACCGGCTGATGCTGAAGGCGACGCGTGCGCATGACTTGGTCGAGGCAGTACTTGAAAAACAACCCAGAGTAAGCTGTATTTTCTTTATTAGCAAATATCAAACACCTGCAACTACAACCCTTCACTAATATGGGGAGAATTTGCCACACTTTATACATATGATAAAACAATAAAAAACGTGTCTGTACACTAAATATATTTTAAAAAAATATATTGGGGCCGATGGAGACATAGAAATAGAGTAAGATTTAAATAAAGTCTGTATGTTTGTCTGTTTGAACACGCTCATCACCGGAACACTGATTTAAAAAAAAGAATTGCGGGGATGGAGACATAGGACTAGAGTAAGATTTAAAAAAAAGTCTGTCTGTTTGTACACGCTAATCTCCGGAAATACTGTTGATTTGTGTGATGTGTAATTTTTCAAACGAGGAGTCACCAAACGAACAATTTTTTGTTTGAAAACAATCAATTCGTTTAGGTGACTCCGCGTTTCAAAAATAGCACTTCTGGACGGATTCGAATGAAACTTTTTTGTTGTATAGCTGTTAAGCCTAGGCAACATATAAGGCATTAATAATTTTGGAAAATGGAACACCTGCTGCAGAACTATAAAGAAATATATGTATGGAAAGGTCTAGGGTAAGGGATTCTTAAGCCGGATCAACCATTAGGCAGAGGCAAGTATACCACGGACAATTCTTCTGACTTATGATGGTATGTTTCCAGATGACTGTAAAGTCGGCGTCATTGATCGACCGGCAGGCTGAGGGCCTGCAATGGTCGCTGCGGGTCTGCAAGGTGGCGTGCTGCGACAGCCTGACTCCAGGCCAGGTCAAGATAGAGCGGGAAGATGACGTCAGTGAGGCAGAGGGGCAGGAATCCGAGGGTATGTGATCAAGTATCATCATCATCAGGTCTTTTTGTCTCCACTGCGGGAGCACGTCCCTCTCTGTACTACCAGAGCCATATTTGGTCAAATCAACCAGAAGACTAGTGGCCTACACTCTCCTCGCTGGCCAGACGGGTTGGAGATCTCATTGATGTTTATAAGCTTTGTTTAGCTTGTATTTCTTAAGTCGCCATCTACGACATCCACGGGAGGACTTGGAGTGGTCCTATTCCACTCTACCGGAAATCACGTGGCAAAAGAAGCAATCGGTGATTAAGTATACAATGATGCATATATTGTGACTGTAGTGGGAGCGAAGTGGTTGGTATGTTTGACCGCCAGAAAGGGAAGATCTGTCCGCCGGGCTGAGTATTGCGCCTTCAGAAATCCCGCGGTATATTATCAGGGTATAGTCCCCTGCATAGTTAAGACTCGGTGCGGGAAGGGGACGGAGCGAGGGAGAAGCGTGAAGAGGAAGGAGCGAGGGAGAAACCTTGTATATATTGCAATTAATCGCAGAAAATCTAATATTGAGATGTAGGATGTATAAGCGCCATCTTGTATGCCTGTTGTAAACTATATTGTAGCAAAATTCAAATGTTTATTTAATAATTAGACTTTGAAAGGCACTTTAAGACGAGAGTACGTACAATTTACGTTACACGTTTAGTGTATGTTGAAATTTAATTTGTTTTTTAAAGAAAAGCTACCTTAACCAGCGCTTCAGTTTTAGCTTTGCTGTTGTGGTTTCGTAATTCTTCGCAGTGGCGCAAAGGTCCCTAGTCCCCACACATGCGTGAGGCGGACCACATTTCAAACCATTTCTGTTCTCCTTTCTTCTGCTAACGATCACCAATATGATTTACTACCTTCCACAACAGCTATATAGACCAGTGATCTCTTATCTTATCTTATCTTGCTGTGGGGTCCATAAATTGGAAGCACGTCGAACCTTTGGGTTATATTGTACTCCTTGCCTTACACACGCGCATCGGGATTTCTGAAGAAGGACTACATAAGCTTCAGAATATCACCTGGTGCATAGTGCCTATAGTCTTCTAGTTTGATCCAAAGAGCTCCAAGAGACCATACGCTTCCTAGCCATTGAGTCGCAGCTGCACAAAATGTGTCTCATTGTCTCCTCTATTTCCTCACATGCCCGACATTCAGGGCTCTCAACAAGTCTCATTTTGAAGAGATGACTGCGGTTTTGAAAGTGTCCAGTCAGGGCTCCCAGTAGAGTTCTTGTCTGTTTCCTGTTATATTGATATAACCGTTTGTGCCACTTGCCACTTTTTGCCACATCACTAGACCAGTGATGCCTTATATCCTTCTTTATGGCCTATATATGTCACTTGTCAGTGCCTATTCACACGCTCACTTGTCACTTTTCAGACGTAAACCAGGTTTTAGTCGTCTGTTATGTATGAAACTCGTTGGTATAGAACCAACGGGATGCGGAGTACGTAGAATACTACTCGTTACCACCTGTTTTATAAGGGGTGGTAACGAGTGGTATTCTTCTCTGCCCGCGGTGCTTTATACCCTTAAGGGCCAACGCAGACGACAGACTAAACCGCGCCGCACTTTTTAGTCTGTGAAAAAAAGGGCCTAAAGCAGCAAATCGCTACGCCACCAAACTCTGAACAGGCAGTGGAGTAACACCAAGTCTTCTTGCAGGACCCGTTGAGGCACCAGCCTCCGGTCCGCCGGCGCGCAGCCTGGCCTCATATATCAAGTATGAGGACAGTGAAGATGAGGAACACAATGAACCCCTCTCGCTGCTTGAAAGAGCGGTGAAAGCGAGGAATGATACGACAGTAGAGCGTGAAGTCGAGGAATACCTTCTCCTGCATAGTGAAGACACGGTGCGGGAAGGGAACGGAGCGAGGGAGGAGCGTGAAGGTGACGGAGCGAGGGAGAAGTGTGAAGGGGACGGAGCGAGGGAGGAGCGTGAAGGGGACGGAGCGAGGGAGGAGCGTGAAGGGGACGGAGCGAGGGAGGAGCGTGAAGGGGATGGAGCGAGGGAGAAGTGTGAAGGGGACGGAGCGAGGGAAAAGTGTGAAGGGGACGGAGCGAGGGAGGAGCGTGAAGGGGACGGAGCGAGGGAGAAGTGTGAAGGGGACGGAGCGAGGGAGGAGCGTGAAGTTGAGAGGGCCGGACAGGAGGGGGCTCCCTCAGGTGAAAAACCTTCTGACTGTCAACGCAGCTTCACTCAAAAGAGAAACTTAAAAGTTGCGGAACAAGAAGATGACGACACCGACAACACACACCCGTCTCGGGGAGACTCGAACGCACTAAACGTCCAGCCAGCATATGAACGTAACAATTGTCCATGTTTGTTTTCACAAAAACGTGACTTACGCAGTCATCTGAAAATACACGCAGACGACCAACCGTATGAGTGCGATATTTGTCAACGTCGGTTTCAATATCGATCTGAAATAAAAAGGCATTTAAATACTCACTTTGGGAAGAAAAGTCTTGAGTGTCATGTTTGTCAATGTAGGTTTTCTACAAAGCAAAAATTGAAACTTCATCTTGTTGTACACACTGGTACGAAACCAATTGAGTGTAGTACACGTCGAAGTCAGTTTTGTCATAAAAGTAGTTAAATAAGTCATCTTAACCTTTAACTGTGGACGTCAAAATATTGTTACATATTCATGGACGCGAGGTCTCACAGACCGCTATTGTTTTCAGGTTTTTTTTAAAGGTAATTGTCAGATATTTTAATAATTTTATTTTTAATATATATAAAGGATATTAAATTAAAAGACTATTATATGTATTTAACGATTATTTTTTATTTTCTTATATATCTTAGCAAATAACAATAAAAGGCACTTTTCAGTCTTCAATTGGCCTGAGATCAAAAAAGGAACTACAATTAAAACAAAACTAAATTCTAAACATTTTCAAACTAATTATCTGTAAGTTTAAACTATATCAATCATAAAAAACAAAAAATCAACTTCTTAACTTAAAATATAAAAATTCTGACACAGGTCTAACATGAACAAAATTATTGGCAGTCGTTGCACAACGGCTTAGAGCACTGAAGACATATAGCTTGACCGCAGCTGACACAAGTATAGTTAGTCTTCCTCTTTAGTTTAGGTGGACAGATTCGGCAGGTTTTTCGCTTTGAAGATTCCATTTCTATAGCAGGGGGCTCTTCTAAAGGCATGTCTGCTCCCAAAACTCGCTTCAGAGTCATATTCAATTCCTTTGGCAAATTTGAATTGAAAACGCGTCTTTGCATATGTGGCACGACTAAAGATCTTGCTAATTTTTTAAGGAAATCTCCTCTTTCTATTTCTTTGGGTTGATACTGATTGTATATAATATGAGCATTTACACCACTCAAATCCAGTACTCTATAGAAAATTACCATAGGCCACCTTCTAGTACGTCGACTGCTTGAATAAATACTGCATTTTTTATCCGTCTCGTCTACTCCACCTTTAGTGGAGTTATAAAACTGAATGATTTCTGGTTTTTTGGTCTGATCATCTATGGTGTTGTCGTGGTGCATAGAAGATACCAAGACCACAGATCTGTTGAACTTTGGGACATGTGAGCATAAAGTTTTATCTTTCGTAAACCCAAACAACGTAGAACCAACTTCTCGAGACTTTTGTGGCTGGAATTCTTTAGGTATTTCTCTTTTATTTTTTTTCATAGTCCCGACATAAGTCAGTTTCTCTTTAGATAGTTGATCAACAAGCTCAATCGATGAAAACCAATTGTCCGCTGTGACGTTGCGATTGGAACCTTTAATAGGTTTCGTCAAACATAGAACACATTGGGTGGGAACCAAAAATTTCTTTTCTTCTGCTGACAATCTCATTCCATCAGAACCTTTACCGGAATAAATATAACCATTATAAAAATAAAAAGTCTTGGCATCACATAATGCACGCACAATTAGTCCATATTTTCCTGGTTTTTTTGGCATATAAGAGATCATATTGCTCCGGCCACGAAATTTTACCAACATTTCGTCAATAGTGACATACTCTCCAACTTCATATATTTTTTGAGAGTTAGAGACAAACTTCTCAAAAATAGAAGAGATTGCTGCTAATTTATCCGTTTTTTGTCTCTCTAGGCGATCCACAGGATTGTCAAACCGCAGACACTGCAGTATAATCAAAAATCTAGTCTCAGACATACAACATCTGAATATTTCGCAGCCTGTACCATCCGTGGCGAAAATGTAGCTCGAGCTTTCATGATTGGATTTCAGGACAGCAGAATAGAATAATAGTCCCAGAAAAGCATTCAACTCTATCATATCTAAAGGTTTTAATTCAGGTCTATCTGGTCGTTTGAAATGTGCTTTGAAGTTGGAAATTTTGCAATTAGTCCAAAACAGAATAGTCTCGCGCATATCTACGTCAAAAAGTTTGTCCCAAATACTAATAGGATCTTTGTTATCATTCTCGGTCAAACGTGCAGTAGATCGGCAGGTAACAATATTATGTTGAGGCGTTCTTACTCTGTTAGATGGTGGTTTGGTAGCCCATTTATAACGATTTTTGCCGTAGTAAAATTTAGGTAATGCATTCGAAGTACTTTGTTTTTTTTCCAGTTCTGAAAGTGGTATTTCGCTCTCTGAGTCTGAACTACTATAATTTCGACTACCACTCCTTATATCGCTGTCTTGTACGCTAGCAGTGGCGACACTCTCTTGGTCTTCATGGTCACTACAATGCTGTTGTATGACGTCATCTTCATAGACTAAACAATCAGCATAGACATCATCATTGTCCGAGTCATCTGACGCCAAAACTAATTTATTTACTTCATTTTCAAACGACGGATCGTCAACGTGAAATATTTTTTTCGCCTGCTGTTGTGACGGCGACATTGACCTTGAAGGTCGCTTTATACCAGAAGTACTTGGTTTAATATTTTTTGACATTTTGATTGAGTACCACCTAAAACAAAAAAAAATCGCAATCAGAATTGTTTGTATGGAAATCATGGACGCGCGGTCACACAGACCGCAGCCGAATTTTAAAACAAAATAACTCACCAAATTTGCAGCCGGCGACGCAACCTCCCGCCTTCGAAGACGTTTCGCCACTAAAACTGAAGCTACTGAGCGCCGCAGGAGTGCAGCGTGCGGGGAAGTGGGGTACCCACGATTATTGCACAGGGGAGCGGCCTGTGAGACCGCACGTCCATAGTTAAAGGTTAAAATACATTTTGGCGAGAAACCGCATGAATGTAATTTTTGTCAAAGGCGGTTTACATATAAGTGTAATTTAAACCGTCACCTTAAAACACACACTGGCGAGGAACCATATGAATGTAATGTTTGTCAAAGGCGGTTTTTACAAAAGGAACATTTAAATAGTCATCTTAAAACACACACTGGCGAGAAACCATATGAATGTAATGTTTGTCAAAGGCGGTTTGTACAAAAGAATAATTTGAATACACATCTTAAAACACACAGTAGCGAAAAACCATATGAATGTAATGTTTGTCAAAGGCGGTTTTTACGAAAGGAACATTTAAATAGTCATCTTAAAACACACACTGGCGAGAAACCATATGAATGTAATGTTTGTCGGTATCGGTTTTCACGAAAGGCTCATTTAAATATTCATCTTAAAACACATACTGGCGAGAAACCATATGAATGTAATGTTTGTCATAAGCGGTTTTTACGAAAGGAACATTTAAATAGTCATCTTAAAACACACACTGGCGAGAAACCATATGAATGTAATGTTTGTCGGTATCGGTTTTCACGAAAGGCTCATTTAAATAGTCATCTTAAAACACACACTGGCGAGAATCCATATGAATGTAATGTTTGTCAAAGGCGGTTTGTACAAAAGAATAATTTGAATACACATCTTAAAACACACAGTAGCGAAAAACCATATGAATGTAATGTTTGTCAAAAGCGGTTTTTACGAAAGCAACATCTAAATAGTCATCTTAAAACACACACTGGCGAGAAACCATATGAATGTAATGTTTGTCGGTATCGGTTTTTACGAAAGGCTCATTTAAATATTCATCTTCAAACACATACTGGCGAGAAACCATATGAATGTAATGTTTGTCAAAGGCGGTTTACACAAAAGTGTAATTTAAACAGTCACCTTAAAACACACACTGGCGAGAAAGCATTTGAGTGTGATGTTTGTCAATATCGGTTTCGACATAAAAATAGTTTAAATATACATCTTCAAAAACATACTATGGAGAAACCATACGAATAGTAATATTTGTCACATTCGAGTTTTACGAAAGGATACTTTAAATATACATCTTAAAACACATTCTAGCGAGAAGCTTTAAAGGTGAATTATACACGGTGATTTTCATCGGTTTTGGAGCCCAAGGCCACTTCATTAGAATCCTTAAGAGTCCCCTTACCTTAGACCAAAATACAACTTTCCATACAAACGTAGTCTGTGTTTTATTTCGAAACGACATGCCGGATTTCGGCAAAATTTTGTAATTTCAAAGATATCTAGGGTAATAACTGGTTTCCGATGGTAAACATATGAACTTGAAATAGAATATAGTGTGTTATATCATTTTTGACCATCAGTATGGGAAACTTCTAAATCGTTATATTTTCTTTTCAGTTCATAATTTAACCGTAGGAA
Organism: Acrobasis consociella; assembly: GCA_963555685.1. Taxonomy (NCBI): domain Eukaryota; kingdom Metazoa; phylum Arthropoda; class Insecta; order Lepidoptera; family Pyralidae; genus Acrobasis; species Acrobasis consociella. Next base: position 9,159,098 of record OY743132.1, on the reverse strand, counting down.
ACTAGTTATTGTCCTAGATGCCGAGAATGATATTTCTTTACAATTATCAATTTTCACCGAAATCTGACATAAGGTTTCAAAATTAAACGTATACTATGTTTGTATGGAGAAGTCTAAGGTAAGGGGATTCTTAAGACCTATTTAGCTAGTCAAAATAAAAATTCTGAACTAAAACTCGAAAGTAAAATCGTGAGATCAATTAGTAGTTCCGTTGCCAGTCGCCGCCGGCCGGCCAACCGTAGTTAATGGGGTCACGAGAGTTCACGCGGCAGTTTTGGACGAATGTTACTACGTGGTCTCGATCGAAAATCATTTTCGCAACTTTTTTGTCTTATGTCATACACAAATTTGTATTACGTATACAGATCGAGTAATTTATTTACTATATGACATTTTCTTTTCCAAAACCAATAAAAATTTATCTTTTACACATATCCGCACACTTGACTTGCAAAGAAGTGTATAAAACATTTTTCTTTACTAAGTAATATAAAATTATGAAATTTAATTGATAATGTATTAATTCCTTAATTTAATGTAATTTAATTCTCTATTTAAAATGATGAGCATTTTATATAATATGCATGCTGTGTTCGCTCCAAGTAGGTTGGCAACTTGTATGCTTATTTGTATTATTATAAGTTTGTGTGTTGTTCAGCCAGTTAGCGAACCAAATAAATGAAATAAAAAAAATAAAAATAAAAATTTGCGTGTATTTGTAATTTTCCAAGTCAATATTTTGAGCTCAACAATGTTTACATCGTTGTCATGCTGCGTGAACACGTTTTTGGGTCCTAGTCTAAAGCCCTTTGGGTCCCAACACTCACAGCCTCACCGATGCTGGCTCGATGGATACAACTGCATGCACTCAGCGATGCTAGCGGGAAGTAGGCCGTCCCGCTAGCATCGCTGAGTTACCATGTGTGTGTGTGTGTGTGTGTGTGTGTGTGTGTGTGTGTGTGTGTGTGTGTGTGTGTGTGTGTGTGTGTGTGCATGTCTGTCTGCTGTTGTATTTATTGTTACTAACTCCCTAGCTTTTTAAGATCAATTGTTACTTACCCTTATTTAAACGATTATTATTATTATACTGGGGTCTATTTTTCTCAAGCCTTCTGAAGACTTTGTGATTGAGCATTTGCGGGGCCGGAGCCAACACAAAGAGGCCTCTCTTTAGATCATGAGCCTCGCAAAAATTTCCTTACAATTCTACATGTGTTAAGAATAACCGCCTTTTGCATGAGGTTGTAAGTATATGGATGCAAGTCAAGTGTGCGGATATGTGTAAGTGTGAGGTACGACGCCTGTTGTAGAAATAACGACGGGAATTGTTTTTACCGAGTTTGCTCGCCATTGCGTTTTGATCTCTATTGAAAGGTCTGTGTATTTTTCGCTCTTTTCGGAATTTGTGGTTTCTAGATTATGCGTGTTGGGAACTGCGATGTCAATTAAATATACAGATTAAGTAAGTTTATTTAATTGGGCCCTAAGTTTGTATTTGATACCAAACACGTATTTGATTGATTTTATTTTAAAGTTAGTTTTTGGTTTGTAGAAGGCGCCATATTGAATTTATTGTGACGTCACATAACCAGCGCACAGCTAAGGCCCAACAGACGCTTCCAACGACATCTAATTTGTTATATATGTCGCAGTTGAATTGTATAATCCGTTGTTATTCAAAAACTCTAGCTGTTTGGCAATACAGCTCGGTTTTGTAAAACAGCTGAAAATAGTTCAGCTCGATTGTCAATGAGTTACGTTTACGTAATTACGTTTATCAGAACAGCTAGCGTTGAGCTAACATACAGGGTTACCATTATAAAATAAAACTGTGTTACCAAACGAAATAATATATGAGGAGACAATAGTTGTTCTTTATTAATTTTATATTACTCGTGGGATGGAAATATAACCTCAATTCAACTCCTTACTAAATGATTCAGTTTCCAACATCATATAACACCAATGAAGAATGATAATCAGCTCGATGCAATTGGATTAGAAATATAGAAATTTTGTAAACCCGACAACTCAATGGCGCAGCGATTTCTTACGGCCACGTAAATTTTCAATCTTTCCGGAAGGCGAGCGTCGAAATAACAATATGGGATCCAAGCTAAAGGTCTGCTTTATTCTTTTCAATCTTTTGCACTCCAAAATCACAAACAATGCCCCCGATGTCTCTCGTTGAAAACAGCTTAGTCCCGGATCGCGGCGAAGAATTTACTTTATGGGAGGTCATATTTGTTGTTATGTCACTGACACTTCACAAGCCACAAGTGGCAGAATTTCGAACTAATCGTTCTACAATCTTACGTTAGCTAGTTTGTTAAACGTAACACATTTAACGATCTAGCTGAATAATTTTCAGCTATATTACAAAACCGAGCTGTAATGCCAAACAGCTAAAATTTTTGAATAACAGCGGATTATACAATCCAACTGCGACATATATATGTCGCAGCCATCTGGTTAAATTAGCCATCCTAGCCCGGACATTAAAACCAGGCATTCAATTGGACGCCTAGGCATTTAATTGAACTAGAATCAATCAACGTTTAACCATTTGGCGTATTGAAAGCCCTTTGAATATCACTGACCAAGACTCAGTCAAGAGGGGACAGAAGAACATACATACATACATAGCGGCGAAACACATAATCCTCTTGGCTTCGCCGTAGTCGAGTGAAAATGAATTACTGTTCGTTAGTCTCTCTAGGTTAGACTAGATTTGGCTATAATTGTGACTTCGGAGAAAATATGGAATAATGACTGCAATGGCGGAACCAAGTTTGCCGGGTAGCTGTAGGTACGAGTAGGTACTTAATAAAGCAAACATTTTGAAGGTAGGCAGTTATTTGTTTGAACAAGTTATAAACAATAAACAAGTTATACAGGATGTAATTGAATTCGTTGGCATCCTTTTAAGTAAGTATCTACTATATATACAAAGTAATTTAAGACTAATAAAACATCAATCAAAAGACGTCATTTTCATATTACACAAAACCTCTAAGCATGCGTTAGACTCTTTGATAGATCCATTTATACTGCAATTATAAAAAAAAAAAACTTATCGTCATTAAATTCATGAAAAATAAGTTTATTGTAATAGTATCAATTTCGTCGCAACACTCGACGTAGTACGCTAACATTCGTTCCTTGTCGCCATTGACCAAAGCTGGCCTGGTAAAAATGGTCATCATGACGAAAGTCTTGTACTCATAACACACCCTCATCTCGTATGGTATACTCAGCTTTATCTCTGATACAATTACAGTGTTACGCAAACACTTGGTGGTTGTTTCACAGGATTTGGGATGGCTGTTCCATCCGCTTACACTTGGGATGGCTGTTCCATCCGCTTACACCTGGGATGGCTGTTCCATCCGCTTACACCTGGGATGGCTGTTCCATCCGCTCATGTACTAGCTAATCCAGCGGATTCTCTCTCTCTATGGGGACGCATCCCCGTGTGGCCTCCAACCTCCCCTATAGCCACCCCGAGCCTCGCTTAACTCTTACTCTCTTAGCTCTTTTCTATCTATTGTAACACACGCAGTTTACAACAGATCACCTAAACCCAAACTCTTATTCTCTTATCTCTTTTCCATCTATTGTAACACACGCAGTTTACAATAGACCAACTAATATACCGACGCATCGGTAATTCTCTCTCTCTGATTTATCTTTTGCAAGTCGCAACTTGCAATAAACCAACAACAAAAACGGACGCATCGGTTAACTCAAAACACTGAAACATAAACACATAGTAATTAATTATTATCGGTAGAATTCTCTAGATAGTAAACTAGTAGTTCGCCACGAACTTAGACCTCGCGATTATATCTTCTACTACCAAGCAAAGCAAGCAAGCAATACAATACACGACAATTGAACACAATTAATCGACTAAACAAATTAAACAAAACTTTAAACAAGCAAGACAACAAAAAGTCATACGATTAAGAAAAAATCAAGTCAATCTTGTAAACTTAAAATAACCATAGCGAGTCCTAAGAGTTTTAAAATTTTTGTTGGACATCTATCTACATAGTTATTGCTTTTTGTAAACTATATGGTATTGAATGTACGCAACAAATATTTGTCAATTTTCTTCTTTTCTTAAAAATAGTGGTCAAGACATTGGCCTTGTAACTCGGAAGTCGCGGGTTTAATTCCCACGGGAGACATGTATTTTTAAGAAAGTTGTTCAGTAACCTGGACTGAATTCAATATTTTGTAAGAAGATTTTGTATTATATATCCGTCACGGCTCAGTCAGCTAGACTTCGCGAGTCACCCTAAACCCGTTCAAGTATAACGTATAAAAAAGATGTCCAGACAAAAAAGTTGTTCAATTAAAAAAAAATGCGTTTTTATAATGGCAACAAAAAAGTCTAATGACATTTTTTTAAATATTTTGAAATGGCGGATATATGACAGTTTTAAAATTTTAAACCCCCATATTTCCGCCATTTTGAAAAATTTCGAAAAACTGGCTCGACAAAAAAATTCTATTTAGTTGCTGAGCCTGCTTACAAAATTTTATGAGAATCGGTAAAGAAATGCGGCCTGTAGGCGAGAACAGCCAGACAGAATGACCGACAGACAGACAGACAGACAGACGGACAAAAGAATTTTTGGCTAATCTCGAAATTGAGACGCTTCGCTCGCTTCGCTCGCTCGGTCAATAAACTTATAAAACGCTCACCGAAACTCTATCTCTCGTAAAATCTCAATAATCGTCAGAAATTACAATTTTACCATCTTATTTTGTGCTTGTACTTTGTGCCGCTCTTTTTCCATCTGCCACAGATAATATAACCCTCTTCACGCCGCGTTCACTTCTTCTGCGCAACCATCCGCGCACGGACAAAAGAATAAAATTGCTAACAGCCAAACATTGACTTTTAGGTACCTTGATATTTAAATAAATAATAAAAATATTTAATAATACACACTGGCTTCGCATTCGCGACATTCCTACTTCAAACGTACCTACTATCCTCAAGCGTTCGTACGACACTACACGACCCGTCCCCATTTTACTTGAAACCTCATTCACGCAATTTAAAGTCTACTGTATGCCGGCCGCGCCCGCCGCTCAGCTGTATTGCAGCGGGGTCGCTGATCTTGCGGCTCGTAGGTATCAGTGAGCGCGCACGACTCGAAGTGTTTTGATACTTCGGTAATTTTTCTTGCTTTTTGATACTTTTTGATTACTGCATTAATTGCAGTGTTGTTACCGTTCAAAATATCCTTTATGTGAGTATATTTATAAGTTAAATTAATGCTAACCATTTCCATTGCACCCTGTATATTTTAAGCTTTCATGGTGGTCTGGGACAAAAGGAATAACTTGTAATGTATTAGCTACTTCTCTTCCTGCACCGATTATAAAGGCCGGTGCTAGAATCTGAATCACATTCAGGTGACGCGGCTAGCAAGCCGTCTCTAGTTTGACGATAGAACATTTGATTGGTAAATTACGTAAATATGTATGTTCTGAAAAAAAATGTAATGGTTCGTATTGATGGAAACCATAGCTTCAAACAAATAGTAATTATTACAAAAACTAAAAACCCAACTGCCTTTTCATTTACCTAACCCGTGTCACTATCAGAATAGGGAATATTAATGAAAAAAGATGTGTCATCTATGCTGACTTTTCATTGGTTTTGGAAAATAAATGTATAGTAAATTAACTCCTCTATCCATATGTAATCCAAATTTCTGTATGTCATAAGATAAAAAAGTTGCGTAAATGATTTTCGATCGAGACCACGTAGTTACGCCGGCCAAAACAGTGGTGCCATTTTTGAAACGTGGAGTCACTAAATGAACGGTTTTTGTGTGGAAAACCCAGTCGTTTAGGTGACACCGGGGTTTAAAAATGGCGCTTCAGCTGCGTGATGTCGATGACCCCGGCCGGCCGGCGGGCGGTATATGGCGGCGGTACTACAAATTGATCTCACAATTTTACTTTCGATCATCGAGTTCGAGTCATCAATTTTTGTTTCTGAATTTTTATTTTGACTAGCTAATTAGGGCTTACTAACGATTTATTTATTATTTATTTATAAAACTATTGTTGTACAATAAAGAGGTAGATTGTATACAATTGGCGAACTTAACGCTAAGAGCGTTCGCTCCCAGTCAACCATAAGGATAAACAGAGATTTGGTAGCGGCGCAAAATTACTTAAACAAAGACAACACATAGATACCTTATAATATACCTACATAGGTACATATATCTACACTTATAACATACATACACATATCAATATTCATATACATACATAAACATTAATGATGATGATGAAACTGTAAGAGGATTCATTATTTTAAAAGAAGAGAGTGTACTTTTCTTTTGAAAGAAAATTTTGTGTCAACGGGTAAAGCATTCCAGAGCCGTGAAGCTTGTGAGGTAAAAGAGTTTTCTTTAAAGCTCGTGCGATGTAGAGGAATATCGAGAAGAAGAGTGTCGATGCCTATGAAGTGGCCTTCGGCTCCAAAGCCAGAGAAAAATCACCGAGTATAAATAGTGAATATTTAAGAGTTAAGTACTAACGGTGAAAACAGAATAAAAAATTCTTGAAAAACGAACGAGATATAACGAATTTACGAAAATATGTCTATCTCTCCCTCAAAAAAGCAATATTCTATGGCAAATGTATAGATGACATGGACTGGACGTTGACGTCACTAGTCTATAACGGACTTCTGTTTATAATTGAAACTTTAGTATCAAAAATTCGTCACTAATTAAGCTATTTTATATTTCTTCATATTTGTTTACTGTGATTAAAAGGGATTTTAATGAGCAAATAAAAAATACGTGCATATTCTTTATTAAGACTAATTTAACGACACTTTCCAAGCTTAAACCCATCAAGCCGTTTTGGCTGTAGGTATGCCCATAGAAATATACATAATACACTCGAAAAACATGACCCCCTTCGGTCGCAGTCCGGTAATGTATAGTGCGCAATAGTGCGTCGTCTAATTTTTAATTCCGTAGAATTCTGACATTTCATAAGTGTTGCTACTAAAAAAGCTCTCCGACTAAAAAGGGAACCCGTATAAGGGCGACAAAAAATTAAATTCTTGATAATTTTTTATGTTTTGCCAAGATAATGTAAAACTTTAAACTTTTTGTTATATTTGAAATTTTATAACATTTTTAAATACCCAATTATTCAAGTTATATTTTTAAGTAATTTTAAGTCAGCAGGTTATTTTTCTTTCCCTGGCATCACTCCTTACTAATCCCTGTATCATTAACCTTTTTAGTCAAAAGCTTATTAAATTATTATTTTCGTAATCCATCAAAGAGGATTAAAAAATAAAGTATGGGGCCATCAGGTGTCACAGGGCACAGCTAGTGTAGTTATAAACCAGCTGCCAAAGAACAAAATTGTTGTTTACAATATATTTTTTTTAAATTAACATTTACTGTCCCACTGCTGGGCATGTCTCTCCCATTTTCTCCATAGAGCTGCTTCTGACTTTCTGACCAATCACTCTGGAAAGCGTCCAAATCATCGCGCCAGCGCTTTCTAAGCCTACCCCTGCCACGCCGACCATTTTCGTGGATCCACGAAATTATCTAAATTAATATAAGTTATTACAATATAATAACTACAATAATAGGGGTGACGACAGGGTCCGAAAAGTATCATTGTAATTTTTATTTTATTTTTTACTAGCCTATCCACCACTCCCCACTGCTGGGCAAAGGACCTCTAGTACGCCACTGTTCTCTGTCATTTATTTTTGACTTCCAGGTCTTGTCAAAAAGCACCAGATCATCGCACCACCTTGTCCTTGGGCGACCTCTTTTCCGACCATTGTAATTAGTCCATCTTTTAGATTATCCAAAAATAATGGACCTGTATTTTTCAGTTTACCAAAAAAGTAAAAATTCACAAAGATACGGAGCGTCAAAGTTCCGGAGGGGGGGGGCTTGCGACGTCACACTTAACTAAAAATCGTACCCAGCCGTGAAATTTCAAAGCGCTCTATCTTTGTCATTTTAGGTTACTCAGAGAAAAGAAAAAATACGTGTACAATATTTTTTAATAATCTAACCGACGGACCAATAATATTTTTCTATTCGTCATGGCTATTGTGTTGTAAGTGAATATACTATAAGGATGAAATATACTATAAAGATGTACGTGTTTATGGTATGGTAGTTTAGAGCTCAAAGTTAGCGCGATGTCCGCCTTTGAGATGTTTTTTGTATTATTCTCCGAATTCCAACAAATAAAAGGCAACTGATTTGAAAAAATGTATTTAATTTAATAGCATTTTTGACAAACAATTTTATTTGTGCTTACAATAATTTAGAAAACTAGCTTGCATATGATCTTTATTTTTGTGCCATTTGGCGTGGGGACTTTCGAACCTTGGGGCCCCGGTGCTAGGGGTCTCCTTAAAGAGATCTCTCCAAGACTGATCTGCGCCGCTGGTGACAATTTTTCGCACAACGAATCAGTATTGCGATCCAACGCGGCTAGCGTTCTTGGCACTATGCCACATAGGCACGATTTTTTAGAATAAATTAGTATTTAACTTTTTCTGTATATTTGTAAATAAGTTAATTATTTTAGCTTGCATATTACAAACATTGATATCGAGATGTTCTCACCAGTGCGAAATGACCCCATGACGCCGCAAATTGATTTTGAGAGCAAACGCTCGTTGGCAGAGAGTGCCTCGTAGGGCTTCTCGGCGTAACGTAAAAGCTGTGTATCATCAGATTGTTTCTCGCCAGTATGTGTTTTAAAATGATTTATTAAAGCACTCTTTTTTTTTAAAACCGCCTTTGACAAACATTACATTCATGTGATTTCTCGCCAGAATTTATTTGAAGACGAGCCTGTAAACTATTTTAATATCGAAATTAATATTGACAAACATTACATTCATATGGTTTCTCACCAGTATGTGTTTTAAGATGAATATTTAAAGATCTCTTTCGTGAAAACCGCCTTTCACAAACATTACATTAATATGGTTTTTCGACAGCACGTGTTTAAGATGATTATTTAAAGCACTTTTTCGTGAAAACCGCATTTAACAAACTTTACATTTATACGGTTTCTAACTAGTATGTATTTTAAGATGTTTATTTAAATTATCTTTTGCTATAAACCGCTTTTGACAAACATTACATTCATAAGGTTTCTCGCCAGTGTGTATGTTAAGATGACGTTTTAAACTTTCTTTTTTCAAAAACCGTAGTTGACAAACATGACATTTATGTGGTTTCTCACCAGTGTGTGTTTTAAGATGTCTATTTAAACTACATTTTTCTGAAAACCGCCGTTGACAAACATTACATTCATATGGTTTCTCACCAGTATGTGTTTTAAGATGTTTATTTAAACTATCTTTTTGTGCAAACCGCCGTTGACAAACATTACATTCATATGGTTTCTCACCAGTATGTATTTTAAGATGAATATTTAAAGTTTTCTTTAGTGAAAACCACCTTTGACAAATATTACATTCATATGGTTTTTCGCCAGTATGTGTTTTCAGATGAATATTTAAAGAACTCTTTCGTAAAAACCGTCTTTGACAAACATTACATTTATGAGGTTTCTCCCCAGTATGTATTTTTAAATGACATTTTAAACACTTTTTATCTCGAAACTTATACTGACAAATATTGCATTCATATGGTTTCTCGACAGTATGTGTTTTAAGATGATAAATTAAACTATTTTTATGTTGAAACTGACGTCGACATGTATTGCACTCAAATACTTTCGTTCTACTGTGTACAACAAGGTGACGTTTAAATTCTTGCTTTGAAGGAAACCTTCGTTGACAAACATGACACTCAGGACTCCTATTCCCAAAGTGAGTATTTCTATGGCTTTTTATATCAGATTGATATTGAAACCGCCGTTGGCAAATATCGCTTTCATACGGTTGGTCATCTGCGTGTGTTTTAAGATGACTGCGTAAGTCGAGTATTTGTGAAAACGAACGTGGACAATTGTTACATTCATATGCTGGCTGGACGTTTTGTGCGTTCGAGTCTCCCCGAGACGGGTGTGTGCTGTCGGTGTCGTCGTCTTTTTGTTCTACAAGTTTTAAGATTTTCGTTTGAATAAAGCTGCGTTGACAGTCAGTAGGTTTTTCACCTGAGGAAACCCCCTCCTGTCTGGCCCTGTCAACTTTACGCTCCTCCCTCGCTCCATCCCCTTCCCGCACCGTGTCTTCACTATGCATGGGGAGATCTTCCTCGACTTCACGCTCTATTGTCGCATCATTCCTCGCCTCCACCGGTCTTTCAAGCAGCGAGAGGGGTTCATTGTGTTCCTCATCTTCACTGTCCTCATACTTGATATATGAGGCCAGGCTGCGCGCCGGGGGACCGGTGGCTGGTGCCTCAACGGGTCCTGCAAGAAGACTTGGTGTCACTCCACTGCCTGCTCAGAGTTTGGTGGCGTAGCGACTTGCTGCTTTAAGGGTATATATAAAGCACCGCGGGCAGAGTAGAATACCACTCGTTACAACCCCTTATCCTCTAAGCCGGCACTGGGAGGAATTCCTCCCGACTTCCATTGTTTAACTATTGTGTGTGGTATTGGCGCATCCCAAAGAGTTATAAAACAGGTGGTAACGAGTGGTATTCTACTCTGCATCCCGTTGGTTCTATACCAACGAGTGTCATACATAACAGACGACTAAAACCTGGTTTACGTAATGAAAAGTGACAAGTGAGCGTGTGAATAGGCACTGACAAGTGACATATATAGGCCATAAAGAAGGATATAAGGCATCACTGGTCTAGTGATGTGGCAAAAAGTGGCAAGTGGCACAAACGGTTATATCAATATAACAGAAAACAGACAAGAACTCTACTGGGAGCCCTGACTGGACACTTTCAAAACCGCAGTCATCTCTTCAAAATGAGACTTGTCTCTTCAAAGAGAGTCCTGAATGTCGGGCATGTGAGGAAATAGAGGAGACAATGAGACACATTTTGTGCAGCTGCGACTCAATGGCTAGGAAGCGTATGGACCTCTTTGGATCAAACTAGAGGACTATAGGCACTATGCACCAGGTGATATTCTGTAGCTTATGCAGTCCATCTTCAGAAATCCCGATTCGCGTGAGTAAGGCAAGGGGGTAAGTACAATATAACCCAAAGGTTCGACGTGCTTCCAATTTATGGACCCCACAGCAAGATAAGATAAGATAAGAGATCACTGGTCTATATAGCTGTTGTGGAAGGTAGTAAATCATATTGGTGATCGTTAGCAGAAGAAAGGAGAACAGAAATGGTTTGAAATGTGGTCCGCCTCACGCATGTGTGGGGACTGGGGACCTTTGCGCCACTGCGAAGAATTACGAAACCACAACAGCAAGGCTAAAACTGAAGCGCTGGTTTAGGTAGCTTTTCTTTAAAAAACAAATTAAATTTCAATATACACTAAACGTGTAACGTAAATTGTACGTATTCTCGTCTTAAAGTGCCTTTCAAAGTGTCATTTTTAAATAAACGTTTGAATTTTGCTACAATATAGTTTACAACAGGCATACAAGATGGCGCTTGTACATCCTACATCTCAATATTAGATTATCTGCGATTAATTGCAATATATACAAGGTTTCTCCCTCGCTCCTTCCTCTTCACGCTTCTCCCTCGCTCCGTCCCCTTCCCGCACCGAGTCTTAACTATGCAGGGGACTATACCCTGATAATATACCGCGGGATTTCTAAATGGCGCAATACTCAGCCCGGCGGACAGATCTTCCCTTTCTGGCGGTCAAACATACCAACCACTTCGCTCCCACTACAGTCACAATATATGCATCATTGTATACTTAATCACCGATTGCTTCTTTTGCCATGTGATTTCCGGTAGAGTGGAATAGGACCACTCCAAGTCCTCCCGTGGATGTCGTAGATGGCGACTTAAGAAATACAAGCTAAACAAAGCTTATAAACATCAATGAGATCTCCAACCCGTCTGGCCAGCGAGGAGAGTGTAGGCCACTCTACAAAGAGGGACGTGCTCCCGCAGTGGAGACAAAAAGACCTGATGATGATGATACTTGATCACATACCCTCGGATTCCTGCCCCTCTGCCTCACTGACGTCATCTTCCCGCTCTATCTTGACCTGGCCTGGAGTCAGGCTGTCGCAGCACGCCACCTTGCAGACCCGCAGCGACCAGTGCAGACCCTCAGCCTGCCGGTCGATCAATGACGCCGACTTTTCAGTCATCTGGAAACATACCATCATAAGTCAGAAGAATTGTCCGTGGTATACTTGCCTCTGCCTAATGGTTGATCCGGCTTAAGAATCCCTTACCCTAGACCTTTCCATACATATATTTCTTTATAGATCTGCATCAGGTGTTCCATTTTCCAAAATTATTAACGCCTTATATGTTGCCTAGGCTTAACAGCTATACAACAAAAAAGTTTCATTCGAATCCGTCCAGAAGTGCTAATTTTAGAGAAACGAATTGATTGTTTTCATACAAAAAATTGTTCGTTTAGTGACACCTCGTTTGAAAAATTACACATCACACAAATCAACAGTATTTCCGGAGATTAGCGTGTACAAACAAACAGACTTTTTTTAAAATCTTACTCTAGTCCTAGTCTCCATCGCCCCATTTTTTTTTTAAATCAGTATTCCGGTGATAAGCGTGTTCAAACAGACAAACATACAGACTTTATTTAAATCTTACTCTATTTCTATGTCTCCATCGGCCCCAATATATTTTTTTAAAATATATTTAGTGTACAGACACGTTTTTTATTGTTTTATCATATGTATAAATTTGTGTGGCAAATTCTCCCCATATTAGTGAAGGGTTGTAGTTGCAGGTGTTAGATATTTGCCAATAAAGAGAACACTGCTTACTCTGAGTTGTTTTTCAAGTACTGCCTCGACCAAGTCATGCGCACGCGTCGCCTTCAGCATCAGCCGGTAGGCGTTCCCGAGCTGCGCGCGGCACACGCAGCACACGCCCGCGGGCCAGCGAGGAGACGGCACCAGCTGACAGGGCAACACAATGTCAAGTTATAATTATATACAAGTTATAATAAGTTAACTTCCCCGCGAGCAGACGCGCTATGAGCATTTCCCTCACAGTTAAATACTAGTGGCATTCAAAAATAAATTATTCTGTACAGTTGATGGAATAAAACGTCACATAATAGTGTCACTTTACATTAATCATACCTATTTTCAATAAAATTTTAGAATTATTAATGCAGAAAAACTGATATTAAGTGCGTTATTTGACTAAAAAAAGTATGACGTCACGGTTAGTTATTTCATACATTTCCCATAGAAAATTTTTGTTTTGACGTTTAGAAAAAAGTGTCAGACTTCTTGACTAGTTGTCATCTAGCGGATTATTCTTTTCCCTTCATATACATAATACTTCTCTCTGAATAAAACACAGTTTACTTGAAAGAAGCAGTTTGCTCAGCCGGGCGTTGTTACGCGGGGTTTCGCTCAACGCGCGAGTGTCGATGTAAACACTTTTTTTACAAGCTTTTATTTAACTAGATGACCTGACCAAGGTCGCTGGAAAGCGCTGGATGCAGGCCGCTCTTGATCGGTCATTTTGGAAATCTTTGGGGGAGGCCTATGTCCAGCAGTGGACGTTATGCGGCTGAAATGATGATGATGATGATGATGATTTAACTTTAAGCAATGTATCTTGTATGTATGTATAAATGTTTGTTTAGGTCAAATCTTGTAACTCAATTTTCAACTAGTTATTCCTTAACCGTTTTAGCTGAAATTGTGTATACTTGTGGAAGTCGGATGACATTACAATATTATGAAGTCAATGAGCTATTCTGATGATGGAGCCGGGAGATATCGACGGAACACAGTTATAAAACAACATAACCTCATTGATTAGGATTCTTTGATTTGTCTTGACGAGCACTTTATGGTAGACAATACCTACCTAGGGTCTGACCATGGATACGGAAGGCGGTCGATGGAACTCAGTAATAAAACGACGCATCTACATCGCGTCTGGGCTTATTTCATTTTAAAGTTTTCAAACCCAATATTTTCGCCATTTTGAAATATTTCTAAAAACCGAATTCAATTAAATTTGCAAACCTTCTCAGAAAGAAGAATCGGTTAAGAAATACGACCTGTAGGCGAGAACAGGCAGACAAAAAACCGGAAGGCCGGTCAAAAGCATTTTGGGCCAATTTTTTATTGTTTATTCTGTCGATCAATTAACTGACTAGGAAGCGCCTGTTACCAAAGAGAAAAAAATACTGGTACGTTCGAGGGTTTTTCTTTCCAGTATATTTTTTCCCATAGATAACATTAATCGATAATTAATTGCACATTTCCATTGTTTAATGCTTTTGAGTGTATACAAATTTTCAATTTATGTCTATTTCATGTCGGAAAAGGAATAATTAAGAATCCCCTTGCCCTAGCTAGACAAACATAATATAATTGCTACTCTTGACTTTTCCATACAAACGTAAGTAGTCTACGTTTTATTTTGAAACTCCATGTCAGATTTCGGTAATTTTTTTGTAATTTTAACGAAATTACAATTTTCCAAATTACAAAATTTTGCCGAAATTGGGCATGTCGTTTTGAAATAAAACGTAGACTACGTTTGTATGGAAAAGCGAAGTTTGGTCTAGGGCAAGGGGACTCTTAAATGCCTATCCCATTTACTAACATATGTAGGTAAATATTTCTGTAAGAAATATAGATAAATCTATCACTAAGTCAAGTATTAATTTTTGGTAAACATAGAGTTAATTTGCCGCGTGGTTTCCGGCAGAGTAAAATAGGAGTAGAATAGGGCCACTCCTAAGTCACTAAGTCCTCCCGTGGATGTCGTAGAAGGCGACTTAGGAAATACAAGCTAAACAAAGCTTATAAACGTCAATGAGACCTATCTCCAACCCGTCCGGCCAGCGTGGAGAGTGTAGGCCAAAGTCCTCTGGCTGCTCTGGCCAAGTATGGCTCTGGTAGTACAGAGAGGGTCGTGCTCCTGCAGTGGAGACAAAAAGATCTGATGACGATGACGAGATACTTACGGAGGCCCTCGTCAGTGTTTCATAGACGAGCTGTAGCGGAGTGCCGGCGATGGAGACCAGGCGGGCGTCGGTCGCCAGGCAGACGCGACACACACACGTGTTCGGAGGCATCTCCAACACCAAGCTTCTCGCAACGCAACAGAACTTCACTTACTACACGCGGAGCGAAAATAGTTTAATCACAGAGAAGAAACGAACGGAACGAATGCCGAAACCACTCTGCGTCTTGCTGTTTCGGGACCCAAAGATACCACACTGACTACCTGACCCTTGTAGCTGATCCCCCACCCAGCGCACTTATGGCCAGCAAATGATTGCTTGCTTTGTTTTAGGACCGGTCGGGCGGTGTTCAATAGAGCCTTGCAGTAGTCCTACGAGTACAATACAGACAAAGGGATCAGCAACAAAGAATAGAAGTACATATTAGAATTTCAAAAAACATACCGCCTTTATGACTGAACGAGCCAAAAACACCTGAATTCTAAATACTTTATCTTTAAAATTCCAAGTATTTAAAAAATAAAAGATTTCAGTTACCTTATGGTTGAATAGCTCGAGCTCAATACATCTTGTTACGAAATAATACATCTTAAATAATCGTCATAAATACCTGACTTAAAAAAAACTTAGCCTAATACATACATACTATCACGTCTTTATCCCTAATGGGGCAGACAGAGCATTTTGGGTCTTGCGGCTCTATGCAGAGCCTAGGGCCGCAAGACTTAAAAGCCACTTTTAGCGTCATGGTGGGCGAGAAGATGGAAAAGCAATCAATACAGTGACGGGTTGCTAGCCGCATCGCCTGTTAAAATGATTCGCATTTTTGCCCATTCCCTCGATCGGCTTTTACGATCTGCGCGGGAAGAGAAGCAGCTGGTACATTCTAAGTTTTTTCGTTTCTCCCAGACCAGCATGGGACTTAGCCTAATATAACTGATTTTATAAGTTCAAACTATTCTAGGGCAAATAATAAACAAGTTGTGTGATAATCAGTCATATTTAGCGCTAGGAAAGTTCAATAGATTTTACTGGGTAAGCAAACCTATAGGTTAGGTTATGTTAGAACGAGCCGAGCGAGCGAAGCGAGCATGCCGCGACAGCGGCCGGCCGACTGCTAGGAAAGTCCTATCCCTTTTACCGTTACTAGTTACATAATGAAACATATTTTATGAACAGTTTTATCGATATCTTAATACTTCATAAACTTTACAAAATGTAATATTCATTGGTTTGGTATTATAAAAACTGACATAATGTTTTAGTAATTCTAATTCTAGCATTGCACGGTAATCTGCGGATATACTGGACGGAACGGATTCAAATGAAACTTTGTTTGTTATACATATAACTGTTAAGTCTGGGCAACATATATTAGTAAAAAAACTTAGAATGTACCAGCTGCTTCTCTTGCCACGCAGATCGTAAAAGCCGATCGAGGGAATGGGCAAAAATGCAAATCATGTTAACAGGCGACGCGGCTAGCAACCCATCACTGTATTGATTGCTTTTCCATCTTCTCGCCCACCATGACGCTAAAAGTGGCTTTTGGGTCTTGCGGCCCTGGGCTGTGCATAGAACCGCAAGACCCAAAATGCTCTGTCTGCCCCATTAGGGATAAAGACGTGATAGTATGTATGTATGTTGATTTTGGAAAATGGAGCACCTTATGCAGAACCATAATGGTCCAGCTAAAATATAAAAAAGGCCCCTTAACAAAAGTTATTCAGCCTGATAAGCATTTTCCGAAGTCATAAAGTTCACGCTAACGAAGTCGCGCGCTTCGGCTAGTAATCAATAAACAAGATACCATTCAATTTACTCTCGCTGTTAACTATTTCAACGCAACAAAGAAACTACGCAAAGGCGATAGCAGCCTGACATTCCACACAATAAGCGGCAAATGTTTAAGGTCATAAAACACCTGGCGGGTGAGCGGAAACAAAAGGTAGTGTTTTCTTATAATCTTACCATTTCAAAGTTTCGTCATTTGTTTTAAGAGTTATAATATAATTGACCGCTTGAGGATTAGGTAGGTATACCAACTTTCGTTTAAAGTAGGAACGTATGTTTTAGGTACTACGGAATCTACACGACGAGGCGACGAAATTGATTCTATTATATAATTAATGTTTAGGGTTCCGTACCAAAGACTATAACTGAGACTCAGCTGTCTGTCTATCGGTTTGTGACAGTCTATACCTCTTGAACCGTAATAGCTAGACTCTTGAAATTTTTACTGATTGCTATAAAAAAAGTACTGTCGCGTAAGAAAAAGAATTCACCTAATGAATTACGTCAGATCAGAACAATGATTGCCCTAGCGGTCTTAGCGTTGGGCTGTGAATCGAGAGAAACCAGGCTCAAATCACAGTCACGTATAGTGTTTTTGAAGTTTGAAAAGAAAGTTCTATTATAATTCTAGACGTGAAAAAGAAAATACGGGACAGAAAATGAGTCGTTTAGGCGCATAATGTCAAAAGCGCAAAATGGTAACCGCTCGCAAAATGGTAAAGGAGCAAAATGGTAATAGCGCAAAATGACAAAGGAGCAAAATGGTAAGAGCGCAGAATGGTAAAAATTTCAGTGCTTATAGTATATGAGCTGCCTGGACTCCCTATTAAGTAATAAAACCTATATAATCTATCATTGTATAAATAATAAAATGAACAATTTATAACAGTCTAGAAGAATTTTTGAATTTTACGACTTAGAACGGCATGGAATGTAACAATTTGACACCGGGGTTTTTTAGACTAATTCGACTTATTCAATCAGCTGATCCGAGTTTGTATGGAAATCCAATTTTTTTTTTGCATATTTCGACACATGTTCCTTGGGGAAAGTTGTGCACTATTAAGGACCAAATTCACCCTTAAAATTGTTTCAGTATATTTTGTTAGATCTATATATTGCGCTCAAAGACCGCGAACGCTCATTGGGTGTAAAAATGGGCCACAACACAACGTGTTATGTTGTGACTGATGTAAAGCAGCCACGAAGCGAAATTAGTGCCCTTATCTAAACTGCTACGACGCGGTGTGGTTTTGACAGGCCGACCACAACGAGTTGTGGTCATTTTGCGATGACCACAACATTGCGTAAAGCAGCTACTATAAAGCACACATTGTGTCGTTTCGTATTGCACACATCACACAACACAAGTAAACATTAGAGATGTGCCGATTATGAGTTTGGCCGACTAGCCGATTAGTCGGTTGTGAAGAGGCCGACTAGTCGGCCGACTATTCGACCAAGCCGATCACGGTTTCGGGGGTTTCCGTAACACTTCGTTTACAGCTTATTCGCGTGCAAGTCGAGCTGCGATCGTGTTGAAACCTGTTTTGTTTACTTCGCATTGTCTATTATGTATTCGGTAGCATTGTTTCTTGATTTTTGCTTTTGTAAGAACAGATCAGTGTTTTTATGTGTTTTTAATAATCAAGGTTTTTATTTAATGTACCTAATTACTCCTACATGTTATTATGTACATATTAATAAGAAATACATACACAATAAGGAGCCGGATAGTCGGGGCTCTATGCCGAATATTCGCCGACTAAAAAAGTGGCCGGATAGTCGGCTTTACCGACTAGTCGCTGACTACTCGGCACATCTCTAGTAAACATATATAGGAATATATTAAAATTTAAAGTAAAACATATATTTATGTCAAACAATTTTATTTATTCATGATATTATTTTGAATTTAAAACCTTGCTCACACTTTACATACATCATACATGTATAGATATCGAGTTGTCCTCATCAATGCGAAGTGACCACATGACGCCGCAAAGCGATTTTGAGAGCAAACGCTCGTTGGCAGAGAGTGCACTCGTAGGGCTTCTCGGCGTGACGCTCGGCGCCCCCGGGCGCCTCGTCATCGTCGCACCGACGATCCCCAGCACTGCCCTCGGCAGGGTTCACATCGGAATGTGAAATCTGTGAATAATCAGATGGTTTCTCGCCAGTATGTGCACTAAGATGATATTGTAAGCTAATCCCTTTGTTGAAACCGACATTGCCAAACATTACATTCATGGTTTTTCACCAGTATATGTTTTAAGATGACTATTTAAACTATCCTTACGTTAAACTCGAATGTGACAAATATTACATTCATATGGTTACTCGCCAGTATGTGTTTTAAGATGACTCCTTAAATTAATCTTAAGTACAAACCGCCTTTGACAAACATTACATTCATGTGGTTTCTCGCCACTATGTGTTTTAAGATGAACATTTAAATTACTTTTATGTGAAAACCGCCTTTGACAAACACAACATTCATGTGGCTTCTCGCCAGTATGTGTTAGAAGATGAACCCGTAAACTACTTTGATGTCGAAATCGATATTGACAAACATTACACTCAAATGGTTTCTCCTCAGTATGTGTTTTAAGATGAACATTTAAATTACTCTTACGTAAAAACCGCCTTTGGCAAACATAACATTCATGTGGCTTCTCGCCAGTATGTGTAAGAAGATGAACCCGTAAACTACTTTGATGTCGAAATCGATATTGACAAACATTACACTCATGTGGTTTCTCGCCAGTATGTGTTTTAAGATGACGTCTTAAACTACTTTAATGTCGAAACTGACATCGACAAGTACTACACTCAATTAGTTTCGTACCAGTGTGTACAACAAGGTGACGTTTCAATCCTTGCTTTGTAGAAAATCTACGTTGACAAACATGACACTGGAGACTTTTCTTCCCAAAGTGAGTATTTAAATGCCTTTTTATATCAGATCGATATTGAAACCGACGTTGACAAATATTGCACTCATACTCCTCAGTCCTCAGCCTGGTTGAAAGAGACATTTATTAAAACAGTGGGCCGGCCAGTGCCACCTGCCAGTGGAATGAAGTTTTTAGAGTCATTGCAGTCATCTTTGACCGCAGATACTGCAAGTTGGCACGAGAGACTGCTTGAAGTACCTGTGGAACGGCCATAGAGTTTGGGTTAACAGTTTAACAGAAACTTCTAGGTCTATGGAAAACACCATACTAATCATACATTGAAAGTAGGCTTCTTTGACTTATTATCACTTATCGCTTGGAAGTGTGCAAAAGATGTAATTATATGTTGAAATAATAAAACAGACATCAAGTGTGATTTCAATATACCTCTATGAGATTTCTTTTGCAATTGATTAAATAGGCTTAAACATCTCTTATCCATCTTATAAATAATCAGCCATGGAGATGACGGGCGCATCAAGCTGCTTGGTCAAGCAAAACAAATCTACGTCGTGAATCTACTGCTTACCATCAAGCTGCTTGACCATCTCCGGGCGCGTAAGCCATGCTTATTTAGAGGTAGTAAAGTGTTTGGTGATTATATTTTGTTTCCCGTTTCAAGCAGGACATCTTAAATTACTTAACTCATAAACAAATAGTCTCATGTTTTCGCTTGTCAATGAAGCATTTTCCATTCTTTGTGAAATACGAAGTGGTGACTCAGCTAGTCCATATGACTTTATAATAACTAATGTCGTAATGTGACTTAACAGCACTCCATATTTCCACTGAGTACTTAACAATAATGTAATGGAGGGAAGGTTAATAAAACCATTACAGTGTTACCAGTCCCCTGCGTGTAGTATGATGTTGCTGCCTGCCTCTCCTCGGCCTGCTCACCTGTCTCTTGCTGCTCTGTGTGCGCAAACTCCGCATGTTTGTGCTTGTTGATGTCTGTGTTGCTATCTTAGTCTTGAGTGTCATCTGACATTGCTACCAGTGTCAGCAATGTCAGATGACACTCGAGACCAAGACAGACAGGGGACTGTCAGAGAGGTCAGAGCCCAGCTCAGCATCATCTTGCTCAACTTTGACAGCTTTGGCAGGGCGTGGTATGTTGTCCAGGCACTCGGCTCCAGATACAGCCAGTGAGCCGCACAGCCCCAGCCTACGACGGTCCAGCAGAGACACAGATTGCATATCTATCTGCACACAACATAAACGGTCACTGACTAATGTAAATAGTAGATTATATACCACACATTACGAAACAAAAATTTGTAAATACCTCAGAGTAATATTGCAGTACGGCAGTGAGCAGAGCCTGCGCGCGGGCCGCCTTCAGCATCAGCTTGTGGCTCTTGAGCAGCTGAGCGCGGCACACGTAGCACGCAGCCACGGGCCACGCCTCGGCCCGCACCAGCTGCAACCGTCGGCACAACGTACAGTTCCTCTGATATCACAATCTGTACAGAGGTTGTGGATTCCTGATACTAACACTTTCGTTCGTAAGCTCCTCGTAGACGATTATTCTATAGACGACTTGTAGCGGAGTGCCGGCGATGGAGTACAAGCGGGCGTCGGTCGCCAGGCAGACGCGTCACAAGGCCGTGTTTGGAGGCATCTCGAACCAACCATTTATAGCTGGCTGTTGTTACAGATGTTTTTTTTATGTTACCTATAATATCGAGACAAAAATGAACTAAATTCTGAATTAATCTACAAAACGACGAAAGAACATAATGTAACGTGTTCGCTTGACTACTTGACAGTGACAGATTTCTGACAGTTGAAACCTTATGGCCCTTAAAAGGCCCAACACAGATGACAGACTATCCGCGACGCACTTTTTAGTCTGTGATAGTCTGTGAAAATCAGGTAAAAATAGAACCCGTGGAATCATACGCAGACGCACACAACGACGCGCGCCGGACTTTTTGCGCGTCGTGTGCGTTACTGCATGTGATTCCATGGGTTCTATTTTCACAGACTAAAAAGTGCGGCACGGTTTAGTCTGTCGTCTGCGTTGGGCCTAAAATATAACGAAAGATTAAAAAGTAAACGCTCTATCCATTACCCGACTGCGACAGAAGGAGGAAGGGTCATGTTTTTCGAGTGCATGTATGTATATTTCAATGGGACGCCCTGCAGCCAAAACGGCTTGAAGGGTTTAAGCTTGGAAAGTGTCGTTAGACTAGTCTTAATAGAGAATATACACGTATTTTTTTATTTGCTTATTAAAATCCCTTTAAACCACAGTAAACAAATATGAAAAAATAAATAAAATATCTAACCAGTGACGAATTTTTCATACTTTAAAGTTTCAATTAGAAGGGAGAGTCCAATATAGACTGGTGACGTCAACGTCCAGTCCATGTCATCTATACATTTGCCATAGAAAATAGCGTTTTTAAGGATGAGATTAGTTATTGAGACATATTTTCGTAAATTCGTTATATCTTCTTCGTTTCTCAAGAAATTTTTCTTCTGTTCTCACTGTTAGTACTTAACTTTTAAATATTTATTATATATTTATAGATGACTCATTTTTTTTTTTCATGCATGTTCCCTATTCTGGGAGAGACACGGGTTAGGTAAATAAAAAGGCAGTTGGGTTTTCAGTTTTTGTAATAATTACTATTTGAAGATATGGTTTCAATCAATACGAACCATCATTACCAACGATATTATAGTCTTTGTTATTTTTCTCAGAACATTATATATGGAGGTCAGTGCAGAACATACATATTTACTTAACTACCAATCAGATGTTCTATCGTTAATCAAACTAGAGATGGCTTGCTAGCCGCGACACCTGAACATATTCAGGGGACGTATTTTTGAAATCACATGTCACATTAAGGAAGGTTTGTGCCGGTGTATCCCACTATTTCTATTAGGTATTTCTATTGATAGAAATACTGGGCCTGATACAGACTGATTGTCCCAATAATTTTTGACTCTTCATAC
Organism: Acrobasis consociella; assembly: GCA_963555685.1. Taxonomy (NCBI): domain Eukaryota; kingdom Metazoa; phylum Arthropoda; class Insecta; order Lepidoptera; family Pyralidae; genus Acrobasis; species Acrobasis consociella. Next base: position 9,136,299 of record OY743132.1, on the reverse strand, counting down.
CTCGGATCAGCTGATCGGTCAACTAGTATGGGAGGCCAAAAATTACTTTCCATATTTCGATATGTGTTCCTTAGGGAAAGTTGTTCAGAATTATAGACTGAATTCACCCTTAAAACAGTTTCAGTATATTTTGTTAGACCTTATGGCCCAACACAGACGACAGACTTTTTGTCCGATCGAGTCTGCGGCGCACAAATAGTCTGCGTGGCGCGCAAAAAGTCTTTCGCGGATTGTTCACGGACTCAACACACACGACGCACATTTTGAATCATTCTGTCGGCAGAACTGTAGGGACGGGACACGTACAGTTTTACACGCCATGGAAGTGCAAAGATTGCGATGTATTATTTTATACTTGAAGTACAGAAAAAGAAGAAGGAATAGAAAATTTTGGGAACATCCTATACTTTCGGAGAGATTACTAAAAGGACAATTCCATATGAAACATGCAATTCCAAAACAATATCCGGACAATTTTTTAAAATTTTATAAAATTTCTATTAATACTTTTAATGAGTTGCTATTTATTTTAAGACCAACTTTGACATATTCGGAAACAATAATGAGAAAGTGCATTGGTCCAGAAGAAAGGTTATACCTACTAGGCATGATACTCGGATTTTGAAGTATCATAAATTGCAGGTCTATTTGTATTTCATATAACATCGGTACATCTATCTCTAGCGCCATTATATCATACCTGTAATACCGCGCTCGTCACGTCCACCACTAGCCGAGTCAAGGTCACAGACTAAAGTGCGCGACGTCTGTGTTAGCGCGGGTTGAAGCATACGTTGTATTTTTTTCGCACACTTTTAGTGCGGTGTGGCGCGGCGCGGCGCGGCGCGGTCTGCCAAAATTACACGGATTTTTTGTGCGCCGCACTTTTTGTGCGTCGTGTGTGTTACTGCATGTAATTCCATAGGTTCTATTATCACAGACTAAAAGTGCGGCGCGGTCTAGTCTGTCGTCTGCGTTGGGCCTATATATAACAAATTAGATGTCTTTGGAAGAGTCCCTTGGGTGACGTCACAATAAATTCAATATGGCGCCCTCTATGTACCAAAAAGTAACTATTTAATAAAATTAATCGAATACGTGTTTGGTATCAAATAAAAACTTAGGGTCCAATAGACATCACGAATGGAAAAATATTTTTGGTCCATCGGTTAGATTATTAAAAAATATTGTACACATATTTTTTCTTTTCTCTGTTAAACCAAAAATGACAAAGATACAACACATTGAAATTTCTCGTGACGTCACACTTAAGCACGATATATTATTGTGACGTCGCAAGCCCCCACTCCGGAACTTTGACCACAGATTAGACAGATACTTTGACGCTCCGTATCTTTGTGAATTTTTACTTTTTCGGTAAACTGAAAAATACGGGTTCATTATTTTTGGATAATTTAAAAGACAGACTAATTACAATCATACTTTTCGGACCCTGTCGTTACCCCTGAATATTCCCGTAGTCGGGTTTTAGTTTTTTTTAAACGATGTCTTTTTACTGTATAGAAGATTACGTAAAATATTCTCGCAAAGAGTACATGGGTAACTCTGGGCGCAAAACATCGTTTTCATTCGCTGAATTATAATGAAAAACCACGAGAGAGCTAAAGCACAGGTATTGCTCTTCATACAAACGCAGCAGCATATATACCTAGTACTACTACAAACGAAACAATCCGTCCGTGCACACGTCAAATGTGTGATTTAAACAATCAGGGTAGCCACCACAGAATTTGTTGCTTTGCTTACCTGTTTTCATCACTCGGAAATCTATAAAGTTTTCGTTAATTATTGTTTTCCGTGGATAAACAATAATAATGTACGCAGTTTCTCACCATTATAATTCAATAATCCTTAGTGACTCGCGTAATGTCAACGTGCGACTACCAATAACCCTGATTTACTGCCGCTTACACCTCACAATAACGGGGGAAGGGTTGCGGGGACACCAGATTGCGGGGGACGGTGCGAGTTTCCGTTCTGTATGTAATACTATTATTAATTCTGTGGCTAAAGGACTGAGCACAAACATCTCGTGCTACAACTTCATTCCCAAGGAGTTACGTTGGGCGGCGGCGGGTTGTACAAATTTTGCACAAATGCATTACCAGAGAGAGCTGACGTCAGCAGGCTTTGCATGAAAACCACACCCCTGGCTCCGAAGCATCACAGGTGAGTCACCATCACGCTAAAAGTGGTCTTTGGGCCCCGCAAGATCCGAAATGCTCTGTCTGCCCCGTTAAGGATAAAGAGGTGATAGTGTATTTGCATATTATATCCAAATGAAAAGCATTTTTATGTCAAAAATGTTTATATGCTTACAATTATTTAGAAAACCAGCTTGCATATTACACACATTGATATCAAGGTGTTCTCACCAGTGCGAAGTGACCACATGACGCCGCAAAGCGATTTTGAGAGCAAACGCTCGTTGGCAGAGAGTGCACTCGTAGGGCTTCTCGGCGTGACGCTCGGCGCCCCGGTCGCCTCGTCATCGTCGCACCGACGATCCCAAGCACTGCCCTCGGCAGGGTTCACATCGGAATGTGAAATCCGTGTATAAACAGATGCTTTCTCGCCGGTATGTGTACTGAGATGATATTTTAAACTAATCCCTTTGTGGAAACCGACATTGACAAACATTACATTCCTGGTTTTTCACCGGTATGTGTTTTAAGATGACTATTTGAACTATCCTTTCGTGAAAACAGAGTTTGACAAACATTACATGCGTATCGTTTTAAGTTAGTATGTGATTTAAGATGAGTATTCAAATTATCCTTTCGAGAAACTCGAATGTGACAAATATTACATTCGTATGGTTTCTCGCCAGTATGAGTTTTAAGATGTCTCCTTAAATTAGCCTTATGTGCAAAGCGTTTATGACAAACATTACATTCATGTCGTTTCTCGTCACTATGTGTTTTAAGGTGAACATTTAAATTATGTTTAAGTGAAAACCGCCTTTGACAAACATAACATTCATGTGGTTTCTCGCCAGTATGTGTTAGAAGATGAGCCTGTAAATTATTTTGATGTCAAAATCGATATTGACAAACATTACACTCAAATCGTCTCTCGCCAGTATGTGTTTTAAAGCTGGTTCACCAATTTGTATGTAAGGTAATTGCCTCTGGGTTTGCAAATTTAACTCTATTTTTGTTTTTTTGATTTCTGATCCGACTGAAAACCCTGATCAGAAGGCGATGACGCAGGTGGCTCGCTATATGTCCGATTATCGTTAGCAATGTACTGCTGGTCATAGTCACGGTAGTAATTTTCATAGCTATTGCAGTCACTGTAGTAAGGGTTGAAGTCGTAATATTCTGGTTCAGAGTAATAGTCGTAGTCATACACATTATCATATTCTTCACACTCATTCATATTCATTTCGCGTGATTTAAAATAATTCGTAGGCCCTTCCTACGAATTATGATTGCCCTGCTTACGCCAATCATGCCCAGTAAGGAGAGGTGGTGACATTTTAGACGCGTAGGGTCGAACACCACTCATGGGCTTAGGGCCCATATTTTGTTGGAAATGCTGTCTTGGTTGAAGGCGGAACATATTACTGTGGGGATTATAGTTTGAGGGTGTCGCCCTGAATATCTGTTGCGTGCGGGTAGGCAACCGGTTACCCTGTTGCAGCAGAGGTGGCTGATTAAATTTAAATTGTTGTTGTGGTGGTAACATAAAACGTGCGGGCTGTGAAGGCCCTGGCATATCTCACGGATTGAAATGAGTGAGTGTGTTACTAAATGAATTAGTAAATGGTTGCATATTAAATTGTTTAGGCATATAGTTAACAGGGGGTGTATTTATATTACCCTTAGATGAATGCGCTTTAGGTATACTAACATTCCGTTGCTGTAAATACATTATATTTAGTTCCTCTTGCACAAATTCAAGAGCCTTCTCAATAGTTTCGGGGCGCATGTATCTAATGCGAGAGCCTAAGGGTTCTTTAAGGCCACGTACAAAGGCCTGCATTGTGACCTTTCGGTACAGGGTGCGTTTTGCCTCGATAGTTGTATCTACGGATTCGTGCAAACTTACATAAGTCATTATTGTGCTAAATAAAGTCTGGCAATGATCATAAAATTCTTGCGGACTACTATTACCTTGACTTGCTAAAGAAAGGTCATTATATAAAGCGATTTCATCTCGCTGGTCAGAAAAATTATTGATAAGGGCGTTTCTTATACCTAACCAACTGTCAGGAATCCCATTAGAATTTATTTATAGTACGGGCGGCAGACCCGGTTATCTTATTTAATATGCCATTCAATAAACAGAGATTAACTAATTCACTATCAGGCTGATTACTCATATATTCAATCACTAATCTATCACAAATATGGATAAATCGGGTTAATACGTTTGGGTTTCCATCGAATTCCGGCACCAGGCGCAAGGCCTTATGTATGGTGTCCGGGTTGTGAGACGCTTCTGTCATTTTTAAATCTAAATTACTCCGAATGGAATCTAAAAAATTCGCCCGGCGAGACTGTCTCGATGCAGACTCACGGGAACTAGCTCTAGGATGGAAAATCGTGAGAAATATATGGAAAATTAGAAATAAAGTCTAAAGGATAGGGAGCAAGCAACACGAGAACAATTCAAGTGTACTTACATAAACTGCATAACTGGTTTCTTCTCTGGAATCGATTTCTGGATTTTCTTCTAGCCGCTGGCTAAGGTTCTGACTCGATGAAGGCTTGAAAGCTTAACCAGTAGCGATTGGAAGCAACGAGATGGAAGCAGGAGACCGATCGCGAACTGGCTCGAGTATCCTATCTAAGACTGCGCCAATTAAGTTAGCCGCAGCGAGAAGATCGAAAAGAAAACCGAAATTAAAATAATTAATTTATTAAAATAATTAATTCATTAAAATGAAAATTACAGAAAATTACTATGTCTAATTAATCTAGTGCTTTATCCGAAGTGAGGAATAAGAGTGGTCGACGCTCGATGTCCGGCGGAGGATCGTTGACGCAGTTGCAAGCAGCTCTTCTTACTCGTGGCGCGGTCCTAGTTTCGCGAACTCAGCTTCCCTTACTTGTGTTAAAATATGTTGACTGATGATTTGGTGGAAATATGTGCTAGGCAATATTGTTTGGCGACCCATATGTAACAACGAAGAGATAACATTGTTGAGCTCAAAATATTGACTTGGAAAATTACAAATTCACGCTGATTTTTTATTGGTTTTGGAAAAATGTCATATAGTAAATAAATTACTCGATCTGTAAACGTAATACAAATTTGTGTATGACATAAGACAAAAAAGTTGCGAAAATGATTTTCGATCGACACTCGTCCAAAACTGCCGCGTGAACTCTCGTGACCCCATCAACTACGGTTGGCCGGCCGGCGGCGACTGGCAACGGAACTAATAATTAATCTCACGATTTTACTTTCGAGTTTTAGTTCTGAATTTTTATTTTGACTAGCTAAATAGGTCTTAAGAATCCCCTTACCTTAGACTTCTCCATACAAACATAGTATACGTTTGTGGGGTTGTGTTTTGAATGAAGAGGAAAAAGCACTTACAGTTTGATGTGATTTATTCGCAACACAGCACAATAGTTTTTACAGAAGGAGGCACATAGAAGGAAAAGCGCAGTCCGAAGGATTAGGCACAAGAGATAAAGTTCGGAAGAATAGATAGAAGAACAATTAAACATAAAGCGATAAATTAGGCAAGCGCGAAGCGTACGAGCGTATAGGTATCGGTTAGCGCGGAGCACCGTGCGTCTGCTCTAAAGTCGTGTGGCTCACTGTCGTCGACAGTGTTGCCACAACTGAGTTCCCAAAAGGTACATATCCAGCGCTGAAAAGGTACATTTTGGGGTAAAAAGGTACATAGGCATTTTTTTCTCAACTCACTCATACAGCTATCGTATCGCTCACTCGCAATGAACATGAGAGAGCGAGAAAATTCCTGTTCGCTCGTCTAGTACTTAAATTGTAATTGTGGTTGTAGTGTGAGTGAGTGAACGGGATAGAGCATCTGCGATGTACGTTGTTCCGATATATGCAGCGTTTATTAATCTTTTTTTTTTGGCGGTGACCTATATAAAATGTTACACATCATTTTGGATGAGAAAAATAAATAAAAAAAATTAAATAAAAATAAAAGAAGAAAAAGGTACATAAACTGGCCCCGTTACACTTAGCACATTGGAGGCTACAAAGGTACGTCAAATGTGTAAAATGTACGCTAACGGCAACGCTGGTCGTCGAGCGGCCGACGCCGGCGCCTGCAGGAGGCGGGGCTTATTCGACCGGTCTTGTACCAAGACATTTCTAACGCACGACAACGATACGATTTATTTACAACAACAAGTAAGTACTTATTATGAATTTAAGACTTATATTAAGTTTATTTAAATCAAGGCAAGTAAATTAGTTTATTACGTTTGAATTATTGTATTAATGTATATATTATTATAATATTAGTATATATATATTATTACATAAGTTGATGTTTTTTTTTGTTTTTATATCTAGTTTAGTTTTTATCAATACTTAGTTGTATTTAGTTTTTAGTTTAATCTCAATATAATATATGTATTTGTATTATTTAAATTATTATTATTAAAGAATTTTACCTGATTATAATATTATGTATGATATTTATCTATGCGCTTCGTACGAAAAGTATATATTATATTATATAGTAAGTATGTATGTCTATATTTATACAATACTAATTATTATAATTCAGTAATTTATATACTAGAAATGTAGGTATGATCGGCAAATGTACAGTTAAGGTAGTACTATTCCTTATTTGTATTATTGTATACATTTGTTTATTTACTAATTTATATTTTTGTTTCAGGTTTTTGGGATTTCAGCGGAGCACGTCACACGTTTAATTTTGAAACCTTATGTCAGATTTCGGTGAAAATTGGTAATTGTAAAGAAATTGCATTCTCGGCATCTAGGACAATAACTAGTTTCCTACGGTAAAATTATGAACTGGAAAGAAAATATAACGATTTAGAAGTTTCCCATACTGATGGTCAAAAATGATATAACACACTATATTCTATTTCAAGTTCATATTTTTACCGTCGGAAACCAGTTCTTACCCTAGATATCTTTGAAATTACAAAATTTGGCCGAAATCCGGCATGTCGTTTCGAAATAAAACGCAGACTACGTTTGTATGGAAAATTGTATTTTGGTCTAGGGTAAGGGGACTCTTAAGGATTCTTATGAAGTGGCCTTGGGCTCCAAAACCGATGAAAAATCACCGTGTTTAATTCACCTTTAAAGCTTCTCGCTAGAATGTGTTTTAAGATGTATATTTAAAGTATCCTTTCGTGAAACTCGAATGTGACAAATATTACTATTCGTATGGTTTCTCCATAGTATGTTTTTGAAGATGTATATTTAAACTATTTTTATGTCGAAACCGATATTGACAAACATTACACTCAAATGGTTTCTCGCCAGTATGTGTCCTAAGATGAAGAACATTCAAAGTATACTTTCGTGAAAACCGCCTTTGACAAACATAACATTCATATGATTTCTCGCCAGTATGTGTTTTAAGATGTATATTTAAACTACCCTTTTGTGTAAACCGCCTTTGACAAACATAACATTCATATGGTTTCTTACCAGTATGTGTTGTAAGATGAATATTTAAACAGTCCTTTCTTAAAAACCGCCTTTGACAAACATTACATTTATATGGTTTCTCGCCAGTATGTGTTTTAATATGACTATTTAAATAGTCCTTTCGTGAAAACCGCCTTTGACAAACATTACATGCATATGGTTTCTCGCCAGTGTGTGTTTTAAGGTGACTGTTTAAATGACACTTTTTTGAAAACCGCCCTTGACAGACGTTACATTCATATGGTTTTTCGCCAGTATGTGTTCTAACATGACTATTTAAATGACTCTTTCGTGAAAACCGCCTTTCACAAACATCACACTCAAATGCTTTCTCGCCAGTGTGTGTTTTAAGGTGACTTATTAAACTACATTTATGACGAAACTGACGTCGACGTGTACTACACTCAATTGGTTTCGTACCAGTGTGTACAACAAGATGAAGTTTCAATTTTTGCTTTGTAGAAAACCTACATTGACAAACATGACACTCAAGACTTTTCTTCCCAAAGTGAGTATTTAAATGCCTTTTTATTTCAGATCGATATTGAAACCGACGTTGACAAATATCGCACTCATACGGTTGGTCGTCTGCGTGTATTTTAAGATGACTGCGTAAGACACGTTTTTGTGAAAACGAAAGTGGACAATTGTTACAATCATATGCTGGCTGGACGTTTTGTGCGTTCGAGTCTCCCCGAGACGGGTGTGTGTTGTCGGTGTCGTCGTCTTCTTGTTCCGCAACTTTTAAGTTTCTCTTTTGAGTGAAGCTGCGTTGACAGTCAGAAGGTTTTTCATCTGTGTGAGCCCCCTTCTGTTCGTCCCTCTCAACTCCACGCTCCTCCCTCACTCCGTCCCCTTCCCGCACCATGTCTTCACTATGCAGGGATAGGCCTTCTTCGACTTCACGCTCTACTGTTGCATCATTCCTCGCCTCCACCGCTCTTTCAAGCAGCGAGAGGGGTTCATTATGTTCCTCATCTTCACTGTCCTCATACTTGATGTATGAGGCCAGGCTGCGCGCCGGCGGACCGGCGGCTGGTGCCTCAACGGGTCCTGCAAGAAGACTTGGTGTTACTCCACTGCCTGCTACGAGTTTAGTAGCAAAGTGGTTTGCTGCTTTAAGGTTATAAAGCACCGCGGGCAGAGTAGAATACCACTTGTTACCACCCGTTTGCTTCCAGCGGGTGTCGTGAGAGACGACTGAGGTGTGTAGCTGTACGTAGTGTAGCAAACACTTATAAAGTTTTTACTATCTACTGCGGTCCTCAGCCTGGTTGAAAGGAAATTTATTCAAACAGTGGGCCGATCTGTCTCACCTGCCAGTGCAATGCAGTTTTCACCATCAGAGTCATCGCAGTCACCTTTGACAACAGATACTGCAAGTTGGCACGAGAGACTGCTTGAAGAACCTGTGGAACGGCCATAGAGTTTTGGTTAACACAGTTTTAAATAAATTTCTAGGTCTATGGAAAACACGATACTAAACATACATTGAAAGTAGGCTTCTTTGACTTATTATCATTTTTAGGGTTTTGTAGCCAAATGGCAAAAACGGAACCCTTATGAATTCGTCATGTCTGTCGGTCTGTCTGTCTGTCTATCTGTCCGTCCGTATGTCACAGCCACTTTTTTCCGAAACTATAAGAACTATACTGTTGAAACTTGGTAAGTAGATGTATTTTGTGAACCGCATTAAAACTAAAAAAAAACCTTTCATTTAATCAACTCAAATATAAAAATAAAAATAAAACATACTACAAGATTTTTATATTATGTTACTTGTTACTACGAAACCCTTCATGGGTGTGTCCGACTCGCACTTGGCCTCTTTTATATTGCTGGGAAGTGTACAAAGACGAAATTATATGTTCAAATAAGTAAACAGACATCAAATATGATGTCAATATATGAGATACTTTTACAATTCTCCAGGGTCGTAAAAATGACTCTGAATAACTGAATATTAAAATAATCAGCCATGGAGATTTTTTTATCTGTGCCTCTTGCTTGGCTCCAGCTGCGTGCGGCGCATGCTTGACGGGCGCATCAAGCTGCTTGACAGACTCCGGGGCGCATAAGCCATGGTTATTTAAAGTAAGTAAAGTGTTCTGTGATTAAATTTTGTTTTCCGTTTCAAGCAGGACATCTTAAGTTACTTAACCCATAAACAAATGGTCTCATGTTTTCGCTTGTTAATGAAGCATTTTCCATTCTTTGTGAAATACGAAGTGGTGACTCAGCTAGTCCCAGGCACGTGCTTTCCATAGAGACTCAAAGACATTGTCTACCCGGAGGTTCCCTAATATATGCGCATTTTTAGGGTTCCGTAGCCAAATGGCAAAAACGGAACCCTTATAGATTCGTCATGTCTGTCTGTCTGTCTGTCCGTCCGTATGTCACAGCCACTTTTTTCCGAAACTATAAGACCTATACTGTTGAAACTTGGTAAGTAGATGTATTATGTGAACCGCATTAAGGTTTTGACACATAAATAGAAAAAAAACAATAAATTTTGGGGGTTCCCCATACTTAGAACTGAAACTCAAAAATTTATTTTTCATCAAACCCATACGTGTGGGGTATCTATGGAAAGGTCTTCAAAAATGATATTGAGGTTTCTAATATGATTTTTTTCTAAACTGAATACTTTGCGCGAGAGACAATTCCAAAGTGGAAAAAAGTGTGTCCCCCCCCCCCGTAACTTCTAAAATAAGAGAATGATAAAACTAAAAAAAATATATGATGTTTATTACCATAAAAACTACCAGCGAAAATTGGTTTGAACGAGATCTAGTAAGTAGTTTTTTTTTAATATGTTATAAATCATAAACGGCAATTTACCTTTCATTTAATCAACTCAAATATAAAAATTTAAAAAAACATACTACAATACTTTTATATTATGTTATTTGCTACTACGGAACCCTACATGGGCGAGTCCGACTCGCACTTGGCCGTTTATTTTATTTAAACTAAATTATAATAGGCCCTATTTTTAAATAAACGCGGTTTCCTGTCCATCGCGCCATATGCTGGCTACGTACTCGCTTACTTAGGGTAGGTATACGTATATATATACGCAGTATTCTAGGCGCAGCTACCTAAAAGACGATTCTCCATAGTGTCTCGATTTACACACATTCACAGTGCACGGATAGGAATTTGCATCTGTAGTGTGATCGTCTACGTATTTCATCGACGCACACACACGCGAAATTTCCGCACACATAACCAATATCTAAGACAAGAGCTGATGCATGCCATTTTTAAAACGCGTCAGTCATAAACAAAGCTAATTTTTGTATGGAAAAAACCATTAGGTAAGTGAAACGCTGATTTTCAAAAATGGCCCTTATCTTTTAGCTAGTTCTATCTTAATAATCAACGTTTTTTATCTTTTTTCACTTTTGACCAATAAGGAATGATATCGATTTCGAGCCTTTCCATTTGTTCCGTGATGCATTCCGTGATGAAAATTAGAAAGTTATTGGTTCTCGCTTGTGTTACGCTACCAATTTAAACATGCGGGAGATGTTCGAGGATAAAATGAAATTACGTAAACTTTGTGTTAGTCGTATATATTTGATATTTTTTCTTGTCCAATGATAATTATTTGCATTATCGCATTACGAATGATAACGATCTGCTCTGAACTTTGTTTGCGATATCAAATGAAATTAGGAGAAAAACTTTATTACCGCTTTAAAACAACGCTTTAATGCAATGGAAAGTTTTTCATGTAAAAGTTGTGCGCCAGGTGTTTGATTGCTAACTTTTGAGGACAAAAGAGCAATAATCATAAATGGCCGATGCCAGCCTATTTTGGATTTCATTCAAACAAGCGGTAAGCTAAAAAGAACATTTAATAGTATTAAACAATATGATGCGTATAAGTGGCTCTCGGGATGTAAACACACTAATAGGGTCAATTCAGTCAGAGAGTTTTTTTTTGTCCCACTGCTGGGCAAAGGCCCAAAGGCAAGACAATTAGTCTATCCTGCAATAATCGGTGATGCACGTCCCTGGCTAGTCCATATGACTTTATAATAAATCTGATGTCGTAATGTGACTTAACAGCACTCCATATTTCCACTGAGTACCTACTTAACAATAATGTAATGGAGTGAAGGTTAATAAAACCATTACAGCGTTACCAGTACCCTGCGTGTAGTATGATGTTGCTGCCTGCCTCTCCTCGGCCTACTCACCTATCTCTTGCGTACACTCCGCATGTTTGTGCTTGTTGACATTTGTGTTGCTATCTTGGTCTCGAGTGTCATCTGACATTGTTGACGCTGGGCACGGGGGACTGTCAGAGGGGTCAGTGCCCAGCTCAGCATCGTCTTGCTCAACTTTGACAGCGGTGGCGGGGCGTGGTATGTTGTCCAGGCACTCGGCTCCATATACAGCCAGCGAGCCGCACAGCCCCAGCCTATGACGGTCCCGCATAGACACAGATTGCACGTCAATCTGCACACAACATAAATGGTCACTGACTAATGTAAAAAAAACATTATGAAATATACACCTACATTAATACACATTATGAAATATAAAAAAAATTAAATACCTCAGAGTAATATCGCAGTACGGCTGTGAGCACAGCCTGCGCGCGGGCCGCCTTCAGCATCAGCTTGCGGCTCTTGAGCAGCTGAGCGCGGCACACGTAGCACGCAGCCACGGGCCACGCCTCGCCCCGCACTAGCTGCAACCGTCAAACACAACGTACAGTTCCTGATATCACAATCTGTACAGAGGTTGTTACGGATTCCTGATACTAACACTGTCGTTCGTAAGCTTCTCGTAGACGAGTTGTAGCGGAGTGCCGGCGATGGAGTACAAGCAGGCGTCGGTCGCCAGGCAGACGCGACACAACGTGTTTGGAGGCATCTCGAACCAACTATTTATAGCTGGCTGTTGTTATAGATGTTTTTATGTTATTGCAAAATATCGAGACAAATGAACTGAATTCCGAATTAATTTAAAAACAAAACAATGAAAGAAATAAACATCATAAATTAACGTGAACGTCAGAATAACTGCTTGACAGTGACAGTATAAGCTGTCTAATCTGTGAGTGACAGATAGTGACAGATACATTTCTGACAGTAGAATAGAAACCATAAATAACGAGAGATGGGCATCTACCCACGCTTGGGTATTTACCCGATATGCACCGGGTATATACCCGTATCTACCTGTTTGGGTGGGTAGATTGGAAAATTTATTTAAAATTTAGTGCGGGTCCACTATTTATGTGTAGAAATGTACAAAAAGGTTACTTAATGTATAAAACAATGATTATCTCTAAAAGAAAAAATAACAAACATTAAAAATCACTGATGCTATCCATATTAAATATACACATACCATCTTATTTGTTATCTGATTGCTTACTATAACATATAATTAGGCCTACAAACATTTGCCAGCAAAAAATATGAACTTAGACCTGTCAATTTGTATGTTCCCATACAACGGGTAGATACGGGTAAATACCCGGCATACTATTTTGTGGGAAATGTTATGACAAGTTAATGGGGAATCGAAGAACTCGTCTATACGAATATCTTTTGTTCCGAGACCAACCCCGAAATCAGTAGTTTTGGCTCTTGGATGAGCAGTCAAAGATACTAACTCTCTATACATGTATGAGGGTGCTCGTATATTGACATCGCATTTGATGACTGATTGCTTATTTTAACATCTAATTAGGTCTACAAATATTTGCCAGCAAAAAATATAAACTTAGACCTGTAAATTTGTATGTTCCCATACAACGGGTAGATACAGGTAAATACCCGGCATACTATTTTGCGGGAAATGTTATAATAAGTTGATGGGAAATCAAAGAACTCATTGAGACGAATATCTTTTGTTCCGGGATCAACCCTAAAATCAGTAGTTTTTTTTATATGAGCAGTCCAAGATACCTACTCTCTATATATGTATGAGAATGCTCATATATTGACATCGCATTTGATGTCTGATTGCTCATTTTAACATCTAATTAGGTCTACAAACATTTGCCAGCAAAAAATATGAACTTAGACCTGTCAATTTGTATGTTCCCATACAACGGGTAGATACGGGTAAATACCCGGCTTACTATTTTGTGGGAAATGTTATAACAAGTTGATGGGGGATCAAAGAACTCGTCAACACGAATATCTTTTGTTCCGAGGCCAACCCTGAAATCAGTAGTTTGGATCTTTTATGAGCAGTCACAGATACTACTCTCTATATATGTATAATAGTGCTCGTATATTGACATCGCATTTGATGACTGATTGCTTATTTTAACATCTAATTAGGTCTGCAAATATTTGCCAGCAAAAAATATGAACTTAGACCTGTCAATTTGTATGTTCCCATACAACGGGTAGATACGGGTAAATACCCGGCTTACTGTTTTGTGGGAAATGTTATAACAAGTTGATGGGTAAGATAAGACGGTAAGAGACCCAGAAAGAAAATGTTTTTTTTTTTGCTAGGAGCTTTATTTTGCTAGGAGGCCTCCTAAACAACGACTGCAAGAGCTCTCGACTCTCAACAACAACTTGTGAACATCAACTAATATGAATTAAAAGATTGCTCAAACTAGGTTCTATATTTCTCTCCGCGTAGTTCATATATCTGTCCTATTTTATTGAATATAGAAAAAATGAAAATCATGTCAATCGGTCGCTCCGTTTCGTAATGAAAGTAGACACAAACAAACAAATAAAAAGGCAACAGACACACTTTCGCATTTTAATAGTTAGTACTCGTAGATATCTATCATGTTTTAACAAGTTTTTGTTAAATAACCCGAACTGTGCATTCCTGTATCAGTTGGCTGGTTTTTATATAGGTGAAAAAATGGGGGCGCTAAAAAAATATTTATTCTCAAAGTGGGCAGTAGACAAAATAAGTTTGGGAACCACTGCGATAGACGGACCGGGAAGGGCCCTTTTAACAGCTATATAACAAACAAAGTTTCATTTGAATCCGTCTAGTATTTCCGGAGACTTTTTTAAATTCTTACTCGATTACTATGTCTCCATCGCCCCAAATATATTTTTTGGAAATAAATTCCATGTAAAGACACATGTTTTTTTCTGTTTTATTTTATTTGTTTGTTTGTTTATAAAGCTTTATTGTACACTAGAAAGAACACAGACACAAATCAGAAAAGTATCATACAACGGCGGACTTATCCCGTATAGGGATCTCTTCTTTATGTATAGATAAAGGCATTCACAAAAGGTGACAATCGTTTGAAGAATTTACAGACACTGTGCTATAGACTGAGACCCAAAAACGTGTACACACAGCATGACAGACAGACGATGCAAAAATTGTTGAGCTCAAAATATTGAATTAAAAAATTACAAATATAATTCACCGCAAAGAATTTATATTTAACATTTATATAGCTTCTCGCCAGTATGTGTTTTAAGATGATTTTTTAAATTACCCTTTTCTGAAAACTGCCTTTGACAAATATAACATTTATATGGTTTCTCGCCAGTATGTGTACTATCAGTATTTCAATTACCTGTTTTTGAAAACCGACGCTAACAAACATTACATTCATATGGTTTCTCGCCATAATATGTTTTGATGTGATTGTGACACAACTGCTCTAATCGAAGATTGAACGATCACTTATGTATTTTAAGATGAAGAGTTATATTATATTTTCGTGGAAACCGCCTTTACCAATCAATACATTAATATGGCTTCTCGCCAGTGTGTGTTTTACGGTGTCTATTTAAATGACACTTTTGTGTAAACCGCCTTTGACAAACATTACATTCATATGATTTCTCGCCAGTATGTGTATTGAGATGACTATTTAAATAATCCTTTCGTGAAAACCGACTTTGACAAATATTACACTCATATGGTTTCTCGCCAGCATGTGTTCTAACATGAACATTTAAATAAAACTTATGTGAAAACCGCCTTTTACAAACATTACATTCATATGATTTCTCGTCAGTATGTGTATTGAGATGAATATTTAATAAAGCCTTTCGTGAAAACCGCCTTCGACAAATATTACACTCATATGGTTTCTCGCCAGTATGTGTTCTAACATGAACATTTAAATTACACTTTTGTGTAAACCGCCTTTTACAAATATTACATTCATATGGCATCACGCCAGTATGTTTTTGAAGATGTATATTTAAACTTTTTTTATGTCGAGACCGATATGGACAAACATTACACTCATATGGTTTCTCGTCAGTATGTGTTCTAACATGAACATTTAAATTACACTTTTGTGAAAACCGCTTTTTACAAATATTACATTCATATGGCATCACGCCAGTATGTTTTTGAAGATGTATATTTAAACTTTTTTTATGTCGAGACCGATATGGACAAACATTACATTCATATGGTTTCTCGCCAGTATGTATTTTAGAATGTCTATATAAATAAACCTTTTGTGAAAATCGCCTTTGACAAATATTACATTCTAATGGTTTGTTACCAGTGTGTATGACAAGGTGACGTTTTAATCCTTGCTTTGTAGAAAACCTACGTTGACAAACATGACACTCAAGACTTTTCTTCCCAAAGTGAGTATTTAAATGACTTTTTATATCAGATCGATATTGAAACCGACGTTGACAAATATCGCACTCATACGGTTGGTCGTCTGCGTGTATTTTAAGATGACTGCGCAAGTCACGTTTTTGTGAAAACGAACGTGGACAATGGTTACATTCATATGCTGGCTGGACGTTTAGTGCGTTCGAGTCTCCCCGAGACGGGTGTGTGCTGTCGGTGTCGTCGTCTTCTTGTTGCGAAACTTTTATGTTTCTTCTTTGAGTAAAGCTGCGTTGACAGTCAGAAGGCTTTTCATCTGTGTGAGCCTCCTTCTGTCCGTACCCTTTAACTTCACGCTCCTCCCTCGCTCCGTCCCCTTCTCGCACCATGTCTTCACTATGCAGGGGGAGGTCTATCTCGACTTCACACTCTACTGTCGCATCATTCCTCGCCTCCACCGCTCTTTCAAACAGCGGGAGGGGTTCATTGTGTTCCTCATCTTCACTGTCCTCATACTTGATGTATGAGGCCAGGCTGCGCGCCGGGGGACCGGCGACTGGTGCCTCAACGGGTCCTGCAAGAAGACTTGGTGTTACTCCACTGCCTGCTCAGTTTGGTAGCGAAGCGATTTTCTGCTACAAGGGTATAAAGCACCGCGGACAGAATAGAATACCACATGTTACCACCTGTTTGTTTCCAGCGGGTGTCGTGAGAGACGACTAAGGTGTGCAGGGAGCAGAGAGTGGGCAGCAGCGTGCGGTGGAAACACTCATACAGTTTATACAAGGTGGGCCAAAAGAAATCACCCTATTGGAATATGCTCTCATTTTTGCAAATGGCCGCCAATGTCAAATCTGTTTTGACATTTGTAGACTAGACAGATGCAAAATACAAGTGAACAAGCCATGGAGCGATACACTCCCCAAGAACGCGGAATAATCGTGTCTATTTTTTTGCGTAACAATTCGTCTGTGGTGTTGGCGCAACGCGAATTCCGTCGCCGATTTCCCGGCCGTCCGACACCGACTGCGCAAACACTGCGCCGTTTGGCCACCAACCTTGAGGAGTATGGGACCACGCGAGACGTTGCCAAGAGTGGTCGGCCCCGGAGTGCCCGTTTTGCCGAGAATATCGCCGCTGTTGCCGAGGATGTCGAGTTGTCGCCGGAAACATCGACCAGACGCCGTGCCACGCAATTAGCCATCAGTCGGACGTCCCTAAGGCGAATTTTGGTCAAAGACCTGCGCATGTTCCCGTACAAAGTCCAGTCCGTGCATCAGCTGCTGCCTGCCGACCGCCAAACGCGCGTAACCTACGCCCAAGCCATCCTCAATCTCGAGGAAGAAGTGGACGATTTTTCGACCAAAATCATAATGAGCGATGAGGCTCATTTCCACCTCAGCGGGTACGTGAACAAGCAAAACTATCGCTTCTGGGGCACCGAAAATCCACGAGTGATACACGAGGAGCCATTACACCCGCTCAAGGTGACTGCATGGTGCGCTGTTCACGCTGGAGGTGTCATCGGGCCATTTTTTTTCGAGAATGTCGCTGGCCAAACGTCAACAGTGGACGGTGCGCGCTATAGGGCCATGTTGACCGAGTTTTTTCTGCCGCAATTGGACGAATTAGGACTGAAGGACTCGTGGTTCCAACAGGACGGAGCAACGGCACACACTGCGCGAGCCACAACCGATATTGTGAAGGCGGCGTTCCCGGGTCGCCTCATCTCTCGTTTTGGCGATTTACACTGGCCCGCTAGATCGCCCGATTTAAGCGTTCCAGACTTTTTTTGTGGGGTTTTTTGAAGTCCCGTGTTTACGTGAACAAGCCCGAAACTCTGGAATCCCTCAAGGACAACATTCGACATGAGTGCGAAAATCTGTCGCCCGAAGTTCTCGCCGAAGTAATGAAAAATGCCGTACAACGAGCCCGTATGGCAATCAATTGTGACGGCGCCCATCTGGCCGATATAATATTTTCAACTTGACCAATAAAATTATAAAAGTTTATATAAATATAATCAAAAACAGAATTGAAGTTTTTCATTTAGAAAAAAAAAAGAGAGCCAAACAACATCGGATGACTTCTTTTGGCCCACCTTACTATCTACAGCGGTCCTCAGCCTGGTTGAAAGGAAATTTATTCAAACAGTGGGCCGGCCGGTCTCACCTGCCAGTGGAATGCAGTTTTCACCATCAGAGTCATCGCAGTCATCTTTGACAACGGATACTGCAAGTTGGCACGAGAGACTGCTTGAAGTACCTGTGGAACGGCCATAGAGTTGGGATTAACAGTTTTACAGAAATTTCTAGGTCTATGGAAAACACCATACTAACCATACATTGAAAGTAGGTTTCTTTGACTTATTATCATTTTTTCGTGGGAAGTGTACAAAATTGTATTTGGCTTTTATTAGTATTACGGGACTTACCGCGATTAATATCGTTTTTTGCCAGATATTTCGACGGCCCTTCTGCCATCATGGTCGCTGGCCGACCCGAGTCGGCCAGCGACCATGATGGCAGAAGGGCCGTCGAAATATCTGGCAAAAAACGATATTAATCGCGGTAAGTCCCGTAATACTAATAACAGTAATTGTGACCGTGAAACTCTAAAATCATATATTGTATTTGGCTTGTCAAGTAATTTTTAAAAATATCTGATTTGCAATCCGTTTCGGGTAATAGCCCCTTTGAAAAGCTTTCTCTAATCAGATTTTAAAATAAGGTTTTACATAGTTAGATATTTGCAAAAATCTCAATAACCTTCACTTTTAAGCAAGGTCAGGCTTTTTGAGGAAGTGACGTCACGATGAAGATTTTTAACTAAAGTTGTCAATTTCCACTTCCAGTACTGTACTGTGGTGCCACTTTGAAACGCGGTGTCACCAATACGAATGGTTTTTTCATACAAAAAACCGTTTGTTTAGTGACTTCACGTTCCAAAAATGGCACCACTTTATTGTTTGAAAAAACTCCTCCACATAAAAAATCCTGATAACACGTAGAATTTTTTTATTCAAATTACCTTGTTAAAATTGTCTATATTTTTGATTAAGGCACCTATAACACTTTTATAATTTTAAGTTGACAAGCCAATTATATGTTGAACTAAGTAAACAGACAAATATGACAAAATGTGATGTCAATATATGAGATACTTTTGCAATTGATTAAATAGGCTTAGGTTCTAAAGATCTCTTATCCAGCCGTAAATATAAATACTTATTTAAATAATCAGCCATGGAGATAATTTATCTGTGCCTCTTGCTTGACTCCAACTGCGTCCGGCGCATGCTTGACGGGCGCATCAAGCTGCTTGGTCAAGCAAACCAAATCTACGTTGTGAATCTACGTGCTTACCATCAAGATGCCTAACCGTCTCCGGGCGCGTAAGCCATGCTCATTTAAAGTAAGTAAAGTGTTACATTTTGTTTCCCGTTTCTTAGGTTACTTAACCCATAAACAAATGGTACCATGTTTTTGCTTGTTAATTAAGCATTTCCCATTCTTTGTTAAATACGAAGTGGTGACTCAGCTAGTCCATTATAATAACTAATGTCGTAATGTGACTTAACAGCACTCCATATTTCCAGTGAGTACTTAACAATAATGTAATGGAGTGAAGGTTAATAAAAGCATTACAGCGTTACCAGTGGTAATTAACTGCCTCCGTGGTGTAGTGGTTAGAGCGTTCGGCTCATACCCGGAGGTCGCGGGTTCGGTTCCCAGCGGGGGCAACGGCTTTGTGCTGTTGTCCTAGTTTGGTTAGGACATTATTGCCTGATCACCTGATTGTCTGATAAGTAAAATGATCCGTGCTTCGGAGGGCACGTTAACCCTTAATTGGTCGCGTGGGGTGTCATACACCCCAAATTAGGTCTCCAAGCTCATAACATTTTAAATTTTGAATTAAGTGAGCTGGTTTTTTTTCTAGCTTCGTTAATATGTGTAACGCACACGATTCAGGTGAGAACGTGGTTTGGTTGTTGTTGGTTAGGCTCAGAGAGCGCGTTTGGGGTGCTCGACACCCCAGGTGACTGTTTGCGTAGTTTAAATTGCGGGTTCGTTTTTTTTTTAAACATTGTATTTTACAAATAAGAAGTCAAATATTATTACACCACTGCCAAAAACAAGTGTATTAGTTCATGTGTGTATGTATGTATGTATGTCGCAGTTGAATTGTATAATCCGTTGTTATTCAAAACCTCTAGCTGTTTCGCATTACAGCTCGGTTTTGTAAAACAGCTGAAAATAGTTCAGTTCGATTGTCAATGAGTTACGTAATTACGTTTAACAAAACAGCTAGCGTTGAGATGACATATAGGGTTACCATTATTGAATAAAACTGTGTTACCAAACAAAATAATATAAAATATGAGGGGACAATAGTTAATAATATTCTTTATTATTTTTATATTACTCGTGGGATGGAAATAAAACCTCAATTCAACTCCTTACTATATAATTCAGTCTCCAACATTATAAAACACCAATAAAGAATGATAATCAGCTCGATGCAATTGGATATTGAAATTTTGTAAACCCGACAACTCAATGGCGGTGGCGTAGCGATTTCTTACGGCTAATTGATCCACGTGAATATTCCATCTTGCCGGAAGGCGGGCGTCGAAATAACAATATGGGAACCAAGCTAAAGGTCTGCTTTATTCTTTTCAATCTTTTGCAGTCCGAAATCACAAACGATGCCTCTGATGTCTCTCGATTAAAACAGCTTAGTCCCGGAACACGACGAAGAATTTACTTTATGGGAGGCCATATTTGTTGTTATGACACTGACACTTCACAAGCCACTAGTGGCAGAATTCCGAACTAATCGTTCTACAATCTTACGTAAGCCAGTTTGTTAAACGTAACACATTAGACGATCTAGCTGAATGATTTTCAGCTGTATTACAAAACCGAGCTGTAATGCCAAACAGCTAGAGTTTTTGAATAACAGCGGATTATACAATCCAACTGCGACATGTATATTAATATGTATGTAAGTATTTATATGTATATGTGCGAGGAAAACTGGTTTACTATGTTCCATTGGCTAATTCGCATATGGATAAACATAAGCTTACTATGAATGGTGTGCACTCTGAGAAATAATAAGCCTGAAATACCAAAGTGTTTCTTCCCAGAAAAAGCACGGAAAGTGACTTTTATTTGGTTTTAAAAAGATATGAGTTTGTGCTCTGTCTGCCCCATTAGGGATAAAGACGTGATAGTATGTATGCATGTATGTATGAGTTTGTGCTCAAATGTGTCAAAGGCAAAAAGTTCTGCTTTTATCAACAACATTGTAAATGAGATATCAATTCGACTTCGTCTTTTTTCACTTCTTTGAGTTAGTATCCCATAACACAAGTCTCAAATTTACTCTGGGGCTTGCTCAATCAGTGTAATTTGTCCCTATATATTTATTAATTTATAAGTCTAAAACTGACTCCAATTTACCCCGAAGAGTATTTTTGAAGCGACTGGCAGTTGATTTAGACAAATCTTACGTATAGAAAGTTATTTTTCACTGTGAAAAAAATGTTTGATTAAATTAAAAAGAAGTTTAAAAGTTGATTAATATATAAGTTCTAATGTTCCTATTAATAAAAGTCAGATATTGCATGTGTTTCGTATTTTAATAAAAATTTTTGATTTGGGGTGCTACACACCCCACGCGACCTCTTATGCAAATTTTTAGGTGCACCTAATTAAGGGTTAAGCCGTTGGTTCCGGTCATTGTCTTTGACATTGGCCATTACCTAATTCCATGTCAGAGGCCTTTAAGGCAGTTTAAAAACTCTGACACTAGTGTTAGTCACTGACACACATGATAAGAAGAAGCTTTACCAGTCCTCTGCGTGTAGCATGATGTTGCTTCCTGCCTCTCTTCGGCCTGCTCACCTGTCTCTTGCTGCTCTGTGTGAGCACTCTCCGCACGTTCGTGTTTGTTGACATCTGTGTTGCTATCTTGGTCTCGACTATCATCTGACATTGCTGACGCTGGGGACGAGGGATCTTGCTCAACTTTGACAGCGGTGGCGGGGCGTGGTATGTTGTCCAGGCACTCGGCTCCAAATACAGCCAGCGAGCTGCACAGCCCCAGCCTACGTCGGTCCAGCTGAGTCACAGATTGGATATCAATCTGCATACAAAATAAATGGTTTTTGACTAATGTAAACAGTAGATTATATACCACACCTTATGAAATATAAAAATTTGAAAATACCTCAGAAAAATGTTGCAATACAGCAGTGAGCAGAGCCTGCGCGCAGGCCGCCTTCAGCATCAGCTTGTGGCTCTTGAGCAGCTGAGCGCGGCACACGTAGCACGCAGCCACGGGCCACGCCTCGCCCCGCACCAGCTGCAACCGTCAAACACAACGTCCAGTTCCTCTGCTATTACAATCTGTACAGAGGTTGTTAAGGATTCCTGATACTAACACTGTCATTAGTAAGCTTCTCGTAGACGACTTGTAGCGGAGTGCCGGCGATGGAGTACAAGCGGGCGTCGGTCGCCAGGCAGACGCGACACAAGGCCGTGTTTGGAGGCATCTCGAACCAAGCTGGCTGTTGTTATAGATGTTTTTATGTTATTGCAAAATATCGAGACAAATGAACTGAATTCTGAATTAATCTAAAAACAAAACAATGAAAGAAATAAACATCATTTTTTAACGTGAACGTTAGAATAACTGCTTGACAGTGACAGATAGATTTCTGCATTTCTGAGGCTGCGTTCAGTTTTGAGCCAATAGTACTGTTGGCGCTGTGAGCGCTCGCTAACAGCCGTTCCGATTTGGTAATCGCGCTATATTCGCTTTTGACGCGATTTCATTTCGGAACGGTGATCGAGGGATTTGCGGGCTAGTAGGTAGGTAACCATTTACTGGACCCTGGCAAAATAAGCTTCAACGAAGTTTAACCGCCATAATCAAGAAAAGAAAAAGAAAACCATTCTAGTATGTTTCTACTCATAGATCTACCATACAAAAAAATTCTATGTCTGGGTGGATCCTACAAATTGGTTCTATCTTTATTGCATATTATGTGAATTGGTTTATATTATCAAGGTAAGAAAGTCTTACTTGTGTTTTATTTGCATTTAAAAAAATAAATTAAAAAAACTACGCAAAACGTCATTCAGACGTTTGAAGCCAAGCGGTCTCCTTGGCAACATATAATAACAAAAAAAAAATGGTTGCCTGTAAAGTCGGTTTTACGGGCGAAGATTTTACGTGACAACGTAGATAACATAGTTGAGTGGGAGAGAGACGCAAGGCATTCGGCGGGCCTCTCTCTCGTTCGGTGACTCATCGTAACGTTACCGAGCGTTACACTTTTTCATAAGTGACTCCCAGCCGCAACCTAATTTAAGACGTTGTCACGTCAAAAAATTGGTTGCCTGTAAAGTCGGTATACGGGCGAAAGTTTTACGTGACAACGCGATCATAGTTGAGTGGGAGAGAGACGCAGGCCCCTCTTCTCCACTGGGCACTATGGGCACGTGCCCAGGGCCCCGCGATCGAATGGGGCCCCCTAGTTCCTGCCAGATTACCAAATGATAACCGATATTTAGGTATTACCGAAAAACATTAATTTTGAAAAATCTGATGATAATGACCTACTACAATACCTACGCTTATTAGCTTTAGTTTGCCGCATGCGCATAGCTATATCTTGTACAACATAGCTTGAACTTTTTGACAGATGGGTCAGTGATGGGAAACAGAAAATATCTATTGGTGTAAAAAATATGTGGCTGTATGTATGTTTTAAACTATTCAAAATAAATTAATTCATTCATCAATCAATTTTATTGCACTGGACATAAAAACATTGGGTAGGTAAGAGACCATTGTTTTCAGTTTTTCTATTTAAATTTTACTTTGAAGCAATAAAAACCACTTAAGACCTTCGGAAAATGCTTGAGTCTTTAACAGGTACTTTTGTGTAGTGTGTCTATTCTTATGATTATTAACAATTATTAAAATAAGAAAATAATTTTCGTCGTTGCAAAGTTACATCGATTTCAGATTTGACATCCGTCAAAAAGATCAAACTATTAAATGCAACTATAAACAGGGTATAAGTACTCCACTTAATTAAATACCTATACTATATGTAGGTATAAGAATACAATTTGATGCGGTGTGGTTTATGTCATAAAGAAACCTATTGGAACCGTCATACGTAATACCAAAGACAAAAAGGGGAATTCCCGACTCCCGATCGTCGTTTGACTTGACGAACGGGATTTCCCCTGTATTTGTCTGCGATGTCGTGACGTTTGTTTTGCTTGTAGTTGTTACTGTCTGTGCTCGTGCTGTGATGTCGATTTTGAAGAAGTGATTAACGATTTTGCTCATCTTAAATCTAGAAGGGTATCTTTGCAATCAACATAGAATTAATCTAAGGATTTTATGCTAAGCGAGTTACTTTTGTAGATTATTTTTTATATATCCTATTTTTTTATAGTTAGTAACTAAATAAAAATAAATTTAGAACCTTGTTTGTCTATTTTCTTTATATATTATAACTAAATAGTGTTTTCTCAAGGTCATAGGGGCCCCATGATCCTAATGTGCCCAGGGCCTCAAATAGTTTAAAGACGGCCCTGGAGAGACGCAAGGCATTCGGCGGGCCTCTCTCTCGTTCGGTGACTCATCGTAACGTTACCGAGCGTTACACTTTTTCATAAGTGACTCCCAGCCGCAACCTAATTTAAGACGTTGTCACGTCAAAAATGGTTGCCTGTAAAGTCGGTTTTACGGGCGAAGATTTTACGTGACAACGTAGATAACATAGTTGAGTGGGAGAGAGACGCAAGGCATTCGGCGGGCCTCTCTCTCGTTCGGTGACTCATCGTAACGTTACCGAGCGTTACACTTTTTCATAAGTGACTCCCAGCCGCAACCTAATTTAAGACGTTGTCACGTCAAAAAAACTATAAGAAAGAGAAAATAATAAAAAAAATATACTTTAAATAGATGAATGTCTCATTCATTTTTGACGTGACAACGTCTTAAATTAGGTTGCGGCTGGGAGTCACTTATGAAAAAGTGTAACGCTCGGTAACGTTACGATGAGTCACCGAACGAGAGAGAGGCCCGCCGAATGCCTTGCGTCTCTCTCCCACTCAACTATGATCGCGTTGTCACGTAAAACTTTCGCCCGTATACCGACTTTACAGGCAACCAATTTTTTTTTGACATGATAATATATAAAAAATATTATTTAAGAAAATAAATGAGTTCAAAGTTTTGTCACTGTAAACCCGTCATTCAGTTCACGATGACAATTAGACATTTGAACGTCTCCAGTTCATGTTTGCTCGTGTCGAGACGCGTCGAAACCCCATGGAACACCCGCCCACCGGCCGGCGTTCATTTGCCGCCCGTAGTCAGTGGGAGAAAGACGTGTCTTATTGCTATTTCGTCGACCAAATTTTGTTCGCAGTGTTTTGTCACACCTTTGCGTCATTCAGCAAAGTGCGTGTAATTTCAAAAGGATCAACCGTAAATAAATTCGGATTTATGCATATGATAGACCCTGGTGGTCAACGATAATTGTGTGTAGTTTTACTCTTTACACACACAATATATTCTTATTACGTAAAAATTAAATATTTTGTAATGACATTATCTGATAATATAAGTTCTTGTTATTCGTAGACTATTTACTATTAAACAAACAAGATTTTTTCATACTCATGTGTACTGTATATACTAGCTGCGCCCGCGACATCGTTCGTGTGACGTATTTCGTATATTTCCTTAGGAATAAGATATTTCTCTTTAATAAATTGCATATTAAATGTTGACCTCATCATTTAGCTACCAACATCCAAAATATCATAAAAATCTGCCATAAATATAGTTTTTGCGTGATGGGTGAAAAAACATACATATAGACAGACAAAATGTAAAAAAGATATTAAATATATTTAATGGTACAAACAAAGGTTATTTAGTAAGTATATTTGTACTGTATATTGTAAGTTTGAATTATTCTTGATTGGGTAAAAAAATAAGTCAAGGTTGAAATTTAGAACTTTATTTGTTTATTTTTCATTTAACTTGGTGATCTCTTGATGAGACTAACACAAAAAAAAATGTTATTCTGATTACTCAATCTTAATTGTAATATTAAGTAATAAACCAAGTACTGATGTTACTTTGTCTTTTATTTCGTATAACTAATTCTTATGAAGAAAATAAGACCAACACGTATAAATGTCATTACGCTCATTTAGACGTCATTACGTTCACGATAATTTACATACATTTTTTTATTACTCAAAAACTATAACGGATAACAAGA
The DNA here is from genome assembly GCA_963555685.1 of Acrobasis consociella. Taxonomy (NCBI): domain Eukaryota; kingdom Metazoa; phylum Arthropoda; class Insecta; order Lepidoptera; family Pyralidae; genus Acrobasis; species Acrobasis consociella. The sequence continues at coordinate 9,109,769 of OY743132.1, read as the reverse complement.
TCCAACTACTTGTAAAAAGTTGTTAGTAATGTATACTATAGAATGTATGCCAAAAGCTTGATATTAGAGAGAAATTCCTGTGGAAGATAAAAAATGCATCAAATTAAATCAATTTGTAGGATCCACCCGTCTATGTTTCTACTTGAGAGTTTTCGGCGGGAAGTCAAGGAGTCCAGTTAGAGTTTGCTAGAGATGGGCGGTGGGTAAATACCCAATCTACCCATTTGGGAATATACCCGGTAGATTGGGTAAATACCCAGTATATACCCGTATCTACCCATTTGGTGGGTAGATTGAATTTTATGAGTAATTACTTCGCAATTCGTGTCCGAAAGTGTGTGCAAGCGCTGTAATATGCTTAAAATGCAGGTAGACGTCAAATCTGACATTAAAGTATATGAAATCACCATACTAATCATACTTTGATAATAGGCTTTTTTGATTTATTATCATTTTTTTGTTGGGAGGTGCGCAAAGACATACTTAAAAGTGGATAAATGAGTAAGAAGATATAAAATGCGATGTCAATATATGGGCGCCCTCATACATGTATAGAAATTAGGTATCTTTGACTGCTAATTTAAGAGCCAAAACTACGGATTTTGGGGTTGGTCTCGGAACAAAAGATATTCGTTTAGACGAGTTCTTCGATCCCCCATCAACTTGTCATAACATTTCCCACAAAATAGTATGCTGGGTATTTACCCGTATCTACCCGTTGTATGGGAACATACAAATTGACAGGTCTATCTTTATATTTTTTGATGGCAAATATTTGTAGACCTAACTAGATGTTAAAATGTGCAATCAGACATCAAATGCGATGACAATATACGAGCACCCTCATACATGTATAGAGATTAGGTATCTTTGACTGCTAATTTAAGAGCCAAAACTATTGATTTCGGGGTTGGTCTCGGAACAAAAGATATTCGTTTAGACGAGTTCTTCGATCCCCCATCAACTTATCATAACATTTCCCACAAAATAGTATGCCGGGTATTTACCCGTATCGACCCGTTATATGGGAACATACAAATTGACAGGTCTATCTTTATATTTTTTGCTGGCAAATATTTGTAGACCTAACTAGATGTTAAAATGTGCAATCAGACATCAAATGCGATGTCAATATACGAGCACCCTCATACATGTATAGAGATTAGGTATCTTTGACTGCTAATGTTAGAGCCAAAACTACTGATTTCGGGATTGGTCGCGGAACAAAAGATATTCGTATAGATGAGTTCTTCGATCCCCCATCAACTTGTCATAACATTTCCCACAAAATAGTATGCCGGGTATTTACCCGTATCTACCCGTTGTATGGGAACATACAAATTGACAGGTCTAACTTTATATTTTTTGCTGGCAAATATTTTTAGACCTAACTAGATGTTAAAATGTGCAATCAGACATCAAATGCGATGTCAATATACGAGCACCCTCATACATGTATAGAGATTAGGTATCTTTGACTGCTAATGTTAGAGCCAAAACTACTGATTTCGGGGTTGGTCGCGGAACAAAAGATATTCGTTTAGACGAGTTCTTCGATCCCCCATTAACTTGTCATAACATTTCCCACAAAATAGTATGCCGGGTATTTACCCGTATCTACCCGTTGTATGGGAACATACAAATTGACAGGTCTATCTTTATATTTTTTGCTGGCAAATATTTTAAGACCTAACTAGATGTTAAAATGTGCAATCAGACATCAAATGCGATGTCAATATACGAGCACCCTCATACATGTATAGAGATAAGGTATCTTTGACTGCTAATTGAAGAGCCAAAACTACGGATTTCGGGGTTGGTCGCGGAACAAAAGATATTCGTATAAATGAGTTCTTCGATCCCCCATCAACTTGTCATAACATTTCCCACAAAATAGTATGCCGGGTATTTACCCGTATCTACCCGTTGTATGGGAACATACAAATTGACAGGTCTAGCTTTATATTTTTTGCTGGCAAATATTTTTAGACCTATCTAGATGTTAAAATGTGCAATCAGACATCAAATGCGATGTCAATATACGAGCACCCTCATACATGTATAGAGATTAGGTATCTTTGACTGCTAATGTTAGAGCCAAAACTACTGATTTCGGGGTTGGTCGCGGAACAAAAGATATTCGTTTAGACGAGTTCTTCGATCCCCCATTAACTTGTCATAACATTTCCCACAAAATAGTATGCCGGGTATTTACCCGTATCTACCCGTTGTATGGGAACATACAAATTGACAGGTCTATCTTTATATTTTTTGCTGGCAAATATTTTAAGACCTAACTAGATGTTAAAATGTGCAATCAGACATCAAATGCGATGTCAATATACGAGCACCCTCATACATGTATAGAGATAAGGTATCTTTGACTGCTAATTGAAGAGCCAAAACTACGGATTTCGGGGTTGTTCGCGGAACAAAAGATATTCGTATAAATGAGTTCTTCGATCCCCCATCAACTTGTCATAACATTTCCCACAAAATAGTATGCCGGGTATTTACCCGTATCTACCCGTTGTATGGGAACATACAAATTGACAGGTCTAGCTTTATATTTTTTGCTGGCAAATATTTTTAGACCTATCTAGATGTTAAAATGTGCAATCAGACATCAAATGCGATGTCAATATACGAGCACCCTCATACATGTATACACGCTGACTTTTCATTGGTTTTGGAAAAAAAAATGTCGTATAGTAAATAAATTACTCTACCCCTACACGTAATCCAAATTTCTGTATGTCATAAGATAAAAAAGTGTCGTAAATGATTTTCGATCGAGACCACGTAGTTATGTCGGCCAAAACAGCTGCGTGGATGTCGATGTCCTCGGCCGGCCGGCGGGCGGTGTATGGCGACGGTACTACTAATTGATCTCATAATTTTGCTTTCGAGTTTTAGTCAACATTTTTTGTTTCTGAATTTTTATTTTGACTAGCTAATTAGGCCTTACTAACGATGCCTATGAAGTAGCCTTCGGCTTCAGAACCAATATAAAGTCACCGTGTAGAGATTAGGTATTTTTGACTGCTAATTTAAGAGCCAAAACTACGGATTTCGGGGTTGGTCTCGGAACAAAAGATATTCGTTTAGACGAGTTCTTCGATCCCCCATCAACTTGTCATAACATTTCCCACAAAATAGTATGCCGGGTATTTACCGCGTCTACCATTTGTATGGGAACATAAAAATTGACAGGTCTATCTTTATATTTTTTGCTGGCAAATATTTGTAGACCTAACTAGATGTTAAAATGTGCAATCAGACATCAAATGCGATGTCAATATACGAGCACCCTCATACATGTATAGAGATAAGGTATCTTTGACTGCTAATTGAAGAGCCAAAACTACTGATTTCGGGATTGGTCGCGGAACAAAAGATATTCGTATAGATGAGTTCTTCGATCCCCCATCAACTTGTCATAACATTTCCCACAAAATAGTATGCCGGGTATTTACCCGTATCTACCCGTTGTATGGGAACATACAAATTGACAGGTCTAATTTATATTTTTTGCTGGCAAATATTTGTAGACCTAACTAGATGGTCAAATGTGCAATCAGACATCAAATGCGATGTCAATATACGAGCACCCTCATACATGTATGGAGATTAGGTATCTTTGACTGCTAATTTAAGGGCCAAAACTATTGATTTCGGGGTTGGTATCGGAACAAAAGATATTCGTTTAGACGAGTTCTTCGATCCCCCATCAACTTGTCATAACATTTCCCACAAAATAGTATGCCGGGTATTTACCCGTATCTACCCGGTGTATGGGAACATACAAATTGACAGGTTTAACTTTATATTTTTTGGTAGCAAATATTTGTAGACCTAACTAGATGTTAAAATGTGCAATCAGACATCAAATGCGATGTCTATATACGAGCACCCTCATACATGTATAGAGATAAGGTATCTTTGACTGCTAATTGAAGAGCCAAAACTACTGATTTCGGGGTTGGTCTCGGAACAAAAGATATTCGTTTAGACGAGTTCTTCGATCCCCCATTAACTTGTCATAACATTTCCCACAAAATAGTATGCCGGGTATTTACCCGTATCTACCCGTTGTATGGGAACATACAAATTGACAGGTCTATCTTTATATTTTTTGCTGACAAATATTTGTAGCCCTAACTAGATGTTAAAATGTGCAATCAGACATCAAATGCGATGTCAATATACGAGCACCCTTATACATGTATAGGGAGTAGGTATCTTTGACTGCTTATCCAAGAGCCAAAACTACTGATTTCGGGGTTGGTCTCGGAACAAAAGATATTCGTATAGATGAGTTCTTCGATCCCCCATCAACTTGTTATAACATTTCCCACAAAATAGTATGCTGGGTATTTACCCGTATCTACCCGTTGTATGGGAACATACAAATTGACAGGTGTAACTTTATATTTTTTGCTGGCAAATATTTTTAGACCTAACTAGATGTTAAAATGTGCAATCAGACATCAAATGCGATGTCAATATACGAGCACCCTCATACATGTATAGAGATAAGGTATCTTTGACTGGTAATTGAAGAGCCAAAACTACTGATTTCAGGGTTGGTCTCGGAACAAAAGATATTCGTTTAGACGAGTTCTTCGATCCCCCATTAACTTGTCATAACATTTTCCACAAAATAGTATGCCGGGTATTTACCCGTATCTACCCGTTGTATGGGAACATACAAATTGAAAGGTCTATCATTATATTTTTTGCTGGCAAATATTTTTAGACCTAACTAGATGTTAAAATGTGCAATCAGACATCAAATGCGATGTCAATATACGAGCACCCTCATACATGTATCGAGATTAGGTATCTTTGACTGCTAATTTAAGAGCCAAAACTACGGATTTCGGGGTTGGTCTCGGAACAAAAGATATTCGTTTAGACGAGTTCTTCGATGCCCCATCAACTTGTCATAACATTTCCCACAAAATAGTATGCCGGGTATTTACCCGTATCTACCCGTTGTATGGGAACATACAAATTGACAGGTCTATCTTTATATTTTTTGCTGGCAAATATTTTTAGACCTAACTAGATGTTAAAATGTGCAATCAGACATCAAATGCGATGTCAATATACGAGCACCCTCATACATGTATAGAGATTAGGTATCTTTGACTGCTAATTTAAGAGCCAAAACTACGGATTTCGGGGTTGGTCTCGGAACAAAAGATATTCGTTTAGACGAGTTCTTCGATCCCCCATCAACTTGTCATAACATTTCCCACAAAATAGTATGCCGGGTATTTACCCGTATCTACCCGTTGTATGGGAACATACAAATTGACAGGTCTAACTTTATATTTTTTGCTGGCAAATATTTTTAGACCTAACTAGATGTTAAAATGTGCAATCAGACATCAAATGCGATGTCAATATACGAGCACCCTCATACATGTATAGAGATTAGGTATCTTTGACTGCTAATGTTAGAGCCAAAACTACTGATTTCGGGGTTGGTCGCGGAACAAAAGATATTCGTTTAGACGAGTTCTTCGATCCCCCATTAACTTGTCATAACATTTCCCACAAAATAGTATGCCGGGTATTTACCCGTATCTACCCGTTGTATGGGAACATACAAATTGACAGGTCTATCTTTATATTTTTTGCTGGCAAATATTTTTAGACCTAACTAGATGTTAAAATGTGCAATCAGACATCAAATGCGATGTCAATATACGAGCACCCTCATACATGTATCGAGATTAGGTATCTTTGACTGCTAATTTAAGAGCCAAAACTACGGATTTCGGAGTTGGTCTCGGAACAAAAGATATTCGTTTAGACGAGTTCTTCGATCCCCCATCAACTTGTCATAACATTTCCCACAAAATAGTATGCCGGGTATTTACCCGTATCTACCCGTTGTATGGGAACATAAAAATTGACAGGTCTATCTTTATATTTTTTGCTGGCAAATATTTTTAGACCTAACTAGATGTTAAAATGTGCAATCAGACATCAAATGCGATGTCAATATACGAGCACCCTCATACATGTATAGAGATTAGGTATCTTTGACTGCTAATTTAAGAGCCAAAACTATTGATTTTGGGGTTGGTCTCGGAACAAAAGATATTCGTTTAGACGAGTTCTTCGATCCCCCATCAACTTATCATAACATTTCCCACAAAATAGTATGCCGGGTATTTACCCGTATCTACCCGTTGTATGGGAACATACAAATTGACACGTGTAACTTTATATTTTTTGCTGGCAAATATTTGTAGACCTAACTAGATGTTAAAATGTGCAATCAGACATCAAATGCGATGTCAATATACGAGCACCCTCATACATGTATAGAGATTAGGTATCTTTGACTGCTAATTTAAGAGCCAAAACTACGGATTTCGGGGTTGGTCTCGGAACAAAAGATATTCGTTTAGACGAGTTCTTCGATCCCCCATTAACTTGTCATAACATTTCCCACAAAATAGTATGCCGGGTATTTACCCGTATCTGTCCGTTGTATGGGAACATACAAATTGACAGGTCTATCTTTATATTTTTTGCTGGCAAATATTTTTAGACCTAACTAGATGTTAAAATGTGCAATCAGACATCAAATGCGATGTCAATATACGAGCACCCTCATACATGTATAGAGATAAGGTATCTTTGACTGCTAATTGAAGAGCCAAAACTACGGATTTCGGGGTTGGTCTCGGAACAAAAGATATTCGTTTAGACGAGTTCTTCGATCCCCCATCAACTTGTCATAACATTTCCCACAAAATAGTATGCCGGGTATTTACCCGTATCTACCCGTTGTATGGGAACATACAAATTGACAGGTGTAACTTTATATTTTTTGCTGGCAAATATTTTTAGACCTAACTAGATGTTAAAATGTGCAATCAGACATCAAATGCGATGTCAATATACGAGCACCCTCATACATGTATAGAGATAAGGTATCTTTGACTGGTAATTGAAGAGCCAAAACTACTGATTTCGGGGTTGGTCTCGGAACAAAAGATATTCGTTTAGACGAGTTCTTCGATCCCCCATTAACTTGTCATAACATTTCCCACAAAATAGTATGCCGGGTATTTACCCGTATCTACCCGTTGTATGGGAACATACAAATTGACAGGTCTATCTTTATATTTTTTGCTGGCAAATATTTGTAGACCTAACTAGATGTTAAAATGTGCAATCAGACATCAAATGCGATGTCAATATACGAGCACCCTCATACATGTATAGAGATTAGGTATCTTTGACTGCTAATTTAAGAGCCAAAACTACGGATTTCGGGGTTGGTCTCGGAACAAAAGATATTTGTTTAGACGAGTTCTTCGATCCCCCATCAACTTGTCATAACATTTCCCACAAAATAGTATGCCGGGTATTTACCCGTATCTACCCGTTGTATGGGAACATACAAATTGACAGGTCTATCTTTATATTTTTTGCTGGCAAATATTTTTAGACCTAACTAGATGTTAAAATGTGCAATCAGACATCAAACGCGATGTCAATATACGAGCACCCTCATACATGTATAGAGATTAGGTATCTTTGACTGCTAATGTTAGAGCCAAAACTACTGATTTCGGGGTTGGTCGCGGAACAAAAGATATTCGTATAAATGAGTTCTTCGATCCCCCATCAACTTGTCATAACATTTCCCACAAAATAGTATGCCGGGTATTTACCCGTATCTACCCGTTGTATGGGAACATACAAATTGACAGGTCTAACTTTATATTTTTTGCTGACAAATATTTGTAGCCCTAACTAGATGTTAAAATGTGCAATCAGACATCAAATGCGATGTCAATATACAAGCATTCTCATACATGTATAGAGATTAGGTATCTTTGACTGCTAATTTAAGAGCCAAAACTAAGGATTTCGGGGTTGGTCTCGGAACAAAAGATATTTGTATAGACGAGTTCTTCGATCCCTTATCAACTTGTCATAACATTTCCCACAAAATAGTATGCCGGGTATTTACCCGTATCTACCCGTTGTAAGGGAACATACAAAATGACAGGTCTAACTTTATATTTTTTGCTGGCAAATATTTGTTGACCTAACTAGATGTTAAAATGTGCAATCAGACATCAAATGCGATGTCAATATACGAGCACCGTCATACATGTATAGAGATTAGGTATCTTTTACTGCTAATTTAAGAGCCAAAACTACTGATTTTGGGGTTGGTCTCGGAACAAAAGATATTCGTTTAGACGAGTTCTTCGATCCCCCATCAACTTGTCATAACATTTCCCACAAAATAGTATGCCGGGTATTTACCCGTATCTACCCGTTGTATGGGAACATAAAAATTGACAGGTCTATCTTTATATTTTTTGCTGACAAATATTTGTAGCCCTAACTAGATGTTAAAATGTGCAATCAGACATCAAATGCGATGTCAATATACGAGCACCCTCATACATGTATAGGGAGTAGGTATCTTTGACTGCTTATCCAAGAGCCAAAACTACTGATTTCGGGGTTGGTCTCGGAACAAAAGATATTCGTATAGATGAGTTCTTCGATCCCCCATCAACTTGTTATAACATTTCCCACATAATAGTATGCTGGGTATTTACCCGTATCTACCCGTTGTATGGAAACATACAAATTGACAGGTCTACGTTTACATTTTTTGCTGGCAAACGTAAGTAGACCTAATTATATGTTAAAATAAGTAATCAGATAACAAATAAGATGGCATCTGTATATTTAATAAGGAAATCATCACTGATTTTAATCTTTGATATTTTTTCTTTTAGAGATATTCATTGTTTTATACATTATATAACCTTTTTGTACATTTCTACACATGAATAGTGGACTCACACAATTTTTTAAATAAATATTCCAATCTACCCACCCAAACGGGTAGATACGGGTATATACCCGGTGCATATCGGGTAAATACCCAAGCGTGGGTAAATACCCGGGTAGATGCCCATCTCTAGAGTTTGCTTTAAATTGTTTTGCAAATTGATTCTAGTGGACTTTATAATATGAAATTGGTGTAGTTTGGTGTTATAAATGCTCATTCTCATGGACAATATGTGAAATGTTTAAAGTGGACAGTCATAGTGCGGTTGTAGTGATATTTATTTGCGGACTGCGGTGGGCGTCTTTGGGCGCCGTCCGCCACTCAATCGGCTATGAAAACCAGTGGACTCGTATAGATTTGTCGCCAGAAGCTCCCGTGAAGCAATCAAAGGAACTATACCAACCTTTGATTGTATAGTTAAGGATTTAGGATTAGGAATATAAAAGAGATATTACTAGACACTGGCAAAATAAGCTTCAACGAAGTTTGATAGCCATAATCAAGAAAAGAAAAAAAAACACGGCCTGACAGCTGTCATTGTCAGATGCTACGCTACGCTTGTTGAAACAAATTAAAAAGTAACCGTTGCTTGTCGTGGTGTTTGTTTTCTTTCTATGTTTTTGTGAAATTAACCAAGTTTTAAATTAATATTTATTTATAAAATGGCTTCTTTTGATTTTAACGCGATAAACTCTGCTCTGAGTGACCCCAGCAGAACTGTGAGTGGCGTAGATTTTTCTGGAAAAACTTTGAAACTCGACACAGAGAAAGATGGTAAAGTATATTTTTTTGGTCATATTTTTATTGAAACACGTGGTGTGTATGTAATATTTGTTGTTTTTGATGGAATCAAACATTTTTGTTGCATATATAGCGGCTTGCGTATTTGTCACATAACCTATTTCGCGCCCATTGTTAAATGTTTAGGTCGCTATGAAATGAATAGATGAAATTCTTTCTTTATGTTATTGTTATGTCAATCAAAGTAATCTCCAAGATATGTTTATATGTTTGTGATACTGGCTTATACCAGCGTCTTCGTTCGCGTTAATTTTGTACTTTGGCAAAATAGGATTTCCCCTTTTCATCCTTTTAGTGCATTTTTTTGGAATAAAAGTTATCCTTGTCCTTCTCCAGGTCTCAAACTATATTCATGCTAAATTTTATCTAAATCTGTGCAGCTGTTAAAGCGTGAATAGGTAACGGTCAGACAGAGTCACACTTATACACACACTTGTTATATAGGAGTAAGATTATGGATAAGGAAGTAAGGATGTATGTTGCAAAATTTCCTACTTAGAAGCTCAGCTCTGAAAGCATCTCTGGCATACAAAATATACATTTTTTATTCAATGTAGGTTCTTATATGTGGCTACTGACGACGCCATCAGAGTAGCTCAATATTGGGCTGATAGAATATAAAAGAAAACGGGTTGACCATCGACACGCCAAGAAGAAAAAGATTCAATGTAGGATAAATTTATCTCTTACTAGCGGCCTGTCCTGGCTTCGCACGGGTTGGACATAAGCCATCTTATTATAAAACGCAGACTAACTTTGTTACTAGGTTTAAACCATTACCTGACGGAATCAAGTTGACATTTTCGGATGAGACAATCAGATGATGAGACGTCGGATAATGGTTTAAACCTAGTAACAAAGATAGTCTGCGTTTTATAATAAGATGAATAGTATCGAGCAGTTCTTTAACTTATTGACCGCCTTCGATTCCAGACACAATAGAAAAACAATCAAGGTGTATCAAAAATTATACACACGGTGCTGAGCGTGTCAATATTGTAACATACTTTTGTTCTATCATCAATAGTTTCCGCAGCGCATGCGACGAAAGATGTTTTATGGCATTTTTTTACAACTCGGGTCACATTGCTAAAGTTTTAGTAAGAAGTAATATTTCCTAGCAATAAACAAAGCTTATGTTACACAGGGTGAATGTAGCTTTCTAATGGTGAAAGAATTTTGAAATCGGCACAGTAGTTTTTGAGTTTATTCATTACAAACATACATACGAGTATACACAAAAATACAAATCTTTCCTCTTTATAATATTAGTGTAGATTTAATCATCTTCTAAAGTATTATTTTGAATGAACCCTGAATGACCACTGCTGGGAAGATTACGCCAAGAGAAAACCGTATTGGTTCAGTATTGGTCCCTACTCGACATGATGGGCTATGTTACAATTACAATCTGTATTTACACTTAAGCTGTACTTATAATTTCATTTAAAATATACATACATACATACATACTATCACATCTTTATCCCTAATGGGGCAGACAGAGCATTTTTGGTCTTACGGTTCTATGCAGAGCCCAGGGCCGCAAGACCCAAAAACCACTTTTAGCGTAATGGTGGGCGAGAAGATGGAAAAGCAATCAATACAGTGATGGGTTGCTAGCCGCATCGCCTGTTAACATGATTTGCATTTTTGCCCATTCCCTCGATCGGCTTTTACGATCTGCGTGGGAAGAGAAGCAGCTGGTACAATATTTGTACAATGGTTAAAATATACAATTAAAATTTACAGTCAATTATTTCCAAGAATTTTGATCAGACGTTGATAAATATATTCATCTACTGGTGGTGAAGGTCAACCCCTTTTTAGGGTTCCGTAGCCAAATGGCAAAAACGGAACCCTTATAGATTCGTCATGTCTGTCTGTCTGTCTGTCCGTCCGTATGTCACAGCCACTTTTTTCAGAAACTATAAGACCTATACTGTTGAAACTTGGTAAGTAGATGTATTATGTGAACCGCATTAAGGTTTTGACACAAAAATAAAAAAAAACAATAAATTTTGGGGGTTCCCCATACTTAGACCTGAAACTCAAAAATTTATTTTTCATCAAACCCATACGTGTGGGGTATCTATGGATAGGTCTTCAAAAATGATATTGAGGTTTCTAATATCATTTTTTTCTAAACGGAATACTTTGCGCGGGAGACACTTCCAAAGTGGAAAAAAGTGTGTCCCCCCCCCCGTAACTTCTAAAATAAGAGAATTATAAAACTAAAAAAAATACATGATGTTCATTACCATAAAAACTACCAGCGAAAATTGGTTTGAACGATATCTAGTAAGTAGTTTTTTTTTAATACGTCATAAATCATAAACGGCAATTTACCTTTCATTCAATCAACTCAAATATAAAAATTTAAAAAAAACATACTACAACACTTTTATATTATGTTATTTGCTACTACGGAACCCTTCATGGGCGAGTCCGACTCGCACTTGGCCGCTTATTTATTTTATATTCTATCAGCCCAATATTGAGGTACTCTGATGGCGTCGTCAGTAGCCTCATATAAGTCGTCCAGGGTGCAGGTAGTAGGGCACCCGGGGCAGGAAAGCAGGTGCGTCATAGTTTGTGGGGAGAAGCCACACTCGCACACTTTTGAGAGCTATCAGTTATCTTCCACCTGGACAAAAGCTCTCCACATCAACCTACTTGGGTACGCAGCCTATTGAGCGATTTCCAAGCAGGCCAGGGCAAATCATGTCCAGGTGGCAGTTCCACTTTTGGTGAAATAAAATTGGGTACAGTGTGGGCCCTTTCCCAGAGTTTTATCCTGGCTTCTCTGATATCACAGTCCAGGGACTTTGTGCTTTGCAAGAAACTATGGCGGCTCTTTAGTCTTTGAGGGGCTGGGTTATGCTACTACATATATTATTTCATAAATTAGACCTAGTTCTATATGTTATTGTCTAAGAATGTAGTAATGTAAGAAAAGTGCCAATGGTCCATTGGCACTTTTCTTAAGAGGGCGCCGAGCGACCGCAGCGCCCCCAATCGCGTTTTATTACATTTCTCAATATATAACAAATATTTCAAAAAATCTCGACGGACCATCTGTGGTTATTATTAAAGTACATCTTTTTAAAACATTAAATTATTGTAAGAGCCGATCGAGGGAATGGGCGAGATTTGAATTATGGTAATAGGCGATGCGGCTAGCAACCCATCACTATTTTGATTCCTTTTCCATCTTAACGCCCACCACCACGCTAAGCGTGGCCTTTGGGCCTAACGGCCCTGGGCTCTGTCTACCCCGTTAGGGATGTAGACGTGAAAATGTATCTGTATCTGTAAACTATTCTTTCAGCGCAACCAATCATCGACGCAATCAATGCTTGCCCCGACCTCCAGTACCTGACGTTGACAGGCAACACGTTAGGTGTTGCTGCGGCCCAGGCCATCGCAAAGGCCCTGGAGCGGCATCCGGAGCTCAAGATAGCAAGGTTTTCAGACATGTTCACAGGCAGGATGAAGACGGAGATTCCTCCCGCACTGGTAAGCGTCTTCCATGCTGGTCAACTGCCTTTCATCATTAGGTCCTTTTGTCTCTACTGCAGGAGCACGACCCTCTCTGTACTACCAGAGCCATACTTGGCTAGAGCAGCCAGAGGACTTTGCCTACACTCTCCTTGCTGGCGATGGGTTGTAGAGGTTTCACTAATATTTATAAGCTTTGTTTAGCTTGTATGTCCTAAGTCGCCTTCTACGACATCCACGGGAGGACTTGGAGTGGTCCTATTCTATACATATGATTAGCTAATAAGGTCAACTGTCTTTGCATTCTTTTAAATTTAGAATTAGGAAGCATTTAGAAAAGTTTGAAGGTTATATATGAGTTGAGTTATATATGTGCATATCAAAAGATGGAGATTCCCCTCCTGCACTGGTAAGCATCTTCCATGCTGGTCTGGGAGAAAAGAAAAATGTTGAATGTACCCCAGTTGCTTCTAATCCCGCGCAGATCTTAAGGCCAAGGGCGAGATTGAATCATAGGTGATGCGGCTAGCAACCCGTCACTAATCGTCGATCTCCGTGGTGTAGTGGTTACCATGCTAATCCACCACCCCGAGGTTCCGGGTTCCATCCCCGGTCAGGGCAAGTTGCAAAATGGCCTTTTCCAAATTGTCCTGAGTCTTGGATGTTTATCTATATGTTTTATTTGTTATAAAATATCGTATCGTTGAGTTAGTATCCCATAAGTCTCGAACTTACTGTGGGGCATACATACATACATACTATCACATCTTTATCCTTTGGGTCTTGCAGATCTAAGCACAGATAGAGCCTAGGGCTGCAAGACTCAAAGGCCACTTTTAACTTGATTTGAGCAAGAAGGTGGATGAATAAATAATAAATAAATAAATATATAGGGGCAAATTATACAGATTGAGCTAGCTACAAAGTAAGTTCGACACTTGTGTTATGGGATAATAACTCAACGATACTATATTTTATAATAAATACATATATAGATAGATAAACATCCAAGACCCAGGACAATTTGAAAAAGGTCATTCTTCAACTTGCCCTGACCGGGGATTGAACCCGGGACCTCTGGGTGGCGGACTAGCATGGTGACCTCTACGCCACGGAGGTCGCCTATTAATATGATTCGAATTTTCGCCTATTCTTTCGATCCGCTTTTACGATCTGCGCGGGAAGAGATAAATAAATAAATATAAATAAATATAAATAAATATATAGGGACAAATTACACTGATTGAGCTAGCCCTAAGGTAAGTTCGAGACTTGTGTTATAGGATACTAACTCAACGATACTATATTTTATAACAAATACATATATACATAAACATCCAAGACCCAGGAAAAATTGAAAAAGGCCATTTTCCAACTTGCCCTGGCTGGGGATCGAACCCAGGATGTATGGTACATTCGTTCTTTTCTCCCAGACCAGCATGAAAGGAACGGATAAGACCCCTATATATTTATTTAAGTATTATATAATTCACAGAGCGCCCTCGGGGACGGCATGATCGCGGCTGGCGCCCGCCTCTCGCTTCTGGACTTGAGCGACAACGCCTTCGGTCCCATCGGGGTGGAGGGTCTAGCCAAGTTGCTGCAGAGCGAGGTTTGCAGCCAGCTACAGGTATGTACCCTGACAACTACTTAAGAGGAAATTCCTTAGAATTCCTTCGAATTTCCATAAAAATGTACCCTGATTCCTCACTGGTTCGTGCCAGTAGAAGAACTTTTCTATAGATATACACGCTGAATTTTCATTGAGGAAAAAAGAATGTCGTATAATAAATAAATTCCTCTATCCATATACGTAATCCAAATTTGTGTATGACGTAAGATAAAAAAGTTGCAAAAATGATTTTCGATCGAGACCACGTAGTTAGTTCCGTCCAAAACCGTCGCGTGAACTCGCGTGACCTCATTAACTCCGGGCGACCGGCCGGCGGCGGTACTACTAATTGATCTCACAATTTTACTTTCGAGTTTTAATCAACATTTTTTTATCATTGAGTCATACATATATTACACTTTACTATATAGTCACTTATTAAATTAGTAGGTACAACATGAGCCCTAATAGGGCATTGCAATAGAAAAATAAAATGGAATGAATAGTATTTATCTATTCTAAAATTAGTAAGTAATTGTATAACTAAAGATCGATTTGTGTGTTTTTAGTTTTTGATAGGTAATGTCAGTTAGTTTTTATACAAAGTCAGTAATTTAATTACTCATTCATATTATTTTATTAAGCTATTGCATAGCTTCTATCGCGGGCCTTGAGCGCGGGGACCGAATCCAGAAATTCCGTAACGAAAAAACCTCACGCTCCCCACTCCGCCTACCATGTAGGTTGCCGCTTCGTCTCCGTCGTCCGTTTGCGACGTTGCCGTCCTTCCTTGTATCGAACCACCTTAATGCAATAGCTTTACCGCGGCAGTCCCCGAGTGCCACACGTCTTTTTTTTATTATTATTTTCTACAGTCAGTAATGTCTTGTTCGAAAATCTGATTTGACTTGTTGGAAAATAGCGTATAAAAAAAAACTCAGTCATCATGCCTATTCCTCTTCTTGCTAACAGGAGCTACGCCTCAACAACAACGGGCTGGGCATCACGGGCGGCCGCCTCCTGGCCAAGGCCCTGTCAACCAACCCCAGACGGCTGAAAGTCTTCATAGCTGGCAGGAACAGGCTGGAAAATGACGGCGCTACGGCGTTAGCCAAAGTGTTCCAGGTAAACCTTAGTCACAGAATTAATAATAGTATTACATACAGAACGGAAACTCGCACCGTCCCCCGCAATCTGGTGTCCCCGCAACCCCTCCCCCGTTATTGTGAGGTGTAAGTGGCAGTAAAACAGGGTTATTGGTAGTCGCACGTTGACATTACGCGTGTCACTTAGGATTATTGAGTTATAATAGTGAGAAACTGCGCACATTATCATTGTTTATCCACGGAAAACAATGAAGAACGAAAATTTTATAGATTTCCGAGTGATGAAAACAGGTAAGCAAAGCAACAAAGTCTGTGGTGGCGACCCTGATTGTTTAACTCACACATTTGACGTGTGCACGGACGGATTGTTTCGTTTGTAGTAGTACTAGGTAAATATGCTGCTTCGTTTGTATGAAGTGCCATACCTGTGCCTTAGTCTAAGAACAAGTGACGACAGCGTCCGCAAATTATGAATGTAATTAGTCCGTCTTTTAGATTATCCAAAAATAATGGACCCGTATTTTTCAGTTTACCAAAAAAGTAAAAATTCACAAGATACGGAGCGTCAAAGTTCCGGAGTGGGGGCTTGCGACGTCACACTTAAGTAAGAATCGTACCCAGCCGTGACGTCACGCGAAATTTATATGCGCTGTATCTTTGTCTTTTTAAGTTTTTCGGAGAAAAGAAAAAATATTTACAATATTTTTTAATAATCTGACCGATGGTCCAAAAATATTTTTCCATTCGTCATGCCTCTACTCCTTTCCACTCACCGACATTTTCTCGCGTTCTTTCTCTCTTCGAGCCATACGTCTATGGAACTCACACTTATTACCCAACGCGCCCAAACGCTTAGCTAGAAATCTTATTTTCTATCCTTATGAAAGCTGCTGCTGCCCATGCTGGTCTGGGAGAAATAAAAAAGAAACTTAGAATGTACCAGCTGCTTCTCTTCCCACGCAGATCGTAAAAGCCGATCGAGGGAATGGGCAAAAATTCAAATCATGTTAACAGGCGATGCGGCTAGCAACCCATCACTGTATTGATTGCTTTTCCATCTTCTCGCCCACCATGAAGCTAGAGCTCTGCATAGAACCGCAAGACCCAAAATGCTCTGTCTGCCCCATTAGGGATAAAGACGTGATAGTATGATGATGATGATGATGATGAAAGAGAAATAAATATCCTTTTCTGTTTTCACTTAGTTAATTTTACCTTTTTTTCTTCTGTATGTATTTATTTATTACATACCTGTATTCCTTGCTGGTCTGGGAGAAAAGGAAAAACTTAGAATGTACTAGCTGCTTCTCTTCCCGCGCAGATCGTAAGAGCCGATCAAGGGAATGGGCGAAAATTAGAATCGTTTTAATAGGCGATGAGGCTAGCAACTAGGGATGCAACGATACCGATACGATAATCGTATATCGGCGATTATCGTAAACCTTTACGATTATTCGTTATCGTAAATATTACGATACGATATTTTTACGATACATTTACTCCAAATTTTTAAAATTTTTACTGTTTCGGGTGAGACGAAACGCATAACGCGTCAATTTCTGAACGCTTCGCATCCGTCACTTTTAGCATTGATAGTTTTAAGCAGGCAGGCAGGACTGATACACAGTGATGAGAGAAACCGACTTAAGGGAAAAAAATTAAATATGTTGTGTTTTCTGAATCAAACTATTTAGACCTTCCGTCATTTAATCAGCTATGTCCTGGAAGGTTGAAATATAAGTTAATGATGAAAATTGATAAAATTAGTAAATGTATTGATTAAAAATGCATAACTTTTTTTTTACACTTTTACTTTACTTAGTTCTTAACTTAAGAGTTAAAGTTAGAGGTTAAGAACTTAGCAGAAGGAAGAGAGACATGGAAAGCACTCCACCGACAAGAGCCCAGCTCTTTAATATAAGAAGAAGAAGACTTTACTTAGTCTTACAATAATAACATACAACAAAGCTTCCAATAAATTCATGAAAATGGTATAAACAAATATCGTAATGCATTCGTATCGTAATTCGTTATCGTATTTGGCCATTACGATGTATTCGTCATTTGTATTGGTATCGTAATAGCCATATCGTTGCATCCCTACTAGCAACCCATCACTATTTTGATTTCTTCATACACCTTCTTGCCCACATCAAGCTAAAAGTGGCCTTTGAGTCTTGCAGCCCTGGGCTCTATCTGCTTAGAGCCGCAAGACTTAAATTGCTCTGTCTGCCCCATTAGGGATAAAGACGTGATAGTATGTATATATGTATACCTGTATTGATCTAGAACATTTATGACAGGACATGGGTACCCTAGAAGAGGTAGCGATGCCACAGAACGGCATCTACCACGTCGGCATCTCTGCTTTGTCGAACGCGTTCAGAGAGAACCCGCGGCTGCAGACCCTCAACCTCAACGACAACACCATAGGGGCGAGGGGGGCGCAGGCCATCGCTGACGCTCTGCCCAGGTATGTACTTATATCTGCGGTGATGTGACGTCATAGGGTGCTGAAGGCCATAGCGCCTTCAGGTCAATGTTTTACCACAGACTGTGTCTTGACATTGCCCATAGGAACTCCACAGAGCCTGGAGTCCCAAGTAAGAAGTGTTGGTCTTATAATCGTGCGTGCGTGCGTGCGTGCGTGCGAGCGAGCGTGCGTGCGAGGGTGCGTGCGTGCGTGCGTGCGTGCGTGCGTGCGAGCGTGCGTGCGTGTGTGCGTGCGTGCGTGCGTGCGTGCGTGCGTGCGTGCGTGCGTGCGTGCGTGCGTGTGTGTGTGTGTGTGTGTGTGTGTAGAAAAATCTTAATTTCACACCACAATTCCAAGAATATCCGTTTCCACCTCGATATGGCATTACCAGTGTCATGCATGACACCATCGCCTTATAAACATAATTATTTATCTTCCTTGACACTAGATGGCGCTATCAGGTAATAATAAAAACATTAAAAAATATATTACTATTATTTAAATAAAGCAGTACTCTAATTAATTAAATATGACTTATATGAAATGCAATAAATGTTTTTAAATCATATTCAACACTTTGTCACTTTTTTGCTAGTCGTGTGTGCTGCCATCTCTGTGTGCCTACCCCGCAACTCCAGTATTGCCTATTTACAGGCCCTCCAATCGTTTGTATGGCGTTGGGTATCTGTTACGTTAGTAATTATATTATCTCTGCTGTAGTAGGTTCTTATGGCTCTTCGTACATCGGTTTACTTTTGTATGTTTTTTTTTTGCGTGTTTGTACGTGGTGTCAGATTTTACAGGCTGCCTTAAGGCATCTGACATAATAATAATAAATAGAGACAAATCACACAGATTGAGCTAGCCCCAAAGTAAGTTCGAGACTTGTGTATGGAATACTAACTCAACGATACTATATTTTGTAACAAATACAATATAGATAAACATCTAAGACCCAGGACAATTTGAAAAAGGCCATTTTCCAACTTGCCCTGACCGGGGAAATCCGGGACCTCTAGGTGGCGGACTAGCATGATGATCACTATGCCACCGGAGGTCGACAAAAGTATATAGTATGTATGTACTCCTAACATGCATGTTTGCAGGTTGAAGAATCTGAAATCTATCAACTTTGGTGACTGCCTGCTGAAGAGCAAGGGAGCCAAAGCGTTAGCGAAGGCCTTCAGAGACAACGCAGTGCGGTTAGAGGTAGGTTACAATACAATACAATACAAAAAACTTTTTTTTTATTTTTTAATCTTTATCTATTATGGAGCTTTTGTCTTAAGACATGTCAGCTCCATCGAGACAAAACTTTAATTTACTTTACATATTAACCTTATATAAATTATACAAACAACAAAAAACTTCATTGCACCAAAAGACATTTACAATTTTTTGACACTTATCAAATGACAACTTATAATGAGGTTATTTCCAGTTATTTCTATATACATCGTGACAGGGACATACCCGTAATAAATCGAACCACGGGCTATACTAGATCACTATAGTATAAATAAATAAAATAACAATTAAAAAAACAAAAAAATCCCATACAAATTGCCCGGGCATATATCCATACAAAAGTGTGCAGCCGCAAAGTTTAGATGGAAATGCCGATTTTTGGGTTCCGTACACAAAGGGTAAAAACGGGACCTTATTACAAGGACTTCGCTGTCTGTCTGTCACCAGACTGTATCTCAAGAACCGCGATAGCTAGACAGTTGAATTTTTTACAAATTATGTATTTCTGTTGCCCCTATAACAACAAATTCTATATTTTTGTTGCTGCTTTAACCACAAATACAAAAAACAAAACGAAACAAACTTTTTTGACTGGGCCCTTTCACCGCAAGACTTTATATCATTTGTCTTGTCCCCAGCCCGAGGCATAGTAAATCTAAAAGTACCTGGGCGACCGAGCTTTGCTCGGTTACATCTCAAACAATAACTAAATTTTTTCAAACTAGTCTAAAAACAATACCAAATAAAAAATTATATATAAATTCAACATAAAAAAAAGTAAGTCACCGAGTGGGATCCGAACCCGTAACACTCTTTCTAGCGGTCCGCATCATAAACCGCTGAGCCAAAATGGATGGCGGCCGGCGCGACGAAATTAGCGATCATATTCTGCGTGGAAAGAAAATGCATGAAAACTCAAAAACACGCGTTTTCCCAAACATAAGACTAATCTAGATCGATTGTTTACCACTGAAAACCCCCAAACAAACACCATAATTATTTAACAAAAAACATAATTATTCCTCTTCCTTGTCATTTGAGGTAATAATCATTTAAATGAAGTAGTACTCTAATTAATTAAATATGACTTAAATGGAATGCAATCAATATTTTTAAAGCATATTCAACACATTCTTTGTCACTTTTTTTGCATGTGGTCTGTGCTGCCATCTCTGTGTGCCTACCTGTAACTCCCAGTTTTGCCTACTTACGGTCCCTCCAATAGTTTCCATGGCGTTGGGTATCTGTTACGTTAGTAATTATATTATCTTTGGGCACGACAATGTTTGTCGGTTAAATCTGACATTCCTTATAAAAGTTTTTAACAGGATATTTTATTTCAGTCTCTAGACCTGAGCCACAACGAGATTGGCCGAGAGGCGTGTATGGAGGTGGTCGATGCCGTCGCGTCTCCAGCTGCTGCTCAGAGGACGAAGGTGGTGTTAGCTGGTGAGTCGTTATCCCACTGCGCAAGGAGGGTTATGTTTCTAGACTTGAGTCACGAGATTGGTCGAGAGGCGACAGTGCTCAGAGAAGGAAGGTTCATTTTTCATTTATATATTTCATAAACATTTTTTCTTGTGTCGAAATATTATTCGCTTAGCCTATTGGCTTGTCAAGTAATTTAAAAAAAAAACTGATTTGCAATCCGTTTCGAGGAATAGCTTTCTTTAATCAGATTTTAAAATAAGGTCTTACATAATTAGTTATTTGCAAAAATCCCCATGACCTTCATTTGCAAGCAAGGTCAAGCTTTTTGAGGAAGTGACGTCACGAGGAAGATTTTTTTGAGGAAAGTTGGCAATTTTCACTTCCAGTACTGTAGTGGAGTGCCATGTAGTGAAACGCGATGTCACTAAACGAACTGTTTTTTGTATGGAAAAATCATTCGTTTAGGTGACACCACGGTTTAAAAATGGCACCACTGTATTGTATTGTTACTGTCACGACGGTAATTTAAGCAGGAGACATTGACAGTTGACAGATGTCATTGTTTTTTAGTGCAGGCATAGGAACAATGTAAACTTCGATTGCTGTGTGTCGTCACTTCCGGTGTAATGTTTAAAATTACATTTAAAAATTCTGATAACACGTAGAATTTTTTTAATCAAATTACTTTCTTAAAATTGTCTATATTTTCAAATAAAGGCACCTACAAAACTTTTATATTCTTTAGTTTACAAGCTAATTATATTATTGATGCTTTTTTCATAAATAACAATATAACCTACATTTTTAAAGTCTGTCAACACATTACAATGAAATATCGTTCGCTTACAATAATACAATTAATAATTATATAATTGATACTTTAAATTAAATAATAATAATAATTCAAGAGATAATATCCATTTTATAGGTTTCGCTATACAAACCAATGTAAAAAAATTACATGATGTCACTTCGTTTGTCATTTCAGAAACTCCTAGACAATATAGAAACACTTCTTTAGTAAAAAATTATGAACTTTACTCTTTTAACCCTAGAACCACAACATCGGGTCGTGGGTGAACCCACGTCTTGATTTTTTAAATTATTTTTGCGAGAGGTAGACATATAAACTTGTGCATCTCAGTACCTTCCGTTTTTAGCTATCAGTAGCCCGTGCCGCTTAACGAAGTGCACACGTTCATTCGTTTTTGAGTTATCACCTATTGGGGTCACCCGCAACCCGTGTTGTGATTAGTGCCACTATTTTTTTGACCGATCGTCATTTCGTTTTTTGTTTTTTTACCAAGTAGTGTAAACAATATGGCGTCAACATCACTTCAACAAAGAAATGACGAAATAGAGGACATTTTGGAACAATAAGATGGTAGCTTACTCAATTATTCGGACTTCTAATTGACACGTTTGGCTAGTTGAGTTATTCTAAGACCACTACTCGGAAAACTCGAAGATGGCTGATGAGATTTTTTAATGGTATGGCGGATGCTGGAGGTATAAACTCATATGTCATATTTAAGGCTCCCCTAAATAATTAAAAACTCAAACAACATACATTTCTGAAAAATTTGAGCTGTCAACTAGTCCATCCATTTATAAAACCTCGTTGGATACTGTAAAAAAAAACCTCAAATGTTTAAGAGTTATGATGCTTAATATTTTGGGGGAAGGAGAAAGTAATGCCGTCCATGTCCCGCCTAGCCATCGTACTTCAAGAGGTCGCTGTTATTTATGTCCTAGGTCTAAAGACAGGAAGGGCAGAAAGCATTGTGTGAAGTGTTCCAGAAACCTACGTGCACAGCACAGGGTACCGATTTGTTCCCAATGTGTTTAAAAAATTGGGTTATTCTCATATTTTTTTTTATATTAAAAGGTCCTTAAATATCCAAAGATAAGTATTTTGTTTGTTAAAGTCATTCAAAGATTATAGATTTCTAGAAAAACGGTTTTTTTATTTGGGGTCGCCGATAACCCATGTTGTATTTTGTGAAGCAAAATAACATGTTGTGGTTCTAGGGTTAAAGATACAATTTAGTAATAATTTAGTGTAATTTAGTTAGTGAATTAACATTTAAATTGTCAATGTTTGCAGGAAACAGTTTAGGTGGGGCGGCGAACAAAAAGACGATGCGGGATAAACTGGGGGAGACGGCAGTGCTCAGCGACGGGGAGGGCAGCGACGGGGATGAGTGTGAGTAAATAAACAATAAATATATAGGGACAAATTACACTGATTGAGCTAGCCCCAAAGTAAGTTCGAGACTTGTGTTATGGGATACTAACTCAACGATACTATATTTTATAACAAATACATATATAGATAAACATCCAAGACCCAGGACAAATTGAAAAAGGCCATTTTCCAACTTGCCCTGACCGGTGATCGAACCCGGGACCTCTGGGTGTCAATACACACATGTAGAAATAGAGTACCTGGGCGACCGAGCTTTGCCCGGTTATTACTATTTATTGTAATATGGTGGTGTTTAGGTGATAATCTACATAAACTTAAAAAGTAAAATGTGAAATTCAAACATTAACTTCATTTTTTTAACCTTGTCTAAAAACATATGTATAAAATTGAACATAATATAAAAAATAAAGTAAGTCACCGACCGGGATTCGAACCCGTAACACTCGTTTCTTGCCGTCCGCGTCTAAACCCGCTGGACCAGATGGATAGTGGCCGGTAGGACGAAATTAGCGACCATATTCTGCGTGGAAAGAAAAACGCATGAAGACATTTTTTTTTATAAAAACAGCATTAAATTGGTCAATATATCAAGTAGTCAAGGGACATCCCACTATCTCTTTCGTACGCGCGAGACCTAATAGCGTGACGTCAAGAGCGCTGTACGTGCATCCTTTTTAGGGTTCCGTAATAAACAAGGAACCCTTATAGTTTCGCCATGTCTGTCTGTCTGTCTGTCTGTCTGTCTGTCTGTCTGTCTGTCCGCTCGCGGTCCTACTCAGACACTATAACTACTAGAAAGCTGTAATTTAGACTACTAGAAAATAAAATATGGAAATAATTTTTTTTTAGGGTAGCTGCCATACAAGTAAACAGAAAGTCAATATTTTTTTTCTCTACAAACACATTGTGTGGGGTATCGTTGAATATGTCTTTCAAAAATATTGTGAGCTTGGGAACACCATTTTTCGATTTAGGGATCCGTGTCTGAAATATTTAGGTTTAAAGTGGATTTTTTTGTTACATTCCCGTGTCCCCCCATCTATCTGCTAAACGGTTATATATGGACACGTGAAAAAAATCACAGCTATAGTATATATAATGTAGTTTAAAGGAAAACTATCAGAGCTAAGTAGGGTTAACAAATTAAAAAGTTATAGGCGATCGACTTATAAAATGTACTCGAAAAGGAAAATTTCATACATATTCAATATATTTAGACGTTTTAGACGTTTTTAGTGGCATGAACTCAAAGTTGGCATTTACAACTACGGAACCCTACACTGCGCGTGGCCCGACACGCACTTGGCCAATTATTCTGTTACTTGACAGTTTCCCCTACCATCAGATTTTAAGGCTTATAACTTATTTTTGGACAGATAAAAAAAAACCTTTTTGTTTTCGGTTTCAGATTATGTTATTTATTGATAGAAATAATAAAAATAGTTAAGTAAAATACCGTATTTTTGACGTGACAACGTCTTATAATTCGATGGAGCCGGCTGCACGCACGAAAAAACATGACTCATGCGGCGTTACCTCGCTCTGAGGCGTTCCATTTAAGGCTTGAAGTGCAAGCGAGAGCGCGGAACGAGCGACAAAGAGGCACAATCGGCCTCCGCGTTCGGCAGCATGTTCATATGACGTTGTCACGTTCAACTATCGTCAGTAAACCGACTTTACAGACAACCGATTTTTTTTTGTACAAGGTTTTTGTGAGGCCAAAGTATTAAGGGGCTACCTGAAATTTTCACGGTTCCAGTGCTGCCCCCATTGGAGATAAGTTATTTGAAAGAAAACGGAGATAATAAAGAATTAAAAATCTTATCAGAACCATTTTCAACTTCTACGCGGACGAAGTCGCAGGTTACAGCTAGTATTTAGATATAACTAGTCCCGCGGTATTAGCCCCGAAAAAAGTAGCCTATGTGTTAATCCAGACTTTTAGCTTCCTGCATACCAAATTTTATTAAAATTGCCGGTCAAGTTTTTTTGCGCGTGAAGAAGCTATAAACATACATACACAGCCATGCTTTCACCTTTATAATACACTAGCAGTCCATCCCGGCTTCGCCCGTGGTACATACATAGCCTATGTCACTCAGGGATAACATACCTATCCAACAGTAAAAGAATTTTTAAAATCGATCCAGTAGTTTCGGAGCCTATTCAATACAATCAAACAAACAAACAAACAAATCTTTCCTCTTTATAATATTAGTGTAGAATACTAGCTGTGCTCGTGTGCTTCACTCCCCGTGTAGATTTCGGGATAAAGAATACCCTATGTCCTTCTCTGAGTCGAAAACTATATCACTACCAAATTTCATCAAATCGGTTCAGTATTTTAAGCGTGAAGAGGTAACAAACAAACAAATAAACAAACTCACTTTCGCATTTATAATATTACTGACTGTGCCCGTGGGCATCGCTATTCGTGGGAATTTCGGGATAAAACTATCCGATGTCCTTCCCTGGGTATCAAACTATATCCATATCAAATTTCGTCCAAATCGGTTCAGTGGTTTAAGCGTGAAGAGGTAACAAACAAACAAACGAATATACAAACTCACTTTCGCATTTATAATACATGTCTGCCTCCGTGGTGTAGTGGTTAGAGCGTTCGGCTCATACCCGGAGGTCGCGGGTTCGATTCCCGGCGGGGGCAACGACTTTGCGTTGTTGTCCTAGTTTGGTTAGGATATTGCAGGCTGATCACCTGATTGTCTGATAAGTAAGATGATCCGTGCTTCGGAGGGCACGTTAAGCCGTCGGTCCCGGTCACTGTCTTTGACATTGGTCGTTACCTAAAACCATGTCAGAGGCCTTTAAGGCGGTTTAAAAACTCTGACACTAGTGTTTGTCACTAACACACACGACAAGAAGAAGAATATTAGTAGGAAGTAGGATTAGTGTGATTATGTTCTTTGCGAAAAGACTGTAGATAACCAAAATATGTGATTACAGACGTAACAGATTCTGAAGAAGACGGAGAGGATGGAGAAGATGAAGAACAGAGTGACGCGGAGTCACAGAACAGTGCGACGGAGGACGCTCAGCACTTGGACAACAGCGTCAGTTTCGGCAAAGACATCACATTGGATACTTCAGGTAACTTAGTGATTGCAGACGTAACGGATTGAAGAAGATGGAGAAGATGAAGAACAGTGACGCAGAGTCACAGAACAGCGCGACGGAGGACGCTCAGCACTTGGACAATAGCGTCAGCTTCGGCAAAGACATCACATTGGACACGTCAGGTAACTTGATGAAGATGAAGAATAAGGAGAAGATGAATAACAGTGATCTCCAAAATCCATGGCCAGACGGGTTGGAGAGGTCTCATTGATGTGTATAAGCTTTGTTTAGCTTGTATTTCCTAAGTCGCCTACTACGACATCCACGGGAGGACTTGGAGTAGCCCTATTCTACTCTGCCGGAAACCACTCGGCAAACCAGCCAGTATATTCTTCATCATCATCATGCAGGAGCACGACCCTCTCTGTACTACCAGAGCCATACCTGGCCAGATCAGCCAGAGGATTTGGCCTACACTCTCCACGCTGGCCAGACGGGTTGGAGAGGTCTCATTGATGTTTGCTTCCGTGTGGTTTCCGGCAGAGTAGAACAGGGCCACTCTAAGTCCTCCCGTGCATGAAGCAGAAGGCGACTTAGGAAGGGATAAAACATCGTTTTTTAAATTCCTCTATGAGAAATACAAGCTAGTATATTAATATTGTCGCGTAGGACGATAAGTGATAATGACAATGTCAACGTCACAAATTCAAACTAGGAGAATTCATCTAAAGGGAAATTTCGTCACTCACGTCAGCACACGATTGGCCTAGCGGTCTTGGTGTTGGACTGTGAATCCATAGACCCCAGGTTCAAATCACAGTCACGTATAGTGTTTTTGAAGTTTTGTAAGAAGTTTCTAGATAACTCTAGATTACATTAGAATGAAAATACGGGCCAGAAATAAAAGAAGACAAAAGAAAATTTATGACTTAAGTTTAGAACTTTGATGCGATATTGTTCGCATCCGGGGGGTATATAAGCGGAACAAGGCGCGGCCTACGCCAGTTTAGTTTGAAAGTAAAATCCGAAGAAGGAAGAAGGAAGAAGAAAAAGGAAGAAAAGTAAAAGTGGAAGTAGTGAGTAAAAAGTAAAGTGTAATAGTGAGTGAAGTGAAGTGTTCAGTGCAGTAAATACGCGCGAGAGACGTTTCCGCGCGTGACAGTGCAGTGACGTTTACGCGTGTGACAGTGCAGTGACATTACCGCGCGTGACAGTGCAGTGACGTTTCCACGCGCAAGACAGTGCAGTGACGTTTCCGTGTGTGTGACAGTACAGTGACATTCCCGCGTACGTACCTGTGACAACTGTGAGTACCCTAGAGTTGTAAATAAAGGCACTATTCCATAGGATTGGTGTTTCCTTTCCTATCCCCAACCCACTCTCGTGACAATATATAGCGCTGGATGCAGGCCGCTCTTGATCGGTCATTTTGGAAATCTTTGGGAGAGGCCTATGTCCAGCAGTGGACGTTATGCGGCTGAAATGATGATGATGATCATATTAATATATATTTGTTACAAGCTTTTATGTATCTATTATGTATGTATGAATGTTTGTTTAGGTCAAATCTTGCAACTAAGTTTTCAACCAGTTATTCTCAAGCGATTAAGGAAAAATTTTGTATACTTGAGAAAATCGGATGACAATTCAATATTATGAAGTCAATGAGCTGTTCTGATGATGGAGCCGGGAGATATCGACGGAACTCGGTTATAAAACAACATAACCACATTGAGTAGAACTCGTTTGATTTGTCTTGACAAGCACTGTATGGTAGACGGTGCCTAGGGTCTGATCACGGAGACGGAAGGTGGTCGATGGAACTCAGTAATTAAACGACGCAACCGCTTCGAGTTTAGGTTTATTTTATTTGTCTTAATAAGTACTTTGGTCTCATCATAAAAGCTTGTGCTTACAAATAATGTAGTTATTTCAAAAAACTTTTTTTTTTCAGGAGTAGAAGAGATCGATACAGATGTGGGTAGGTTCCTGAGAGAGCCAACTCTACACAACCTCGAAACGCTGGGCCCTAACGCGGCAGAAGTTATAGACGCACATCTACAGGTATGTAACTAAATTATACTTTGGAATGCCCTGCCTGATAACATTATGAGAACAACAAGATTTACGTGTAAAAAAGCCAACTACAGCTAGCAATGCATATATTTTTTGAAATGTGCTAATCAAGACCTATCATTTGATACATTACTCGATATTGAAACAAAAAAAAAATGTAAGTGTCCCCTTACCCTGGACCAAACTACAGTTTTCCATACAAACGTAGTTACGTTTTATTCCGAAACGACATGCCCGATTTCGGCAACATTTTGTAATTTCAAAGAGACCGAAGAGCGGGCGCGGCCGCAGCGGGAGCAGAAGCCTTATATATTTGTGCCCTTCGCCGTGGAGACCTTAGGGCCCTGGGGTGTAGAAGCCCGTCAATTATTTAGAGAGGTCTCCACACGTTTGATCGACGTCTCTGGGGACCCAAGAGCTGGTGCACATTTCGGCCAAAGGCTTAGCCTTGCAATACAACGCGGAAATGCCGCCAGCCTCTTGGGGACTCTGCCTGTTGACGGTGGCGATCTGGGAACGATTTTTTATATAAATTGATGTTTTTATTTTTAGTAATAGTTTTAATTTATAGAATAGCTTTTAGTTTATCATAATTTCATTATTATTAGATATTATTATGTCCTGTATTTGTTTATTTAATATTATTTTTTGTATTTTTTGGTATTAATAAAAATAGTTAATGTACAATTTCAAAGATATTGCACATATCTAGGGTAATAATTGGTTTCTGACGTAAAAAAAGAACTTGAAATAGAGAGTGTGTTATATGATTTTACGAAAATATGTCTATCTCACTCGCAAAAACGCTATTTTTTATGGCAAATGTATAGCTGACATGGACTTTGACGTCACCATTCCATATCGGACTTCTCTTTCTAATTGAAACTTTAAAGTATCACATTTTCGTCGCTAATTAAGAGTCCCCCGACCCTAGACCAAAATACAACTTTCCATACAAACGTAGTCTACGTTTTATTTCAAAACGACATGTCAGATTTCGGCAAAATTTTGTAATTTCAAAGATATTGCAATTATCTAGGGTAATAACTGGTTTCCGACAGTAAAAATATGAATTTAGTATAGAATATAGTGTTATATATGTATAGAATATAGTGTTATATATCATTTTTGACCATCAGTATGGGAAACTTCGAAATCGTTATATTTTCTTTCCAGTTCATAATTTTAGTGTAAGAAACCAGTTATTACCCTAGATAATTGCAATTTCTTTACAATTACCAATTTTTACCGAAATCTGACATGTGGTTTTAAAATTAAACGTAGACTACGTTTGTATGGAGAAGTCTAGGGTAAGGGGACTCAGATATTTTATAAATTCTTTCATATAGGCTGTAAAACTGTAACCTTGCCATATTCTCAGACGTACCTATACCGATCATACTGAACAACTTTCCCCAAGGAACATACATACACATACATACTATCACGTCTTTATCCCTAATAGGGCAGACAGAGCATTTTGTGTCTTGCGGTTCTATGCAGAGCCCAGGGCCGCAAGACCCAAAAGCCACTTTTAGCGTCATGGTGGGCGAGAAGATGGAAAAGCAATCAATACAGTGATGGGTTGCTAGCCGCATCGCCTGTTAACATGATTTGCATTTTTGCCCATTCCCTCGATCGGCTTTTACGATCTGCGTGGGAAGAGAAGCAGCTGGTACATTCTAAGTTTTTTTATTTCTCCCAGACCAGTATGGGATAAATAAATAAATAAATAAATATTCTCTGTTATGTTCTGTATATATTTATTCGGTGCATTGTATATTCGCAGACTATAAAAGAACCAGCCGACCTGATCCAAGCGTACGTGGAGGCTACATTCTGCGTGTCGGGGCTCTGTCAGGACAGCAACTCGGCGTCACAGGTGAGATGAAACCATCCGTCTGAGCGAGCGAACTCTTGACGAACAAGTTAATTTGACAGGAAAAAAAGCCCCGACTTCCAGGCGGCTGGGCCACTGAGATGCTCAAAGGAATGGTAACAGAAGTTTGGTGGCCCTCCGGGAGTGCGCGTTACTAGCCATTTCGCAAGTAAAGTGACACCGAGCGTGGTCCGCACTTGAATGGTAGCACTCTTTTCCTTGACTAGAGGCAGCGCGCGGCTTAGCCCGCGTTAACCACGCGAGTGAAGTCGCGGGCGTGATGCAATATAGCCTATAGCCTTCCTCGATAAACGACCTATCTAATACCGAAAGAATTTTTCAAATCGGACCAGTGGTTTCTGAGATTAGCGCGTTCAAACAAACAAACTCTTCAGCTTTATATATAAGTACGGATATCCCTCCGCATGGCACATTATTCATGGGTAAGTCTTTCCAAGTCCAGGCTATCGAGCTATGGAATGCCCTTCCGGAGAGTAATTGTTCCTACTGCAGTCCTAGTCCCAGTCATCCTGATATTATGTTTTTATTAGTATTTATGCTATTATATATATTCTATTTTATATACATTGTATGTAATGTATAGATATATATTATACCTATGTTTAATAGTTTATTCTTGTAATGTATATGTATTTTTTAAGTATACATACTTATGTACATAAATATATTTAGTATACTTTTCCACGATCTTTATCACGCCAGCCACACATATTTTCCGCTTGGTCCAATGGCTGACCGGGAGAGAATGCCATGTGGCATTAGGTCCGCCACTTGTACGTTTTTTTACTGTGCAATATAGTTTAAATAAATAAATGGGTGGCCACAAGTGGCATAAAAAATATTCGAGCTGCTCCGTGCTTCGGAAGGCACGTATAAACCGTTGTCCCATCTGTCATCATTGTATGACAGTCGTCAAGCTATGTCAGATGCTTTTAGGCAGCTTATAAAATCTGACACCAGTGTTGGCCACTTACACAGATGAAAAACAAACAACCAGCCCTTTCACCGCGAACGTCGGATTTAGGGCCAAACTACACGAACAATAGTTTACCAACCAAACAGTTTAATACATACATACATACATACTATCACGTCTTTATCCCTTATGGGGCAGACAGAGCATTTTGGGTCTTGCGGTTCTATGCAGAGCCCAGGGCCGCAAGACCCAAAAGCCACTTTTAGCGTCATGGTGGGCGAGAAGATGGAAAAGCAATCAATACAGTGATGGGTTGCTAGCCGCATCGCCTGTTAACATGATTTGCATTTTTGCCCATTCCCTCGATCGGCTTTTACGATTTGCGTGGGAAGAGAAGCAGCTGGTACAATCTAAGTTTTTTTTTATTTCTCCCAGACCAGCATGGGAGAATAGTTTAATAGGTTGTCAAAAATCAATGCACCACTACTCGGGTGCGCACACGGCACCGACTCAACTGTTCAATCAATGCAATCGAGACCGATCACCAACTAAATAGTTCACGTCATAGATTTAAAAGGTATAAGATGGATATAGAGCATTGTAAAATGTGACCAGAAACGAAATATTTCTGTGTAACTTTTTATGGGTTGTATTTGTACCTAATACACAAACTATGGGTAAAGCAGTACGATACCATCTTTCCAGTATTATATAACTTATAAATTAACACAGTTTACAATTTGGAAAATCAAATTTTCGTGTAACGATGTTCGAGCCAGGGTGACAAAGGCTGACATGTTTTGTATGAAAACTGGTCTCATTGTCAAATTGATGCTATCTCTTTTGCTCTTATAAAGATGACACTTATTATATTATCTGTCGCACTCGGCTAGTGTGTTCTTTTTACGCAGTAAAATCTACTTCTATGGTTCACGTAAACTCCACGGTTTTGCATGACGGTTCGCAAACACCCAATCGTTCAGGCGACCGACTGTTCAGTTGGCCGTCAACTGTATGGGCAGTGTTGCCACAACTGAGTTCCCAAGACGTACATATCCAGCGCTGAAAAGGTACATTTTGGGGTAAAAAGGTACATAGGCATTTTTTTTCTCAACTCACTCATACAGCTATCGCTCCCTCGCAATGAATATAAGAGAGCGAGAAAATTCCTGTTCGCTCGTCTAGTACTTGAATTGTAATTGTGGTTGTAGTGTAAGTGAGTGAACGGGATAGAGCATCTGCGATCGATGTACGTTGTTTCGATATATGCAGCGTTTATTAATCTTTTTTTTTTGGCGGTGACGTATATAAAATGTTACACAAAATTTTGGATGAGAAAAAATAAATAAAAAAATTTAAAAAAAAAGAAAAGAAGAAAAGGTACATAAACTGGCCCCTGTTGTAGACTGTATGAGTTATGAGTAGTTAAAAAATATATAAATAAAATCAGTCGAATTACACACCAGACAAAACCAATTTTTATTTGACAGAAAGAACAAAAAATCAAATATATTTCAAAACTTTAAAAAAAACTATACATTTGCAAAGAGTTTGCAACATCCTACCGCCCTTAAGTTAAATGAATTAACTTAAGAACAGGACGACGAAGCAGACCCCCAGCAGTCTTAACGTCGACCACCCTTACTACACCGTCTCTGCCAGGAAATGTTCGCACTATGCGCCCTTTGGGCCAAGTTTTACGTGGCAAAGTTGCATCTACTATAATAACTACGTCGCCCACCTTTGCCTCACGCTTCTGTTGATTGTAAATACGTGGCTGCATTGTTGGCAGCACCTCTCGCACCCACCTGTTCCAAAACTCGTCGGCCATCTTTAAGGCTTTTTTCCAATCTGATGAAAGAACTTTCTGCTTAAATTCAGCTTTTGGCATAAACTCATTTGACGATGTGCCAATCAAAAAATGAAAAGGCGTCAAAGTAGTGGGGTCGTCTGGGTTTGTGGATACTTGTGTCAACGACCGACCGCAGGCACGCGTACAGAGCGGACGTGTTAATAATTTTTCTACGCAAATATTCAAAGTAGTAACACACAATTATAAATTATACGACGGAGTTATTTAGTGCGCCTATCGAATAAATACAGCAGAAGTGATATACGACCTTATTAAATAGCAAGGCACCTGAGCGGCGACGACAACAGCGTGTGAGAAAAGGACAGGTATCTTATCTCACTACCGACTTTATACCAGCAGGCCGGTGCATGCGCCGCACTCCTAAGTAAACAACACAGATCAACATGAGTATTCATCGATCTCCACCTGGAAGTGGCCTAAATTCTGGTCATAGTGGTTCATTCCCAGAACTATCTACCATGAGCCAAACGTCCGATTCAGCACCCATTACTTTTCGCAACAAACGCAGATTACCTTGCGATTGCAACGAATGGGCCCCATCAATGAACTCCGAATTTTCTGAAATGAGAAAACAAATGTCTGATTTGCAGTCGCAAATGAAAGAGATGATGTCATATATGATGACTAACAACAGTCTGCAGATTGAAAATTTTAACAAATTGTGTGAAGACATATCTATTATAAAAGAACAAGCTAGCAGTATGACACTTACCACAGAAAGCTTGGCCCAGGAGCAAAATAAAATAAAATCCGACATTGAAGATTTAAAAAACTCACACATCAAAGGCGATGAGAGGATGGCAGTGGTCGAACTTGGCCTCAGACAAATAAATCTATCTACAACATCAAACTCTGTCCAAGCACAGGAAAATATTGTGGCCGAGCTCAATGAACGCAACGCTAGACGCAAAAACATTTTAATTTATGGAGTGCCCGAACCCACATCTTCACATACTAAAGAAAGACAGGAGCATGATATAAATATTGTCTCCAGCATTTTAAAATCTATAACGTCCCTTTTAATTAACTACAAATACTTTAACTGCTGCTTTATTCAAGGCGGAGCAACAGATTTGGCGCATAAAATAAAAAATCCGCAGGTTAGTTTTCGAGATAACTTCCCTTACAAATTTTCCTTAAAGAGACGCATACAACATCCTGTAGACGACATTGCGTATTGCGTACTATTTGTTTACTATACTATTACGTTGTACACGCCCCTTTTACGCAAATATTCATTCATTAATTTAAAATATCACCTTCCAAAACCCATTCAATACCTACGGTCATCGAACTTTCAGCTGTCCGAAGTTACTGCCATAGAAAAGTTGAAATACAGATGGTTCATTCCATAGCTTTGCTATTGTAGTACACACTCACAATATCATTCCGACTAGACACCTTAGTTAGTTTAGGTCAGTGCAATTAGACCTATTGTAAGATATATCACACTCTTAGCGATTAAGCACATAAGCTAGCGAAACCGGCTAAGTAAAATTTTAAATCTTAGCAAAAAATAAACTCTTGATTGAGTCACCTTTCAAACAATAAATAAATTAAAATCGGTGTATCCATTCAATACCAATTACCAATCTGTTTTATAAAAAAATTAAGTCATGAGATATTTACTATTCTTCATTATGGAAATTTAAAACTACCAAATCCCAGGTCAAAATCCTCTTCCCAATAATAGGTCCCAAAATAGGAGGTTGTGGCTTTAATGTACTGTGTAGTTCATCACATACTTAAAGACTAATACCATCGTATAAACTAAAAAACGTACTTCAAAGGTAAGTATGCCTAAGTAGATCTTAAATCGGAAACATGTTTTACAAGTTAAAATAAAAGATAAAAATATGTAAGTATTCATTTCAATATTCTTATTGAGGATGTTAAAAAACAATTGTCACATCTGTACTGTAAGAACTCTTTGCTACTGCGGCACTTCTTTGTACTTTTCTAATAGCCGTTTGCGGCAATCGTAAACGAAAGCGGTATCTTTTTAATTCTTTTACCATTCGCCGACACAGTGCCGACAAACACGTGCTCGACAGTTTTATCTCGCTCTTCCCTTGTGTCGCATCTCACTCTAGCCTCGTGTCGCCAAGACACTATGTACCTACCTAGCCTTCACTAGCCGGCTTTCCGTTTGTTTCGTTCAGTCTGTTTGAGTCCATAGGCATATCTAGGTGGCATGTGATGTGATTAATTAATTACTAACAAAAGCGTTTTAACCATTTTTAATTAGAAATTAACCGGCAATTTCCGTCATGAAAATAGGTAACATTTCTATTCGCGGCTTTGCAGAAGTTGATCGTAGTGTCGCCGATAAGTGCTAAGTAATTACCTATTTAGGATAATAGTACCTAACTATCTAAACTGTTTCAAAAGTACTGCATTCACCAGAGTGCAGGGGATTCTAAATATTCGTAGATAATGTACGAATTTGTACCTACTACAGTGCAGTGTGTTAGTTAAATTTCGTCGTTTGAAGTATTTTTGAGTGCTTGAATGCCAACTTGTTTGGTCTTAAAGTGTCAGTGTGAATGTTTGTGTAAGCCCGGGTGGAAAGCGCAGTCGCATAAGACCTCATGGTCCATTTGGAGATTGACGGAATACTCTCCATGAGGCCATGACTCATGCACCTGCTTGAGGTTTTCTGAATTTGTAACAGGTATGTACCTTTGCTTATTTCATATTGATTTACTATTACTTACAAAGATGTATGTGTACTGTACGTAGGATTAATGATAATGACTGACATTAATGACTCTGTCTATCACACACAATCTGCTACAGTAAGAGGGAGATAGATGGCGATGGGCGGTGCCTATAAGTGTTGAGAAGTATGAATGAATTTTAGTAGACCACATACAGGAGGATGGCGAAAATAATTTAATATTTTTGTTAGAAGAAGTGAAAAAGAAAACTAACCTGCGGATTTTTTATTTTATGCGACTAAACTGTTTTTCCACCCTAAATGAAGCAGCAGTTAGAGTATTTGTAGTTAATTAAAAGGGACGTTGTATATCTGCTGATTGCCCGGAACCAGTGAAGGTTTTCCGGTTAGGAAAATACTGTCCAGAAAAAAAACGGCTTCTTAAAGTTGTGCTCAATTCACAAGAAAATGCTACAAAAATTTTGCGCTCTAAACAAAACCTAAATGAAGATGGGATTAAAATCTTCTCTGATCAGACACCACAACAACAAGCCTATATGAAAATGATAAGGGATGAATGTGAACGTCGTACAAAGAATGGTGAGAACAATCTTATTATCAAATATATCAAGGGTGTTCCCAAAATTATTTCTTTGACTCCAAAAAACTCTCAACAGTAGCTGCCACGAGCAGCTCTTCAACCAGAATTGACAGCCATAACACTACGTACCAAATTACCAACAACTATCATAATATTACAATGAGTAAAAATTCCCTCAAGTTCTTGTATGCTAATGCTTGCAGCATAATGAAAGTTGGTAAAATGGACGAATTGAAATGTATACTGCAATCATTGAACAAAATTGTGCACATTATAGTTATATCTGAAACCTGGATAAAGTCTGATGAAGATGCCAAAATTATGCAAATACCTGGATACACTCACTACTATGAACACAGAAAGAATGTAAAGGGTGGAGGAGTATCTATCTTTGCTCATAATAGTATTAAACATAGCCTTATCGAACAAAAATCTGTTGATGAAAACCATTACCTATGGATACATATTGACAAATTCTCCTTAGATATAGGCGCTGTATATAAACCTGGTCGCACAAACAGCCAAAATTTTTTGAACGAATACGCAACGCAGTTAGAAAATCGCAAACGAGCCGTGGTTCTTGGCGACTTCAACTACGACTTACTGGTCCCGGAAAAGTCAGCGGACTACAAGGACACAGTAATAGAAAGTGGTTTTCGGATATTGAACAAAATAGATCAACAATACAGCACCCGTGAAAAAGGATCAACAAAAACAATATTAGATCATGTAAGCACAAATATAAATCAGAATAACTTTCATCTAACTATTATGGAGTCCAGCATGTCTGATCATAAACAAATATTTCTAGAAATTGAAAAACTTCAGCCAGATCCCATAAAATCAATTCAGTATGAAACAATAGATTATGAAAAATTGTATAAAGAAATTAAAAGTAATTACGATGAAAGTAAGGTTTCAGAATACACTACCTTAGAACAAAGATTGATTTCTGGCATATCAAAATCCAAAATCACTAAGACAAAAAAATTAAATCCCCCAAAACAAGACTGGATAAATAAAGACATAATGAATCTAATCAACAAAAGAAATGATATAGGCCTTCTACACAAAAGAAACCCAACAGACAAAAAGATAGAAGAAGATCTGAAAAAAGAAAGGAAACATGTAGTTAGTGAAATACAAAAAACTAAGGCGGATTACTATCATAAAGCTTTCAAAAAATGCGAAAACAAACCGGAAAAGATGTGGTCTTTAATTAATAGCCTATACCAAAATAAAGTAAAAGAAGCATCTTCACCAGCTAAACTTGAAACCGATAAAGGTGATATCACTGATGACGCACTAATAAATGAACATTTCAACAACTTTTTTGCAACAATCGGAGAAACACTAGCAAATGCAATACCGCGGAAATATCATAAGGACAACATCTTCACTGCCGCAAAATGTGACTCTCAATCACACTTCCCTGATCTCACAGTTTTAACACCAGCA
Organism: Acrobasis consociella; assembly: GCA_963555685.1. Taxonomy (NCBI): domain Eukaryota; kingdom Metazoa; phylum Arthropoda; class Insecta; order Lepidoptera; family Pyralidae; genus Acrobasis; species Acrobasis consociella. The sequence goes on along the minus strand of OY743132.1, from coordinate 9,071,982 downwards.
TCGTTAACCGAGGTTGGAGAAATCATTGATAACTTGAAGTGTAACACTGCTTCGGGCATAGATGGTATAACTGCTAGAGCTATAAAATGTGTAAAAAATCTGATTTTGGAGGATTTGACCAGATGTATAAATAAATGTTTGGAGCTGGGTATTTTTCCCGACAGTCTAAAACTTGCTAAAGTCACTCCAATCTTCAAATCCGGAAAGAAAGCTGATCCCAGTAATTACCGACCTATATCTGTCTTACCAATAATATCAAAAATATTTGAGAAAATCCTATATAATCGCATCGAATCCTACCTTGTATCAAAAAATTTAATTTCTAGTAAACAGTATGGCTTTAGGCCCAAATCTAATACGCTTTCAGCAACAATTGACATAATAACAAAGATTAAAACTAACATAGACCAAAAACAAATTGCGCTAGGAATATTTATAGACCTGAAAAAGGCTTTTGATACCGTAAGCCACAAAATACTATTAAAAAAGCTGAGAGACATTGGTATTACTGGGATCGCGCTCGAGACGTTTAGATCTTACCTTTCTAACAGAAAACAAATAGTCAAAGTCGGCAACCACCAGAGCCAACCTAAACCCATCTCATTTGGGGTTCCCCAAGGATCGATTTTAGGTCCCCTGCTGTTTCTCATATACATAAACAACATACATGATATAGGTCTGAAGGGTGATGTAACACTTTACGCCGATGATACGAGTCTCTTTTATTTTGGAAATACAATAGAAACAGTAATTTCTGACGCCCAAAGTGATCTTAACCTATTAAATCAGTGGTTTCAGTATAACCTTTTAACAATTAATGTCTTTAAAACCAATTACATTATATTTAAAGCTAAAAATAAGAAAATTTCAAATTATGAACCACTAAAAATAAATGGACAATTCATTGGTAAAACTAAAGAACAAACATACTTGGGCCTTCTCCTCGACAGTCAACTCACGTGGTTACCTCATCTTAAAAAAATTAGATCAAAACTGTCATCACTGACTGGTGCTTTACGCGGTATTGTTCGCTTCCTCCCAAAAAAGACACGTTACCACAATTACAATTCGCTCGTTAAGCCACATATTGACTATCTCATACAAATATGGGGTACAGCAGCCAAAAGTAATCTGAAAATTATCCAAAGAGCGCAAAATAAATTAGTCAAGGTTCTATTTTACTATCCATTTCTTACCCCTACAGAAAAAGTTTACAATGAGACCAAACTATTAAATATTAGGCAGACATACGTTTACTTCACATGTCTTCTAATACGTAAAATACTTAAAAAGGATATACATTCGCAAATAACTTTTACAAAAAAAAGCAGTGTACATAGAATGAAACTTCGTAATTCAAACGACTTAATACTGAGACAGCCAAGAACAAAAAATTTTGGAAGCAAGTCTATTTTATTCGAAGGTGCCTTAATATACAATAAACTCCCCAAAAATATAAAAGAATGCCAATCTGTTTATTCTTTTAAACAAATGTTAAAACAGCATATTACCAAATCCCATAAAAAATAATAGTAAAATCTTACAAAATAAAACGTCACAAAATATAATAAATAGATAGGTAAAAAAAATAAAATAAAACAACATGATAAAATAATAATACTTTAAAAATATGTATGTTTATATTTCTTTCAACTATAATATAGGTACTTATAATTATTTAAACATCGTTATTTACTAAAAAATAAAATATAAGTACTAAAAATAAAACAAAATTACCCAGTTCCAACCACGATGTCACTTCTTGCAACCGTACATCCTCTACATCCTTGTACGCACTATCTCGAACCGGTCGAACGGCCATCTACGCTCAGCGCCTATGACAATTTTGTTAGAATTGTGAGGGTACCTCCTGCCCGCGCTCCTACTTAGTATTGTTTTGTGTGTGATACTTTGTATATACATTTCTAACTGCTATTTTCGAGCATTGTACGCGTATTTGTTTTTAATAATGTACTAATAGTATGTGTGTGTGTTCTCATGTATAAGTGAAATGTAAATTTCTTTATGAGAATAAATATCTTAACCGTTAACGGACGTGAGTTAACAATAGCTTCCGCTTCTAATATTAGTGTCATAAGGGTTTCGTCCTTTGGTGTTTTTTCTTTAAGTGTAGCGTTTAGAGCCGTCTTAACTGTGCGAACTAGGCGCTCCCAGCAACCGCCGAAAGTAGGTGCTGCGGCTGGAATGAAGCTCCAGTTAATTCCTCTTAAAGCCACAAAATCTTCAATAGTATGAGAGTAAAACTCTTTCATAATCCTGTTAGCGCCCACAAAAGCGGTCCCATTATCAGAAAATATCGTATGGGGGTTGCCACGTCTTGCGGTAAACCTTCTTAAGGCCATAATCGCAGAATCTGCTGACAGGCTATGGACTATTTCCAGGTGGAGAGCTCTACAGGTAAGGCATGTAAAGAGAGCGATGTAGCGTTTTTCATGGCGACGTCCAATTGCAACCGTCACAGGTCCAAAGTAGTCCAAACCGGTGAATGTGAAAGGCCTCTGATGATGAGCTAGCCTTTGAGGTGGTAAGTCCCCCATAACTGGGTTCTTACGGTATTTTTTAGATGAATAATCCAAAACCGTTGTCGGATTTCATTTATGACCATTTGATTGTTTCCGTGGCCCGCTCTTCGATGATAATTTTGCACCAATAATTGCACTGCTGGGTGTCTGCCATCGAGAATAATGGGAAAGCGCGTTTCTGGATCAATGCCTTCAGCGGCTTTGATTCGACCAGCGAGATGAAGCAGCTGATCTTCTTCCAATCTAGATGATAATTTCAACAGGCGACTACGGCGTTGAAGTGGTTGCGAGTTGCTGATAGCGAAAAATTCTTCAGGAAAGCTTTCAAGCTGTGAACGTTGTAAAATATGACTCTCAGCAGCTTTAATAATGTTCGCAGAGAGTGGTGGTAGAGTCGTAGACGTCTGTTGAGAACGGTGTGGACGGTTTGAAACGACCACACTGTTGCTTAATTTTGAATTTCTAATACGAGCCAAAAGTTTCCGAAAAAAATCTGCAGCTTGATGGACTCGAGCCGTCGCGCGTACTAAACGTAACCAGTCACTAAAATGAACAATATTAGCTGTTACTGGTTTAGGTAAGCAATCAATTGAAATAGCCGCAATAAATTCTGATTTCGATTTAAGTTCACTGGAATTTTGAGAAAATTTAGTTGGCTACGGTGGCCAATGATCTGAAGAGTTTGCAAGAAAAGATGGTGGTCCGAGAAACCATCTATGCGAAATATCCAAATTGGATATATTTGATCGCGTAATATCATCAGCGACGTTTAACTCGCTTGGTACCCACCGCCAATCTTTGACATTCGAATTCTCGCAAATTTCTGCAATACGATGAGCAACAAACGGTTTAAACGTACGTGCGTCACTTTGTAACCATCCAAGAACAATCATAGAGTCTGTCCAAAAATACGTTCGATCTGGTTTTTTGCGGTGACCGTCCTGGATGGTGATGGCTAGCCTGGAACCTATCAAAGATCCCTGGAGTTCAAGTCGCGGGATAGACGTCGGTTTTAACGAAGAAACTCTGGCCTTACTTGAGATCAGGGTAACTTTGATGCTTCCATCCTCATATAAAAATCGCCAGTAGGCTACACAAGCGTAAGCCTGCTCGCTTGCGTCCACAAAAACGTGGAGTTCCCTCTCAAGCGGTTCAGCATTTTCCGTAGAAGCATACCAACGAGGTATCTTTATAATCACAGCCCTGGTAAGCTCCTGATACCAATCAGACCACTTCAAAATTTCTGATTTAGGAAGTTGAGTATCCCAGTCGATGCCAGATCTCCAAGTCTGTTGGAAGTAAATGCGACCTTTTATAACAATGGGCGCTAGCAAACCTAATGGATCGTATACCCGCATTAAAGTCGAGAGAACCTCACGTTTTTTCAAAAATGTTGGTAGGTCATAGCTTGGATTCCTAAAACTCAAATAATCTTTTTCAGGGTTCCAAATTACACCTAAAACCTTGACTTCGTTGGCAGAATCCGAAGAACTGGGATCTACATCAAACGGCCGAGCGGCCCGCAAACTTGGGCTTATGAGTTGTAACGCCGCTCTGTCGTTAGATATCCATCCTCGCATTTCCATACACGCAGTGCTATGGACCTCTACAATACTGGCAGCTAGTTGCGCTGCTTCGGTTACGGAATCTAGAGAACCAACGTAGTCGTCCATGTAATGGTCGTTAAGAATAGCATCGACAGCCTGTGGATATTTATCTAAAAACTCTCTAGCGTTTTTATTTTTAATGAATTGGGCAATAAATGGAGAACAAGATGCACCAAATATTACACTAGACATTCGATACTCCTTAATCGGTGAACTTTTTGTTGATGTTGATGACTTACTGGGTTCCCACAGGAAGCGCAAGGCGTCCCTATCTGCCTGCCTAACACGTATTTGTGAGAACATTTCTTTTATGTCTGCAATAAGTGCGATGCGACCTTCACGAAAACGAAATAAAATGTCTAGCAAAGATTTCAATAAGTCAGGACCGGGAATAAGCAATGAGTTTAGACTGATACCCCCACTCCTGGCGGCTGCATCAAGTACTACACGTAACTTACGCTTTTGTGGATGATAGACTCCAAAATGTGGAAGATAGTACCTAAAAGTGTTGGCAAGATGTCGGTCCTGACTCTTGTAATTGTTGTGATAGGAGTCGGGATGGCACTCTTCAGCATACTCTTTTTTCAACATGTTATTAATAAAAGTTTCGTAAGCCTCCGCAAAATCGGAATCACGGCGCATCCGTCTCTTCAAAGTGAGAAATCGCGATAAGGCTTGCGGATAGCTATCAGGTAAGTTTTGTATATCTTCGCACCATGGCATACCTATTTCAAATCGTCCTGAAGGAAAACGTTTCGCAGTAGATTCTAAAATATCTATAGCACGCATATCCTGCCTACTATGGATAGTTTCCTGTTTAGAGATACCAATAGCATCTAATTTATATTGTTGTTTTAATAACAAATCTAACTCTTCGTCTTTATTGAATTTAGTTGTTAACACTAAATGATTGACAAATTCAACAAGTTTGATGTTGCTAGATGCTACGCCGTACAATGTCCACCCTAGAGCTGTCAAGCAAGCCACTGGTTGATTCCGGCTGCCCTTACGGACTTCGCGCGTGATCGATAAATACCAATGTTCAGCCCCTATCAGAATAGAAGGAGTTGCAACATCATATGACAAAACATCGAGCAAGTCAATCAAATGATTATAAGATGAAATATTTTCTCGTGGTAGCGATTGCGGACTCAGTGAAAGACCTGTCATAGCGCGTGCGTTTTTCACCAAAAATGTTTCTTGTGCATACCTACCTTTAATTTGAAATTCTACGTATGAAATAGTTTTGTTTGTGCTCAGACCACCTACGCCGTTGACAGTAATATTTTGTGTGGGTCCCGTAGCGCCTATAGCTGCAGCTATATTGGACTCGATGATCGTCGCTGTACTACCGTCATCAAGTAATGCCCACACGTTGCGGCTGCCCGCGGGCCCCGTGACAGTCACCGGGACAATCTTCAGAAAGGCTCTCGTACCCTGAGCTAAATTAGAATCGGTATTAGTTTGTTGCGTGGTGTTAGAAATTATAACTGAATTTTCGGAATTATTTTCTTCTGAAGTTTGTAGTACATCAGTTTTAGGAGATTGAGTGTGCGTGATGCCGTGTAATAATGGATGATGTCGAAAATTGCAACCGTCAACACCGCAGCAAGGTGATTTGCATGTTTTCCACAGATGGCGGTTTGCTTTCAAACACCTATAACAAACACGTGTTTCTCGCAACCAACGCCATCTTTCGTCAACTGAAAGTATCTTATGATCGGGACAAGTCTTTATGTTATGTGCTTTTTTGCAATAAATACATTGTGTTTTCTTTTCAGCTGACGTATTGGTGTCTGTGGCATGTACGATTTCACGATTTTTGTACTGCTGATCACGTTGAGGTTTGTCTAAAGATGTAGAAGGTAGAGCAGAATCGGGCGATAAACTAAATCTCATATACTTTTGATATTCAAGGGTTAGAAATTCTGACAGTATTTCTAACTTTGGTCGTTTTGACAAGTCTTGGTAAGCAAAATCAGACCATTTACTTTTCATGATGGGGTTTAGTTTGCCCAAAATGGCATGAAAAAGTTCAGGGGCGTACAGATATTCTCGTTGATCTAATAATTTAATATTAGTTACTGCGTTACGTACCCTATTGGAAATATTTCCTAGATCCTTAAGGTCGTTACCCATGCGTGGCAGATTTTTCAGTGATGCGGTCTCCATCATAACGATTAGTTCGGGCCGCGCGAAATTTTCTTCTAGAGCAGCCATGATTTCATCCGGGTCCTCACCGCATATTAAAATTGACGATATGGTATCACGCGCGGGACCACGAATAGCGTTTTGCAGTCGGGTTATATTTTCTGAAGTTGAAAAATAAGATTTAGTGCATACATACATCCGTTTAAATTGCATCCACTGCAGAGCATTGCCGTAAAAGGGGATTAAGTCAGGCCTAGAGTGCTTCTGTTGGTTGGTCGCAATTGCTTTGGCTGCAGCGGCCGTGTCGGCTACTGCGTTAAGTAATATGTTGTCGTTGCATGTCGCAGAAATGAGCGGCTTATGCACTTTCGACATTTTAGGATTGGCTGTTTGTGGAATGACAGGGACATTCGAGACAGCTTCCGGTTGGACCGGGCAAAAGAGCTGTGAATCCTCCAACATTCCATTAGTGTGTGAAATACCATGAGTGTTTTTTACCCACTGGCTCGTTCGACTGATTGCACTCCTAGAGCAGCTGTGACGGCCTTCGTCCCTGGATTCTACCTCCACGAGCTCCAATTCCGCCTGAAGCTCAGCCTCCTCCACCTCCGCAAGCTGCGCAGCAAGCTGTTCGGCGGCCTCCTGCCGCTGCGCAGCGAGCCTTTGTGCAGCTTCGAATTGGCGGCGTTTGTATGTCGCCACTAGCGCAGCCTTCCGTGCCTTGGCGGATGATGAAGTTCGGTTTGATGATGCTGACCGCATGCTGCTAGCAGGTTCCTCGCCGACAACACTAGCATGGGGTGATGGCGGAGGGTTTTGATCGTGAGAGTGTGAGGGAATAATGGTAGGCTCTAATGCTTTCTTTGAGCGAGTGATCATGATTAAAACAAACTAAAAAATAACCAAGAATGAAATGAATTAATGAGCGCTGATATTAAATGAGGCGAGATGGACCAAAAAATATGTTATAGACTGTATGAGTTATGAGTAGTTAAAAAATATATAAATAAAATCAGTCGAATTACACACCAGACAAAACCAATTTTTATTTGACAGAAAGAACAAAAAATCAAATATATTTCAAAACTTTAAAAAAAACTATACATTTGCAAAGAGTTTGCAACAGCCCCGTTACACTTAGCACATTGGAGGCTACAAAAGTACGTCAAATGTGTAAAATGTACGCTAACGGCAACGCTGTGTATGGGAGTAAGGACATCAGCACGGGGTGAAAATGACAGATTCGCCAGCGTCACCCTCGTCGGCCTCGCCTGCGTCAGCCGCGATTATACAGGGTGCAATTAGGTAGTCAACTAAAATAAAGTACCTGGGCGACCTTGCGACGGCGGTTACATCTCATACATTAACTAATTTTTTTTAAACTTGTTTAAAAATAATGCAAAATAAAAAATTATATATAAACTTAAACATAAAAAAAAACAAAAGTAAGTCACCGAGTTGGATTCGAACCCGTAACACTTTTTCTAGCGGTCGGTATCCTTAACTACTGAGCTAAAAACAAGGCGGTCGCCGCGACGAAATTAGCGACCATATTCTGCGCGGAAAGAAAAACGCATGAAAACTCGAAAACACGCGTTTTCCCAAACATAAAACTAATTTAGATCGATTGTTTACCCCCGAAAACCCCCGTATACAAATTTTCAGCGAAATCGTTAGAGCCATTTTCGAGATCACAGAAATTTATAAATAAATATATATATATACAAGAATTGCTCGTTTAAAGGTATAAGATAAAAGTGCTAAAGGTGCCTTTAATCGAAAATATAGACAATTTCAAGACACTAATTTGAATAAAAAATATCTACGTGTTTTTTTTTTAATTTAATTTTAAACATTACATTGAAAGTGACGACACATCAATCGAAATTCACATTTTCCCTATGCCAGCAGTAAAAAATACAATGACATCTGTAATCTGTCAACTGTCATTGTCTACTGTTTAAATTACCGTCGTTATGTTGGTTGTTGTCAAGTTGTTGTGTTGGTAGATGACAGTGACATAATACAGTGGTACCATTTTAGAAACGTGGAGTCACTAAACGAACAGTTTTTGTATGGAATAACCAGTAGTTTAGGTGACACCGCGTTTCAAAAATGGCGCTTCAGTACAGTATTGAAAGTGGAAATTGCCAACATTACTCAAAAAATATTCATTGTGACATCACTTCCTCAAATAAGCTTGACCTTGCTTGAAAATTAAGGTCAATGGGATTTTTGCAAATATCTGATTAAGTAAGACCTTATTTTAAAATCTGATCAGAGAAAGCTTCTCCTAGAGGCTATTCCTGGAAAAGGATTGCGAATCAGATCTTTTTAAAATTACTTGACAAGCTAGTTTGCGAGCGTGGGCTATTCCCGACAAACCACGGAGTCCCCTTTCGCTAGACCAAACTACAGTTTTCCACACAAACGTAGTCTACGTTTTATTCCGAAACGACATGCCCGATTTCGGCAAAGTTTTGTAATTACAAAGATATTGCACATATCTATATAGGGTTATAATTGGTTTCCGACATTAAAAATAGAATATAGTATGTTATATCAGTTTTGACCATCAGTACGGGAAACTTCTATATCCGTACATTTTCTTTCCAGTTTTCTTGATTGAATTGAATTTAATAATGATTGCATCTCACGTTAGTTTTAACTAACGTGAGATGCAATCATTATTAAATTCAATAAACGGAATGCTTAACCACAGCAAAATGTTGCGCCGTAGAGAAATAAGAGTATTACAGATAGTTGGTTCATAGTAAGCCTCAATTTGTTCAAATATAGCAAAATGTGTTCATGTTGTATTTTCGAAGTTATTCGAGAAAAACTGATTTCGCTGAAGTAACGTTACCCCAGCAAGATGTTTTTAAAAAAAGGCGTTTAGCCTAGAATCAAGTATATGAAAAGAAAGCTCTTAATGAGTTGTAAATGTATACCGATAGCAAGATGTGTTCATCTTATACTTTTTGAGATATTCAAGATTTTGCTGGGGTAACGTTTTGCAATTTTTCATATCTTGAAAACTGTAAGTAGCAGAAATTTGAAAAAAATACTGTTTATAGGCCTTACTATGTTCAAATTTGTTTGAATATAAGTATTTCGATTTATCTACAAATATCGAAGTAATTTATTATTTTAAAAAATCGGAAAATTCCAGTTTACTCGTAAACTAGTACATTTACTAACAAATAAAAAGCACTTACATATACGTGTATATCATACCTTCTAACGTGTACAAATTCGGAAACACAAACATTACGCGATATGAAGATATAAAGGAATTTCATCGAATTCCTAGTGGTGTGACTTTGGCAATCGAATACGCAGCTCTCTCTGCACACAAATAGATAAACTATAGTGAACATGTGTGTTCATTTTGTTACAAAACATGCCTGATAGTTTCGGCTTCAAATCTCGCATGGAATAGAAGTTATTAAAAAAACAAGAAAATATCATCAATTCTCCTATAAACCGACTAAATAACGGAGGCTACGAAAAAGCGGCCGTTTCATACTTGCGGGTTTTCTACGCATATTAGCAACCTAATAACCGATAAAAAGTACAGTCGAGCAGAATTATATTCATGTAGCCGATACTTAAAATGGGCTAGCCGCATCGCCTGTTAATATGATTCGCATTTTCGCCCATTCCCTTGATCGATTGATTCCCTTGATTTTTAAAAGCATATTCCACTTTTATTATCACTTTTTTGCTAGTCGTGTGTGCTGCCATCTCTGTTTGCCTACCCTGCAACTCCAGTATTGCCTACTTACGAGCCTTCAATAGTTTCTATGCTGTGGTGTATCTGTTACGTTAGTAATTGTATTAATCCTATTCGACTAATTTTATAAATGCGAAAGTGAGTTTGTACATTTTTTGTTTGTTTGTTTGTTTGTTTATTACCACTTCACGCTTTAACCACTGAACTATTTAGATGAAATCTGATATGGATATAGTTTAATACCCAGGGAAGGACATATGATAGCTTTTATCCCGAAATTCCCAAAAGGAGCGAAGCCCACGGGCGCAGCTAGTCTGTATTTTAGCATTTTATAATTATGGGAATTTGTGTGTTGCCGTCTGGTTTCCGGCAGAGTAGAAAAGGGCCACTCCAAGTCCTCCCGTGGATGTCGTAGTAGGCGACTTAGGAAATACAAGCTAAACAAAGCTTAGAAACATCAATGAGACCTCTCCAACCCGTCTGGCTAGCGTGGAGAGAGTAGGCCAATACCTCTTTCAGCTCTGGTCAAGTATGGCTCTGGTAGTACAGAGAGGGTCGTGCTCCTGCAGTGGAGACAAAAAGACCTGATGATTATGATGAATTTGTGTGTTTCAGGTCACCCACAAGCTATACCCGATTCTGCTAACCCGCGCCGGCCAGCAGCACGCAGCGGCTTGGATGCTGGCCGACACCATGCTGCGGGGACTCGGTCTCATCAAGGTGAGGGAATTGCGTGACGCATTTGTTCCATTTTACCCCCCTTCCCCCTCCCTTTTCAGTGACCATAGTAGTATGCCAAGCCCCCTCTAGTGGTCACTAAACGCTTGACACATTTGTTCCATTTTACCATTTCCTCCCCCCCTAACTCTTGACATATTTTATTCCTCTTTACTCCTTCCCCCCTCGGTGACCATCTGTAGTATATGCCAAGATCCCTCCCTAGAAGATTCACTAAACACGTGACACATTTTTTTCCATTTTGCCTCCTTTCCCCCCCTCGGTGACCATCCGTAGTATATGCCAAGACTCCCCTCCCCCTCTAGTTTTCACTAATCACGTGACACATTTTATTCCGTTTTACCCCCATCCCCCCTCGGTGACCATCCGTAGACTCTGTAATATATGCCAAGAGAGGGTTCCCTCTACTTTTCACGTGGAAACGTAACATTTTTGAAAACAAAAAGTAAAATAAATATATTTGGTTCATATTAGACTGCTGAAAATACGTGACACATTTTTTCCACTTCTTTACATCCCACCCCCCCTCGGTGACCATCCGTAGACTCTGTAATATATGCCAAGAGAGGGTTCCCTCTACTTTTCACGTGGAAACGTAACATTTTTGAAAACAAAAAGTAAAATAAATATATTTGGTTCATATTAGACTGCTGAAAATACGTGACACATTTTTTCCACTTCTTTACATCCCATCCCCCCTCGGTGACCATCCGTAGTATATGCCAAGACCCGCCCCGTCTAGTTTTCACTAAACATTTTTGCAAACAAAATGAAAAAAAAATTGATTCATTTTAGAGAAATTTAAGAGAAATTGTGATATTCATAGTATTAACACAAGAAATATAAATAAATTAGCCATCACAGCCTTGCGGTGAGAGAAAACAAAAAATCTTTTGTGGGTCTCGGCTTGCGCCTCTATAATAAAATTCCAGATGATTTAATATTACCATTATCTAAGTTTAAGACAGCCGTTAAAAATCAATTATTACTAAATGCGTATTATCATGTAAATGACTACTTATCATCATCTGAGAAAAATTCTTGGAAATAGTTGACTGTAAATTGTAATTGTATAATTTAAATGTATAGCTTAAGTGTAAATCTGTATTGTAATTGTAACATAGCCAATCAGGCTGGGTAGGGACCAATACTGAACTAGGTTTTATTTCGGCGTAATCTTCCCAGCAGTGGTCGTTTCGAAACGCTAGTAGTATTTAGCTTTTGCACTAAAATAATATAAATAAATGGGCAAGTGCGTGTCGGGCCACGCGCAGTGTAGGGTTCCGTAGTTGCGAATGCCAACTTTGAGTTCTTGCCACAAAAAACGTCTAAAAACTAATATCTATTGAATTTGTATGAAAATGTCTTTTTTCAAGTACATTTTATAAGTTGATCGCCTATAACTTTTTAATTTGTATACCCTACTTGGCTCTGATAGTTTTCCTTTAAACTACATTATATATGCTATAATTGTGATTTTTTTCACGTGGCCATATATAACCGTTTGGCAGATAGAGGGGGGGTACACTTGACTCGAACAAAAATTTGAACTTTAAACCCAAATATTTCAGAAACGGATCCCTAGATCTAAATATGGTGTTCACAAGCTAACAATATTTTTGAAAGATCTATTCAACGATACCCCACTCAATGTGTTTGTCGAGAAAAAAAATATTGACTACGTCTTTACTTGTATGGCAGCTACACTGAAAAAACATATTTTTCCATATTTTATTTTACGACTTTTTCGCCATAATTAATATACATATCCATGCCAAATTACAGCTTTCTAGTACTTATAGTTTCTCTGTAGGACCGTGGACATACAGACAGACAGACAGACACGGCGAAACTATAAGGGTTCCTTGTTTACTACGGAACCCTAAAAATGACCTTCAATAAGAGATAAATTTATCCTACATTGAATAAAAAATGTTGACTCTGACTTTAAACTGCTGAAATTACTTGACACATTTTTTTCACCTTCTGTGATCATCCATAGTATATGCCAAACCTCACATTCGCTTTGTAGACCCTTTTAGTAAATCTCTCCTCCATCCTTTCTACATGTCCGAACCATCCCAGCTTTGTCCTTTAGTCGCGTCTTAAATCCACAGGCAGAGATGGTTGAAGAGTGGTCCTATTCTAGCCCGGGAGACAACGGCGATATGGTACGTTTGACATTTTGAGATTTGACTTTAGATTTTTTGAGATTTTGTTGCGACGCAAAATGTTTTAATAACTTGAACACTTTTTGTAAACACAAGCAAAATTTTTGGAGCAACTTCCGTCCGTGAAACTAAATGTAGGTATTTTCTGTAAAAAAATATAAACCCTGTATAAATCTTGACGAAAAAGTAGAATTGTACATTTCCCCGAAATGAACCAAATCAGTTTTATGATGGGGTCATCCACGTATTACGTCACGGCGATGGGTGAAGGGGGAATGTGAAAGTACGTGCTACAAAGAGGGTTCAAAAAGTCATAATTCTGCGTGACGTAATAGTTTAAACCGTAGATAGTTTAAGACGATCAGCCGCAGGGCGAAGACAGAGATACTGAATGCGTCACGTGGTCACGCTAAACGCATTATTTGTTCGTCAAGGGCAGGTCACAGTGGGGCTCATGCGCAAAACGTTTCTTTCGCAAAATGTCCCCTAGTCGTAAAACGTCTCTTTCTCATAATTCCTCTTTAGCAGAATGTTTTTTTCGCAGAAGGTCTCTTTTGCAGAATGTCTCTTTAGCAAAATGTCGCAAAAGGTACTTAGAATAAAATTTCGATTTTCGAAGCAGAATTATTAGTTAATTAGATTTTTTACCTCAATTTCGACCAAATTTTTAAAATTTTTGATACCGACAGTTAAATTAGAATACATAAGTAAATTTAAGTACTTATCTTATATATATAATATATAAGATAAGTATATATATAATATATAAGATAAGTATATAAGATAAATATCTTATGTATATAAGCAATTGAATGGTTTCACAGTTATCTGTATGGTCGCAGGCAGCGCATTCGCCTCGAAGACTCTTATTCTTCGTGGTGTAATGTATCTGCTGGCGTACCGCAAGGCGGCGTTCTCTCTCCTCTTTTGTTTTCAGTCTTCATTAACTCTGTTTCAAAACACATTTCTTGTCCCTATCACTTGTATGCTGACGATTTACAAATCTACTCTCAAGCTCCACCCAGTGATATTGCTAAGGCTATACAAGATATAAATGATAACTTAACACACATAACTGAGTGGAGTCGTTTAAACGGACTGATAGTGAATCCAGCAAAAACTCAGGTGATAATTATTGGCAGTTCACGCATGTTGGCAAAACTAGATAGTTCGATTTTACCTTATGTACAATTTGATGGTGTGAATATTCCTTTCTCAAAAACTGTTAAAAATTTAGGATTGACCTTTGATGAAAATTTATCTTGGGGTCCTCAGATGCAAATTACAGCTAGTAAGTTATACGGGGCTGCGGCTTCACTTAGAAGACTCCGTAATTTTCTACCTACTGCCACTAAAATGGCGCTTGCTCATACACTTTTACTTCCCATTTTAGACTATCCGGATGCCTGCTATCTAGATCTCACAGAGGACCAGCTTAATAAGCTTGAGCGACTTCAAAATTTCTGCATAAGGTTTATATTTGGTCTACGCAAATATGATCATGTCTCACAATTTCGTACTCAGCTCAGGTGGCTTCCCATTCGCCTTCGCCGGAATTCACATATTCTTTCATTATTGTATAATATACTATTTTTCCTCCCTTCCCCCTGTTATCTTAAGGAACGTTTTGAATTTCAACATTCCAAAAATAGGCATAATTTAAGGTCATCAGAAAATCTCGCTTTGGACATGCCTATGCATCGGACCAACTTTTATGATAAGTCTTTTACAGTCCAAGCAGTGCGCCTGTGGAATGAATTGCCAGTTTTAATACGGCGTGCACAGTCTCTCCCTGTCTTTAAGAAAATGGTAGTAGACTACTACCTATCAATAAGTACATAATTATCATATGTATGTATACTTAATGATTATAATTATTTTTAAGTACTTTAAAAGTTATCAGTAAGTTTATTTGCTATTAATAATATGTATTGTATATGTATATGTATAATATATTATATATGTATGTATATTGTCTATTTTTATATAAGTAAATATAACTTATGTATATTTTATTTATTATAAGTATTATTGAAGTTTGTAATTGTGTACAATATGTTTATGTTAAATATGCGTTATGTTTAATTAGTTTTGATATTATTTTCCTTCTTGGTTAGTTTCACCACCGTCTTTATCTTTCTCACATTCCTCTCCATCCACTGGTTGTCTGGAAGAGATCGCTTTAAGCGATAAGACCGCCCATTGTACTCATTTAATGTAAAATTTATTTCTTTGTTATTTTTTGTTATTCTTTTGGTGTACAATAAAGAGTTATCTATCTATCTATCTATCTATCTTATAATGTCATAATTTGTTTACTATATAACTTTTTTTACTTTAACTGATCGGTCATTTTAGAAATCTTTGGGAGAGGCCTATGTCCAGCAGTGGACGTTGTGCGGCTGAAATGATGATGATGATAACTTTAATACGACTATTTTTGATGACCTCTGTGGTTTAATAGACAACACCCTAGATCGAGGTCCGAATCCGGAGGTGCTGGGTTCGATCCCCAGCCCAGGCAAGTTGGAAAATGGCCTTTTTTAAATTGCCCTAGTTCTTGGATGTTTATTTATATTATGTTGTTACTATTCAATATAGTATCGTTATGTTAGTATCCCTTAATACAAGTGCAAACTTACTTTAGAGCTAGCTCAATCAGTCGATTTGTCCTTAAATACTCGTATTTATTTATTTATTAAATGATTTTGGTTTATAAATCTAAATTTTATACTAAGTCTCTGCCGCGACATTTTGCGAAAGAGACCTTTTGCGAAAGAGGCATTATGACAAAGAGACGTTTTACGACTAGGGGACATTTTGCGAAAGAGACGTTTTGCGCATGAGCTTACAGTGGTACTTGTGTAAATATTTTAGGATCTTTTTGTAACCTGTGTTTCCACAATAAAGATGATTTGATTTGATTTGAAACGCAGCGTACGCCCTTAAAAGACAGGCTAATATTAATTGTTATTATTATATTTGTTTCCAGTCGGAGAACAAAGAGTACCGCCCCCGCTGGTCGCTCCCCGGCTGCTACACCGCACTTGGTGCCGTCATCGAGGAACCATACTTCCCCTCCGCTCTACGCGACACGCTCCGCTTCTTCATCTCCAGCAAGCTGCCCTCACTGGCGGAGGAGACCAGGCAGGCGGTCATGAGGCAGAGCGCGTTGAGGCATAGTACATGATACGCTTAGATTTAACGGTTGTTTTATTTTATGTAACCCCCTCACATAAAAAACCCCTCCCCAAAAACAACGGGTCAAACGACAGTAGACCCTTACCAACGTGTCCAGAGACTTAACAGACATAAACATGACCCCCTCCCACCCCCCCCCCCCCCTCAGACACACAATATACTAGATGTACTATCTCGTTTTTTTTAAAGTGACACTTTTTACCCAGAATGGGAGTAAAGAATGAAAGATATAGCAGAGCTAGCAAGCTGCCCTCGCTGGCGGAGGAGACAAGGCAGGCGGTCATGACCTAATAGACACTTACACACACGATCAACCCCCCCCCCCCTCAAACCACATGTATTCTAAATGTCCCGATTCTAAACCAATTATTGTCTCAAGAATTTCCTGTTCCTTAATAAAGATTTTTATTGGAACGAAGTTCCTTATCGCGCGTTGCGAAAGGAGGCTAGACGGAAAAAATTAAGACCAAATTATGGGATAACTCCGCCGTTGTCAATTAATTCTATTGTTTTTGTATGTAATTGTGTTTTTTCATAGTACAATAAAGTTATTACAAACAAACAAACCAAAAGTTGTAACGACACTTTTTGTTATAGTTGTAAGCCGTGCGGCGTGCGCGTGTTTCTCTGTCTGTCTGTCTCTCTCTCTCATAGAAAGCAAGCCAGTTATTTTCGTTTCGTCTTTCTATTTCGCATTGAACAGTGTGTGACGCGACGATTATTTTTGTTGAGTGTATACAGGTTTTTGTACTTCGTTCCATCCGGGTGTCCCTTGACACCTCTCAAGTTTTAATTTTTTTTCCACTAATAACAGCTTACGTAATACTTGAACGGCCCTACGGTAGAAATGCAAATGAAACAGGCTGTACGAACTATCAGTATATTCAACGTGCAACATCGAACATAACGGTGTCCCCCGGCAGCAGCTCTCCGGACAGCTCCCAGTCTGCGTCGTTGATCCACCAGGGTACCGGGCCGGACAAAGTCACCCTGCATACATACATACATACGTAATACCACGCCTGTTTTCCATAGCCACAAAACCCAATAATATTATAAATGCGAAAGTTAGTTTGTATATTTGTTAGTTTGTTACCTCTTCACGCTTCAACTACTGAACCGATTTGGATGAAATTTGGTATGGATATAGTTTGAGGACATACTATTTATCCCAAAATTCCCACGGGGAGCGAAGCCCACGGGTACAGCTAGTTAGTAATAGTATAACATGACTTAGTGAAATTAGTAATAAAAAAAAATAATTAATTTTTTTAATTTTTTTTAGCTAATAACAGCTTACGTAATACTTGAACGGCTCCATGGTAGAAATGCAAATGAAACAGGCTGTACAACCTAGCAGTATATTCATCCCCCGTGCAACGTCGATATGAACATAACGGTGTCCCCCGACCGCAGCTCATAGTCCAGCTCTCCGGATAGCTCCCAGTCTGCGTCGTTGACCAGCACCAGGATACCAGGCCGGACGGAGTCACCCTGCAAAATAATCATCATCATCATCAGGTCTTTTTGTCTCCACTGCACAAGCACAACCCTCTCTGTACTGCTAGAGCCGTTGGCCAGATCAGGCAGAGGACTTGGCCTACACTCTCCACGCTGGCCAGACGGGTTGGAGAGTCTCATTGATGTTTATAAGCTTTGTCTACTTGTATTCCCTAAGTCGCCTTCTACGACATCCACGGGAGGACTTGGATCATCATCAATAAATTTAAGAACTAGGTTCTTGTCGGTGGAGTATTTTCTATGTCTCCCTATTTTCCGCTAAATGCTTGACCTCCCTATATGACACAACTTTTGCCTTTTACTTCATCCATGAACGACCTTCTTGGTCTTCCTTTTCCTCTCTTGGCTTCCACTTTCCCTTCCATTATGTTTTTATGAAGTTGTCATGCCGCATAAGGTGGCCAAACATCCTTCGTCGTCTTTCTCTATTGTATGCATTATCGTTCTGTTCTCATTGACCATTTCCAGAACTTCTTTGTTGGTTTTTCTCTGTCCAGCTTATCCTTTCCAGGCGTCTCCAACACCACATCTCAAAGGCTTCTAGTCGTTCTCGATCTGTTTGGTTCATTGTCCATGTTTCACAACCGTACAGTGCAATACTCCAAACGTACGTTTTAGTGAGTCTTTCATGATGAAAATGATATAAATGAATACATAAATATATATGGAATTACACTGATTGAGCTAGCCTCAAAGTAAGTTCGAGACTTGTGTTATGGGATACTAACTCAACGATACTATATTTTATAACAAATACATATCTTATACCTTTAAACGAGCAATTCTTGTATATTTATTTATATTGTCGCGAACGAGATAAATGTAGAATATTCGCGAGTAAGAACCCTGCTGGCGAGATAGACTCGGAATGTTCGCGAGTGGAATCGTATAGAAAGACGTCAGGATAATGCAAGCGAAACTAGGCCTTATATTCTTACAGCATAAAGGCTAGAGTTCTTTGAATGGTCGCCGGCTTAGTCGCACTCACACATACATACCGGCGTCTCGATGTTTCCCGTCAATCGAAATACATTCGTCAAGTGAGGCGAATATTCGAGAAAAGTGTAGACTTCTGTATCGGCGCATATAAAAAGGCGATCGAGTGCGCGTCCCGCCAGTTCAGTACGAGCTACGAAAGCGATAACTTCGAAGCGAACCGAAGCGAAGGAAACCTACCTAAGTGCGACAAGTGGAAGTACCTGCGACTACTTTGGCGATATACCTGGACCTCAGCTGCTACGCGACTTGGACTTGGACATCAGGAAGACCATCTTCACGTGTCAACCTTTGGGTTCCGTAGTGAATAAAAACCCTCATACGAACTTTGGCGTTTTACTCCAAATCTCGAACCCAGTTTCGTAACATTTGGTGTCGGAAGTGGATTTGGAGATGCCAGTTCTACCGAGAGAAGAAGAGGATACCACCAGGGAGGGCGTCAGAACCAGGGCCCAGCGTGCCATGGAGGCTCAAGGGGGCGTGGCTCAGGCCACGCCTACTGAACCTCAAGCCACGCCCACTGACCCTCAAGCCACACCCACCAGACGTCTAGCTCCACCCACTGGCTCCGCCCACCTTGGCCAGTCCACGCCCACTGACCATGCCCACCAAACAGTGCCACGTTCACAAGAAACGCCAAGCGATTCAAATAGTTTAATGCACATATTGGAACTAATTCGGCAAGAACAAAAAGCTATTCGGCAAGAACAACAAGCTACTCGGCAAGAACAACAAGCACAACTTCAACGCATGGAAGAGACACAAGATTTACGATTTGCACGCTTGAGTGAGCAACAGCAAATAGTCTTGGGAAATTTCTGCAAACTCAACCAATCAGTGGAGCAGATCCGTAATGATGTAGACGTTGTCGAAAACCGTGTGACTGATTTGGAAAACAAGGTGGAAAATAGAGTAACCCTTTTAGAAAAGAAAGTATTGCGTCTAGAGACAGTAGGAACGCCAAGTACATCCGGCTGCGAAACTAAGGGGCCAAGTGTAAAAGTGCCATCTTATGACGGTACCACATCTTGGGCCGCATACAAACAACAATTCCAGACCGTCGCTGGTTTAAACGGTTGGACCGATGAACAGAGCCATACAGCCCTTACTGTTGCTCTGAAAGGCTCAGCCCTATCAGTCCTGGAGGCACTGCCTAGCTCTGGAAGCACCTTTAAAGAATTGATGGAGGCGTTAGAAGCCAGGTATGGGGAACGTCATCTCGAACACGTTTTTCGAGCCCAGCTGCGTGAAAGAGTTCAGCGCCCAGGAGAAGGACTTCAACAGTGGGCATTGGAAATAGAAAAACTAGTGCGTAAAGCCTACTCGTCTGTTGACTCCAAAATGGTCGACACAAACATTCTACAAGCTTTTATTGCTGGAATAAGAGATGTTGAGGTAAGGGCTGCAGTGGGGACTCAACATCACGCGTCACTGAAAGATGCCTTGGCACATGCTCTAGAGTACGAAGCTTTAAGGCAGGACATGCGCACACATAAGTTGCGAGAAGTCACGGATGACGTAAAGGCAATCAAGAGCCCGCCAAAGAAGACCAATAGCTCTGCGCCTACTTGCTACAGGTGTGGTGAAAGAGGACATTTGCGGCTCTCTTGTCCAGAAAAGCAGGAAATAACCAAATTAAGGGAAGAGCTGAAGGAAATTACGAAAAGGCAGGAGTCCTCGTTTCCTGCAAGAAATCAGGGAAACGAGTAACAGCCAGGACTAAGGGGCGGGTACTGGCTGGCGCAGAGAAAGCCCCAGCAATTGTCATCTCACAAGTAAGCAATAGGAGCAGTTTGACGATATGCGGACAAGTGAATAGGACAGATTGCAAATTGACCATAGACACCGGAGCCTCCAGAACAATAATCAACCCACATCTGGTGAAAGCTGCGATGAAATACAAGAACGTCGATTGTCGGCTTCTGTCTGCCTCTGGCCAGCCAATACCTGTCTTAGGAGAGACGACAGTGACAATATACGTGGGAGATTCACCATACACGCATGATGTCATTGTGGCTGAAATTATGGATGAGTGCATATTGGGCCTAGATTTCATGAAGAAATACAATTGTAAAATCGATGTCGCAAATGGAGTTTTCAAGTGTGGTAATGAGGAAATTTTCATACTTGGAGGCCCCACCGGAAAAGTGACTTCTTTAAATAAAATCGTCGTACCTGGTCGAACACAAGCACAAATAATGGTGAAACTGCCATCGCCTAAAACACACAAGCCAACTAGATGCGTTCTTATTGAGGATACATCAAACAAGTCAACTCAAAGATTCCTGACAGCAAGAACATTAGTCACTGGAAGGGATACTGCAGTAGTGAGAATAGTCAATCTAGAGGACCATGAGATCATCTTAAATGAAGGCGATGTTGTTGGAAGATGCGAGGAAGTTGTCTGGATGAAAAAGTGCCAATTAACACCAAACTCAGAAGCATCTAAAAACTCCAGTTGTTCTACAGTTTACGACCTTCTAAAAGATTGCAAAAGCAACCTAACTTATTCACAGAGCTTGAAGGCAAAGAAGTTGCTGCTGGATTTTGCTGACATTTTCTCTTCTAAGGAAGGTGATCTAGGAAGAACTTCGCTAGTTCAGCACAGAATTGATACTGGAAACGAAAGACCTATACGTCAGCGAGCGAGAAGAATTCCATATGCTAAGGAAAAGGAAGTACAAGATCTGCTGGAGGACATGAAAAGAAATAAGATCATCGAACCGTCTGCAAGTCCATGGTGCTCCCCGGTTGTTTTAGTTAAGAAGAAAGACGGCAGCACACGATTTTGTGTCGACTATAGACGACTGAACGACGTCACAAAGAAGGATAGCTACCCATTACCAAGAATTGATGACACATTGGACACCCTTAGCGGGATGCAGTGGTTCTCAACCCTAGACTTGAAATCTGGTTACTGGCAGGTGGAAATTCACTCTAAGGATAAAGAAAAGACAGCATTCTCAACAGGAAAAGGTTTATGGCAGTTCAATGTTATGCCTTTCGGATTATGCAACGCCCCCGCCACTTTTGAAAGACTTATGGAGTGTGTACTGGCAGGATTAGTAGGAGACGCCTGCCTAGTTTATTTGGATGACGTCATCATCATGGGTCGAGACTTTGAAGATCATCTACGGAATCTGGAGCAAGTCTTGATGAAGATACGGGGTGCCAACTTAAAACTAAATCCTAAGAAATGCAGTCTATTCAGAAACAAAGTGAATTATCTCGGACACGTTATCACTAGCGAGGGCATCCAAACTGATCCTGATAAAGTTGCAGCTGTGAAAAACTGGCCTACCCCCAAAGACAAGACAGAAGTACGAGCATTTATGGGATTATGCTCTTACTACAGGCGATTTGTAAAGGGATTTTCTGAAATCGCTAAACCACTGCATCGTCTGACAGAAGATAAACGGCCTTTTAAATGGGATGATACCTGTGAAAATGCCTTTCTCAAACTAAAAGAATGCCTTTGCAATACTCCAATCTTGGGATACCCGCAAGCTAATGGCGAATTCATCGTTGACACAGACGCTAGCAACACAGCGATCGGAGGGGTACTATCTCAAAAACAGGGTGAAAATGAAATAGTAATTGGATATTTCAGTAAATCTTTGTCAAGGCCTGAAAGAAATTATTGTGTAACAAGAAGAGAACTCTTGGCCGTTGTGAAGACGCTGCAACACTTCAACAAATATCTCATTGGTAGACAGTTCAAACTTCGCACAGACCATGCTGCTTTGAAATGGCTATTACAATTTAAAAATCCGGAAGGCCAAGTTGCACGTTGGATTGAACAACTCCAAGAATTTGACTTTGCTACTGAGCACCGTAGTGGAAAGGCCCATGGAAATGCTGATGCACTCTCAAGAAGACCATGTGTGGAAGACTGCAAGCATTGCGTTAAACAAGAGACAAGGGAGCTTATGGTTAACATCACAAGGACAATCCCCACAGGGCAATGGGACGATGACAACTTTAGAGAAGCCCAGGAAGATGATGAAGATATAAGGCTCATCATCGCATGGAAAGAACGTTGTGCTGACAAACCTAGATGGGCAGAAGTTGCACCTACGAGCCCCACCACCAAAGCTTATTGGGCTCAATGGGACAGCTTTATCCTGCAGAATGGAATACTTTACCGTAAATGGGAGAAACCAAACGGCAAAGAGTTTCACCTACAGGTTGTTGTTCCAAGAGACAGAGTGAAAGACGTTCTCCGTGAAGTACATGATGGTGTAACAGGTGGACATCTAGGCGTTAAGAGAACGTTAACAAAGATTCGGGAACGGTTTTACTGGCTGAATTGTCGGGAAGATGTTCAGGATTGGTGCCGCAAATGTACAACTTGTGCAGCCGTGAAAGGCCCGTCAACAAGAACTCGAGGAAGTTTACAGCTGTACAATGTCGGCGCGCCCTGGGAACGGATTGCAGTAGACATTGCCGGACCATTCCCCGTAACTGAATCAGGAAATAAGTACTTCATGGTTGTCATGGACTATTTTAGCAAGTGGCCGGAAGTATTCGCTATACCTAACCAAGAAGCTTCGACGGTAGCCTCCAAGTTGGTTGAGGAAGTAATCTGCCGGTTTGGTGTACCACTAGAAATCCACTCAGATCAAGGAAGAAACTTTGAGTCGCAACTATTTCAAGAAATCTGCAAACTATTGGGGATGCATAAAACGAGAACCACTCCATATCACCCTCAGTCTGATGGCATGGTGGAGAGATTTAACCAGACTTTGGAGAGACATTTAGCAAAACTGGTTGACAAACATCAGAAAGACTGGGACAAGTACATACCACTTTTCCTCCTGGCTTATAGGACATCGGAGCATGAAAGCACAAAACTGACCCCAGCTCAGGTGAATTTCGGCAGAGAACTTAGGTTACCTGTAGATCTACTAACGGGGAGGCCACCAGAAGACCCATGTACTGTGTCAGACTACGTCTTCGATCTTCGAGAGCGAATATGGAACATCTATGACTTAGTTCGCGAAAATGGTTTACAAGCAAGTGAAAACATGAAAACAAGATATGACCGAAGAGCGAACTCACGTGGCTTTGAAGAAGGAGTCTTAGTATGGCTTCATAACCCGATTCGCCGGAAAGGAAAATCACCGAAATTACAAACGAGATGGGAAGGCCCATACAAGATCATTACGCGTATAAACGACGTGACCTATCGGATCCAACGTCAACCAAGAGGGGCACTCAAGGTGGTGCACATAGACCGTCTAGCACGTTATCATGGCAGCAATAGTGACGCTCGGGACGCGCGTCTTTAAGAAGGGGGCAGTGTCGCGAACGAGATAAATGTAGAATATTCGCGAGTAAGAACCCTGCTGGCGAGATAGACTCGGAATGTTCGCGAGTGGAATCGTATAGAAAGACGTCAGGATAATGCAAGCGAAACTAGGCCTTATATTCTTACAGCATAAAGGCTAGAGTTCTTTGAATGGTCGCCGGCTTAGTCGCACTCACACATACATACCGGCGTCTCGATGTTTCCCGTCAATCGAAATACATTCGTCAAGTGAGGCGAATATTCGAGAAAAGTGTAGACTTCTGTATCGGCGCATATAAAAAGGCGATCGAGTGCGCGTCCCGCCAGTTCAGTACGAGCTACGAAAGCGATAACTTCGAAGCGAACCGAAGCGAAGGAAACCTACCTAAGTGCGACAAGTGGAAGTACCTGCGACTACTTTGGCGATATACCTGGACCTCAGCTGCTACGCGACTTGGACTTGGACATCAGGAAGACCATCTTCACGTGTCAACCTTTGGGTTCCGTAGTGAATAAAAACCCTCATACGAACTTTGGCGTTTTACTCCAAATCTCGAACCCAGTTTCGTAACAATATGTATATTTCCGTGATCTCGAAAACGGCTCTAACGATTTCGCTGAAATTTGGTATATGGGGGTTTTCGGGGGTAAACAATCGATCTAGACTAGTCTTATGTTTGGGAAAACGCGTGTTTTCGAGTTTTCATGTGTTTTTCTTTCCACGCAGAATATGATATACCGAGCAAAGCTCGGTCGCCCAGGTACTATATAGATAAACATCCAAGACCCAGGACAATTTGAAAAAGGCCAATTTCCAACTTGCCCTGACCGGGAATCGAACCCGGGACCTCTGGGTGGCGGACTAGCATGTAGACCACTACGCCACGGAGGTCGTCATAGCGTCACGGAGCCACATAACGTCCACTGCTGGACATAGGCCTCTCCCAAAGATTTCCAAAATGACCAATCTAGAGCGGCTTGCATCCAGCGCCTTCCAGCGACCTTGGTTCGGTCGTCAGACCACCTTGTGGATGAGTGACTCTCATTATCATTATACTATTAGTGATCTGGTATAGCCCATAGTTTGATTTATTACAGGTATATCCCTTCCACATTGTAAGTGAAGAATGTCAGATTATATACCTGCAAGAACAATTCCGGCCTTTCTCTCAACAAGTTGTCTTTGATCCACACCAGGAGCTCCCGTATCCTCCAAGCCTCCTGCTTGGCCTCCGGAAAATACTTCTTTAGCGGCGGCAGCTCAACATCTCTCCTCTTTATCTTGTCAAACAGCAACTCTGCGCCTCCGCCGAAGCGGAGGTGTATTTTTAAATTGGCCATTTTATCTGTAAACATATGGTTTTTAGGGTTCTGTACCCAAAGCGAAATCTGGAACCTATTAACCCTTTCACTGCGAGACTTTATATCAGTTGTCGTGCCCCCAGCGCGAGACATGGTAAATCTAACATACCTATCTACAACCAAAAACGGATATGGATACGTAAGTTATGTGCCATAAGAGCATTTTTTTTTGTCGCAAATATGCGACCTTCACGGAGTGGGCCCGACAATGTTTGTCGCACATATGCGACGCTCGCGGTGAAAGGGTTAATCTCTTATTATAAACTCTTCTGTCTATCTGTCTCGTGTCACCATGTGGACTAAGAGCTGGCTACGGAAATAGGTATATAATTTACAGAGCAACGAAATCTCTAGTCAGTATGCCATAATATCATTATTTATTAATTCGAGCGCCTGGCAGCTTTTCCGTGGTGGGTGTGAGAGTGGTTGGGCAACCAAGGGGCTTCAAAATCAATTGAAGGTAAACCAATTTATAGAGCTCTGAGTTTGGTGTGATATATAGCTAATTAGGTATATATTTAATTGGAATATAACAATGCCAGGCGTTTTAATTGGGGGAAAAGTAGTGCCAGGTGACATCCAAGGTGCGAGAAAAAGTACCAAGTCGCCTCATTGATGGAGGACTGGGCCTATACGTTTTCACCCCCCCCCCCCCCACGTTGGCTTATGGAACGAAACCCCTTGGTTGCCCAACCACTTTCACACCCGCCACGGAAAAGCTGCCAGGCGCTCGAATTAATAAATAACTAACTAGTGGGATTTCGTTGCTCTATAAATTGTATACCTATTTCCGTAGCGAGCTCTTAGGCCATGTGGAAATTGAGTACAATCCTGCAAAGTACTTATGTACTTCTAGGAGTTAACTGAAATTGGATTAAACTAGGTAAGTACTTATATTTATAACAAGTGCTATAATAAAGATTAGGTATTTCCATTTAAAATAGGTGCAATTACAGTATGTATAATCACTGGTGCTAGGTGCTATAGTGAAAATTATAAGTAAATGTTCAATTTATGGATGTGATTAAACTAGTAAAAAATACACCTTTTATAAGTAAAGTTTAAACCAGTTAATAGATTTACAAATCTACATACCTTATTTATATTGTTTTAAATAAATTTATAGTTATACAACTAAATAATATGTACCTAAATAAAATAATTTAAAACTTAAGATTTACTTTTTTAGGTTATGTTTTGACTTTTGGTTTCCAGTGTTGCCGTAAGTAAATTAAGAATACCCATTCACACAATAACTACCCGTGGAGACCTTGGGGCCTTGGAGTGCAAAAGCTCGTCAGTTGTATAAACAGATTTCCGCACGCCTAATCGACACCTCAGGGAATTCAAGGGCTGGTGCGCATTTTGGCAAAAGGCTTAGCTTGGCCATTCAACGTGGAAATAACGCGGAAATGCCGCTAGCCTCTTTGGCACCCTACCCTGCGAAGGCAGCGATTCAGGCTCAATTTTCTATATAATTCGATGTTTTTTTATTTTATTTATATCTTGTTTAGTTTTTATTCATACTTGCTTATATTTAGTTTTTAGTTATTTAGTTGATAGTATAAATATTTGTTCTGTTTAAATTATCTTAATTATAATATAATTAAGTAACTACCTACCCAAAATAATACGCCTACGGTTCGCATGATTAAAGACAAGCATCTATAATCGTGAGCACGAACAAACTATTTCTCAAGATTTTATAACGACAAAAATGATTTAACTACAAAAATCATTCATTAGTTTAGTAGGTAATAGCCAATTTACTTCTACTATTTAGGCACAAATAATTATAGTGATAAATAAAACATATATAATGTCGTGTGGTTCCAGTAGAGCAGAATAGGGCCACTCTAAGTCCTGTACACCCCAAGGTGTCGTAGAAGGCGACTTAGAAAATATAAGCTAAACAAACTTTTAAACATCAATGAGACCTCTGCAACCTGCAACCCGTCTGGCCAGCGAGGAGAGTGAAGGCCAAAGTCCTCTGGCTGCTCTGGCCAAGAATGGCTCTGGTAGTACAGAGAGGATAGTGCTTTTGCAATGGAGACAAAAAGATCTAATGATGATGATAAAGTCAATTGACTTGTGATTTCATTTTCTTCAGATTACTAGTTATTTACTCTTACCCTACCTACCCTACGATCGCTCCTTGTCTAATTTAAAATCAAACTAAAGAAACAAAATTAGATAAGTACCTACCTAATAATTTTTCACTTAATAGTTTAACTGAATTCATGTAAAACTACTGCTGTCGGCAACACTGCCTATTATGTCAATGTCAAACAAATGTCAGTGTCAAACTTTTTTAAGCAAAGTAAATACATTTTTGTACTAATGATGCCACATACAATACAATACAACCATTGGCAAGATTTTCTAGCCGACTATACAAAAAGAAGGTTACGTCTTTCGCGCATATCAAATTAGGGTAATGCAATATTCTTTATTGCCTCGTGTATTAGTGAATTAGCTGGACGGATGTCTGTTTTTGTTAACGCATCTTGGTAGCAGTAAGCCACACGTTCTAATAACACAAGTCTAGAACTTACTTTGGGGCTAGCTCAATCAGTGTAATTTGTGCCTTTATATTTATTTATTTATTTATTTAATAAACAGAACAAAATTAATAACCGACTTCAACGCCAAACCATACAACTAATTTTAATAAATTTCTATGGGTTCTTTCCTCGTAAGTTATGGCCTTTCAAACATAAAAAAAAAATATTTTTTAAAATTGATCACAGCCTGTGACAGACGGATGGACAGCGGAATATTATTAATAGGGTCCCATTTTTACCCTTTGGGTATGGATCCCTAAAAAATATTTTAGACTTCCCTACGCCATTCAGAAAAACTATCGGATATTACCATTAAGGTGATGCTAGCCGCATCGCATAAACATGTATTAAAATACACAGATTTCCACCCATCCCCTTGATTGGCTTTTACGATCTGCGCGGGAAGAGAAGCAGCTGGTACATTCTAAGATTTTTTGTCTCCCAGACTAGCATGGGACAAATAACAATATAGCAAAAACAAAAAAAAACTTGAGAGGTGTCACGGGACACCCGGATGGAACGAAGTTCCTTTCGATCAATGAGACAGAGAGAGAGCAGACAGAGAAACACGCGCACGCCGCACGGCTTACAACTATAGCAAAAAGTGTCGATACAACTTTTGGTCTTAATTTTTTCCGTCTTATTATTTATATCGTTCCAAAACTTCATTCCAATAATTTTTTCTACAACTGAAATCAGATATACCTAGTACCTTTTTTAGTATATCAAGTACAAGTTTTTAGCGATGTGATGTGTATGTTGCAGTTGCACAAAAAAGTCGTAGGCTCAGCGACAATATTGCTCAAAGAGCAATGCGCTGTATTTCAGCTTAAACCTTAGAAATAGGTGCAAGTGCGATCAGTTGTGAAGATTGTTAAATTAACGTGTTAAAGACTATAAAAACAAGAACCCTTGTCCCTTGGGAGCGGGGGAGGGCACTCGTGTGGGACGCGACATGCGTCGATACGGTTGCCCCTTCTCGCCTCGGGGCAACGGTGTCAAGGGCTGGAGCCGCGGCTGAAGCAGCAGAAGACGCCAAGCGGCGAAAATATTCCTCTTTATCTAACTAGTAGTTCGCCGCGAACTTAGACCTCGCGATTATTTTTCGCAACTCAGTTTCCTAAATAACCCCTAGATGGCGGTATCCAAAGTTAGAACGCGCTATGGTTTCGTTTGCTACATAATCGCGGACATTTTAATTAATATTTCAAAAACTACTAAACCGATTTTGATGCCCAACGAACTTGAAAATTCTATTGATGTTTCCTACATGCCTACCAAGTTTCATCAAAATCAAAGCATCGGTTCGGCTGCTATCGCGGTACAAACATACATACATACATACATACATACATACATACATACATACATACATACATACATACATACATACATACATACATACATACATACATACATACATACATACATACATACATACATACATACATACATACATACATACATACATACATACATACATACATACATACATACATACATACATACATACATACATACATACATACATACATACATACATACATACATACATACATACATACATACATACATACATACATACATACATACATACATACATACATACATACATACATACATACATACATACATACATACATACATACATACATACATACATACATACATACATACATACATACATACATACATACATACATACATACATACATACATACATACATACATACATACATACATACATACATACATACATACATACATACATACATACATACATACATACATACATACATACATACATACATACATACATACATACAATGTGTTTTCGCCCCCAACTCGATTTAGAGACCTCACTCGCTTCGCTCGCTCGGTCAATGAATATATTTTTGTTCCGCTTGGCGTCGAAACTCTTAGTCCGTGGGGTCCAAGTACTAAAAAATTTATTAAAAAAATAACCCCTCGGCTTGTCGACGCCGCTGGTGACAAGAGGGTTGGCTCATATCTCGCGCAGAGGATTGCAGTAGCTATTCAGCGCGGGAATGCAGCCAGTGTTTTTGGCACCATGCCACATGATCAAGATTTAGATTTTTAATTTAGATTGTAATTTGGATATTAATTTAGATTTCTACAAATTGATCGATTTAAAATGTTTAGGTACGTATATTAGATAAAACAAGACATATAGATACACAGTAAATAAATATACACGTACTGGCAAGCAAAGCGTAGGACACCCACCCACAAGGTGGTCTGATGACCTGACCAGGGTCGCTGGAAAGCGCTGGATGCAAGCCGCTCTAGATCGGTCATTTTGAAATTCCTTGGGAGAGGCCTATGTCCAGCAGTGGACGTTAAGCGGCTGAAATGATGATGATTTTGTCCATGGCCTAAATTAAAAAATGTAACGGAAACAATTAATAATAATCACACGTACATTAAAATGACATTTATGGCAATTGCATATGGCATATTTTGCAAATAAAGTACTTGAGAGTACGTTCGAAATGATCGAAAGAAAATTTGCTAAACAGCATTTCGTTGTCGACCTTGCAGAGTCAGTGGAAATGCAAGCTAGCGTTCTGTTTCTTGGTTTTGTTCGACTTTTATTAACTTATTAACATATACGCATATCCGGAATGCGAAAATCTCAAGTGGGTTTGTATATTTGTTTGTTTGTTTTTTACCACTTCGCGCTTCAACCACTGAACCTATTTAGATGAAATTTAATAGGTTATATGGTTATATAAATATAATAGTTTGAAACCCAGGGAAGGACATAGGATAGTTTTCATCTCGAATTTCCCACGGGAAGCGAAGCCCACGGGCACAGCTAGTTATCTATAAAAATCACGTGTATTGTATATGGGAGCCCCCAATTAAATATTTATTTTATTCTGTTTTTAGAATTTTATAGCGGTAACAGAAATACATCATCTGAGAAAATTTCAACTATCTAGCTATTACGGTTCATGAGATACAGCATGGTGACAGACAGACAGACAGACGGACGGACGGACTGCGGAGTCTTAGTAAATAGGGTACCGTTTTTGCCCTTCTTCTTCTTCTCGTGTGTGTTAGTGACTAACACTAGTGTCAGAGTTTTTAAACCGCCTTAAAGGCCTCTGACATGGTTTTAGGTAACGACCAATGTCAAAGACAGTGACCGGGACCGACGGCTTAACGTGCCCTCCGAAGCACGGATCATCTTACTTATCAGACAATCAGGTGATCAGCCTACAATGTCCTGACCAAACTAGGACAACAAGACAAAGTCGTACCTCCGGGTATGAGCCGAACGCTCTAACCACTACACCACGGAGGCAGTTTTACCCTTTGGGTACGGAACCCTAAAATCAAAATAGTATCTAATATATAATAATATAATGCTAGCCGCATCGACTATTAACATGATTCGATTCGGCCATTCCCTCTATCTGCGCGGGTAAAGAAGCAGCTGGTACATTCTAAGTTTTTCTATTCTCTCAGACCTGCGAAGATTTCTAAAATGTTGTCAACAGACAAACTGACACATATTACGTGACCAACATACATATCGTACACGGAAGATAAATATGCTGACATAAAAACTTTTTCAAAAGACAATATGTTATATTTGTTTGTGTTATATTGATGGTATGGTCACGTAAATAATTTTTTATAAATTATATAACAAACTTAATGTTGTTAAAAAAGTTTTATTGTTTAAATTGAAGTGAAGTGATTAAGTTGTCAGTGCATCTATTAAAAGTATCTAGGTGGATTTTCGGTAAGTTTTTTCAATCAATCAATCAATTTATTTATTTGCATAAAATGTAGGTACATCGAGATCTTAAAGTATTATTCTTCCCTTTTACATTTTACCTTCTTGCGTTGGTATGCAAATTTTGTTTGAGTCATATATAATTTCATTAACTATTTAAATAATATTAGGTACTTACTTCATTCGATACATAAATTATTATATTTTATCGTCTAAAAACTCATTAATTGTGTAATAACATTTGTCAATTATATATAAAATTAATAGTTCCATAAGTTGACTCTTAAAAAAATTTAAACTTAAGTTCCTAACTTTTTTGGGACCTTGTTATATACTATAGAAGCCATGCCAAACACACTTCTACCAAACATAGATATCTTGTGTGTCATCGGCTAAATTCTGTCGTTGATGCGAGTGGAACTGAGGAATTGGAAACGATGTATATTTAATCTCACAAAAAGAGCTAGTTTTTTTACCCAAAAAGAGGGGATTTATGCTTTTGACGTGTCTGTATGTTTGTGTATCTGTGTGTCTGTCTGTACTGTAGCTTATCGCCTTTTAAAATGGGTCGATTTTGATGAGAATTTTTATTGTTTGGAAGCCGACTCGATCGACAAGGTTTTTAGCTATGTTTGATGGAAAACGGTTGTGTTTAAAAGTTTTGGCGGTGAGCCCTTGAAATTCAGGGTTTTTACAAGCATTTATTTTATTTTCACCCGTTGTCTGTCTGTAATCAAACTTGCAAGTAAATTTAACCAACTTCCCGGTTTCCGATTGAGCTGAAATTTTGCACGCATACGTATATCGCGTGACGATGCAATATGATGATGACATGGAGCTGATCTGATGATGGAGCCGGAGGATGGTTATAGGAATTCTGTAATAAATCGACGCAATCCCATCAAGTTTGGGCTCGTTGGACTCGTCGCGAGGAGAGTCTTTAGATAACAGATCAATTATCATTTATTGATTTCAAAAAACAATAATGAATTACAATTTCAGTTAAGAGTCCCCCGTACCCTAGACCAAAATACAACTTTTCATACAAACGTAGTCTAGGTACTATCACGGTCTTTTTTGCATGGATACCATAAAGTCGATTTTTCTGTGAGGGTTTGCACCTGGACTCACAGAACTTAAACTAGATGGCGTATTCACAAATTAAAAATAACAAAAGCTCAGCAACGTGCATCTGCAAAATATGATTTTTAATTGGCTTAAGATAATTTGTGATGACATGAAATAAAATAGGAACTATAGCAAAAAATAATATATTTTCGATAAAAAATAGCTTATTGATTTTTTTTTAAGAAATACTAGCGCCATCTTAAGATATAATCCTCTCAATGGCGTTGAAACCCTGCTCAAACCATTTTGCTGCTATGGAAAATTTTCTTCTGATCAGTTCTGCATGGAAAGCATAAGGTTTACTTTTCTGTGAGGTTTTGCATTAGGAGCCTCAGAATAAAACTAGATGGCACTGTTCACAAAAAAAATAACAAGTTATCCTTTCATTTACTAGTAGATCTTATTTTCACTAAAGTTGAAAACAGATAGATGAGCTAGTGGCGCATTGTTGACGTATGAGCCGATTAGCAGCGGTTCGAATCCCAAGTCCAAAAGAAATAATATAATAATTAATTGTTTTTTATTTTATATAATTTTTTATAATATAAAAATATGGTAATATTTTTTTATTTGGTAAAATAGAAACATCAACAAATATTTTTCTTACTGATTAACGTTTACAATTGCAACTTTCGTGTAGGTAGATAAGAAATAAAACAACATTAGTAATATTATAGTCTTATAATGAATACACCTTAACTTATAACCTTTCGCTAAATACACAACATAAGTTTTTTAAATGTTTTGCTTACTTATATATAGAGTTAGTGTAGTATAGTTTATTACAAAAATTCGTTTTGCAGATATATATATATATATATTGACTAAATGATTAATTGATATAATATGATTTTAAGGTTTATAGCTTAAGTATTCGTTCCCAATCGAGGAAGAGATTGAAGCTAAACCTCAAATCAATAACAATTTTGAGACCGGGTTATAGCTACCATAAAGAATAAAAGACAATATAAACATTTGTAAAAATGCAGAAAATAATAAAAATCACTTAGTATAATAACATTTTGCTATTACAAAAAAAATATATCCTACTTACGCTCATTTTAAACACAATATATAGCTATCCCGGTCTCAGCTAATAACCTGTATAACCGCCATTTTGATCGAATCTTCAGCACGTCTAAATAATTTACACTATTTGCTCGACTGGGTACTAAAGTTAGTTCTCCTGGGCCTGCGGCACTCATCCATACCCCCCATATCCCTCACATGTTTACTGTTATACGACCAGATTCACAGTTAAGCACAACGTGATCACTATTATAACGCGTATTATTCCTACGCCACAGCGTAACTCGCCCGTGTTGGCTAGATTTAAGTCTTCTCATCACTGAATATGACGTTACTCCAGTCAAAATTTCTATATTCCAAAGCGAACTTTTATCGTGCTCTTTTATGGGTTTCGGTTAGCAATGGCTTAATAGCATGTCGCCGATAATGCAGACCTTCACTATGGAGAGCACGACGCACCGTTCGTAAAGATGTGTCAAACAATCCTGCGTAATATCTGGTTGGGATAAAGCCATTTTCCTCATAACCTTGCACCATAAGTTCACACTGGTCTGAGCTAATATGGGGTCTTCTGCCGGATCTACTGCGGTATTCCAACGAACCCTCCTCTTGAAACCGTTTTACCCATAAAGTGACAGTCTTTATCTGAAAAAAGAATATATGTTTTATTTTTATGTTTCAATGGCCATGCGTAGTAAAGTAAATAACAGAAAGTGAATTCAATCATTTTTTTATACTTACGTCTAAGCCAGTTTCTCTAGAAATTTCAGAATAATTAAGGCCTTGCTTATGCAAAGCTATTATTCGGGCCCTCGTAGCCATATCAATATTCAAACACGAACTCATATTAAAATAAATAATTAAAACTTGTTTAACGCAATCGTAACTGAACTTACTCAAAGAAAGTATAGAACGTTATGATTTAACAAAGATGTCATTTTTTTAAATCAATGGTAAACTACCTTCAATTCTTTTGAGATTTTATTTTAGTCGCTTACAATGTCAACCTTCATAAATAACTACAACCGGATAAACAGTAGGGTAATTTTAACCCTCTGCATAGATACGCATTGGTCTAATGGTTAGTGGTATTGAAACATAAGACAAATTTTATGCTACCAAGTTCGAATCCTAGCTAGCTGTCGTTTCTCTGCAATATGGTTTTTAATTGTAATAGGAGAATTTGTGATAATATAATAACTAGCAAAGAACGAGACTTGAATGAGCCATGTAAATTATTTATTTTCTTATTTCCAATCCAACTAGCGCCATCTATGGTATCTAAACCAAACCAATACATAAGTTTTTAAAGAGGGCGTGGCGCAAATCGGCGCAATCGATTTTGTTATGGAAATATCCATGCAGAACTGACCGCAGGTGTACGTTTTATTTCAAAACGACATGTCCGATTTGGGCAAAATTTTGTAATTTCAAAGATATTGCAATTATCTAGGTTTATAACTGGTTTCCGACAGTAAGAATATGAACTTCAAATAGAATATAGTGTTTTATATCATTTTTGACCATTAGTATGGGAAACTTCTAAATCGTTATATTTTCTTTCCAGTTCATAATTTACTATAGGAAACCAGTTATAACCCTAGATAATTGCAATTTCTTTACAATTACCAATTTTTACCGGAATCTGACATGTGGTTTCAAAATTAAACGTAGACTACGTTTGTATGGAGAAGTCTAGGGTAAGGGGACTCTTAACATCTAAATTAAAAACTAATACAAAACGTCTTTCAGATCATTGCCCTGCGTTAGAGTGCCCAAAAGGCTGGCAGCATAAAAAGATAAAAGATTGTTTTTAGGGTTCCGTACCCAAAGGGTAAAAACGGGACCCTATTACTAAGACTTCGCTGTCTGTCCGTCTGTCCGTCTGTCTGTCACCAGGCTGTATCTCGAGAACCAAGATAGCTAGACAGTCGAAATTTTCACAAATTATGTATTTCTAATGCCGCCATAACAACAAATACTAAAAACAAAATAAAATAAATATGTAAGGGGGGCTCCCATACAAAATACTTGATTTTTATAGATAATGGTAGGGAACCCTTCGTGCGCGAGTCTGACTCCCACTAGGCCGGTTATTTTTTTTTATTATTTACTTGTTTACAAATAAACAGTTATAAAACCTAGAAGCGCATATAGATATAGTATATTTGTTACTTAGTAGGCAAGGCAAACGTCATCTAGCGTTTGCTTATACCTATTCTAGGATTAGTTCTTTCAAACGTCGACTAACTTTATGTTTAAACGTAGAAAAAAAACTAGGTCTTAGGGTTAAACCATACGGATGCGGACTAAAACTATTGACGACCTCCGTGGCGTAGTGGTCACCATGCTAGCCCGCCACGTCTGCAACCACTAAGTTACCTGCCGTGTCCAATGTGATGTCTTTGCCGAAGCTGGCACTGTTGTCCAAGTGCTGAGCATCCTCCGTCGCGCTGTTCTGTGACTCCGCGTCACTCTGTTCTTCATTTTCTCCATCATCTTCATTGATGACCTCCGTGGCGTAGTGGTCCCCATGCTAGTCCGCCACCCAGAGGTCCCGGGTTCGATCCCCGGTCAGGGCAAGTTGAAAATGGCCTTTTTCGAATTGTCCTGGGTCTTGGATGTTTATCTATATATGTATTTGTTATAAAATATAGTACCGTTGAGTTAGTATCCCATAACACAAGTCTCGAACTTACTTTGGGGCTAGCTCAATCAGTGTAATTTGTCCCTATTGAAAAAAAAACAACATTTTTTGGTTCATTGGGTAGATTACAAAGTATGGTTTATTTATTTAACTTTATTACAATCCATGTAAATGGCGGACTTGAGGCCTGGGGCCGTTTGTGCATTTTTTTTTCTCTGATCAGCAAATAATGAAGAAGATACAGCCAGCGCATTTTAATTTCGCATGACGTCACGATCCGGTGCGATTTTTTACCAGAAGGTGACGTAACTACGAAACTACGAAACTTGATGCGCTGTATTTTTGAGAATTTTTACTATATCGCCAAAGATTTTCTTACCATTTATGTTAATGTAAGTAAATACATACATACATACATACTATCACGTCTTTATCCCTAATGGGGCAGACAGAGCATTCTGGGTCTTGCGGTTCTATGCAGAACCCAGGGCCGCAAGACCCAAAAGCCACTTTTAGCGTCATGGGGGGCGATAAGATGGAAAAGCAATCAATACAGTGATAGGTTGCTAGCCGCATCGCCTGTTAACATGATTTGCATTTTTGCCCATTCCCTCGATCGGCTTTTACGATCTGCGTGGGAAGAGAAGGAGCTGGTACATTCTAAGTTTTTTTTTTCTCCCAGACCAGCATGGAAGTAAATAAATACGTAATGTAAGTAAATACGCTAATAAAATTACGATCTAGCCTAAACTCAGACTAATGAGTAATTTTACATTGACCTAGTTTCATAAATTACTTATTTTATAAGAATGTGTCCATCGGCACTTTTCTTACTGTCTCTATTAAGGGGAAGGCTAGGGTTGACAATTTTCTTTACAAAAAAAAAAAAATCTGGTTCAACGGATATCCATTGCTATTCAGAGAGGAAATGCAGCTAGCATCATGGGTACCTTTGAGCCGGGTACAATCCGTGGGGGCATTTTTGATTGATTTATAATTTTTTTATTTTTGTCATTTTAATTTTTGATAAATAAAAAATAAAGTATATTTAGGTATGAGAAGAATATCAAACAGTATTTTTGAAATTTCCAGTCTTTTTATAAAAATTCATATGCCATATATCATTCACCACAATTATAACTAAAATTAAAATAAATGAGAAGCTCATTTTTTACCAAATTAATAGTTGCTCTATTTCTATACTCGCCATTTTGAATTCATCACTGAAAAAACTCAAAAAAAAGGAGAAGCAGTTTGATGCTGAAAACAGTATTTTGTATACTTTATTTTTGTTCAACAGTATAAAGAATAATGTAATGAAAAACAGTATAACACTGTTTTTAACAGTAT
Organism: Acrobasis consociella; assembly: GCA_963555685.1. Lineage (NCBI taxonomy): Eukaryota > Metazoa > Arthropoda > Insecta > Lepidoptera > Pyralidae > Acrobasis > Acrobasis consociella. The sequence goes on along the minus strand of OY743132.1, from coordinate 9,034,179 downwards.
AGTTACAATAACAGTATAGGCAACCCTAGGAAAGGCACTTAGTATGTGTGAATTTTGTTTTCACCATCACTATTTTCATTATTGTACAGTTTTAAGTACTCCCATGCTGGTCTGGGAGAAATAAAAAAACTTAGAATGTACCAGCTGCTTCTCTTTCCACGCAGATCGTAAAAGCCGATCGAGGAAATGGGCAAAAATGCAAATCATGTTAACAGGCGATGCGGCTAGCAACCCATCACTGTATTGATTGCTTTTCCATCTTCTCGCCCACCATGACGCTAAAAGTGGCTTTTGGGTCTTGCGGCCCTGGGCATAGAACCGCAAGACCCAAAACGCTCTGTCTGCCCCATTAGGGATAAAGACGTGATAGTATGTATGTATGTATGTAAGTTCTTTTATGTCTGTATACAGTTCATACATATTAAAACGGAAGGTATTTAATTTTGTATGAAGATGCAATTTTTTTGCGATTCCGGTTGGGAGAAACCGATAAATAGAACCTAACCCACATAAGCAATATACCATATAACCCAACATTAACGGTTCGGACAGGGTTTGTAACATACTGTATATATTAGATTTGGAATTCGAAAGCCTCAAAAAAAGAAAGTAGGTTAGTCAAATTGGAGTTAGTTTAATTGGATTCTGTTTTCTGTTCTATGTATGTTGTACCCACTCTTTACCCTATGTTGTAAATTGTCCTCTTAATTCAAGGTTGACTGGAAGAGATCCCTATCTGGGATAAGTCCGCCTTTTACTGTTTTCTACTTTAACTACCTCCGTGGTGAAGTTGTTAGAGCGTTCGGCTCATACCCGAAGGTCACGGGTTCGATTCCCGGCGGGGGCAACGACTTTGTGTTGTTGTCCTAGTTTGGTTAGGACATATTGCAGGCTGATCACCTGATTGTCTGATAACTAAGATGATCCGTGCTTCGGAGGGCACGTTAAGCCGTCGGTGCCGGTCACTGTCTTTGACATTGGTCGTTACCTAAAACCATGTCAGAGGCTTTTAAGGCGGTTTAAAAACTCTGACACTAGTGTTAGTCACTAACACACACGATAAGAAGAAGAAGACTGTTTTCTACTTCTTACTTGTATTTTCGTGTCTTGTGTTTATGTACAATAAAGATTTAACAAACAAACAAAGCCTCTGCCTACCCCGTCAGAGATAGGTACCGAATCCCTTTATCGGCAGTTCCGTTATAATTCTTGCATGTACCCAGCAAACCGCATGCCGCGGGGATGTTATTGAATCAGTGTTTTGGAGAAATGACTAATTATTTATCTATCGATATTTAATACTAGCCGAAGCCCGCGACTTCATTCGCGTGGACTTTACGACTCCGGAAAATGCTCATCAGGTTGAACAACTTTTGCTAAGGCGTCATTTTTATATTTCTTATAGTTTAGCTGGACCATTATGGTGCTGCATCAGGTGTTCCATTTTCCAAAATAAATTGTACCCTTTGTTGCCCAGGCTTAACAGCTATATAACAAAAAAAAGTTTAATTCTATTCCCGGAGATTAGCGTGTACAAACAAACAAAGAGACAAAGACAAATAGACAAACAGATATCAAGACAGACATTTGTTTTTAATTCTTCCTCTATTTTGTACCTACTATATTTGAAATGTACTTTTGATTATTGTCATACTTAGTTGGTGCACTAAAGTTTTATCTTAACTTATCTTATTACTATGTCTACATGACCTCAAATTTTTTTTTGGAAATATATTTAATGCACAGACACATTTTATTAACTAAAAACATACACAGCATAATTACATTTAAAATAAAAAAAACCAACCGACTTAAATTTCTTTCAGGAGTTTCTTCCATATCTCCAAAGTTCTTCACCACGTCTTCACCAAATTAATATGGGACCAACTTGGGAGTAAGGGCTTTCAAATAAAAAAAGTATCATCAAAATCGGCCCACGGTTGACGAAGATATCGCGTCACATACATACAATAAAAAAAGACATACAGTCGAATTGTTAACCTCCTCTTTTTTTGAGGACGGTTAAAAAGACTATTACCTAAGTACATCTTACATTATCTTACTCATTCATCTACTCTTCATTCATTTAGTACCTTTACTTAGAAAACATGCAGACATAATTAACAACAAAATAATAAAATAATTAACTACATAATTAAAATATTCCGTTTAAATATGATTAATTATTGCATGCAATGTGTCAGGCAGATAAATACCTGCCTAATTAAGTACTTAAATAAATTGATTTTCATAATCGACCTATATTGCCAATTTACTAACATTTTTTTATGTTGACGACCTAAACTACCTAATAATTACCTTATAACTATGGCTTGGCTGTTAGATAATGCTTTTAGCATTAAGTCCGCCATACAAATTGTGTTTTGTACAATAAAGGTTGAATAAATAATACACTACGTCCTAACCACCGTATTGATAAATAAATCTTATATAATAATATATAAATAAATAAATATAAACATATATAGGGACAAATCACACAGATTGAGCTAGCCCCAAAGTAAGTTCGAGACTTGTGTTATGGGATACTAACTCAACGATTCTACATTTATGACAAATACATATAGGTATAGATAATCCATGACTCAAGTCAATCTGAAAAAGATAATTTTCCATCTTGACCTGACCGGGGATCGAACCCGGGACTTCCGGTGTGACAGCCAGGCTCGATGATTACTAGACTACAGGGGTCGTCAAAAGTTAATATTTAATATAATACAAGAATTAGCATTTCAAATATAACAGTGAGAGGGTTTCATTTCATTTTATTATCGTTTAGTATTATGTTACTTATTGATATTATTTCAAATGGGCCAGTACTTGACCCAGAAAAATGCATGTATCCCTTAAATTGTGTATTTTCCTAAGTCAAAAATAAATTCTTCTTCAAAAGTAAAAAACTTCCATGCTGGTCTGGAAGAAAAAAAACGTAGAATGTACCAGCTGCTTCTCTTCCCGTGCAGATCGTAAGAGCCGATCGAGGGAATGGGCGAGATTTGAATCATGGTAATAGGCGATGCGGCTAGCAACCCATCACTATTTTGATTCCTTTTCCACCTTAACGCCCACCACCACGCTAAGCGTGGCCTTTGGGCCTAACGGCCCTGGGCTCTGTTACGTCGCAAAATAGAGTTAGTCGCGAATGGTCTTAAACGCAAGTAGCCTATGTAGCAACTCGTCTAAAACGCTGATTGTCTAAACCGCATGTCGTCATAATTGGAAATGGTCTTATGATTAATCTCGTCCAAAAATGAGGTGGTCTAAAGTAGAATTTCGTCACAATTATGAGATTGTCTAAACGAAAACTAGTCTAAATAGGAGGTGGTCTAAACTGAAACTTGTCTAAGTATCAGATGGTCCAAACCGAAACTTGTCTATGTATGAGGTGATCAAAATTTTGTCAATACTGTAAAGAAAAAATTAAAAATAATGTCCTTGCCTTTGAACATATCCATTTTAACGTGATTTTAAATTTATTATTGCAGGAAAACTAATAATAAGAGCGCTATTTGACTCCAAAAATCTATGACGTCATCTGCCTGTATTTCATACAAAATCCCATAGAAACTGTTTGTTTTGACCAGTTTTGACATTTAAAAAAAAGTATCTGATTTGACTTTTTGGAAAATAGCGTTGTGTATAGAATTATTTAAATAACTTAGATAGATAGTATTTTAACCGTAACACAAGAAAATGTGATATAAATTAAAAATCATTAACGTGACCGCATACAGATAGCGGATACTTATATATATTTGAAGAAAACCACAATACCTTCACATATACAACACATTTGTAACGGTAAGTACGTGTTTACCAAAACATTTTGTATGTAGGTTTATAGGTTTTTTAACCTCAGCACAAAAAAGGGGTATTATAAGTTTGAGGTGTCTGTGTGGCTGTCTGTGGTATCGTATGTAGCTTCTAAACGAATGGACCAATTGCAATTAGGTTTTTTAAATCGGAAGCCTTCTCTATCGACACAGTTTTGACGATCTCCGTGACGTAGTGGTCACAATGCTAGTCCGCCACCCAGAGGTCCCGGGTTCGATCCCCGGTCAGGGCAAGTTGGAAAATGGCCTTTTCCAATTTGTCCTCGGTCTTGGATGTTTATCTATATATAATAATAATAATATAATATAATAATTTATTTATTCAGATATCAAAGATCCATAATATGTTAGTAATACAAAAGACTTATGCAACTATGTTAGTAAGAATTATTTGAAAATTAATTAATTATTCCTATATCATGTACCTGCCAGAGATGTCAGGCGGCCGACCAAACATTGAACGACTATGATCTTCAGTCATGTTCATCATTCGCCTGAGACCTCTTAGCACAGGTGCATGCGGATCATCTGCTACTACTTTCAGAATGCTGTTTTCACTGTCCCGCACCCTTCTTACTATTGATGCAATTTTTTTGCGTCTGATAGCACAAAAGCCATCTGTTCGGTTTTCCGCGAACATACCGGACGCGCTACAGTAGCGAGGAAGATTCAACAGCACTCTGAAAATATTATTATACTGTATGCGCAGGGTGTTAAGCGACGCTTTAGTGTATTTAAGCCACAGAGAGCTCGTGTACATACTTTGGCAATAGGCTTTAAAGAGCGTTATTTTAACCTCATCCGTACAGCGAGCAAATTTCCTAGCCAACATATTCCCACGCACTGCCAACGCCCTGCGCTCTCTTTCTATGTCTACATCATCATTGAGGCCTTCGGTAAGAAAATGTCCCAAATATTTAAATTGTTTTACCCTATTAAGGGTTACTCCATTCAGAAGTATCGGGGGAGAAGTTTCTGGATACTTACCGTTGGCCCCAAAAACCATGTATTCAGTCTTTTTCTCATTATACACAAGACCGTGTGAAGCAGCATAGGCCTCGCAGACCCTCAACATTTCATTTATAGCACCTGCGGTCGGAGCCAGCAACACCATATCATCTGCATAACTGATGTTATTTAAACTAACACCATCAATTCTGCATCCTATACGCATGTTGCTCAGCTCGACTATGAGTTCATTTATATATAAATTAAAAAGTCTAGGCGACGATAGCCCACCCTGCCTCACTCCACACTGCAGTCTATAAGACTCGGAGAGACTGTCTGACCATTTGACATGATTTGTTTGGTTAGCATACCAAAAACGAAAAATATATATGTATTTGATATAAAATATAGTATCGTTGAGTTAGTATCCCATAACACAAGTCTCGTTATAAAGTAAGTTTACTTTGGGGCTAGCTCAATCTGTGTAGTTTGTCCCTATTTATTTATTTCTTTACAGTTTTAGCTTTGTTTGATGGAAATCGTTTTAGCCATTCAAAAGTTATTCGGGGTGAACGCTTGAAAGTCGGGGCTTTTGATTTGCCTGGCAAATAAACTGTTATAAGTAGATATATGTTTTCGTCATTTTGCGTTTTGTTTCTATATGATTCTCTTTTCACCTTTTTTGTTTGATAGAAATTCATAGAAATTTATCAAAATAGGTTGTATAACTATACAACCTATTTTGATTTTTTTGATTGACTTGATTGATTGTTTTTAATGAGTTGTGAGAGGGGTGAAGTTGGTTTTTAATTTTGAATATTAGTTTTTTGAACTGTGAACCTGGTTATTGAGTTTGTTAATAAACTCTGATTTTAATACTGTCAAATTCAAAAGAACTGTTATCACTATCTCTAATAAATATCTGCTTTTCTTTTCCTTAGGTTGAGAAATGTTGAAAGGGAGAAAATGCTTTGAAAGTTTTGTAAATAAATATATGAACGAATTAAGAGGGTAGGTTTATGATAAATACGGCAGTAATTGTTTGTAGAATACGAAAAAAACCGTAACTACTCATGTTTATAAGTAGGTTTTTTTTCATCACTTCGTACACGAACACAACTTTTTGATGAAGCAGTTTATTTTTCTATATTTTATCTTAGCCTAGCATTCTTCTTTCGCGTCGAATTTGCTTTAAAAAAACGCCAGGATATAGCAAAAATTCATGGTTGCGGATTGTTCATCTTCACATATTCAAATGTATGGCAAATAAATTATCTTTATCACTTCGAATGGTGTTCGGCTTTCTTGATGACTAACATGCATATCATTTTTATATACATACCTACATACATATCACGCCTGTTTCCCACAGCAGTAGGCAGAGACTACGGACCTCCACTTGCTACGATCCTGACAAACCACTTTTGCTTTATCTATCATCAATGTCTTCATACATGCCCTTCGGTTACGGGTACTTTTTCCCTCTCCTTTTTTTAGAACGTCTGCAATTTGGTCGCAGAATGTTCGCTGAGGCCGACTCTTTCCAGCCGTTCCTTTCTCATTTGTGCATATAATTTTCGAAGAGGAAAAGCCAGGTGTGTTACTCAATTAATACGACAGTCGTACGATAGTCACGTCCTATTTCTATGCCAAACCAAATTAGACTTTATTATTGTACGTTAGTGCTCAATGTTGCTTGAAATTGAAACGCGGATACGCAGTAACTTGAGTCTTGCGTAGGTCCTGCTTTTGGTTTAATTCCCCAGGTCGCTTTTCCCGGGCTCTGATGTAGCAAAGCGAAGGATATAATAGGATCATCATTAGGTCTTTTTGTCTCCACTGCAGGAGCACGACCCTCTCTGTACTACCAGAGCCATACAGAGCAGCCAGAGGACTTGGCCTACGCTGGCCAGTCGGGTTGGAGAGGTCTCATTGATATTATTATTTATAGCTTTTAGCTTGCATTTCCTAAGTCGCCTTCTACGTCATCAACGGGAGGACTTAGAGTGGCCCTATTCTACTCTGCTGGAAACCACACGGCAACTACAAAAGGATAAGAAGAAGCAAATGCGTTGATATATCACAGGAAGAGGTTCTCAACATGAAGTTAGAGGATGATTCTCAACCAGTCGGACAATTTGGTGACACGGCTTATGAAGTGCCCATCTCATAAAGCTGTCTCACTAAATAGTGCTGCTGGTCAGTTTCCACCATAGACCTAGTCTAAATCTATGGTTTCTACGACGGACGATCATAGACAAACTGCGAGTACAACATGGATTTTACACAAAGTTTTTTTTTCACCTAGTATTTATTTCTATAATATACATAACAGTAAATTATTTAAAAGTAAACTTATATAATATTAACTAAACAAAATACAATTGTTTTTTTATAAAATGTAATAAAATAATTTGTAATTTTTTTTAGTTTAGTTAGTTTTAATTTGTGCCTATTTTTCTGTATGCGAAATGGGTAAAATTTTGTTTAGAGGGCGAATAAAAATAAATTTTTCAACCAAACAGTGTTTTGTTTTATTTTATTGCTATATTTCTAGACAATATATTTAAATTTTTCAAAAATGTTTCTAAGATAAGAAATGCAGTACAAATGCAGAATTACCATGACGTCTATATAGCTAAGCATTTTTTGGACTCACTGAGGTTTACCGCGTGCTTTACCCATATTCAAAATATCATTACAGTCCTTAATGAGTCCCAGTGAGATGCTATGAACGAAATAAAATTATTTTTCTAAAATCCAGACGCCATCTTAGATTCCAAAAAAATGACAAATCTCAGAGCTCCATTTTTGGCTTTCCACACGAAAAATAGAACAAAGCGCTTGGTATGGATATATTGAAAACTAATATACCAAGTATTTTTCCAAAACAAAGATGCACATCAAAACTGATGTTAAAGCAATAAATTATAATATAAAAAAACTTGAGAGATGTCAAGGGACACCCGGATGGAACGAAGTTCCTTTTGATACATTAGTGAAGGAGAGACAGACAGAAACACGTGCACGCCGCACGGCTTACAACTATAGCAAAAAGAGTCGTTACAATTTTTGGTCTTAATTTTTTCCGTCTAGCCCCCTTTCGCAACGCACGTTATGGAACTACGTTCCAAAAATAGTATGTTTAATATTCTGTTTTATTTCATTTTTATTGCTTAACATATACAAATAGTAACAACAGGCCTACTTATCGCTATAAAAGCTTTGTCTACCAGTCAATTATTTATGGTAAATTAGTTTGAACTATTCTAAATTGTAAGTAGTTACATATTTTTTATAAATACTTTTTCAAACATATATACTTTAAAATTTTTGTTGAAAAGTTTGATTTTTGTCTTTGATTTCGAAAATAGTATTATTTAAAACTAGCGGCCCGCTTCAATTTCACACCGGTAATAGTATACATAGGTACATATAAACCTTCCTCTTAACTCTTTTCATTTACGAAAACTGCACTAAAATCCATTATGTAGATTCAAAGATCTATACAAATACATACAGAGGGATAGATGGCGGAAAGCGTTTTTGCTTTATTAACTACTAGCTGTGCCATGGGCTCCCCGTGAGAATTTCGGTATAAAAACTATCCAATGTCCTTTCCTGGGCATCAAACTATATCCATATCAAATTTCATCAAAATAGGTTCAGTGGTTGAAGCGTGAAGTGGTAACAAACAAACAAACAGACAATTAAATATACAAACTCACTTTCGCATTTATAATATTAGTAGGATAGGATAGGATAGTAGGGATAGGATAGAAATTCTATGTATTTAAGTAGGTATTTCAAATAACGTTAGTACTTTTGTTCGTACCCAGCTTTAAAAAAGTGTCCTATTTTCAATATTAAAAGCAATACTTATGTATTAAAGCTGTATTTCAAGATAATAATTCCACTATTGTATTAATCACAACCATACCATTTAAATCAGAATCAGAATTTATTGCAAATCAAACTGTTTTACAAGATTTTACATTAAGTACTAGTGGTTCGCCGCGAACTTAGACCTAGCGATTATTATTCCAAAATATAGTACGTTTTACTGAATGAATTTTAATTTAGAGTGAAACTGTGTTTTTGTTTCAGATTTTCCAACCTTCTTTCTTCTTCTATTTTGAGCTGGTGAAGTTCATTTTTTAAATTTTTTTTACAATGAAATCAATTTCTACAACGCGCATAAGCTAATAATGTCGTATAGAAATAATTTCTTTGAGTTTACTTTACCTCAAAGAATTGATTTATAGACCAAAAATATTTTATTCGATAAGGTCACTTATATCATTTAAGTAAGTATTTCATATATTAATATGAATAAGCTATATGAAATACAGTAATACTATCTCGTGAAATGATAAGTTTCATCCAAATCTGATCAACGGTTTGAAAGTTATAGAGCAATATTTATTTTTACCAAAATGCGTATATCTCAAAAACGGCTGTACCGATTTTGTCAACAAGTAGCACAAGAGAAGCCCTATTTACATTACAAGTACGCCCTGTTATGACACAGCAAACATGAGATTTATAGGTATGGGAGCCATCTTTTTTCGTTCTGCGATAAGTACCTGCATCTTAGAATTCAAGATTTATTTATTTGTAACCTAAAACAATACTAAATACCTATGCTACAACATACTAAGCATACTTACTAAACATGCTGTAAGTATGTCATTCTAGACTTATGGTTTTCTCATTTTTTATAAGTAAACCTAGAATTGTTATGAACATATAAGTATAAAGTGTCAGAAATATTAATATTACAAGTATTTTGCACCAGAAAGGATACAAGGCGGGTGTTTATTGTAATAAACATTATAACCTGACATTACATGTAGTGAATATTGTAAAATGAATCCCATCAAAAACAATACTTGTCAAAAAAACCAAGTCTCGCAACTCAGTTGTTCTGCGGTAAAAAGTTGTGAGATCCATGTAATACCAAGTCGGTTATTAATTTATTCAGTCTCTACTTAAGCGACTTTCTGTCTTAATACGTCCAGTCTCTAAGACTACGATCGTGGTCCATAACAATTGAAAATCAATTGTGTCTGGAATCTCCGTACTCGAAGCATTAAGTTGTTACGTAATAATTAACAGCATCATATAGTGACGCATATCAATATTAAAATTCTTTAATGTTTTATATAGATATATCGAGACTTGGCCATCGCACTAAATAATTGAATTTACATGTGTTTTCAGGCGATTGAATTTACACGTGTTTTCAGGCGATGGCCAAGTCTCAATATATCTATACAAAGAAAATTAAGCCCATACAGCCATGTATGGGCTTAATTTTCTTTGCGGTCTTTTCTAGATTTTTTAGTTTTTCCTTGATTCATACACCAAACACTACTTATATTCCAAATTTGAAGCTTCTAGGTCTGCTAGAAGTGCCTTAGAATTTTGATGATCGGTGAGTCAGTGAGTGACAAAATTAAGAAATTTGACCCGTTATAATTCTTAAAATACTGGTTCCAATTGAATGAAATTTAAAATATACCGTGTCTTTACAATGCCTGCATGGTTACTGAAAATTTCAGTCTTCTAGTTTTATCCACAACGAAGTTACAGGGGGTCGAAAATGGTCTGAATTGCTTCGAGAAAAGGATGGTACGGCCGTGACGCTTTTTTGCTCGACTTGGTGGGGGCACTGCCGTGCCCCCAGATTCTATATTGATTAGAAATCTATCTATATCTATCTATATCTATACATATAATAAAACAGTAAAAAAAGTGTGTCTGTACATTAAATATATTTCAAAAAAAAATATTGGGGGCGATGGAGACGTTGTAATAGAGTAAGAATTTAAAAAAAAATGTCTGTCTGTTTGTCTGTATGTCTGTTTGTCTGTTTGTACACGCTAATCTCCGGAAATACTGGACGGATTCGAACGAAACTTTTTTTGTTATATAGCTATTAAGCCTGGGCAACATATAGGGTATAAATGATTTTGGGAAATAGAACGCCTGATGCAGAACCATAATGGTCCAGCTAAACTATAAGAGATATAAAAATGCCGCCTTAGTAAAAGTTGTTCAGCCTGATGATCATTTTCCAGAGACATAAAGTCCACGCGAACGAAGTCGCAGGCTTCGGCTAGTTTGTAATAAACATTATAACCTGACATTACGTGTAGTGAATATTGTAAAATGAATTCTATATTTATTAGAAATAATAAATAAATTTTAAGTATTAAGAGAAAACAAAAGAATAGGTTTAACATTTTAACAGACATAAACCAACCTAACGAGATACTAGAGTACCTCCTAATAATACTTTAAAAACATTTTTCAAACGGAAAACAACAACAAAACTAAAAAATAAAGAAAACATTGATTGAAGTAAGTAAACATCATACAATACATACTTACATCACTTTAAGGATTTATCTTTCAAAAACATCTTTTGTTTAAACTCAAAAACAAGTGCAACAAACAGGTAAAAAAATCACTTGTTATGTTCACTTTCTATCCATTTACTAATGACTTAATCCCTAATTAACTAGTTAACACACCAATAACATAATGATAAGGCATACATATCCCTTACCCCTACTCCTCTTCCTTGTATAAATATGTCAGGTACAACTAAAACATTATCAGTTATAGATTTGAAATCAATTGGTGTAGTTGTATGTTGAGAAGTGTGAAGTGAAAAACAGTGGTGAAGTGTAATATTGCCTTTTGAAAAAAATTTTAATTCATATATTTAAAAAAGGACTATATTAAGCAAGTTATTTCAATCTCCAGTAAATAAAGAAAATTCGATTAGGTATTAAAAAAATAGTGTAAAAAATTGATGTAGTGAGTTTCGGATCTTATTTTTTAGTTGAATAAAGGTGATTGCAAGTTTTTTAACGTAATAGAATATTGAAGTAAGCAAATGACAGTCTTAGTTAAAAAAGAGTAAGTAGATGACCAATTTTATATTTTATCTTTTCTATTACTTGATCGTCTTCACAGTAATATATTTTTTTCCTTTTTTAAGAACGCTTTGTCTGTTAGTTGTAGTTGTCACTAACTCAGTAGACATGTTCAAATTCTGTCACTGGGTGCGTGATAGCTTCTACTGATAGACACATTCTTCAGTATAATATTCTCTCAAATGTCTTTCATTTATTTGCATTGCTTGTCTGTCAGTGGTAGTTGTCACTAACTCAGTAGACATGTTAAAATTCTGTCACTGGGTGCGTGATAGCTTCTACTGACAGACGCATTCTTCAGTATAATATTCTCTCAAATGTCTTTCATTTATTTGTATTGCTTGTCTGTCAGTTGTAGTTGCCACTAACTCAGTAGACATGTTAAAATTCTGTCACTGGGTGCGTGATAGCTTCTACTGACAGACGCATTCTTCAGTATAATATTCTCTCAAATGTCTTTCATTTATTTGCATTGCTTGTCTGTTAGTTGTAGTTGTCACTAACTCAGTAGACATGTTAAAATTCTGTCACTGGGTGCGTGATAGCTTCTACTGACAGACGCATTCTTTAGTATAATATTCTCTCAAAAGTCTTTCATTTATTTGCATTGCTTGTCTGTTAGTTGTAGTTGTCACAAACTCAGTAGATATGTTCTGATTCTGTCACTGGGTGCGTGATAGCTTCTACTGACAGACGCATTCTTTAGTATAATATTCTCTCAAAAGTCTTTCATTTATTTGCATTGCTTGTCTGTTAGTTGTAGTTGTCACTAACTCAGTAGATATGTTCTGATTCTGTCACTGGGTGCGTGATATCTTCTACTGACAGACGCATTCTTTAGTATAATATTCTCTCAAAAGTCTTTCATTTATTTGCATTGCTTGTCTGTTAGTTGTAGTTGTCACAAACTCAGTAGATATGTTCTGATTCTGTCACTGGGTGCGTGATAGCTTCTACTGATAGACGCATTCTTCAGTATTATATTCACTGAAATGTCTTTGATTTATTTGCAATTGCTTGTCTGTTAGTTGTAGTCGTCACTAACTCAGTAGACATGTCTCCTATTCTGTCACTGGGTGCGTGATAGCTTCTAATGATACACATATTCTTCAGTAAATATTTTCTCAAATGTCCTGGTTTAACTTGCAATTGTCTGCTAGTTGTAGTTGTCACTAACTCAGTAGACATGTTAAAATTCTGTCACTGGGTGCGTGATAGCTTCTACTGACAGACGCATTCTTCAGTATAATATTCTTTCAAATGTCCTTCATTTTTTTGCATTGCTTTTCTGTTAGTTGTAGTTGTCACTAACTCAGTAGACATGTTCAAATTCTGTCACTGGGTGCGTGATAGCTTCTACTGACAGACGCATTCTTCAGTATAATATTCTCTCAAATGTCTTTCATTTATTTGTATTGCTTGTCTGTCAGTTGTAGTTGTCACTAACTCAGTAGACATGTTCAAATTCTGTCACTGGGTGCGTGATAGCTTCTACTGACAGACGCATTCTTCAGTATAATATTCTCTCAAATGTCTTTCATTTATTTGCATTGCTTGTCTGTTAGTTGTAGTTGTCACTAACTCAGTAGACATGTTAAAATTCTGTCACTGGGTGCGTGATAGCTTCTACTGACAGACGCATTCTTTAGTATAATATTCTCTCAAAAGTCTTTCATTTATTTGCATTGCTTGTCTGTTAGTTGTAGTTGTCACTAACTCAGTAGATATGTTCTGATTCTGTCACTGGGTGCGTGATATCTTCTACTGACAGACGCATTCTTTAGTATAATATTCTCTCAAAAGTCTTTCATTTATTTGCATTGCTTGTCTGTTAGTTGTAGTTGTCATTGTCACTAACTCATTAGACATGTTCTGATTCTGTCACTGGGTGCGTGATAGCTTCTACTGACAGACGCATTCTTCAGTATAATATTCTCTCGAATGTCTTTCATTTATTTGCATTGCTTGTATGTTAGTAGTAGTTGTCACTAACTCAGTAGACATGTTCTGATTCTGTCACTGGGTGCGTGATAGCTTCTACTGATAGACGTATTCTTCAGTATTATACTCTCTAAACTGTCTTTGATTTATTTGCAATTGCTTGTCTGTTAGTTGTAGTTGTCACTAACTCAGTAGACATGTCTTCTATTCTGTCACTGGGTGCGTGATAGCTTCTAATGATACACATATTCTTTAGTAAATATTTTCTCAAATGTCTTGGTTTAACTTGCAATTGTCTGTTAGTTGTAGTTGTCACTAACTCAGTAGACATGTTCAAAATCTGTCACTGGGTGCGTGATAGCTTCTACTGACAGACGCATTCTTCAGTATAATATTCTCTCAAATGTCTTTCATTTATTTGCATTGCTTGTCTGTTAGTTGTAGTTGTCATTGTCACTAACTCATTAGACATGTTCTGATTCTGTCACTGGGTGCGTGATAGCTTCTACTGACAGACGCATTCTTTAGTATAATATTCTCTCAAATGTCTTTCATTTATTTGCATTGCTTGTCTGTTAGTTGTAGTTGTCATTGTCACTAACTCATTAGACATGTTCTGATTCTGTCACTGGGTGCGTGATAGCTTCTACTGACAGACGCATTCTTCAGTATAATATTCTCTCGAATGTCTTTCATTTATTTGCATTGCTTGTATGTTAGTAGTAGTTGTCACTAACTCAGTAGACATGTTCTGATTCTGTCACTGGGTGCGTGATAGCTTCTACTGATAGACGTATTCTTCAGTATTATACTCTCTAAACTGTCTTTGATTTATTTGCAATTGCTTGTCTGTTAGTTGTAGTTGTCACTAACTCAGTAGACATGTCTTCTATTCTGTCACTGGGTGCGTGATAGCTTCTAATGATACACATATTCTTTAGTAAATATTTTCTCAAATGTCTTGGTTTAACTTGCAATTGTCTGTTAGTTGTAGTTGTCACTAACTCAGTAGACATGTTCAAAATCTGTCACTGGGTGCGTGATAGCTTCTACTGACAGACGCATTCTTCAGTATAATATTCTCTCAAATGTCTTTCATTTATTTGCATTGCTTGTCTGTTAGTTGTAGTTGTCATTGTCACTAACTCATTAGACATGTTCTGATTCTGTCACTGGGTGCGTGATAGCTTCTACTGATAGACGCATTCTTCAGTATAATATTCTCTCAAATGTCTTTCATTTATTTGCATTGCTTGTCTGTTAGTTGTAGTTGTCATTGTCACTAACTCATTAGACATGTTTTGATTCTGTCACTGGGTGCGTGATAGCTTCTACTGATAGACGCATTCTTCAGTATTATATTCTCTGAAATGTCTTTGATTTATTTGCAATTGCTTGTCTGTTAGTTGTAGTTGTCACTAACTCAGTAGACATGTCTCCTATTCTGTCACTGGTTGCGTGATAGCTTCTAATGATACACATATTCTTCAGTAAATATTTTCTCAAATGTCTTGGTTTAACTTGCAATTGTCTGCTAGTTGTAGTTGTCACTAACTCAGTAGACATGTTGAAATTCTGTCACTGGGTGCGTGATAGCTTCTACTGACAGACGCATTCTTCAGTACAATATTCTCTCAAATGTCTTTGATTTATTTGCAATTGCTTGTCTGTTAGTTGTAGTTGTCACTAACTCAGTAGACATGTTCTGATTCTGTCACTGGGTGCGTGATAGCTTCTACTGATAGACGTATTCTTCAGTATAATATTCTCTCAAATGTCTTTCATTTATTTGCATTGCTTGTCTGTTAGTTGTAGTTGTCACTAACTCAGTAGACATGTTCTGATTCTGTCACTGGGTGCGTGATAGCTTCTACTGATAGACGCATTCTTCAGTATTATACTCTCTAAACTGTCTTTGATTTATTTGCAATTGCTTGTCTGTTAGTTGTAGTTGTCACTAACTCAGTAGACATGTTAAAATTCTGTCACTGGGTGCGTGATAGCTTCTACTGATAGACGCATTCTTCAGTATAATATTCTCTCAAATGTCTTTCATTTATTTGCATTGCTTGTCTGTTAGTTGTAGTTGTCATTGTCACTAACTCATTAGACATGTTTTGATTCTGTCACTGGGTGCGTGATAGCTTCTACTGATAGACGCATTCTTCAGTATTATATTCTCTGAAATGTCTTTGATTTATTTGCAATTGCTTGTCTGTTAGTTGTAGTTGTCACTAACTCAGTAGACATGTCTCCTATTCTGTCACTGGTTGCGTGATAGCTTCTAATGATACACATATTCTTCAGTAAATATTTTCTCAAATGTCTTGGTTTAACTTGCAATTGTCTGCTAGTTGTAGTTGTCACTAACTCAGTAGACATGTTGAAATTCTGTCACTGGGTGCGTGATAGCTTCTACTGACAGACGCATTCTTCAGTACAATATTCTCTCAAATGTCTTTGATTTATTTGCAATTGCTTGTCTGTTAGTTGTAGTTGTCACTAACTCAGTAGACATGTTCTGATTCTGTCACTGGGTGCGTGATAGCTTCTACTGATAGACGTATTCTTCAGTATAATATTCTCTCAAATGTCTTTCATTTATTTGCATTGCTTGTCTGTTAGTTGTAGTTGTCACTAACTCAGTAGACATGTTCTGATTCTGTCACTGGGTGCGTGATAGCTTCTACTGATAGACGCATTCTTCAGTATTATACTCTCTAAACTGTCTTTGATTTATTTGCAATTGCTTGTCTGTTAGTTGTAGTTGTCACTAACTCAGTAGACATGTTAAAATTCTGTCACTGGGTGCGTGATAGCTTCTACTGATAGACGTATTCTTCAGTATTATACTCTCTAAACTGTTTTTGATTTATTTGCAATTGCTTGTCTGTTAGTTGTAGTTGTCACTAACTCAGTAGACATGTCTTCTATTCTGTCACTGGGTGCGTGATAGCTTCTAATGATACACATATTCTTTAGTAAATATTTTCTCAAATGTCTTGGTTTAACTTGCAATTGTCTGTTAGTTGTAGTTGTCACTAACTCAGTAGACATGTTAAAATTCTGTCACTGGGTGCGTGATAGCTTCTACTGACAGACGCATTCTTCAGTATAATATTCTCTCAAATGTCTTTCATTTATTTGCATTGCTTGTCTGTTAGTTGTAGTTGTCACTAACTCAGTAGACATGTTCAAATTCTGTCACTGGGTGCGTGATAGCTTCTACTGACAGACGCATTCTTCAGTATTATATTCTCTGAACTATCTTTGATTTATTTGCATTGCTTGTCTGTTAGTTGTAGTTGTCACTAACTCAGTAGACATATCTCTTATTTTGTCACTGGGTGCGTGATAGCTTCTAATGACACACATATTCTTCAGTAAATATTTTCTCAAATGTCTTGGATTAACTTGCAATTGTCTGCTAGTTGTAGTTGTCACTAACTCAGTAGACATGTTCAAATTCTGTCACTGGGTGCGTGATAGCTTCTACTGACAGACGCATTCTTCAGTATAATATTCTCTCAAATGTCTTTCATTTATTTGCATTGCTTGTCTGTTAGTTGTAGTTGTCACTAACTCAGTAGACATGTTCAAATTCTGTCACTGGGTGCGTGATAGCTTCTACTGACAGACGCATTCTTCAGTATAATATTCTCTCAAATGTCTTTCATTTATTTGCATTGCTTGTCTGTTAGTTGTCGTTGTCACTAACTCAGTAGACATGTTCTAATTCTGTCACTGGGTGCGTGATAGCTTCTACTGACAGACGCATTCTTTAGTATTATATTCTCTGAACTGTCTTTGATTTATTTGCAATTGCTTGTCTGTTGGTTGTAGTTGTCACTAACTCAGTAGACATGTTCTTATTCTGTCACTGGGTGCGTGATAGCTTCTACTGACAGACGCATTCTTCAGTATAATATTCTCTCAAATGTCTTTCATTTATTTGCATTGCTTGTCTGTTAGTTGTAGTTGTCACTAACTCAGTAGACATGTTCTGATTCTGTCACTGGGTGCGTGATAGCTTCTACTGACAGACGCATGCTTCAGTATAGTATTCTCTCAAATGTCTTGGTTTTATTTGAAATCGTTTGACTGTAAGTTGTAGTCGTCACTAACTCAGTAGACATGTTCAAATTCTGTCACTGGGTGCGTGATAGCTTCTACTGACAGACGCATTCTTCAGTATAATATTCTCTCAAATGTCTTTCATTTATTTGCTTTGCTTGTCTGATAATAGTAGTTGTCACTAACTCAGTAGATATGTTATGATTTTGTCACTGGGTGCGTGATAGCTTCTACTGACAGACGCATTCTTCAGTATAATATTCTCTCAAATGTCTTTCATTTATTTGGATTGCTTGTCTGTTAGTTGTAGTTGTCACTAATTCAGTAGACATGTTAAAATTCTGTCACTGGGTGCGTGATAGCTTCTACTGACAGACGCATTCTTCAGTATAATATTCTCTCAAATGTCTTTCATTTATTTGCATTGCTTGTCTGTTAGTTGTAGTTGTCACTAACTCAGTAGACATGTTTTGATTCTGTCACTGGGTGCGTGATAGCTTCTACTGACAGACGCATTCTTCAGTAAAATATTCTCTCAAATGTCTTTCATTTATTTGCATTGCTTGTCTGTCAGTGTGTCGCGAGCCGGTGCGGTGTACGGGCCTCTCGGCACATTCGCCCTGATGAAGACCTCCGGATGAGGTCGAAACATGTCGGCAGTAGCTGACTCTATACGTGAGTTACCCGTGTTTTGATATTAATAATGCTTGTCTGTTAGTTGTAGTTGTCACTAAATCAGTAGACATGTCTCCTATTTTGTCACTGGGTGCGTGATAGCTTCTAATGACACACATATTCTTCAGTAAATATTTTCTCAAATGTCTTGGTTTAACTTGCAATTGTCTGCTAGTTGTAGTTGTCACTAACTCAGTAGACATGTTAAAATTCTGTCACTGGGTGCGTGATAGCTTCTACTGACAGACGCATTCTTCAGTATAATATTCCCTTAAATGTCAAATGTCTTGGTTTTACTAACAATTGTTTGTCTGTCAGTTGTAGTTGTCACTAATTATTAGACAACAACCAAGAAAACGACACATTAAACTACTGAAATCATATTGCTAACTACAGGAAGTCTTCAATCGGCGTGGCACAATAAACGGGTTTGGTGAGAAAAGCTGTACAATACCTTGTTAGTTGTAGCAATTTTTTACTCAGTAGATAAGTCAGCATTCTATCACTGGGTATGAGATAGCTTCTGCTGGATGATAAAATCATCAGTTAAAGTAAAAGATTACTTATCAATGAATTACAGGAGTAAATTGGTTGAGTAAGTCGGGTTTTGGAAATTTTGTCTTCACTGTTACTTAATAATCTCTATACTTATTTGTACAAATTTTGTATAAATGCTTCGTCCTTTAGTTGAAGCCGTCACTAACTCAGTAGACATGTCCCAACTCTGTCACTGGGTGCGTGATAGCTTCTTCTGATAGACACATTCTTCAGTATAATATTTTCTCAAACGTCTTGGTTTTATATGTAATTGTTTGTCTGTCACTTGTAGTTGTCACTAACTCAGTAGACATGTTCAAATTCTGTCACTGGGTGCGTGATAGCTTCTACTGATAGACACATTCTTCAGTAAATATTTTCTCAAATGTGTTGGTTTAACTTGCAATTGTCTGCTAGTTTTAGTTCTCACAAACTCAGTAGACATGTTCAAATTCTGTCACTGGGTGCGTGATAACTTCTACTGACGGACACAATTTTCAGTATAATATTCTCTCAAATTAATGATCTTGATGTTATATGCAATTGTTTGTCTGTCAGTTGTAGTTGTCACTAACTCAGTAGACATGTTCAAATTCTGTCACTGGGTGCGTGATAGCTTGTACTGACAGACACATTCTTCGATATAATATTCTTTCAAATGTCTTTAATTTATTTGCAATTGTTTGTCTGTTTGCTGTAGTTGTCTCTTACTCAGTAGACATGTTCAAATTCTGTCACTGGGTGCGTGATAGCTTCTACTGATAGACACATTCTTCAAAATAATATTCTCTCAAATGTCTTTGACTAATTTGCAATTGTTTGTCTATTAGTTGTAGTTGTCACTAACTCAGTAGACTTGTTCCAAGTCTGTCACTGGGTGTGTGATAGCTTTAACTGTCAGACGCATTGTTTGTTCTAGCATTATCTTATTTTTTGAATTATTGACTTACTAACAGACATGTGTATGTTTTATAGGTCGGTCCACAATATGAAGAAAACAAAAACAAGAAGGGACATTTACAACTAGTCAATTTAGATTCTACTGATAGACACATTCTTCAGTATAAAATTTCTCAAATGTCTTGGTTTTACTTGCGATTGTTTGTCTGTTAGTTGTAGTCGTCACTAACTCAGTAGACATGTGCCAAGTCTGTCACTGGGTGCGTGATAGCTTCTACTGACAGACACATTCTTCGATAAATATTCCCTCAAATGTCTTAGTTTTATAAGCAATTGTTTGTCTGTTAGTTGTAGTCATCACTAACTCTGTAGACATGTTTAAATTCTGTCACTGGGTGCGTGATAGCTTCTACTGATAGACACATTCTTCAGTATAAAATGTCTCAAATGTCTTGGTTTTATTTGCGATTGTTTGTCTGCTATTTGTAGCTGTCACTAACTCAGTAGACATGTTAAAATTCTGTCACTGGGTGCGTGATAGCTTCTACTGACAGACATATTCCTATGTGTAAAATTCTCTCAAATGTCGTGGTTTCATTTGCAATTGTTTCTCTGTTAGTTGTAGTTGTCACTAACTAAGTAGACATGTTCAAATTCTGTCACTGGGTGCGTGATAGCTTCTACTGATAGACGCATTCTTCAGTATTATATTCTCTGAACTGTCTTTGATTTATTTGCAATTGCTTGTCTGTTAGTTGTAGTTGTCACTAACTCAGTAGACATGTTCAAATTCTGTCACTGGGTGCGTGGTAGCTTCTACTGATAGACGCATTCTTCAGTATTATATTCTCTGAACTGTCTTTGATTTATTTGCAATTGCTTGTCTGTTAGTTGTAGTTGTCACTAACTAAGTAGACATGTTCAAATTCTGTCACTGGGTGCGTGATAGCTTCTACTGATAGACACATTTTTCAGTATAATATTCTCTCAAATGTCTTGGTTTTATATGTAATTGTTTGTCTGTCAGTTGTAGTTGTCACTAACTCAGTAGACATGTTCAAATTCTGTCACTGGGTGCGTGATAGCTTCTACTAATAAACACATTCTTCAGTATAATATTTTCTCAAATGTCTTGGTTTTATTTGCAATGGTTTGTCTGCTAGTTGCAGTGGTCACCACCTCAGTAGACATGTAAAAAGTCTGTCACTGGGTGTGTGATAGCTTCTTCTGGGAGATACAGTCCTTAGTATAATATTCTCCTAAAATGTCTTGGTTTTACCCACCATCACCCTAAAAGTGTAGTAGTCACTAACTTAGTCCACATGTCCTAAGTGTGTTATTGGATGCGTGATATTTTTTACTGACAGACAACATGTACGTCTTACAGGCTTCGGTCATCATTATGAAGCAAATAAGAAACAAGAAGGGACATGTACTACCAGTAAATTTATATTGGTGACTACATAAACTCGTCAAAATGTTGTAGAAGTCACAAACTCATTAGACATGTGAACCATCTCCGACTGGGTAAGTGATAACTGCAGCTCAAGACAGTTCAGTCAATCGGCGAGGCACCAAAAGCAGAATTGGTAAGATGGGAAAGCAGTACAATATCTTACAGTTGTAGCAATTTCTCACTCAGAAGATAAGTCAGCATTCTATCACTGGGTATGAGATAGCTTCAACTGGACGATAAAATCATCAGTTATGGAAAAAGATCATTAAATCTTAAGGAAGATGCGATTAAGTAAGTTGAATTAGACAAATTACGTTTTCTGGTACGTACTTAACCATTACATTACCGCCAATACCAGACACAATAGTAAGACAATGAACGTGGACATTTATAAATGTCGTCCGGGTCTTTACTGGTTAGTTTTCTTCATATTTATTATTGTTTGAATGTTGTAATAACGCTTTGTTTGACAGTTGTAGCCGTCTTCACCTCAGTAGACAAGTACCAAGTCTTTCACTGGGTGCGTGATAGTTTCTACTGATAGAAATATTCTTCAATATAAAATTCTCAAAAATGTCTTGGTTTTATTTGCGATTGTTTGTCTTTTAGTTGTAGTCGTCACTAACTCAGTAGACATGTGCCAAGTCTGTCACTGGGTGCGTCATAACTTTTACTGTCAGACACATTCCTTTGTATAATATTCTGTCAAATATCTTGGTTTTATACGCAATTGTTTGTCTGTTAGTTGAAGTTGTCACTAACTCAGTAGACATGTTCTTATTCTGTCACTGGGTGCGTGATAGCTTCTATTGATAGACACATTTTTCAGTATAATATTCTCTCAAATGTCTTTCATTTATTTGCAATGCTTGTCTGTTGGTTGTAGTTGTTACAAACTCAGTAGACATGTTTTAATTCTGTCACTGGGTGCGTGATAGCTTCTACTGATACTGATAGACACAGTCTTCAATATAATATTCTTTCAAATTTATGGTTTTGGTTTAATTTTCAATTGTTTGTCTGTTAGTTGTAGTTGTCACTAACTCAGTAGACATGTTCAAATTCTGTCACTGGGTGCGTGATAGCTTCTACTGATAGACGCATTCTTCAGTATAATGTTTTCTCACATGTCGTGGTTTTATTATCAATCGTTTACCTGTCAGTTGTAGTCATCACTAACTCAGTAGACATGTACCAAGTCTGTCACTGGGTGCGTGATAGCTTATGCTGATAGACACATTCTACTCAAATATAAAGAAGGCAACCACCAATAACAAGACACATTTAACCACTGAATTTATATTGCTTACTACTGACAGTAAACATAAAGTTACAGTAGTCAGAAACTCAGTAGACATGTGAACCATTTGTCACTGGGTGCGTGATGGTGATGACTGTCGTACTTCAGACAATCGGCGTGTCGCAAAAAACGGGGTTGGCGAGAAAAAATGTACACTACTTTGCTAGTTGTAGCAATCTCTTACTCAGTAGATAAGTCATTATTCTATCACTGGGTATGAGATAGCTTCTACTAAAAGGTAAAATCATCAGTTGAAGTAAAAGATTTAAATCATAGGTTCACACCTGTGATTCGATGATAATCGTTAACTTGGTTAAGTAAGTTGGATTTTGATATTTTTATCTTTTCTGTTCCTTACTTGATAATCTTCATATGTGTTATTGTTTGAATTTGTCTGATAGTTGTCGCCGTCACTATCTCAGTAAACATGTCCCAAATCTGTCACTGGGTGCGTGATAGCTTTATTGTCAGACACTATCTTTAGTATAATTATTTCTTAAAAACGGTATCGTATCTACTTCTTCAAAAAAACTATTTATATTCACGCTCAACCTTTTTTTTGACAGTTTTAGTCATCTGTTCCTTAGTTGACATGTGCCAAGTGTGGTACTAGTGCGTGGTAGTTCTTACTGACCGACACATTTTTTAGAATATTTACTAAAGTGTTATAATTTTATTTGCAATTGTTTGTCTGTCAGTTGTAGTCATCACTAACTCAGTAGACATGTGCCAAGTCTGTCACTGGGTGCGTGACAGCTTCTACTGGGAGACATAGCCTATAATTTAACAAATTAAAATGTCTTAGTTTTATTTTCAATTGTATGTTTACCAGTTGCAGTCATCACCACCTCAGTAGACATGTCCCAAATCTGTCACTGGGTGCGTGATAGCTTCTACTGATAGACACTATCTACAGATCTCGGTCTCAAATATGAAGAAGACAACAACCAAGAAGACACACAACCACTGAAATCTTATTGTTAACTACAGAAAGTCGAATGTTGTAGTTGTCACAAACTCAGTAGACATGTGGACCATCTGTCACTGGGTAAGTGATTACTGCAGTTAAAGACACTTCAGATCATCGGCGTGGTACATAAACAGGGGGTGAGAAAAGCTGTACAATACCTTGCTGGTTGTAGCAATCTCTCACTCAGTAGATAAGTCACCATTCTATCACTGGGTATGAGGATAACTTCTACTGAAAGATAATATCATCAGTTAAAGAAATTGATTATCGAATCTTTGGGAAGATAAGATCATCAAATTACAGGAGTAAAATTGGTTGAATGAGTTGGATTTTGGATTTTTTTTTTGTTACTTACTTGATAATCTTTATATTAATTATTGTTTGAATATTGTAATCACGCTTTCAATCTAACCGGTCTGGCCAGTGAGGAGAGTGTAGGCCAAGTCTTCTGGCTACTCTGGCCAAGTATGGCTCTGGTAGTACAGAGAGAGTCGTGCTCCTGCAGTGGAGACAAAAAGACCTGATGATGAATAACGCTTTGTTTGTCAATTGTAGTTGTTACCACCTCGGTAGACATGTGCCAAGTCTCTCTGGGTGCGTGATAGCTTCCAATGACAGAAAACATAGACCTCGGTCTCAATTTTGAAGAAAAATACCAAGAAAATATGGATTACCTACATGAAGAACTCGTCAGTTGATTCCAGAAAACAAAAATAATCAAATAGTCTTCCAACCGTAGCAATCTCTCACTCAGTAGATAAGTCAGAATTCTGTCACTGGGTATGAGATAGCTCTAACTAAAACATACCATTATCATTTACTAGAGGCAGCGCGCGGCTTCGCCCGCGTTATCCACTCGAGTGAAGTCGCGGGCGTGATGCAATATAGCCTATAGCCTTCCTCAATAAACGACCTATCTAATACCGAAAGAATTTTTCAAATCAGACCAGTGGTTCCTGAGATTAGCGCGTTCAAACAAACAAACAAACAAACTCTTCAGCTTTATATATAAGTATGGATTATTCACGAATCCGGCGAAATACTATAACAAGAATAAGTCTGTCAGATGTAGTTGTCAATAACTCAGAAGATATGTTAATATTCTGTCACTGGGTGCGTGATAGCTTCCACTGACAGACTGTCGCGAATGCGAAGGTAGTGTATATTTTCAATATTTTTATTATTTATTTCAATATCAAGGTACCTAAAAGTCAATGTTTGGCTGTTAGCAATTTTATTCTTTCGTGCGTGCGCGGATGGTTGCGCAGAAGAAGTGAACGCGGCGTGAGGAGGGTTATATTATCTGTGGCAGAAAAAAAACGGCGGCAAGGACAAAATAAGATGGTAAATTATAATTTCTGACGATTAATGAGATTTTACGAGAGATAGAGTTTCGGTAAGCGTTATAATTTATTTACTATCTAGAGAATTCTACCGATAATAATTAATTACTTTGTGTTTATATTTCAGTGTTTTGAGTTACCGATGCGTCCGTTTTTGTTGTTGGTTTATTGCACGTTGCGACTTGCAATAGATAAATCAGAGAGAGAGAATTACCGATGCGTCGGTATATTAGTTGGCCTATTGTAAACTGCGTGTGTTACAATAGATAGAGAAGAGCTAAGAGAATAAGAGTTTGAGATTAGTAGGTCTATTGTAAACTGCGTGTGTTACAATAGATAGAAAAGAGCTAAGAGAGTAAGAGTTATGAGCGAGGCTCGGGGTGGCTATAGGGGAGGTTGGAGGCCACACGGGGATGCGTCCCCATAGAGAGAGAGAATCCGCTGGATTAGCTAGTACATGAGCGGATGGAACAGCCATCCCAGGTGTGAGCGGATGGAACAGCCATCCCAGGTGTGAGCGGATGGAACAGCCATCCCAGGTGTGAGCGGATGGAACAGCCATCCCAGGTGTAAGCGGATGGAACAGCCATCCCAGGTGTAAGCGGATGGAACAGCCATCCCAAACGTAAGCGGATGGAACAGCCATCCCAAGTGTAAGCGGATGGAACAGCCATCCCAGGTGTAAGCGGATGGAACAGCCATCCCAAACGTAAGCGGATGGAACAGCCATCCCAAGTGTAAGCGGATGGAACAGCCATCCCAGGTGTAAGCGGATGGAACAGCCATCCCAAATCCTGTGGAACAACCACCAAGTGTTTGCGTAACACTGTAATTGTATCAGAGATAAAGCTGAGTATACCATACGAGATGAGGGTGTATTATGAGTACAAGACTTTCGTCATGATGACCATTTTTACCAGACCAGCTTAAGGTCATTGGCGACATGGTGGAGGTACTGGGATCTAAAAATCTGAATTACCGTGTTTCAACATAAAGATTTGTGTATTTGTTGCAATTTACGGATGAATATACTTATTCTTATTGTTACGAATAAATGCTATAAATAGACATGTAAAATTAGTAATAGGGATGTTGACCAAAAAGTGTTCCAATTATTTTATTCAGTCCGATGGACCGAGGGTTAGATTAGATTATTCAGAAATGATTGACTAATTAATTTTTGTATAGTAAAGTAGTAATATTTTACGAAGGTGCAGAACATCAAAGATTCAGAGTGGAGGCAATTTACGGTACGTGAACGAATAGTGAAAATCGTACTTAATCTTGACGTTATGCGAAATTTAAATGCGCCATATTTTTGTCAGTATTTGCTAATCAGAGAAAAGAATAAATGCAAATAGTGAAAAGTTCTTAAAAAACCTGTCATAAAAAATTTGTCCACATCCTTATTGTGTTTTTATATAATAAATGCCTAATTATATTTACTAGAAAGAAACAGCAGTGAAAGTTTGTGGATCAAATACCGTTTATTTATTTATTAACTGGTTTTAAAAACGGGTTTGACGTCATAGATCTAACAGTGTATTGTTACCAACTGTTACCAACTGAAATACTTGTGTTAAATTTATTATGAAGCTGCATTTTTTATTCTATTCAAATAAAAAAGGGCTTTTCGTCAATTTGTTAATTGATACTAAGAACAAAGAATATTTAGTAGTTATGCAGTATGAATATATATTAGTGACGGATTGCTTTAGTAGTACTTATTTAGTATTCAATGACGACGTAAGGGTGCCACGACTTATGAAAAAAATAGTTTGGAAAAATAAATAAACTAAATATCATTTATTTTGTTGTAGATTCACGGTCCGTATTTGAGTAAAATATAGAATAGTCTTGAGTAATTTAGATACTGTACTGTTTGACAAAATGGAAGTAGTCCTCCGAACTCGTTTGAAGTTGTTACATGAATCAGTTGAGTCATACATAATCGCTGCTGAGTGTGCTCTTAAAAAACAACCCAACAGTGATGTTGATTTTCATGAACTGGAACTAACATGCTCCAAATTAAAAGGTGCCATTGAGAGGTTTGTCACTGAAGTACACAATTATTGTAAAATTTTTAGTGAACCTGATGTAGACTTAATAACTCAATACACTTTTACTCAGATCAAAGCAGAAGAGTTAGTAGCAGAGATTGAAGTTTTTATTAAACACACTGTTAAAAAACGTGATTCAGATAAAGCTTATGATAAAAAACTTAACATTTCCAGTAAATTGCCACGAATGGAATTGAGCAAGTTTGATGGTGATGTTCTTAAGTGGTACCAATTTTGGGATCAGTTCTCTTCTAACATTGATTCTAGAAACATAAATGATGTAGATAAATTATTATATCTTCAATCCGTGCTTGAAGGTGATGCAAAACAAGCTATTGAAGGTTTAGACACAACTAATAAAAATTATGGTATAGCTGTTCAAACTCTTAAGGAAAGATTTGGTAAACCAGCTGCTATCATTGACGCACATTATGTGGCACTATATCGCATTAGTCCAGTTACCTCAAACAATGTTAAGGATTGCCGGCAAGTTTTTAATGAAATTGAAAGACATCTTCGAGTATTAAGCTCTTTAGGTGAAGACGTGAATCACAATCATCTTCGAGTCATGATAATAGAGAAATTTCCCGAAGATTTGATATACGAATTAAAAATGAAGATAATTGGCGAAGATGAGAAAATAGATGATATCAGGAAGTATCTAGAGTACATTATATCGGCAAGAGAAACTTCAAATAGAATTAAGAAAGATGCAAAGAAGAGTACCAAAGAGTCGATACAAAGTGAAGGCAAAGAAAATACTGAAAGTTTTACTACCGGAGCTTTACACATAAGATCTGAAGTGAAGAATGATATTGAACAGCGTAGAAATATAAATTTTAGGAGAGATAAACAAGGATATTTCAGGAAAAGGCATTACGATAAATCAGAAAATTCTGATGAACCAAAAAAGAAATATGTTTTAATGAAATGTATATTTTGCAGTCAAGACCATTTTAACGATGAGTGTAATAATTACAAAACTTTACAGGATAGAAAATTAAAGCTAAATAATCGTTGTTATAACTGCTTTCAGTTGGGCCACAGAGTGCATTCTTGTCGTTCTAAGCGTAATTGTCGATATTGTAACGATTATGGCTCTCACAATCGCGCGTTATGTCCAAAGAGATTCACGGAGCCTGTAATGTCATCCGAAACAAATAACGTACAGTAAAACAGAAACACATATAATAACACTCGTTCATATGCTTAGCAAAAATGGCAAATTTAGGGATGACAAATTGTTCAGTGCAATAGAATGTGCCGACATATATTTCAATCATATGACAACTCTTTAACTTTTACATATTTTTTACGGCTGAAAAGACTGCGTTGTGTGTTTACAAGACTGACTTTCCTTAACAAGTATTGGTATTGTCATAAAACACCTGCAGATGTAGACAGGCACTAAGGTATATTTATAGATATAATTCTTATAGCAGATACCTTAATGGACCAGAATTTTTGAAGAAAGATGCAGATGTAACCTACACACTTTCAAAACAGTGATGTCTAAACGTTTTCTTTGGCCGAGGAAGGTCTCGCGAATGAATAACCAATAATTATAATTGAATCTGATTTCAGTAGCATAAAACTTGTTGTTAAATATATATAAAAAAAAGTAATATCAAAAGAGCGGCAAATATTAGATTGTGAGATTTTAAGAACAAGCCATACTTATAAGTAATTTGATAAAGGTTTGAAAGAGAGCACACATAATTTTAGATTAATTTCTTTAAAATGTTCGCTAATAGTTACACGTATCTAAGAGAAAGGAGTGACAAACATTGCCAATCAAGAGCCGTAGTCAATAGAGTACCTGAGCTAGGCATAACTACAAATAGAAGCAGGAAGTAATAGGGCACAGTGGAAGGTTGGGCAGATAGTAGAGTTAAGGAAAGGTTCGGATGGACAAATAAGAGTAGCGAAAGTAAAAATTGCATCAGGCGAAACATTGATCCGTTCAATATGACATTTGTTTCCATTAGAATTAAAAACTGAAAGTACAGTACCTTTAGCACAGACTAACATAATTTCTGAGGACAACATACCCAAAGAAACTTCTCAAACAGAAGTACAGTCAGCAGAAAAGACAGCTGATAACAGGAAGTCAACCGGGGCTTCGGCGGTCAGCGCTAGAGAAAAGATTAAAGCGTGGACTTCACAATTCCTTAATAGATTGTTTCATCCTACCTAATTGAGAGAAGTGTATGGTGGTGAATTAATTCCAATTATTATTCGTAATAAACTTCATGTTAAAGATTAGTTTTTTTTTTCTCTTTTCTTTCGTCGTGGCGGAGTGTCGCGAATGCGAAGGTAGTGTATATTTTCAATATTTTTATTATTTATTTCAATATCAAGGTACCTAAAAGTCAATGTTTGGCTGTTAGCAATTTTATTCTTTCGTGCGTGCGCGGATGGTTGCGCAGAAGAAGTGAACGCGGCGTGAGGAGGGTTATATTATCTGTGGCAGAAAAAAAACGGCGGCAAGGACAAAATAAGATGGTAAATTATAATTTCTGACGATTAATGAGATTTTACGAGAGATAGAGTTTCGGTAAGCGTTATAATTTATTTACTATCTAGAGAATTCTACCGATAATAATTAATTACTTTGTGTTTATATTTCAGTGTTTTGAGTTACCGATGCGTCCGTTTTTGTTGTTGGTTTATTGCACGTTGCGACTTGCAATAGATAAATCAGAGAGAGAGAATTACCGATGCGTCGGTATATTAGTTGGCCTATTGTAAACTGCGTGTGTTACAATAGATAGAGAAGAGCTAAGAGAATAAGAGTTTGAGATTAGTAGGTCTATTGTAAACTGCGTGTGTTACAATAGATAGAAAAGAGCTAAGAGAGTAAGAGTTATGAGCGAGGCTCGGGGTGGCTATAGGGGAGGTTGGAGGCCACACGGGGATGCGTCCCCATAGAGAGAGAGAATCCGCTGGATTAGCTAGTACATGAGCGGATGGAACAGCCATCCCAGGTGTGAGCGGATGGAACAGCCATCCCAGGTGTGAGCGGATGGAACAGCCATCCCAGGTGTGAGCGGATGGAACAGCCATCCCAGGTGTAAGCGGATGGAACAGCCATCCCAGGTGTAAGCGGATGGAACAGCCATCCCAAACGTAAGCGGATGGAACAGCCATCCCAAGTGTAAGCGGATGGAACAGCCATCCCAGGTGTAAGCGGATGGAACAGCCATCCCAAACGTAAGCGGATGGAACAGCCATCCCAAGTGTAAGCGGATGGAACAGCCATCCCAGGTGTAAGCGGATGGAACAGCCATCCCAAATCCTGTGGAACAACCACCAAGTGTTTGCGTAACACTGTAATTGTATCAGAGATAAAGCTGAGTATACCATACGAGATGAGGGTGTATTATGAGTACAAGACTTTCGTCATGATGACCATTTTTACCAGACCAGCTTAAGGTCATTGGCGACACAGACCATAGACCTCAGTTCCAAATATGAATGTTACCTACACGAAGAAGATTCCAGAAAAGACAAATAATTTAATAGTTTTCCAATCGTAGCAATCTCTCACTCAGTAGATAAGTCAGAATTCTATCACTGGGTATGAGATAGCTCTAACTGGAAGATAAATCATTATTAATCATTCACGAATCCGGCAAAATACTATCACAAGAATAACCTGTAGTCAGTGCAAAACACCAGACACAATAGTAAAACAATGCATGTCGACCGGATTCCGGTCTGCTCACAGATGACAGGATAAGTCTGTTAGATGTAGTTATCACTATCTCAGTAGATATGTTCAAATTCTGTCACTGCATATCCTTCATAATTATTGAGTTTTGTGTTGATTTTTTTATTTTAAAATGTATTTGTATATTTTAAAATGTACTATTTATTATGAACTGCCCTTTTTAAACGTTTGTATTTTTTTCACCATAATTGGCTGAAATAAATTGACTTAAAATGTTTCTTTTAAATTAATAATAGTTCTGTGGCGACCTCTACGCCATTACGAGGAACTAAAAACCACAAAAAGCAATGAACCTTACACAAGTTCACAAGAATCATACGAGATGTCGCCAGCAGAATCTACATCTCGATGTCAGAGTTCTGGTTGCAACTGACTTTATTTACAACCTCGACGATACACCGTCGGAGCCGCGGTTCCCCGCAACACCATGCCTGGCGGGAAGATCTTCCCTTTGTGGCGGTCGAGCATATCACCTCGCTCCCGTTACAGTTCTTTTAATTTACTTAAGTTTTAGTTTAAGTCGTTACTTTCCAACAACTCAAATCAGATACGTTTTCTAAACGTCAAAACAAACATTTTCTATAGGATTTGTATGAAATATAGACTAACAATGACGTTTTAGTTTCTTGGAGTCAAAAAGCGCTCTTAAGGGCGGCCAACCCGCCTTACTTTTCATACAAACGCTCGTACGTGATTATGGCGTTGTAACAGATCTTTCTTGGAAAGTTTTGAACTAACAGGAATCTTGTGCGATATATCTAGGTTTTTATCGAAATTAAAAATTAAAATTTGGAAAAACAAATTCAGTATAAGTCTCCAAAAATCTGCTTTTTTGTACAAATTTTACCTGAACTTCGGCCGATCATATAGTACTCATGAATTGTAAAAGTAAAGAAAATATTTGCATAGAAACCTTGCAAATTTAATGAAAATTCTAAATAAA
The DNA here is from genome assembly GCA_963555685.1 of Acrobasis consociella. Taxonomy (NCBI): domain Eukaryota; kingdom Metazoa; phylum Arthropoda; class Insecta; order Lepidoptera; family Pyralidae; genus Acrobasis; species Acrobasis consociella. The sequence goes on along the minus strand of OY743132.1, from coordinate 9,002,498 downwards.
AAAACATTTATTTCACACACTTAGGCTTACTGAAAAACACGTATTACCTGGAACAAGTTTTATGAAATTTCCGCACCCTATGAAAAGTTAATATTCGTTCAATGAATAGTAAATAATAATACTAATTTCGTACAATATGGAGCAAACTGAGCGCTCAGGTGCTATCTCTCTCTTTTCACTTTGCTTTTTTTTCTATCACTGCGCTGGATGAAACAACAAGCATTTTCAACCATACTCGCGTTGACGATAGACGGACCGGGAAGGGCGCTCTTGATATCAGTTTTCTGCACTGACCTCCATATATACAAGTACGCTGGACATATGATACCCTAAGAAATGACAGCTCTTTATTATGCCTATTTGAAGCGCCCCCAATGCGTTGGAAGAGAACTAAATCTGTCTTTTATCGATGTCATTGTCCCATCTCTAATATTAGTTCCGTTCCCACCCACTTCTACTTTGCTTCTACGATCAGCGCCAAAATGGCGAAAATCAAATCGCCTCACTATGGCCCGGCTAATCATAAGTCCAGCGTACTTGTATATATGGAGGGAGGTCAGTGGTTTTCTGCAATAATAATTCTAAAATATCGTTTAAAATGGATATGACTAGTAGTTCGCCACGAACTTAGACCTCGCGATTATTATTTCAGAATAATGTACCTGATTTTGATGAACTATCGGTCTAGGTTTAAGGATAAGCAGATTCATGGTTGTGACCAAATTTCGAAAATAGTTGGCAATCACAGCCCTTTCTTCAAACGACTTTCGATCTAGCTCTGAAATGTCAGGAGCACCTTCCAACCATACAACGCCATGGATATGAGGTCTACCGTGATGCTGAAATTTAGTTCTATACCAGTAGTCTTTTACCGAAAAATTACCCATCATTTTTTAAATGACAAAGTCAGCTCGTTGTTGGAAAAACCAGAAAACTATTAATGGGTTTCCGTTTATATGTTTATTTGTATTGCCATGGCTCTATGCCGCTGCTCATTGGTTTCTTACTCTCTTCGTAAAGCTACTTCGCGTGCTTTGGTTGCTGTTGATCTCTTATTAGTTCGTAGCATAATTACTAATAGGTACTACTACAGAAGCACAGGCAAGCAGCGATAGCGATTGAACGAAAATTCGCTCAACAAAATTGCTAAATTTTATAAACAAGCCAACAATCAATCAAAATAAGCAAAAACTAAAAAAATAAGCGGCCAAGTGCGAGTCGGACTCGCCCATGAAGGGTTCCGTAGTAGCAAATAACATAATATAAAAGTCTTGCAGTATGTTTTTTTTTAATTTTTATATTTGAGTTGATTGAATGAAAGGTAAATTACCATTTATGACGTATTAAAAAAAAACTACTTACTAGATATCGTTCAAACCAATTTTTGCTGGTAGTTTTTATGGTAATTAATATCATATATTTTTTTTAGTTTTATAATTCTTTTATTTTAGAAGTTACGGGGGGGGACACACACTTTTTTCCACTTTGGAAGTGTCTCCCGCGCAAAGTATTCGGTTTAGAAAAAAATGATATTAGAAACCTGAAAATCATTTTTGAAGACCTATCCATAGATACCACGTATGGGTTTGATGAAAAATAAATTTTTGAGTTTTAGTTCTAAGTATGGGGAACCCCCAAAATTTTTTGTTTTTCTTTTATTTTTGTGCCAAAACCTTAATGCAGTTCACATAGTACATCTTCTTACCAAGTTTCAACAGTATAGGTCTTATAGTTTCGGAAAAAAGTGGCTGTGACATACGGACGGACAGACAGACAGACATGACGAATCTATAAGGGTCCCGTTTTTGCCATTTGGCTATGGAACCCTAAAAACTAATCGTAAAATAAGCAAAACCCTTTTTTTTAAGAACTACTTATGAAACTCAAAATAATAACCATAATAGTTATTCAGAGCAATTACTTTGTGGACCCCAGGGTGTATGTATTTTTAAGAAAGTTGCTTAGTAACCCGGACTGAATTCACCCTTAAATAGTTTTAGTTTAATTTGTAAAAAGATTTGTATTGTATATCCGTCACGGCTCAGTCAGCTAGACTTCGCGAGTCACCCTAAACCCGTTTAAGTATAACGTATAAAAAAGTTGTTCAGACAAAAAAGTTGTTCAAATAAAAAAAAATCGTTTTTATAATGGCAACAAAAAAGTCTAATGAAATTTTTGAAAATATTTTGAAATGGCAGATATATGACAGTTTTAAAATTTAAAACCCCCATATTTCCGCCATTTTGAAAAATTTCGAAAAACTGGCTCGACAAAAAAATTATATGTTGTTGCTGAATCTGCTTACAAAATTTCATGAGAATTGGTCAAGAAATGCGACCTGTAGGCGAGAACAGCCAGACAGACAGACAGACAGACAGACAGACAGACAGACAGACAGACGGACAAAAGAATTTTTGGCCAATCTCGAAACTGAGACGCTTCGCTCGCTTCGCTCGCTCGGTCAATCATGACAAGGGACATTATTTTGTGACATTTTATTAACTCTATGAGTTTATAGTCTCAAACAATTTGTTTATACGCAGTAAAGTACTCAATCATTAATTACTAAATCTTATACCTTTAAACGAGCAATTCTTGTATATTTATATAAATAAATATATAGGGACAAATTACACAGATTGAGCTAGCCCCAAAGTAAGTTTGAGACTTGTGTTATGGGAAACTAACTCAACGATACTATATTTTATAACAAATACATATATAGATAAACATCCAAGACTCAGGACAATTTGAAAAAGGCAATTTTCCAGCTTGCCCTGACCGGGAATCGAACCCGGGACCTCCGGGTGGCGGACTAGCATGGTGACCTCTACGCTACGGAGGTCGTCAAAATGTTGATAAATTTCTGTGATATCGAAAACGGCTCTAACGATTTCGCAAAAAATTGGTATATGGGGTTTTTCGGGGGTAAACAATTGATCTAGATTAGTCTTATGTCTGGGAAAACGCATGTTTTCGAGTTTTCATGCGTTTTCTTTCTACGCAGAATATGGTCGCTAAATTCGTCGCACCGGCCGCTATCCGTTTTCGCTCAGCAGTTCAGGATGCGGACTGCTAGAAAGTTACGGGTTCGAATCCCACTCGGTGACTTACTTTTGTTTTTTTATGTTCAAGTTTATATATAATTTTTATTTTGTATAATTTTTAGACAATTTAAGTATAAAAAAATGTAGTTAATGTTTGAGATGTAACCGAGCAAAGCTCTGTCGCCTAGGTACTAAAATACTTACATATCTGTACTGCCAGTGAAAAGGGATCCCATCAAAAACAATACTTGTCAAAAAACCAAGTCTCGCAACTCATTTGTTCTGCGGTAAAAAGTTGTGAGATCCATGTAATACCAAGTCGGTTATTAATTTATTCAGTCTCTACTTAAGCGACTTTCTGTCTTAATACGTCCAGTCTCTAAGACCACGATCGTGGTCCATAACAATTGAAAATCAATTGTGTCTGGAATCTCCGTACTCGAAGCATTAAGTTGTTACGTAATAATTAACAGCATCTTATAGTGACGCATATCAATATTAAAATTGTTTAATGTTTTATATAAATATATCGAGACTTGGCCATCGCACTAAATAATTGAATTTACATGTGTTTTCAGGCGATTGAATTTACACGTGTTTTCAGGCGATGGCCAAGTCTCAATATATTTATATAAAACATTAAAGAATTTTAATATTGATATGCGTCACTATAAGATGCTGTTAATTATTACGTAACAACTTAATGCTTCGAGTACGGAGATTCCAGACACAATTGATTTTCAATTGTTATGGACCACGATCGTGGTCTTAGAGACTGGACGTATTAAGACAGAAAGTCGCTTAAGTAGAGACTGAATAAATTAATAACCGACTTGGTATTACATGGATCTCACAACTTTTTACCGCAGAACAAATGAGTTGCGAGACTTGGTTTTTTTGACAAGTATTGTTTTTGATGGGATCTCATTTCTTTTTGTATTTTGTAGACAGTTCTACTTTTTTCCTTTTCGGTACCTTCTTCTTATTGTATATATGTATATCTACCAGCAACGAATTTTCTTAAAGCCCTCTCTCTGACTTATGAACTTTTCCTATTTTTGTAGGTAGCCTTCCGTTTTCTCTTTTCCGGTACTACTTCTTGAGCTTCAGCTACAGTTTTTCTAAGAGCCCACTCCCTGTCTCTATGCGTTTTTCTGGGAGGCTTTGAGGCTTTAATTTTTAATTTACATGTGTTTTCATGACGGGAATACCCATTTTTTGCTCGATTTGGCAGGGGCACTACCATGCGCCTATATTTATATGGGACTAGCTTAAACCCGCGGCTTCGCACGCAATAATAATAACTGCCGTAAAACATCGTTACGAATAAAGCCAATATTGAAAAATTTAACTGAAGACTTGGCTGTCTTTTCTAGATTTTTTAGTTTTTCCTTGATTCATACACCAAACACTACTTATATTCCAAATTTGAAGCTTCTAGGTCTGCTAGAAGTGCCTTAGAATTTTGATGATCGGTGAGTCAGTGAGTGACAAAATTAAGAAATTTGACCCGTTATAATTCTTAAAATACTGGTTTAAATTAAATGAAATTTGAAATATACCGTGTCTTTACAATGCCTGCATGGTTACTGAAAATTTCAGTCTTCTAGTTTTATCTACAACGAAGTTACAGGGGGTCGAAAATGGTCTGAATTGCTTCGAGAAAAGGATGGTACGGCCGTGACGCTTTTTGCTCGACTTGGTGGGGGCACTGCCGTGCCCCCAGATCTAAGTCAAAAAACGTGGTTTTGAGAAAATCGAGTTCAAAGTTTCAAAAAATTCCTGCACGTTTTATACATCAGCTAGAAAAATTTTGATGAGTGATATTGATAGATAATTTAAAATAAAAGAAGTCTCTATGACTAAAACAAGTTAAAATAAACTGATTTCAGAAATAATTGAAAAAATTTACAAGTTATATCACTTGACACGAAAAAATATTCGTGTAAAATGCTATAAAATGACATGCAACTATTTACACATTTTGTATTTCGTTGGTGTCAAATGATACATCACCTTTATTTTTATAGTGTTTTGAAGTGTATAAGAAGATAATCAGGAAGTCCCGAAACAAAATCTACTTATTTCATGATCAGCTATTTTTACGTCAATTTTATTTTGAACAAAAGTCATAAAAATATTACATACATCAGTTTACACATTTTAGTATACCTTAATATTTTTGTGTATTGTGATATATATCAGATATTTAAGCGATCTAACTATGAAATGTTAAGGTGTATAATAATATAAGTATAAACATATTATTATGTAAAAGTAATGCCTGTGATATAGGGTCCAACCGCCGTCTACCTTAAGGTATTCGAATCCCAAGCAAACCTCACCTAGGTCTCTGGTGCATCCTGATAAGCAAAACGGACGTGGTTCTGGTGATATCAACCCGCGCGCGGTGGGATCTGGTCGAAGTCTTTCCACTCTTGATTACTAAATTAGTTGCAAACAATTGGCCAAGTACGAGTCTGGCTACGCGCAGTGTAGGTTACGAATGACATTCACGCGACTAAAATGTCTAAAAAACTAACTATCTATTGAATTTGTATACAATGTTCTTTTTTGAGTCAATTTATAAGTTGGTAACCGATAACTTTTTGATTTGTAAACCCTACTAAGCTTTCATTGAAAAAACACTTTTCAAGCTTAAATTTTACCACTTTTTCATACTCATGCCGAATTACAGCTTACTAGTACTTGTAGTCTCTTGAGTAGAACCGCGCATTAGCAGACAGAATTTGTTTACTATGGAAGCCTAAAAAGTCCCTAAGTGCCCCTCCAGAATAGAGAAGGGACCAAGACGACCGGAGGTCAGAAGAGCTCAGAATTCCCGAGCAAAACTGCCTAATCGTCAATTGTCCACACCAGATTCCAACCTGCTAAATATATGAATAGATGACATTATAATGTGCATATGCTAATAATAGAAAAAAGACTTTGCAGAGATAGAAGATTTTTTGCGTTTAGCAGAAGTAAGCAAGACAGGGGAATAGACTGAGGGAAAAGAAGACAGTATATTTATTTTACAAGGAGAATACGAGAAAGACCCCGTGTGACTCCGGGTTAGAATAGGACCACTCCACCTCTTCCTGTAGATGTTGTACTAGGCATCGTAATTCGTAATAGAACTAAAGAAAAAATAGCAATAAAAGCACGACCTTTGTAACACGAATTACAATAGCATTCTCAAGAAGTTGACGTTTGGCAAGGAGCTGGTTGTAAAATAAAGCAAAATCCATAAAAAATTAAAACAGACCCCACAGCATTAGAGCTGATGATGCAACTAGTAGGCTGAGATGATATGGACTGAGAGGGAAAAAGGAAAATATGAGGTAGAATTTATCGTCGCTAATAAAAATTATTAAAAATATAACACAATTTAATTTATAGACTCGAAAAAGGATTGCAATGTGTTGGTAAATAATGACCAGACATAATAGTGATATAGGTAACCAACAACAACTAACCATCTTATTAACAAAGCTAACTTACGATGATCATCAAAATACATGGATATCTATGAATGAATGTTGACTAATTTTAAAGAAATTTAAAGGATCAAAGATGTTAGGTATACGAAAATAAAATAAGTATAAAAATATCCATATCACGTGTTGCTTGTTACATAATATAATCATGTTTTATACAAATAGCCTAGGTGATGATGATTATGATAATGATGATGAATGTTAGTTTTTTTCAATTTGTAAATATAGACACACCAGTTACAATGACAACTGGAACAAATTCACACTGTGTTTATGGATTTGTATTGGTAGATATATATAATGCATTATATTTTAAACATATTTTTTAATAAATACCTAATTGGTATATGCTTATGATCTGTTTTTTTAAATGTTCATATAATGTTTTTATTTATTAACGTTACAATCAACAGCATTTTTAACTTCGCTGTCTATAAATAAAGAATAATAGTAAAACCATAGATTTGTTCATGTTATGCCTGTGATATAGGTATGACTGATGGAACATTTGGGTTTTTAAAATCAATTTATATATATGTATTACATTTCGAGCATTTTGAAGTTTATACATATAATAAAACAGTAAAAAAAGTATGTCTGTAATTTAAAAATATTTCCAAAAAAAATATTGGGGGCGATGGAGACATAGAAATAGGTATATTATTACTCTGTGGAAATAGAGAAAGATTTTTTTTAAATGTCTGTCTGTTTGTCCGTATGTCTGTTAGTACACGCTAATCTCCGGAAATACTGGACGCCTGGACGGATTCGAATGTAATCCTTTTTTTGTTATATAGCTGTTAAACCTGAGCAACATATAGGGTATAAATGATTTTGGAAAATGGAACACCTGATGTAGAACTATAATTGTCCAGCTAAACTATAAGAAATATATATAATAGCCTGCTGAGCATTTTCCAGAGATATAAAGTCCACGCGAACGGAATCGCAGACTTCGGCTAGTCAATATTAAAGATTTTGTTTGCATTATTTTCGTAAAATAGTTTGTTTTGGTAAGAAATTAGATATATAGTACTAAGGCGACTGAGCTTAGCTCGGTTATTACTATTTATTGTAGTATTTCAAATAAATATACTCGAAAGTAGATAGATACTTATTTTTTAACTAAACTGATGGTTAAACACTTATATATTTTTGCTTACTTATATCATTACTACTTATATCACACACCATCTAGCAAATTTAGTAACTTTTGAACTTGTAATATGATTTTGATTCAATTCAACTTATATCAATTTGCACAATAATCAAAGCTGTAATTATGACTAGTGTCAATTGATTTATATAAAGTTGTATCACTAAACACCTATTTTGTCTTACTTATGTCGCAAGTTGAATGTTTCTACTACAGATGAAGCGTTTTTCACCAAGAAATCCTACAAACATTTTACGTGTTTATAGAAATGAGCAAACTTAAATCAATATGTACGAATATCAACGTTTTATTTTTCCGTTGTGTAAAGTGTGATAGTTAAAGTTAAATTAATTTACACTTTTAAAACTGAAAAAATACTTCGGTTCATTATGTTGTAAACGCATTTGTATTATAATACACAAAAATAAATTAACGAAACCCTGAAAAACGCCTACTTAGATTACTGTGCACCAACGCTAACTTTGGCATTTTAAGCCCTAGGACTATGGGAATAAGACAGAAAAATAGCAATTTTTTTTCTGATTTAGAATATGCAATGATCTCAAAAGCGATCTAACTCGACTTAGATCCCTTTTCACTGGCAGTACAGTATGTACTTAAAATAAATGAATATTAAATTAAAATGACGTCAAATGTCACTTTTTTTGTTTAAAAGCGCACAATATCGCAAAGATTTTACGGCTGAGGCCATGTGAGGCCAGATTTGGTCCTAATTGGCTAAAATTGGCTTATCTCCTGACACGGGGTGGTCACATGTCAAAAACTGAGCGGCAGGGGCGGACTCGGTTGTGTTTAAACTCTTTTGTTTTTTTTTTGCGACGCCTGCTGTTAGATGTTATGATAAATGGATCTTTTAAATTGCAAAAGTGTTAATGGTTTAATTGTTTGGTAGCGTTATTATGTAACTATGTATGTATGTTGGTCTGTTTCATCGTATTTTCTATTACGAAACGTTTAGGCTGTGGGTTTAAATGATAGATTTTTCACCATATAACAGATTTTTATGAATATATGGCGGTAGGACAATACAATTAATAAAAGAAACACCATTCTACTTCACCAGATAAAAATAAATAAAAAGTAATTATATTTTTTGTAACTTGTTACTCATTTCATATTGCCCTTTTGTTTTAAACCCCGACTCAAAAAGAGGGGGGTTATAAGTTTCAGTGTCTGTTTGTTTGTAATAACTTTATTGTACTATGAAAAAATTCTGTGTGTCTGTCTGTGGCCTCATAGCTCCTAAATAAATTGATAATTATGCGGTGTTTAGGGTTCCGTAGAAAACGGAACTCTTATAATTTTGCTGTGTCTGTCAATCTTATGGTTTTAAGGTTGGACATATTATGGACAACGTGGAAAAAATCAAGGCAATAACATTATTATAAATAAAACCCAAGACTCAGGACAGTTTGAAAAAGACCATTTTCCAACTTGCCCTGGCTAGGGATCGAACCCACCTCTTCCGGATTGGCGGGCTAGCGTGTTGAGTGTTGACTTCAGTGTCGTCCACATATGACTAAGTTAATAGGAAAATTATCAGAGTAGGGTTTACGAATTAGAAAGTTATATTTAACATATGAGTATTATTTATGTAAGTATGTTTGTGTAAGTATGTTTTTTTTTAAATTTATTTATGTATCTTGTATAGGTATTTATTTTTGTATTATACACGTCAAATCATCTTTCTTCCCATTTCCTCTCGCTAGTGTACTAGAAGAAATTTCTTTAGACATAAACCTATGTATTAAGTTTAATTTTGGTTTTATTTGTATGTTTTTTCAAGTCAACATGAACTAATAAAATAAATAAATAAAATAAATACCTATTATAGTCATTGTGAGGAAGAAAAAAATAATCGCACCTACACCCGGCCCTGTGTCAGTCGTTTGCACCGCGGTCGCTCCCTCTTTTTACTGCGTACAGTGGAGCGCGTAAGCTTATTAAGATTAAGCATTTTGATTTTTGGCCCACTAAAAACACTAAAGTACGTTCTATTCTTATCCTTTTTTGTAATAATATAAGATAAAAACTATGATGTATTTTGTTATTGTGAGTATTTTGATTAAAACTATGATGTATTTTGTTATTATGAGTATTTTGATTTTTGGCCCACTAAAACACTAAAGTACGTTATATTCTTATCTTTTTTGTAATAATATTAGATAAAAACTATGATGTATTTTGTTATTATGAGTATTTTGATTAAAACTATGATGTATTTTGTTATTATGAGTATTTTGATTTTTGGCCCACTAAAAACACTAAAGTACGTTATATTCTTATCTTTTTTGTAATAATATAAGACAAAAACTATGATGATGATGACGATGTCTTTTACAATAATAGTACAGTACGCATGGCCACTTGTGTACCTTACCCAAATTACAAATTAATTATGTTATAAATTATAAATTACATAATAGAGTATATGCACGCATATTTTTTATTTGTTTAATAAAATCCTTAATAACCACAGTAAACAAATATGAAAGAATTTATAAAGTATCTTAATCAGCGACGAACCTATGATACTTTAAAGTTTCAATTAGAGAGAGATGTCCGATATGGACTGGTGACGTCATAATTACACATCATCAATAAATTTACTATAGAAAATAGCGTTTTGCGAGTGAGATAGACATATTTTTCGTAAAATCGCTATATCTCGTTCGTTTTTCCACCAATTATTCTGTTTTCACTGTTAGTACTTTACTTTTGAATATTTACGAATAAACTAATTAGATAACACATATTTTTTTCATGCATATTCTCTATTACTTTGTAATTTGCAATTTTATTGCAAATTATATTTATAAAGTGAATATTTCAATAAAAAGACATGTCAAGATTGTTAACATTTATTTAAGTACCTAACCAAACGGAGGATCCTACTTCCTACTAATATTATAAATGCGTAAGTGAGTTTGTATGTTTATTTATTTGTTTTTTTTGTTACCTCTTCACGCTTAAACTACTGAACCGATTTGGATGAAATTTAGTACGGATATAGTTTGAGACTTGGGAAAGGACACAGGGCACTCTTCATCCCGAAATTTCTACGGGGAGCGAAGCCCGCGGGTATAGCTAGTAATAATATAAGATAAAAACATATGATGATAATGATGTCTTTTACATGATAGTACAGTACGCTAGGCCACTTGTGTATTACCCTTAATAATATTCCAAACCGGAATATGATCCCGCTGTCACATTTAAACCAACTCTTTATTGAATTACAACAAAAATGGCGACCCTTTTATATTACAAGCAGATTTAAACACGTTCATTTGATATTTGTACAGTTTTTAGCAAAAAGAATAGGATCAAAAATAATTCCTTTTGTACTGATAAGACAATACGATACCCCTTATTCCACAAAATAAATATATATATATAGGGATAAATTACACAGATTGAGCTAGCCCCAAAGTAAGTTCGAGACTTGTGTTATGGGATACTAACTCAACGATACTATATTTAATAACGAATACATGAGAAATACATAGAGATAAATATCCGAAAAAGGTAATTTCCATCTTGAACTTTTTAGGGTTCTGTACCCAAAGGATGAAAACGGGACCCTATTACTAAGACTTCACTGCCTGTCCATCTGTCCGTCTGGCCGTCTGTCCGTCTGTCTGTCACCAGGCTGTATCTCAAGAACCGCGATAGCTAGACAGTTGAAATTTTCACAAATACTAAAAACAAAATAAAATAAATATTTATGGGGGGCTCTCATACAAAAAACTTGATTTTTATAGATAATGGTACATAACCCTTCGTGCGCGTATCCGACTCGCACTTTGCCGGTTATTCTTTCTTATCAGTACACAAGGAATTATTTTTGATCCTATTCTTTTTTGCCAAACACTGTACAAATATTAAATGAACGTGTTTAAACCTGCTTGTAATATAAAAGGGTCGCCATTTTTGTTGTAATTCAATAAAGAGTTGGTTTAAATGTGACAGCGGGATCATATTCCAGTTTGGGATATTATTAAGGGTAAGGTACACAAGTGGCCTAGCGTACTGTACTATCATGTAAAAGACATTATCATCATCATCATCATATGTTTCTATCTTATATTATACTCCATTTGGTTAGGTACTTAAATAAATGTAAACAATCTTGACATGTCTTTTTATTGAAATATACACTTTATTGAAATCATTAGACAAAATTAATTATTATTAGTAACTAAATTTATCCTATAATATTGTAAATCATTTGACATGCATGATATTATTCAATAGTGACTATTATTATTATATTTTTATAAATTAGAAGCATGAATATTTAAAAAATTTGCATGCTGATTGTTGGTGCAACACGTCTGTACAAGAGAATTAGGTATGACCTGTAAAATCGTATTTCTTACCGTGTTTGCTTGCAAATAAATTTATTTCATTTCATTTCATTTCATTTATAAATCAATAGCTTTGCAAATTACAAATTAATTATATTATAAATTATAAATAAAATAATTACTTTGTAATTTGCAATGTTATTGATTTATAAAGTGTATATTTCAATAAAAAGACATGTCAAGATTGTTTACATTTATTTAAATACCTACCTAACCAATTGGAGTATAGGTACCTATTAATAAATTTTTCAAAATTACGTATTTTGAACGTCCTTCTAAAGACTTCATATCTTATACCTTTAAACAAGCAATTCTTGTATATTTATTGAAGTGAAAACTTCTTTAGCGGCGTTGTGCACTTTTTTTGGAATGGATAAAAAATATTAAACTCGCGTCAGGACACGTGGCCTGATCGAAAATTCGTAAGACGGCGCAGGGCGCTTGCGCGAATGTTCGTGTGTGTGTGGATGGTGACAGCTGATGGCTCGACCGTCTGTGTAGTGGCCATACTGCTGTGTATTTGAAAATGAATTTGGTCATGCTTGTGACATTTGTGACAGACTGTGGTTCAGAAAAGATTTGAAATATTTTATACTGATAATTAAAGCAATTCGTGCAAAATTATTCCCTAACCATTCCAAAATATCAAAAATGCACAACGTTAGTATTCAAGTTTTCACTTCTGCCGGCACTCCCAGAGTGCAACCTGTCGTTTTTTTTATATATTTCTGTGACCTCGAAAACGGTTTTAACGATTTCGCAGAAAATTTGTATATGGGGGTTTTCGGGGGTATACAATCGATCTAGATTAGTCTTATGTTTGGGAAAACGCGTATTTTCGATGTTTGAGATGTAACCGAGCAAAGCTCGCCCAGGTACTTTCTTTATTAATAATGATTTGACTATCTCGGCATCACTAGTGGGTTGACTGGTAGATAAAGCCTATGTCTTCAAGGCCGCCTATTACAATTCTAATAAAGTTAAATAAAAAAAAAATCTTATATCATTATCATATCAACATTTAATTTTATTATACTATAGTGATCTAGTATAGCTCATGGTTAGATTTATTACGGGTATGATCCCTTCCACGTTGTGTATGATTCCTTATAATATTCTCTGGTGGAAAAGCAGCCTAACCGTAAAGCCGCATGTTTAACATTCCAGTCTAGTATAACCTAATCCAGGATAAAGTTCCAGTCTGGCTAAAGTCTAGCTCAATCTACGTCACCTGACGATCCTAGCTTCAGGTCACAGGGAGAAGGAGATAGCATCATCTTGGGACTTAGCATGATCCTTTTTAACCCCTGTTGCAAAAAGAGGAGTGTTATTAGTTTAAAGCCAAAGTCTGTCTGTGGCATCGTAGTCCTCAAATAAATGGAACGATTTTAATGTTTTTTTTTTACATAATAGCAAGTTTCCTTGCCGTGGTTCTTAACTATGATGAAAATCGCTTTAGACAGACGTTCAAAAGACATTGGGGATTGAAAGTCCAAACTACACTACAGGTTTTGATAAAAATTAAATATAATAATAATAAATAAATATATAGGGACAAATTACACTGATTGAGCTAGCCACAAAGTAAGTTTGAGACCTGTGTTATGGGATACTAACTCAACGATACTATATTTTATAACAAATACATATATAGATAAACATCCAAGACCCAGGACAATTTGAAAAAGGCTATTTTCCAGCTTGCCCTGGCTGGGGATCGAACCGAGGACCTCCGAATTGATGGTCTAGCGTGTTGACCATTACGCCACTGAGGTCAATTCTATGGGACCATGTCATAAGTATGCCTTTTCAAACAAAAAGAATTTTCCAAATCGGTCCAGGCGTGTGTACAAACAATAAAAAAACATTCGCGATGAATAATAACCTCCTTTTTTTTTAGTCTAAAAATAACATTTAAGACTCATTGCAATTTAGACGAGTTGCTATTTAAACGAGTTTCAAGTTGCGTTTTAGAGGAGTTTTTAATTTAAATATAGACTTATCTGGGCACATCTAGAATAACTACTATAGTATTTTATGCAACAGTTGTATAATAACGGTCAAAAAATGCGAGTGGCGCAGGTTACGATGCGAGCCTTGGCGAGCATCGTAATTAGATGCCATCGAGCATTTTTTTACGTACTTATACAACGTTGCATACAATACTTTTTCTACGACTATATTTACTAAATAAAATACAAAAACAAACAGAAAATATGAAAATGTTTGACGTATGTTTGGTAAATCAGATTTAGAATATACAAGTACTGATCTATATGGTATCTATGGTAAACTTTTTTTTAATTGACGTCTTTTTAGTGACTATGTGAAAAAAAATTTTTTTCTTATGTTGGCAGTATGGTAAATGTATAGAAAAAAAAGTTCTTCGTCTATGCTGCCGTCCGTATCATAAACGCATTAACTTCATTTTGACACATTCCGAGAAAAACGCGGTTAAAGATTTTATTTTTCTTTTGCTTATATCTCTGAAGTTACTTGGGATACAAACATGAAATTTATATCAATGAATAGAAAATATTGTCTAAAATACAAATATACCATTCAATAATTTAAATATAATAAGATATAGTATATAATTTGAAAAAGGTACTTATGACTAGCAGCCTATAATATTGTCCATTTATGATGACTTGTCATAAGCGCATCAAGTAGCTTAGTTAATGCACTTAAACTAAGTAAATCAATATGATGCAGTAAATAATACCTACCTACTAAATATAAGTGCATCAACTTCCTCTCTTATTCAGTTTATGTCAAGGAGCAATTGGTAAAGTTAGGGTAATAATACAAATAATTGCAAATTAAAGCCATTTTTTTTAAGAATGTTAATTATCATCATCGTCATCCAAACCCTTTTTTCGCCCACTGCTGAGCATAGGCCTCTCTTCGTCGACGCCACCCATCTCGGTCCTGTGCTGCTTTCATCCAGGTGTGACCCGCGACTTTGATTACGTCGTCAACCCATTGCATAGGCGGACGCCCGACGCCTCTTTCACCCGTTCAGGGCCACCATTAGGTCAGTGCCTTGCTCCACTTGCCATCACTCCGTCGGGCCAGGTGCGCTGCCCAGTTCCACTTTGAGTTCATGACCGTCCTACCAAAATCTTAAATCGTACTTTCTTACGTTACTTTCGTACGTTGTCGGATGACGGTGTTGGGAACGTGATCCTGTAACCTGATACCAAGCATGGCGCGCTCCATGTCTCTCTTTGCGACTCTCATTTGTGCACAGCCTCCTTCGTAAGCGTCCGTGTCTCAGCACCGTACGTCATGGTGGGCAGTACACACTGGTTGTATAGGCGGATCTTCAGGCATTGTGGAGCATCGGCTGATTTTAGTACGTCATCCAGTCTATTGAATGCCGCCCATCCAAGCTGTATTCCTATCGATCGCCTTGTACTTGTTTTTTTCTGTTCTCTTAAAGTTGTTCTTTCCTTTCTTTTTCTTCTTGCTTGCCAACTTCTTTAAGGATAGAATATGTCCAAGGTAAACATATTCGTCTACTTTCTCCAAACTCGGAGTCTGGGGATATTTGACATAACCTTTGTCTTGGACATATTCATCCTTAGTCCTACGTTCATGGAAGCTTTGTAGCATTTTTGGAGATCTTCTGTATTAGTTGCGAATATTACTAGGTCGTCTGCAAATCTCAAGTGAGACAAGCAGACACCATTGGTGTTGATCCCTAATCTATCCTATTTTAGCGTTCTCATAGTGTCTTCTAAGACAGCAGTGAAAAGCTTGGGTGAAATTGCATTTTTTAAATTTGACATATTCTGAAAATCTTGCAAATTGAGTTGACGGGTCCATAGTCTATTCAAATCTGTAGGGATGGGTGTACTTTGCGTGGTAGTTGTAGCCGGGCTCTTCAGTTTCGAAGTTACTAACTTTTTGAAACTAGCAGAGTCATTCTTGCTGACAGCCAGCGCTTATTTGTCCTGTTCATGTTTCCCTAAATTACTTAGTTTTTATAAACAAAAAATATATTTTTTTGTACAAGCTTTTTTTGTGTGACCAAAAGTTGTCTCAGCACAAAGCCAACCAGTCCAAACTCGACTCGAGTTAACGTCGTTTTGTGTCGGAGCTTCTATGGCCTCCTTCCAATTCCATCATCAGATATAGAATGTCAAGTAATCGTCAAGATACTTGACATTCTATATCGTATAAAAGCTTGTATAAAATGATTCGAGTATTTCGAGTAAATTTATCTAAAATTATTATGGTAACTTCAATACTATTATTTATTGAAAGTATTTTTTTTTTCATAAAACAAATTTATTCGAAACAAATCTGACGGGGGAGACTTTGTGGGTTCTTAACCGATGACTTAAATAATACTCAAGTAACAAAATAAATGCATCAAATACGACGGTGACGGTATTGCGCTGCGACTGACGGGTCGCTCCTTCCCGGTAACCTTTCCCACCCCCGCTCGCCCTATGACACCCGTGACGTTACTTTGCATAAACGCACTATCTCGTATAATTAGTGCAATTAAATGTGTATGGCGATAACATTAATATTCTATGGTTCAAATTATAACTGCATTATCTCCAGTTGTTCCTGTCAATCTAAGCATATCACCGATAACGAATTATAAGATAACTAGCAAAAAGCGCACTAACTCTAACCTAGTGCGTTTATAAATAGTAAATCTTTAAATAGAAAAATTTTTTTTTGCATTAACTTCGGATAATGCGTTCTAGATAAGTAAAAGTGCTAAGGAAGTCCTAGATAATGCGTTTATAAAATCTGAAAAACTGTTATCCCTTTATTTTTCACTAATGGTTACTTTGGGAAAGTTGTAGATCTCGTTCTCCTGATTTCAGATATATATATAACTCAATTTGCACCAAAAGTCAAGTTGATGCGTTTTTCATAAGAACGGCAGTATGGCTAGGCGTATCGTTTTAGTGAAATAACCATAGACATAGAATTATGGTAGATCTATGGAAATAACGACACATTTATGAGGCATAGAGTATAGACTTTTTTTTGCAATCATATTATCAATGTTCTTATAATAGTGTTCAGAACCATTAAAAAGACAGATAACAGTACAGGAGTAGAAAAACAATATTTTATATTTAGTTAACTTTTCTTATTTATGTTTTTGTATTTACATAGCAATGTATGTCATAACCAAAGGTAAGAGCACCGGAGAACTGTGACACAGGCCTTGCCTTCATCAGTCTCCAGTCTCCATAAATCGGTGCTGGCAACATACATACATGTTCTTATTTTTTGTACATACCTGTGTGATTTTTTGGAGAAAATAAATTATTTTTTACCTTTTTTACCTTTACCTTCTTCATAGATTATTTGCAATGAAGACCAATCGAGATTAACTCGTCTCCTTTACTCTGTTATCTGCGGCAAGCAGGTCTTAGAGTCAGCGTGAGCGAAATGCAAGTTTAGAGAGAGACAGCTGCGGCTCTGAAGAAAATGCCCTGATTAAGAAGTACTTTCTGAAGAGCGTGCCATTCAAGTTTTCATGCAAATAAATAAAATAAATAAATATATAGGGACAAATTACACTGATTGAGCTAGCCTCAAAGTAAGTTTGAGACTTGTGTTATGGGATACTAACTCAACGGCACTATATTTTATAACAGATACATATATAGATAAACATCCAAGACCCAGGACAATTTGAAAAAGGCCATTTTCCAACTTGCCCTGACCGGGAATCGAACCCGAGGCCTCTGGGTGGCGGACTAGCATGGTGACCACTACGCCACCGAGGTCGTCAAATAACGAAGACCTATGTAGAAACCATCCATAGATTACGGACGTAATCTATACATGACGTCACAGATACCGATTTTTTATTTAATTAAAAAAACAAACGAGGGAACCTACTTAATATTTAACATATAAAGCTAAGAATATTTTAAAATTCATTTAATAATAAATAATAATAATAATAATAATATAATTCCTACAGATTGACGAAAACGGACAGACAGACTTACCACCGCAGTAATATACCTTTTACTTGGCGATGCCCGTAAATGGTACAAATTATACCAGCTCAAGCTGAGATACTGAAAACGTATATACATAAATAATAATATTCTTTATTTGCCAAAAACATTTTAACAGAATGTAGTAGGTAATATTATAGCGTAGGTATAAAAGGTGGAGATACATAAGCTAAAAGCGCCCAGTCCATTCCCCATCCGGGAGTCCATCCCCGAACTAGACATAGTCTGTATCTCGGGTGATGAACAAGCGGAAGGTTTACGGAAAGAGTGTGGTACATTTATAAATGTAGTATAATTACCTACACTACACTAACGGCAGAAGGCTACATAAATTAAAAGATGAGGTTACAAGGCCCAGCTAGTCTTATCTGTGATTGGGCCTAAGTATACATTTTGAATTTGGACATATCTATACATAATACATTAAACAAGAAAAAATTGGTACTGGTGCCTATAACATAATATATTATGTATATTAGAGGTGAGCGAGAATGGAATGAATGTTAAGGTATGTGTAAAGTGCGGTTTGTGTATGTTTGTGTATCCTAAAGGTAGGTGTGGATGAATGAATGGACATGAGTTTGAAGCTGAGGTGTGTTTTGTGTTATAATAATATTAAAGTATATTTACATACATTATAAATAGATAGATATACCTAGATAGATATGTAAGGAAACAACTCATTGTCACTGTAATTAGAGTAGGTGTCATATTTTATATTTAAATCATGCCAGCTTTTATTTTATTTTATTTTATTCATTGTTTTTAGGTATGAGGGATTCTGTTTCATCATAGTTCAGACAATTTAACCAATTTTGAACAATGGCTTTGCATTTATATTTGGAGCAAGTATATATATTAAAAGTTTTGTTTATATTATTGTAAAGTTTGCCACTTATTACTCTGAAGTTACGTTTTGCCAGTGTTGTTCTTGATTTTATGTGTTGACAAACCATGTACTTCAGCCGTTTGCCTTTGCGAAATTTTTGATCGAAGCCGATTAGGCGGTGTTTTTTGAGAATTGTTTGAAGTACAAAGAGCTGCCTGACATTTACACTCTATTGACCCCCTTCCTTCCCCTATAAAGTGTGACATCGTGTGACAAGGGTGGGAGGGGTCATAAGATTAGTGACGTCACAATACAAAATCTATATCTTACCAATAACACAAAATAACTAATAATTATTATTCTTTAAAATATTTCCAGCTCTATCATTTAAATGTTTGGTAGCTTCCCTCGCTTGGTTTCAATTAAAAAAAAATATCGTTATCCGCGACGTCATACTAGGGGGTGGGATCTCAAAATTGTGACCAACTGTGACAAGGAGGGGGAGCCAAAAAGTCATTAACTTCGTGTAACGTAATTTACAGATGGTCCCCAACTATAAGTTAAGGCCATACCCAAATTTTTCGGGGTCCAGTGGCGCCGCCATTTAAAATAAATCATTTAAAAGGAAACGGAGATATCATTCAAAATTGTGTCTTGATCAAGCCCTAGATAACCCTTAAAACTATTTTATGAACTACTGTTTATAATTTAAAGTGCGAACGTGAAGCTTTTCTACGCACATTAGCTAAAAGTGGCCGTTTTTCGCAAATGTGCGTAGAAAAGCTTCACGTTCTCACTTTAAACTACAAAAAGTAGTTTAAAAAATACTTTGAATGGGTATCTAGAACTTGACCAAGACAATTTTAAATGATATCTCCGTTTCCTTTTAAATGATTTATTCTTAATGGCGGCGCCACTGGACCCCGGAAAATTTGGGTATGGCCTTAACCCTTAAATGCATAGTGATGTAGATCTACATCATGCTGAAATTATTTTATTTAAATTATCATTTTTATTACTTTTAATATTTTTTAAATGTTTTATGGTCAATTGTAATCTCCTTTTTGGTATATGTATAATAAAAAAAAATACAGTTTATTGCATTTTTTTTCTTTTTTTGTCTATGCCAAGTCAACTTCCTCACGACAACGAACCATAGATCCAAAATCCATATTTATTTAAAAAAAATATTTTGTATACTTAAGATGGTCAAACTGACACAGAATTAATTGCGTAAATGAGGAAATTAAACATATTTTTATAATTCATAAATAAAAATATCAAAATCAAAAAAATATTTTATGTTATAAAAGGGGGCATTTGTTTTCGAAAATTCAGGATTTTTGTAAAATATAGCCATAAAACAATTATTATTTTTCCCGTATTTTTTGGACCATTATTTACCCATAATGTAAATCGGAAAATACATGCATTTAAGGGTTAATTTGATAAGCAAATAAAAAAAATCAACTGTCAAGAACGCCATCTAGCCCTGATTTTTATAATCCTTAATAGCTTTTAAAATGCTGAACCGATTTTAATCAAGCATGGCTAAGAACCACCGTGAGGGAGCTTGCTTTAAAAAAAACCGCATCGATATCGGTCCATCCATTCGAGCGCTACGGTGCCACTGACAGACACACAGGCAGACTTATAACAACTCTCTTTTTTTCCGGGGGTTAAAAACTAGAACTTATAAAACTATTAAAATAGATATAACTTTTTATTCGTGTTAAAAATCTATACATCTATACATATAATAAAACAGTAAAAAAAGTGTGTCTGTACATTAAATATATTTCCAAAAAAAATATTGGGGGCGATGGAGACGTTGTAAAAGAGTAAGAATTTTAAAAAAAAGTCTGTATGTTTGTTTGTACACGCTAATCTCCGGAAATACTAGACAGATTTAAATGAAACTTTTTTTGTTATATAGGTATTAAGCCTGGGCAACATATAGGGTATAAATGATTTTGGAAAATGGAACGCCTGATGCAGAACCATAATGGTCCAGCTAAACTATAAGAGATATAAAAATGCCGCCTTAGTAAAAGTTGTTCAGCCTGATAAGCATTTTCCAGAGACTTAAAGTCCACGCGAACGAAGTCGCGGGCTTCGGCTAGTTAAAAAATATGTATACAGACGATTTTACAAATGGATATATACTAAATTAAACTATAAGTAAACGTAAGACTAAACTATAATAATTATATATAAATTAAAACTAAATTATGTAAAAACTAAATAGAATCAAAAATACCGCCTCGGATAGTACCTGGTTCAAAGGTGCCCATCACACTAGCTGCGTTCCCTCTTTGTATTGTGATGGCAATTCTTTGAACCAGATACCATCCAGAGCGAGGGTCGAAACCTTTTTCTGCTAAGCGGCGTCCTATCTCACTTATAAAGCTTTTTGCTTCTGAACACCACGCACCAGCAGTTTCAACAGCTACAGGTACGAAATCATAATTTGTAGAAAGGACCGAATATTTTTGTATTTTTTGTGTGGCTGCCAACCTGGCTGCTGCTCCGGGTGACCTATTCGAATTTTGAGAGTGAGTTGAGTGAGTTGAGTGAGTTGAGTGAGTTGAGATAAGACGCCGAATAGGTGTTCACACAGGTGGCATCAACTCACTATTAAAATACTTAAATAATAAATAAATACATATGGACAAATCACACATATTGAGCTAGCCCGAAAGTAAAGATAATATATTTTTATAATAAATATATGAATAGATAAACATCAAAGAGCCAGGACAATTTAAATAAAGCAGCCAAGTGCGAGTCGGACTCGCCCATGAAGGGTTCCGTAGCAGCAAGTAACATAAAATAAAAGTTCTTGTAGTTCGTTGTAACTTTGATCGATGTTTTAATATTGTATTTTAATTTTAATTTCAAAACCTCAAGTTAATTTTAAATAAACGAACTGTAAATTGGATACGATTAACTTGATTGACCGTTGGTTCATCAGTGCATTCAGTTAAAAATAAATAAAAGGATTATTATTATTATTTATTTTAATTTAATTTATGACGTATTAAATAATAACTACTTCCTAGATCTCGTTCAAACTAATTTTCGCTGGTAGTTTTCATGGTAATGTACATCATATATATTTTTGGAACGTAGTTCCTTATCGCGCGTTGCGAAAGGAGGCTAGACGAAAAAAATTAAGACCAAAAGTTGTAACGACACTTTTTGGTACCTATAGTTGTAAGCCGTGCGGTGTGCGCCTGTTTCTCTGTACGCTTGTAACAAAAAAACTACTGGACAGATTTTGTTGCAGTTTTCACTATTAGATAGATCGTTTATTCCGGATGGTTTATGTATATAATTTGTATGTATTTATTTATATTTACTAAACTTTTTGTCAAAAAAGTGATTTCGGACACTGCAGTTAGGCACTTTCAGAGCTAACGCTGGCTAAGATTTAAAAGATATATAAAAACAATGTATGAGAAAGTTGTAGGTCTCTAAAAGGTCTACAAAAAAGTCCGCAATAGCATATGTCTATCTCCTAAGGTTAGATCACAATAACAATTTTTATGTTTATGCCACGCGTGCAAGTTTTAAATAATATTTTCACTGACAGGATATTAATCCTTATCCTTTCTAATATTTTAGATACCTTGGTTTTTTAAAGTAGATTAACATTGTCCTTTACAGTATGGCAATCAAATGTATAGTTTAGAAGATATCACGAAATCAAAATTAAACGAAATCATTTATCGGAACGTGATGATCACGGAGCTGCCGCTGATGTAGATATGCCTACTAAGTACCTAACCTTCCTATAGTTAAATTATATCTTTAAACGAGCAATTCTTGTATATTTATCTTATACCTTTATACGAGCAATTCTTGTATATTTATTTATTTATAAATTTCTGTGATCTCGAAAACGGCTGTAACGATTTCGCTGAAAATTGGTACATGGGGGTTTGTAGGGGTAAACAATCGATTTAGATTAGTCTTATGTTTGGGAAAACGCGGTTTTCGAGTTTTCATTCGTTTTTCTTTCCACGCAGAATATGGTCGCTAATTTTGTCGTGCCGGCCGCCATCCGCTTAGCTCAGCGGTTAAGGATGCTGACCGCTAGAAAGAGTGTTACGGGTTCGAATCCCGCTCGGTGACTTACTTTTGTTTTTTCTTTATGTTCATATATAATGTTTTATTGGAACGAAGTTCCTTATCGCACGTTGCGAGAGGGGGCTGGACGGAAAAAATTTAGACCAAAAGTTGTAACAACACTTTTTGCTATAGTTGTAAGCTGTGCGGCGTGTGCGTGTTTCTCTGTCTGTCTCTCTCTTTCTCTTTCTCTCAATAATCGAAAGGAACTTCGTTCCATCCGGGTGTCCCTTGACACCTCTCAAGTTTTTTTTAGTTATATCATTCTCTTATTTTAGAAGTTACAGGGGGGGCACATACATTTTTCTACTTTGGAAGTGTCTCTCGCGCAAACTATTCAGTTTAGAAAAAAGTATGTAAGAAACCTCAATATCATTTTTGTTTTAAGACCTATTCACAGACCCCACACGTATGGGTCTGATGAAAAATATTTTTTTGAGTTTCAGTTCTAAGTATGGGGAAACTCCAAAATTGATACTTTTTTTGAAAATCTTAATGCGGTTCACAGAGTACATCTACTTACCAAGTTTCAACAGTATAGCGCTTATAGTTTCGTGAAAAAGTGGCTGTGACATACGGAAGGACAGATAGACTTGACGAATCTATAAGGGTTCCGTTTTTGTCATTTGGCTACGGAACCCTAAAAAGGCCATTTTCCAACTTGCATTGACCGGGTTTCGAACCCGGAACCTCTGGGTGGCGGACTAGCATGGCGACCACTACGCCAATAAAAAAAAAGATATTATTATAATTACCCTGCGGTAGTGTCCAAAACGCAGGGAGCATTGCCTATGCCTATACAATACTACAAGTCTACGAAGGTCTACGAAAAGCGTACGAATTCGTAGCTGATGCGTGTCCGTAGCTCGTAGCACAAGAATAGCTACATCGTAGCAAATCGTAGGCGAGCTACTCGTATGTCGCTATTCTCAAAGGCTTTTTATTTTATTTTATTTTATTTACGAAAAACAATCTAATTATTTATTAAAATTTCAATTAACAACTAAATTAAAAACTAAATTATACTCTAAATTAAACTAAACAAATAATAATAATAAAAAAGAAAAACCTTACAAATAGAAAACGTCTTCCAGATCATTGCCCTGCGGTAGAGTGCCAAAAAGGCTGGCAGCATTGCCACGTTGGATGGCAATGCTTATTCGTTGGGCGAAATAATTGCCAGCCCTTTGGTCACCCGACACCTCGACTAACTTCTTGTTAAAAAATTTAAAAAGTTTGTGAGTTGATGGTCCCCACGGACCTAAAGTCTCAACCCTAAACGGCTCAAATATGAAGCCGTTCGCTAAGCATTCATATTTGCGCCGTTTTAGGGTTTCCGCAGCGGCTGCAGCTGCGCCAGCCTTAGAGCTTGTGGCTTTTATTTTCCATGCAAGTCTGGAAGATAAGGAAAAACTCAATGTACATTCTGCTTCTACTACTTCTCATTATCATCATCATCAGGTCTTTTGGTCTCCACTGCAGGAGCACGACCCTCTCTGTACTAACAGAGCCGTATTTGGCCGGAGCAGTCAGAGGACTTGGCCTACACTCTCCTCGCTGGCCAGACGGGTCGGAGAGGTTTCATTGATGTTTATAAACTTTGTTTAGCTTGTATTCCCTAAGTCGCCTTCTACGACATCCACGGGAGGACTTGGAGTGGTGCTATTCTACTTTGCCGAAAACCAGACGGAATTTTATTATATCTATATAACCTGTTACAATATACATATAATGTGTATTGGACATTCCCGTAATAAA
Organism: Acrobasis consociella; assembly: GCA_963555685.1. Taxonomy (NCBI): domain Eukaryota; kingdom Metazoa; phylum Arthropoda; class Insecta; order Lepidoptera; family Pyralidae; genus Acrobasis; species Acrobasis consociella. Next base: position 8,977,678 of record OY743132.1, on the reverse strand, counting down.
TTGAACCACGTGTTATACTAGATCACTATAGTAGGTAACTGCCTCCGTGGTGTAGTGGACAGTGGTTAGAGCATTTGGCTCATACCCGGAGGTCGCGGGTTCGATTCCCGGCGGGGGCAACGACTTTGTGTTGTTGTCCTAGTTTGGTTCGGACATTGTAGGCTGATACTGTCTGATAAGTAAGATGATCCGTGCTTCGGAGGGCGCGTTAAGCCGTCGGTCCCGGTCACTGTCTTTGACATTGGTCGTTACCTAAAACCACGTCAGAGGCTTTTAAGGCGGTTTAAAAACTCTAACACTACCCCTTCAAACGTCGGCATAGCAGACACAATAGTAAAACAATACATCAGACGCCCGCTCCGGGCGTCCGACATTTTAAGGGCTAGTGTTACTCACTAACACACACGGTAAGAAGAAGAGTAGGTATAACAAAATAAAAATAAAGCAAAATAAAATAAAAAAAGACATTTTCATACAAATTACCCGGGCGGCTGCGCACTTTTATGAAAATACTAATTTTTTTCTTGATTTCAATTCAATTCATTTATTGCATTCATATTATACATTAGTTCTTAGTCTTACTAATATTACCACTGTTCTTAAGTACAACATGAACCCTGTTGGGTATTGCAAAAATAAATGGAACGGCAAGCGGGTGTTCTAGTCCAAGAAAAAATATATTATATGAAATTAAAAAATACTATTCAATATTAATTATTATTTGCATTATAAACAGAGGCTTTTACATCATATTGTTATTATTTTATTCCATGCAATTTTATTTACCATGCACTTTTTGTTATTAATTTGATTGTATAACGTCAATTTTATCAAATTAATTTTATTTTAGAAAGTTAATGTCAAGATTCTGTCTACAAGTAATTTATTTTTATAATTATGTTTGTATTTAATTATGTTTAGAGGTTTTGTATTTTCAGTTGAGTATTTCTTTATCGTTTAAAAACTCGTCTACCGTATAATAGGATTAGACTTTGTCTGTTACTTTATTTTCACACAATACAATATAATGCAATACAAATACTCTTTATTGCACCATAAACAAAAGGAAAAACAAAACAGAAAAAAAATAATAAGACCAGAATTATGATACAAAGGCGGACTTATCGCATAGCAATATCTTTCAGTCAACCTTTGGGTAGTTAGTAGTAGCATTATACTATAGTGATCTAGTAATAATTTCATTATACTATAATGATCTAGTTCCATGGGGACCACGTACAGGCAAGCGAAGCGTAGGACACCCACCCACAAGGTGGTCTGACGACCCAACCAAGGTCGCTGGAAGGCGCTGGATGCAAGCCGCTCTAGATCGGTCATTTTAGAAATCTTTGGGAGAGGCCTATGTCCAGCAGTGGACGTTGTGCGGCTGAAATACTGATAGTGATCCAGTATAGCCCATGGTTTAATATATCTTACTTATGTCCCTTACACTTTGTATACTATTAATATAGGTATTTATATTACTAATATAAATACCTATATTAGGTTCCGAATAACTTTATTTTTCATAAGAATTAAATAAAATAACAACTTACAAAACACAATATTTACACATTTAAATAAATAAATAAATATATAGAGACAAATTACACTGATTGAGCTAGCCCCAAAGTAAGTTCGAGACTTGTGTTATGGGATACTAACTCAACCATACTATATTTCATAACAAATACATATATAGATAAACATCCAACACCCAATCATTTTGTACAATAAGCATTGTTTTACAAACTTTAAAAACTTATAGAATATATAAAGTCCGACAAAATATAAGTGTTAGGTGAGTCCTGATATAATAAATTTACCATTAATTTACAAAACTGCTAATAATTTACAAAACACCTAAAAATGTATCTCAAAAAACCCCTTTTTTCCCGCAAAACCGTCTTCACGAAATACCAAATTATTTTTCTCAACCCCTATAAATTAAATATAAATACTGAATTTTCCTTTAAGGGTGAAACACTGAAGCGTTTTCTCGCTCTAACGTACAGCTGTCTCGCTCTGCCGATATTGAACTGGGGTTCGGAAGGCAGTACGTTTTACGTAGCGTAGGCGTGCGCATATGCCTTCACACTTATTTCAGTGACAAAATCACTGAAAAATACTAATAAATACGCGAAATACACTATTAATTACACAGTGACAATATTTTAAGTTATTTTTCTGTTAAATATTAGTGATATTGTGCGTGAAAATGTATTTGTTGAAAGGATCTTAGAATACCAATATGGCAGTTCACATATCAGTTTTGTGTTAAAAAAATACATTTGGTGCCTGAACAGTGTAGTGAAATACCTTTTGGATTATACAACAGGTATGTATTTATAATATTAATGACATATATTGCCAATAATAGGCGATTTTCAGTCATTTTTCATCGAATCTTTCAATATAGAATCATATATATTTTCTCGTCATGAAATTTTTGATTCATTGTTTCTTGAAGAGCCTATACATAGAAACCTATCTGACTGATTGATTTATATAGTGGTATATCTATGTACATGTCAATAATGAATATTCAGTAACGCCCTGAAGATACGGAAGATATACAATTGTATATCTATATCTACAATACATAAGGACATAGAGGTGTTTGTGTGTACTTGATTTAACTTTTGTAATATGAAAAGTTTATTTTATGTTTTATGTTTGGATTAAAGAAAAATAAAGAACAAGTACCTAAAGAAATGGAGTACAGGGTATAAGCAGTATTATTTAGGTACTTATATTGGTAAACAATCTTTACTCGTCTTTTTTATTAAAATATACACTTTATAAATCCTAATTAAAATAATAAAAAGAAATCACGTGTAGTTTTAAGCGCAATATTTTTTTGAAATACATAAAATCTTTTCGTTAATAGGTATCCGTCATTGCAAAATTACAAAAAAAAAAAATATTTCTTGAAAAGAATTGAAACAATAAAAATATCCACATGTGTATTTTAAAAAACACTGTGCTTTTCTTTTTTTTTACTTTAAAACTATTTTTCATCTATATACGTGCTATCAAAAAATCTGGAATAAATTTAAAAAAAAAAACCACATGTAACAAATCCCTCAATTATCAAGATAATTAAATACTATTATGTATCATTATACTATTATATATCATTTCACTATTTAGGAATTATTTTTATTATGAAAAAAAATCTAATAATTTTTTTTTTAGGAATTATTCACATAAAGATGGCGCGTCATAGAACAACCTCTAGTTTTTCAATCCCTAGGAGAATATTTTTTTTGTCGGATGTCTGCCAACTTCTGTATCATACTTTGGTATAAATACTTACCATCTTATTATAAAAACAGGATTAACTTTGTTACTAGGTTTAAACCATTATCCACCCAATTCATGTTGACATTGACAGATGAGTTAGTTTCACTTTACTAGATGTCAACTTGATTAGGGCGGATAATGGTTCAAACCTAGTAACAAAGTTAGTCTGCGTTTTATAATAAGACTGTTATAGTTTAAGACCTACAATTTATTTTTATATGTGCTTTCTTAAACACGGAAACATCTTTCTTTTCGGATAATCAGGTGATACAAGCCTGCAATATCATAACCAGACTGGAAACCACATTTCTTCTGAAAATCGCTTCCCAGTGAGATAGAGAATATGCACGTATTTTTTAATTTGCTTAATAAAATCCTTATTAACCACAATAAATAAATATGAAAGAATTTATAAAAAATCTTAATCTTTCGTAATAAGAAAACTACCCTTAGTATATTAGGTTATTTTTTTATAAAAAACAGAAAAAATATATTAAAATAAACTATATTAAACTTTAAATATACATAAAACTAAATTAATAGAATAAAGATTCTAATCTTTAAAATTTCAATTAGAAAGAGAAGTCCGATATGGACTGGTGACGTCAACGTTAATGTCATCGAAGCATTTGCCATATAAATAGCGTTTTTGCGAGTGAGATAGACATATTTTCGTAAAATCGTTATATCTCGTTCGTTTTTAAACAATTTTAAATCTTTTTTTACTGTTAGTACTTTACTTTTGAATATTTGTGGATAAATTGGTTAGATAACTCATATTTTTTATGCATATTCTCTACTAGCCGAAGTCCGCGACTTTGTTCGCGTGGACTTAATGTCTCTGGAAAATGCTCATCAGGCTGAACAACTTTTACTAAGGCGGCATTTTTATATCTCTTAAAGTTTAGCTGGACCATTATGTTTCTGCATCAGGCGTTCCATTTTCCTAAACCATTTATATATGTTGCCTATGCTTAATAGCTATATAACAAAAAAAGTTTCATTCGAATCCGTCCAGTATTTCCGGAGATTAGCGTGTACAAACAGACAAACAGACATACAGACAGACAAACAGCCAAACAGACAGACATTTTTTATTGAATTCTTACTCTATTACTACGTCTCCATCGCCCGCAATATTTTTTTTGGAAATATATTTAATGTACAGACACACTTTTTTTACTGTTTTATTATATGTATAGATAGATATAGATTTGAACTCACGACCTCCGGATTACAAGGCCTTGACCATTGGACCTCAGAGGCAACTGTGGACCCTCGAATCACGTATAATCGTATTTGCTTCTCCCCTTACCTACAAAGAAACCTTCTTTTATTACATTACTGATCTTTTATGATATTTTATTTGATTTTAAACACGTCTTTCTAACATCCCTTCTTCTTATCGTGTGTGTTAGTGACTAACACTATTATTATTTATTTATTTAGAGCCCGCTAGATCCTATTGTTGGGCAAAGGCCTCCCTCTCGGCTCTCCATTTCTCTCTGTCGTGCGCTTTTGCTTGCCAGTCCTTTGAGTAGGTTTCTAAGTCGTCACGCCATCTACGCCTAGGTTTTCCGATAACACTAGTGTCAGAGTTTTTAAACCGCCTTAAAGGCCTCTGACGTGGTTTTAGGTAACGACCAATGTCAAAGACAGTGACCGGGACCGACGGCTTAACGTGCCCTCCGAAGCACGGATCATCTTACTTATCAGACAGTCAGATCAGCCTACAATGTCCTAACCAAACTAGGACAACCACACAAAGTCGTTGCCCCCGCCGGGAATCGAACCCACGACCTCCGGGTATGAACCGAACGCTCTAACCACTACACCACGGAGGCAGACTACAATATTAATATGACAAAGCCCTTTCCAGCAAGTAGGCGACCAATACTATTAAAATGAGTTTCTTTCGGCGTTTCTTCTCAGCAGTGATCGCAGAATCGGGAGCTTTTCTTTAAAAAATAAATTAAATTTTAATATATACTAGTTGCTTCCGCGGTGTTACCCGCGGAAAAGTAGCTTATGCAATCCAAGGTGTCAGTTTCCTTCATAACAAATTTTATCAAAATTGGTAAAGCCGTTTGTGCGTGAAAAAGTAACAAATACACGCACACACACTCACAAACTTTCGTATTTATAATATTAGTGTCATAAAGTAGCTCATGTGTTAATCCAGGGTGTCAGCTTCCTGCATACCAAATTTTATCAAAATTGGTCCAGTCGTTCGCGCGTGAAGAAGTAATAAACATACACACACATTTGCAAACTATCGTATTTATAATATTAGTGTGACTACACTTAATGTGAACTATACTTATTGACCTGTAAAAGTACCTGTAAAGGTCTATACTCCATTTGGTTAGGTATTTAAATAAATGCAAACAATCTTGACATGTCTTTTTATTGAAATACTAGCCGAAGCCCGCGACTTCGTTCGCGTGGACTTTATGTCTTTGGAAAATGCTCATCAGGCTGAACAACTTTTACTAAGGCGACATTTTTATATCTCTTATAGTTTAGCCATTATGGTTCTGTATCAGGCGTTCCATTTTCCAAAATTATTTATACCCTATACGTTGCCCAGGCTTAAGAGCTATATAACAAACAAAGTTTCATTCGAATCCGTCCAGTATTTCCGGAGATTAGCGTGTACAAACAGACATACAGACAAACAGACAGACATTTTTTTTAAATTCTTACTCTATTACTACGTCTCCATCGCCCCCAATATTTTTTTTGGAAATATATTTAATGTACAGGCACACTTTTTTTACTGTTTTATTATATGTATAGATAAACTTTATAAATCAATAATTTTGCTAATTACAAAGTAATTCTGTTATAAATTACATAATTACTTTGTAATTAGCAAAGGTATTGATTTACAAAGTGTATATTTCAATAAAAAGACATGTCAACATTGTTTACATTTATTTAAATACCTAACCAAATGGAGTATAAACTGCAATAAAAATTAAAATCTTTGAATCTTTGAGGACCACTTTAAGAGTCCCCCGAACCTAGACTTCTCCATACAAACGTAGTCTACGTTTAATTTTGAAACCACATGTCAGATTCCGGTAAAAATTGGTAATTGTAAAGAAATTGCAATTATCTAGGGTTATAACTGGTTTCCTATAGTAAAATTATGAACTGGAAAGAAAATATAACGATTTAGAAGTTTCCCATACTAATGGTCAAAAATGATATAAAACACTATATTCTATTTCAAGTTCATATTTTTACTGTCGGAAACTAGTTATAAACCTAGATAATTGCAATATCTTTGAAATTACAAAATTTTGCCCAAATCGGACATGTCGTTTTGAAATAAAACGTAGACTACGTTTGTATGGAAAGTTGTTTTTGGTCTAGGGTCGGGGGACCCTTAAGTCTTTCCGTGGCATTACAGACGGAGACTTAGGAAATACAAGCTAAACAAAACGATGGGTCTTTACCGTAAGAAATTCTGCGGTCTGACGACCCAACCGAGGTCGCTGGAAGGCGCTGGATGCAAGCCGCTCTAGATCGGTCATTTTGGAAATTCTTGGGAGAGGCCTATGTCCAGCAATGGACGTTATGCAACTGAAATGATACCGTAAGAAATGCAGGAGCACGACCCTCTCTGTACTACCAGAGCCACACTTCTCCAGTGCAGCCAGAGGACTTGGCCTACACTCTCCTCGCTGACCAGACGGGTTGGAGACGTCTCATCAATGAGACGTCTCCAACCCGTCTGGTTATATAAGCTTTGTTTAGCTTGTATTTCCTAAGTCGCCTTCTACGACATCCACGGGAGGACTTGGAGTGGCCCTGTTCTACTCTGCCGAAAACCACACGGCAACGAAACAAAGACGTTGTGTATCAGTATTCACCGGATCAGAATATCTGGCTCGCCACAACACAACGCCCCACCGCTGAGCTATCGACCTCACAAAGGACCAAAAAATCCTCAAAATCGCTGAATCGCAATTTTCACATCAAAGTTGCCAACTTTTGCATACTTCGGCCTTTCTTAGGGGTTTTTAATTAAAAATCTACGGACTTAAGTATTTTAACGGTTGTTTGGGCTTTGTTTTATTAAGTCGAAGATGTATACGAATTCAAAATATAGCTATATATCTTTTGGTATTATAGGAATTGCCCGCAGCTTTTTAATATGTTATTTGACAATCTCACGACGAATTTGACGACCTCCGTGGCGTAGTGGTCATCCTGCCAGGCTGTCACAGCGTCACATGCAATTATATCTTCTTCTTATATTTAAGAGTTGGGCTCTTGTCGGTGGAGTGCTTTCTCTGTCTCTCTTCCTTCCGCTAAGTTCTTAACCTCTTTATATGTTTTCACGTTTAATTTTTCTTTTATTTGGTCTATAAATTTTCTTCTGGATTTTCCTACTCCTCTCTTTCCTTCTATTTTTCCTTCCATTATTATTTTAAAGAACGCATCGTGGCGTAGTAGATGACCGAACATTTTCCCTCTTCTATTTTCTGTAATTTGTATTATTTGTCTTTTCTCTCTCACATCCTCTAGTACCTTCTCATTTGTAATTTTTTCTGTCCAACTTATTTTTTTCATTCTCCTCCAGCACCACATTTCAAATGCTTCTAATCTATCTCTATCTTTTTTGGTCATCATCCACGTTTCACATCCATACAAAGCAGTGCTCCATATAAATGTAATTATATTTAGTACCATTTCTACCCCAAACGCATAATAAGTAAAAATTCCGCTGTTGACTGGAAGAGATCCCTGCGGGGTAAGTCAGCCGTTGTATGTTTACTGTTCTATAATAATAAATCTATATCTATCTATACATATAATAAAACAGTAAAAAAGTGTGTCTGTACATTAAATATATTTACAAAAAAAAGATTTGGGGCGATGGAGCAATAGTAGTAGAGTAAGAATAAAAAATTGACTGTTTATCTATTACTTACTATAACAGTCCAGCTAAACTATAAGAAATATAAAAATGACGCCTAAGCAAAAGTTGTTCAGCCTGATAAGCATTTTCCGGAGTCATAAACTCCACGCGAACGAAGTCGCGGGCTTCAGCTAGTCATAAATATATTGAGCTACCCTCAAAGTAGGTAAGTTCGAGACTTGTGTTATGCAATGCTAACTCAACGATACTATATTTTATAAAAAAAAAACATATATAGATAAACAACCAAGACCCAGGACAGTTTGAAAAAGGGCAATTTTCCAACTTGCCTGACCAGGGATCGAACCCGGAACCTCTGGGTGGCGGACGAACAAGGTGCCCAATTCACCACGGAGGTCGTCAAATTCGTCGTGAGATTGTCAAATAGCATATTTGAACGCTGCGGGCAATTCCTTTAATACCTAAAGATATAGCTATATTTTGAACTAGAGACAGCGCGCGGCTTCGCCCGCGTTACCACACGTGTGAAGTCCCGGGCGTGATGCAATATAGTCTATAGCCTTCCACGATAAACGACCTATCTAATACCGAAAGAATTTTTCAAATCGGACCAGTGGTTCCTGAGATTAGCGCGTTCAAACAAACAAATAAACAAACAAACAAACTCCTCAGCTTTATATATAAGTATGGATTCGTATACATCTTCGACTTAATAAAACATAGCCCAAACAACCGTTAAAATACTTAAGTCCGTAGATTTTTAATTAAAAGCCCCTAAGAAAGGCCAAAGTATGCAAAAGTTGGCAACTTTGATGCGAAACCGATTGCGATTCAGCGATTTTGAGGATTTTTTGGTCCTTTGTGAGGTCGACGGCTCAGCGGTGGGTTGTTTTGGTGTGGCGAGCCAGATATTCTAATCCGGTGAATACTGATACACAACGTCTTTGTTTCTTACGGTGTAGACCCAGCTCCGGTGATAGCGTGGCATGATGACACCGCCACAGATGTCATTAATAAGTATAGAACTCGTGAACTTACAAAAGAGAAGCCAGTGCCAAATTTGAACTAAACAATTTTAGTACTGCTTTTTCAATGTTAATTAAACTCACATAAGTACTTAGATAAAGAGGTTAAGAACTTAGCGGAAGGAAGAGAGACATGGAAAGCACTCCACCGACAAGAGCCCAGCTCTTAAATATAAGAAGAAGAAGTACTTAGATCATGCTTTGTCTACATAGTTTTTGGACAATTTTACTAGATCATACTTAATATGTAGAAGTATCTATTTGTACTCATACTGAATTGATTGAGAAAAAGAAATAAGAATAAAGATAAAGATAAATAAAACTAAACTAAACTGAGGTATAAAATACACTTATATACTAAATTATACTAAATTAAAAAAAAATGTCATCTTGTCCATCACCATCATCATCATCAGGTCGTTTTGTCTCCACTGCAGGAGCACGACCCTCTGTACTACCAGAGCCGTACTTGGCCAGAGCTGTGAGAGGTCTTGGCCTACACTCTCCTCGCTGGCCAGACGGGTTGGAGAGGTCTCATTGATGTTTATAAGCTTTGTTTAGTTTGTATTCCCTAAGTCGCTAACATTTTGCTAACATAAAAATACTTAATTTAAAATGAAGAAGGCTGGCCTGTATCTAGGTAAGAAAATAAGTATTGCCATTCAACGTGGCAATGCAGCCAGCCTTCTGGGCACGTTACCGTGAGGGTAAACAATTACCGGGCCTTTTTTATTTGCAAATATTAGTTTGTAGTGTATTGTAGTGAGTAGTTTTTTTTTGGTTTTAAGAAAATTTAATAATTTTTACTCGACTTAAAAAAAAATTGCTTTATTTTTTATACACCTCACTTGATTAAATACTAAAAATTAAATATCATATGTATCAGATTTTTTTTCTTTGTTAAGGGTTCGGACCCCTTCAATACTTATTTATGTACACCCAAGCCACGGCTCCATTCGTACTTAAAAATAAAACATCATTGACACAAATCTGTGTCGTGTTCAAAGAACTCCTCCTTTCGTAATCGGCTAAGCTATTGATAACATCGAAGCGGTTGAAAGGTGGAAATAGATCCATTAAATATACATTAGAGTTATGTCCGTATTTATACGAAATAACCGTAAAGAAATGTATTATTAAAACCTTTTACGGTTCCATAGAGATAAGAAAAAGCTTTGAATGTACCAGCTGCTTCTACCCGCGCAGATGGTAAAAGCCGATCGAGGGAATAGTCGAGAATTTGAACAAAATGGGCAAATAAAAAATTACGTTTGTTGTATGGGATTTGGGTGCCCCCATTAAATATTTATATACAATACAATACAATACAAAAATCTTTATTGCACCAAAAGACATTTACAATTTTTTAACACTTATGAAATAACAACATGTAATGAGGTACAAGAGGCGGCCTTATCTCCGAAGCAATCTCTTACAGGCAACCAAAAAGAGAAGAAATGCGAAATACTTATATAATAAGATAACAGGTAATATTTATTTAATTAAATTTAATTATTTATTCTAAAAATGAAACTATTCTGTGTATATTTCAAGCTTAGCTTAGCTTATACCTGTTGCCGTAAAGCATATCAAGCAAAAATGGCGAAAAAAACGCTTTTGTGTATGAGACTTAAAAAAATCATTTTTGTCACTAGTTTATTATGATAAAGTGATCTAGTATAGCCCGTGGTTCGATTTATTGCGGGTATATCCTTCCATGCTGGTCTGGGAGAAAAGTAAAAACTTAGAATGTACCAGCTGCTTCTCTTCCCGCGCAGATCGTAAAAGCCGATCGAGGGAATGGGTGAAAATGCGAATCATGTTAACAGGCGATGCAGCTTGCAACTGTATTGATTGCTTTTCCATCTTTTCGCCCACCATGACGCTAAAAGTGGCTTTTGGGTCTTGTACCCTGGGCTCTCCATAGAGCCGCAAGACCCAAAATGCTCTGTCTGCCCCGTTAGGGATAAAGACGTGATAGTATGTATGTATGTACCTCCTACGTTGTATATGAACGAATTACTCTATACTTGTATGCCTAAGGCCCAACGCAGATGACAGACTATCCGTGACGCACTTTTTAGTCTGTGATAGTTCCATGGGTTCTATTTTCACAGACTAAAAAGTGTGGCACGGATGAGTCTGTCGTCTGCGTTGGGCCTTAACAATAAAATCTAGGGCTATAGCCTAAGCCGTGTGGTTTCCAGTATAATAGGACCACTCCAAGTCTTTCCGTGGATGTTGTAAAAGGCGACTTAGGAAGTACAAGCTAAACAAAGCTTATAAACATCAATAACACCTCTACAACCCGTCTGGCCAGCGAGGAGAGTGTAGGCCAAGTCCTCTGTCTGCTCTGGCCTAGTATGGCTCTGGTAGTACAGAGAGGGTCGTGCTCCTGCAGTGGAGACTAAAAGACCTGATAATGATGACGATGTATAGCCTAACCCATTTGCAGCGCTGTCAAAGTGTATTAAAATCAATGCATTACCCTTCAGTTCTAAATTGAAGAACGAAGGGGGCCGTAATGCAATAACCTGGGTTTTGGTGTTTGGAATATGATTGAAAGTGATTTTTTGGGGTGCATGCTTTTAGCGAACGTGCATTTGTAAGCTATTTTAAATAAGTTTTTTTAAACATATATTTTTAAATGTCGGTAAACTGAACTTTCTTGTTTTATTTCTTTGAACTTTATGCATACACGTCTTAGCATCTAGTCGTCGTAGCCATGTTGTATTTTTGAATTATATCTCTCTTTCACACCTGTACACTTAACCTATTTGCCTTTCTCATACTTCTAACAATATTTATCCTTTTCTTTCATACATCACCTTACATATAGTCTCTCTCTCTCTCTCTCTCTTTCTCTTTTAATGTTGCTAGCCCACATGTATTAGAATTAGTTAGGGAGGCGAGGTAGCTAAATGGCGTAATTCAACGGCGCCGTCGAGACCTATCAAAATCGAAAGATAAAATAATTTCGAAAAGAAAAGCTCGTATGGTAAAAACCATTTTAGCGGTGGGTTTGGCGTGTACGGTTTTTCAAAAATGTTAAAAAAAACAGTTACTTGGGCATTCTCGAGCGCGTCAGATATTCATACTACGTATGCCCCAAGTGCCTCTGATAACAACGGTATACTAATCTGCCGGTTTGCGTGGTGGGGGTAAGCATATAAAGTAGTCAAAAATGCAAAAAAAAAATTTACTCGAGCGCGTCAGGTTTTCGGAAGGGGTGTTAAGTAGGTCCCAAGGAAGCTCCCTTTAAAAAAGCTGACGATTTCGGCGTGACGATAAGTTACGATGAATTTTTAAAAATGCAAAAAAAAAAGTTTTTTTAAAATACTCGAGCGCGTCAGATTTTCGTAGGGGAGGTTTATCTCGGTATCCTGAAAGCATATTTTTTTAATCTGACAAAAAAGTTGGTGGGTTCTCTTAATCTGACCGAAAAAGGTTTTTTGGTTTCTTTTTTTTCCTTTCTTTCTCCTTGATAAAACGGGGAATTTAAGAATGACAATAAAGCGATAGATACAACCAACGTAAATGTTTATTTAAACTTTTTTTTTGTAAAATGTATCGTTCGCGACTTATATGCCGCAACGCGTTCTTAGGAAGACAAAATAGCTCCTCCACACTTCCGGTCATGCGAAAACCGGCAGATTTTGTATTTTTAGTAAGTTTTAGATTATATTCTTCAAAATAAATAATTAAAAAATCGCGCTCGAGAATGCCGGATTAACGTTTTTTTTTTACAAGTTCACGACCCTATAACTCGGTCGCGTCAAGGACTTATCGTCAGATTAGTTAAATTTAGTCTTTAAACACTAAAATCAACCCCCAATATCTTAATCTGATGCGCTCGAGTATTTCAGACTATCGATTTATTTTTACTAATCTGATCGTCGATCCTAGGCGCGCGTCACTACATATAGAGCTAAATACTTTACAAGGTTGTTCTATTAGGTCTAAGGTATCTCTCATATCTTAAACTGCCACGCTCGAGTATTGCAGAAAATTCCCCTATTCGCCTTCCTAACCAAATATATAATACATCATTTTTCAAAACTAAAAACCGACTTCACCTCCAAACTACACAACCTATTCTGATAAAATTCTTATGGGGCCGCCTCAGAAGTACTCGTAGGTATATATACCCTTTTAAAACAAAAAAGGGTAGGGGTGACGACAGGGTCAGAAAAGAATGATTGCAATTTTAGATTATCCAAAAATAATGGACCCATATTTTTCAGTTTGATAAAAAAATGAAAATTCACAAAGTATACACTATATGTAAAAAACGTAGGTTCCAGGCGTGACGTCACGCGAAATTTAAATGCGGTGTATCTTTGCAATTTTTTGTTTCTCAGAAAAGAGAAAAAATACGTGTACAATATTTTTTAATAATCTAACCGATGGACCAAAAATCTTTTTCCATTTGTCATGCCTATTGTATAACTCGTGGTTAGATTAATAACGCATATCCCTTTCACGTTATATTTCTAACTTAAAAAACCACTGCAATGTCTTCTTCTTCTTCTTATCGTGTGTGTTAGTGACTAAACTAGTGTCAGAGTTTTTTAACCGCCTTAAAGGCCTCTGACATGGTTTTAGGTAACGACCAATGTCAAAGACAGTGACCGGGACCGACGACTTAACGTGCCCTCCGCACGCAATTTTTTGTTTCTCAGAGAAGAGAAAAAATACGTGTACAATATTTTTTTATAATCTAACAGATGGGCCAAAAATATTTTTCCATTCGTCATGCCTATTTTCCAAATCAGTCCAGGCGTCTTCGAATAATCGGATCGTGACGAATAGATAACCTTCTCCTTTTGCAAGTCGGTTAAGGGTTTGGCTATATCTGTGAGCACGGAATAGCTCCTTTTTATACTGTCCTTTTCTGACACTCAAAACCGTCATAAGCTAGAGCGAGAGAGAGCGGCGGAAGGCTGCGTTTTCTCTGAAGCGGAGCAGTGCGGAGAGGAGCATAGCGGTGCATGAATTGACCAATCACAATGCTCAAAATCTCCGCTCCGCTTCAATGTAAACAGCGGAGCGGAGATTTCGAGAATTGTAATTGGTCAATTCATACACCGCTATGCTCCTCTCCGCTCTGCTCCGCTTCAGTGGAAACGCAGCCTTATTACTTTCCGTGCTATAGCATTCCGTCGCTCTCTCTCGCTCTAGCTAATGACAGACATCAAGACAAATCAAACGAGTCCTACTCAATGAGGTTATGTTGTTTTATAACTGAGTTCCGTCGAATATGGTTAACAGCTCATTGACTTCATAATATTGAATTGTCATCCGACTTACACAAGTGTGCAAAATTTCAGCTAAATCGGTTGAGTATAACTGTTTGAAAATTTAGTTGCAAGATTTGACCTAAGCAAACTTTTATACATACATCCTATCCTACTTCCTCTTCTTCTTCTTATATTTAAGAGCTGGGCTCTTGTCGGTGGAGTGCTTTCCATGTCTCTCTTCCCTCCGATAAGTTCTTAACCTCTTTATATGTTTTCACGTTTAATTTTTCTTTTATTTGGTCTATAAATTTTATTTAGGTCTTGCGGCCCTGGGCTCTACATAGAACCACAAGACCCAAAATGCTCTGTCTGCCCCATTAGGGATAAAGTCGTGATAGTATGTAAATTTTCTTCTGGGTTTTCCTACTCCTCTCTTTCCTTCTATTTTTCCTTCCATTATTGTTTTAAAGAACGCATCGTGGCGTAGTAAATGACCGAACATTTTCCCTCTTCTATTTACTATCATTTGTATTATTTGTCTTTTCTCTCTCACATCCTCTAGTACCTTTTCATTTGTAATTTTTTCTGTCCAACTTATTATTATTATTATTTTTTCGTCCTATATCCTACTATCCTACTATCCTATCCTATATAATACTAGTATTATAAATGTGAAAGTGAGTTTGTATATTTATTTGTTTGTTACCTCTTCACGCTTCAACTACTGAACCAATTTGGATGAAATTTGGTATGGATATAGTTTGTGACTCGGGGAAGGACATAGGGTACTCTTTATCCCGAAATTCCCACGGGGAGCGAAGCCCGCGGGTACAGCTAGTAAAAGATACATTGGAAGTTAAATAAAAGCTTGTAAAACATACTAACTGATATTCTAATTCATTTCCAGGTAGCCCAAGGATTTCATTCACGATTCAGTGATTATAAGGTAAGTAATATTTTTTTTAAATTTGAGCACGTTGTACAATTTAAATAAAGCTATGACATCATCAATTCATCACACTGACATTAAGGGGCGTAAGTTTATTTTTGTTACTTCTTCACGCGTAAACGGCTGGACTAATTTTGATAAAATTTGGTATGCAGGAAGCCGACACACATAGGTTACTTAAGGTACGGGTAACATCGCAGGGCGAGTACAAACAATAATACATTTTTAGTTTAATAGAGGTGACGACGGTCCGAAAAGCATGATTGTAATTATCCGTCTTTTAGATTATCAAAAAATAATGGACCCGCATTTTTCAGTTTACCAAAAAAGTAAAAAGTCACAAAGATACGGAGCGTCAAAGTTCCGGAGTGGGGGCTTGCAACGGCACCTCTGAGTAAAAATCGTACCCAGCCGTGACGTCATGCGAAATTTATAAGCGCTGTATCTTTGTCATTTTTGGTTTCTCAGAGAAAAGAAGAAATACGTGTACAATATTTTTTGATAATCTAACCGATGGACCAACAATATTTTTCCATTTGTCATGCATATTGTTTAACTCATGGTTGGATTAATAACGCATGTTTGTTGTTTCACGTTATATTTCTAACTTAAAAAACCACTGTACTGTCTTCTTCTTCTTATCGTGTGTGTTAGTGACTAAACTAGTGTCAGAGTTTTTAAACCGCCTTAAAGGCCTCTGACATGGTTTTAGGTAACGACCAATGTCAAAGACAGTGACCGGGACCGACGGCTTAACGTGCCATCCGAAGCACGGATCATCGTACTTATCAGACAATCAGGTGATCAGCCTACAATGTCCTAACCAAACTAAGACAACAACCCAAAGTCGTTGCCCCCGCCGGGAATCGAACCCGCGACCTCCGGGTATGAGCCGAACGCTCTAATCACTACACCACGGAGGCAGTACTGTCTATCAGTGGTTAGAAATGGAGTCCCCGCTGACCAGACCAATAAATCAGCTCATATCGAATCTTCTAGATAATACATCACGTCGCGATTTGAATTTTTATTAGAGTCCCTGTAGAATTCCACCTGGGCTTTTAGGGGATTTCAAGTTTGAACATTGGTGTCATTTTTCAAACGCGGACTCACTAAGCGAACGCTTTTTTGGATGGATAAAAATTCGCTTAGGTGACTTTACGGTTCAAAAATGACACTTAAGTTTTTAACCAATTAAAAGTACTTTTTACTGTTTTTTTTTCTTCAGAGGTTACACAGCCTTTCAAGGGAATTATTTATTGGCTCGAATGGGACAATTTTTAGGGCTGAAGAGTCCCCTTACCCTAGACTTCTCCATACAAACGTAGTCTACGTTTGATTTTGAAACCACATGTCAGATTCCGGTAAAAATTGGTAATTGTAAAGAAATTGCAATTATCTAGGGTAATAACTGGTTTCCTACAGTAAAATTATGAACTGGAAAGAAAATATAACGATTTAGAAGTTTCCCATACTGATGGTCAAAAATGATATAAAACACTATATTCTATTTCAAGTTCATATTTTTATTGTTGGAAACCACTTATTACCCTAGATAATGCAATATCTCTAAATTAAAGAAAATTGCCGAAATCGGACATGTCGTTTCGAAATAAAACGTAGACTACGTTTGTATGGAAAATTGTATTTTGGTCTAGGGTAAGGGGACTCTTAAAAAGTGTACTTGTCTCCTAATTTACAATCAAGAATTATTTTTCTTTACAATGAATTCGTTTGCTTCTGCGATTTGATACAGAAGCGGTTATACATATAAAGTTCATCTTCAGGTCTTTCTGTCTCCACTGCAGGAGCACGACCCTCTCTGTACTACTAGAGCCATATTTGGCCAGAGCAACCAGAAGACTTGACCTACACTCTCCACGCTGGCTGGCCAGACGGGTTGGAGAGGTCTCATGATGTTTATAAGTTTTGTTTAGCTTGTATTTCCTAAGTCGCCTTCTACGACATCCACGAGAGGGCTTGTAGTGGTCCTATTCTACTCTACCGGAAACCACACGGCATTCAACCGGAAACCAAATATAAAGTTACTGAAGGGTAAATGTTTACAAATTTAAAAAAATTAAGGTTACTTATTATATTGTGGCGACCTCTGCGCCACTGTAGCGGGAGCGAGGTGATATACTCGACCGCCACAAAGGGAAGATCTTCCCGCCAGGCATGGTGTTGCGGGGAACCGCGGCTCCAACGGTGTATCGTCGGAGGTTGTATATATAGTCAGTTGCAACCAGAACTCTGAGATCGAGATGTAGATTGTGCTGGCGCCATCTCGTATGATGCTTGTGAACTAGATATTGTTGTGTTCATTGTTGTTTGTGATTTTTAGTTCCTCGTAGTGGCGCAGAGGTCGCCACAATATTAAACTTAGGTTCTCTAAATGATTTTGTAATGAGGCGTTTTCTTTAAAAAAAAAATTAGTTCCTTCACGTGACATAGATGCCGCCAGCAATCACATAAATATATCTGTCAATGTCTAATTCATATAAAATGTTCATAGTGAGAGTTTGTCTTTGGCATCAAAGAGAATATAATTACTACGTTTTGGAATATTTAATATTTTTATTATATTAAATTTAGTTAAAAATATATTATTGTTTGTAAATATGTATTTTTTTACTTAAATAATAGCAAAATACAAGATTGGTTAATTAATCACAAATTTACTACAAGTATTGAACCAAACGGCCTCTTTCATTTTTGACGGAACGATTTCAAACTCATAAGCGCCATCTATTGACAATGTTTTTAAACTCATTTTTTTTTCACTGGAAAACGCCTCATTAAATCTTTTTTGGATATATAGTATACAACCTTGAACATATACGGGCTATATGTTCAAGGTTGTATACTTTTTACTGGTTTCCAACAAGTCGAATCAAATATTTTTTCTGGACGTCAAAACATCTATTTTATAAGCTAAGCTATCTAACCTGAATCACTAGGTACCAGCTGAAAATCAGCGCTGTGGTTCACACCGCAGCACAAAGCTGAGCTGGCCACCTTTTCGGTTTTCTTAATAGATATAAGTCTAGTCTAGTACATAAGATCTTATCTGCCGAATAAAGATTTTCTTTCTTTCATTTCAGCCGCATTATATCCACGGCTGGACATAGGCCTCTCCCAAAGATTTCCAAAATGACCGATCTAGAGCGGCTTGCATCCAGCGCCTTCCAGCGACGTTGGTTAGGTCGTCAGACCACCTTGTGGGTGGGTGTCCTACGCTTCGTTTGCCTGTACGTGGTCGCCATTCGAGAACCTTTTTGCCCCATCGGCCATCGGTTCGTCGCGCTATGTGTCCACTGCCATTTCAACAAGCCAATCCGCTAGGTTATGTCAGTGACTTTAGTACTTCTACGAAACCAAACTTTTAACAATGCTCTTTTTGTCGGGATTAAACAAGCTATTTGAAGTGTATTGAATAATTGATATAAGTATAGAAGCCGTTTCCTCATATAAAGCTTCCGAATCAGGGTATTGATTTTCCTTAAGTAATGGACTGAATATAAATGTCAGAGCCGTATATCTTCATGTTGTCGAGCTTGTAAATGTCAAAGGGGTTATCACTAACATTAGCTCTTACCCGATTACGAAATAAGCATTAAAAATATTGTGATTCTATTCATAACTCTTTCTGACAACTGTCTGCTGACAACTACAAACAAAAATTCTATTAATTTTTTTTTAACACAAACTAATAATTTATTACAATTTCAATCAATTAACAACTAAATTAAAAACTAAATTAAAAGCTAAATTATACTCTAAATTAAACTAAACAAATAATAATAATCTATTTAATTATATTTTATCATTTACAACGCGGCCTTTGGCACAGGGGCCAACAGGGAGACGGCGTAAGCCAGCTTCCACCAAGCCGTTGCCACCACCGGGTCCCGAGAGGAACCAGCGCGATGAAGAGGGCTTCGTGAAGGTGGAAAGGAAGAGGAGGAAGCCCGTGAGCCGCAACAACTGCGGAACCGCGCCGCCCGGACCGGACTCTCCGCTGCGTCCTGCCGTACCATCGACGCACCTGTACGTGTCCCGTCTGCACTGGTCTACGAGGGTATAGGAGGTCGTGGACTACGTCCGAAAGAAGTCTAACTTCACCTTGAGGGTTGAACGGCTGCAGTCTCGCCACAAAGCGAATTTTAATTCATATGTGGTGAGAGTGCCGACGCATCATCTGCCAACCTTCATGAAGGAGGACTTCTGGCCGCAGGGTGTGGTATTTCGGAGGTTCCGAGGTCGGCTGCCCGACGACACCGTGCGTCACACGTCGCCGATGTGAATTAGGATATAAATTATATATATTATGTATGTTAGTTATAAGGTATTTATAATATGGGTCTCTGGCATTGTACAAAATTTGTAAGTACAATGCTATTGCCCGAAATAAAGGAATTTATTATTTATTATTATTATTTATTATTTAAATTTATAAATCAACTGCATGTCATAAAACTCGCTTGCCGTTCCACTTCTTGGTTGCGATACCCGACAGGGTTCATAGTGTACCTAACTAATTTAAGACAGTGACTTTTAGTAGTTAGAACTGATGTACATTATGAAATGCAATAAATAATTTGAATTGAATTGAATTGTCCGACCTTAAATTCAATCCCCAATACATAGCTTCGCTACCTCCACCCAGTCCTTTTCCGTGCAAGCATTTACGCTATGGAATCAGCTACCACCGAAAATTTGTGATTCTATAATTAAATTTTTAACAAAAAAACAACCGACTTCAATTTCTTTCAGGAGTTTCTTTCATATCTCCAAAGTTCATCACGTCTTCACCAAATTAATATGGGACCAACTTGGGAGTAAAGGCTTTCAAATAAAAAAAGAATTATCAAAATCGGCCCACGGTTGACGAAGATATCGAGTAACATACATACAAAAAAAAACATACAGTCTCCTCCTTTTTTTAAAGTCGGTTAAAAATCATAACGTCGTTTAAGAAACGATCCTGATCATCATATTTAGAAATATTTTGTTATCTTATACCTTTAAACGAGCAATTCTTGTATATTTATTTATATATTTATAAATTTCTGTGATCTCGAAAACGGCTCTAACGATTTCGCAGAAAATTGGTATATGGGGGTTTTCGGGGGTAAACAATCGATCTAGATTAGTCTTATACTTGAGAAAACGCGTGTTTTCGAGTTTTCATGCGTTTTTCTTTCCACGCAGAATATGATCGCTAATTTCGTCGCGCCGGCCGCCATCCATTTTGGCTCAGCGGTTTATGATGCGGACCGCTAGAAAGAGTGTTACGGGTTCCCATCGAATCCCACTCGGTGACTTTTGTTTTTTTTATGTACAAATTTATATTATTTTTTTTATTTTGTATTGTTTTTAGAAAAGTTTAAAACAATGAAGTTATTATTTGAGATGTAACCGAGCAAAGCTCGGTCGCCCAGGTACTGTTTTATTAAGTGTACCTATTTATGTATGGCCACAGAGGTTGTAGGTATATGTTAAATAATAATAGGTGAATGTTAAATAGGACACTGTTCATCAGATAGCAGCGCTATAAATAAAAAATTAGCTTATTATGGCTGCTGACACTTATCGTGGTTCGCATGCCTAGATTCAAATATGAGATAGCATGCCATAGCAAAGGCGGATCCAGGTTTGGTGCCAGGGGGTCACATAGCCGTGCGTGATCAAGTCACAAGAAGTTAGAACTGCCTCCGTGGCGTAGTGGTTAAGCGTTCGGCTCACACCCGGAGGTCGCGGGTTCGACTTTGTGTTGTTGTCCTAGTTTGGTTCGGACATTGCAGGCTGATCACCTGATTGTCTGATAAGTAAGACGATCCGTGCTTCGGAGGGCACGTTAAGCCGTCGGTCCCGGTCACTGTCTTTGACATTGATCGTTACCTAAAACCATGTCAGAAGCCTTTAAGGCGGTTTAAAAACTCTGACACTAGTGTTAGTCACTAACACACACGATAAGAAGAAGAAGAAGTTATGATTTAATTTTTATAATCTTTATCCTTACTTCCTTACTAATATTATAAATGCGAAAGTGAGTTTGTATATTTTTTTGTATATTTCTTTGTTACCACTTCACCACTGAACCTATTTAGATGAAATTTCAATAAGGATTTAGTTTGATACCCAAGAATATGTCCTTCTTTTTTGATTGGATAGTTTTATGCCGAATTCCCACGTAAGCACATAAGACTATCACGAAACATAAGGTAGGTATCTTACTAATGTATGTAAGTTTAGTCGTTCCGATTGAAGTTAGGTCTAGCTAGACCATGGAATTCTAAGTACTCCATGAGCTAGACGTTAGCCGACGAAACAAAACGCACGCAAATGTCAGTGTCACACAAAATGTGACATCTGATTAAAGATGGCGGTGGCGCGGTAAAATTCTAATTTTCTATGCGTTCGCTTTCGAAAATTCAACTTAACATTTTTTAGTGGTCCTAGGTCCTGGACCCAGCCCATGACCCCATGGCCCTCCCTGGATCCGCCCTTCTGCCATTGCTACTGGTATTACTAAAACTATAGACTATGGCACAGACCAAGTGTAGTGTAATCTAATACATGTATAATGTGAAAAGCAATAAATAAATTGAAGATTGAAATAAAATAAATTGAAAAATACGCTATTTTCCAACAAGTCAAATCAGATACTTTTTTCTAAACGTCAAAACAAACAGTTTCAATGGGATTTTGTATGAAATACAGGCAGATGACGTCATATATTTTTGAAGTCAAAAAGCGCTCTTATAATCAGTTTTTCTGTAATAATTAATTTTAAATAACGTTAAAATAGATATGTTCAAAGTCAAGTGACATTATTTTGCGACGTTTTATTTTGTTATCAGTTTAAGATAATTTATTTTTGACTTAGGAAAATACCCAATTGAAATTGAAGCACTGGTATTCACGTACAGAAGTCTCCCTCAGCAAAGAAATAGAGAATATGCACGTATTTTGTTATTTGCTTAATAAAATCCCTATTAACCACAGTAAACAAGTATGAAAGAATTTATAAAAATATCTTAATCGGCGACGAACTTATGATACTTTAAAGTTTCAATTAGAAAGAGAAGTCCGATATGGACAGTGACGTCAACGTCCATGTCATCTATACATTTGCCACAGAATATAGTGTTTTTACGAGTGAGAATAGACATATTTTCGTAAAATTTCTTACTCCATTACTATCTCTCTCTCCGTCTTCCATCGCCACCATTATTGTTTTTGGAAATATATTTAAGTACCGAGACCGAACTCGGCTGCTGAAAACGCTGAGATCGCTAAGCGCCGAAAATATAGTTCTTTAAATAATGACTATATTTTTGTGCTGTTTGGCGTGGAGACTTTCGGATCTTTGGGCCCCGGTGCTAGGGGTCGCCGCTGGGGACAAGAGGGCTGGCTGTTTTTTCGCACAACGAATCAGTATTGCGATCCAACGCGGAAATGCGGCAAGCGTTCTTGGCACTATGCAACGTGGGCACGACTTTTATTTGTAAATATGTAATTTTTTTCTTTTTTCTTTCTTATTTAATAAAACAGTACAGACACACTTTTTTACTGTTTTATTATATGTTATCATCATCATCATCATCAGGTCTTTATGTCTCCACTGCAGGAGCACGACCCTCTCTGTACTACCAGAGCCGTACTTGATAGATTTTAATAGTTCATCGATTGTCTAGACTCCATATACATACTAGTCGCAGTCCACTGCACAATTCACTAGTTTTTCTAGCGAAACCCTAGTCCCATTTTAACAGGTAACACGATACAAAGTGTACAAATATGTACCTTTGTGACGATAAGATTATTTTGAAAGAAACAGTATTTAAAAAGACCAAATTCTTTAATTTAATTTTTAACAATTTATTCATTGAGTGCCGAAAGTAGTCACAGGTAAGGGTCGTAGGTTCACAGCCACGAGATTCGTTGTTCCAGAAGAGATTTCCAAAAGTACTCAGCTTTGAAGCAGCCCGGCGTCCAGTGGTGGTCGAAAGAGGACGAGACTCCTCACGCCCTCGTACTTATATGGGCCGCGCGGGGTGGAGAGCGGGGTAAGGAGGGAAGCACCAGTGCGGACCTCGTCACACCTTAGTGGCTAGAACTGACATTGTAATTTACACATTAGACATTTAAGAAATTTCCACAAATTTTCTTTTAAAAGATTCTCATTCTCATCTTATAAATTAAGTAGTTATTTTATAATAGGTTATATCATCATCGTCATCATCGAAATAGTGTAATGTATTTATGATGTAGGTATATATGTGTGTATATTGTATGTATTATATATGTGTATGTCTATGTCATATAATAATCTAAGGTATATATTATATGCAGGTATATATTATAAGATATTTTATGTAATATACAATGTCCTTTTTTATTAAGTACAAATATTTTAATGGGTGATTCAGTCCATCATTTTGAACAACTTTTCCCAATAAATATATATCGAAATACGAAAAATATTTTTTCGGTTTTTATACAAATCGAAGTAGTCACGTGATATAATTTCTATGGAAAATGAAAATTTTCTTTTCGTATTTCGACATACATTTATTGGGAAAAGTTGTTCGATATGATGGACTGAATCACCCCTTAAAATATTTGTACTTAATAAAAAAGGACATTGTATAAAAATATTTTAATATTTAATTATTTTTTTTGCGCCGCAACAATTTATCTTTTTATCCCTATGGTTGACTGGAAGAGAACGCTCTTAGCGTTAAGTCCGGCAATTGTAAACAATTTTAATTGTGGATCAATAAAGTTTTTAATAATAATAATAATTAGCTGGCGGTACTTTCCAACCACAGGACCACTCAAAGTCCTCCCGTGGATGTCGTAGAACTCGTAGAAGGCGACTTAGGAAATTCAAGCTAAACAAAGCTTATAAACACGACGATCGCTTTTCGCTCAGAGAACCACTCTTCAGATGATTGTTTTTCAAATGAACCCATTTCTGGACTTTAAGTCTAGACAGTCATCTATTATCATCTATAAGAGCATAGCTCTTAAATATAAGAGCCATGCCCCAGGTAGCAAACTGACGTCAGCGACGTATAAGCGACGTCACTTATAGGTCATAATAGGGTCGGTCATTTATTCGTCGAGAGCAGACGTTAAAGTGACGTCAGTTTAGGGTCAGCGTTGAGCAGGACGTCGTATTTACGTCAAATTAAAGGCAAGTATCTGGACGTACCATATACGCCGCCAAGAGGACGTTTTGCTGACGTCTATTTAGGGTCAGTTTTTGGACGTACCATATTCGCCACAAAGTGTACGTCTTACTGACGTATATTTAGGGTCAATATCAGGACGTACCATATACGACGCCACGAGGACGTTTTACTGAAGTAAATTTAGGGTCAGTATATGGACGTAAGTACCTACCATATTCGTCCCAACGTGGGCGTTTTTTTGTTCAAGACTTTTAAGGTAAAAGTAACATGTACTCAGTGATACAATTAAGTGAAAAAAAACAGCGGAACCGAATCGGTGGTAGACGCCAAGGCATTGTAAAGTTGGCCACCTTTTAAGTTTAAGTAAAAGTACGGTTTAAATCATTTTTCCATGTCCTTAAGTCTATGGTCTTAAAAAACATGGTCCCTGTATCATTGTTCTGGCAATTGTGTCCCACTGTCCTTTATTGCATCTTAAATATAGATTATACTACTTACATTGTGTTTTTTTAGTTTCATCCATAAAAGTTCTTGAGTCTCTTCAAGATACGTAGGTAAGATGCCTGCAAACGTAAATGCTACATGCTAAGCACTAAATTCTATCCTACTATCACGCGTAAGGATTTGCGAGATGGAGTGAAAAGCGATAGAATATAACACGTACCGTAGTCTTTTGATCTAGGGCCCCTGACCAATAACTTAGAACCGTCGTAGAGCTTAAATGCGCAGCTCAGGCTTTAGTGCCAGTTTTGCCAGCACGTTATTTCACTCAATAGCCAGGGCGGTTCTCTTTTTTAACAAACTACCCACCCAAACTACCTAAGGGGAGCATATTGCCATGCTAACGATATCAGCTGTAAGTGTGTTCTTACAATCTATATATGTAATACCCGCTGTCCAAATTCGTGTAGTCTTTGTTAATTAATTTTATTTCCTCTAAATTAGGCAGTTTTAGACTTCGTCCATTCCGTAAAAAATTAAGACGTAAAAAGCATTAAGTAATAGTTCTAATAATAACCATAAAACCTTTTATTTTGAGTAATATTGTATGCAAGTGTAAGTTTCTTAGAAAATCCCTAGATGGCGCTGTTCAAAATTAAAACTGGTTATGGTTTCTTTTATGTACATTCTTATTACTTGGTGCATATTTCCAATTAATCGAGTTCAGCAGTAGTGTGTGGTTTAATTTCCATATCGGTGTGCGACGGTAGCGACACCCAAGACACACTGTACATATCATGAGCTCCCGTAGGTCCTACTCCTGACTTGTATGTCTTAGTAACGTCTGTGTATAACGTCAGTGGCTGCCCTAATATGTACGGCCCAGTAACGTCCCTATTAATTCAGTATATGACGTCACCCAAACGTCAGTGGCTGCCCTAATATGTACGGCCCAGTAACGTCCCTATATGAAGTCTCTCTAACGTCTGTAAACTGACGTCTCTCTAACGTCTATAAACTGACGTCTTGAGACTGTGACAAATTGACGTCATCTGTTGGGACCCCCCGACGTCAAGACATGACGTCTCTTACGTCGAGCAGTACCGTAAACGGAAGACATAATGACGTATAAATGCTACCTGGGGCTCTTGTCGGTGGAGTATGAATCTTCTTTCATTTGTCTCTTTCCTCCGCTGGCTGTTTTATTTCTTTGAAGGTCACGACGTTCGCTTTCACGTTCAGAGAGTCACTGGCAACCCTTGAAATAATTGTTTAAAATATTAGTAGTTAATTTTGGCATTATTCAAAGAATAACCATAGCCAAAAAACAATTTAACAACAAAAAGTCACTATTTAAATCAAAAATATCCAAAAAACTAAGAAAATGACTGATAAAACTATATATTTGGAGCATAGCCCTATATAGTTGCGAATCATGGACAATGAGAAAGAAGGATAGAGCTAGATTAGAAGCGTTTGAGATGTGGTGCTGGCGGCGAATGGAGGGCATTAGCTGGACGGAAAAGAGAACGAATGAGGAGGTGCTGGCACTTGTTGGAGAGAAACAAAAACTACTACAAACTATTAATTCTAGAAGAGGGAAAATGTTAGGACACCTAATTAGACATGATGAATTTTTAAAAGTAATATTAGAGGGAAAAACAGGAGCAAAAAGAGGCAGAGGAAGACCTAGAGATAGTTTTATAAAACAACTAAAGAATCAGATTAATGTTTCAACCTATAAGGATATTAAGGAGTTGACTTTAGACAGAGAGAGATGGAAGGCATTGGTTGCTCCACAGACAAGAGCTTAGCTCTTCAATATTAAGAAGAAGAAGAACTTTGGCATTGTACGGAACCCTCCACGCGTGTTCAACTCGCATTTTCAAATTGTCCTGGGTCTTGGATGTTTATCTATATGTTTATTTGTTATAAAATATAGTATCGTTAAGTTGGTATCCCATAACACAAGTCTCGAACTTACTTTGGGGCTAGCTCAATCAGTGTAATTTGTCCCTATATATTTATTTATTTATATTTATTTACTAGCCGAAACCCGCGACTTCGTTCGCGTGGACTTTATGTCTCTGGAAAATACTCATCAGCCTGAACAACTTTTACTAAGGCGGCATTATTATATCTCTTATAGTTTAGCTGGACCATTATGGTTTTGCATCAGGCGTTCCATTTTCCAAAATCATGTATACCCTATATGTTGCCCAGGCTTAATAGCTATATAACAAAAAAAGTTTCATTCGAATCCGTCCAGTATTTCCGGAGATTAGCGTGTACAAACAGACAAACAGACATACAGACAAACAGACAGACATTTTTTTTAAATTCTTACTCTATTACTAGGTCTCCATCGCACTCAATATTTTTTTTGGAAATATATTTAATGTACAGACACACTTTTTTTACTGTTTTATTATATGTATAGATGAGCCTAACCATAGCATTACCTATTTGCAGCGTTGTCAAAGTGTGTGTGTAAAATCAATGCATTACCCTTCAGTTCTAAATTGTAGAACGAAGGGGGCCGTAATGCAATAACCTGGGTTTTGGTGTTTGGAATATGATTGAAAGTGATTTTTTGGGGTGCATGCTTTTAGCGAACGTGCATTTTTAAACTATTTTAAATAAGTTTTTTTAAACATACATACTATCACGTCTTTATCCCTAATGGGGCAGACAGAGCATTTTGAGTCTTGCGACTTTAAGCAGATAGAACTCAGGGCTGCAACACTCAAAGGCCACTTTTAGCTTGATCTAGGCAAAAAGGTGGATAAAGTAATCAAAATAGTGATGGGTTGCTAGCCGCATCGCCTATTAATAAGTTTCGATTTTTTGCCCATTCCCTCGATCGGCTCTTACGATCTGCCCGGGCAGAGAAGCAGCTGGTATATTCTAAGTTTTTTCTTTTCTCCCAGACCAGCATGGAAGTTTTTTTTAAACATATATTTTTAAATATTTAGTTTTTTTTTTTGCCGGTTTATTACATATGGACCTACTTCTGGATGTTAACTGCTTTGAGCAGCACGACACGACATTGCAATATTGAATTTTAATAGCTGCTCGTTGAAAGCCTTCATTTGCTGTCGTTTGCGACATGCATTTGCTGGTTTTCCCCCTTAGTCCTCTATTATTATGGCCTGGGTAATAAGTCTTTGAAATTATTATTGGCAACAACAACAAATACAAATACAAAAAGTTTTTAAATCACTCCACAAGATACTGTAAACACAAACCGTCTTATTATAAAACGCAGACTAACTTTGTTACCAGGTTTAAACCATTATCCGATCAAGTCAAGTTGATATCTCATAATATGCCACTGTCTCATCTGAAAATGTCAACTTGATTTGGTCGGATAATGGTTTAAACCTAGTAACAAAGTTAGTCTGCATTTTATAATAAGACGGAATGAGGCGTTTTCCAGTGAAAAAAAAATGAGGTTAAAAACATTGTCAATAGATGGCGCTTATTAGTTTTAAATCGTTCTGTCAAAAATGAAAGTGGCCGTTTGGTTCAATACTTTTAATAAATTAGTAATTTATTAACCAATCCTGTATTTTACTATAATTTAATTAAAAAATACATATTTACAAACAATAATATATATTTTTTAACTAAATTTAATAAAATAAAAATATTAAGTATTCCAAAGACACACTCTCACCATGAAAATTGTATATGAATTAGACATTGACAGATCAATTTATGTGATTGCTGCGGCATCTATGTCACGTGAAGGAACTAATTTTTTAGGGTTCCGTAGTAAACAAGGAACCCTTATAGTTTCGCCATGTCTGTCTGTCTGTCTGTCTGTCCGTCCACGGTCCTACAGAGAAACTATAAGTACTAGAAAGCTGTAATTTGGCATGAATATGTATATTAATTATGGCGAAAAAGTCGTAAAATAAAATATGGAAAAAAAATGTTTTTCAGGGTAGCTGCCATACAAGTAAAGACGTAGTCAATATTTTTATTCCGACCAACTCATTGAGTGGGGTATCGTTGAATAGGTCTTTCAAAAATATTGTTAGCATGTGAACACTATTTTTCGATTTAGGGATCCGTTTCTGAAATATTTGGGTTTAAAGTTCAAATTTTGGTTCGAGTCAAGTGTCCCCCCCTCTATTTGCTAAACGGTTATATATGGCCACGTGAAAAAAATCACAATTATAGTATATATAATGTAGTTTGAAGGAAAACTATCAGAGCCAAGTAGGGTATACAAATTAAAAAGTTATAGGCGATTAACTTATAAAATGTAATTGAAAAAAGAAATTTTCATACAAATCCAATAGATATTTTTAGACGTTTTTAGTGGCAAGAACTCAAAGTTGGCATTCGCAACTACGGAACCCTACACTGCGCGTGGCCCGACACGCACTTGGCCAATTATTTTTAAAAGAAAACGCTTCATTGACTTCCTCAAAATAGGGTTTCAATTAAGTATCTATTTTTGGTACTTATAAATAATGGCAAGCTGTTAGATATCAAATATACTGTGGACTGAGAATACTACTTACCTATATGTTGTCAAATTTGAAATTATTAATGTCTATTAGTAAATTAAGTACTTAAGAGTCCCCTTACCCTAAAAAAATTCTACTTCTATGCCCTAGACCAATCTACAGTTTTCCACACAAACGAAGTCTACGTTTTATTTCGAAACGACATGCCCGATTTCGGCAAAGTTTTGTAATTTCAAAGATATTGCAATTATCTAGGGTGATAATTGGTTTCCGACAGTTATATCATGTTGTTATATCATTTTTGACCATCTGTATGGGAAACTACTACGTCCTTATATTTTCTTTTCAGTTCATAATTATAAGTCGGTAATCAATTATAACCTTAGACAATTACAATTTCTTTAAATTTACAATTTTTTACCGAAATCTGACATGTGGTTTGTTGGTTTGATGTGGTTTAATACTAACTCAACGATACTTTATTTTATAACAATATACAAATAAACATCCAAGACCCAGGACATTTTGAAAAAGGCCATTTTCCAACTTGCTCTGACCGTGGATCGAACCTGGAACCTTTGGGTGGTGGATCAGCATGATGACAACTACGCCACGGAAGTAGTCAAGTGTGGTATGTAAGTAAAATACTTTTGGCTTTCCTTTAGTTTAATAGAATCAAATAATTTTTTGATAATTACACGGGAATAACTTAGATATGAAAAATAAACTTTGTAAATTAGCTGCCATTTCATAACTGTCGTAAAGCGAAGTCATGATTTTCAAAAGATTACAAGTAGATATGCAAGTACCACTACATTATACATAATGATGTATGGAACGACATATTTTTTATCCAATGCGCATTTTTTATCGTTTCATTGTTTATTTGATGGTGTGACTACGTTTGTATGGAACGGTATGAGGATTCGTTAACATGTACCGAATGTACTCAAATTATGATATTTGTGCGTTTACAAATACAAACCTTTAAGAGTCCCCTTACCCTAGACTTCTCCATACAAACGTAGTACACGTTTAATTTTGAAACCACATGTCAGATTCCGGTAAAAATTGGTTATATTGGGTTTCCTATAGTAAAATTATGAACTGGAAAGAAAATATAACGATTTAGAAGTTTCCCATACTAATGGTCAAAAATGATATAAAACACTATATTCTATTTCAAGTTCATATTTTTACTGTCGGAAACTAAATATAGACCTAGATAATTGCAATATCTTTGAAATTACAAAATTTTGCCCAAATCGGACATGTCGTTTTGAAATAAAACGTAGACTACGTTTGTATGGAAAGTTGTATTTTGGTCTAGGGTCGGGGGACCCTTAAGAAGGACCCGCGCCAAGCTCAACACCAAAAAAATCTCCCGTTTGAATGCCACCGCCCGCTTCCGGGCGACTGGCAGGCGGCGGCCGGCATGCGGGGAGGGCGACGGTCGGTATAGAACAAATTTATTAGCCCCGCGGAAAACGTAGCCTATAAATAAATAAAATAAATAAATAAAATAAATATATAGGGACTAATTACACTGATTGAGCTAGCCCCAAAGTAAGTTCGAGACTTGTGTCATGGGATACTAACTCAACGATACTATATTTTATAACAAATACATATATAGATAAACATCCAAGACCCAGGACAATTTGAAAAAGGCCATTTTCCAACTTGCCCTGATCGGGAATCGAACCCGGGACCTCTGGGTGGCGGACTAGCATGATGACCACTACGCCACGGAGGTCGTCAAAAGCCTATGTGGTAATCCGTGATGTCAGCTTCCCGCATACCTACCAAATTTTATCAAAATTGGTCCAGCTTTTGCCCGTAAAGAAGTAACAAACATTAACACACACACACACACAAACTTTTGCCTTTATAAAATAAGTGTATCATAGTGTGACTTGGGCCCTAAAAATACCCTTTTATTGCTGTTGTTTAAAAAGAGTTTTTATAGAGTGTTGTTCGTACAAAATACCCGTGAAGCTGACGCCGCTACGATACTTACTGAAGTTCCCAAAAACTTATCACTTACTGCAAAATTTCAGTGGTCAACCCTTTCGAAACGTAGACTTAGGCGATTATAGATGTACCATAGACGGAGCTTTATTATATTGGTCCCTTGTTTATCTACTATTCAGGTACCTTACATAGTCTTGAGGTAGATTTTGGTAAAAAAAAAAAAACTTTAAAATTCCATTTAAAATTTTCAATTTTTGTAATTTGTCTTTAACACCATGATTTTTTTAAATGGGTGAACTATTCGATAAATTTCAAATATTTTAAGGGGCAGTTCAGTGTATTATTCTAAACAACTCAAAAAAAAAAAACTTGGAATGGATTGGATGAAATGGTTGTGAAATGCTTGCTTCAAATAAAAACTGTTTATTTTGAAAAATATTAGGGAGTTGTTCTGTATTTACAGTCTGGCTCTAAAATTATTCCTATTTAAAATAAGCATCAACAAAACCAAATAACTTTCTGTCTATTTATTTTTCGTCTCACTTATCCTAATTTATCATAGAAAAATCTATACATTAATTTTTCGTCTAACATAAATTATAAATAAAACGCGTGTAGTTTACTACAAAATTGGCTTAAAAATGCCGCCTCTGTACATTCAAAGCCTGTTTCCGCCGTTTGTTTACAGCCCTAAGTATCTTTCCCGGTTTTTGCGGGAGTGCTAAGTTTTTACGCGCCCTTTAGACCTCGTAAAGGTTTACTCCCTAGGGATGGGCACTAAGTATTAACGCTGGCTTTTTGCTTGACATTCGTAAATCTGTTAGGTTTTACAAACTTTACCTAACGTTTGAATGTAGGTAGGTATATTCGAAATAAGTTTTTTTTTCATCAATCGCATTCCTGGTTGCATCCTCAGCGGTGCCGCTTTGGAGCCCTAGGTGTGTTTTCCCGCTTATTAATTTCCTATTTAAGGTACTCAAACCTGGTCACTGACTGAGGCACAAAAGTCCAGACTCAAGGTCTGCCAGCGGGCAATAGAACGCAGCATTTTAGGAGTGCGGCGAATAGATAGGGTGTGGAATACGGACCTGCGTACTCAAACTAGGATAGTAGACGTAGGAGTTAAGACGGCAAAACTAAAGTGGGATTGGGCTGGGCATGTGTGCCGTATGCAGCCGGACAGATGGGCCCGAAAAGTCACCTTTGGGTGCCAGAAGGACGCAGACGCAGGGGTAGACCACGAAAGAGGTGGCGGGACGACATAGACTCTTTAATGAGTGGATGGCAGCACAATGAATAGGGACGTGTGGAAAGAACAGGGGGATCTCGTTGAGTTGGTATCCCATAACACAATACTTTGGGGCTAGTTCAATCAGTGAAATTTGTCCCTATATATTTATTTTTATTTTATTTATAAAAATCTGTTGTGTTGTTTGGGGGGTGAAGTCGGTTTTCAGTTTTATTTGATGCTGTTAATAGAATAAAACCTCACAAAATGTCACTTGTCATTGATGATATCCATTTTCAACGTCATTTAAGATTTACTTTGTATCTCCTTTGAGAATCACGGGTCTTTTCACCCTGGTCCTTTAAGAGGCTTGCGTGGGGATACAGATCCAACACGTAGAGGCCCATTGGAGACGTTGTTATGTGGCGCTCCCGCCAATACCTATTCCTGGATATATTTACCTATGAAAGGTGTACCCTTGAATAGGTTTTGGCAGGAGAAAAAATCGATTTATTGTTATTATTATTGCGGAAAAACAAGAAACTATGACGTCATTAGCCTATTATTTATTACAAATAGTATTTGATACAAATCTTGTAAAAGTTTGATGTTTAGAAAAAGTATCTGATTTTGGAAACTAGGTACCTTATTGTGTTGTTAATAAAAATAACATAATTTCAGCGAAATCCGCGTAGTTTATCACATATACATATAATAAAACAGTAAAAAAATGTGTCTGTACGTTGAATATATTAAAAAAATATATATTGGGGTCCATTGTTAATTGTTTATTGTGATAAAAACGACTTATATCTATTACATTTATCACACATGCATTTTTACAAAAATAAAATAATAATAGCAGAATTAGTAACACTGGTCAAGAAATAATTATAAATACAAAAAAAAATCAGCTAAATATTTTCATGTCAATATTATACATATTTATTAATATTCATTATCGTCACTATCGTAGTCGCGAGTGTTACAACATTGGTCATTCAGATTTTCAGAGTGTCCATGGTGACATATTAATAGTCTAGTAATAATAATTAAAAAAAAGTCTGTCTGTTTGTCTGTTTGTACACGCTAATCTCCGGAAATACTAGACGGATTAAAATGAAACCTTTTTTGTGATATAGCTGCTAAGCCTGGGCAACATATAGGGTATAATTGATTTTGGAGAATGGAACACCTAATGCAGAACCATAATGGTCCAGCTAAACTATAAGAAATATAATAAGCGGCCAAGTGCGAGTCGGACTCGCCCATGAAGGGTTCCGTAGTAGCAAATAACATAATATAAAAGTCTTGTAGTATGTTTTTTTAATTTTTATATTTGAGTTGATTGAATGAAAGGTAAATTGCCGTTTACGATTTATGACGTATTACAAAAAAACTACTTACTAGATCTCGTTCAAACCAATTTTCGCTGGTAGTTTTCATGGTAATGAACAACATATATTTTATTTAGTTTTATCATTCTCTTATTTTAGAAGTTACGGGGAGACACACTTTTTTCCACTTTGGAAGTGTCTCTCGCGCAAAGTATTCGGTTTAGAAAAAAATGTGACATACGGACGGACAGACAGACAGACAGACATGACGAATCTATAAGGGTTCCGTTTTTGCCATTTGGCTATGGAACCCTAAAAATGACGGCAAAAGTTGTTTAGTCTGATGAACATTTTCCAGGGACGTAAAGTCCACGCAAACAAAGTCGCGGGCTTCGGCTAGTCATAAATTAATAATTAATTATGTATGCTCTACTCGCCAACGAGTTATATTTCTGACGTCACGCGAACTCAGTCAAACGTGTATTTATTTTAATTACAAAGTACATGCTGACTGACTAATGATAAACGAGCTGGTCTTTTGTTTTAGCTGTCTACATCTAATAAATAATTATTTTTGTTTAGTCAGTTTTATTTGTTCGTAAAAAAAGTTAAACAAAGTAAAGCAGACCACACGCAAGATGGGCAGACGAGATCATCAAGATAGCCGGTCCACTCTGGTTCCAAATAGCCCAAGATAGAGAGAAATGGAGTTCCTTGGAGGAGGCCTTTACCCGAGAAGGGGTTCTTGTAAATGTAAATCAAACATACCTAAATAAAAAACAAGCATTATTGCACCTATAATATTATAGTAAAAATAAATGATAGATATGTACTAAGATTTACACATTATGTCAATTTTGCAAGAAATATAAGGCTTTTTAGGGTTCCGTAGTAAACAAGGAACACTTATAGTTTCGCCATGTCTGTCTGTCCGTCCTTGGTCCTACTCAGATAGGTACTTTAAGTACTCGAAAGCTGTAATTTGTCATGGATATGTATATTAATCATGGCGAAAAAGTCGTAAAATAAAACCTGGATTTTTTTTAGGTTAGATGCCATGATGTTTAATGGTAAATTAAACTCCATGATACTGAACAACTTTCGCGACAGCAAACAACTATAAGATATACGTTTAAAAAATTAATACCTAACTACGGGAGCCATTTACAGCTTACAATGTATTTATTTTTTAAATGCGCTGATAAATTTAGACCTTTCATTTGAAAAGGTATCGAAAAAAAATTTTTTTTTACTCTCATTTTTATATAGTCCCTGGGCGACCGAGCTTTGCTCGGTTACATCTCAAACATTAACTACATTTTTTAAACTTGTCTAAAAACAATAAAAATTAAAAAATTATATATAAACTTGAACATAAAAAAACAAAAGTAAGTCACCGAGTGGGATTCGAACCCGTAACACTCTTTCTAGCGGTCCGCGTTGACCGCTGAGCCAGACGGATAGCGCGGCTGGACGAAATTAGCGACCATATTCGCGGTGAAAAAAAAAACGCATGAAAACTCGAAAACACGCGTTTTCCCAAACATAAGACTAATCTAGATCGATTGTTTACCCCCGAAAACCCCCATATACCAAATTTCAGCGAAATCGTTAGAGCCGTTACCGAGATCACATAAATTTATAAATATATCTATATACATATAATAAAACAGTAAAAAAAGTGTGTCTGTACATTAAATATATTTCCAAAAAAAATAGTGGGGGCGATGGAGACGTAGTAAAAGAGTAAGAATTTAAAAAAATGTCTGTCTGTTTGTCTGTTTGTACACGCTAATCTCCGGAAATACTGGACGGATTCGAATTATTTTTTTTTGTTATATAGCTATTAAGCCTGGGCAACATATAGGGTATAAATGATTTTGGAAAATGGAACGCCTGATGCAGAACCATAATGGTCCAGCTAAACTATAAGAGATACAAAAATGCCGCCTTAGTAAAAGTTGTTCAGCCTGATGAGCATTTTCCAGAGACATAAAGTCCACGCGAACGAAGTCGCGGGCTTCGGCTAGTAAATAAATAAATATACAAGAATTGCTCGTTTAAAGGTATAAGATATATACATTTTTATTTGTAAACCCTATTCAGCTCTGATAGTTTTCCTTTCAACTTCGTTATATACAACGTAGAAGGGATATTCCCGTAATAAATTAAACCACGGGTTATACTACATCATTAATAGCATAATAAAATTAAAATAACAGTCGATAAAACAAAAAAAAGTTCGACATCACCATATTATTATTAATTGCCTGGGCGGCTTCACACTTGAGTATGGAAATGCCATTTTTTTACATACATACATACATACTATCAAGTCTTATCCCTAATGGGGTAGACAGAGCATTTTGGGTCTTGCGGTTCTATGCAGAGCCCAGGGCCGCAAGACCCAAAAGCCACTTTTAGCGTCATGGTGGGCGAGAAGATGGAAAAGCAATCAATACAGTGATGGGTTGCTAGCCGCATCGCCTGTTAACATGATTTGCATTTTCACCCATTTCCTCGATCGGCTTTTACTACATTCTAAGTTTTTTTTTATTTCTCCCAGACCAGCATGGGAGTTTTTTTACAGTTATTATAATTCCATTATATATACTAAGTATAGTGATCTAGTATAGTACGTGGTTCGATTTATTACAGATATATCAATTCCAAGTTGTATACTACTGCCATTATTTTTTTTTTCGTGTCCATATACAGATGACAGCCGAGAGACACTGGACTAACAAAAAATTTCAAAACCCAAATTTATCACAAACGGATCCCTGAATTGAAACATAATATTAACAAACTCCGAATATTTTTGAAAGACTCCCCACACCATGGGTAAGTCGAGAGAAAGAAAAATGATTCTCACTTTTCAAGTACCTATGGGAGCTACTTAAAAAAAAAATCATTTTTTATTTTACCACTTTGCGTGATTAATATACATACCTATGCCAAATTACAGTTTTCTAGTACTAATAGTCTATGAGTAAAACCGTAGAAAGAAAGGGTCATGCTCCTCCAGTGAAGACTAAAAAGACCTGATGATGATCAAAACAGCGGAAAGATAGACATTCTTAAACTAAAGGGTCCCTTGTTTACTACGAAACCCTAAAAACAACCTGAATACGGAACGGGAACACGCTAAGATGAAAAAGAATAACAAAGTACTTTTCTAAGCCAAAAATTCTCGTCAGGTAAAATTCCCTTTACATAAAAGCTTAACAAAGCAAGGCGACAAAATTTTATTTCTCCCTCGCAAACGTAATTCCCAAACAAGTCTTACTCCAAGTAAAATTATAAGATACTCAAATAATTTACAGTCTTACGAACTTGGAATAAAAACAATTTTAGGCCGGGCATTCACGGTTATACTTTTTGGAGCGCTGGCGAAGCGATTTTGGCACTGGCTCTGCGAGTTTGGTTCTTTCTAGACGCGACATTAAGAATATACAACGTTGTAGGTATATACCTGTAATAAATCGAACCACGGGCTATACTAGATCACTATAGTAAGTACATCATCAGGTCTTTTTGTATCCACAGCAGGAGCACGACCCGCCAGAAGCAGCAGCCAGAAGATTTGGCCTACACTCTCCTCGCTGGCCAGACGGGTTGGAGAGGTCTCTTTGATGTTTATAAGCTTTGTTTAGCTTGTATTCCCTAAGTCACCTTCTATGACGTCCACGAAAGGACTTGGAGTGGCCCTATTCTATTCTTCCGGAAACCAGACGACCAACTATAGTACAATGAAATTAAAATACAGTAAAAACGTTTAAATGTTATGGGGGGTTACCTAACGCTTGAAAGTCGGGGAATTTATAATTTGCCTGGGAAATAAACTTGTTTATGGAAAAATCATAGACACTTAGTTCACATAATAGTCCGCTGATATACCATAAAGACCTGTTAGAACCTGTCATAATAGTTCATTTAATTTTTCAAAACTAAAAACCGATTTCACCTCCAAAATACACAAGCTAAGTGCGAAGCGGATTCACGCACTAAGGGTTCCGTACCATTATCTATAAAAAAATTGCGTTTTTTGTATGGAAGACCTATTTTATTTTGTTTTTAGTACTTGTTGTTAAAGCGGCAATAAAAATACATAATTTGTGGAAAGGACCTTGCGACATTTTGGTCCAACCCCTCAACAACGTTGAAAGTTATACCAAATGAAAGGTTTTGGAATACACTTTATTTTATATTATGACGGCTAAGTCAATATCTAGCGCGAACATGGAGTTTCGATGCATTTTTAATTCCAAGAAAGCCGCCATTGGGTAACTATGTAATGACGGTTTTTTATTAAAAGATATATCCTTTAGCTTCACTGGAACCCTAAAAATAATGTAATATATAGATAGTCTCAAGAATATCATCGCTAGGTGAAACTCCGATCAAAAATTCTTGACATTTTTAATAAGTAAGTACATTTTTATAGGTAATAAATGAAACAAGGCATGTAAAAAAACACCATGTTGGCGCTCGATCCCGGCTTGGTGCTAATAGAATAAAATGATCTACACTTCTAATGCTTTCATTTGGCATAGTTTTTATCACTGTTGAGCAAAGTTATTGGTATTTGGACCACGGTCCATACATTTTTGCGCATGGTCCTTTCAACTGTCTAGCTATCGCGGTTCTTGAGATACAGCCTGGTGACGGACAGACAGCGAAGTCTTAGTAATAGGGTCCCTTTTTCACCCTTTGTGTACGGAACCCTAAAAAAAGGTCGCGACGAATTGATAAGCTCCTGTTTGGACTTTCGAACAGAAGCTATTCAAATCGCGGTTAAAAATCGCAATCCGAATAGCCAGCTTTAAGGAAAAGGATTGCAGAAGTTTGTTTCCTTAAATATAGGTACCTCTATAAAGTGACTGCGGCCCTTTTTCACTGTAAATAATTAAGTACACTGAAGTTTTTCCAATAAACATGCTAAATACGTTTCTTTTATACTTTTTGAAAAGCATTTTTGTAACGAGTAAATTTTTAAAAGCTGCAAAATAATTAAATTTATTTTATTGGGAAAAGGCACACCAACAGTATATCTTTTCTTATCTTATACCTTTTAACGAGCAATTCTTGTATATTTATTTATATTTATATATTTCGGTGATCTCGAAAACGGCTCTAACGATTTCACTGAAATTTGGTATATGGGGGTTTTCGGGGGTAAACAATCGAAATAACCCTTTAAATGTCGGACGCCCGGAGCGGGCGTCTGATGTATTGTTTTACTATTGTGTCTGCTATGCCGACATTTGAAGGGTTAGATTAGTCTTATGTTTGGGAAAACACGTGTTTTCGAGTTTTCATGCGATTTTATTTCCACGCAGAATATGGTCGCTAATTTTGTCGCGCCGGCCGCTATCCGTTTGGTTCAGCGGTTTAGTGATGCGGACCGCTAGAGCTGTTACGGGTTCGAATCCCACTCGGTGACTTACTTTTTTTTTATGTTTAAGTTTATGTATATATAATTTTTAATTTTTTTATTTTGTATAGTTTTTAGACAAGTTTAAAAAAAATTAGTTAATGTTTGAGATGTAACCAAGCAAAGCTCGGTCGTCCAGGTACTACAGTAACTTAAACTAATGTTAGTACTTATAGCTATACAGATTATTGTGCACATAGAATGAATGAGTCCTATGTACAGAGGGCCGGACGGCTTTGCCTTTAAAGTTGAAATGAAATGAAATGAAATGAAATTTTTTATTTGCATAAGTGACGTACAATATAGGTGTTATAAGTACAAATTTTGGAATCGTACACTTGCTGTTTCCAGCATGCAAAATATTAATATGTTTTTACAACAAACGATATAGTACCTAGTCAAATAAATGCCAAGATAATACAATACAGTGTCAGTTATAAATATAAATATATGTTAACTCGTATAGAGAATTCAATTTGGTTCTAAATATTCATTAATATTATAAAAACATTTTTCAACGAGCCAATCATGTAATTTCTTTTTAAAAAGTCTAGTAGGTAGGGCTTTGAACTCATCAGGTACTCTGTTAAAAATTTTTACGCACATAGTACCGCAGCCTCTAGAGCATATGAAAGTTCTACTAGAAGGCAGGAGCAGGCGATCTGGATATCTACAACTGAAACTACAAAGATCGCCTCGCTTTCTGAACAGGTGCTTATTATTTATGACAAAAACACAGATTTCGTATATGTATAGGCCTGAAAGAGTTAACAGTTTGAGTTTTTCGAAAAGTGATTTACAACTTATTTTAGGAGGGACGTTACACATTGCTCTAACGCAATTTTTCTGTACTAAAAATAGCCTGTTTATTTCTACCGAATTTCCCCACAAAAGGATGCCGTATCTTAAATTCGAGGCAACGTATCCGTGATAAGCCTGAAGAGCTGTTTTTTGGTTTGCTACTGCAGTAAGACGTCCTAAAACGTATACAAAACGATTCAATTTTGAGCACAGTTTATCTACATGTTGCTTCCATGTACAACACTTATCCAATGTTATACCGAGAAACTCTGCATTTTTAACTTCGTCAATTTGTTCCTTGTTAAGAGTTAGTGACAGTGGCAGTCCGCTGCCACCTTGACTATGAAATTGCAGGTATTTAGTTTTTGATCTGTTAACCTTTAGGTTATTTAGTTCAAGCCATTGCACAATATCCGATATAGCCTGGTTTATATCCTTATTATATGTCTCTTTGTTAGAGCATGATACTATTAAGGCTACATCATCCGCGAAGAGTGAACATTCGTGCTGTGTGACATTTGGTAGGTCGTTGATGTAGAGCAGAAAGAGAAGTGGACCCAGTACGCTACCTTGCGGCACGCCATATTTAGAAACTAGTTTATCCGATTTGTACAATACCTCTTTGTTTTTTTGATCCAGTTTTGCAATTTCTACATACTGAGTTCGTTCTGTTAAATACGATCTTAACCAGTCTAGCGGTTTTCCACGAATACCATACACCTCACATCTGCTCAACAATATTTTATGACAGACTAGATCGAATGCTTTTGACATATCAAATAGCGTAACAGTGGTCGGGTTTCTTTTATTAATGTTTTCCGTTATTTTATTTATAAGGTTATTGACCATATAGGGCCACCGGAATGGTCCCCTGCACAAGTTGTCTCATTATTGGCGATTCCAGTCTATCCGCCACTGTTTCTAGGATGCTGTTGTGACTCGCCCTTACTCTTCGTAACAATGATGCCATTTTTTTCCGGATCACGGCATGTTTTAACTACGATTAAATTTTTTGAACGAGAAATAAGTAAGTAAATGTCTATCACTCCCATCTTGCTCCTATCTATAAAAACTGCAAAATAATTCAATACTACATATAGTCCAAAAAAGGTTCTTGAATTGCGACTGCCTCCGTGGTGTTACTGCCTCCGTGGTTGAGTGGTTAAAGCGTTCGGCTCATACCCGGAGGTCGCGGGTTCGATTCCCGGCGGGGGCAACGACTTTGTGTTGTTATCCTAGTTTGGTTAGGACATTGTAGGCTGATCACCTGATTGTCTGATAAGTAAGATGATCCGTGCTTCGGAGGGCACGTAAAGCCGTCGGTGCTGGTCACTGTCTTTGACATTGGTCGTTACCTAAAACCATGCCATAGGCTTTTAAGGCGGTTTAAAAACTCTGACACTAGTGTTAGTCACTAACACACACGATAAGAAGAAGAGAAGAATGGCGACCACGTACTGGCAAGCGAAGCGTAGGACACCCACACAAGGTGGTCTGACGACCTGACAAAGGTCGCTAGAAGACGCTGGATGCAATGCCGCTCTAGATCGATTGTTCTGGAAATCTTTGGGAGAGGCCTATGTCCAGCAGTGGACGTTATGCGGTTGAAATGATGATGATACAGTCCTACATTCATATAGTAAGTAGGTATGTTACCATCTCCCATGCTGGTCTGGGAGAAATAAAAAAAACTTAGAATGTACCAGCTGCTTCTCTTCCCACGCAGATCGTAAAAGCCGATCGAGGGAATGGGCAAAAATGCAAATCATGTTAACAGGCGATGCGGCTAGCAACCCATCACTGTATTGATTGCTTTTCCATCTTCTCGCCCACCATGACGCTAAAAGTGGCTTTTGGGTCTTGCGGCCCTGGGCTCTGCATAGAACCGCAAGACCCAAAGTGCTCTGTCTGCCCCATTAGGGATAAAGACGTGATAGTATGTATGTATGTTACCATGTTCAGGAGTGTAGGTTTTTTTTGCTATCGATAGAAAAATAACCGGCCAAGTGCGAACTGAACTCGCGAAGACAGGGTTCCGTACAGTGTCTAAGTCAATCACATTTTAATCATCACCTACTACTGGCTGAAAATGAAGTTGCAAGATTTGACCTAAACAAACATTCAAACATACATACATACCTACAAGATATATTGCAAGTTAAATAAGCTGTAGTAATAAAAAAAACCGGCCAAGTGCGAGTCAGACTCGCGCACGAAGGGTTCCGTACCGTTATTTATAAAAATCAAGTGTATGGGAGCCCGCCTTAAATATTTATTTTATCTTATATTTTTTATTAAAATGAAAATACAACTGAGTATTTTGTGAATATTTCAAGTGCCTACCTGTTGCCATTATTGATGTCGAGCAAAAAAGGGCAAAAAATCGCGTTTGTTGTATAAGAGCCCCCTCAAATATTTATTTTATTTTGTTTTTTGACCGAGCGAGCGAAGCGAGCGAAGCGTCTCAGTTTCGAGACTAGCCAAAAATTCTTTTGTCCGTCTGTCTGTCTTTCTGTCTGTTCTCGCCTACAGGTTGCATTTCTTAACCGATTCTTATGAAATTTTGTAAGCAGGTTCAGCAACTAAATAGATTTTTTTTGTCGAGCCAGATTTTCGAAATTTTTCAAAATGGCGGAAATATGGGGGTTTAAAATTTTATACTGTCATATATCCGCCATTTCAAAATATTTTCAAAACTTTTATTAGACTTTTTTGATGGCATTATGAAAACGATATTTTTTTATTTGAACAACTTTTTTGTCTGAACAACTTTTTTATACGTTATACTTAAACGGGTTTAGGGTGACTCGCGAAGTCTAGCTGACTAAGCCATGAGGCCATGACGAATATACAATACAAATCCTCTTACAAAATATACTCAAACTATTTAACGGTGAATTCAGTCCAGGCTACTGAACAACTTTTTTAAAAATACATATCTTCCCTGGGGTCCACGAAGTAATTTCTCTGAATAACTATTATGGTTATTATTTTGAGTTTCATAAGTAGTTCTATAAATTTTATCATATTTAACCGACTTAAAATAAAAGGGTTTTGCTTATTTTACGCTTACTTTTTTTTTCAGTTTTTGCTTATTTTGATTGATTGTTGGCTTGTTTATTAAATTTAGCAATTTTGTTGAGCGAACTTTCGTTCAATCGCTGCTTGTCTGTGTTTCCGTAGTAGTATTAGTAATTATGCTACGAACTAACAAGAGATCAACAGCAATCAAAGCCCGCGAAGTAGCTTTACGAAGAAAGTAAGAAACCAATGAGCAGCGGCATAGAGCCATGGCAATACAAATAAACATTTAAACCTAGTTTTTCCAACAACGAGCTGACTTTGTCATTTGAAAAATGATGGGTCATTTTTCGGTGAAAGACTACTGGTACAGAACTGAATTTCAGCATCACGGTAGACCTCATATCCATGGGATTGTATGGTTGGAAGGTGCTCCTGACATTTCAGAGCTAGATCGAAAGTCATTTGAAGAAAGGGCTTTGATTGGCAACTATTTTGGAAATTTGGTCACAACCAT
The DNA here is from genome assembly GCA_963555685.1 of Acrobasis consociella. Classification (NCBI taxonomy): domain Eukaryota; kingdom Metazoa; phylum Arthropoda; class Insecta; order Lepidoptera; family Pyralidae; genus Acrobasis; species Acrobasis consociella. Next base: position 8,933,821 of record OY743132.1, on the reverse strand, counting down.
GAATTCGCATATCGGTAAACCTGCACCGATAATAAAATTCATCCAAATCAGGTACATTATTCTGAAATAATAATCGCGAGGTCTAAGTTCGTGGCGAACTACTAGTAGTATTTGTTGTTATAGCGGCAACAGAAATACATTATTTGTGAAAATTTCAACTGTCTAGCTATCGCGGTTCTTGAGATACAGCCTGGTGACAGACAGACGGACAGACAGCGAAGTCTTAGTAATAGGGTCCCGTTTTTACCCTTTGGGTACGGATCCCTAAAAAGTATCTAGGTATCTGATTTCACTTGTTGGAATTTGTAAATTAGTGGAATGGAAGGATAAGGGAAAGAAAACAAAAGAAACTTCTAGAAAACATTTTATTATTTAACTACAAACATTTTCTATCGCACACCTTGATTCCCTCACCTATCTCAACCTCTTCAGTACTTGAAAGACCCATTAAGTCGTTGGTACCATCTTCATTAAATGGTGTTCATGCTTTGTCAGATGACTATAGACAGCTTCCAAAATCTGGACTTATTTGGCCACTAACACACATGAAAAATCATCAGTCAAATGGTGCCTGAACTAGCTAGTCCAACAATGAAGCTGACTGTTATAAGGTGGCCATAGAATCGAACATCTACCAGATTTAATCATCTCACTGTTATAAACTACAACATAAGGTTTATAAAATGAATTTCCTTTAATAACTATAGGCTCACCATAATTCCTTTTAACATAGTTTTTAACAATATTCTGTACTTCATCTGCATCATAATCACCCTTAACAATCTCTGGCAGGAAATTCATTACAGAACATTCTTGAGTCTCTAATACTAATTTGACTTTTACAATTTTGATTTTATCTTTCCAAGCCCTTATTCGTATGTTAGGATCATCAGTTTTTAATATGTAAGATTTATTTATGTCTGGAAGTCTAGCTAGACTGATTTGACCTACAGGTATTGTTAGTTTTTTGCTAATTTGGTCAGTTCTTAACCAATTGTTAACTGATGTTTTTATGTCATTAGCTAAAGGTTCCAAAACAATATTTTCGTCAAAACTTTCATAAGTTTTTGACATAGGTGTCAATGTTTGACATGGAATACTAGTTGAAGATATTTTAGGAGAAATATATGAAGATTGTGAATAAACAGAAGCTTTATCATAACTATAACATGGGTCCGGCCTTTTTTTATTTTGATTTGAATTTTCAACCACTATTGATGATTTGGGATTAACATCAGATTCAAATAATTGAAAGGCCCCATTATTATTATTAAAAGATGGAGTTGGTACAGATGAATAAGCTTCAGTGTAATAAGAAGGTTGTGAAAAAGTAGAAGAACCAGCATGACTATATGTGTGGTGAGGTAAATTTTCATTTGGAGTTGTTGTTTTCTCCGTTATTGGTGGTTGAGAATAGAATGTAGGTTTATAAGGACAAATATTCAAATGATTATTAGAAACCAAAAGAGTTGGTTTGGCAAATAAATATGAAGGTTGCGAATAACTTGACGACTTGCTATGTGGTAAGTTTGGAGAGAATGGTAATTCTGGTGAATACCAAGAAGTAATAGGAGGTGTAGGTTTCAATATTTTATGAAAATCTTTTTTTAAGAGAGATAATGAATCTCTAGGATACTTATTTACTTTGTAAGTAGAATAAGCAGGTGAAGAAATTTGAGGTTTGCTGTCACTATAAGATACGTCTGAAGGATATGCTGAGAGTAATGAGTTCGAAGACACAGAATTTTCCTTTGGATATGAGATAGGCTGTACTATTTTAGTAGATTTGATTACATTAGGTAACATGTGGTGTTCTGTGCTCATTTTATTTGGATTTGTAAAAACAAATGGACCAGAATAATCAGTAAATATAGAAAGTTTTTCATCGATAACATTTTGGCTATCAGTTTTTCTTTTTAAAGTAGATACCGGGGCACAAATATTTATTTTTTCATTTATGGCAGGAGGTATTGGAACGGTATCAGAAAATGATTTGTAGTATTGATCTCTTGTTGTTAATGATGGCTGGTATTGGTTACAGGGTTCCGAATTTAAAGGCATTGAATTTTGACTTACTGTGTTGTAAAATACTTTATCATTTTCTTCGATAGTGATTGAAGGTTTATATTGGGAAAAAGTTGCTGTGTTAAATTGGTCCCACTTGATATCACTATTGGTAGCTACATTATCTTGAATAAAGTCATATGAATCTGCATTACTGGCAATTGAAAGTGGTATTACATTATCATAAGATGGTTTGTTGTATAAATTATTAATTTCTGATCCTGAATTTGTTAAGTGTGTTAAAAAAGATGGCTTTGAATTGTAAATTGCTCCTAAGTTATTTGTATCATATTGAATAATATTTTCTTTGTTGACTCCATTAGAATTTACGGAGAGTCCATCATTTGTTCGAGAATTAGAGAGTTGAATAGTCTCTGGAGAGATTTTAGGCGATAGTGGATCTTTATTGTAAGTTGAAGATTCAATATTATTTTCAATCCTAGTAGGTCTTGGTTCATATTTATTTGGGCTTGCAAAGTGACTATAAAAGTGATGTAATGTCCCTGGGATTGAAAATGAATGTGGTAAAAATGATTGGATAGAAGCTCCGACAGGCTGGTTTTCAAGTGAAGCGGCAGGAATATAGTTATATTTATACTTAGACTGATGTATAAATGATGGATTTAGAGTTTTTCTTTCCTCAAGTCGGACATTTTTAGATGGACCATTATTAATTGTAATTAACTTTTGATATGGAGAAAGTTTTCGTGATTTACATTCTCCCGTTTCAACATTTGCAAACAAATTTCCACTTGCTGTTTTTGGATAACAAATATAATTGGGTGATGAATCATAAATATTTAAAAACTTCTGAGGCGATTGAATGTATTCAGGTAATGAGTTGAATTCTTTTGTATTTTTTGATTCTAAATATTTAATTGTATCAGTTTGTAAAACTTTTTTGATAGTTGGATTGTTTTCTTTTACGTCTGTCACATATTTTTCATTGTTATTACATGAATAATATCTTAGATATGCTTCGCCAGAATGTGTAGCTAAGTTTGAATATTCTGGATTTTCTGCAAAAGATTTATCATTTCTGCTTTCATGGTCCGTTATTGACTTTTGTCTATAAAAATCAACAACAAGTGGTTGTGGATACTGAATATAATTTGTGTATCCACTCGTAGTTGGTCTGTTTAAATTGATCTGTTTTGTATTAGTAACTTTTGCTGTATCTTCTTTAATTAAATTATCACAAGGGACTATATCTTCTTTTGGTAGACTATTGAAAGTATTAGGTTTAGAAAATGAAACCTTATTCTTATTTACCGCAACAGCTGTTTGTTTCCCTAAGTCTATCCATGAATTAAAAGCGTCATAGGTTGATGATGTAGGTTTTTCTACTTTATTAATTAACTCTTCTGGAATAGTTTGTGGTTCATCTTTCACCATTTTAGTTTGTATATTGAATGATGAAATGTCACACGGTTTTGATATTGCTTTTGTGTTGCATACATAATCTGAATCATAGTGATTTCTTTTATGTGTATTTATTGGAAATATTTCCATATTTAGTTTTTTATCTACCATGTAATTTTTTGTATAAATCATTTCATTATGGTTATGAATTTCAGGGTAAATTGTGTTTTCTTTTTTATTGTAAGTACCTAAAGAATTATCGACTATATTTATGTCGGGAGATGTAATCTTTGTATTGTCTAATTTATCTATCTGTGACAAAATATATGGGTTTTGTTTATTATCTTGTGCATAACTAAAATAGTTGAATAAATCATGTTCATTAATATTGGGGTTAATTGAATTTCTCGCTTCATAACTTGTAGCTGCAGAATAATCGAGATTTTCAACAGGATAGACATTTTGAACATTGTTGATTTTGTTGTCTATTTGTGCAGAATTTACCTGCTCTGAATCAATATAACTAACTATTTTTTCTTTATTTTCAGGTAATTTAATCGGAGAAGCATGATTCCATCCACTTATTGAGTATGTTTGAGGTGAAGTATAACATGGTATTTTATTAGAATCTTCTGTCTTAGTATTTTCAAATGTTCCTGTATCAATAGCTTTTCCTATCGTATTGTCATCAGGTGATGCAATATGACCAACATTAGAATTCCCTATCAAAGACTTACTTTTACCAGTAGAATAATTTGATATTGTAGCTGGATTTATAAACTTTTTATTGTTTTTCTGTTTTTCAGCCGAGTACAAAAGAGGCATATCTTTGATCTGAGACTCGAAAATGTTTGGTCGTTTAGTGTTTTGAATATTTGAGTAAGATTTCATATTGTATAATGGAATCCCTTGACAAATATTAGGTTGATCAGGTTTGTTTAATAAAATCCTATAGGTGTTATGTGATTTAGGTTTTGTTGTTATAATATCAGGTACTGTCTGTTGAATATTTCCAAATCCAATTTTATAAATACGTGGCTTTGGTTTAATACGTTCAATTTTGGCAGACCAGTTATTATTAAATTCAATTCTTGGATAACCATTTTGCGGATAAATATGATTAAATTTACAAATGCTAGGAGTTTTTACATCGTAATATTTAGTCTTTGCAAATTGCATTGGCTTAGCCTCATTGTGTTTTTGTTGTGGATATGTTTGATAGTATAAACTATCGAATTCACTATATTTTTCTGGTTCCTGTTTAGAAACACAATCATTGTTTAGCTGTATTTTGGCAGTGTTTTCATTGATATGGTAATTTGTCTTTGGCATTTGCCCTTGGTAAAGCTGATTGCTATATTCTGTTACAACGCATTGTGTTTGAGGATTTTTCACTTTGTTTCGACTCGCTGTATCTTGATCAATGCGTGTTAAATAATTTGGTTGAGAACTAACAATTTTGAAATCAAAATTATTATACAAATTAGCATCAAGTGGTGGATCTAGTGTAGAAATTTTATCTTCATTTGATTTTTGACCGTTTAAATAGTATTTAGAGTCACTTTCAAATATTGCAGTACTTGGAAAATAATAGGTGACACGATTCATACAGGGTTCAACGCTTTCTTTGTCACTTTGTTCTCGAATATAAAATTTATTTTTGGGCCCGGAGTTAACAAATTTAATGTCATCACTATAATTTGGTTCCTGTGTGGTTTTTACATAAATATCATCTGTCTTTTGTATCGGACTTTCCAAGCAGTATTGACAAGATCCTGGTTTAATTTTATTAATGCTAGGAGCTGTAAAAGTGATTAAATTTGTATGGGGTGTAGATAGTCCCTTAATATATTTTTCCCAAATATTGATTTTACTTTCTATACCGGGCGCTTCAAAATCATAATTTACTTCTGATGGAATATTTCTAAAATCATTGTTAGTATATCCCATATTACTAAATTGTTTTTGAATACTTTCAAAAGGAACTTTATTTTTGTCTTCAGTTTGGACATTATAAAAATACTGTCTAAAGTATGGTCCAATCATCTTTGGAGCAAGGCTAGTTTGAGTGACGTAATTAACTTTTACGACCTTTGGATTAACTTTATTTGGTTCTTGTTCCATACCAAATTTAATATTTTGTTGCCGATTAGTATTGTGATACTGATTTAAACCCGAGCTTAACACATTACTATTGACAGTTGTATATGTTACGTGGTCTGTTTGAGGTTTAATCTTATCTAGAGTTTTCTGATGTTTAGGAAATTGCAAAGCATCTTCATTGACACGTTTGTTACATACAAGCGTATTAATTTGTGTTTTTATGTCTTTAAATGAAGTTCTATCTTGTTTTTGTTTTTGGTCTATCGGTCTGTCATAATGTGCAACATTAACCGACTGAGTTTCTTTTAATTCTATAGGCAATTTATCGTTGTTTATTTTTTCAGCAATGCCATATTGAACAAAACCTGCTATGTTTGTGACAAAACCTGGACTTGTATAAGTTTGAGCAGTTTCCATTATATTTTCTTCTATTTGAGTTGGTGTATAATCTTGGTTATACTTATTACTCTCTCCAGATTTAACGTGATCATATCTAATTTTATTTTTATGAGTATATAAGGTTTCTGTAGGTGTTTCATTGTCTTTGTGTTTGTGATCAACTATGTTGTATTGAAAAGTGTCTTTTTGAAATACATAATTGCCTGGTCCAGGATTTATTATATAATTCATCTGGGTTGATTTTTCTCCTAGGTCAGATTTATGAATATCATTTTTGTAATATTCTGCGTCATTTAAATATATTTTTGTACCTCCTGTAGATATTTTGTCTTTATTTTGTTGTCGGTTAGTAAAGTGATACTGATCTAATATTTGATTATTAGGAGAAGCATATGTGGAAATGTTTATTTGAGGTTTTGTATTATCTCGGGTCATTTGACTTTCAGCTACTTGCGGAACTTTATTTTCATTAAATATATTCGGAGTTAGATTTCCTAGACCATAATTACTGTATTCTCTATTGGCAGTTTGAATATTTGGGCCAAAGTATACTGATGAACCTTTTTGATTATTCTTATTAATTTGGCTATATCCAGCCGCACCCCTAGGCCAAAACATTTTTTCACCAGGACACCTATATGTTACATAATTTATTTGACTTTGCTTTATAATTTGAGGTATATTATTTCGAACCGTCATAGAAATATCGTCATATTTATTGAATAATCCTGGAGTTGTAACTTTTAGACCATGATTTGTAAATTTTACATTGTCAGTGTGAGCTTTGATATCAAAATTAATTGGTTCTTGATTATTTTGATAAAGTTTGGCATCGTATTCAGTTAAAACTCCAGGCGTAATAAAATTGTAATTTACAGACGGAATATTTTCAGCAGTTGTTGGAACAAATTGGACAGATGTATCTTGTTGACTATTTTGACCAATTTGGCTATTATATTCAGTTAAAATTCCAGGTGTTACCGTAGTTTGATATTTTTTGCTACTCATATTAGTTTCAGATTTTTCTGGTTTATTTACTAAAGGTGCCAGTAGCTCTTGTATGGGATTTGTAGTAGCCTTCTCAGAATTATAGTTACATGTTGCAGTATTTGATTTACATACATCATTTGTTCCTTTAATATCTTCTTTATTGTTTTTTAATTTTGCTTTAGTATCTGTAAGTTCTTTATAAATATCAATTAATACATCAGATTGATTAACTTCAGGTTTAGGTTGTGAAGCTTGAATTGTATCTGAAACAAAAATTACGTATTTACTTATTGCAAGTTCTTTTTAGCAATATTTAGTTTTATATTTCTTACTACTATGATAAACGCAATACATTTCGATGTTCGGATGTACTCGTATGTCACTCAATTACTATATTTATTTATTTATTCCGGTAATATGAGGTTCCTGTAGGATTGTCAAGTACTGAACTACAGCTGCTACAACATTATCATCATTAAGTCTTTTTATCTCCACTGTAAGAGCACGACCCTTTGTACTACCAGAGCCATACTTGGCCAGAGCATCAAGAGGACCTTGCTTTCACTCTCCACGCTGGCCAGATGTATTAGAGAGGTCTCGTTATGTTTATAAGCTTTGTTTAGCTTGTATTTTCTAAGTTAACTTCTACGACATCCACGGGACTTGGAGTAGCCCTATTTTACTCTGCCAGATACCACACGACACACGACTGCTACAGTTAGATGAAAATAAATGTTATTCAATTCCTTTTTTCTTTTCTTAATTACCTTGTTTTACTTCTTCGCAAGGCTCTGGCAGGGTCGCCACGGTGGGTTCCTCTACCACCGCCATCAGATCTTTATTTTCATTTCCGTGGTACTTTCTCAACACCACGTCGTCTGAGAATTTACTTGGCAACATTATTAGCTTGTCTATACGCCATTTCTTCTTCGTGTACCTTTCAATATATACCTGTAACAGTTTTTAGTATAATACAATCATGTACGCAGTTTATTGAAATTTTCTTATTTGTTATCCAACAAAACTTTTTAATTTGAACATTTAGTTTCACAGTCTGTCGTACAGAAAGAGATACCTGGGCCGGCCTTTTAACTATATTTTGAATGTCCTCTTAAACTCAAAATAAGATAAACATGAAAATATCACTCCCATGCTGGTCTGGAAGAAATAAAAAAAAACTTAGAATGTACCAGCTGCTTCTCTTCCCACGCAGATCGAGGGAATGGGCAAAAATGCAAATCATGTTAACAGGCGATGCGGCTAGCAACCCATCACTGTATTGATTGCTTTTCCATCTTCTCGCCCACCATGACGCTAAAAGTGGCTTTTGGGTCTTGCGGCCCTGGGCTCTGCATAGAACCGCAAGACCCAAAATGCTCTGTCTGCCCCATTAGTGATAAAGACGTGATGGTATGTACGAAAATATGATTATATTTAGAAAGACTTTTATAAAAAAGTTCTGAATATACATTTTCATGTTGACATTATTTTGAGTTTAAGAGATAATTCAAGATATAGGTAGAGGGTCCGCCTAGTATCTAGTTAGCTGACTGTACTATCTGGGCCAAAGTTTAGCTAACAGGCGAGCCAAAATTGATAATAATCTTTCACTTTAAATGCTTTGTCAATCATCATTTCACGAAATTTCACTACAACTATCGTGTAACTTTAGTCAATAAGAAGCTCTTTCATTTAATTGTTGATGTTCATATTGGTTTTAGTAAAATGTATAACATTTAATAAGAATGTAAATCAAAACTCGCGCACACCATCACAGGTAGTGGAGGGATGCCTGGAAAACAGCGTTACCTCTGACTTCGGTCTGGGGTAACACAAGCTGAGGCATTCCTTTGCCTACTTGCATAGTTTTGTTAAACTGTTTCTGTAACTGTAGTGACTTGTAGTATGGAAATAAATGATTCTTATTTTTGACGTGACAACGTCTTTTAATTCGATGGAGCCGGCTGCTTGTGCTGATTGTTCTTTTCAGTAAATTTAAGGACTTTCTCAATTAGTTCATGAATATAAAATAATATATTAAGTAACTTAACTATTTAGTATCTCGCGATTCTCGCGTGATCATAAATTCAATTTTTTATAAATTCACTTCGTCTATTTATTGCATAATAATAAACATAATATAACAATATAATATTACTTAACTAAATAAATACAACCTAAAATTAAAACTAACTAAAACTAATTAGAAATAATTTATATTAAATTATATAAAAAATTGAGGCCAAATCGCTGCCGTCACAGGGCAAAGTACCCAAGAGGCTGACGGCATTTCCGCGTTGGATAGCAAGACAATTTTTTATAAATTGATATAATGGATTATTAATTCGAAATTGGTATATAAAGTTCAAAAATGCATTACGCTCGGGTAATTTAATTTCACACAATGGAAACACATCAAACTGATGACGTATTCATGTTCAACCTACGTCATTAGCTGTCACGGGAAGAGAATACCTTATTTTATTATACCATGGGCCTCTCCGTTCGGCAGCATCATGGTATCATGGGCAGCATGTTCATATGACGTTGTAACGTCCAACTATCGTCAGTAAACCGACTTTACAGACAACCGATTTTTTATTTTTAACGGAAAGTGTGGTTTCCCTTCACGTGACCTGCGATAAAGAGCTACGTTCTAAAAACGGTGAGGTTTACCTTCTTCAACTGGAAATAATGATGATATTTATTGATATTCCTCTTCAGAGTCTGCAGATCCGTGTTCAACTTCCCAATAAACCTGAATCCGTGGTGCGTCCACAGGTAAAATGTCACTTTGATTTCGCTTTTAACACTTTCAGCCTCTACGTCCTGAAATAATTGAAAAAAAGAGGATTTGAAAAAATAAGTTTGGAAAATCCAAAAGAGCACGCCTCAAAGGGTCCATATTTTTTTTTTTAATTCTTACGCATATAGAAAAATAAAGATATATATAGATATACTAAAACTATGATTGCTTTATTGGAAAAAAATTAAATTTAACTTAAATTAAAACTATACAAACTTATTAAAATTTAAATTAAAACTAAAATTAAAACTAAAAATTACAAATTATGTAGTCCCACTAAAATATTACCCCTCGGCAACGTGGCCAAAAGGCTGGCAGCATTGCCACGTTGTATGGCAATGCTGATTCTTTGAGCCAGATAGTTACCAGCCCTTTGGTCATGGGATACCTCGAATAAACGTTTAGAAATAATATTAAATAAACTATGGGCGGAAGGACCCCACGGACCAAAAGTCTCTACCCCAAAAGGCTTAAATATGTAGTTTTCTCCGATGTCTACATATTTGCGCCTTTTAAGGTTCTAAAACTATGAAGAACAGTCGATTTTTTTATTTTTATTTAATAACAATTAAACCACATCGAATCAGACCCTGAAAAATGAAAGAGTTCTATTCCTGAGCATACTCAAGCGTAAGAGAAAAAAAAGACTCGATTAGTAAAGTATTTCGGACGTTACCGTGTTAACAAGAAAAGCCTCCGCACATACAGACACACGGACGTCCAAGACAGAACTTTTTTAAACTGTTTTTTAAATAGTTTAAATAACAAAAATGACATCAAAAATATCATGAGTGTTAAAAATAGTGTTTTTTCTTAATATGTGTGTGTATATATTATCTTACAAGTGCAATGTATGATACTTAAAGACATTTTAAGTTTGAAAAATCAGATGTTTTGCGCGAAGTGACAGTAGTACCCACCTCAACGCTTCGCTTATGAGGCGTGCAAAAGAAACTAACGTGAGAAATCTTAACTAGGCATTTTAACACAGTTTTTATTTTATTTTATTGGTTCATGTACACTTGAAAAAGTTACAAATAAAACCTTATAAAAGTAAACATAGTACATAGGTGCTACTTATTTCTAAAGAAATTTCTTCCAGAAGACCCGAGAGAGGAAATGGGAAGAAAGAGGTAATTTTACTGTTTTTATTGAGTAAAACAGTGTTAAAATACAATAAAATATATTTATTCTACTTATATTAAGCCACTGCTATAACTCCATGTACGATAGTGTACGATGTAAGATAATGTGTAGTGTAAGTGATCATTATAGAAAATGAAATTAGAACAAATAATATTATGGAAAGCAAAACAATCAATCAACATCCGAGCGTATTTTCCCGGTTGCATCCTCAGCAGTAAAGCTTCAGAGCCCGGGGTCCGCTACCTAACCAAGGACATTTGTCGAGGTCATCTGCCGTCTGACCTCCGCAACCCAAAGGGCAAACCAGAAAAAATCCTTGTGTAGTTTGATAATCAAACGCTAGATTAAGTATATTTATTATACGTATTTATATTAAGTATGTATGTTTATGATTTGTATTTATTATTATTATATATAATTTTGTTATTATATACACCCGAATTTATTTCTTATAGGTACTTACTTGTCTAGTTAACTTTGCACCCCATCTATCATCTTTTCTATTACGTCCCAAAGGTGAACTGGTAGACAATGCTTAGCATTAATTTGTGTACTTTTGTATTATAATCTTAAGATTTTAAGTGCAATAACTTAATTAAATTAAAAAAAAATGGCATTCGGGACCCACATTTTAAACGTGCCTCCCGAAACACTAAAATAGTATTTATGTTATCTTTGGTAGTACCTTCTTCAGCTGGTAGATCTCGGTGTCGTAGCCAGCTAGATAGATGTTCTTGAGGTGGCTGAGTGGGATCTCGAATCGGTCGCCAAAGACGCGGTAGAAGTTTTTCGTTGGGTCCACCTGATTGTAAGAGAAGTAAATGAGTTTTAATCTTTGAATTGCCGTGTGGTTTCCGGCAGAGTAGAATAGGGCCACTGCAAGTCCTCCCGTGGATGTCTTTGAAGACCACTTAGGCTCGGCGTAAACGGGCCACCAAAAAACGCGGCCACCGACCACTTTCATACTAATTTAGTGGCCGCTACCGGCGTCACCGTGTTCGGCAAGTCCATACAAAATGTATGAAAACTACAGGAAAGTGGTCGGTGGCCGCGTTATTTGGTGGTCTGTTTGCGCCGAGCCTTAGGAAATACAAGCTAAACAAAGCTTATAAACATCGATGAGATCTCTCCAACCCGTCTGGCCAGCGTGGAGAGTTCAGGCCAAGTCTTGCTGCTCAGGCCAAGTATGGCTCTGGCAGTACAGAGAGGGTCGTGCTCCTGCAGTGGAGACTAAGGAGACCTGTTGATGATGATGATAAATCTTTTAAAAGTAAAAATCAACTTTATCCCCAAACTACACCACCGCTTTTGATAAAATTTCTATGGGACCACCTTGCAAGTATACCCTTTTAATCAGAAAAAGAATTTTCAAAATCGGTCCAGCGTCTTCGAATAATCGGTGGACATACATAAAAAAAGATCACACCGAGTTGATAAGCTTCTCCTTTTTTGGAAGTCGGTTAAACAGGAATACAGTCCACAAGTTTAGGAACTAATAGCTCGTTCACTATTTCATTTTTAACCGTTCCGAAATGGAGAAACTTATCAGTTCGTCGCGACCTTTTTTTTATGTATGTACACTTACTATTCAGACACGCCTGAACCGATTTCGAAAAATCTTTTTTTTGTTTGAAAGGGCATACTTGTCAAATAGTGTCATAGAAATTTTATCAAAATCGGCTGTGTAGTTTGGGAGTGAAGTCGGTATTTAGTTTTGGAAAAATATATTTTAAGCTTTCATGTCTGGTGGGCAGAGGGCCTAATCTATTTTTCTTATTACGTATCACGTAGAACATTTATTTGATAAAAATGCTGTAAAGGCTACGTGGACGAAGTCGCGAGTAACAGCTAGAGGAAATATTTCAAATAACCGCAATATTGTGTCAAATAATAATTTTATTAAAAATCACACCCCTAAAAATATAACAAAATTACTTACCTATGTCGAATCAAGTAGTGAAGTCTACCCAAAGTTACTGAGTGGCGACCTCTACACTACTATGCAAAAAAGTACTGACGCAATAATGAAGACACGGAAATAGTTCACAAGAAGCATACTAGATGGCGCTGAGCTGACACATTCTACATCTCGATATCATAGTTTCTGCAATTGGTTGCTTATATACAACCTCCAACGAAACCGCTGTTCCCAACAAAACACCATACCTAGATCTTCTCTTCAAGATCAAAGCATGGTGTTTTGTCTTTGATTATTCTCTTACTAAGATCTTCCCTTTGCCGAGCATATTACCTCGCTTCCACCACAATTGGTTTTGATTGTCAGAAATTAAAGTCCCATTGATTTCTTCATGATTTATTCAAAATTTAACAGAAATCAGGATATTCCTTACGTGTTTGACTTGGTAGACCGGCCGGGGCATGGGGCTCCATGGTGGATAACCACGTGGTTGATTGTACTGGGCGTCGACATGAAATATGGCGAATATATCTGCAACGAAAATTTAAATATTAGATACTTTTTCGAGCCGTGTGATGACGGCAGAGTAAAAATTGATTGAGCTTTGTAAAAAGAGAGTGCGAACAACAAAAACAATTCCCGAACGGACACCGCGTTGTGTGTAAGGACTTATGCAACAAACGACGAAGAAAGAGGGTAGACCGATATGGTTATCCTTGACAGCCTAACATCCATTGCAGTTCCTCAGTCGGCCAGCGAACGACGACGACCATAGATTTAGAAGGTATAAGATGGATATAGAGTATGTAAAATGTGACCAGAAACGAAATATTTCTGTGTAACTTTTTATGGGTTGTATTTGTACCTAATACACAAACTATGGGTAAAGCAGTACGATACCATCTTTCCATTATAAGATAACTAATAAATTATCTTATAATGGAATAATATAAATTAACACAGTTTACAATTTGGAAAATCAAATTTTCGTGTAACGATGTTCGAGCCAGGGTGACAAAGGGTGGTTTGTATGAAAACTTGTCTCATTGTCAAATAGATGCTATCTCTTTTGCTCTTATGAAGATGACACTTATCATATTATCTGTCGCACTAGGCTTGTGTGGTATTTTTACGCAGTTGAAAAAATTCTACTTCTATGATGACGACAGAAGGGCCTTCGCAATATCTGGCAAAAAACTATACTAAAACTTTTTCACTAGTTTTTGGGCATGAAAAAATGACTCCTCCTTTTTTGGAAGTCAGTTAGACTTATGCTATGTCCCTATGGTTGACTGGGAGAGAACGCTTTTAGAGTTAAGTCCGTCAATTGTAAACAATTAATTGTGGATCAATAAAGATTTAATAAATAAATTTCCAAAAAAGGAGACGGTTATCATTTCGAACACAAGGACCGTTTTAAAAAATAACCTTTTTTAAGGGTACTTTTGCGAGGTAGTCCCAAAGAAATTTTATCAAAAATTGGTTGTGTATGGTAGTAAGAGAGACATGGAAAGCACTCCACCGACAAGAGCCCAGCTCTTAAATATAAGAAGAAGAAGATGATAGTTTGGGGTGAAGTGGTTTTTTTTTTTTAATTATTTATCTACCGGAAGTCATTTAATAACAGTTTAATGGTGTCTCCATAATATCTTCAGATCTACAAATGACTATATTCAAACATTAATTTTTCATGATGATTAGTCAACTCTCTATTATTTCACTGATATGTCATGCATATCACTCAATTATAATTACTTCTTAATGACTGTGTGTCACGCAACATTAACGGGAATAAGTTGTTTATATGTAACAATTTTAAATATAAAATGTTTTTTATCTATACATATAATAAAACAGTAAAAAAAGTAGATAAACAGTAAAAAAGTAATAAAAAAGTCTGTATTTTAAATAAATTACAAAAAAAATTGGGGCGATGGAGATATAGTAATAAAGTAGTTAATAAATAAATTTTTAACAAAAAAAAAAACGGATTTCAATTTTTTCTGGAGTTTCTTCCATATCCTCAAAGTTCTTCATCATGTCTTCACCAAATTAATATGGGACCAACTTGGGAGTAAGGGCTTTCAAATAAAAAAAGAATCACCAAAATCGGTCCACGTTTGCCGAAGATATCGCGTCACATACATACAAAAAAAACATACAATCGAATTGAAAATTGAAAAAAAATAAACTGTCTTTCGGTTTGTCAACGCTAATCTTCGGAAATGCTGGCCGGATTCGAATGAAACTTTTTTTAGCCTGGGCAACATAAAGGGTAAAATTGATTTTGGAAAATGATACACCTGATGCAGGACCATATAATGGTCCAGCTAAACTATAAAAATGACGCCTAAGAAAAAGTTGTTCAGCCTGATTTTTTGTTTCAGCTTCATTTTTCGGAGACAAAGTCCACGCAAACGAAGTCGCGGGCTTTGGGTAGTCATTAATATATTTTCATAGTTAAATGAGGGTTTTCAAAAATATGTGACACCAGATGGACACGTGACGTCAGCTCCAACAAGCTGCTGTGATTGGATACATTTGACGGAGCAAAAGAACCTGTCAACTGATGGTCCAATGACAACAGTCGATTGGAGATGACGTTAACCAGCTTCCATCTGAGTATTTTTGCATTAGTTAGGCCCAGACCCCACCCTGACTTGAACCTAATAATATTTTTTAGGTAATAATAGTTATGCAGTTCGCTATTTTCCAACAAGTCAAATTAGATACTTTTTTTAAACGTCAAAACAAACGGTTTCTATGGGATTTTGTATGAAATGCAGGCAGATGACGTCATAGTTTTTTGGAGTCAAATAGCGCTCTTATTATCAGTTTTTCTGCAATAATAAATTTAAAATCACGTTAAAATGACATTATTTTACGAATTTTTATTTTGTTATCGTTGCAAAATAATTTATTTTTGGCTTTGGAAAATACCCAATTAGTGAATATAGAACGGATTTATATCCAAGGCCAGAAATGAATCCTGAGAGACGGTGAATAACAGTCAATCTGTAACCGTCTTAGTATAAAAACAGGACTAACTTTGTTTCTAGGTTTAAACCATTATCTACCCAAACCAAGTTGACACTGACAGATGAGATAGTGTCACTTTACTAAATGCCAACTTAGAATATGAAATATTGCACAAAATAAACAAATATGTACAGGACATAATAATATCTAACAATAATGAAATTATGTTAAACTAAAAGCTATTCTATAAATTAAAACTATTACTAAAAATAAAAACATTAATTTATATAAAAAATCGTTCCCAGATCGCCACCGTCAACAGGCAGAGTCCCCAAGAGGCTGGCGGCATTTCCACGTTATATTGCAAGGCAAAGCCTTTGGCACAAATGCGCACCAGCTCTTGGGTCCCCAGAGACGTCGATCAAACCAACTTGATTTGGGCGAATGATGGTTTAAACCTGGTAACAAAGTTAGTCTGCGTTTTATAATAAGACGGTAAGTGATTTATAAATAAATAGGTAGTAGGTACATAGTGAAGGTAATAAAAAGTTGCAGTAAATATAATAAATATTATAAAAAGTGTGTCGCGAGCCGGTGCGGTGTACGGGCCTCTCGTCACATTCGCCCTGATGAAGAACTCCGGATGAGATTTTATAGAATATTTTCCTTCATTCCGGATTTATAGAATATTAAATTGATGAATCACGCGAGAATCGCGAGAAACTAAATACATAGCTAAGTTGCTTAATATTTTATTTAATATTCATGAACTAATTTAGAAAGTCCTTAAATTTACTGAAAAGAACAATCAGTGGCAACACTTTGTGACGTAGTCAAGTTCCATCTCGGGAAGAGAATACCTGTTTTATTATTTGTTTAAAAATATTACGTAACTTTATCGACGTCCCTGAGCTTCATAAACACCTTTGTCGCCTGAATGTGCCAAATAGATGTTTGGTGCAACGCTCGTGTCAGCCGCGAAAACTGTTCGCCCCGCCGATCTCACGCACCGTATCACATGAGCAAGCTCCTCTATGTCGCATGCTTACAGACCTTAACGCATTCCTGAATCAGCAACCTGAATGTGATGTGTTTGCTGATGGAGCGAATGTGATTGTAAGGAAACTGCTTATATATTGCGAGTATGATGAAAGTGAGTCGACTTGTATATAATATATGTTTTAACTGTAAGTAAATTTAGTTATATTTAGCTATAAATTCTCTAGATACTGTAATTGGTAAAAAAACCGTTGTATTTAGTCTTACAATAAATAAATAAAATAAATAAATAAATTATACCATGGGTACGCCGTACGTTGCGTTGCTTTTTTTAATAGCCACTGTCTCACTAATGGGCAAAGGCCTCCCCTCTATAAACGCAACCAATCAACGGATTTCATGTTACATGTTCACTTCGGAGGTTGTTTGGTACTTAAATAACATATCGAATCCAAATAACACGGAAAGGGAGTGTTTTCTGTAATTTATATGTTCCGAAACATGAAACTGGGTATTTTGTTTAAAGCGCTGGTGATTTTCGTTACTTGTTTATTTTTTGGATACAAGCAACGCCGATTGCCGTGTGTTTTTCGGCAGAGTAGAATAGCGCCACTGTAGTGGCGTCCGTGGAGGACTTGGAAGTCCTCCCGTGGATGTCGTAGAAGGCGACATAGGGAATACAAGCTAAACAAAGCTTATAAACATCAATGAGACCTCTCCAACCCGTCTGGCCAGCAAGAAGACTGTAGGCCAAATCCTCTGGCTGCTCTGGCCAAGTATGTCTCTGGTAGTACAGAGAGGGTCGTGCTCCTGCAGTGGAGACTAAAAGACCTGATGATGATGATGAGGATGTTAGTGTAATAGTATAGCACCAATTTCCCTTTTTACCACCAACGATATAGAGGCGTGTTATAAGTTTGACATGTCTGTCTGTGTGTCTGTATATCAGGTATCTATGTGTCTGTCTGTGGTGTCGTAGCACCTTAACGAATAGGCCGATTTTAATGCAGTTTTTTTAAAGCTGACTTGATCGAGATGGTTAACTTAGCTATGTTTGATAAAAATCGTTATATTATATTTTAAGCTCCCATGCTGGTCTGGGAGAAATAAAAAAAACTTAGAATGTACCAGCTTCTTCTCTTCCCACGCAGATCGTAAAAGCCGATCGAGGGAATGGGCTAAAATGCAAATCATGTTAACAGGCGATGCGGCTAGCAACCCATCACTGTATTGATTGCTTTTCCATCTTCTCGCCCACCATGACACTAAAAGTGGCTTTTGGGTCTTGCGGCCCTGGGCTCTGCATAGAACCGCAAGACCCAAAATGCTCTGTCTGCCCCATTAGGGATAAAGACGTGATAGTATGTATGTATATATGTAAAAAAAGTTTCTTTAAATGTGGTTCCGTCGAGGACGATTAGTCGAAAATTAGACCGTTTTAAGTTGACGGAAAATGGTCTTGTTTCGTCGACGACAAAGCCGTCAACGACCCACCAATAGACTTTATTTTTATAACCCCGAAGTGTAGATAAAGAAGTATCATAGACTAAATTGCTCTAGGGGTCCGTAAAAAAAACTTTTTATAAAAAATGGCGCGTAAATCTTATAATTCTTCATCCACTGCGAGTTATCCTCGCTAATTAATCAAGACAATGAACAATTAAAACGTAACGTTGAGATAAATGGATCTTTTGGACAAATAAAACGTAGCAGGTGCTTAGAACTGTAATTTGAGAGAAAAACGTTAAAAAGAGTTGTTTTTAGGGTACCAAAATCCAGACAAGGAACCTTAAAAGGGTTTCTTTTTGTTAAGAAGAAGCCTGCAACTTCGTTGGCGAGGACTTTATCTCTGGAAAATGCTTATCAGGCTGAACAACATTTGCTAAGGCGTCATTTTTATATTTCTTATAGTTTAGCTGGACCATCATAGTTCCGAATCAGATGCTCCATTTTCTAAAATCATTTAGGTATACCATATATATTGCCAAGGCTTAACAGCTATATAACATTTTTTTTTAATTGAATCCGTCCAGTCTTTCCAGAAATTTGCATGTACAAACAGACAGCCCTTTTTTTCAAATTCTTACTCCATTACCATGTCTCTATCGCCCCTAATATTTTTTGGAAATAAATTTAATGTACAGACACTTTTTTTACTATTTTATTATATGTATAAGTTTATTTTACGGTCCTGGATACGAGTCCCTAGAGCCTATCCTTTTTAGGGTTTCGTAGTCAACAAGGAACCCTTATAGTTTCGCCATGTCTGTCTGTCTGTCTGTCCGCGGTTTTGCTTAGAGATTAAAGGTACTTGAAAACTGTAATTTGGTATAGATTATGTATATTAATTATGGGGAAAAAGTCGTAGAATAAAATCTTAAAAACAATTTTTTTAGGCTAGCTCCCATACAAGTAATGTAAGAGTAATTTTTTTTTCTCGCCTTCTCCATCTAGGCTATCGTTGAATAGGTCTTTTAAAAACATTGTGAGCTTGTGAAAATTTTTGTTAGAGTCAAGTGTCCCCCCGCCTTCTATCTACTAAACGGTGATATATACACACGTGAAAAAATTCACAATTGTCCTACTATCCTACTATCCTACTATCCTACTTCCTACTAATATTATAAATGCGAAAGTGAGTTTGTATATTTGTTTGTTTGTTTGTTTGTTTGTTACCTCTTCACGCTTAAACTACTGAACCGATTAGGATGAAATTTGGTGTGGATATAGTTAGAGACTCGGGGAAGGACATAGGGTATAATTTATCCCGAAATTCCCACGGGGAGCGAAGCCCGCGGGTACAGCTAGTAGTATATATAAGGAAGTTTAAAGGAAAACTATCAGAGCTAAGTAGGGTATACAAGTTATAGGCGATCAACCTATAAAATGTACTCGAAAAGGAAAATTACATACAAATTTAATAGAAAATTAGTTTTTAGACGTTTTGCATGCTGAACTCAAAGTTGGCATTCGCAACTACGGAACCCTACACTGCGCGTGGCACGACACGCACTTGGCCACTTTTTTAAAATCAAAAAGTCGTGTCGGACAATCTTACTGTCGCCGTGCACAGGAAGAACAACAGGCAGAGCCCTTCCCACTTAAGTGAAGTCTAAGGCCGAAGGTCAAAGGCTCCCATCAAAGGCTGAGGTTCTATAATTTTTTTTATTTATCATTACTTCAAGATTGCCGCAGATTCTCCACTGCGTGCGATTACACTGAAACAAACACTGGGTGTGTTTGTTTCAGTCGTGGAATCTAAATCTAAACATTTTTGGAATCGAAGATGGCGCCTGGAAATTAATTTTAAATATTATTTTTTACGAAACATTGAATTAAATTTTATGTTAAGTGTTTATCAAGCTTTCGACTTTGCAAAAAATAACTTCGTTCCAATGTGTACCATGATACCCATCCTCTGGTTTATTAGAGTACAAACTCAGAGGTCAAATCGCTATGAGAATCAAACCCGGGCCTCATAGATGATCAGCTAGTGACTATATACAACGTGGAAGGGTAACATACCCGTAATAAATCGAACCACAGGCTATACTAGATCACTATATACTACTATATATTATAATGATAATAAAATAATAGGCAAAAATTTTAAAAAAATCGACCTTATCATTCTTTGTAAATGTGTGCAGTCCCCAGGGCTATGTGTATCGTCATCATCATCAGGTTTTTGTCTCCACTGCAGAAACACGACCCTCTCTGTACTACCAGAGTCATACTTGTCCTACACTCTCCTCGCTGGCCAGACGGGTTGGAGAGGTCTCATTGATGTTTATAAGCTTTGTTTAGCTTGTATTTCCTAAGTCGCCTTCTACGAAATCCACGGACTTGGAGTGGCCCTATTCTACTCTGCCGGAAACCACACGGCTACTGGAGTAACCCCCCTTATCTGCTTGTCCACCACCGCTGTAGAGGTAATAAACAGCTAGACCGTCGAGCTCTACAGGCCCGCAGAGATTCGCTCTAATTTCAAACAAAACACATAAAAATGTTTTCAAATTGAGTTTCCGAACTTCGAATCGAAAATGGATGTTTTAATACTTTTAATTCAATTTGGAATTTTTGCCAACGGATCTGGCGAACAAATGTACTAATTGTGATAGATGGAGCAATTTAGCTTTATTTTATGATTATGAATTTATTTGTTTGTTTACTATAGTGAACAAATTAATTCATATAATCATAAATAGACGAGACAAGGACCATTGCGTTCAAAGGGCTTTAGCCAATCCCAGCATGAAGAGGGGCAAAGGGAGACCACTTTCCACGTGGTGGACAACCGTGAATAGGGATACCAAGCGGGCACAACTAGATATCCAGACAACCCGGGACCGAGCGTCCTGGCGCCGCGGTACGAGGGGGGCCGACCCCAAATAACGGGATAAGGCGTGGCAAAAGAAGAAGAAGAAGAATCATAAATAAAATCACTCCGTCGCTGAATACAATATTCTCAAAAGATCACTTTCGTAAAATACCACATTCGCGAATCACAATATTCGTAAAATATAATATTCTCATAACAACATATTCTTAAAATATCATGATCTTATAAGACAACATTTGCAAAACACAACACTCTCCAAACATCATATTTTCAAAAAACAAAAAAAGAGCCAACGGCGGCTTTTTGCACCAGTAGATACGAGTAAAATTTACGTACGAAACTTATTAAGATTCGTATGTAAATAAGTTTAATTGCCGTGTGGTTTTCGGCAGAGTAATAGGACCACTTTAAGTCCTCCCGTGGATGTCGTAGAAGGCGACTTAGGAATACAAGCTAAAAAAAGCTTATAAACATCAATGAGACCTCTCCAACCCGTCTGGCCAGCGAGGAGAGTGTGAGCCAAGTCCTCTGTCTGCTCTGACCAAGTACGGCTCTGGTAGTACAGAGAGGGTCGTGCTCCTGCAGTGGAGACTTAAAGACCTGATGATGATGATGATTAATAAATAAACAAGTTTATATGTGAGTGTAAAATAAAAGAACCTCCAACTTTTAAGGGTTCACCTTCTATACGATTAGCTTTTAAAATGCTGAATTGAATTTCTTCAAAAATGGCTAAGAACTATCTCATTCAAATCAGCTTTCAAACAAAAAAAACTGCATCAAAACAATAATAATAAAACTGAAACGATTAAAAGCTGTTTTTTTAGAGTTCCGTAGTAAACAAGGAACCCTTATAGTTTCACCATGTCTGTCTGTCTGTCTGTCTGTCTGTCCGTCCACGGTCCTACTCAGAAACTATAAGTACTAGAAAGCTGTAATTTGGCATGCATATGTATATCAATCATGGCGAAAAAGTCGTAAAATAAAATATGGAAACAAATTTTTTTAGGGTAGCTGCCACACATGTAAAGAGGAAGTCAATATTTTTTTTCTCTACAAACACATTGTGTGGGGTATCGTTGAATTGGTCTTTCAAAAATATTGTGTGCTTGGGAACACCATTTTACGATTTAGGGATCCGTGTCTGAAATATTTAGGTTTAAAGTGAAATTTTTTGTTAAATTCACGTGTCCCCCCCATCTATCTGCTAAACGGTTATATATGGACACGTTTACATAATGTAGTTCATAGGAAAACTATCAGAGCTAAGTAGGGTTAACAAATTAAAAAGTTATAGGCGATCAACTTATAAAATGTACTCGAAAAGGAAAATTTCATACAAATTCAATAGATACTTAGACTTTTTAGTGGTATGAACTCAAAGTTGGCATTTACAACTACGGAACCCTACAC
Source organism: Acrobasis consociella (assembly GCA_963555685.1). Taxonomy (NCBI): domain Eukaryota; kingdom Metazoa; phylum Arthropoda; class Insecta; order Lepidoptera; family Pyralidae; genus Acrobasis; species Acrobasis consociella. Next base: position 8,911,300 of record OY743132.1, on the reverse strand, counting down.
TGCGCGTGGCCCACACGCACTTGGCAAAATATTTATTCCATAGATTTTATCAATATATAAAGTGAGACGCTTCGCTCGCTCGATCAACAATGGCTTACATGCTGAGCTGCCCAGCGTGACAGTGGCAGATTTACACATTTGCCGCCAGGAGGCTATTTATATTTGTTGCTTTCAGTGAAAGTACCTGGGCGACCGAGCTTTGCTCGGTTACATCTCAAATAATAACTACATTTTTTTAAACTTGTCTAAAAACAAGACAAAAAAAAAATATATAAAGAACATAAAAAAAACAAAAGTAAGTCACCAAATGGGATTCGAACCCGTAACACTCTTTCTAGTGGTCCGCATCACGGCATCATAAACCGCTGAGCCAAAATTGATGGCGGCCAGTGCGACAAAATTAGCGATCATATTCTGCGTGGAAAGAAAAACGCATGAAAACTCTAAAACTCGCGTTTTCCCAAACATAAGACTAATCTAGATCGATTGTTTACCCCCAAAAATTCCCACATAGGTACTTACCAATTTTCAGCAAAATCAGGCCGTTTCGAGATCACAGAAATTTATAAACATATAAATATATAAAAAAATAAATATACAAGAATTGCTCGTTTAAAGGTATAAGATATTGTAGCGTTCAGTAAAATATAATTACAAAAGCGCCCTTCTATCTTCTCGATTGCAATGCACAAAATGCGCCGCCCTAGGCTTTAGCCTATTGGTAAATCCGCCACTGCATGTACACTGTACAAGGCCACTCCTAATGCAGTACAGGCTGTTCATGTAGCTCTGTACTGAACCTAGAAAAGTTTTGATTGACGAATAAAGCTTTTCTTTCTTTCTTACAGTGCTACTCTTGTTTGCCAATGCTAGTATTGTACAATGCCAGTCCTAATGCAGTACAGGCTGGTAGCTCAGTACTAGATAGTTTTGATTGCCAAATAAAACCTTTTTTTTTCTTTTCTTAAAAGAATAATTAGATTTGAGTGGACATCGACACTCAAAGAAGGTTTTTGGCGGGAAGTCAAGGGGTCCAGTTGGAGTTTGCTTTAAATTGTTTTGCAAATTGATTCTAGTGGACTTTATCATATGAAATTGGTGTAGTTTGGTGTTATAAATGCTCATTCTCATGGACAATATGTGAAATGTTTAAAGTGGACAGTCATAGTGCGGTTGGAGTGATATTTATTTGCGGACTGCGGTAGGCGTCGTAGGCGCCGCTCGCCACTCAATCGGCTATGAAAACCAGTGGACTCGTATAGATTTGTCGCCAGAAGCTCCCGTGAAGCAATCAAAGGACCTATACCAACCTTTGATTGTATAGTTACGGGTTTAGGATTAGGAATAAAGAAGAGATATTACTAGACACTGGCAAAATAAGCTTCAACGAAGTTTGACCGCCATAATCAAGAAAAGAAAAAAAAAGACACTCAAAGCTCAAAGAAGATTACACTCGTTTTTAGGGCAGTCGTGTAAGAAGCTAAGCAATAAAGAAAAAAGAAATACCATCACTACAGAACGAAATAAACCAATAAATCTTAGCCCATCGATAGATTACAAATGCTTTGGATGTAGTCACGCCCTGAAGACAAAAGTGAGGGCAGAGAATAAATTATAGCGTAAGGGTGAGTGTACACTTGCGCAAACTGATTGCGCCACTATTTATAATTCTATTTATTATGCTGAAGTGTAGGCCTAACCCTCTGCGCTTATACTGTACCCAAGTATGTCTCTGGTAGTACAGAGAGTCGTGCTCCTACAGTGGAGACGTAAAAGAACTGATGATGATAATGCTGGAAAGCGCTGGACGCAGGCCGCTCTTGACCGGTCATTTTGGAAATCGGGGAGGCCTATGTCCAGCAGTGGACGTTAGGCTGATGATGATGATGATGTTGGTATGCTTTTCAAGCGGCGTAATGTTTGTTTCAATATAGCTGAAGTACTAGTACTGACGTTCATAAGTCTTACTCAGCAAAGAAATTTAAAGAAATATCCACTCAATGTCGTTAGCGATATGGTTTAATTTAGTTCGCGTCAGAACTCTGCACCTTTTCGTTTAGATACCTAGAAGTGCATTGCAAGCCAATTTCATTCTTATTCTTCTAGACATATAATTCATGTCACTGAATTTCCCACTCCGGAGTGGTCGCCGCGCGCATAGTAATAATGCAGGTATATTTTCGATACCTAAACGGGGAGTGACACGGGCCTGCTTCAGATTATTTCGGTGTGAAACTACCCTTGTTTTTAATTACTCAAACCTCAAAATATGAATGGTTTCCGCTAGCAATCTCTTTAACTAATAAAAATGGCGATTCTTTCTTGGCTAATGAAAATATTGTTCGAGCTTGATTAATTGTTCATTATAGGAAATGAAAAGACTTATTTCTTTTAAGTGAATTTCAAAAAGAAGGAGGTTGTAGCGGGAGCGATGTGATATGCTCGACCGCCACAAAGGGAAGATCTTCCCGCCAGGCATGGTGTTGCGCCTGGGGAACCGCGGCTCCGACGGTGTATCTTCGGAGGTTGTATATATAGTCAGTTGCAACCAGAACTCTGAGATCGAGATGTAGATTGTGCTGGCGCCATCTCGTATGATTCTTGTGAACTAGATAATTGTTGCGTTCATTGTTTATTGTGGTGTTTAGTTCCTCGTAGTGGCGCAGAGGTCGCCACAAGGTTATCAATTCGCTTTCTATTACTTAATTTTTTATGTACTTTCACCTACACTCTCCTCAAAGTCCTCTGGTTGCTGTGACCAAAGATGGCTCTGGTAGTACAGAGAGGGTCGTTAATATTTCAGTATTCGCTCGCTGTTTTAGTAAAATAAAAATAATTTCGTAATCTGTCGTGGTCTCCAAATTGTGACCAACTGGGAAAGGAGGAGGGGGAGTCAAAAAATCATGAAGCCAGCCCGAAGCAAATATTGTTTGTTATTGTTTATCTACCGACCTTTTGTACGCGTCCACTGAATGTAATATTTTTAAGTTCTCATTGTAAGTGAATTTGTAGATTCTTTTATGAGAATAAATTTCTATAACCATATGAAATTCGTGCGACTTATTATAAAATTTATGGATGACCCATAGAATGAGTTAGAATGCGCTATATAGGTAGATGATAGAAAAGTATATTATTTTAGGTTTTCATACGATTCGAAGTAGTCAAGTGATGTCATTACTATCGAAACTGACTTTTTTTTCGTATTTCGATATACATTTATTAGGAACAGTTGTTCGAAATGATGGACTGAATCACCCCTTAAAATATTTGTACTTAATTAAAAAGGACATTGTATAGGTAAGATGAAAGAAAATAACCGGCCAAGTGCGAGTCGTCGGGCACGAAGTGTTCCGTACCATCGATAAAAAATCACGATTGTTGTATGGGAGTTACACTTAAATATTAATTTTATTCTGTTTTTAATACTTGTTGTTATAGCTAGCGTTGAAAAAAGCGGGAAAATTCCCCGTTTTTTTGAAAGTCCTCCGTTTTTTTCAATTTTTGTTTGAAAGATTCAAGAAAAATATTTAAGGAATTTTTCATGTTTTTTATCAATAAAACGGAAAACAACGGAAAAAACGAAAAAAAAAACGGAAAAAACGGAAGAGTATTGATGTTTTTTTTCACAGAATATTTTTATTAGGTTCATATCACGCACACAATACTATACTACTATACTGTCTGTTGGAATTATAGTAATAAAAACTTGATTATTTCAATCGTTTTTTTTTCAAAAATTCTGATATCTTTCGAAAAATTCCGAAGGTTTTTTTCGGGAATATTTCAATGCAACAAACGAATAAAACGGTAAAAAACGAGATATCGTTTCTTTCACCGAAAAAATCAATTTGTTTCTTTCAGAATTTTCAACGCTAGTTATAGCGGCAACAGACATACATCATCTGTGAACAGGCAGACCGACGCAGCCAAACGGACGGCCGAGTCTTAAGCGCTGGACATATAAAAAAGACGTAGGACGCGGACGGGGCGCAGACATTTGTCTTTTCCGCGACGGCAAGCGACGGTTTCATACAAAATGTATAGAAATGTCGCGGAGTAGAACACACTGAAAGGACGGGGCAAGGACGGGGCGCGCGTCTTTTCAGTGTGTCTTAGTAATAGGGTCTTAGTAATTTTTACCATTATAGGTACGGAACCCTAAAAAGGTACTTACGTAACAGTAGTCCGACATGCTTGATCGTTAGTCGTAGCATATCACGGCATCTATATGTCTTTCACGCAAAGCCTGAAAACAAGACAAACATTTTATCATATCTTACATAATTTTTAAGAACTTAGTACCTGGGCGACCGAGCTTTGCTCGGTTACATCTCAAATAATAACTACATTTTTTTAAACTTGTCTAAAAACAATACGAAATAAAAAATTATATATAAATTTGAACATAAAAAAACAAAAGTAAGTCACCGAGTGGGATTCGAACCCCAAACACTCTTTCTAGCGGTCCGCATCATAAACCGCTGAGCCAAAATAGATGGCGGCCAGCGCTCCGAAATTAGCGATCATATTCTGCGTGGAAAGAAAAACGCATGAAAACTCGAAAACACGCGTTTTCCCTAACATAACACTAATCTAGATCGATTGTTAACCCCCGAAAACCCCCATATACCAATTTTCAGTGAAATCGTTAGAACCGTTTTCGAGATCACAGAAATTCATAAATATATAAATAAATATACAAGAATTGCTCGTTTAAAGGTAAAAAATAACCGACTTCAACACCAAACTACGTAATCGGTCTTCACAGTCAAAATATAAACTTGAAATAGAATATAGTGTGTTATATCATTTTTGATCATCAGTATGGGAGACTTCTACATCCATAGAATACTTATATTTTATTTCTAGTTTATAATTTTAATGTCGGAAACCAATTATAACTCTAAATAAGTGCAATTTTAAACATACATACATACATAATATCACGCCTGTTTCCCACAGGGGCAGGCAGAGACTATGGACCTCCACTTGGTAAAAAGTACCCGCGACCGAGCATGTATGAAGAGATTGATGAGTTTAGATGAAGCAAAAGAGGTTTGTCAGGATCGTAGCAAGTAGAGGTCCAATTTCGTATGAAAAAGTCTAGGGTACCCTTACCTTAGATTCCTAATTACATTAAAAAAAAAAAAGATTTCTCCTGGTGACCTTTATTACCGGGAGTTTTTGGCGGGAAGTCAAGGGGTCCAGTTGGAGTTTGCTTTAAATTGTTTTGCAAATTGATTCTAGTGGACTTTATAATGTGAAGTTGGTGTAGTTTGGTGTTATAAATGCTCATTCTCATGGACAATATGTGAAATGTTTAAAGTGGACAGTCATAGTGCGGTTGTAGTGATATTTATTTGCGGACTGCGGTGGGCGTCTTTGGGCGCCGTCCGCCACTCAATCGGCTATGAAAACCAGTGGACTCGTATAGATTTGTCGCCAGAAGCTCCCGTGAAGCAATCAAAGGACCTATACCAACATTTGATTGTTTAGTTAAGGGTTTAAGATTAGGAATAAAGAAGAGATATTACTAGACACTGGCAAAATAAGCTTCAACGAAGTTTGACCGCCATAATCAAGAAAAGAAAAAGACCTTTATTACTGGTCTATACTCGCATGGCAGTGATCGGATAATGGGGCGCTTATATACCTAAACTTCTTTTCTTGAAAGAATAATATGGATATTCCTTCTTGAATTAATAAGTTATACTATGTTTGTTTGATCACTCTTGCAGAGCGACGGAGACGTGGATCGGGACGTGACGAATAGAATTAATACCGGATGGCTTAAGTGGAGACAGGTTACAGGCGTGACGTGTGACAAGAGATTTCCTTTCAAATTGAAAGGGAAATATATAAGACCATTGTTAGATCTGCCTTGTTATATGGAGCAGAGTGTTGGGCAACGAAAAAGAAAGATGAACATAAGATGCATGTGGCTGAGATGCGTATGTTGAGATGGATGTCTATGGGGTTACTAAAATGGACAAGATCCGGAATGAGCATATTAGAGCGAGTCTAAAAGTGGCGCCTATAGTCGACAAATTAAAAAGCCATCGCCTGACCTGGTATGGCCAAGTAATGAGAAGGGATGCCGAACACCTGGCAAAAAAAATGATCGACTTGAAAGTAGACGGGTATAGAGGAAGAGGAAGGCCGAGAAAGACGTGGGAAGAATGCGTAAGATTGGATATGGGGGAACGGGGGGTCAGTACAGAGATGGCAAAGGATAGAAGGTTATGGAGGGAGTTGCCATACAGAGCCGAAGAAGAAGAAGAAGACTATGTTTGTTTTACTATAACTTCTAAATGCCTGAACCGATTTAAAAGTGTGTAGTATTGTTAGAATCCTCAGGTCACCCTGAGTGACATAAATATCCTAATTGTCCAAAATCACCGTAAAAAAATTGAAAATACATCGATTTAATAACAAGTTCTAACTATATTTTGTATGCAGGTAACATTTTTAGCAATCAGAAATTTGAAACAATTCCCGGATCCAGGATTCTAAAAGGCATGTCCGTATTATTCTTTTGCAGGCATAAAAATGAAGTTTAGGTATATTAGCGCCCGATTATCCGTTCACTGCATTAATATTTCTTTATTTCTTTATTTTCGCTTACATGCACTCATACATTACATGGTTAGTAGGTTAATAAGTACGTTGAGTGTTGCGAACTAAAAGTATGTTGAGTTGAGTTTATATAAAAAAAAACGACGGGTTGCACTCTGGGAGTGCCGGCAGAAGTGAAAACTTGAATATTAACGTTGTGCATTTTTGATATTTTGGAATGGTTAGGGAATAATTTTGCACGAATTGCTTTAATTATCAGTATAAAAGTACTCTCATTTATGTGGTAGAATACAATATTTATTTATTGGGCTATCGTACACAAACATGACATTTTATTAGCACGCTGTAACATAAACACACACGAACATTCGCGCAAGCGCCCTGCGCCGTCTTACGAATTTTCGATCAGGGTCACGTGTCCTGACGCGAGTTTTAGATTTTTTACCCATTCCAAAAAAAGTGCAGAACGCCCCTAAAGAAGTTTTCACTTCAAAAAAAATACTACGTTCATTGTTTTACTGGTATTGGCAGTAAAGGAACGGTTAAAAAAGGTATGTACTTACGTTTTTTGAACATGAACTAATCCTAACATAAAATAACCCAGCCCCTTCTGAACAAAAGTCAAAAGTGCGCAATTTAATTTTGTTTCGGTTGATGCATCATGTTGAATTTCAATTTATGCTTTTGATTCTAAAGTCAAACCGTTATATTAAACAATCTTGTGGAATGGATATTATTTTAGTTTTTTTTTAATTTAAAAATAAACGAATGACCTTGAGTGGTCGATGTTTTGATTCTAATTAAAACAAGTTAGATGCAGGATAGAAATTTTATTGTTTAATTTTTAATTTAATCTATACTTTTTAAATATCTAGTACCTATGTATGTATATAATATTATTAGGTATGATATAATATAACAAATAAATAATAAATAAATAAATATATAGGGACAAATAACACTGATTGAGCTAGCCCCAAAGTAAGTTCGAGACTTGTGTTATTATGGGATACTAACTCAACGATACTATTTTTTATAACAAATACATATATAGATAAACATCCAAGACCCAGGATAATTTGAAAAAGGCTATTTTCCAACTTGCCCTGACCGTGAATCGAACCCGGGACCTCTGGGTGGCGGACTAGCATGGTGACCACTACGCCACGGAGGTCGTCATAATGTATGCGTGTAGTAAATTTTTCAAAAATAAAAACTGACGGCATTTCTGATTGAAGTCGGTTTGTAGATTACAGGAAAACTTTTAAGAATTCTATCAATCCTACTAATATTATAAATGCGAAAGTGAGTTTGTATATTTGTTTGTTTGTTAACTCTTCACGCTTAAACTACTGAACCGATTTGGATGAAATTTGGTAGGGATTTAGTTTAAGACTTAGGGAAGGAAATATGGTACTCTTTATCCAGAAATTCTCACGGGGAGCAAAGCCCGCGGGTACAGCTAGTTGAAAATAAAGTGGTAAACTCAATACGTTCACTTTCGGAAAATAGTTCACTAAAACACTACTAGATAGCGATAGTAGTAGTTAACTGGAGTCTTACTACGAGGATTTCAAATGTGATTGACTTTTGGCATTATACGGAACCCTCTCTGCGCGAGTTCAACCTTCTCTACGCACTTGGCAGCTTTATTGATATAACCTAGTGCCATTCTGTCTTAAGACGTATACACGCTGACTTTTCATTGGTTTTGGAAAAGAAAATGTCGCGTAGTAAATAAATTACTCTATCCATATATGTAATCCAAATTTGCGTATGATATAAGATAAAAAAGTTACAAAAATGATTTTCGATCGAGACCACGTAGTACTCGTCCAAAACTGTCGCGTGAACTCGCGTGACCCCATGAACTTTGGGCGGCCGGCCGTCGACAACGTATGGCAGTGGAACTACTAATTGATCTCACAATTTTACTTTCGAGTTTTAGACAACATTTTTTGTTTCAGAATTTTTATTTTGACTAGCTAATTAGGTCTTACTAACGATTCTTATGAAGTGGCCTTCGGCTCCAAAACCAATGAAAAATCACTGTGTATACTCGGAACGATACCTCTCAAGTAGGCTGTGGAGCATGCCTAAGACATATACAAACATACATAACAAACACTCAATAACATAACCCTCCTACTGGCGCAGTCAGCTAAAAATATTTTTTGTTGTAGGTGCCAAAAATCACAAAAATAATGACTTTACAAAAATATTCTAAGAACGGTTCTAAAAAGGTTAGAACTTAATTTTTTTACAAATATTAAAGGCGTAGGCGTAGCGTAAATTCAATGTCAAATCTACTATTTCTCTCTTTAGGGTTCCGTACCCAAAGTGTAAAAACGGGACCCTATTACTAAGACTTCACTGTCTGCTTGTCTGTCCATCTGTCTGTCACCAGGCTGTATCTTAAGAACCGCGATAGCTAGACAGTTGAAATTTTCACAAATTATGTATTTCTGTTGCCGCTATAACAACAAATTTTAAAAACAAAATAAAATAAATTTAAAGGGTCCCATGCAACAAACGAGATCTTTTATAGATGGCCTTTATGGCCGGTTATTTTACAAATATTAAAGGCGTAGGATCTATTCAATGTCAAATCTATTATTTCTTTTTTTTTGCTTTTGCGTCGAATTCGACGCGTATTTTATTGTCGTAGCCTACAAACTTCGTCCATTGAGCTGAGTTCGGCTATAAACTGAGTTTTACGGCTATCTACTGAGTTTTAAACCTTCCAATCGGAATTCTGTGATTAACAAATGTTTTGGCAGTTTCAAGTTGCAAAGTTTCGGAATGTTGCTGCCGATTTGTTTTTGTCTTTCCACGATTAGCTTCATGCTAAATTAAATCCACTTCAACATTATTTATTTATCATCATCAGGTCTTTTTGTCTCCACTGCAGGAGCCCGACCCTCTCTGTACTACTTGCCATACTTGGCCAAAGCAGCCAGAGGACTTGGCCTATACTCTCCTCGCTGGCTAGACGGGTTGGAGAGGTCTCATTGATGTTTATAAGCTTTGTTTAGCTTGTATTTCCTAAGTCGCCTTCTACGACGTCCACGGGAGGACTTGGAGTGGTCCTATTCTACTCTGCCGGAAACCACACAGCATACTTACTTATTCGAATCAATGAAAATAACTGATTTAGTCATATGCTCGACGTTTATTCCGATGCAAAAAGCTGTCATTTTGAACTCTTGCCGTTTAGTTAAGAAATTCCTCCAGATTAACGAAAACGGACAGACAGACTTACTACTGCAGTAATCTGTCTTTTACTTGATAAATGATATTTATAAATTATACCATGTTAATCTGACGTGAGATATAAATATATAGGGACAAATTACACAGATTGAGCTAGCCCCAAAGTAAGTTCGAGACTTGTGTTATGGGATACTAACTCAACGATACTATATTTTATAACAAATACATATATAGATAAACATCTAAGACCCAGAACAATTTGAAAACGGCCATTTTCCAACTTGCCCTGACCGTGGATCGAACCTCTGGGCGGACTAGCATGGTGACCACTACGCCACGGAGGTAGTCAATATAGCTGAGAAAACGTATAAAAAAAGAATAATTCATTTAAGCCGCGCTAGATCGGTCATTTTGGAAATCTTTGCGAGAGGCCTATGTCTAGCAGTGGACGTTATGCGGCTGAAATGATCATGATGATGATTTATTTTAGGCAACAAAAGAATCTGGGCTTGGTGGCTTTTGGGTCTTGCTCTGCATAGAACCGCAAGACCCAAAATGCTCTGTCTGCCCCATTAGGGATAAAGACGTGATAGTATGTATGTAACAAAAGAATCTACGAAAATAATGTGCTCAAGCAAAGCCAGCGGCTAGGGTTAAATATGTTGTATAATAATATTCAATGTTTTTTATATAATTTAAGTGTGACAAATTTATTAATATACCATATAAAAATATAATAATATACTCTAGATTTAAATTTCATAATGTTAAAATTATTCATACCGGGGCAATTTGTAGACATGGACCGGCGCAAGAGGTGTACGGTTTTGTTACTATGTATTGTAACCCGTAAGTTTTTTTTTTTTATACATACATACTATCACGTCTTTATCCCTAATGGGGCAGACAGAGCATTTTGGGTCTTGCGGCTCTATGCAGAGCCCAGGGCCGCAAGACCCAAAAGCCACGTTTAGCGTCATGGTGGGCGAGAAGATGGAAAAGCAATCAATACAGTGATGGGTTGCTAGCCGCATCGCCTGTTAACATGATTCGCATTTTTGCCCATTCCCTCGATCGGATTTTACGATCTGCGCGGGAAGAGAAGCAGCTGGTACATTCTAAGTTTTTTATTTCTCCCAGACCAGCATGGGAGCTTATTTTTATAAAATTAAAAATTAATTTTCATACTATACAAACTTGTAAAAATTGAAATTAAAACTAAATAAGAACTAAAACTAAAAAATTACAAATTATGTAGTCCCACTAAAATATTGCCCCTCGGCAACGTGGCCAAAAGGCTGGTAGCATTGCCACGTTGTATGGCAATGCTGATTCTTTGAGCCAGATAGTTACAGCCCTTTGGTCACGGGATACCTCGAATAAACGTTTAGAAATAATTTTAAATAAATTATTATTTTGAATTTAAGTTAAATTTTATTTTTTCCAATAAATAGAAAGGATACTTAAGATATGTTCATTAAAATGTATAATTGTGTATAAGTATTAGTATCTTATGCAACAGTTCTATAAGGAAGGTCAAAAAATGCGAGTGGCGCAGGTTACGATGCGAGCTTTGGCGAGCATCGTAAGACGCCATCGAGCATTGTTTGACGTACTTATACACAGTGGCGTAGCATAGGTCACTAGCACCCAGTGCGGATTCCAAATTTGCCGCCCTTTTATTTTTGTGATCCATGATTATAAAAAATTTGGGCATGGTAAAAAGAGTACTTTTATTAGTTTTATTGAATGATTTATTGAATTGAAAAGTGAAATTAACATTTTTTGACATAGGTAGAAAGAATATCACAGAAAAATTACAGTTAAAAATGACGAAAAAAACACTAAAAGAAATTAACTTTTTTTTAAATTTTAATTTTTTTTTCTAACTGCCACCTCCGCTGCGCCGCCCCCGGCAAAGTGCCGCCCGGTGTGGACCGCACCCTCCGCCCCCCCCCCCCCCATGCTACGTAACTGCTTATACAACGTTGCATAAAATAGGTACTTTTACTAATACAAAATTAAAAAATTTAATGAACATCTATTTTTATTAGTTTTCTTGTTTGATGAAAATCGGTTCAGCCGTTTAAATGTTTTTGGGAGTTAACGCTTGAAAGTCGGGTTTTTTTCATTTACCTGGCTAATATAGATGTCGCTACGGATATCAATTCCACTTAACATCGATTGGACCTCCTCTTAACTAACCAAAACCAGGGTCTATAAATGATCAGTACCTGGGCGACCGAGCTTTGCTCGGTTACATCTCAAACATTAACTAATTCTTTTTAAACTTGTCTAAAAGCAATGCAAAATAAAAAATTATATATAAACTTAAACATAAAAAAAAACAAAAGTAAGTCACCGAGTGGGATTCGAACCCGTAACACTCTTTCTAGCGGTCGGTATCCTTAACCGCTGAGCTAAAAACAAGGCGGTCGGCGCGACGAAATTAGCGACCAAATTCTGCGTGGAAAGAAAAACGCATTAAAACTCGAAAACACGCGTTTTCCCAAACATAAGACTAATCTAGATCGATTGTTTACCCCCGAAAACCCCCATATACAAATTTTCAGCGAAATCGTTGGAGCCGTTTTCGAGATCACAGAAATTTATAAATAAATATATATATATACATACAAGAATTGCTCGTTAAAAGGTATAAGATAATTTAGTTTTTAACATTTTATGTAGTTTGCAATAATATTGAGCATTGAGTAATATGTAGTTCCGTCACTCAACACTAGATAGTGCTGTCGGAGGTTTATTTAATTTGCCTGGCAAATAAACCTTTTTTTATATAATACCTTGAGGACAGTTGCAGTATGATTGATGAATCTTTCAATAAAATAGATTCAATATATTTTATACTTTATATATTTTTATTTTATTTATCAAACCTTATTGTTCCAAAGTACAAATATACTTTTAACCAATGGCAGACTTAATGCTACGAGCATTTTCTCCCAGTCAACCATAGGGATAAACAGAGAAACTTATGCGGCACAAAAAGCAATACAACAATACTTACACATTATAAAATAATGATAATATACAATAAGAACATGGATATGTCAAAAATAAATCAAATCAAATATGTTTGTTTGTTTGTAATAACTTTATTGTACCAAAAACAAAATGAAATACAAAAAATTAGAAAGAACAAATATACAAAGGCAGACTTATCCCACGTAGGGATCTCTTCCAGTCAACCTGCGATAGATTGAGAGGACATTTACTCAATTAAAAGGTAGAAGTATTTTGTTTAAAATGTGGTACACGTACAGGTTTTAAATAACTCATAATTGAACATTCCTCACATTTTACTAGGCACTGGCATGCAAAAAAATATACTTAAAATGGAAATAATTTAATAAAATGAAAGTTATAAAAAAGTTTGTCATACTGGTCAATTATGTCAAAATAATGCATTTCCTAAATGAGGCGTATTCTTTAAAAAAAAATAGTTCCTTCACGTGACATAGATGCCGCAGCAATCACATAAATAGATCTGTCAATGTCTAATTCATATACAATTTTCATGGTGAGAGTTTGTCTTTGGAATCAAAGAGAATTTAATCACTACGTTTGGAATATTTAATATTTTTATTTTATTAAATTTAGTTTAAAATATATTACATATAGTTTGTTAATATGTATTTTTAATTAAATTATAGTAAAATACAAGATTGGTTAATGAATTACAAATTTATTAAAAGTATTAAACCAAACGGCCTCTTTCATTTCTGACAGAACGATTTAAACTTTATTATGCGCCATCTATTGACAATGTTTTAACCTAATTTTTTTTTACTGGAAAACGCCTCATTGTAATTTGAACCATAAATTTCTTTCATAAATTATCCGGTAATAAAAAAAAAATCACAAAATAGTGTCACTTTTTGATCATATCTATTTTTGACATGATTTTAGAACAGTTTTAGAATTAATAATGCAGGAAAACTAATACTAAGTGCGTTAGTTGTGTCCAAAAAACGGATGACGTCACGGTTGGTTATTTCATATATAAAATAATTCCCATAGAAAAAAAATGTTTTGCCGTTTAGAAAAAGTGTATGATTTGACTAGTTGCCATTTAGCGGATTACATTATATACCTATGATATATTAATATCCGACTATATAATATATTAATATAACTGCCTCCGTGGTGTAGTGGTAGAGCGTTCGGCTCATACCCGGAGGTCGCGGGTTCGATTTTCGGCGGGGGCAACGACTTTGTGTTGTTGTCCTAGTTTGTTTAGCACATTGTAGGCTGATCACCTGATTGTCCGATGAGTAAGATGATCCGTGCTTCGGAGGGCACGTTAAGTCGTCGGTCCCGGTCACTGTCTTTGACATTGGTCGTTACCTAAAACCATGTCAGAGGCCACAGTTTAAAAACTCTGACACTAGTATTAGTCACTAACACACACGTTATGAAGATTAATATCAGAAAAAATATCTACTTAAATAATATGTACCTATAATAAATAAGGTCTACCAAATATACTGAAAATATTTTAAGGGCGAATTCAGTCCATGATACTGAACAACTTTCCCTAAGTTGCACATATCGAAATATGAAAAGTAATTTTAGGTCTCCCATACAAGTTGACCGATCAGCTGATACGAGTTTGTATGATAAGCCAATTATATTTATCATATTTAGACATTTATTTATTTATTTAATAATTACATTGCATTGCACATGATCTATTCTATACAAAAACATCACATGCACCTTGTCAGGCATTGCAATGGAACGAGAGGGAGGTAGACATTTTCTATTTTTTCTTGTCCTGCAGGTCATAGGACATATGTTTCTTGGGGAAAGTTGTTCATTATCACGGCCTGAATACACTTTTAAAATAGTTTCAGTATATTTTGTTAGACCTTTAAAAAGTCAGCGTGTTTAAGACACGCTGACTTTTCATTGGTTTTGAAAAAAAAGGTCATATAGTAAATAAATTCCTCTACCTATGTACGTAATCCAAATTTCTGTATGTCGTAAGATAAAAAAGTTTCGTAAATGATTTTCGATCGAGACCACGTAGTTATGCCGGCCAAAACAGCTGCGTGGATGTCGATGACCTCTGCCGGCGGGCGGTATATGGCGGCGGTACTACTAATTGATCTCACAATTTTGCTTTCAAGTTTTAGTCAACATTTTTTGTTTCTGAATTTTTATTTTGACTAGCTAATTAGGTCTTACTAACGATGCCTATGAAGTGGCCTTCGGATTCAGAACCAATAAAAAATCACCGTGTATAATAACTATGTTTTTTTCAGAACTCCCTTCCATTCATACGCAGTTCTGGGGGCAGGGGGGTGCAGGGGTTTCCAATGAACCCTTTATGAATAACCAGCCTAATTGGAACGGTTTTGGTTATAGTAAGTATTTAAGTATTAAGTATTTGAGTAAGTTTTAAGTATTAAGTAAGTTTTAAGAATTAAGTAAGTTTTAAGTATTACGTAAGTTTGTTTTGTTTGTTTGTTTAAACTCTTTATTGCACATTAAATATAACAATTGAGGTACAAAACATATTCATAAAAAATAAAATATACAACGGCGGGCTTATGCCATTGAGGAATTTCTTCCAGCCAACCAAGCATCTGTAAAAACAGGAAGAAAGCATCTGGGTAGTCGTGCAACAAAAACCTAACAATAATAAATACTTAACACATATTATAAACTAATATAAATACCAATATTACCTAAACAAAATACATATAAATACATATACATACATACATACATATAAATAGCTCAATTGTCTGAAGAATCGGAATAAAATTTTCCAACACGAGATTTAAAAGAATCAGCATAGAGTGCCATCTTTATATCCAACGGAAGTGAATTCCACAATTGTGCCGCATGCACAGTAAACGACTTGGAGAATGATCGTGACGTATGAGGCCCCCCTCATACGTCACGATCTGAATATGAATTTAAGTAATTTAAGTATTAAGTAAGAATAATACAAATACTCTTTAATGTTCAGTAAACGGGTTACTCACGTATAGAGTCAGCTACTGCCGACATGTTTCGACCTCATCCGGAGGTCTTCATCAGGGCGAATGTGACGAGAGGCCCGTACAACGCACCGGCTCGCGACACAATCGGGCCTATCGTCACATTCGCCCTGATGAAGACCTTCGGATGAGGTCGAAACATGTCGGCAGTAGCTGACTCTATACGTGAGTAACCCGTTTACTGAATTTAAGAATGATTGCATCTCACGTTAGTTTTAATCAAAAAAAAGGAAATACAAAAAAGCGGCCAAGTGCGAGTCGGACTCGCCGATGAAGGGAACCCTTCATTGGGGAGGGAACCCGGGGAGGGAACCCTTCGTAGCAGCAAGTAACTTAATATAAGTCTTGTACGAGTAGTATGTTTTTTTTTATTTTTGAGTTGATTGAATGAAAGGTAATTTGCGGTTTACGATTTATGACTTATTAAAAAAACTACTTACTAGAACTCGTTCAAACCAATTTTCGCTGGTAGTTTGCATGGTATTGAACATCATATATTTTTTTTGTTTTATCATTCTCTTATTTTAGAAGTTAGAAATGGGGGGGGGGGGGGGGGGCACACATTTTTCCTCTTTGGTTTAAAAAAAAATGATATTAGAAACCTCAATATCATTTTTGAAGACCTATCCATAGATACATCACACGTATGGGTTTGATCAAAAATAAATTTTTGAGTTTCAGTTCTAAGTATGGGGAACCCCCAAAAATTATGTTTCTTTTTCTATTTTCGTGTGACAATCTTAATGCGGTTTACAGAATACATCTACTTACCAAGTTTCAACAGTATAGTTCTTATAGTTACGGAAAAAAGTGGCTGTGCCATACGGACGGACAGACAGACGGGCAGACATGACGAATCTATAAGGATTCCGTTTTTTTCCATTTGGCTACGGAACCCTAAAAACAGAAATAAAAAGTATTTAAGTATTTAGTAAGTTTTAAGTATTAAGTAAGTATTTAAGTATTTTTTTCTATTAATTGAATTTCAAAAACTGTTGTTTTACATAAAATTTAGTATTTTTTTTGTGTCTTAAAGATCATAAGGATATTTGTACAGCCACTTATTTTTGTCAAGTTTAAATGATTATATAAGTATATAATGACTATCGACGTAATGTAATAAGTATCGGCGACCTCCGTAGCGTAGTGGTCACCATGCTAGTCCGCCACCCAGAGGCCCCGGATTCGATCCCCGGTCAGGGCAAGTTGGAAAATAGCCTTTTCAAATTGTCCTGGGTCTTGGAAGTATATCTATATATGTATTTGTTAATAAATATAGTACCGTTGAGTTTGTATCCCATAACACAAGTCTCGAACTTACTTTAGGGCTATCTCAATCAGTGTAATTTGTCCCTAAAAAAAAAATCGGTCTGGGCAAGTTGGAAAATGGCCTTTTTGAAATTGTCCTGGGTCTTGGATGTTTATCAAAATATGTATTTGTTATTAAATATAGTACCGTTGACTTTGTATCCCATAACACATGTCTCGAACTTACTTCGATCGGAAGCGGACTGCATCCAGCGCCTTCCTGCAACCTTGGTCATCTGACCATCTAGCAGGTGGGTATCCTACGCTACGCTTGCCGGTACGTGGCCGCCATTCGAGAACCTTTCTTTAACCGTTCAGTTCAAGATTCAAACATTTATTTGCTAACTATGAGTCATAATCTCATAAATACTTATAATACATACAGGTCTTAGGTATATTGATGGTCTAATCGTAGCATCATCATCATTTCAGCCGCATAACGTCCACTGCTGGACATAGGCCTCTCCCAAAGATTTCCAAAATGACCGATCAAGAGCGGCCTGCATCCAGCGCTTTCCAGCGACCCTGGTCAGGTCATCTGACCACCTTGTAGGTGGGTGCCCTACACTTCGCTTGCCAATACGTGGTCGCCATTCAAGAACCTTTTTGTCCCATCGGCCATCGGTTTGTCGCGCTATGTGGTGTCGACAAAGGAAGGGGTTCTGGCGGAGATCGAGAGATTTTATGGACATCTGTATACCTCAGTTTCACAACCTAGTAGACAAATGGTTAAAGACCCAAGAGCCAAGCTAACCCGACACTATACCGAAGATATCCCGGACATCAGCCTGTACGAGATTAGGATGGCCCTCAAACAGCTTAAAAACAACAAGGCGCCGGGCGAGGATTTAATCACAGCAGAGCTTCTGAAAGCGGGCGGAACGCCGGTACTGAAAGCCCTTCAGAGGCTCTTTAATTCCGTTCTGCTCGAGGGCGTAACGCCAGAAGCGTGGAACAGGGGTGTGGTGGTCTTGTTCTTCAAAAAGGGAGATAACTTCAATAGGGATTGAAGAACTATATATCGCTCAATGCGCTATGGAGAGGGCTATGCTCGGTGTTTCCCTACGTGATCGAATCAGAAATCTTAGCAATTCAGGGAGTATTGCAAAAAAAAGATTGGTTTTATTATAATTTATTTTTATTTTTCAGGTCGTAACCCCCAGACCCCACCTGGTCCTCAGTCAAATCCCCAATCTTTTCCTCAGCCCCCCCAATCGTGCCCACAGTCTGGGCCCCCATCATACCCCCCATGTTACCCCCCGTGTTACCCCCCATGTTACCCCCCATGTTACCCATGTCCATGCCACCCTCCGTGCCCTGGTCGCAATGAAGAAAAACCCGACAGTAAGGACCAAAAACCAGACCAGAAATCAGACCATAAACCAGACCATAAACCGGACCGGAAACCTGACAGAAAACATGATAATGATGACGAGTCTAATTCACGTATGGAGTTCAGAGATAGGTACAGCAGGAGGATGATGAGCGATTCTGCAAGCCGTGGTGGTGGTCTTCTGAATAGTTTCCTGAGGCTTCCCGCTACGGTGGCGGATTCTTTCTTTGAAGCTCAGTTTGCTGTTTAATGAAGAGCCAATTTAGGTATATATAACCAACTTTGAAAAGAGGTTGTCAATTCATCGAAATATATTCTTTTTTGTATTTTTCCCGCTCACTAGAAGACATATACGACCGATTTTTTTACTGACTTCACAAAACAGGAGTTTTTTAATTTGTCGGAATCTATCTTTTTGCATTTTTCCTGATTACAAGAAGACACGTAGAACGATCAGAATTTTTTTTTGTTTGGAAGGTTAAATATTTCGGGTGGCTCCATACAATTTTTCTCAAAATCAGTTGTTTAGTTTGTTTTTAAACCATAATGAAAAAATATATATACCTCGTCTAAGTGTACAATTGTTCCGTTTTCAATTTTTTCTGTGATTGTCACTGGTGAAGTCGGTTTTTGTTTCGAATGAATATTAATAATTATTATAAACAATACTGTAAACCTGTCAACAATAAACATTCTAGATTGTACTTACTATTCCGTAACATAAATTGTGAATAAAAAGTTTTTTTGGGGTTTCTGTTTTTTTCCGTCACCATCAGTTATACCTAATCTAGATCTTTTTATAAACAGATTAAATTAGGAAAAGCAAGTAGGATTCAGTACATTTATTATTTTATTATTATTAGCTTTTTATTTCCACATGTTCCACGCTCCAGTTAGAATTTTAGTTATTTATTTTTGGTTTCTTGGACATGCAGTTCCTTTAGGGTAAAAGCCTCCTCAATATTTTTCCACCTTTCTCTATTCTTGGCCGTTTCCATCCACTTTTTTCGTGCCACTTCTACGATGTCATCCACCCATCTTTTTCTTGGTTTTCCTATCCTTCTTTTTC
This sequence comes from Acrobasis consociella, assembly GCA_963555685.1. Taxonomy (NCBI): domain Eukaryota; kingdom Metazoa; phylum Arthropoda; class Insecta; order Lepidoptera; family Pyralidae; genus Acrobasis; species Acrobasis consociella. The sequence continues at coordinate 8,891,766 of OY743132.1, read as the reverse complement.
CTATTGGACCAAGCCACTTCGTGACTTGATAAGTCCATCTCTTATCTTTACATCGTGCTATATGTCCGGCCCATTTCCATTTTAAGCTATTGCATAGCTTCTATCGCGGGCCTTGAGCGCGGGGAGCGAATCCAGAAATTCCGTAACAAAAAAACCTCACGCTCTCCCCCCTCCGCCTACCATGTAGGTTGCCGCTTCGTCTCCGTCGTCCGTTTGCGACGTTGCCGTCCTTCCTTGTTTGCAATAGCTTTACCGCGGCAGTCCCCGAGTGCCACACGTCTTTTTTGTTTTAAGCAGTGCTCAGTGAAAGCAAGTGAGGAAGGATTCAGTACATATACCTCCGATAAAACTAACGTAAGACACAGACATTATTAAAATTCTATTCTATTCTATTTAAAATGAGTTAACGGGTTACTCACGGCCACGGCCTGTAGCTGACTCTATACGTGAGTAACCCGTTACTCACGTATTACTCATTTTAAATAAATAATAAATAAAATAAATTTATTTCAGGTTACAAAGACCCATATTAACCAATACACCATGTCAGTCGCTTACAATCTATTATTACAATTAAAAATTCGTTAAACACAATAAATTACAATAAATGTCAAAATGTGAATTATCATTATATTAATTTTAATAATACCTATACCTTCCTTACCTATTTTAGTTTTTCACAGATATAGGTATGTTTTTCTTAACACTAGGTAGCCATCCTTGCCTTTTCTAAAAGACGAAGTATCTAGTACTGCGAGTCTTAACAAAAAAAAAACCTCACATTTAAAAAAGAAATACTATTTATAAGAAAATACACCCACCTACAAGGTGTTCTGACGACCTGACTAAGGTCGCTGTAAAGTGATGTATGCAGGCCGCTCTAGGTCGGTCATTTTGGAAATCCTTGGGAGAGGCCTATGTCCAGCAGTGGACGTTATGCGGCTGAAATGATGAATGAAATACCTGTAGAAAAATACTGGTAGAGAAGTGTGGCGGTCTTACATAACACCGCCTCCTAAGGTTGGTTAAGAACCAACTTACAATAAGGAGGATGCTATCGATTCGCCGCGATCTTTTTGTTTAGGTATGTTCACCGATTATTATAAGACATCTACTGAATCGATTTGGAAAATTCTTTTTTTGTTTATTTGTCTGGTGGTCCCATAGAAATTTTATCGAAATCGGTTGTGTAGTTTGGGGGTAGTCGGTTTTTAGTTTTGTGAAATTATATGTAATAAAATAGAACAAAATATTTTTTATTTTATTACATATAATTTCTCAAAACTAAAAATAATAAATGTAATAAAATAAAATTTATTTTTGTATTTTTTTTTTCTAGGAAAATTACTAGAGAATGAAGACTCCTCTTTTTAGTAATGGCACATAATAAATACTTTTACCGTCTCACGATAAGAGGGTATATAGAAAGGTATAAAAACAATAAATATATGAAAAAAGACAAAACATTTATTAGAAAAGCATATACCTACAAACAGAATAGTACAATGACGAAATGTCAAATTCGTATGTTCATGGTGAAATAAAAACATTTAAAGCTTCTATTTAAAACAATGAACTAAAAAAAAACTGCGAGACACGCAGTTTTTAGAACACTCGATTGCACGAAGTTACAAAAATTGAAGCCCCTGAAAACCTCCAATAAATTTCAGTCCTGGCATACAAAAAATGACTCTGCGTTTGAAAAATGGCATCTCTAGTCCCCAATAGTCTATATCACAAACTGTCTCATGACCATAGACCTAGTTTCTTTTTTCTATGCTCGTGACCATAGATATTAGAAAAATATAGATTCCGCGTGCTGAAATCTCAAAAGTATAACCTGAAGGGATATTACTTATAATAATAATCGTCCTATAGGAGCTCGGTGGCCCCGCGGGAGTGCGCTTTCGCAAGTAAAGCGACACCGGGCGTGGTCCGCACTTGGATGGGTGACCACGTTTGGCATATTCTCGATCTCCTCCATGCTTCGAAAGGCACGTTTATGCCGGTGGTCCCAGCTGTCAACATTGTTCAGAAGTCGTCAAGCTATGTCAGATGCCTTGAGCCTGAAAAATCTGACACCAGTGCTGGCCACTTGCACACACGAAAAGCAAGCAAGTCCTGTAGGACGTCCTATTTTTATGTTAAACCAAATCAGACTTTATTATAACACATAATTATGCTCAATGTTGCTTGACACTGCAACGCGGATACGCAGTAACTATCTAGCGTACTGCTTTTGGAATAACTCCCCCCCCCCTGTTTTGTTTTGAAATGTAGTGGTGGGTATTTTTCGTACGAAATTGTTTAATCTTCTAAATAGAAAGGTCACCTAAACATGTCATATAAATTCTGTCGTATTATGCAGCAAACAGGTTACTTTTACTTTTGAGGTTTAGCGAAGTCTCATTCTTGCTACAGAGAATTCCCTCACGAGGGAAAGAGACACAATATGTCAGATTATCTCATTGAGAAGATACTTTTTTTTGTTGTTGCTTATTGTCGCCGATTGTCGCCGACAGGTGTCGAGGATATACTGTAGCTCGTTAGTAAAAACCCGAAGCGATAAGTCCTAAACATGGTATAATAAAATTAGGTATTCTCTTCCCGTGACAGCTGATGACGTAGGTGGAACTTGACTACGTCATCAGTTTGATGTGCTGCCACTGTGTGAAATGGAATTACCCGAGCGTTATGCATTTTTGAACTTTATATACCAATTTCGAATTAATAATCCAATATATCAATTTATAAAATATTGAATTGATGAATCACGCGAGAATCGCGACATACTAACTAGCTAAGTTACTTAATATTTTATTTAATATTCATGAACTAACTGAGAAAGTCCTTAATTTTAGTGAATAGAACAAACAGTGGGAACACTTTCGTGACGTAGGCAAGTTCCATCTCGGGAAGAGAATACCTTATTTTATTATACCATGGTCCTAAATATCTACACCTCAATAATTCATTCTGCTGGAATTTTTCCACCATATTTTTTTCTTATGTCAATGAAATCATTTATTCATAAATATTTATTCTTCTTAGAAGTAGATGTTTCCTTCAGCTAGCCCCAAATGAGCTTGGAGAGACGGCACGGACAATTTCGGGATCAAATCTACCCTGAAAAGAGCATTTCAAAAATTAATCAACAGATCATTATTCTGTGCATGTACCTATTGAAATTCCTACGCCTGTGATGGCAGAATGTTTGCTCTTGTGATATTTTGTTAACACCATATTCGTAGGAATAAATGACTATTCTATTCTATTTATTTTAAACCGACTGCAAAAAGGAGGTTCTGTATTCGAATGTATAAGTATATAGATAATATTTTTTTTATGCATGTTCCTTGATTACTCAAAGACGCTGGGCCAATTATGTTTTTTTTTCTTTCATACAACGTGGAAGGGACATACCCATAACAATCAAATCACGGGCTATATTAGATTATTATGCACAATATAATTAAAATAACAGTAAATAACCCAAAAAACTATTGACATTCCCATACAAATTGCCCGGGCGGCTGAACATTTTAGTATGGATTTTTTTGTTATTTTACTGTTATTTAATCCTTTATACTATAATAGTGATCTAGTACAACCAGTGGTTCGATTTATTACAGGTATGTCCCTTCCACATTGTATAGTCACAGAATTAATATAAAATCCGTGAGTAATACAATACAATACAATACAATACCCTTTATTGCACATAATAAAATACTAAGTAAAATAATAAGTAATACGTAGTATAGGAGAATGAAAAAAATAAGTTGGACAGAAAAAATTACAAATGAGAAGGTACTAGAGGATGTGAGAGAGAAAAGACAAATAATACAAATTATAGAAAATAGAAGAGGGAAAATGTTCGGTCATCTACTACGCCACGATGCGTTCTTCAAAACAATAATTGAAGGAAAGAGAGGAGTAGGAAAACCCTGAAGAAAATTTATAGACCAAATTAAAGAAAAATTAAACGTGAAAACTGAAAACATATAAAGAGGTTAAGAACTTAGCGGAAGGAAGAGAGACATGGAAAGCACTCCACCGACAAGAGCCCAGCTCTTAAATATAAGAAGAAGAAGAAGAGTAATACGTAATTATGTATGTAATACGTACTTATAATTATTTCTGTGGTATAAATCAAAAACTAACATTCTAAGTCTTCCTAACTCATTTTAAATTAAAACTAATGAGGTACTTCCTTACATGCCAGTTACATATTCGTATTCAACCTACTTTAAACTAACCTCTTTTGACTATAACCTCATTACTTTACATCCTAACCTACTTTGAGACTTTGAGGTAGATAAATGATAAACACCGACCATTGCTTTTACTTTTCACTTTTATATTTAAAATCTTTGACTTATCATGTTAATGATACTTAATATTTTAAATTTGATGCAATAAATTTTTGGAAACTTAAGTCACCTTAAGTAAGTTATACATCTTTTGGCGCGATTGTAAAAATGATGAGAGTGAATTTTTACGACGCGCGCGCACAACGACATTATAAAGCAATAGTATGAAGTTAGCCCACGATCTGGCTGTACTGTATCTATGTTCACGCCAAAGAAGTATAACTTCTAACGCGTGTACGTAAGTACACACACTCTTTTTTAGCGGGAAATCCAGGGGTTCAGTTGGAAATCGCTTTAAATTGTTTTGCAAATTGATTTAGTGGACCAGCGGCGTAGTGCCTATACATAAATAGACCATAGACATAGATTATTTTTAATCTATAGTCATAGCCAAAGACAGTGGTGCCCTCTAAATAAATTCTTAAATTTCAAATGTTTTATTAAATGTTAGGCATTAGATGGACCTTTAAATTACTTTATGAATAACCTTTGAAAGTATCATTGGTAGTTCGTCTAGCTTTAAAATGTGTTTCTGCTAAAAGTGGCCACTTTTGGACAAAACAGGTTTTAAACTAAACAACCAACCAAATTTGTTCATAAAATAAATAAATAAATGTATAGGGACAAATTACACAGATTGAGCTAGCCCCAAAGTAAGTTCGAGACTTGTGTTATGGGATACTAACTCAATGATACTATATTTTATAACAAATACATATATAGAAAAACATCCAACACCCAGGACAATTTGAAAAAGGCCATTTTCCAACTTGCCTGGCTGGAGATCGAACCCAGGACCTCCGGATTGGCGGTCTAGCGTGTTGACCATTACGCCACGGAGGTCGTCAATAAATTAGTCAAAATAATTTAGTTGAATTGATTGTTATAATTGTACATTTATTTAATTATGTTTGGTTAAGTTAGTTTAATTTTAGGCTATATTGTACATCTGTAACTTGATACTTTCTTTCTTTTATAATAAATATATGAATTTAGGCATAAGTTGTAAAAAATATAAAAAATATTTTACATCTTATGCCTAAAATTTTGCAAAATACTAATTTTTACTTCGCGACTTTGTTTGCGTGGACTTTATGTCTCTAGAAAATGCTCATCAAGCCGAACAACTTTTGCTAAGGCGTGATTTTTATTTTTCTTATAGTTTAGCTGGACCATTATGGTCCTGCATCAGGTGTTCCATTATCCAAAATCACAATTATACACTATTTAACAAAAAAGTTTCATTTGAATTCTTCCAGTATTTCCAGAGATTAAAGCGTGTACAAACAGACTTTTTTTTAAATTCTTACTCTATTACTATTCCTGCATTTTAAAAAAAATACTTATATGTATATTAAACGTACAGACACACTTGTTTACTATTTTATTATATGCATAGAATGAGGGCGCCCTTTATGAGAAAGTCTTTCTTGAAATATCCACTAACCTTATTCCAAATCCGCTGCGGTCTATGTCGAAATATACCGTTGGATGGCTGAGGCAGACGGAAAATATATCTGAAAAAGATAGATAGATAGATAGATAGATAAAACGTTTATTTGTGGCTATAGTCACACACATACAGAATAAAAATACAAAAATTACAAAACAAAACATGTAAAAACAACGTATTGAGGACATATATCAACAACTTTGTATCTGTGTGCTACAGCAGTCCAAAAAGGTCATAGCTCAGTGATTCGTGCTGCTCAAAGAGTAGCTCACTGATTTTCAGCTACGGCCTGTCAAGTGCGAGTGCAAAAACATATACATGTTGATAAATTTACTATTCTTTTATGCTAGCCTGGAAGAAAAGAAAAAACTTTGAAATAAACGGCGAAAATCTGAATAAGGAAATTTACAACAACTCAAATCAAATACGTTTTTCTAAACGTGAAAATAAAGACTATGACGTCATAGTTCTTTGGAGTCAAATTGATATATCTAAAATCACGTTGAAAATAGATATGATCAATGACAAGTAACATTATTTTGTAAAGTTTTTAGGGTTCTATTCTATAACATAACACTACCAAATATAATTTATTTTTAATAAAGGAAACTTACTAATTATTTCAATAGACGATGCGGCTACAAAACCCATCATTATTTTGAATACATACACACATACATACTATCACGTCTTTATTCCTAATGGGGCAGACAGAGCATTTTGGGTCTTGCGGTTCTTTGCAGAGCCCAGGGCCGCAAGACCCAAAAGCCACTTTTAGCGTCATGGTGGGCGAGAAGATGGAAAAGCAATCAATACAGTGATGGGTTGCTAGCCGCATCGCCTGTTAACATGACTTGCATTTTTGCCCATCCCCTCGATCGGCTTTTACGATCTGCGTGGGAAGAGAAGCAGCTGGTACATTCTAAGTTTTTTTATTTCTCCCCGACCAGCATGGGAATATTACTCTGCCATATAACTAAGTATGTGTCGCTTACTTAAAACTTAAATAAATCCAATCCGTCTTATTATAAAACGCAGACTAACTTAGTTACTAGGTTTAAACTATTATCCGACCAAATCAAGTTGACATTTTCAGATGAGACAGTGACATATTACTAGATGACAACTTGATTTGGTCGGATAATGGTTTAAACCTAGTAACAAAGTTAGTCTGCTTTTTATAATAAGACGGAATAAGTACAGAAACTTTAAAATCCTGGCTTTTGCAACAATTTTAACTATTTAAATTACTTATATGAACTATACTTAGTACTTTTTACAGTGAAAAGTGAGAACGTGAACTTTTTCTTCACACATTAGTCAAAACAGGCCTTTTTTGCAAATGTGCGTAGAAAAGCTTCACGTTCTCACTTTTAACTGTAAACAGTAGTTCATAAAATAGTTTGAAGGGTCATCTAGGGCTTGGTCGAGACAACATTTTAAATTATATCTCCGTTTTCTATAAAATATTTATTTTCAAATGAGACGATTGGACTCAGGACCCTTTTTGTACTTAAAAGGTGTTCAAAATTTTCAAATTAATCTGACGTCTAGAAGTGGATGAAAATAGCTTTGGAAAACTCCGTTACAAACAAATATACAGAAGAAAGCTTTGCATAAAAACTAAAGTGACATTACCTATGTAAAAACCACCAGGCAAATCAATCTTTATTTAAATAATTACTAAGTACTTGGGTGACCGAACTTTAGTCGGTCGGTTATGTCTCAAACATTAACTACATTTTTTAAACTTGTCTAAAAACAGTACAAAATAAAAAATATATATAAACTTGAACATAAAAAAAAACAAAGTAAGTCACCGAGTGGGATTCGAACCCTTAACACTCTTTCTAGCAGTCAGCATCCTTTATCAAACGAATGAAAACTCGAAAACACGCGTTTTCCCAAACATAAGACTAATCTAGATCGATTGTTTACCCCCAAAAACCCCCCATATACCAATTTTCAGCGAAATCGTTAGACCCGTTTTCGAGATCACAGAAATTTATAAATAAATAAATATACAAGGATTGCTCGTTTAAAGGTATAAGATTTTAGCATTGATAAATCTATACATATAATAAAACAGTAAAAAAAGTGTGTCTGTACATTAAATATATCTATATCTATACATATAATAAAATCTATACATATAATAAAACAGTAAAAAAAGTGTGTCTGTACATTAAATATATTTCCAAAAAAAATATTGGGGGCGATAGAGATGTAGTAATAGAGTAAGAATTTAAAAAAAAATGTTTGTCTGTTTGTCTGTATGTCTGTTTGTCTGTTTGTACACGCTAATCTCGGGAAATACTGGACGGATTCGAATAAAACTTTTTTTGTTATATAGCTATTAAGCCTGGGCAACATATAGGGTATAAATGGTTTAGGAAAATGGAACGCCTGATGCAGAACCATAATAGTCCAGCTAAACTATAAGAGATATAAAAATGTCGCCTTAGTAAAAGTTGTTCAGCCTGATGAGCATTTTCCAGAGACATAAAGTCCACGCGAACGAAGTTGCGGGCTTCAGCTAGTACTAACTAAAAATAAAACACCGCATGCCATTCTATTTTTAGGGGTTCCGTAGTAAACAAAGAACCCTCATAGTTTCGCCATGTCTGTCTGTCCGTCCGCGGTTCTACTCAGAAACTATAAGTACTAGAAAGCTGCAATTAGGCATGGTTATGTATATCAATCATGGCAAAAAATTCGTAAAATAAAATATGGAAATTTTTTTTTTAGGGTAGCTGCCAAACAAGTAAAGAGGAAGTCAATATTTTTTTTCTCTACAAACACATTGTGCGAGGTATCGTTGAATCGGTCTTTTTAAAATATTGTGAGCTTGGGAACACCATTTTTCGATTAAGGGATCCGTGTCTGAAATATTTAAGTTTAAAGTGATTTTTTTTTGTTAAAGTCCCCCCCATCTATCTGCTAAACGGTTATATATGGACACGTGAAAAAAATCACAGCTATGGTATATATAATGTAGTTTAAAGGAAAACTATCATAGCTAAGTAGGGTTAACAAATTAAAAAGTTATAGGCGATCAACTTATAAAGTGTACTCGAAAAGAAAATTTCATACAAATTCAATAGATACTTAGAAGTTTTAGACGTTTTTGTGGCATGAACTCAAAGTTGGCATTAACAACAACGGAACCCTACACTGCGCGTGGCCCGACACGCACTTGGCCAATTATTTTCTTTTGCAATCCTATCAGGGATCATGTAGTACCTACTAATTTAAGAAGTGACTATGTAGTATAGTGTAATATATGTACAATGTGAGAAGCAATAAATAAATTGAATAGGGATGACGGATGACACGGTCAGAAAAGTATACATACATACATACATACTATCACGTCTTTATCCCTAATATGGCAGACAGAGCACTTTGGGTCCTGCGGGTCTATGCAGAGCCCAGGGCTGCAAGACCCAAAAGCCACTTTTAGCGTCATGGTGGGCGAGAAGATGAAAAAGCAATCAATACAGTGATGGGTTGCTAGCCGCATCGCCTGTTAACATGATTTGCATTTTTGCCCATTCCCTCGATCGGCTTTTACGATCCGCGTGGGAAGAGAAGCAGCTGGTACATTCTAAATTTTTTTTTTTTCTCCCAGACCAGCATGGGAGTATGAATATGGTTAATCAGAAAAGTATGATTATGGTTAATACGTCTTTTAGATTTCGTAACTATATTATAATGGATTAGTTAATATTTTATTAAATAATATAAACAAGTGTTAACAATTAAATAGGTAGTATAAAAATACAGTCAAAATACTTTTCAGTCCAAAAGTCCACCCCGAATCGTACCTGCTGCAAAGGTGCCCATGACACTAGCAGCTTTCCCCCGCTGTATTGCAAGGGATATGCGTTGCACCGTCTTTTAGATTATCCAAAAATAATGGACCCATATTTTTCAGTTTACCAATAAAGTGAAAATTCACAAAGATACCGAGCGTCAAAGTTCCGGAGCGAGAAAATCGTACCCAGCCGTGACGTCATGCAAAATTGTAATGCTCTATATCTTTGTCATTTTTTGATTCTCAGAGAAAAGAAAAAATACGTGTAAAATATTTTTTAATAATCTAACCAATGGGTCAAAAATATTTTTCGATTAGTCATGCCTATTGAATAGAAGCTAAAAAAAAGCATGTAATAATAAAAAAAACCATACTCCCGACTAAAACGAGTGCTTTCGGCCACATCTCAACTACTTTTAAATTATAAGTACTTACATTTTGTTTAGAAATGATATTTAGAAATTCAATATCAAAGTTTTCAAAATACTGATAACAAATGTATAAAAATTTAACTGAAACCTTCATGGTAGTTAATAAGTCGAAACAATCGTCCACCTACATGTACACGGGTAACGTTTTTCCTTCATCGGGGTAGACAGAGCCTCGGACAGTAGGTCCCTAATAATACATACGTACATACTATCACGTCTTTATCCCTAATGGGGCAGACAGAGCATTTTGGGTCTTGCGGTTCTATGCAGAGCCCAGGGCCGCAAGACCCAAAAGCCACTTTTAGCGTCATGGTGGGCGAGAAGATGGAAAAGCAATCAATACAGTGATGGGTTGCTAGCCGCATCGCCTGTTAACATGATTTGCATTTTTGACCATTCCCTCGATCGGCTTTTACGATCTGCATGGGAAGAGAAGCAGCTGGTACATTCTAAGTTTTTTTTATTTCTCCCAGACCAGCATGGGAGTAATACATAAATTAATAGGGATTTGGCTAAATTTTTTTTGCACATTTGATTGTTTGGTACCTGGGCGACCGAGCTTTGCTCGGTTACATCTCAAACATTAACAACATTTGTTGAAAACACGCGTTTTCCCAAACGTAAGACTAATCCAGATCGATTGTTTACCCCCGAAAACCCCCATATACCGATTTTCAGCGAAATGGTTAGAGCCGTTTTCGAGATCACAGAAATTTATAAATATACAAGAATTGCTCGTTTAAAGGTATAGTACCTGGGCGACCGAGCTTTGCTCGGTTACATCTCAAACATCGAAAATACGCGTTTTCCCAAACATAAGAATAATCTAGATCGATGGTTTACCCCCGAAAACCCCCATATACCGATTTTCAGCGAAATGGTTAGAGCCGTTTTCGAGATCACAGAAATTTATAAATATACAAGAATTGCTCGTTTAAAGGTATAAGATTTAGAACTATGGTATACGTATTTTTTTCTCTCATTAGCAAATAATGACGAAGCTACAGCGCATTTAAATTTCGCGTGACGTCACGATTGGCTACGATTTTTAACGGTGACGTAAATCACCCCCACTCCGACACTTCGAAGTGCTGTATCTTCGTGAATCTAGACTGCTTTTCTAAACGAAAAAATATGGGTCCTTTATTTTTGGATTATCTAGTTGACGGACTAAATCTATCTATATCTATACATATAATAAAACAGTAAAAAAAGTGTGTCTGTACATTAAATATATTTCCAAAAAATATATTGGGGGCGATGGAGACGTAGTAATAGAGTAAGAATTAAAGAAAAAATGTCTGTCTGTTTGTCTGTTTGTCTGTATGTCTGTTGTCTGTTTGTCTGTTTGTCTGTTTGTCTGTTTGTACACGCTAATCTCCGGAAATACTGGACGGATTCGAATTAACTTTTTTTGTTATATAGCTATTAAGCCTGGGCATCATATAGGGTATAAATGATTTTGGAAAATGGAACGCCTGATGCAGAACCCTAATGGTCCAGCTAAACTATAAGAGATATAAAAATGCCGCCTTAGTAAAAGTTGTTCAGCCTGATGAGCATTTTCCAGAGACATAAAGTCCACGCGAACGAAGTCGCGGGCTTAGGCTAGTCATCAATAAATTTAAGAACTAGGTTCTTGTCGGTGGAATATTTTCCATGTCTCCCTATTTTCCGCTAAATGCTTGACCTCCCTATACGACACAACTTTTGCCTTTTCTTTTACTTCAACCATGAACGACCTTCTTGGTCTTCCTTTTCCTCTCTTGGCTTCCACTTTCCCTTCCATTGTGTTTTTTATGAAGTTGTCACGGACGGACTAAATAAAGTATAATATATTTTTGACCCAGTCTACAAACCTATTGAGAAGACACCTACAGTTGTACCAATGGCTTAACGTGCCTTTCAAAGGCACGAAGAAGCTTCAGATATTTCATGCCGCATATGGTGACTAATCTCTACTGCATCCGGATTCAATGTTCAAAGCGTTCGCTTTGTGATCCGGAGATCGTGGGTCCAACTAAAAAGCATACTTTGTAAAGAGTTGTTTTCAGTGTGGTTAGGATATTGCAGACTTCTATCATCTGAATATCCGAAAAAAATATATTCCGTGTTTCGGAAGGCACGTTTAAAATCTGGATCCCGAACGCCATCTAGCGTTTGCTCAAACCTATCCGAGGATTGGTTTTGGTTTACCCTTTGGGTTGCGGAGGTCAGACGGCAGTCGCTGTGTAAAAACCAGTAACCTCGTCAAATCACCTAGGTTAGGTAGCGCATGGTAGAATAAAACAAGGTATTCTCTTCCCGAGATGGAACTTGACTACGTCACGAAAGTGTTGCCACTGGTTGTTCTTTTCAGTAAATTTAAGAACTTTCTCAATTAGTTCACGAATATTAAAAATAAATATTAAGTAACTTAGCTATTTAGTATCTCGCGATTCTCGCGTGATTCATTAATTCAATATTTTATAAATTGATATAATGGATTATTAATTCGAAATTGGTTTAAAAAGTTCAAAAATGCATTACGCTCGGGTAATTAAATTTCACACAGCGGCAGCACATCTAACTGATGACGTTGTCAAGTTCCACCTACGTCATCAGCTGTCACGGGAAGAAAATACCTTGTTTTATTGTACCATGAGGTAGCGGACCCCGGGCTTTGAAGCATTACCGCTGAGGATGCAACCGGGAATACGGAAGGATGATAAAATAAATAAATAAATATATAGGGACAAATTACACTGATCGAGCTAGCCCCAAAGTAAGTTCGAAACTTGTGTTATGGGATACTAACTCAACGATACTATATTTTATAACAAATACATACTTATTATAGATAAACATCCAAGACCCAGGACAATTTGAAAAAAGCCATTTTCCAACTTGCCCTGACCGGGGATGGAACCCGGGACCTCTGGGTGGCGGACTAGCATGGTGATGATGATGATGGTGACCAATCTAAGTGAGGTCTAGTAATGCGAACTTTCTTCTTCTTATCGTGTGTGTTAGTGACTAATACTAATGTCAGAGTTTTTAAACCGCCTTAAAGGCCTCTGACATGGTTTTAGGTAACGACCAATGTCAAAGACAGTGACCGGGACCGACGGCTTAACGTGCCCTCCGAAGCACGGATCATCTTATTCATCAGACAATCAGGTGATCAGCCTGCAATGTCCTAACCAAACTAGGACAACAACACAAAGTCGTTGCCCCCGCCGGGAATCGAACCCGCGACCTCCGGGTATGAGTCGAACGCTCTAACCACTACACCACGGATGCAGTTTAAGTTTTAGTTAAAAGCCAAATTAAGAGTGATGAAATCAAAATAGTGATGGGCTATGTTTGTCTCATTTTCTCTCGAGCGGCTTTTACGATTTGCGCGGGAAGCAGCTGGTGCATTCTAAGTTTTTCCTTTCTCCCAGACCAGCATGGGTGAAAAGTAATAATTTATTGGAATAACTGGCGTAGACAAGACGTGGGGCAGTTCGGGTGGGTTTTGTTTGACACTACGAATATAATAATAAAACTTTATTAAAATTAAAACACATTACTATTCATTGTCAAAAAGAATATAAATAAATACAAATAAACTGCATGGCGACTTAGGAAATATAAGCTTAACAAAGCTTATAAACATCAATTAGACCTCTCCAACCCGTCTGGCCAGCGTGGAGAGTGTAGGCTAAGTCGTCTGTACCTATACTGTTCAAGTATGCCTCTGGTAGTACCTACAGAGAGGGTCGTGCTCCTGCAGTGGAGACTAAGGGGACCTGATGATGATGACAAAATAAAGTTACAACCTTAGCGTTTCTGGTGCAAAGGTGCCCAGAACACTGGCTGCGTTACCGCGATGGATAGCTATGACCATTCTACGAATATGATTCAATACTAATTTATTAAAATGACAATGAATTGTATAAAAATACGCCGAAAAGAAAAAAGTCTGCATCAAATCGTAACTGCTGCAAAAGTGCCCATGACACTTGCAGCATTTCCCCGCTGTATTGGAAAAAAATCTGCCTCAAATCGTAACTGCTGCAAAAGTGCCCATGACACTTGCAGCATTTCCCCGCTGTATTGGAATGGATATGCGTTGTTAAGAGTTAAGATGATTTGGGCATATAGAAAGAATGGATGCAAAGAGATTGACAAAAAATATTCATATGACAAATCTGAAAGGGTCGGCGAAACTTCTGCGACCAATTGCAGACGTTCTAAAAAAAGGAGAGGTAAAAAGTACCCGTAACCGAAGGGCGTGTATGAAGAGATTGATGAGTTTAGATGAAGGAAAAGAGGTTTGTCAGGATCGTAGCAAGTGGAGGTCCATAGTCTCTGCCTACCGCTGTGGGAAACCGGCGTGATATTATGTATGTATGTATGTATATATGTATGAATGTGTTAGCACTGGACTCGACCGGGAGGTTAATGCTATTGTTTTTAAGGCGCAATCAATACCAATCTATCGATTACTTATATTATACATAATTACAAATAAATGTACATACTCCCATGCTGGTCTGGGAGAAATAAAAAAAACTTAGAATGTACCAGCTGCTTCTCTTCCCACGCAGATCGTAAAAGCCGATCGAGGGAATGGGCAAAAATGCAAATCATGTTAACAGGCAATGCGGCTAGCAACCCATCACTGTATTGATTGCTTTTCCATATTCTCGCCCAGACGCTAAAAGTGGCTTATGGGTCTTGCGGCCCTGGGCTCTGCATAGAGCCGCAAGACCCAAAATGCTCTGTCTGCCCCATTAGGGATAAAGACGTGATAGTATGTATGTATGTATGTACAAATAAATACTTTATTCTTTAATTAATATTTTCACTTAAAATACATAACATAACTCGCGTAATTACGAATAAAAAAGCCAAATTAAAAATCGGTGTAAACCAAACATTTTCCAATCAAAAAGATACGCAAGTGAACCGCAGCAGATGAATGTTAAACATTTCAAATTAGTTTTTTCTGTATATAACGTACGTTTTGCAGTGAAAGAAGCACAGACCTACATCACAATGGTTTCTAAGATCTCTGTTGTCCTGATCGGTAAGTCTTTTAAATTATTAAGTTTCCTGATTAAAAAAGAAGTTATTTATTACTGTTAATTATATGCTCCCATGCTGGTCTGGGAGAAACGAAAAAACTTAGAATGTACCAGCTGCTTCTCTGCCCGCGCAGATCGTAAAAATCATTTTAACAGGCGATGCGGCTAGCAACCCGTCACTGTATCGATTGCTTTTCCATCTTCTCGCCCACCATGACGCTAAAAGTGGCTTTTGGGTCTTGCGGCCCTGGGCTCTGCATAGAACCGCAAGACCCAAAATGCTCTGTCTGCCCCATTAGGGATAAAGACGTGATAGTATGAATGAAATATGAAATTTGTATGAAATATAGACTAATGACGTCACAGTTTCTTGGAGTCAAGTAGCAATCTTAATGTCAGTTTTTTCGCAATAATAAATTTAAAATCACGTCGAAAATAGACATGATCAATTACAAGTGATATTTTTTTTACGTTTTATTTAATTACATACATACATACATACTATCACGTCTTTATCCCTAATGGGGCAGACAGAGCATTTTGGGTCTTGCGGTTCTATGCAGAGCCCAGGGCCGCAATACCCAAAAGCCACTTTTAGCGTCATGGTGGGCGAGAAGATGGAAAAGCAATCAATACAGTGATGGGTTGCTAGCCGCATCGCCTGTTAACATGATTTGCATTTTTGCCCATTCCCTCGATCGGCTTTTACGATCTGCGTGGGAAGAGAAGCAGCTGGTACATTCTAAGGTTTTTTTTTTATTTCTCCCAGACCAGCATGGGAGGAGGAGGAGGGAGGATTTCATATTTAACTAATATATATAAAAAACGATTTAAAATTACCTATCCGTTTTTAAGTTAAATATAGATTTGCAGTTGCAGTTAGGCTTCATGTATACTTTATCAAAATGGGTTTAGTTTTATAAACCAAAATAACTTGAAAGAAAGAATATGTCTTATTTGTAAACCATTATTGTTGTGTATTCAACTTATCTGTGAATGTAACTACATTATTTTAAAAATTAAGATATTATATATTTTTTGTGTATCACGGGTCTCTTCACCCGGTCGTTGGAGAGGCTTGCGTGAGGATACAGGTCCAACACGAAGCGGCCTTTTGGAGAAATTGTTATGTGACGCTTAAGTTTGTTATTTCTTTTCTTTTTAGGGCTTTTCTGCGCCGTCAACTGCAACCCACAGGCAACAACAGTTTGTGAATCCACCCCGAACTTGGGACTCGGTCTGGGAGGCTATGGCCTCGGCGGATTGGGCCTGGGAGGCTATGGCCTTGGGGGACTGGGATTGGGAGGAGCTACCACTGTATGCGAGTCTACTCCTAATCTATTAGGTCTGGGAGGCTATGGCCTGGGCGGGTTAGGTCTGGGAGGATATGGCCTGGGTGGACTTGGCTTAGGTGGAGCGACTACTGTATGCGAATCTGTTCCTAACCTGTATGGAGGTCTGGGCGGTCTAGGCCTAGGAGGCTATGGCCTCGGTGGATACGGGCTCGGCGGACTAGGAATGGGTGGTTTGGGATTGGGTGGTGCGACTACCGTCTGCGAATCTGTTCCTAATCTTTACGGAGGTTTGGGAGGCCTTGGCCTTGGCGGTTTAGGTTACGGACTCGGCGGTCTCGGCGCTCTCGGCGGTCTGGGTGGTCTGGGAGGTCTTGGAGGGCTCGGAGGCCTTGGCGGTCTAGGCCTTGGAGGATATGGCTTGGGAGGCTTGGGACTTGGTGGAGCCACTAGTGTTTGTGAATCCGCACCTAACCTATACGGTGGCCTCGGACTTGGACTGGGAGGTTTAGGCTATGGCGGTCTAGGTTTGGGAGGATTGGGCCTGGGTCCTTTTTTATAAATTCCGAACTATCCTCTTACACTTCTAACAGTATTGCTACGCCCTTTTCACAGTCTTACAGCTATGATTCAGTTAACAAAGGAGAACACCACGTAGGAATTATTTAAAGACCTTTTACCAACAAATTTTCCATCTGCAAGTCCACCATTTTTCTAAATGTAATATTCACAATGTCTGGATGACCATCTATAAATTTTGCGGACCACCATTTTGATGTTTAAATTTCTATATCTAATTTTACATATTGTAAAAAAACAAATCAGAATTTTATCATTAGATTTTCAACAATGTAGAAGAAATCAGTCTTATGTGTAATGTGCGATCGATATTTCACTTAATTTTGTACTGTTTTCTTTCTTTTACATTGCGTTATATGTAATGATAATATTCAAATCAAGTCTTACTTTAGAAGAAATGTATATTAATTAAGAGCCGAATTTCAGTCTGTCCGTTAGTCCTCCGTTTTTGGCTCTGTCTATTCCGTAAACGTGTAATATTGTATCTGTTAACTTTGTACGCTCTCCTCTATGGCATAATGAAAAATACTTCAATTCTGCATTAAAGTTTTCGATGTAAAGTCTTGTAATATAATATAAATAATAACTTTATTACATATATGAATGGACTGTAAATTAGTCGATTTTGCTGCGAATTGAATAGAAAAAAAAACTAAATTATCAAAATTGTATTTGTGATATAAAAATTGTATTTATTATATATTTGATTGGAATTGAATAAATTGTATGTATTTTAAAAACGTGTTTTAATATTTTTGGCGTACTACCTTCTAGTTTTACAAGGTTAAAAATAAGTTCACTTCTAGACTGACGTCGCGTCTACAAGAAAGGGGGTAATTTGTTTGAATTACCTTTTTTTTTATTTTCCGGCTTTGGATACTAGTCCTTTAGAGCACATCTTCATTTTTTCTCTTATCTTAACCCTAAGTATACAATTAAATGTTGGTGTAGGTCCTTTGATTGCTTTAAGGGAGCTTTCGGTGACAAATCACTGGGACGTCTGTCATCTCAGTAAATTTAAGTCGATTTTAGGTTACAAAATGTACTGAGATATCAAACGCACAAAGCTATGGGAAATAGACTATAGTTGCCTCTCACAATATCCATGGAAAAGGAAAGGGATGGTGACAAATTGTATTCTACAATACTCTGCCGTCACCACCCAGCGTATCGATTTTTGGTGAACTTTTAACAGAAAACCTAAAAGACTCTGGAACGTCTTACCAGTTGATGTTTTTGAAGGCTTAAACCTGCTTTTGTTTAAGAAACAGGTGAAGGCACATTTTCTTCCAAAACTGTCTAATAAAATAAATGAATACCTAGCGACAAATGAATAGGTAATCACATAGATTGAATTAGCCCCAAATTAAGCTTAGGATTGCCGCCGTATTGTTTCCTGCACTGAGTGGAATAGGACCACTCCAAGTCCTCCCGCGGATGCCGTAGAAGCGACATAGGAAATACAAGCTAAACAAAGCTTATAAACATCAATGAGACCTCTTCAACCCGTCTGGCCAGCGAGGAGAGTGTGGGCCAAAGTCATCTGGCTGCTCTGGTCAAGCATGGCTCTGGTTGTACAGAGAGAGTCGTGCTTCTGCAGTGGAGACAAAAAGACCTGATGAAGCTTATGTTCTGAGATACTAACCTAACGATATGAACGATACTATAGTATTTTATGAAATAGTTCTACATTTTTAAAACGCAAAGAAATAAAAAACCAATTTGCTTGCTTATACTACCCGTACTGTATTTCGAATTTACACGTGCTTACAAACTAAACTTAACATATACATATATATATATATTTATATAAGTACTATTTATTGGCATGACGTGCATGGGCATGGGTCGTCATTTTGGGCGCAAGGGTCGCATGGGGGGGGTGGGGCGCAGGGGTCACACGAGTCACAGGGGCTAGGGTCACATTGGTTGCAAGGGTTGCAAGGGTTGCATGGGTTAATGCATTGGTTGCACGGATTGCACGAGTCACAAGGAGGAGGGGGCTGGCAGTTGCAAGGTGGTGGCGCGCAAGGGTTAGGTGGTTGAGTGGTGATGCACGCGCAGCCTAAAGTCCTGAAGCAAGTGGGGGGGTTGGGCTTGAAGACGATGATGGGTGGAGCTGGCACCACGATCTTGGGTGGGCGGACGATGATAGTGTCTGGTGGTGGCACGGGCACTGGGCACGGTTGGATCTGGAAAAAGAATTAGCATCATTATCAGGTCTTTTTAGTCTCCACTGCAGGAGCACGACCCTCTCTGTACTACCAGAGCCATACTTGGACAGAGCAGTAGGGCTTGGCCTACACTCTCCTCGCTGGCCAGACGGGTTGGAGAGGTCTCATTGATGTTTATAAGCTTTGTTTAGATTGTATTTCCTAAGTCGCCTTCTACGACATCCACTGGAAGACTTTGAGTCACACGGCACATCATCATCAGTCCTAGCCATGGTCCCATTTCATTTGGGGTCGGCTCTCCATATCTTCTCGCGCCAGTTTTCCCTATTATAAATCATGTCAGGGGTTACCCCCATCGTCCTCATATCTTTCTTACATATACTATATACTTGCTATATATATACTTCTTGAGTCACACGGCACAATTAAGCATATAACAAGACAGAAATAAGTTTATATTTTAAACCGACTTCTAAAAAGGAGGAGATTATTAATTCGTGATGAAATGTATGTTCATCGCATGCATCGATTATTCGAAGTTGCCTGGACCGATTTGGAAAATTCTTTTGTTTGAAAGAAAGACCTCTATAAACGACACGACTTTTGCCTTTTCTTTTACTTAATCCATGAGCGACCTTCTTGGCCTTCCTTTTCCTCTCTTGGCTTCCTCTTTCCCTTCCATGATGTTTTTATGAAGTTCCAGGTCATACATACTTTCTCATCTTATCTCTACTGTATGCATTGTCGTTCTATTCTCATTCACAAGACCCACGCACCCACGCACTTTCTTGTTGGTTTCACTGACCAGCTTATCCTTAGGAAGACAGTCCTACTAATATTATAAACGCGAAAGTTTGTAAGTATGGATGGATGGATGTTTGTTAGTCTTTCATGCGCAAACGGCTGGACCAATATTGATAACCCTGGATTAACCTCTCTGGTAAGGTCTGGCTGACACCCACGGGGCAAGTACTAAATAAATCTACGTACCCTGATTGGTGGTGGTCTAGGTGGGCAGATCGGTGGTGGTCTCACGCAGATTGGTGGCGGCCTGGGCGGGTAGACTGGTGGGGGCCTGACGCAGATTGGTGGTGGGGTCGGTGGCTGCACCGGCGCCGGTTTCACCAGGATAGGTTGGGGGGCGGGAGGCTGCACCGGCGCTGGTTTAATCCACACTGGCCCAGGCTGGGGAGGTGTGATTTGGCCTGGGCGGACGACTATTGGCTGAGGTGTTGGGAAGCGGATTTGGCCGGGCTTGATTATCACAGCACCTGAAAAGAACAACACCGTATCATATCATCATCATTGGCCAGAGTTCACGAGGTCACGCGGCATTTTTGGACGGGCGTAACTACGTGTTCTCGATCGAAAATCATTTTCACAACTTTTTTATCATAAGTCATACACAAATTCGTATTATGTATCATCATCATCAAGTCTTTTTAGTCTCCACTGCAGGAGCACGATCCCCACTGCACCACTAGTGCCACACTTGGCCAGAGCAGATATAAGTTCTATTAAATTCAATCTTAAAATTAAACATGTCGGCAGTAGCTGACTCTATACGTGAGTGACCCGTTAAGTCATTTTAATAATGAGTCTCACGTTAGTTTGAATCAAAGTACTAGTAGTGTACTTTGATTAATTAAACATGACTTATATAAAAAAAAACGACAGGTTGCACTCTGGGAGTGTCGGCAGAAGTGAAAACTTGAATATTAACGTTGTGCATTTTTGATATTTTGGAATGGTTAGGGAATAATTTTGCACGAATTGCTTTAATTAATTATCAGTATAAAATATTTCAAATCTTTTCTGAACCACAGTCTGTCACAAATATCACAAGCATGACACATTACACACACGAACGTAACGTAACATAAACGAACATTCGCGCAAGCGCCCTGCGCCGTCTTACGAATTTTCGATCAGGACACGTGGTCCTGACGCGAGTTTAAGATTTTTTACCCATTCCAAAAAAAGTGCACAACGCCGCTAAAGAAGTTTTCACTTCAAAAACAATTAATTTCTTTTAAAGTATTTTCAGCACCTTCTTTGTCACTTTTTGCTAGTCGTGTGTGCCTTTCCCCGCAACTCCAGTTTTGCTTACTTACAGGTCCTCCAATAGTTTCTATCTTTGGCGTTGGGTATTTGTTACTTCTTTTTCGTTCTTCCTTTTCGTTCTGATCTTTTTGTCTCCACTGCAGGAGCACGACCTTTTCTGTACAACCAGAGCTATACTTGGCCAGAGCAGCCAGAGGACTTTGGCCTACACTCTACGTTGGAGACGTCTCAATGATGTTTATAAGCTTTGTTTAGCTTGTATTTCCTAAGTCGCCTTCTACGACCCGTGGATACGGGAGCACTGGAGTGGCTCTATTCTACTCTGCCGAAAACCACACGGCAAATGGACATGTACGGTATTTGTTACGTTAGTTTTATATTATCTTTGATATAAGTAAGTGAAGACCTTTGCCTAACAATGGGACAAAACAGGTTAAAAAAAAAGTAAGAACATACATACATACATACTATCACGTCTTTATCCCTAATGGAGCAGACAGAGCATCTTGGGTCATGCGGTTCTATGCAGAGCCCAGGGCCGCAAGACCCAAAAGCCACTTTTAGCGTCATGGTGGGCGAGAAGATGGAAAAGCAATCAATACAGTGATGGGTTGCTAGCCGCATCGCCTGTTAACATGATTCGCATTTTTGCCCATTCCCTCGATCGGCTTTTACGATCTGCGCGGGAAGAGAAGCAGCTGGTACATTCTAAGTTCTTTCATTTCTCCCAGACTAGCATGGGAGATATATTATCTTTGATATAAGTAAGTGACAATGGAATACCTGCGGGCGCCTGTCCGTACTGGTAATTAATGCTAGGGGCGCACGGGTTGCAGGGCCCGATCTGGATGGGGCACGGGGTGGGCTCCGGGCACGAGCACGGGGCCTGCGGCTCTGGCCCTGGCATTGGCGCCGCCCATGTTGAGCCCAGGAGTAGAACTGAAATAAAAACATGTTTTTACAGTCTTGTTTTATCCCTATCCCAACTGATATTTTAATGTGAAAGTGAGTTTGTATATTTGTTTGTTTGTTTATCATTGCCACGTTATATGGCAATGCTGATTCTTTGAGCCAGATAGTTACCATTTGATGATTGAATTACATTTTTTCTAATTTCGTTTTTTGAAGTTTGTTTTGTATATAATTTGTATCTGTTGTACCAAAACACAAAAATTTGATACGAAAAATCTCTTTTTTTTTTCTTTAAAAGGTTTCTTTCTTACCAGATAACCAAAGAACCTTGCCCCTCGCCATCTTTCGATCGTCTGATAGAAAAACTCGAATATTCTGCTATATATATACTTAATATAGTACCTAGTATATGTTATATAACTATGGAATTATTATTAAAACACCTACAAAAAATCTAACCGAAAATAAAATAAAATTTGCGATAAATAGCTGCCAATGTATTTTGATCTTAATTTGAAGAAGAAATTGATTTTAAATTATTTTTTATTGGAAAAAAAATATTTCCGATATTTAAAAATAACTTATATCTATGTATGCTTTGATGCACTTCGTAGATTTTTTTAAATACAGTTTGATACGGTCTCGCCAAGCTATAAAATGTTTTGCGTTTTAGTCAAAAATAAACAGGAAAATTAAAAAATATTTAGCGAAATCGTTTAAAAATAAATAATTTTATAATTTAAACCGTTCCGCCGATATCACTGCTCTTTTACTCGCCTGCACCAAGAGGGGGGTTTTGTTTTTTTCGCTTTCGAGACGTAAGCTCAGCTTCGTATTTGTGTAAGTGCACATAGATAGTGTAGGCGGCCTGCGCGTGTTTTGAACCGGTTTATACTTGTTTCTAAAACACGGCCTGAGGCACAGCACGACCTTTGCCTTTGGTTCCGCTAGCAGCTTGACGTTCCAGTGTTGTTTTGTTTTAATTATTTGTGAAATAAGCTAACATTAATAATAAATAATATTCAAAATAAGTTAATATTTTGTTCAGGCGTCATCGAGTGATCGGGATACTGTATAAAAACAAGTCCTCTAACCGACAAAATTCGAATTTATAAGCTCCACCTTTTTACAACAAGAACCCTTATAGTTTCGCCATGTCTGTCTGTCTGTCCGTCGGTGGTTTTGCTCAGCAGTTAGGTATAAGTTTTAGAGAGCTGTAATAACACTCACCCGCATTAAGATTTCTGAAGCAATGCATAAGCTTCAGAATATCACCTGGTGCGTAGTGCTTGTAGTCATTTAACTTCGGATAAGCTGATCCAAAGAGGTCCATACGCTTCCTAGCTATTGAGTCGCTACACAAAATGTGTCTCATTGTCTCCTCTAGTTCCTTACATGCCGACATTTAGGGCTCTCAACAAGTCTCATTTTACAAGCTTTTAATTAACTTGCAATTTATATTGCCGTGTGGTTTCCGCCAGAGTAGAATAGGGCCACTCCAAGTCCTCCCGTGGATGTCGTAGAAGGCGACTTAGGAAATGCAAGCTAAACAAAGCTTATAAACATCAGTGTGACCTCTCCAACCCATTCGGCCAGCGAGGAGAGTGTAGGCCAAAGTCCACTGGCTGCTCTGGCCAAGTATGGCTCTGGTAGTACAGCGGCCAAGCGGCGACGGCGCCTGTCGGTCGAACTACTAATTGATGTCATGATTTTGCTTTCGCGTTTTAGTAAAATGTTTTTGGTTCTGAATTTTTATTTTGACTAGCTAATTAGGTCTTATTAACGATTCTTATGAAGTGGCGTTCGGCTCCAAAACCAATGAAAAATCACCGTGTATAAAGAGAAGCAGACTAAACATTATATAAAATACTAGCAGTCCATCCCGGCTTCGCCCGTGGTACATACATAGCCTATGTCACTCAGGGATAACATACCTATCCAACAGTGAAAGAATTTTTAAAATCGATCCAGTAGTTTCGGAGCCTATTCAATACAATCAAACAAACAAATCTTTCCTCTTTATAATATTAGTGTAGACAAAGAATGCCGCGTGGCATGAATTTACACTTAAGCTACATAAGTTTTGTTATTTTTCTTTAACATAATTGGTAATATTTGGAACAAAAATAGTAAAGTACTTTACTTATGAATGTGCAAGAGTACTTTAGTATACAAACACCCGCAATAACTAATTAAAAATATACAATACAATACTAATACTCTTTATAGCACCATAAACAACAGGTAATACAAAAAACAGAAAAAAATAAATGAGACAGAATTGGCTTGTCAAGTAATTTTTAAAAAGATCGCAATCCTTTTTGAGGAATAGCCTCTAGGAGAAGCTTTTTCTAATCAGATTTTAAAATAAGGTCTTACTTTTTTAGATATTTGCAAAAATCCCATTGACCTTCCTTTTTAAAGCAAGGTCAAGCTTATTTTTGAAACGCGATGTTACCTAAACGATTGGTTATTCCATACAAAAACCGTTCGTTTAGTGACTCCACGTTTCAAAAATTGCACCACTGTATTATACGTCACTGTTACTGTCATCTACCAACACAACAACTTGACAACAACCAACATAACGACGGTAATTTAAACAGTAGACTTTGACAGTTGACAGATGTCATTGTTTTTTTTTACTGCAGGCATAGGAAAAATGTAAATTTCAATTGATGTGTGTCGTCACTTCCGGTGTAATGTTTAAAATTAAATAAAAAAATCCTGATAACACGTAGATGTTTTTTATTCAAATTAGTTTCTTAAAATGGTCTATATTTTCGATTAAAGGCACCTTTAACACTTTTATATATTTTAGCTGACCAATTATGATACAAAGGCGGACTTATCGCATAGCAATCTCTTACAGTCAACCCTTGTGTAAAAGTGAATATTTATGCAATTGGGTACTTTCCTAAGTCAAAAATAAATTATTTTGTACTAATAAAAAAATAAAGCGTCGCAAAATAATGTCACTTGTCTTTAAACATATCCATTTTAACGTTATTTTAAATTTATTATTGTAGAAAAACTCATAATAAGAGCGCTACTTGACTTCAAAAATCTATGACGTCATCTGCCTGTATTTCATACAAAATCCCATAGAAACGGTTTGTTTTGACGTTTCGAAAAAAGTTGCTGATTTGACTTGTTGGAAAATAGCGTATTAAAAAATAAGCTACGAGTGAAAAATTGCTACGCGTTCTAAGTATGTATTTTATTTTATTTTACCAAACTTTATTGTTCTAAAGTACAAATATACTTTTAACAAATGGCGGACTTAATGCTAAAAGCATTTTCTCCCAGTCAACCATATGGAAAAACAGAGAAAATTAAAATTATTATGTAATGTTTGGTCTGCTTCCCTTTGTATGTCTGAGCATAGGGTATACAATTGTATGTATGGATGATATACACGCTACTCCCTACCTAGCTTAAACTCCCCCAATTTTCGCAGCACGTAATTTTTACGACATTTTTTATGAACCCCGACTCTTATTGTGGTGGCATTTCAGGATGGTCCGCGGCTATAAATTCTTTAAGTTCACATTGGGTGAAAGTTCAACTCGTCATCATTACTTCAGCAGCACAACGTCCACTGCTGGACTAGGCTTCTCGCAAAGATTTTCAAAATGGCCGATCTAGAGCGACCTGCATTCAGTGCTTTCTTCGGGTCTTAAGATAAGATAAAATTTCTTTACTGCACCAACTAAGTATTACAATAATCAAAAGTACATTTTAAATATAGTAGGTACAAAGGCGGACTTATCACTAAAGTGATTTCTTCCAGCCAACCTTTGGGTAAAGAAGACTAAAAGATGTGGGGGAGTTGGCGCAGTTAGAGTATTACAGTGTGAAGGATACAAGGTCTTCTGACGAACTTGTGGGTATGTCCTACGCTTTTATTAACTCATTAGATAATACCTATAACCTGGGCTGTAACGTTATATAAATTGCAGTCCAAACTCTGAACCAGTCAAAAGTACTATTGACTAGCAAAATCAGTCAAAAGTACTTTTGACCGTACGCTTTAGTCAATAATTCTTTTGACTAAAATAACAGTTAAAAGTACTTTTGACGAAGAGCGTCAGTCAAAAGTACTTTTAACCGCAAATTTGTAGTCAAAAGTACGAATAACAAATAATTTTCAGTCAAAACCTTTTGGACCAACCTGGTCAGTCAGAAGTACTTTCGACTGATTTTGCTAGTCAATAGTACTTAAGACTACCCCCATCACCACGCGACATTCTACTCGCACATTTACTAGCACAATATTAACCACAGGAAGAAGCAATAGAAAATAATGCCATGACTTTAAGTCGTTAAAACTTTTTACTGTCTCCATTTTTGATACAATATGTCTATTAAAATTGCGAGATTTTATGCAGTTTGTATTGTTTAGGGTTTCGTTGGGGTTGGTAACAATTTGGGGTACTTTGATTGAGGAAGTGTTGGTGGCCAATCGGTTTTGGTACCAAGTTTGTTACTTGTAACTATCTCATATACATCATCGTCATCATCAGGTCTTTTTTTCCCACTGCAGGAGCACCACCCTCTCTGTACTAGGGCCATATCTCTTGCTTCTTCCTTGGGTCCTCTGGCTGCTATGGCAGAGGACTTTGGCCTACACTCTCCACGCTGGCCAGACGGGTTGGAGAGGTCACTTTGATGTTTATAAGCTTTGTTTAGCTTGTATTCCCTTAATCGCCTTATACAACATCTACGGGAGGACTTGGAGTGGCCCTATTCTACTCTGCCAGGAACCACACGGTTGGCACATCTCATGTTCAACCACTATCATTTGTTTGTTTCAATTCCAAAATCTTCCATGGGTCCTTGGTTCCAATGATTTGGGTGAAATAAAAAGCAAAACAACTTACTTCCCTTCAAGCTCAGATTGTAGCCGTCTTATTATAAAACGCAGACCACAGAATATGTCCTAGTACTCAAGTACAGAAGTCATACTCAGCAAAGGAATTCAAAGAAATATCTACTCAATGTCGTTATCGATATGGTTTAATTTAGCTCGCGTCAGAACTCGGCACCTTTTCGTTTAGATACCTAGAAGGCATTGCAGGCCAATTTCATTCTTATTACTCTAGACATACGATTCATGTCACTGAATTTCGGAGTATTCGCCGCACGCAAAGGTATATGTTCGATACCTAAACGGGAAGCGATACAGGCCTGCGGAGACTAATTTTGTTACTAGGTTTAAACCATTGTCCGATGAAATTAAGTTTTCATTTTCAGATGAGACGGATATTACTAGATGCTAGATGTCAACTTGATTTGTTCGGATAATAGTTTAAACGTAGGTAACATAGTTTGCGTTTTATAATAAGATGGTAAAAGTTGAAAGCTTATAAACATTAATGAGACCTCTTCAACCCCTCTGGCCAGTGGGGAGAGTGTAGGCCAAGTCCTCTGGCTGCTCTGGCCAAGTATGGCTCTGGTAGCACAGAGAAGGTGGTGCTCTTGCAGTGGAGACAAAAAGACCTTATGATGCTTTCAAAATCATGTCAATCAAATGATGGTAAAAGTTGATTGAGGTATTACTCAAAGAAGCCTGGACCAACTTGGAAATTTATTTTGTTGTGTTCGAAAGGGTATATTTGTCAGGTCCCATAGACATTTTATCAAAATTGGTTGTGTAGTTTGGTGTAAAAATCGGTTTTCAGTTTAGAAAAAATGTAAATAGGTACATATGCAGCTTGTACATTCTTCTTTCAAGTTTTTTCTTTTATCCCAGCCAGCATGGGAGAAAAAATTTGTCATAAATAAAGTAATTAAGTAAATGTTCTTTGTTCCAGGTAATGATTTCCGGATTGATTGTAGAATTCCGTAAGTAAAAGCTTTGGACCTTATTCCAAAAGCTACATGGCTGAGTCAAGCAACATTGAACGCTATCCGTCTTATTATAAAACACGGACTTACTTTAGTACTTGGTTTAAACCATTATCCGCCTAAAACAAGATGACCTCCCGCAATATGTTACCTTCTCTCTCGTCATTGTCAACTTAATATGGGTGAATAATGGTTTATCCAAGTCATAAAGTTAGGCTTTATCATACATTTTTTTTTTTTTTTTTTTTTTTTATGTTATAAGTCGGCAAACGAGCAAGCGAGCCTCCTGATGGTAAAAGGTCATCGCTGCCCATGGACACATACAACACCGGAGGTGCCGTCTATGCGTTGCCGGCCTTTTAGAGTCCTATTAACACACCTTTTGAAGAACCCCATGTTGTAGCGCAAAGGAAACACCTCAGCTGGAAGCTTATTCCACATCTGACACGTCCTGGGGAAAAATGAACGTGATGCCCTAGTGGTTTTTGGATACCAGGCGTCTAAGATACGGGGGTGAGATACATATAATAAAACAGTAAAAAAAGTGTGTCTGTACATTAAATATATTTCCAAAAAAAATATTGGGGGCGATAGAGACATAGTATTACAGTAAGAATTTTTAAAAAAATGTATGTCTGTTTGTCTGTTTGTCTGTATGTCTGTTTGTCTGTTTGTACACGCTAATCTCCGGAAATACTGGACGGATTCGAATGAAACTTTTTTTGTTATATAGCTGTTAAGCCTTGGCAACATATAGGGTATAAATGATATTGGAAAATGGAACGCCTGATGCAGAACCACAATGGTCCAGCTAAACTATAAGAGATATAAAAATTGCGCCTTAGTAAAAGTTGTTCAGCCGGATGAGTATTTTCCAGAGACATAAAGTCCACGCGAACGAAGTCGCGGGCTTCGGCTAGTTTTATAATAAAACTGTATGAAATTATCATCATCATCAGGTCTTTTTGTCTCCAGTACGGGAGCACGACCCTCTCTGTACTACCAAAGCCGTACTTGGACAGAGCGGCCAGAGGACTTGGCCTACACTCTCCTCGCTGGCCAGACGGGTTGGAGAAGTCTTATTGATGTTTATAAGCATTGTTTAGCTTGTATTCGTATGAAATTATGCTAAAGTCATAGAATCATACTATCGGACGACGTCTCAATCATCACCATCCTCCCGTATTTCTATTTATTTATTTAACTAGCCGAAGCCCGCGACTTCGTTCGCAAACAGACTAACCGACCAACAGACACACAGACAAAAAGACAGACATTTTTTTTATTCTTACTCTAATACTATGTCTCCATCGCCCCCCAACATTTTTTGGAAATATATTTAATGTACAGACACACTTGTTTTATTATATGTATAGATTTATTGCACCTAAAATCTTAGATTATAGTGCAAAAGCTACAACTTAATGCTAAGTATTATCTCATTTACCAGTTCACTTTGGACTAGCATACCTATATATTCGTAGTATTCCCGGTTGCATCCTCAGCGGTGACGCTTCAGAGCCCGGGGTCCGCTACTTAACCTAGGTGATCTGACGAGGTTACTGGTTTTTACACAGAGTGACTGCCGTCTGACCTCCGCAACCAAAGGGTAGACCAGAACCAATCCTCGGTAGGTTTAAGCGAATGCAAGATGGCGTTCGGGACCCACAGTTTATACGTGCCTTCTGAAACATGGAATCATCTTTCTTTTCGGATACCGTGATTCAAGTCTGCAATATTCTAACTAAACCAGAAGCAATTTATCACAAAGTATGCTTCTTGGTGGGATTTGATCCTACAACGTACGGATCACAAAGCGAATGCCTTAACCACTGGACCACGAAGGCAGTCAACGACGTCTCGATATCGTATTATTTGTGGAGTTAAGGTCCAGGATATAACCCCATCAATATAAGTAGAGAAGGATTATTTATTAGTTTAATTATAGGATATTTTTTTAATGATATTTAAGTTATTTATATATACAAATTTGGGTCAAAAAAGGTTTAAACCAATTTATAAAAAATAAAAAGTAAAGAAAAGGAAGTTCCTATTTTGTCTCTCATTCTTGTAGTTTTTATCTGTTTTTATATTGCATTATAGTTAATTGTACTGTATTGTGTTTCATGCGTTAACATCCAGATTACTCATAGAATTTGTTAGATGTGTAGTGGTCACCATGCTAGTCCGCCACCCAGAGGTTCCGGGTTTGATCCCCGGTCAAGGCAAGTTGGAAAGTGGCCTTTTTTTCAAAATTAACCTGGATCTTGGATGTTTATCTATATATGTATTTGTTACAAAATCTAGTATCGTTGAGTTAGTATCCCATAACACAAGTCTCGAACTTAATTTGGGGCTAGCTCAATCAGTGTAATTTATCCCTATATATAAAAAAAATAAAGCATTGTTTTACATTTCTTGTAATTCCTTATTCACACCTACGAAATGTATGCCTCTCACTCTAAATGTGACAGCATCTATGTGCCTCTTCTCGCCATAAAACGTTTGAAGGCAGTAATATCTGAAGGGTCCCGTGATATCGACTCCAGAATCATAAAAAGGACGCGCGAGAAACTCTTTCTTTAGGGTCATTCATCATCATTTCAGCCGCATAACGTCCACTGCTGGACATAGGCCTCTCCCAAAGATTTCCAAAATTACCGATCAAGCCGCAGCCTGCATCCAGTGCATTCCAGCGACCCTGGTCAGCTCATCTGACCACCTTGTAGGTGTTGGTGCCCACACTTCGCTTGCCAGTACGCGGTCGCCATTCAAGAACGTTTTTGCCCCATCGGCAACCAGTTCGTCGCGCTATGTGTCACGCCCACTGCCATTATCACCCATCATTTGATTGTGAGTGCAAATTTATGTTAAGAAGATTCTTAAGATACATAAATACATACATACATAATATCACGCCTGTTTCCCACAGCGGTAGGCAGAGACGATGTACTTACCTCCACTTGCTACGATCCTGACAAACCTCTTTCGCTTCATCTAAACTCATCAATCTCTTCATACATGCCCTTCGGTTACAGGTACTTTTTACCTCTCCCTTTTTTAAAACGTCATACAAATAACTTTTGTCAATCTCTTTTCATCCATCCTTTCTACGTGCCTAAACCATCTTAACATTTCTTTCTCAATTTTTGTCACAACGTCTTCTTTTACTCCACACTGCTCCCTTATGATGGCTATACAAAAATCCTGAAATCTTCCTTAGGTCGTCCGACCACCTAAAAGGTTTAGCATAGAAGGTGCGTTTTCCGAATACCATTTCCAACAAATATTCTAAGAGGAACTTTTCTAAACAAACATAGAGGGTAATGTAAAACAATATTTTTATATCTAACTTCTCGGTCACGTCCCGACTCGCTCAGTTCGTTAGTTCCCGACCTGCGGAGTTACAAACATACACACAATTTTCCGACCGAAGAGATAAAATCCTACGATGAATAAACATTTTGGATTTTGACTTTGATTTTGAAAGAATTCTGATTTTAGCCTGTGTATTAGGTATTCTTATCGAGTTATGTTGTTTAAATGTGTTCATGTACTTACTATTTCGATATTAGTCAGTAGAATCATTGACCGACTTACACTTAAGATGTTTGCACTCATTTTAAATGGACTTTGTATAAAACGTAGATTTAAAACAAACAAAAATCATGACAACATCATTTAATACAATATGATATAGTATGTATAATACAATACATAATAATATACACAAATAAATATTTAAGTTAGGTTTGCAAGCACTAAAACTATCGAAATACGTACGGGTACTTAAAAATATAGTATGTACAATTCCTGGGACACGCTTTCGTCGTCAATTGAATTGGAATAGAGATCTTCGTTATCTAAATTTGTATAAAAACAATAATAATTACAGTATTTAAATAAATGTTGCAAGGAATCCGCCACAAACTCTATAAAACATAACTGCTACTAAAAACTGTAAAAATGTCGCTGCCCCTTTGATTTTTACAGATTTTTATTTATAACATGCTAGACAATAAGCAAACCGTTCAAGAACTGTAGCTTATTGCTAACGAACCCCCACTAGAATCATAGAAGATGTGGCGTTGATACAAACAGCGAGTGTAGTACGTTACCTTCTTTCAATCTTATAACATTTCCATAGCGCGTTTCACATTTTCTACTAACGCCATCTATTGGTGGAGTTAAGAAATTAACTGAAACTACGCTCCCCCAAGGATGTTGCCTTCTCTTTCCCTCTCATGACTAGGCTAAAAGTTAACATTGTTCCCGCTAGATGTCGCTTATAAATACTGTAAAAACTATTGGTTTACATATTTAGTTTATTCACAGAATCAAAAAATTCAACTTCATACAATAAATGTTTTAAAAATTTACTTTGTTTGTATGAAGTTTGGACTTTTTTACTGTGCTTTAGTAGCCGCAAGAGCATGGGTCGGATTGAGCGCAAGGATCACAAGGGTTGCATTGGTCGCATGGATTGCACGGGTTGCATTGATCGCATGGGTTGCATGGATTGCATGGGTTGCAGGAGTTGCATGGATTAGCCGCACCAGATTGGATCAGCTGGGTGATGGGAGCGCAGATGCTTGGCTGCTCAATGGTAGCTGGAGTAGGCGGCCTAATGATGATCGGAGCAGGGGTGAATGGTGGAATCGGGGGGGACTTGACTGTGAAAGATCTGGGAGAAATGGGAGCCGGTTTGGGGGGCCTGACGCAGATAGACGGCGGCTGGATGGGGGGTAAAGGCGGGGGCCTCACTGTGATTGGTGGCGGCTGGATTGGTGGCAGAGGAGCTGGCCTGACGACGATCGGAGGTGGCTGGATGGCCGGCTGCTGGGGTGGCCTCACGATGATTGGTGGTGGAGTCACAGGCGGCTGCTGTTTGGGTCTGATCAGGATTGGCGGTGGCTGGATGACGACGTCAGGGGACGGAGCGATGAAGAAGGTTCCTCCTGGCACGCGGACCTCTTGGAAGCCGATCGCCTTTAGCCTCTCAGGGATGCACGACTTCTGCAGCAGGGCTCTGATTGGTCCATCGCCGCATGGTGCTGGAATGGAAATTAAAATATAAAAAATGGAACAATTTCAAAAAATCCATTTAAAAAAAATCCTCCGACATAACTAATATTGTTATCATTTTCAAGCAGTATCTTTATATATATTGTAAAATAGATAAGTACATACGAGTATATTATTTAATGACTCGTTCCGACCACAGTGCTAGATATTGTTTTTTCGAGGGACTACGCAGTTTGAGGTTTTTCAGAAGGCAAGAAAATTCCGTTGTGGTCCCCTTTAGTGAAGGCATCCACAGGCTACAGTAACCACGTCCCGGTTACTGTCTTTGACATTGGTCGTTACCTAAAACCATGTCAGAGACCTTTAAGGCGGTTTAAAAACTCTGACACTAGTGTTAGTCACTAACCCACACGATAAGAAGAATAAGTAATCACTTTTAATCAGACTAGATGCCTGTTTACATTCATTGCATCATAATTTTAGCCTCATAGCGTCCACTGCTGATCACAGGCCTTTCCTAAGGATTTCCAAAATAACTGATCTAAAGCGACCCAGCGTCGTCAGCAACCTCGGTCAGGTCATCTTACCACCTTGTAGGGCGTTGCTTGCAAGTATATGAACGCCATTCGAGAACCCCTTTTTCCCATCGACCATCGGTTCGACGAGCTGTGACCCTTATTTTATATAAAAACACGAATTTTCCTGTCACTATATTTCCGTGATATCATTTCAAGAATCAAAATTTTAACTTAGTTGAAAATGAATGACAGCACGATAAGATGGCAAAGAAACTCGGTTTCCGTTTCCGGCGTCTCTTGAGAACGGTTTGATAAGTTCAAACGACAAACTTTGACTAAGTTCAATTACTGCTTGAGAGATTCCAGGAGTTCTACTTTGAATTGAAAAATAATACGACTTTGTTTCTATAGTATTTAGTAGATAGAAAGATTACAATTTGGGAAACGTCATGCGGCTGAAATTATGAATGATGATGGTGATGAATTTAATAAGTGCAAGTGAGAAAAT
This sequence comes from Acrobasis consociella, assembly GCA_963555685.1. Classification (NCBI taxonomy): domain Eukaryota; kingdom Metazoa; phylum Arthropoda; class Insecta; order Lepidoptera; family Pyralidae; genus Acrobasis; species Acrobasis consociella. Next base: position 8,857,716 of record OY743132.1, on the reverse strand, counting down.
ATGCTGAATATCTCACATCTCACTTACACTCGTTTGTCAGCGTGAGCCGTGAGAGGCATAACTGGTGATTATATACCTGAGTAGAAAAACTTTGATAGCGCGTTTCAGAAAGTTACTTACTCGCGCAGGGTGGTGGGGGACACGGACACGGCGGCGGGGGACAGTCGCAGGGAAACTGCGGGGCTGGAGCCGCCGAGGCTGTTGATAACAGTGCTGCAACAAACAAATAACATAAATAAAATTTTAAATTAATACTTTTATCTTATTAGCTGCGCCCCGCGGTGTTACCCGCGCCCAGCCTACGTGTTAATCCTGGGTGTCAGATTCCTGCGTACCAAATTTTATCAATATTGATCCAGCCGTTTGCGCGTAAAAGAGTTACAAACATCTATCCATACTTACAAACTTTCGCTTCTATATTATGAGAAGGAAGTAGGATAGTAGGATAGGATAAGAAGTAGGATATTTAAGACTTTATGTTCCTACTGCATCCGTGTTGCAGTGGTCAAGGCGATGCCTTGTAATCCAGAATCGCTTCTTCGAATCCCATTGGCATACTTTGTAAAAAGTTGGCTCCAGTATCGTTAGGATATTGCAGGCTTAAATTACCTGATTACCCCAAAAGAAAGATGATTCTATGTTTCGGAAGGCACGTCTAATATGTGGGACCGAACGCCATCTAGCTCTCAAACCTATTTAAGAATTGGTTCTGGTCCACCCTTTGGGTTGCGGAGGTCAGACGGCAGTCGCTGTGTAAACCAGTAACCTCGTCAAATCACCTAAGTTAGGTAGCGGACTCTGACGCTTACCGCTGAGAATGCAACCGGGAATATGGAAGGATTATTATAAGAAGCGTAATCATTAAAAAAAAAACTTTAACGTTACATATAACAGACTAAACCCCTTCAATTATTTGTACTTTTATGTCAATCAGGAATATAATAAAAAAATTAAAAATCTTTACATCATCTTAAACATTTAAGAGCTGCTCTCTTGTTGATGGAGTGCTTTCCATGTATCTTCCTTCTACTAAGTTATTAACCATTCTTAATATTCTCTTTCTACTTCATCATCATCAGGTCTTTTTAGTCTCCACTGCAGGAGCACGACCCTCTCTGTACTACTAGAGCCATACTTGACCAGAGCAGCCAGTGGACTTGGCCTACACTCTCCTCGCTGGCCAAACGGGTTGGAGAGGTCTCATTGATGTTTATAAGCTTTGTTTAGCTTGTATTTCCTAAGTCACCTTCTACGACATCCACGGGAAGACTTGGAGTGGTCCTATTCTACTCTGCCGGTAACCACACGGCAAAATACCACAAGGCTTCTTCTTCCTATATCTTAATAATCCAAAACTAGTTTGGAAACTACATATATGCTACATACAGATACATTTTCACTTCTATATCCCTGACGGGGTAGACAGAGCCCAGGGCCGATAGGCCCAAAGGCCACGCTTAGCGTGGTGGTGGGCGTTAAGATGGAAAAGGAATCAAAATAGTGATGGGTTGCTAGCCGCATCGCCTATTACAATGATTCAAATCTCGCCCATTCCCTCTATATGCAACATATATAAGGTCTAACAAAATATACTGAAACAATTATTTTTGTATTTTATTTTGTTTTTTGGTACAATAAAGTTATTACAAACAAACAAACAAACAATTTTAAGGGTGAATTGAGTCCGTGATACTGAACCACTTTTCCCAAGAAACATATATCGAAATATGAAAAGTAATTTTTAGCCTGCCATACAAGTTGACCGATCAGCTGATCCGAGTTTCTATGGAAAGCCAAAAATTATTTTTCATATTTCAACACATGTTCCTTGGGGAAAGTTGTTCACTATCATGGACTGAATTTACTCTTAAAATAGTTTCAGTATATTTTGTTAGACCTTATATATTTATAGATAAAAATATATATTTTTAAGTATATAAGTTATAATATAATGTTCTTACCGATAATACCCAATGCCACTAGACGCCCCATCTTAGACAGCCGTGTGTGCTTAACCCAACACAAACCCACTATATATACTGCTAATATATCTAACCCCACATATAAATATATAACAATTATGATTTGCTCGAATAAATCTTATGATGTTTAAAAAATGCAGGCAGAACGAATTCACAGTGTATCTTTAAGTACCTATTTCTAATATATCTAACTCAACATATAAATATATAACATTTATGATATAATATATAAACTATACATGTTTTATAAATCTTAAAGAAATTGAAGCAAAATTATTTTATTACCCGACTACGGCGAAAGGAAGGTTATGTGTTTCGCATCTATGTATGTACCTATACAACGTGGAAGGTACATACTCATAATAAATTAAACCAAGAGCTATACTAGATCACGATAGCATATTTTAATTTAAAAAAATAATCAAACAGTCATAACAAAATTCGACATTTCTGTACCAATTACCCGGACATTATTATTATTTTCAATAATACCTTGACTAAGTTAAACTCAAATATATCTTTATTATCATAGGATATTTATATAATATCCTTTAATAATGACAAATGAGGAAATTAGTTATAGTTTTAGAAGCTGACCGCTGTCTATAGGCCATATGACGTCACAGGTGAATTCAACATGGCGCCTCTAAAGGCCATAAAGTTATGAAATCAAAAATAAAATTAATCAAATCACACCGAGGAGGGTATCAAATGAAAACATTTCGAAAATTATACATTACTAGCTGTTTCTTCATGCTGCGCTTGTTTCTAGGGTTCCGTACCCAAAGGGTAAAAACGGGACCCTATTACTAACACTTCGCTGTCTGTCCGTCTGTCTGTTACCAGGGTGTATCTCAAGAACCGCGATAGCTAGACAATTGAAATTTTCACAAATTATGTATTTCCGCTATAACAAGAAATACTAAAAAACTAAATAAAATGAATATTTAAGGGGGGCTCCCATACAACAAACGCGATTTTTGCCCTTTTTTGCTCGATATCAATAATGGCAACAGGTAGGCACTTGAAATATTCACAAAATACTCAGTTGTATTTTTAATTTAATAATAAATAAAAAAGTTAATATAAAATAAATATTTAATCAAGTTTTTTGTATGGGAGCCCATACAAATAACTTGATTTTTGTAGATAATGGTGCGGAACCCATCGTGCGCGAGTCCGACTCGCGCTTGGCCGGTTATTTTCTTTCATCTTACCTATATAGCGCATTCTAGATCATTCTATGGGTCATCCATAAATTACGATAAGTCACACTTGGCCGGTTATTGGTCTCCTCCGTCCGTGGTGTAGTGGTTTGAGCGTTCGGCTCATACCCGGACGTCGCGGGTTAGATTCCCGGCGGGGGCAACGACTTTGTGTTGTTGTCCTAGTTTGATTAGGACATTGCAGGCTGATCACCTGATTGTCCGATAAGTAAAATGATCCGTGCTTCGGAGGGCACGTTAAGCCGTCGGTCCCGGTCACTGTCTTTGACATTGGTCGTTACCTAAAACCATGTCAGAGGCCTTTAAGGCGGTTTAAAAACTCTGACACTAGTGTTAGTCACTAACACACACGAGAAGAAGAAGAAGAAGGCCGGTTATTTAAAAATTATCTTACGCTATTAAGAGAATCAAAGTACTGATAGATGTAGCAACTGCTAAACTAGTTTAATTTCACAGTCTGATATCTTCAATATCTTTCTATGGGGGGGTGCAGCTGATATTATTACTATTTTTATTTTGCAAAAAAGGCCAATTCGTTTTAATTACGCCTTAGGATCGACAGAAAATATTGATATACTTATTGTACCATCCCTAAAAAAAAAACTATTGCCTTCTTAACCTTTTGTAGCGTCGTGTTGCATATATGCAACGTACTGGATTTTTTTTTATTTTATTAATTATTTTTATTACTTTAAATATTTTTTTAATGTTTTAAATTCAGTTGTAATATCCTTTTGGTATTAAATAAAAGAAATTAACTGTTCAATAAATCTTTAATTTTTTTTTCCTTTTTTTGTCTATGCCAAGTCAACTTTCTTGCGATGCTTACAATAGAGCCAAAATCCATTTTTATTTAAAAAATATATTTTATATACTTAATATTGTCAAATTGACACAAAATAAACTGCATAAAATAGGAAATTAAACATATTTTTATAATTCATATATAAAAATAATGACAATGAAAAATTATTTTATTTTATAAAGGGGGGCTTTTTTACGAAAATTCTAAACTTTTTAAAATTTTGGCCGTTAAACAAAGCAAAAATTTTTTTTTTTCATTTTTTCCCGTGTTATTTGGATAATTATTGACCAATGATGTAAGTTTTATGAAAATCGAAAAATTTGCGCTACAAATTTTCCGGGGTCCAGTGGCGCCGCCATTTAAAATAAATCATTTAAAAGGAAACGGAGATGTCATTTAAAATTGTGTCTTGGTCAAGTTCTAGATACCCATTCAAAGTATTTTTTAAACTTCTTTTTGTAGTTTAAAGTGAGAAGAGTGGCTTATATGATGATGATGATGATGATGTTAAATAAAGAAGATGATTTGAGGCTTCTATGACTTCAGAAATTTAGCTGTAGTCGGGTTTTAGCTCTGTAGACGATGTGGATATCAACATAACAACTTATCACTAATATTCTCTTTCCTTTTTTTCCACCTTCCCGCCCCACCGTCATCATCCTCCCGTATTCCCGGTAGCATCTTTAGCAGTAACGCTTCAGAGCCCGGGGTCCACTACCTAACCTAGGTGATTTGACGAGGTTACTGGTTTTTACACAGAGCGACTGCCGTCTGACCTCCGCAACCAAAAAAGTAGACCAGAACCAATCCTGGGATAGGTTTGAGCAAACGCTAGATGGCTTTAGGGAACTACACTTTATACGTGCCTTCCGAAACACGGAATATCTTTCTTTTAAGATAATCAGGTGATTCAAGTCTGCAGTATTCTAACCAGAGTGGAAACAACTTTTCAAAGTATGCTTCCTAGTGGGATTCGAACCCACGACCTCCGGATTACAAGGCGAATCATGATCAGATCTTTTTGTCTCCACTGCAGGAGCACGACCCTCTCTGTACTACCAGAGCTAAACTTGGCCAGAGCAGCCAGAAGACTTGGCTTACACTCTCCTCGCTGGCCAGACGGGATGGAGAGGTCTCATTGATGTTTATAAGCTTTGTTTAGCTTGTATTTCCCTAAGTCGCCTTCTACGACATCCACGGGAGGACTTGGAGTGGCCCTATTCTACTCTGCCGGAAACAACACGGCGAATGCCTTTACACAAAATTAAGCCTTTGAGTCTAAGAGCCCCAGGCTCTATCTACCCTGTTAAAGACGTGATAGTGTAACTGCATTAAACACTTATTTCCACTTCAATTGATTGAACGACCTCCGTGGCGTAGTGATGCACCATGCTGGTCCGCCACCCACAGGTCCCGGGTTCGATCCCCGGTCGGGGCAAGTTGGAAATGGCCTTTTTCAAATTGTCCTGGGTCTTGGATGTTTATCTATATATGTATTTGTTATAAAATATAGTATCGTTGAGTTAGTATCCCATAACACAAGTCTCGAACTTACTTTGAAGCTAGCTCAATCAGTGTAATTTGTCCCTATATATTTATTGTTTTGAAAATCAGAAATTCGTCACAGTAGGTACATTATAAAATTCTTTCACATATGTTGGTGATACATACATACATACATACTATCACGTCTTTATCCCTAATGGGGCAGACAGATGATATGATGTTGGTGATAAATGATAATAAACAAGAAATTATAATTTAAAAACAATATTTTTTTACAAGCTCTTAATTAAGATTCTCCTCAAGTAGAATCAAACGAGTCCAAACTCGTTGGAATTGCGTCCTTTCATTACAGAGTTCCTATAGCCACCTTCCGGCTCCATCATCAGATCAGCTCCATGTCATATTGCATTGTCACGCGATATACGTATTCGTGCAAAATTTCAGCTTAATCGGAAACCGGGAAGTGGGTCAAATTGGACTTGCAAGATTTGATTACAGACAGACAACGGGACAGGTGAAACTAAAAAAGAGCTCGTAAAATCAAATCAAAATACTTTATTTTATACGAGCCGAAGCCCTCGACTTCGTTCGCGTAGACTTTATGTCTCCTGAAAATGCTTTTTAAGGCGTCATTTTTATATTTCTTATAGTTTAGCTTGACCATTATGGTGCATCAGGTGTTCCATTTTCCAAAATCAATTATACTCTATATGTTGCCCAGGCTTAACAGCTATATAACAAAAAAGTTTTATTCGAACCCGTCCAATATTTTCGGAGATTAAGGTGTATAAAGAGACAAACAGATAGAATTTGTTTTTTTAATTCTTACTCTATAACTTCTTCTTCTTCTTATCGTGAGTGTTAGTGACTAATACAAGTGTCAGAGTTTTTAAACCGCCTTAAAGGCCTCTGACATGGTTTTAGGTAACGACCAATGTCAAAGACAGTGACCGGGACCGACGGCTTAACGTGCCCTCCGAAGCACGGATCACCTTACTTATCAGACAGTCAGGTGATCAGCCTACAATGTCCTAACCAAACTAGAACAACAACACCAAGTAGTTGTACCCTCCGAGAATCGAACCCGCCACTTCCGGGTATGAGCCGAACGCTCTAACCACTACACCACGGAGGCTGTTGACTCTATAACTATTTGTGCAACACCCTTTTTTTAAAATATATTCAATGTACAGACACATTTCATTTACTGTTGAACTAAGTATATGTATAGATATTGAATATTACCATATCATTATCCAACTTGCCCAAATAGGAGAAGGCTATAATGCATCGCTATCTTTTTTTATCTATGTTCATTGATTATTCGAAAACGCCTGAACCGATTCGGAAATTCTTTTTTGTTTGAAAGGTCATACTTGTTGTCAGATATTGAAATTTTATCAAAATTTGTTGTGTAGTTTAGGGGTGAAGTCGATTTATAGTTTTGAAAAAACAGACAACAGACGAACATACTGACAGACGAACAGCGAAGTCTTAGTAATAGGGTCCCGTTTGTACCATTTGAGTACGGTACTCTAAATAGGTAGGTAGGTTTTTCCATGCTGGTCTGGGAGAAAAGAGAAAACTTAGAATATACCAACTGTTTCTCTTTTTGTGCAAATCGTAGAAGCCGATCGAGGGAATGGGCGAAAATGCGCGATGCGGCTAGCAACCCATTACTATTTTACATTCTTTTTTTCACTTTCTCCCCCACCAAGTCATCAGAGTCCATGGCCGCTTTTAGGGCCTTTGAGTCTTGTGACCCTTTGACTGTTTAGAGCCGCAAGTCCCAAAAGCTCTGTCTGCCCCATTAGGCATAAAGACGTGATAGTATGTGTAGGTAGGTACTTGGTTTATTTTTGTTTCATTTTAAAAACCCTGAATAAAAACCATCAAATGTTTAAAGTTTTTTTCTACAGAGCATAGTATAATTAGACATGACGTCGCGCTATATTTTTTTTAAATATTTTTAACATTTTCTAATAACATTAAACGTAAAAAAAATATGCTTGGCAGACCATAGCAAAATTAAGATATGGTTTCAAAAAAATGATTACTTAGGTAGTTTATTTATTTAATTTTTTTAATACCATAAAATGTTTATAGTTATACACTGCAGAGCATTTTAAAATAAGAGATATGGATTTTTGAAAAGATAATATAAAAGGTGTATAGGTTGTTATGGACATCACATCATCGACAGTCATGGGTAGAATCATAGGCCTGTTGTTAGTTGGTAAGTTTTTTTATTTTAGATATACTTACTAATACGTATCATATTATAATAAATTAGTACTATTAGCGACTAGTACCGGTAGCTTATTTAAATAATTAATTTGACGTACGCTTGTAAATGCCTATTTCCTAAATAAACATTTAGAATTTTAAGGCCATACCCAAATTTTCCGGGGTCCAGTGGCGCCGCCATTTAAAATAAATAATTTAAAAGGAAACGGAGATAACCCTTAAAACTATTTTATGAACTACTGTTTATAATTCAAAGTGCGAACGTGAAGCTTTTCTACGCACATTAGCTAAAAGTGGCCGTTTTTCGCAAATGTGCGTAGAAAAGCTTCACGTTCTCACTTTAAACTACAAAAAGTAGTTTAAAAAATACTTTGAATGGGTATCTAGAACTTGACCAAGACACAATTTTAAATGATATCTCTGTTTCCTTTTAAATGATTTATTTAAAATGGCGGCGCCACTGGACCCCGGAAAATTTAGGTATGGCCTTAACAATCCCCTAAAAACTGACGGATAGTTTTCATTTGATGAAATATCTATCCGTCATCCGATTGCCCTATAAACCAAAAATCTTTTGGTAGACACAGTATCTTAATATTTAATCACATAAATCCGATAGTTAAGTAATAGTTAGTGCGTTGTTTTCGACCGCCAAACAAATATAGCCCGAAAGTCCGTCGTAGACAATACGACACGCAGTGACCCGGATACAGAAGTTTATTACTGGCGGCACAAAACAATGAGAGCACAGAACAGGCTACGGTGATAAATCGTTCAAACTGTTCCCTTTTCGATATCTCATGGTCTTTGGCATACTTGGGTAGTAAACTTACCCGTAGGTAACCATTTGACGTCAATACTTGTGCAACAAAACAATGACGATTATTAAGAGATATTATAAATATCCTATGATAATAAATATATATTTGAATTGAATTGAATGGACCATAGGCATGCATATTACGTAATAGAAAAGTGAAAGTGAAAAGGCGACTCCTGATCAGCATTGAGATTACAACAAGAAACGCGCTAAGATATAAATAAATAAACACCCAAAACCCAGGTCAATCTGGAAAAGAGCAATTTTCATCTTGACCTTGATTTAGTGACGAAAATGTGTAAGTAGTCAACAACTTAACTTGCCTTCCAAAGCACGGATTGCGTAAAAATATTCAATCTTCTTCTTATTATCGAGTGTGTTAGTGACTAACACTAGTGTCAGAGTTTTTTAACCGCCTTAAAGGCCTCTGACATGGTCTTAGGTAACGACCAATGTCAAAGACAGTGACCGGGACCGACGGCTTAACGTGCCCTCCGAAACACGGATCATCTTACTTATCAGACAATCAGGTTATCAGCCTGCAATGTCCTAACCAAACCAGGACAACAATACAAAGTCGTTGCCCCCGCCGGGAATCGAACCCGCGACCTCCGGGTATGATATGAGCCGAACGCTCTAACCACTACACCACGGAGGCTGTTTAAAATATTCAATATGACTCGCTTGCATCGATCATTGTTCATATTTATACGAATCATCTCGGTAGTGCTCATTACTAATAGCGTTTTTAGCAACACCGAGCGTCTTCTGTACTTGGATGGGTGACCACAAGTGGCATAACATTTTCTCGAGCACCTCTGTGCTTCGGAAGGCACGTATAAGCCGTTGGTCCCGGCTGTCATTGTATGGCAGTATGCAAGTTATGTCAGAAGCCTGAAAAATATAACACAAGTGTAGGCTACTTACGCACGCACAAGAAAAATAAGAATACGAGTTATCGTTCTATGCCATCGTTACTCTATGGTTGGCAGATTTCCTGATGCAAGAGAAAACTTGGAAAGATCTTGACAGAAGTTTTGTTATTCCGCTGTGGCGCTCAGTGGATATTATTAGCTGTGTTTGGCGTCCATTTTTATTGTTCAAACAATCTCTTTTACTGAAAACTAGTAGATATTGCAAATGGAGCTTTTAGTGCACTTCTTAGCTTTTGTGGAATCAAATAAAATACGTCTCATTTATGAGCTTTTTCTCTGAACGTTAATTTAATTTGGAAACTTAAATTCATTTGCGAAATTTACGATAAATTAAAATTAAATGTATATTAAGCGCTGACTTTTGATTCTTTCAATTCTTTAGTAACAGGTAGTAAAAAGTATTTATAATTAATTAAACTTCTTTAAAAAAAAAGTCGTTGAGTCGAAAACAATACAGCATGCATTTAAGGGTTAAGACTAAAGACCCTATAGTGCCTACTTTTAGTCGACCTCAGTGGCGTAGTGGTCACCATGTTAGGCCACCTAGAGGTCCAGGGTTCGATTCCCGGTCAGGGCAAGTTGGAAATAGCCTTTTTTCAAATTGTCCTGTGTCTTGAATATTCATCTATATATGCATTTGTTATAGAATATGGTATCGTTGAGTTACTATCTCTTAACACAAGTCTCGTACTTACTTTGGGGCTAGCTCAATCAGTGTAATTTGTCCCTATATATTTATTATTATATTTATACTCTACCGAGCTAAAAAAATAACAAAGATGTAAAAAATTTCACCCCTAAACACACGCATAATAATATGCATGAATTTTGAAATCCCAAACCTTCTTCCCTTTCTCCTTTGAAAATTACAGCTATAGCTGTAGCTCCAGCTATATATATAGCTGTAGCTTCAGCTATATATATAGCTGTAATTACAGCTTTATATATATATAGCTATAATTACAGCTATATATATATAGCTGTAATTGCAGCTATATAGTTGAAGTTTTCATGGCCGTCAGTCCAACACATGTCCAAAATGTCCAAACTTAGTTTACTCCGAAGTTTAGCCCTAAGTTTAGCAATAAACCTCGTATACTGACCACAAGCCTATAAACTTTATTCATACGTATTTACTTAATGAACGTTTTGGAGTGATAGATTGACAGACTGCCTATCCTTTGTTTGTGTTTGTGAAAGGAGCTCCTTTGAATAAAATGATTATCCATCTATCTATCTGAAACAGTGAAATTCTATATAACATTTGATTGAGATAGGACTTTTCTGTATCAGAGAAATAATTCTTTAAAAAAAACATGCTGTGTTCACTTCTTTACTTTTTATGCTCTAGTATTTTTTTGATACGATAAACTTTACCCCCAAACTACACAGCCGATTTTGATAAAATTTCTATGGGACCACCTAACAAATATTCCCTGTCAAACAAATAAAGAATCTTCCAACGGCTGGACCGTTGCATCTTCAAATAATCGGTGAACATACATAAAAAACGATTGCGATGAATTGATAACATTCTCTTTTTTTTGGAAGTCAGTGAAAAAATTATGAAAAATAGACCGAAAAAAGATAGTACATATGAAAACGAATGTCATATCGAAATTTTGTTTGACTTGGAAATAGAACAACATTTATATACCCATCCCGCAGTCTTAGCACGGTACCATCGATAAAGTCAGATAAAGGTTTCCCCGTTATTATTACGTAAAGCAAGCTAGTATAAAGATAGCGCGCGATAAACGCTATCGCCGGGGCCATGCTACGAGAGGTCATTTTTTTTTATTCTATATTTTTTTTAAATTCTTCTTAACAATTACAGTCCTCATCGGTTCGGCGGCGGCTGCCCCATGGCGGTGTACAAAGACATGTGAAGGGGCCACGGTCTGCTTCGCGGAGCCTTCCGGGCCCTGCATCCAGCCCCCCAGCATCTGCATACCTCGGCCCTCCCCCCCCTGCACTGGCCCAGCGACGATCCTGACGCCTGGATGCGGGTGCCCGTGCCCCCCACCCCCCTGCCCGTGTCCCCCTCCCCCCTGCCCCCCTCCGCCATGTCCCTGCGACCCCTGTAACCCATGCGCTCAACCTACATACGACCCGTGCGACCCGTGCGCCCCACCCCCTCCTTGCAGCTGTATCCCCCCACCCCCCTGCGGCTGCGACCCCTGCGGATACTAAGGGGTAAAGGGAAATGATGGGCGACGAAATTTCTGGGACAATAAATTTTTTGGATGATTTTTTATTATTTTATTTTTGATTTATATTATAAAACATTTTGGGGCCAAGGGGCTGAGATGGTGTAGGCGACTTGATATATTGGCTACGAATCGGCATCAAAATTTTGTAAAATAAAATGTTTTGGATTATTTTATTATTTTATTTTTAATGCCTACGTCCCATTTTTCGGCAAAGGCCTCTTCTCTTGTTTTAATCAATGGCGATAAAGATGCCTGGCCCTAAAGATATATTTTTTTTATAATTCTACGTGTTCTTTTATGTTTGAAGATTCTGCCGTCTGGTTTTTGGCAAAGTAGAATAGGGCCACTGCAAGTCCTCCCGTGGATGTCGTAGAAGGCGACTTAGGAAATACAAGCTAAACAAAGCTTATAAACATCAATGAGACCTCTTCAACCCGTCTAGCCAGGAAGGAGAGTGTAGGCTAAGTCTTTTGTCTGCTCTGGCCAAGTATGGCTCTGTTAGTACAGAGAGGGTCGTGCTCCTGCAGTGGAGACAAAAGACCCGATGATGATGATGATGAAAAATTCTACGAATATTTTTTCTACCTCAGGGTATTCTAGAAAAGGAGTTAAGGTCACGCACGCTTGACAGACAGTCAGATTCATGTCTATGAAAAAAAATGTCTATGTCTATGGTCAGATTCACAACGACAAACCTTATGGGTATCCTTTTAAACCTCATTTGCGAGCAACACTCATAAACGTCATATCGAAGGAGGGTACTGCCTCCGTGGTGTAGTGGTTAGAGCGTTCGGCTCATACCCGGAGGTCGCGGGTTTGATTCCCGGCGGGGGCAACGACTTTGTGTTGTTGTCCTAGTTTGGTTAGGACATTGCAGGCTGATCACCTGATTGTCTGAGAAGTAAAATGATCCGTGCTTCGGAGGGCACGTTAAGCCGTCGGTCCCGGTCACTGTCTTTGACATTGGTCGTTACATAAAACCATGTCAAAGGCCTTTAAGGCGGTTTAAAAACTGACACTAGTGTTAGTCACTAACACACACGATAAGAAGAAGAGGAGGGGTTGAGCGTTGAGCCTCCGTTCTGTATTAATACAGGATGACATTTTACCGACCATGATACTGAACTACTTTCTATGAAAATTAACGAAAACTGAAAATAAAAATTCGGCTTCCCATACATATCAGCGCTCGGCCAAACGAAATTTGTATGGGCGGACGAAAATTTTTTGTCGATTTTTAATAACTTTTTTCGTGGAAAGTTGTTCAGAATCATGTACTGAACTTGCTTCAAAAATTTGGCTGGTGGGTAAAAAGTCCTGTATAGTACCTGCTGATACAACGTGGAAGGGACATACATACTCGTGATAAATCGAACCACAGGCTATACTAAACCACTATAGTATCATGGAATTAAAATAATAGTCCAAAACAAAAATACGCCATTTCCATACAAAAGTGTGCAGCCTCCCGGGCATTTGGTATGGGAATGTCGTTTTTTTTGTTGTTACGGTTTCGTAACCAAAGGGTAAAAACGGGTCCCTATTACTAAGACTTCGCTGTCTGTCCGTCTGTCCGTCTGTCTGTCACCAGGCTGTATCTCAAGAACCGCGATAGCTAGACAGTTGAAATTTTCACAAATTATGTATTTCTGTTGCCGCTATAACAACAAATACTAAAAACAAAATAAAATAAATATTTAAGGGGGGCTCCCTTACAACAAACGCAATTTTTCATAAATAATGGTACGGAACCCTTAGTGCGCGAATCTGATTCGCACTTGGCCGTTTTTTTTTACTGTTATTTTATTATCTAGTATAAAAAATTATTCGATTTATTACGGGCATGCCTTCCACGGTGAATTCTAGACAAAACCTCCCATCATTGGGAAAAGCCTATTACATCAGTGGACTGTAAAGAAACCTTTTAGACGATATGGTCCACTTTCCTATCTTGTCCACTTCCCATCTCGTCCACTTTCCCATCTTGTCCATTTCCTAACTTGTGTTCTTCCCACCTCGTCCCTTTCCTAACTCGTCTCTTTCCCATCTTGTCCCTTTCCTATCTCGTCCCTTTCCTAACTCGTCCACTTCCTAACTGATCCCTTTTCTACCTCACCCATTTCTCATCGCATCCACATTCCCATCTCGTCCACAGAAAATAGAAATAAAACAACATGAATACAGTTCATCATTGAGTCTGGCCATCTCTATTCAGCAGGCTGTTCAACAAATTCATTGGGAGCTGAAGAGGCATGGTCATGAGAGAGGACAGGTCTTGGGGCTTCGCCATGCAGACTGCCAGAGCTGAAATAATAGGAACAATTTACTTCCATGCTGGTCTGGGAGAAAAGAAAAAACTTAGAATGTACCAGCTACTTCTCTTCCCGCGCAGATCGTAAGAGCCGATCGAGGGAAAGGGCTAAAAATCGAATTATGTCAATAGGCGATGCGGCTAGCAACCCATCACTATTTTGATTCCTTCATCCACCTTCTTGCCCACATCGAGCTAAAAGTGGCCTTTGAGTCTTGCAGCCCTGGGCTCTATCTACTTAGAGCCGCAAGACTCAAAATGCTCTGCCTGTCCTATTAGGAATAAAGACGTGATAGTATGTATGTATGTATTTACAGTATACTAGCTGATGCCTGCGACTTCGTCCGCGTGAACTTTTTACCCCGGCGTATCTGCATCCGTCCAGTGCAATAACATAATATTGCGGCTATAAATTGAGATGTAAGCTATCCTATCTTTCAAGTTAGATCAAATTGCACACGGTGTGGAAATCAAATTTAAAATCGGTTCGTTATTTTAGGAGTCCATCACGGACAAACAACGTGACACGTTATCCTATTTCCTACTATCCTATCCTACTATCCTATCCTACTAATATTATAAATGCGAAAGTGAGTTTGTATATTTGTTTGTTTGTCTTTACGCTTAAACTACTGAACCGATTTGGATGAAATTTGGTAGGGATATAGTTTGAGACTCGGTGAAGGACATAGGGTACTCTTTATTGCGAAATTCCTACGGGGAGCGAAGCCCGCGGGAACAAGAATTTTTTAATTTAAGAAAATAGGGACTTACCAATAACAATAAAAAAAAATACGATTTCCGATCTCATTTTAACGTCTAGATTGGTTTTTTTTTTCAAATTTAAACAACCAATTTGTATCTGGAAATAGCTACAAATGAGTAAAAGCTAGATTTTATAGTTTTCCTCTATTTTCGCAGTCACACTTATTAAGATAACAAAACCAGAGACGTTAAAATGTTTAAGTTTACTTTTTTTTCAGTTACAAGCTTTAATTTAGTGATAAAAAAGTATTAAGTGATAAAAATATCCAAAGACAAATAAATGATTTTTGCCATGGATTTTTGACTTTTGAATTTTTTACTTGTCCCGGTTGTGTCTGTAATCAAATCTTGCAAGTTAAATTTGACCCACTTCCCGGTTTCCGATTGAGCTGAAATTTTGCACGAATAGGTACGTATATCGCGTGACAATGTCACGTTATGATGCATGGAGCTGATCTGACGATGGAGCAGGAAGGTGGTCAAGGTAATTTAAGAAAATTCTGTACATGTTTTAGTACAAAATTTTCAAATTGACATTAAATTTAAAGTTGACATCATGCTTAATTAATAATGTCGTACTAAAAACTAAATATAACTAAGTATTGATAAAAACTAAACTAGATATAAAAACAATAAAAAACAAACATCAGTTTATATAAAAAATTGAGCCTAAATCGCTGCGCTCGCAGGGTAGAGTGCCCAAGAGACTGGCAGCATTAATAATTATGACATAACAATGTATTCTCAGTCCACATATCTAATTTTAATACCAGTATAATTGTAAGTTGACGTTTTTTGAGAAAATGCTGCAGTACAGTTTGTTACCGTTTCTTCTGTACTTGCGCTTAGCAAGCGACAGTAAACTTAGCTATAAGTAAATGATCTGACGTCAACATTTACCTTATAAGAAATCGAAAGGAAAAAAAGTGACAATTATCAAGTGATACAAATATCCAAAGATAAATAAATGATTTTGACTTTGACTTTGACTTTGCATTTCTGTGATAAAACAACATAACCTTACTGAGTTTGGGTACGATTATTTCATCTTGAGCACTTTAATTTAGGTCAATTTTAAGTGAAAGCATGTTTTTCAAAATAATTTTTATAAGCCGTGTGGTTTCCGGCATGTTAAAATAAGCTCACACCAAGTCCTCCCGTAGATTTCGTAAAAGGCGAAAACTAACTAAGACATACAAACATCAATGAGACCTTCAAGTTGAAGCTCCTCGCTGGCCAGATGGGTTAAAGGCTTCAACCCATCTGGCCAGCGAGGAGCATGTTAAATTAATTTCAATATATCTTAGTTTATTTATTTTTGATTATTAAATTTTAATTTATATTTCAATATAGTTTCGATTACAAAATTTTATTTCAATATGTAAGTTTATGTAAGGATATTAATATTTTTATTTATAGTACTTGCTGCTTAAAATGTTTAATATTTTAAGAATGTTGTGTTCACCTGTAATGGAAAAATATTTTTGGTCCATTGGTTAGATTATTAAAAAATATTGTACATGTATTTTTTCTTTTCTCTGAGAAACAAAAAATGACAAAGATACAGCGCATATAAATTTCGCGTGACGTCACGGCTGCACGATTTTTAAGTGTGCCGTCGCAAGCAACTCCGGAACTTTGACGCTCCGTATCTTAGTGAATTTTTACTTTTATGGTAAACTGAAAAATACGGGTCCATTTTTGGATAATCTAAAAGACGGACTAATTACTATGACACTTTTCGGACCGTCGTCACCCCTATTGGGTTGCATGCTAGAACACAGAACGGTGTACCTAATAAATAAAATAAAATAAAAGTCTATTTGAAAAGCACTATTATAGTCTTCCCCACATTATGTGAAACTAAATTTAACGACTTTCGGCTATTTAGTGTTCATTACAGTAATAAACCAATTAAAAAGTTACAAATTGGTTGGCGTCTGAAGCTTGCATCATTAGTACAGGTAAAGGAGCTCGGTGGCGCGGCGGGAGTGAGCACTACTAGTTATCGCAAGTAAAGCGACATCCAGCGTTGTCCGCGCTTGGATGGGTGACCACTACTTACTATTAGTACTATCAGGATTGTGTCACTCCCTGTGTAGGTATCCAAAATATACTTACATCATTAATATTTGATATGTATGTATACATTTTAATATAACAATATATTTTCTTTATTTTTTTGTTTCTTTGCTGTACTTACCCCAAAAGATTGCTTTCTCAGCATCACATGTTGGTGGACTGGTAGAAAAGGCCTCAGGCCATAAGTCCGCCATTAACACAACAAATAAATTACTATGCGCGCGACGACCACTCCGGAGTGGAAAATTCAGTGACATGTGTAGAGTAATAAGAATGAAATTAGCTTGCAATACACTTCTAGGTATCTAAACGAAAAGGTGCCGAGTTCTGACGCGAGCTAAATTAAACTATATCGCTAACGACATTGAGTAGATATTTCTTTGAAATTGAATTCCTTTGCTGAGTAAGACTTCTGTACGTTAGACTAGTATTCTGTGCCACCGCTTCAAATACGCAGAAGTAAGCAACTTAGAAATAAAATGGAATGTTTATTGCTTAAAATTCAGTACAAGGCTGGTACAAATGTAATATGGAGAATCTCACACATTTTGTAATCACTGATATTCAACAGACATTATCAGTCTTATTATAAAACGAGGACTAACTTTGTTACTAGGTTTAAACCAGTATCCGACCAAATCAGGTTGACATCTAGTAATACGTCATTGTCTCATCTGAAAATGTCAACTTGATTTGGTCAGATAATGGTTTAAAGTTTAAACCTAGTAACAAAGATAGTCTGCGTTTTATAATAAGACAGTATCAGTCTTATTATAAAACATTTTCAAATGAGATAATGGCATATTACTAAGATGTCAACTTGATTTGGTCGGATAATGGTTTAAACCTAGTAACAAAGTTAGTCTGCGTTTTATAATAAGACGGTATGTCAATTGTTGCATACCATGTGGAACTGACTATACTACCCGTAATAAAGCGAACCACGGGCTATAATAGATCACTATAGTATAATGAAATCAAAATAACAGTCAAAAACAACATTCCCATACAAATTGCCCGGGCGGCTGGCGGCTGCACACTTTTCTATGAAAATGTCGGAAATTTTAATTTTATTGTAGTGATCCAATGCTGGTCTGGGAGAAATAAAAAAAACTTAGAATGTACCAGCTGCTTCTCTTCCCACGCAGATCGTAAAAGCCGATCGAGGGAATGGGCAAAAATGCAAATCATGGTAACAGGCGATGCGGCTAGCAACCCATCACTGTATTGATTGCTTTTCCATCTTCTCAGGCGTTTCGTTGTGGCGAGCTAGATATTCTGATCCGGTGATTACTGATACACTGTAACTGCCTCCATGGTGTAGTGGTTAGAGCGTTCGGCTCATACCCGGAGGTCGCGGGTTCGATTTCCAGCGGGGGCAACGACTTTGTGTTGTTGTCCTAGTTTGGTTAGGATATTGTAGGCTGATCACCTAATTGTCTGATATGTGCTTCGGAGGGCACGTTAAGCCGTCGGTCCCGGTCACTGTCTTTGACATTGGTCGTTACCTAAAACCATGTCAGAGGCCTTTAAGGCGGTTTAAAAACTCTGACACTTGTGTTAGTCACTAACACACACGATAAGAAGAAGAAGTTATAGAGTAAGAATTAGAAAAAACAAATTCTATCTGTTTGTCTTTTTGTACACGTTAATCTCCGAAAATATTGGACGGGTTCGAATAAAACTTTTTTGTTATAGGTATAGCTGTTAAGCCTGGGCAAAATATAGAGTATATTGATTTTAGAAAATTGAACACCTGATGCACCATATGATAATGGTCCAGCTAAACTATAAGAAATATAAAAATGATGCCTTAAAAAGCATTTTCAGGAGACATAAAGTCTACGCGAACGAAGTCGTGGGCTTCGGCTCGTATAAAATAAAGTATTTTGATTTGATTTTTATTACTTAGTTTCACCTGTCCCGTTGTCTGTCTGTAATCAAATCTTGCAAGAAAAATTTGACCCACTTCCCGGTTTCCGATTGTGCTGAAATTTTGCACGCATACGTATATCGCGTGACAATGCAATATTGTGATGACATGGAGCTGATCTGATGATGGAGCCGGAAGGTGGCCATAGGAACTCTATAATGAAACTACGCAATTTCAAATAATTTGTTCCCTTTTAATTTGTCTTAAGGAGAGTCTTTACCACGGAACAGAAAAATGGGACCATTTTTCTGTTCCGTGGTCTTTTCATGAAAGCTTGTTTTTTTGTTTGTGATAGATAACTTTATTGTACCAAAAACAAAATACAAATACAACTTACAAAAGAGCAAAAAGAGATATTTACTCAATTAAAAGCTTGTTTAATTATATTTTTAATAATTACTTGTTTATAACAAGAAATTTAAAAATTTAAATAATTGTTTAAAAAAAGAAAGAAGAGCGTACAATGACAAAATGTATATATTTAATTCAAAAGTGTCACGTAAAATAAAGAAAAGACTCATTAAAACATACGTTTGGAGCATTGCATTGTACGGTTGTGAAACTTGGACAATGAACCAAAAGGATCGGGAACGACTAGAAGCCTTTGAGATGTGGTGTTGGAGACGCCTGGAAAGGATAAGCTGGACAGAGAGAAAATCCAACAAAGAAGTGCTGGAAATGGTCAATGAGAACAGAACGATTATGCGTACAATAGAGATAAGACGAGGAAGAATGTTTGGCCACCTTATGCGGCATGACAACTTCATAAAAAACATAATGGAAGGGAAAGTAGAAGCCAAGAGAGGAAAAGGAAGACCAAGAAGGTCGTTCATGGATGAAATAAAAGAAAAGGCAAAAGTTGTGACGTATAAGGAGGTCAAGCATTTAGCAGAAAATAGGGAGACATGGAAAATACTCCACCGACAAGAACCTAGTTCTTAAATTTATTGATGATGATAACAAGAAGGACCTTTTCAGTCTAGTATTTAGTTCTTGTCTAACCAAATGAATCGCTCAATGTTATTCAAACGTATCCCGACCCTTTCATCCGTAACCAGTGATTGGAAAAACTATGTAGGTGGCCGAACCGCGCGCGCTCACGCGTGCTCGGCTACGGTGTCCACACGCGGGGTAAAATCGGGACTATCGATAGCTATATTTACCGGTTTATTAGTTACCGGTACAGTGCGAGTCGAACTCGCGCTCGAAGTTTATAGTATAGAAGTGTGTGTGAAGAAGGTTCTATTGTGGCACCTCCATACATTAACTAAGCCAACCTCTTTTCAACGTTTACAGAGCATAGATTTAGCTTAGAATTACAACTAGACGAAACTATGTAATACTATTAATTCCGTGACAGAACTTTACATTTAAATACAAATAGATATATAGCTAAGCCAAGCATATTAAATTTGCTTTACTATGCTATACTTAAATTACGTTACTGTTATTAGTATTACGGGACTTACCGCGATTAATATCGTTTTTTGCCAGATATTTCGACGGCCCTTCTGCCATCATGGTCGCTGGCCGACTGAGGAACTGCGATGGATGTCCGGCTGTCAAGGGTAACCATATCGGTCTACCCTCTTTCTTCGTCGTTTGTTGCATAAGTCCTTACACACAACACTGACGGTGTCCGTTCGGGAATTGTTTTTCGTTATTCGCACACTCTTTTTACAAAGCTCAATCACTGGATTCCACGTGCCTGACAACTTGAAGCCATCTTCTCGATTAAAATTGGGATGCTTCTTAATTTCAATCGCCTCTCTAACTAAGCGTGGTATGTAATGGCGTTCAGTCGCAAGTATTTTGGGTTGATGTAGCTCAATCCAGTGATTGACTCCAGCTTGTGAAAGATGCTCCGCGATAGCTGACTTGTCAATATCCCTGTTTTTGACTGCCGTTATGTGCTCTTTGACCCGTTGAGATATAGACCTCTTGGTCTGTCTAACATACGAGCGTCCACAACTATAGTCAATCTTGTAAACACCCGATTTTTCTAAGGGCGAGCTGTCCTTAGGTGATCGCATATAGCTTGCGATTTTCCTCCCCGGAGTAAACGTGGCTTTTATGGAGTACTTTCCTAATAGTCTGCCGATTTTATCTGTTACTCCTTTGACATAAGGTAGGTACGCTGCTTGCCTATCTATAATTGTGACCGTGAAACTCTAAAATCATATATTAAATTACGTTTATTGCATAACGATTGGCCTTTAAATATTTATTTTTGTCTTTTTGTCAAAAATTAATGGGTTCTACATTTCACTCAGCGCTAAACTTACGTACTGCTACTTGTACGTTAGTAATTTTACGCATCACAGCGTGGTCACCCTACATCCAATATACGAGAAAGTATTGAGTCGAATGTTTAGTTTCGGTAGGCAACCAAACGTTTAGACATCAAAGAGACGTTGCTTTGAACTGGAAATTGGTCGTTTATGAGATTTTCTACAAGATTTTTTTCGCAACTAACGCGAATCGTGGATACATGTGAAAAAGAACTTTGTTGGTTCAGCAAGAAATAGAGAACCATTCGTTAGCATTCCCAGAAATCTCCCATAATTTAATAAATACTGGCAACCCAGAATGGGTTCTCTAGTGTGAGAAAAATGGTAACACCGGCCACACTGTCAAGTGTAAAGTTTGACATTAGGGAATTGCCGCGTTATCGAGCATGAAGCGAGATGATTTTATAAAAAGTGTTAATGTTTAATTGATGCAGAATATACCTACAAGATTTAAATAGCTTCCCGGTTTTATTTAGAAGTGCCCCAATGAAGAAGTAAGTGATACCCAGACGAGAAAGAGATTCTTAGAAGTTAAAAAGACGCTCGGGAGTTATGTAGATACTTACATATACAATGTCCTTTTTAATTAAGTACAAATATTTTAAGGGGTGGTTCAGTCCATCATTTTTAACAACTTTTCCCAATAAATGTATATCTAAATACGAAAAAAATATTTACATTTTCCATAGTACTGATATCACGTGACTAATTCGGTTTGTATGAAAAGCTAAAAAAATTTTTTCGTAATTCGATATACATTTATTGGGAAAAGTTGTTCAAAATGATGGACTGAACCACCCCTTAAAATATTTGTACTTAATTAAAAAGGACATTGTATTGTATTCGTATAGCAGCGTGGTTGCCCTACAATCATTATCATCATCATCTTTAGGTGTTTTGTCTCCACTGCAGGAGCACAACCCTCTCTGTACTACCAGAGCCATACTTAGCCAGAGCAGCCAGAGGACTTTGACCAACCCTCTCCTCGCTGGCCAGACGGGTTGGAGAGGTCTCATTGATGTTTATAAGCTTTGTTTAGCTTGTATTCCCTAAGTCGCCTTCCACGACATCCATGGGAGGACTTGGAGTGGCCATTCTACTCTGCCGGAAACCACACGGCAACATATAACATACATCCAATATATGAGTAAGTATTGAGTCCTTTTAGTTTCGGTAGGCAACAAAACGTTTAGACATCAAAGTGTCGCGGCTTTGAACTAGAAACTGGTCGTATATGAGATTTTCGACACGACTTTGTACGGTAATTTAGAAGTGGGCACATACCATTATTACGTGACCTTTTCAGGGTTAATGGAGTCTTCAAAATACAAAGCTTGGTCTCAGAGGGGGAAGTCTTCCTCGCGTGGTCAATATATTTTATTTAACTTGCAATGTATCTTGTTTGTATGAATGTTTGTTTAGTTTTAATCTTGCAACTCAATTTTCAACCAGTTATCCTCAACGGATTTAGCTGAAATTTTGTAAGTCGGATGACAATGCAATATTATGAAGTCAATGAGCTGTTTTGATGCTGGAGCCGGGAGATATTCGACGGAACTCAGTTATAAAACAACGTAACCTCATTGAGTAGGACTTTATTGATTTGACTTGATGACTCGATCCTATGATTGGGTCACAGAGATGGAAGGTGGTCGATGGAACTCAGTAATAAAACGACGCAACACCAACGTGTTTCTGATATATAAATAAATTCTTTTTCTTTCGAGTTTCGGCTTATTTTATTTATCCTAATAAGTACTTTGGATACAACAAAAGCTTGAACGAAAATTGTAACTTTTTAAAATACTTATTCAAGCTTTATTTAAATTATAGCACACAGCGTTCAGCATGTCTAACCGACTTCCAAGAATTAAACTTTTAACAAAAAAAAACAACCGACTTCAATTTATTTCAGGAGTTTCTTTCATATCTCCGAAGTTCTTCATCACGTCTTCACCAAATTAATATGGGACCAACTTGGGAGTAAGGGCTTTCAAATAAAAAAAGAATCATCAAAACCGGTCCACGGTTGACGAAGATATCGCGTCACATTTATACAAAAAAATCATACATTCAAATTGACAACCTCCTCTTTTTTTTAAGTCGAATAAAAAAGGAGGAAGTTCTCAATTAATCGCGATCTTTTATTTTGTTTGTATGTATGTTCACTGATTATTCGAGCCAACTTGAAAAGTTCTTTTTTTGTTTGAAAAGGTATACTCC
Organism: Acrobasis consociella; assembly: GCA_963555685.1. NCBI lineage: Eukaryota > Metazoa > Arthropoda > Insecta > Lepidoptera > Pyralidae > Acrobasis > Acrobasis consociella. The sequence continues at coordinate 8,834,377 of OY743132.1, read as the reverse complement.
GGATGTGGTCTGAAAGATAATTTTATCAAATTCGGTTGTGTAGTTTAGTGACAAAGTCGGTTTTTAGTTTCTAAAAATTATTTAGTTACTTCGAATACCCTCTTAAATTTGTACCAACAGCACAGGTATGGCACTTCATAGAAACGGAGTAACAAATATTCCTAGTACTACTACAAACGAAACAATATATCTGTGCACAAGTCAAATGTGTGAGTTAAACAATCAGGGTCGCCACCACAGAATTTGTTGCTTTGCTTAACTGTTTTCATCACTAAGAAATCTATAAAAAAAAAATTGTTTTCCGTGGATAAACAATAATAATATGCGCAGTTTCTCACGATTATGATTCGATTTTCCAAGTGACTAGCGTAACGTCAACGTGCGACTAGCAACAACCCTATTTTACAGGCGCTTACAAGGTCCAAAAGCGGGGGAGGGGTTGCGGGGACGACAGATGGACGGGGCGAGTTTCCTTTCTGTATGTAATACTATTATTAATTCCGTGCCAACAGGTAAAAGCATTTATGTTTTCAAATTATCCCTCATTTAAACGATTACTATCTACGTCGAAATTGTAAATGGATGCTACCTTAATTTGATGACAATTGGCTTACAACAGTCTGCCATTGCACTGAGATTCGCGGCATGTTTGGTGCGAGTCACGAAATGATGGCCGTGTGGTTTCCGGCAGAGTAGAATAGGGCCACTCCAAGTCCTCCCGTGAATGTCGTAGACGGCAACTTAGGAAAAACAAGCTAAACAAAGCTTATAAACATCAATGAGACCTCTCCAACCTATCAGGCTAGCGTGGAGAGTAAGCCAAATCCTCTGCTCTGGCCTAGTATGGCTCTGGTAGTACAGAGTGCTCCTGCAGTGGAGACTAAAAAGACCTGATAATGATACCTAGCGTTAGTAACTTATTAGTAATCTGTGATAGCGTTTATTAGTGATTTTACGTAATGCCAAGCCAAAGAGCGGCTTTTTAAAGACAAGCCCTGGCCTGAAAGCCGTCAGTATGCGGAGAGGCACACTGACGGCTTTCAGGCAGAAGAATTGAAAGAACAAGACAAAACGTATTTAACTAAAATATGTTTAGGAAACGTGTGTAATTTTTTATGAATTTACTTTGCCCTGTGGCCATTTTAACAGCACCATTTTTCTCAAAAAGCAACACGACTTATACGATTTTGACAAATAATTACCTACATAGGCCGCGCAACTTTGTCCGTCTTATAATAAAACGCAGACTATCTTTGTTACTAGTGTGGGTGACTCCCACTATTTACTTTATTTAAAATATTTATTTTATTTAAAAATATCTATATTACTTATTATTTAAAAATATAATTTTATTTATTATTATACTATATACTATTATTATAAATATCTATACAAATACCTTACACTTACTTACACACTTATCTATATATACACCTTCATACATCTTACATACTTACATAACTAATTAATATAACATAATAAATATCACTTACCGTGCGTTGCGTATTTGTTCGTACGAGGCGAATGTAAACGCGCACTCGGTACCCGTTTACGTCACACGGTTGCGCGGGCGCATCGCTGCCGGCTCACCGCTAGTCGAGACTTACTCAGACGCCGACCCGCACGTCGCTCGCGCTCTCGATGCCTTTGTTTGCTAATGCTTACGGTCGCTAGTACCCACTGCTATTTATCTGTGTTCTCTCACTTTCTTCCTACTTTCATTCTGTGCTATCTCATCTTCATTCTCCTTCCATTGTATGTACTGTATATGCTGTGTGAGTGATTAAACTGTTAAACTGAAGTGCGTGGCTTGCTTTATTTCAACGCTTATTGGACTATCTGGTAACGCACCTATCACTTATTTATCACTCCACATCAAGCAATCGCTTCACTAGATTTAAACCACTATCCGACCAAATCAAGTTGACATCTAGTAATATATCTCTGCCTCATCTGAAAATGTCTACTTGATTTAGTTGGGTAATGGTCTTCTTCGTATCATGTGTGTTAGTGACTAACACTAGTGTCAGAGTTTTTAAACCGCCTTAAAGGCCTCTGACATGGTTTTAGGTAACGACCAATGTCAAAGACAGTGACCGGGACCGACGGCTTAACGTGCCCTCCGAAGCACGGATCATCGTACTTATCAGACAGTATGTCCTAACCAAACTAGGACAACAACACAAAGTCGTTGCCTACGCCGGGAATCGAACCCGCGACCTCCGGGTATGAGCGGAACGCTCTAACCACTACACCACGGAGGCAGTTTATGGGTAATGGTTTAAACCTAGTAACAAAGTTAGTCTGCGTTTTATAATAAGACGATGTAAGTCTAAGCGTATGACTTGGACCACACAAAACCGCTTGAAAATTTAAGACATAATTCAGTCGCAGATGCTCATAAAAATTTTATGTGCTATTGTCTCCTGCCGCTAGCTTCCAGAAATCTCCGGTTATTACTGGAAAAATCCGGATCTATGGAGGTTAGTTTTAAAGGATTCCTAGTTCCAATTGCATTTTATGGTGGAATATAAATAATTTAATTGTCGTAAGTTAGTTTGTTTTGTTTTTCGTGTGTGTAAGTGACCAACACTGGTGTCAGATTTTTCAAGGTATCTGACATAGCTTGACGACTGCCATAAATGAAAGAATGAACCAAAAAAAAACTTTCTTGTGCGAAAGAGAAACTCTACTAGCGGCCATTTTCGCCACCATTAAATGTCACACAAATTTCATACAAATATTCTGTCTATGGCACTTACGACAGGCTGATAGTTTATTTTATTTATTTATAGGTTATAGGCATGTTTAGGCTTGGCATAAACAAATAAATAAAAAATATAAATGAGGATATTTTTCATATTTATTTGATTTTAGGTTTTAATTTAGATTTAATTTACAAATATTTTTTATTAATTTGTATATATTGATATTCTTAATTATGTTATTTAAGTTTATAAAAATATTTATAATATTTATGTATTTTTCTAGTGGTATACGTATACAATGTCCTTTTTTATTAAGTACAAATATTTTAAGGAGTGATTCAGTCCATCATTTTGAACAACTTTTCCCAATAAATGTATATTGAAATACAAAAAATATTTTTTCGGTTTTCATACAAATCGAAGTAGTCACGTGATATCATTACTATACATACATACTATCACGTCTTTATCCCTAATGGGGCAGACAGAGCATTTTGGGTCTTGCGGTTCTATGCAGAGCCCAGGGCCGCAAGACCCAAAAGCCACTTTTAGCGTCATGGTGGGCGAGAAGATGAAAAGCAATCAATACAGTGATGGGTTGCTAGCCGCATCGCCTGTTAACATGATTTGCATTTTTGCCCATTCCCTCGATCGACTTTTACGATCTGCGTGGGAAGAGAAGCAGCTGGTACATTCTAAGTTTTTTTTTATTTCTCCCAGACCAGCATGGGAGTTATTCTATGGAAATGAAAATTTTCTTTTCGTATTTCGATTTACATTTACTGGGAAAAGTAGTTCGATATGATGGACTGAATCATCCCTTAAAATATTTGTACTTAATAAAAAAGGACATTGTATATTATATAAATTGTATATATTAATATTTATAGTATATATGTATGTATATTTTTTGTTTGGTTATATGCACCAAATATGTATTTATTTTAGTAAGTAGTTTGAAGTAGCTTATGTTATATAGTAATTTTAATATTTATTGAATTAGCCAATTCCACTCCCTTTTGCTATCCCATTATTTTACACCCACGTAAATTTCTCTAACAACCCAAAGGTTGACTGTTAGATAATGCTTTTAGCATTAAGTCCGCCTATTGTGCCATACAATTTGTATTTTGTACAATAAAGGTCTTTGCCCAGCAGTGGGACACAAAACCTACAGGCTAGGAAAAAAAAAAGGTTAAATAAATAAATATAAATTCTCTATTTAACAGTTTTTTTTAATATGATATGCCAAAAGTTACCCTCTAACTACATGGCCAAAGGGATAATATAATCATATTCTATAATAAACATGAAAAAATATCTGCCTTTTTATTCATGGTGAAATTTTTAGAAAACCATAGATTTTTTTGGGATTTTTTCTGCGTAAAGCAATAGTTTTTCGCCGACACGACGATTTCATAAAAACGGCCAAATGGTATTCTACGCGAGCGATGAGTTGTACAACTACACGTTTTGTGTTTCGGTGAAAGTCCCTCAATGAAAAATAGCACTCCTGCAGTGCGATTCTGAGCTATTAGTTTTATAAACTTTGACACAAAAGCATCTTGTCAGTTTCGAATTGGTATTCTGAGACGTTTTTTGGTCACACAAAATGACTTGATTCTGGTTGAATTAACTTGAATCGACTTGACTAACTGTCATATATGACAACATGTTAGCAGTTTTCCGCGGGTTTGCTTACGATTTGAACTGTCAACCCCGAATCGGTATTCTACGATTCGACATCTTTCGTGTTTTTGACGCTGTCAGAAGGCAATTGGTATTCCGGCAATTACAATGATCGTACTTCTGGCCTGCTACAAGGCGAAATGACAAAATGTAGTGCCAGAGCCACAGGTATGGCACTTCACAGAAACGGAGTAACAAATATACCTAGTACTACTAAACGAAACAATACATCCGTGCACACGTCAAATGTGAGAGTTAAACAATCAGGGTCGCCACCACAGAATTTGTTGCTCTGCTTACCTGTTTTCATCATTCGGAAATCTATAAAATTGTCGTTATTTATTGTTTTCCGTGGATAAACAATGATAATGTGCGCAGTTTCTCACCATTATGATTAAATATTTCTAAGTGACTCGCGTAACGTCAACGTGCGACTAGCAACAACCCTGTTTTACAGGCGCTTACAATGCCCAAAAGCGGGGGAGGGGTTGCGGGGACGCCAGATTGCGGGGGACGGTGCGAGTTTCCGTTCTGTATGTAATACTATTATAAATTCTGTGCCAGAGCTTCCAGAATAGTTTGAGAGTCTAGTTAGGCCGCATGACACCGCAATCCAGTAGAAACTAGAAGCGAGCTAAAACTACTTATTGCCGCTAATCGGATTTCAACTAAATTGTTTGGTCTAGACTTATCAAGACTTATGTTGAGCTGGCTGTAAACGTTGTTCTCATTTCGTGTAGGTAATCAAGTAATATGCTGGTCTGGGAGAAAAGAAAAAACTTAGTATGTACCAGCTGCTTCTCTTTCCGGGCAGATTGTAAGAGCCGATCGAGGGATTGGGAAAAAATCGAATCATGTTAATAGCTCAATCTGTGTGATTTGTAAACCACGTGAAGGGACATACCAGTAATAAATCGAACCACGGGCTATACTAGATCACTATAGTATAATGATAATAAAATAAAAGTCATAATACGAACAAAAATCGGTATTAACATACAAATTGCCTGGGCAGGACACTTTTGTATGGAAATATCGATTTTGGAACGAAGTTCCTTATCGCGCGTTGCGAAAGGAGGCTAGACGGAAAAAATTAGACCAAAAGTTGTTACACTTTTTGTGTAAGTTGTGCGGCGTGTGCGTGTTTCTCTGTCTGTCTCTCTCTCCTAATTAATCGAAAGGAACTTCGTTCCATCCGGGTGTCCCTTGACAACTCTCAAGTTTTTTTTTTAACTTTTGTCTGTTATTTTAATTTCATTATACTATAGTGATCTATTATAGCCTGTGGTTTGATTTATTACAGGTATATAACCCTTCATGCTGGTCCGGGAGAAAAGGAAAAACTTAGAATGTACCAGCTGCTTCTCTTCCCGCGCAGATCGTAAGAGCCGATCAAGGGAATGTGCGAAAATTAGAATCATGTTAATAGGCGATGAGGCTAGCAACCCATCACTATTTTGATTTCTTCATACACCTTCTTGCCCACATCAAGCTAAAAGTGGCCTTTGAGTCTTGCAGCCCTGGGCTCTATCTGCTTAGAGCCGCAAGACCCAAATTGCTCTGTCTGCCCCATTAGGGATAAAGACGTGACAGTATGTATGTATGTATGACCCTTCCACGTTGCATATTTATTTATTTTAATAACTAATTACAAAATAATAGTATGTATGTGTATCCTACTCATATGCATGTCCACTATCTACACATAAATTTCTTAGTACTAAAGAAATATAGCCGCATGCATAAACCTTGTCGTTACTTTACCCTACCGCGCAATAAAAACGGTGTAAACAGACAGAACGTTTTATATAGTGAACCACGGCACTTATCGTAAATGCTGAGGCAGGGAGTTTATAGTTGAAATGGGAATCTGGGGCACGGCGGCTTAACTACTTGTACTTAAAATATGGGTGTCTCTTTTTAACTGAAAAGATTTGGGTACATATTTTATTAAGTCAAAAATAAATTATTTTGTACTTTTAACAAAATAAAACGTCGTAAAATAATCTCACTTGTCTTTGAACATATCCATTTTAACGTGATTTTAAATTTATTATTGCAGAAAAACTGATAATAAAAGCGCTATTTAACTCCAAAAAACTATGACGTCATCTGCCTGTATTTTACACAAAATCCCATAGAAACTGTTTGTTTTGCCGTTTAGAAAAAACTGTCTGATTTGAATTATTGGAAAATAGCGTATTATCAAATCTTTTTATGTATTTTTGCCGATTATTCGAATTCGGTTTCGTATTTTCATCCATTTCAAAGATTAAATGTTTAACCGACTTGCAAAAAAGGAGAAGGCTATCAATTCGTCGAGATCTTTTTTTATGTACTGGCCGAAGCCCGCGACTTCGTTCGCGTGGACTTTATTTCTCAACAACTTTTTCTAAGGCGTAATTTTTATATTTCTTATAGTTTAGCTGGACCATTATAGTTCTGCATCAGGTGTTCCATTTTCCAAAATTAAGTTAAATTAAGGCTTAAAAGCTATATAACAAAAAAGTTACATTTAAATCTGTCGAATATTTCCAGAGATTAATGTGTACAAACAGACAGACTTTTTTTAATTCTCACTCTTTACTATTTTTGCATCGCCCCTAATTTTTTTTGGAAATGTATTCAATGTACAGACACATCTTTTTTTACTGTTTTATTATATGTATAGATGTTCACCGTTTATTCGAAGACGCCTAAACCGATTTGGAAAATTCTTTTTTGTTTGAAAAGGGATACTTCCGAGGTTGGTCCCAAAATTTTATCAAATTCGCTTGTGTAGTGTTTATGGTGAAGCCGGTTTATAGTTTTGAAAAACTATACAATCTGCGCAGGAAAAAAAGCAGCTAGTGCATTGTAAGTTTTTCTTTTCAACTAAAGATATGAGTCACAGTCTACCTAATCTATAATATAAAAATGAATCGCAAAATGTGTTGGTAAGCGCATAACTCAACAACGCCTGGACCAATTTGGCCAATTCTTTTTTTAAAATGTTCGTTGAAATTCAAAGATGGTTTTTACGCCGAGAAAAATCCGAATAATTGCCGGAAAAACCCTAAAAACAGCCCTTTTCTTTTTCCCATACAAACGTACGCATTTTGACAGGCTATATTTGGATATAGAGGGATAAAGATGTGACAGTGGTTTGTGTATGTCCCTAGTCATTTGCATTAAAAAGAGGTAAGTTACAAAACCCCTGCCCTGTTTAAATCCTCTCAAAGGAAACAGATTAAAAAACCTCTGGCATCTTCAATTTTTAATTAAAAACTTTTTTATGTTACTGGCTGGATAGGAAAAACAGACTCAATAAATCGTGAGCAAAAAAAAACAAATTAATTCTAAAAGAAGTTTTGTCTATAATAAAGAGTTTGAATGGACTTGAGTTCGGCCATTTGCTTTTTTATTTTCTTTACAAAATGGCGGCCGTGCTCCGCTTTAATTATATTCCAGTTCTGGCTTTAAAACATTCTTCATTCGTGAATCGTGCGGTGTTTTTAGATTCAACATTATTTGCACGACTGCTTAAATGGAGTGTAGTGTTTTGAGCGTTCATTCATTTACGTTTACGACCAAGAACCAGGTCATTTGATGCATAGTATTTTAAATTAATAATTGTTAAAACGTACTGCTCCTTTACAGTCACATTTTATTAACATTTATTTTAACAGTGCAATAAAGTTTAAATAAATAATTTAAGAGCCAGGCTCCTTTACAAGCTTTTATTATTTTATTTATTTTTTAGTTTCACCTGTCCCGTTGTCTGTCTGTAATCAAATCTTGCAAGTCCAATTTGACCCACTTCCCGATTTCCGATTGAGCTGAAATTTTGCACGCATACGTATATCGCGTGACTATTCAATATTAAGATGACATGGAGCTGATCTGATGATGGAGCTGGACTGTGGCCATAGGAACTCTGTAATTAACGAGTGCTCTGGCTGCTCTTGCCAAGTATGGGTCTGGTAGTACAGAGAGGGTCTTGCTCCTACAGTGGAGACAAAAAACCTGATGATGATGATGAATTAAACGACGCAATCCCATCGAATTTGGGCTCGTTCGATTCGTCTTAAGAAGCACTTCAAACTTTTAATTTCATTGTTTTAGATAAAAGCTTGTTTAATATTTTTTTTTGTAATTACTTGTTTGGCAGAGATAATATGGTGGTTTGCCATTCCCTTTCAATGGGCTTTCTATGAACATTATGCATATACTTATATGAAGAGGTTATACACCTATAACGTCACAGCGACGGGGAAGAGGGGATCATGACAAGTATGAGTTGGACTAGCGAAGGAAGGGTTCCGTCCCGTCTTTTGAAAATCACGTTTGTTTTATGGGAGCCCCACTTAAATATTTATTTTACTATGTTTTTAGTATTGTTTTTATAGCGGCAATAGAAATACATCATCTGTGAAAATTTGAACTGTCTAGCTATCACGATTCATGAGATACAGCCTGGTGAGAGACAGACGAACATCGTAGTGATAGGGTCCCGTTTTTACCCTTTGGGTACGGAACCCTAAAAAGGTATATGAAAAAAGCGCGACAAGGAGGGTTCAAAAGTTACAATTAGGTACTTTCCTAAGTCAAAAATAAATTATTTTGTACTAATAGAAAAATAAAGCGTCGCAAATAAAATGTCACTTGTCTTTAAACATATCCATTTTAACGTTATTTTAAATTTATTATTGTAGAAAAACTAATAATAAGAGCGCTATTTGACTCCAAAAATCTATGACGTCATCTGCCTGTATTTCATACAAAATCCCATAGAAACTGTTTGTTTTGACGTTTAGAAAAAAATTGCTGATTTGACTTGTTGGAAAATAGCGTTATTCTTCTAAACGTAATATGCGGACGACCCGTGACTAAGGTCGCTTAACAGACAAAGGGTCATGCCCTACACTCAGTCTTTCTCTCCGTTGTCGAATCAGTAACAAGGAAATTTTACAAAACATACTAAAGTCACTGACATAGGCAAGAGTTTTAGGCGGGAAGTCAAGGGGCCCAGTTGGAGCGTACTTTAAATTATTTTGCAAATTGATTCTAATGGACTTTATAATATGAAATTGGTGTAGTTTGGTGTTATAAATGCTCATTCTCATGGACAATATGTGAAATGTTTAAAGTGGACAGTCATAGTGCGGTTGTAGTGATATTTATTTGCGGACTGCGGTGGGCGTCTTTGGGCGCCGTCCGCCACTCAATCGGCTATGAAAACCAGTGGACTCGTATAGATTTGTCGCCAGAAGCTCCCGTGAAGCAATCAAAGGACCTATACCAACCTTTGATTGTATAGTTACGGGTTTAGGATTAGGAATAAAGAACATATTACTAGACACTGGCAAAATAAGCTTCAACGAAGTTTGACCGCCATAATCAAGAAAAGAAAAAAAAAAGACATAGGCAAGCAGATTAGTTAAATTCATATGAAAGTGGCACAATCTCCTGACATAAGTAACGGTTGACTGGGAGAAAATGCTTTTAGCATTAAGTCCGCCATTTGTTAAAAGTATATTTGTACTTTGGAACAATAAAATAAAATAAATAACCTATGGCCGATGAGAAAGGTTCTCAAGTGGGGATTACAACCGGCAAGCGCAGTATAGCAGACTACCTAGTTGGTCGAACAACCTAAACAAGGTTGCAGGAAAACCCTGTGATTTTGGGAGGTTGTATTATTAAGGAGGAGGAGGAGGTTATCAATTAGAATGTATCTTTTTAGGGTTCCGTAGCCAAATGGCAAAAACGGAACCCTTATAGATTCGTCATGTCTGTCTGTCTGTCTGTCCGTCCGTATGTCACAGCCACTTTTTTCCGAAACTATAAGACCTACTTATACTGTTGAAACTTGGTAAGTAGATGTATTATGTGAACCGCATTAAGGTTTTGACACAAAAATAGAAAAAAAATAGTAAATTTTGGGGGTTCCCCATACTTAGAACTGAAACTCAAAAATTTATTTTTCATCAAACCCATACGTGTAGGGTATCTATGGATAGGTCTTCAGAAATGATATTGAGGTTTCTTATATAATTTTTTTCTAAACCGAATACTTTGAGCGAGAGACACTTCCAAAGTGGAAAAAAGTGTGTCCCCCCCCCGTAACTTCTAAAATAAGAGAATGATAAAACTAAATAAAATATATGTTGTTCGTTACCATGAAAACTACCAGCGAAAATTGGTTTGAACGATATCTAGTAAGTAGTTTTTTTTTTAATACGTCATAAATCATAAACGGCAATGTACCTTTCATTCAATCAACTCAAATATAAAAATTAAAAAAAACATACTACAAGACTTTTATATTATGTTATTTGCTACTACGGAACCCTTCATGGGCGAGTCCGACTCGCACTTGGCCGCTTATTTATGTATGTTCCTCGATTACTCAAAGTCGCCTGGACCAATTTGAAAAAATCTTTTTTGTTTGAAATGGCGTACTTCAGGTGGTTCCATAGACATTTTATCGAAACCAATACGCTATTTTCTAACAAGTCAAATCAAATACTTTTTTCTAAACGTCAAAAAAACTGTTTCTACGGGATTTTGTATGAAATACAGGCAGATGACGTCATAGTTTTTTGGAGTCAAATAGCGCTCCTATTATCAGTTTTACTGCAATAATATATTTGAAATCACGTTAAAATGGATATATTCAAAAACAAGTGACATTATTTTGCGACGTTTTATTTTGTTATCAGTACAAAATTATTTATTTTTGGCTTAGGAAAGTACCCAATTGTGTAGTTTGGGGAGAAACTACTAGCTTCGCCCTGCGGTTCTTAAAGTAGCCAATTTGTTAATCCAGGGGGTCAGGGGGTCTTCCTGCATACCAAATTTTATTACAATTGGTCCAGCCGTTTGCGCGTGGAGAAGTAACAAACACACAAATTCTCGCCTTTATAAGTGTGATCGTCATCATCATCATTTCAGCCGCCTAACATCCACTGTTGAACATAGGCCTCTCCCAAAAATTTCCAAAATGACCGATCTAGAGTGATAATGTAATAGTTTTGAAAAATTATATTTTCAAACGACACATCTAGTGGCGGTTAACTAAGTATAGAGTGTCCAACATGTAAGCTGAATGCTTTATAAGACGAAGAAAAATGGTTGTGTTCGGCAGCGCCATCTATCAATGTCCCAGGGAAGCATCCGAGCGGCAAGATGGCGGCAAGTACAAGTAATTAGTGCTGAGAACCAGAAAAACTGAGCTTGAAGTTTTGTGAAATAAGCGACTGTCTTTACTAACAATTCGGCATTTGTATGTATGTATATTTGTTCGACGATAAATGGTTTGCATATTGACAAGTGACAAGGGCGTGAGACAATCTATGCACTTGTCACTTGTCAGGGGACGTATTTTTGAATATTTTACATTATAAAAACAGGACTAAATTTGTTACTAGGTTTTCTAAACCATTATCCACCCAAATCAAGTTGACGTTGACGTAGGAGTTGTTAGTTTCACTTTACTAAATGTCAACTTGATTTTGATGGACAAAGTAAGTCCTTTTTTTTATAATAAGACGGTCTATGTCACGTTACGAATGGTTTGAGGGTGCGTTTCCAAATGAGCGCATTTTTTAATCGGTCGTAGGTATGCGAAGGATTTGCAACTAGTGCTCTTGCTTGACCACTCGAAATTTTAACATCTGTAACGTAAATACTTAAAAAAAACCTTTCATGAAGAATCCGTTCCATTTCACGCTGCTTTTTATTTATGGTGAAATTTTTTGAAAACCATAGACGTATTTTTGAAGTTTTCTGCATAAAACAATACTGTTTTTTTGCTGACACGAGGGTTTTCAAATGGTATTTTATACGAGCAGTGAGTTGGAAAACTACACGTTTTGTGTTTCGGTGAGTCCTTCAATGAAAAATGGTACTCCAGTAGCTGCTGTTCACTCGCTCACTTGTTAATATGTAAACCAGGATGTATGTATATTCGACTAACCGGCCAAATCAAATTGTCATTTTTTGATGAGATGATGACACGTTACCAGATGACAACTTGATTTGGTCGGATTATGGTTTAAACGTAGTAACAAAGTTAGTCTGCGTTTTATAATAAGGCGGCTAGAGTTTAAATCAGGTTCATGTTTGACAGGCTTGTAAGTAGACAAAGACTATACATACATAGTAAATGAGGCGTTTTCTTTAAAAAAAAAAATAGTTCCTTCACGTGACATAGATGCCGCCAGCAGTCACATAAATAGATCTGTCAATGTCTAATTCATATAAAATTTTCATAGTGAGAGTTTGTCTTTGGAATCAAAGAGAATATAATCATTATGTTTTGGAATATTTAATATTTTTATTTTACTAAATTTAGTTAAATAATATTATTGTTTGTAAATATGTATTTTTTACTTAAATAATAGCAAAATACAAGATTGGTTTATTAATTACAAATTTACTACAAGTATTGAACCAAACGACCTCTTTCATTTTGACAGAACGATTTCAAACTCGTAAGCGCCATCTTTTGACAATGTTTTTAACGTCATTTTTTTTTTCACTGGAAAACGCCTCATTTATGCATACACATGGGCATAAATTTAAGTACACTATGGGTAGTAATGAGGCGTTTTCCAGTGAAAAAAAAATGAGGTTACAAACATTGCATTGTCAATAGATGGCGCATAATAGTTTTGAAATCGTTCTGTCAGAAAAATTAAATACTTTTAATAAATTTGTGAAATAAGTACTTTAAATAAATTTGTGATTGATTAACGAATTTTGTATTTTACTATAATTTTATTGAAATAAACATATTTACAAACAAAAGTATATTTTAAACTAAAGTCGTCACCCCTATTGTAAACAGATAAAAGTAATTGACTGGAGAGCTCGGTGGTTCGGCGGGTGTGCGCTTTTTTTTTAGTAGTTTTTTTTTAAATAATTGACATATAAATTTTACACACTAAAATTATTGACGTGTAAATGTGCCTGCAAAGGCCTGTATTACTGAATAAATATTTGATTATTTGATTCAGATCCTTTTGAATGTTTTTACATTTTATACGGATAAGGGTTTAAAGTTTAAACCACAGGTTTAACCAACCAACCGTACCAAATAATTTATTTTTGACCCAAATAACTTCTATAATAAAGTGTAATAAATTATTAACATTGTATATTTTTTTGTTTCAGATAGTGTTACCAGTCGTCAATCTAAATCTGGTTTAACTAAAGAGGTTAGTACTTTAGAAATTCGTTAATAGGTTTATAATATTTTTGCTAAAGTAAAAACCGACTTCAACCACAAAGACGACCTCCGTGGCGTAGTGGTCACCATGCTAGTCCGCCACCCAGAGGTCCCGGGTTCGATTACCGGTCAGGGCACGTTGGAAAATGGCCTTTTTCAAATTGTCCTGGGTCTTGGATGTTTATCAATATATGTATTTGTTATAAAATATAGTATCGTTGAGTTAGTATCCCATAACACAAGTCTGGAACTTACTTTGGGGCTAGCTCAATCAGTGTAATTTGTCCCTATATATTTATTTATTTATTTACTCCCATGCTGGTCTGGGAGAAATAAAAAAAACTTAGAATGTACCAGCTGCTTCTCTTCCAACGCAGATCGTAAAAGCCGATCGAGGGAATGGGCAAAAATGCAAATCATGTTAACAGGCGATGCGGCTAGCAACCCATCACTGTATTGATTGCTTTTTCATCTTCTCGCCCACCATGACGCTAAAAGTGGCTTTTATGTCTTGCGGCCCTGGGCTCTGCATAGAACCGCAAGACCCAAAATGCTCTGTCTGCCCCATTAGGGATAAAGACGTGATAGTATGTATGTATGTATGTATTTATTTATCAATTTCACCCGTAAGTACCTAGATACTAGATAATGGTGACCACTACACCACGGAGGTCGTCAAAACAGATAAACACCTCCTTTTTTTAAAAATCAATTTTTAAACGTAATTAGCCAGATATTCATGACATTAGACCCACCATCGTTTGTAATATGACTAAGCAAGCCTCCCCCATAATACCCCAAATTCAATTACGTCATAATAAAAATGGATTTGTCCCCCGCGCTCCCTGGAGCTTTTCGTAACAAATTATATTTTTATTTGAGCTTCTATTTATTGCTTTGCGTAAAGGCCTGTTTGGTAATTATTTTAGGTCTTATACTATAACTTACATTAATAGAGAATATGCACGCATTTTTTTATTTGTTTAATAAAATCCTTATTAACCACAATAAACAAATATAAAAGAATTTATAAAATATCTTAATCAGCGACGAACCTATGATACTTTAAAGTTTCAATTAGAGAGAGAAGTTCAATATGGACTGGTGACGTCATAATTACATATCGTCAATACATTTACTAAAGAAAATAGCGTTTTTGCGAGTGAGATAGACATATTTTCGTAAAATCGCTTTATCTTTAGTACTTTACTTTCGAATATTTACGAATAAACAAAAAAAAAGAATATGTGTTATCTTAACATAACACATATTTTTTTTTCATGCATATTCTCTAATATATCTTACTTTATTAACTCCATTCCTTCATTCGACATCCTCTGTGGCGTAGGTAGTGGTCACCATGCTAGTCCGTCAACCAGAGTTTCCGGGTTCGATCCCCAGCCAGGACAAGTTGGAAAAAAGCCTTTCTCAAATTATCCTGGGACTTGAATGTTTATCTATATATGTATTTGTTATAAAATATAGTATCGTTGAGTTAATATCCCCTAACACAAGTCTCGAACTTACTTTGGGGCTAGCTCAATCAGTGTAACTTGTCCGTATATTTAATTATTTATTCTCTCGATCGCCTTTTACAATCTGGGATAGGAATAGTAGTGGTACATTTTAAGTTTAGTCACAGGTATGGCACCTAATAGAAGCGCCATACCTGAGGTACAAACGAAATTATATACATCCGTGCATACGTCGATGTGTGTGTGTCTGCCGCTCAACACACGCGACAAAGCGAGAACTGAGGAGAAGTGCGGGGACGGGGAACGAACACTCGCGACAAACTTATGACACTCCTCATTTTTGTCAGAGGTTAAAAATAAAAAGTCGCTTCGCCGAGTCCCCACGCGTTCTCAGTGTGAATCGACCCTTAAAGATATCTTAATAGATACTCTCTAAATATACTATTCACCTCCATAATATCTTAATAGATATCTTAATAGATACTCTCTAAATATACTATTCACCTCCATAATTGCAGTCCAAACCGCAACAAAATAAGACGTGATATTTAAATACTGCTAATTAATCCAACCACTTAATGTTTTGAAAGCAAAAAGTCTTTAAGCCACCCTAAATTATTTTTTAAATCATCCCCTATTTTGATAGGTACCATCACCGCACCCTAAGGCACCCTCACTACTGAGGTCAGTGCATTTTGTTATGTGAGAACGAACGCGCGCGTTTTTCCTCTGTTCTTGGCGTAAAATACGCGGCAAATTCGAAAAATATTTTTTTAATTAAGAAAAGATATAAACATAATTGTTTATTTGACCAAATTGATAATTAGGTACTGAATGACAAAGTGCGCACCATACAAACAACAAAAATATAAAATTTTACATCAAAAAAGTAAATATGTTTTTGAAAACATTGTAAATAATAAAACGAATAATTTCACGCGAGTGACAAGTCATTAAAAATAATAAAATGAATTTAAAAACCACTTTTTACAAACATTGTTACTGACATTTTGACATGAGTTATAAAAGTGCTTTCTGGTATTTTCGAATTTAATTTAAAGCAAAATAAAGAACATTGGTGCATAGAGTGTGGAAAACTCGTGTGACATATTACAAAAGGAATTTATTTAACGCAGGTATGTATCCATTTCAAAAGAATTGTTGTATTTATTAATAGTTGAAAAGTTAAATAATGAATAATTTTTCAAAACTAAAATCTGATTTTAACACTAAACTACACCATCGATTTCGATAAAATTTCTATGGGACAAGCAAAAAATAATTATTTATTGGTCCAGGCGTCTTTGAATGATCGGAAAACATACATAAAAATTTAATTCATTAATAGTATTTTATGCAACAGTTGTTTGGTAACAATTAAGGTGAAAAAATGCGAATGGCGCAGGTTACGATGCGAGCTTTAGCGAGCATCGTAAGAAAACGCCATCGAGCATTTTGCGACGTACTTAAACAACGTTGCAATCAATACTTTTTCTACGACTATATTTACTAAATAAAATACAAAAAAATATGAAAATCTTTGACATAATCTATGTTTGGTACATAATAGGTGGAAAATGGCCTTTTCAAATTGTCCTATGGGTCTTGGATGTTTATCTATATATGTACTCGTATTTGTTATAAAATTTAGTATCGTTGAGTTAGTATCCACAAGTTTCGAACTTACTTTGGGGCTAGCTCAATCTGTGTAATTTGTCCCTATATATTTATATTTATTTATTTATTTGATGCGATGTAGACTTAGCAATAGAGTAAGAATTTTAAAAAAATACACACGTTTGTACACGCTAATCTCCAGAAATACTGGACGGATATAAATAAAACTTTTTCGTTATAGCTGTTAAGCCTGGGCATCTAAAGAATATAATTGATTTTGGAAAATGGAACACTTGATGCAGAACAATAATGGTCCAGCTCTAAAGACAACGTTCTTCAAAGATGTTTCGTGTACGTCACTTAGTACGAAACCTGCCAATCTCCTATAAATATCCCGGCCTTGTTCCGCAAATATTTTCCTTTTATTTGTTGTTTCCCGAAGCTCTCAAGATGATAAGCTATTGACAGGAGGCTTATAATTTACGGTTAATTAGTCTTTAGATAGTCTGCCTGCTTTTGTTCGTCTTTTTTAGGGTTCCGTACCCAAAGGGTAAAAACGGGACTTCGCTGTCTGTCCGTCTGTCTGTCACCAGGCTGTATCTCAAGAACCGCGATAGCTAGAAAGTTTAAATTTTCACAAATTATATATTTCTGTTGCCGCTGTAACAACAAATACTAAAAACAAAATAAAATAAATATTTAAGGGGGGCTCCTATACAACAAACGCTACTTTTTTGCCTTTTTTTGTCGATCTCAACATACCTCATTGTGTAGGACTTTTTAGATTAGTGTTGACGAGCACTTTATGGTAGACGATGTCTAGGGTCTGATCACGGAGACAGAAGGTGGTGGATAGAACTCAGTTATATCATTTGTCTATTGAATTTGTCTTCTTCCTTGCCTATAACTTTGCACCTCACCTGTTTTCGTCAAACATCTCCAAGTACCTCGATTGTCTGGAGGAGATTGCAGTTGCGATAAGGCCGCTTTTTGACATCTGTTTTATGTATCTATTTCTCTGTTACTCTATGTTTTGGTTCAATCAACATTTTAACTAACTAACTGAATAATTACTTTGGCATCACAATAAAAGTTTGTACAAAAAATGATTTTTTTACAAAAAAACTTATTTTTCAGTGTAATATTCTAAATCTCTTTTATTTCTCCCATGCTGGTCTGGGAGAAATGAAAAAACTTAGATTGTACCAGCTGCTTCTCTTCCCGCGCAGATCGTAAAAGCCGATCGAGGGAATGGGCAAAAATGCGAATCATTTTAACAGGCGATGCGGCTAGCAACCCGTCACTGTATTGATTGCTTTTCCATCTTCTCGCCCACCATGACGCTAAAAGTGGCTCTTGAGGCTTGCGGCCCTAGGCTCTGCATAGAGCCGCAAGACCCAAAATGCTCTGTCTGCCCCATTAGGGATAAAGACGTGATAGTATGTATGTATGTATGTATATTCTAAAAGCCAGGATGGATGGAATGTCCGAACGATGTTTTCCAACTGACCTCATAGATCTTTCAAATCTATTAGATCTACTCTTTATAGGTTACTAAAACCAAATTCATCCTGACCAATTTACTAGAGGACGTGCGATTAAAAACCGTATGCTAAGTGATTAAAGTTCATTTCTGCGGTTAATTTAACTAACAGATTCAACTGTCAGATAGTCAGACGTTGATGTATGGCTGGTGGGAAGCGAGAAATTAATTGTTCGGCTAATTTCGTGATTACAGGTCAACGAACCTAAAAATAGGTTTTTTTTTTAAATTTATTCATCACAGAATCAACTGCACTTTATAATATTATAATTTTAATAAAAAAAACATCTGTATTTTTTTAACTTAAATGTAGGCTCCAACTTGAAGCCTACATTTAAGTAAAAAAATATTTTATCTTATAAACTATTACCTACTGCCAATTTTACTACATTTTCAGGGTGCCGTAACCAAATGGTAAAAAAACACGGACAGCGGAGCGAAGAATCCGCTGACCGTCTGTCTGTCACCAGGCTGTATCTCATGAACCGTGATAGCTAGACAGTTGAAATTTGATGAAGATGTAATCATATTGCCGCTTTGTCAACAAATACTAAAAACAAAATAAAATTTACTTCCATAAAACAACTTTTTTTAAATAACTACACTAGCTTTAACCCGCAAATTCGTCCGCGTGGAAGTCGAATATGATTCTAATAGGAACCATTCTTGCGCGAGACCGACTCGCACTTGGCCAATTTGTATAAATTTAACTTTAGACGAAGCGGTGGCGGTTGCGTGGGTAAAAAGGGAGGAGGTGACGGGGGTCATTTGTGACCCCAAAATGTCGGTTATGATAAAGGATCAAAAATTTTCATTTCTTGTTATTTGTTGAAGCATTAGCTAATATTTTACGTTTAAAAATGGTTTTTACTTTAAATACCCACAAATTAACACAAAAAATAGAATTTGAACAACCCCACAAGTTTCATGCCATATTAACAAATTATCACCATTAGTAGTAATAAACTTTGAAATTGTGGCCGCCTAATAGCTGGCACTTTAGAAATATTAAAAAAAACAGATCTTTGAATGTCAATAAAAACAGGTCATTAAGGACACGTCTACGAATCCGTCATTAAACCTGCTCTTTTGAAATGAAGGAGTGTGAAATTGAGAAAACAATGTCCACTCCATATCTCTATCAAAACATAAAAATAATTTCATACATACATACATACATACTATCACGTCTTTATCCCTAATGGGGCAGACAGAGCATTTTGGGTCTTGCGGTTCTATGCAGAGCCCAGGGCCGCACGACCCAAAAGCCACTTTTAGCGTCATGGTGGGCGAGAAGATGGAAAAGCAATCAATACAGTGATGGGTTGCTAGCCGCATCGCCTGTTAACATGATTCGCATTTTTGCCCATTCCCTCGATCGGCTTTTACGATCTGCGTGGGAAGAGAAGCAGCTGGTACATTCTAAGTTTTTTATTTCTCCCAGACCAGCATGGGAGTTCATAATTTATTAAACAGCAGAGAAATAATTTCATGAAACATAACATAAGAAATTATTCCAGAAAATGTGCTTACAAGTTCATTTGCTAGGCAAATTAAAAAACCCCTAACGGTCAAGAACGCCAACTAGTGATGAGAGCGAAACAGATTTTCATCAAATATAGCTAAGAAACACCGCAAGGGAATTTACTTCCACTTTAAAAACCGCATCGAAATTGGTCCATCCGTTTGAGTGCTGCCACAGACAGAAAGCACCCCACCTACCCTCACTCACCCACAATAACACCCCTCTTTTTTCTCGGTAAAAATATTTCATTCCGCACTAATCTAAGAAACTAAGACCAACAAAGTATTATATATAGGTATATCAAAAACCATTACTCTCCTTCTAAAGAAGTTGAGTAACTCAACTGGACGAACTTCAATTTCAAAAGAAATACCACAGAGCGACGCGCGGCAAGAAGTTCCCTTATTATTTATAGATGTCTCAAAGACGGGGCCAATCTCGTGCCTTTAAAATTCTATTACCGTCAAACTATTCAAAAGCCTCATAATTTTCAAAGTCAAACATTCTTAGGGAATTTATGAAAGGCTCCGGGAATATTTGAGAAAGGTATTAAAATTAGAACGACGTTGCATTGAAGTGTGGTGAAGGGTGAATGGTTTGTGAGAGATGGAAGTTCCTTGCGTTTAGAATTATGCACATGCATACTTGCTTACATACTTATGAGGCACTTAATGCCTTTAAATTGCTAATTTAAAAAAACATTTGTCTCTTGTTTTCAATAAAACAAACTTAATAATTTGTAACCTCGAGGATGTTATACATTATTTAAAAGAAACAGTTGATATTCTTAAATTTTAATTTCTGTTTTTTTTAATCTGCCTTGATATTTGCTCATAGTACTTATGTCTATACATATATTGGGGCCTTCTATCGTCTTTAGTATTTTTCTTATATACATGTCCTATGAGTATTTCGCGTGACTGTTTCGATGTTTAAATTTGAACATCTTTTTAAAGTTTTAAATAAATTTATTCATGTGTTATTGTTAATGGGTTACTCACGTTAAAGAGTCAGCTACTGCCGACATGTTTCGACCTCCTCCGGAGATCTTCATCAGGGCGAATGTGGCTAAAGGCCCTTACACCGCACCAGCTCGCGACCCACTGATATTACACTATTCATATGTTATATCAAAACTTGCCTTACAACATCACAGATGCACAAAATTAGTCAGAGCGTAACTTAATGTATTTTTTTTTATTTCTGCCACCTCTGTAGATTTATAGGTCTACAAATGTATTATATTCGTTTTTGGCGCATCTATAGATTTATAGCTCTGAGCTCTGCTAATGTCAAAGCAAAAGCACAGTATCGATTTCATATAAATCTTGAAGCCCTCCGTCTGTCTGTACAGACACGCGCGCCACCGGTCACGTGGCGAGGCGAAAAGTTGGGAGCTTACTGTAGGTATCTTGAAGGGTGATTATTTCGAAGCTTTAGATTATCTTGCTTAGAAAATGAAGTTGGGTGGATGGGAACAAATTTAAATCAAGAAAATAATAAATTTTCAGACATCAATATAAAGAAATTACATTTGAGGATAACAATATTTACAATAAATATTAAATTAATTACATATACAATAATAAACAAAAATATGCCTTAAATCCTTCCCCTGCGGAAGAGTGCCCAGAAGAAATTAATTAATCAAAAAGGCGTTTTCTTTTTTCAATTTAAAAAATAAAAACTACAAACCGACTTCATCACCAAACTGGACAACCGATTTTGATAAAATATCTAAGAGACCACCTTGTATGCTCTTTCAAACAGAAAAATAAATTTTCAAATCGGTCTAGGTCTAATCCTACCAATAATGTTCTACCAGTAGGACTAATGGGATATTTCATCCCAATATTTAGACTTATAACTCCATTTGGTTAGGTATTTAAATAAATGTAAACAATCTTGACATGTCTTTTTATTGAAATATACACTTTATAAATCAATAATTTTGCTAATTACAGAGTAGTTATGTTATAAATTATAAATTACTTAATTACTTTGTAATTTGCAAAGGTATTGATTTATAAAGTGTATATTTCAATAAAAAGACATGTCAAGATTGTTTACATTTATTTAAATACCTAACCAAATGGAGTATAAACACCAAAGTACCATACCGATTTTGATAAAATTTCTATGGGACCACCTGACAAAAATGCTCTTTCAAACAGAAATAGATTTTTTCTAATCTAGGCGTCTTCAAGTCATCAGTGAACAAACATAAAAAAAAACATAAAAGATTTCGACGAATAGATAACCTCTTTTTTGAAAGTCGGTTAAAAATAAAAGTTAACCCGTATTGTCCCCTCATCATTGCGGGGTTAAAAATCACCGTGGGAATCTAACTAATCACAGGGTTAACAGAGGGCGACCATAAGGAACGCCCTCAGTTTTGCTTGTAAATCGGTTTGGTACGACTGTCGAATTTGCATAGTAACTTAAGGGGAGATGTCATTAGCTAGCTATTATTTCCATCGTCATCAGGTCTTTTTGTCTCCACTGCAGGAGCACGACCCTCTTTGTACTACCATAACCATACTTGGCCAGAGCAGCAGACTTGGCCTACACTCTCCACGCTGGCCAGACGTGTTGGAGAGGTCTCACTGATGATAATAAGCTTTGTTTAGCTTGTATTTCTAAGTCGCCTTCTACGACATCCACAGGAGGACTTGGAGTCCTATTCTACTCTGCCGAATACTACAAGGCATTTATTACCACCTAATTTTCGGATGTTCACTGAGAATCGGGGATGATACTCTTTATTTGAGGGGTTGTCAGAGCCTTGGACCATAAAATACAAAAGCTACTTCCAGCATGATATTTCATACTACCAGCATTAGTATAAAGTAGCCTATGTGCTAATCCAGGGTGTCAGGTTCCTCCATACCACATTTTATCAAAATTGGTCCAGCCCTTTGCGCGTGAATCGTAAATCGTTAAGAGCCGTTTTCGAGATCACAGAAATATACATATAAATAAATAAATATACAAGAATTGCTCGTTTAAAGGTATAAGATACATACTATCACGTCTTTATCCCTAATGGGACAGACAGAGCACTTTGGGTCTTGCGGCTCTAAGCAGACTAGATCCAGGGCTACAAGCCTTAAAGGCCACTTTTAGTGTAATGCGAGAAGATGGAAATGGAGCATGCAACGCCCCCCGTTTCGCTTGTAAATCGGTTTGGTACGGCTGTCGCATTTGCATAAGGGGAGAGTCATATTAACACCTAATTTGGGATGTCAACTATTATTATTTATTATTATTATCCAGACCACACTTGTTCGCTGTACTTACCCCTAAAAGATTGACAATGGGATCTCCCATTGTCAATCTTTTAGGGGTAAGTACAGCGAACAAAACTAAAATTTCAGATGCGAACAGACTGACAGACGTGGTGAAACTGTAAGGTGCCTTGTTAGACGTGCATTGACATTATATACTATACCCAATAAACATTGACACTACTTTTATATTTATATGTTGACAATAATTTACTAATAATAAATAACTAACAATCTGCTGACAACTACAAACAAAGATACTTTTTAATTATATTTTATCATTTAAATTTATAAATCAACTGCATGTCATAAAACTCGCTTGCCGTTCCACTTCTTGGTTGCAATACCCGACAGGGTTCATAGTGTACCTAATTTAAGACAGTGACTTTTAGTAGTTAGAACTGATGTACATTATGAAATGCAATAAATAATTTGAATTGAATTGAATTGTTTATTATGAAAACCTATAAATGGGGTAATACGCTAGTTTCCAACAAGTCAAATGAGATACTTTTTAAAACAAACATTGTCTATGGTATTTGTATGAAATAGCACGTCATGACGTCAGTTTCTTGGAGTCAAATGGCGCTCTTATTATCAACTAGCCGAAGCTCGCGACTTCGTTCGCGTGAACTTTGTCTCTGGAAAATGCTCATCAGGCTGAACAACTTTTACTAAGGCAACATTTTTATATCTCATAAAGTTTAGCTGGACCATTATGGTTCTGCATCAGGCGTTCCATTTTCCTAAACCATTTATACCCTATATGTTGCCCAGGCTTAATAGCTATATAACAAAAAAAGTTTCATTTGAATCCGTCCAGTATTTTAGGAGATTAGCGTGTACAAACAGACAAACAGACAGACATATTTTTTTAATTCTTACTCTAATACTACGTCTAAATCGCCCTCAATATTTTTTTTTTTGATAATATATTTAATGTACAGACACACTTTTTTTACTGTTTTATTATATGTATAGATATAGATTTTACTGCTAAGCCGCGTTAAAAATTAATATGATCAATGACAAGTGACATTATTTAGTGATGTTTTATTCTTTTATCCCATGCTGGTCTGGGAGAAACGAAAAAACTTAGAATGTACCAGCTGCTTGTCTTCCCGCGCAGATCGTAAAAGCCAATCGAGGGAATGGGCAAAAATGTGAATCATTTTAACAGGCGATGCGGCTAGCAACCCGTCACTGTATTGATTGCTTTTCCATCTTCTCGCCCACCATGACGCTAAAAGTGGCTTTTGAGTCTTGCAGCCTTGGGCTCTGCATAGAGCCGCAAGACCCAAAATGCTCTGTCTGCCCCATTAGGGATAAAGAGGTGATAGTATGTATGTATGTTATTCTTTTATCAGTACAAAATGATTTATTTTTTACCCTGTATACTACCCAATTATAAAGAAATATCCTCCTACTACAACACGTAACAAATCGCAGTGCTTAACATGAAATTGTAAATTAAAACAGAAACCAGGAAGTAACATATAAATATTAATTTCACACACCCGAGAGCAGGTGGCGTTGACAGAGAAATATAATTGTGGAACACACGGGTTTATAATGCGGCAGTACCGGCCAGTATGGTCATGCCTACCCATCGTCATATAAACATTATTATTTCTTTTCCTTGTAACTAGATGGCGCTTTAAGGTAAAAATTAAAACATACAAATCTTTTATAACCATTATTTAAATAAAGTAATACACTAATTAGTTAAATAAGACTTATATGAAATGTAATATATTTTTAAAAGTATATTCAACACTTTCTTCGTCACCTTTTTGGCTAGTCGTGTGTGCTGCCATCTCTGAGAGGACGCTCCGCAACTCCCCTTTTGCGTGCTTACGGGCTCTCCAATCGTTTCTATTGCGTTGGGTATCTGTTACGTTAGTAATTATATAATCTTTGGTATGGTGTACATATGGTGTACTTATGTAGTGTGGTAGCAAGTGTGTGTATGAGTAAGAATATACATATTTGGTGAACATGTTGAATAAAGGAGGAGTATCAAAGTAACACTCGTTTCATTTAGTCGCCTGATCTCTACACTTATATGTGACTTGGTTCGTGTGGACAAAAAATGCTCATCAGGCTGAACAACTTTTGCTAATCGTGATTTTTATATTTCTTATAGTTTATTTGGACCATTATAATTCTGCGTCAGGTGTTTCATTTTCCGAAATCAATTATACAGCTACGTAACAAAAAAGTTTCATTGATAGCGGTTTCCAGTGATCTTGGTCAGGTCGTCTGACCACCTCGAGGGTAGATGTGTGACTTCCACTGCGTTCGCCAACCTGCCAAGCGTGGCGAATATGGCAATATCATAGACAAAATAAATATATATATACGACACAAAGATTGAGCTAGCCCCAAAGTAAGTGCGAGACTTGTGTAATGAGATACTAACTCAACGATAGATTTTATAGCAAATACATTTAAATCCAGAAAAGTTTGACACCAGTGTGGGCCACTTACACACACGAAAAACCACAACAACAACATATTTAATTTCTCTACTAATTTAATAACAAGTGTTCTTTAACCGCGGCGCGCTCTGCTACAATTCCCTCCCGTATATCCCGCTATTCCCACTTAATTTTAAACTAAAACAGTCTTTCTGTTTTCCCCGTGGTTTAAGATTTAAAGCCATGTTTGTTTTGGTTTTGATTGCAAGTCGGTTTCAGGATAAATTAAAAGTATTTAAATATTACTTACGTACGATGGTTTGCTAATTAGATAGATAATATTACATTTTTAACCGACAAAACTTATTTTTGTATGTTACGCGATATCTTCGTCAACTGAGGGCCGATTTTGATGATTCTTTTTTTATTTGACCTTTACTACCAAGTTGGTCCCATATTAATTTGGTAAAGTCATGATGAAGAACTTTGGAGATATGGAAAAAACTCCTGTAAGAAATTCAACTCGGGGCTTTTTTTGGTAAAAATTTAATTATTTAGTTTCGAACGTGTGCAAAATCGATCAATGGATTGCATAGGGCTCGAGAAATCACGGTTTAGGGCAAATTACTATAGTACCTATGTTAAGGGACTACTTAAATTTTTATGAACTTATATTTTCAGTTTAAAGTTAGTAAGGACGTAAAGCTTTTCTTCAAATAGCCAAAAGTGCTAGATTTTCGTAAATGTGCGAACAAAAGATTTACGTTCTCACTTTAAACTGAAAACTGTTTATAAATGGTTTGAAGAATTATCTACGGCTTGGTCAAGACAGAATTTTAAGTGATATCTCCGTTTCCTTTCAACTAATTTATTTTTCGGGGTCCCGAACCCGAAAAATTAATGATCTTGATATTCCATAGCCGCGGCGCGCTCTGCTCAATTCCCCATCCGTGTGTTTCGCTTTATTTTAAACTAAAACAGTCTTTCTCTGTGGTTTAATATTTATAACGCCATATTTGTTTTGGTCTCTCCCATGCTGGTCTGGGAGAAATTAAAAAAAACTTAGAATGTACCAGCTGCTTCTCTTCCCACGCAGATCGTAAAAGCCGATCGAGGGAATGGGCAAAAATGCAAATCATGTTAACAGGCGATGCGGCTAGCAACCCATCACTGTATTGATTGCTTTTCCATCTTCTCGCCCACCATGATAAAAGTGGCTTTTGGGTCATGCGGCCCTGGGCTCGGCATAGAACCGCAAGACCCAAAATGCTCTGTCTGCCCCATTAGGGATAAGGACGTGATAGTATGTATGTATGTATATTTGTTTTGGTTCCAATAGGGATGTAGACAACATTTTGGCTCATTAGATAGATTATTAAAAAGTATGGTAAACCTGTTTTTTCTTTTCTCTGATAAACGAATGATGACGAAGATACAACGCATTTAAATTTCGCGTGACGTCATGATCAGCTACGTATACACGTTTTTTCTCGTCTCTGATAAGTACATTATGACGAAGATCAGCGCATTAAAATTTTGCGTGACGTCACGATCAGCTACGGTTTTTAACAGAAATCGATTTGACAGAAACGATTTTTTAATGAAAGGTGACGTAAACCCACTCCGAAACTTCGGAGCGTTTTATCATTGTAAATTTTTTAAACTTTGCTCCTTTATTTTTGAATAATCTAGTTGATATACAAAGTAAAATAATATTTCTTTTTTCTCTACTAGTCACTAACACACACGATAAGAAGAAGTGGGTTCGCACACGATAATGAAACGTGAGAGCCATGTCCTAAGCTTACTCGGTCAATCCAGCGTTTGTGCGTATGTTTGTTCGACGATAACTCCAGTATCTTTGATAATAAATTGATGGGAGACAGATTTAATTTTTTCCATTTATAAAGTAAATAACTAAATAATATTTTTTTTACTCTACTAGTCCACCCACTTCCCTCTTCAGTTCAAATCAAATCAGTTTCAGGATAGATCAAAAGTATTAACGTATCGTTCACGGGGCAGACAGAGTCAGACCTTACTTAACATCAGGTGATTCATGCCTGGTAACTTCCAGTCTGCCATTACGTTAAAGTGGCCTTTGGGTTGTTCGGCCCAGGGCCATAAAGGCTCGGTCTGTTGAGAGTGGTGTTCTCGGCAGAGTAAATAAATAAACAAATAAATATATAGTGACAAATTACACTGATTGAGCTAGCCCCAAAGTAAGTTCGAGACTTGTGTTATGGGATACTAACTCAACGATACTATATTTTATAACAAATACATATATAGATACACATCCAAGACCCAGGACAATTTGTAAAAGGCCATATTTCAACTTGCCCTAGCTGGGGATCGAACCCAGGACCTCCGGATTGGCGGTCTAGCGTGTTGGCCATTACGCCACGGAGGTCGTCAAATACAAAAGTAGAATAGGACCACTGCAAGTCCCGTGGATGTCGTAGAAAGCGACTTAGGAAATGCAAGCGAAACAAAGCTTATAAACATCAGTGAGACGTTTCCAACCCTGGCCAGCGTGGAGAGTGTAGGCCAAATCCTCTGCCTAGTACAGAGAGGGTCGTGCTCCTGCAGTGGAGACAGAAAAGACCTGATGATGATGATGATGATATAATTCATGCCAGGTAACTTCCCGTCTGCCAACACGCTTAAAGTGGCCTTTGGGTCGGCCTAGGGCCATAAAGGCTCGGTCTGCCCCATCCATACTTCCATACTTATATATAAAGCTGAAGAGTTTGTTTTTTTGTTTGTTTGAACGCGCTAATCTCAGGAACCACTGGTCCGATTTAAAAAATTCTTTTGGTATTAGATAGGTCGTTTATCGAGGAAGGCTATAGGCTATATTGCATCACGCCCGCGACTTCACTCGAGTAGTTAACGCGGGCGAAGCCGCGCGCTGCCTCTAGTTAATGATAAAGACGAAAGAGTGTGTTCTCGGCAGAGTAGAATAGGACCACTGCAAGTCCCGTGGATGTCGTAGAAGGCGACTTAGGAAATACAAGCGAAACAAAGCTTATAAACATCATTGACACGTTTCCAACCCGTCTGGCCAGCGTGGAGAGTGTAGGCCAAGTCCTCTGGCTGCTCTGGCCACGTATGGCTTTGGTAGTACAGAGGGTCGTGCTCCAGCAGTGGAGACTTAAGACCATGTATACATGTGTACAATAGTACTTCAGCAAGATACATGTATACATGTGTACAATAGTACTTCAGCAGCCTAAGTTTTGGCCCAAATATTAATTAAACTCTAGCTAAATTGCCACGTCCAATTTTGCGTTGAAGTGTGGAGATTGGCTCGTGATTGGACATAGTTTAATTACGTAGGTTTGCAACTGCCTCCGTGGTGTAGTGGTTAGAGCGTTCGGTTCATACCCGGAGGTCGCGGGGTCGATTCCCGGCGGGGGCAACGACTTTATGTTGTTGTCCTCGTTTGGTTAGGACATTGTAGGCTGATCACCTGATTGTCTGATAAGTAAGATGATCCGTGCTTCGGAGGGCACGTTAATCCGTCGGTCCCGGTCACTGTCTTTGACATTTGTCGTCACCGAAAACCATGTCAGAGGCCTTTAAGGCGGTTTAAAAAAAAACTCTGACACAAGTGTTAGTCACTAACACACACGATAAGAAGAAGTGGGTTCGCACACGATAATGAAACGTGAGAGCCATGTCCTAAGCTTACTCGGTCAATCCAGCGTTTGTATGTTTGTTTCTTCGACGATAAGTCCAGTATCTTGACGACCTCCGTGGCGTAGTGGTCAGCATGCTAGTCCGCCACCCAGAGGTCCCGGGTTCGATCCCCGGTCAGGGCAAGTTGGAAAATGGTCTTTTTCAAATTGTCCTGGGTCTTGGATGTGTATATGTATTTGTTATAAAATATAGTATCGTTGAGTAAGTATCCCATAACACAATTCTCGAACTTACTTCGGGGCTAGCTCAATCAGTGTAATTTGTACCTACATATTTATTAATCTTTAATATTAAATTGATGGGAGACAGATTTAAAGTCTTTTTTTCCACTTATAAAGTATAATATTAACTGAATAAATACAAACTAAGAATAATTAAACATAACTTATATTAAATTATATACAAAATTGAGGCCAAATCGCTGCCGTCAGAAATTTTGCGGGTTGAAAATTAGTCAGATAATTTTTCGAAACTAAAAACCGACTTCGACCCCAAACTGCTTAACTGATTCTGATAAAATTTCTATTGGACCAACTCGCAAGTATATCTCTTCAAACAAAGAAAAGAATTTTCCAAATCAGTTTAGGCGACTTCAAATAATCTTTTATTTTATTTATTTATTCATTAACACACAAAACAGCTTACAACTAAATTTTTACAATACATTAGCTTAAGGGCGGCCAACCCGCCTTACTCTCATACAAACGCTCGTACGTGATTATGGCGTTGTAACAGATCTTTCTTGGAAAGTTTTGAACTAACAGGAATCTTGTGCGCTATATCTAGGTTTCTATCGAAATTAAAAATTAAAATTTGGAAAAACAAATTCACTATAAGTCTCCAAAAATCTGCTTCGGCCGATCATATAGTACTCATAAATTGTAAAAGTAAAGAAAATATTTGCATAGAAACCTTGCAAATTTAATGAAAATTTTAAATAAAAAACATTTATTTCACACACTCGTAAGGCTTACTCAAAAACACGTATTACCTGGAACAAGTTTTATGAAATTTCCGCTCCCTATGAAAAATTAATATTCGTTCAATGAATAGTAAATAATAATACTAATTTCGTACAATATGGAGCAAACTGAGCGCTCAGCTGCTATCTCTCTTTTTTCACTTTGCTTTTTTTTCTATCATTGCGCTGGATGAAACAACAAGCATTTTCAACCATGCTCGCGTTGACGATAGACGGACCGGGAAGGGCTCTCTTAATAAGAATTCTTACTAAGTTGCAGTCCAAAATATGTGTGCCTATTAGCTTTTTAATATTAACATCTATCCATTTATGCTAGAGGACAATTTATTTAAATATATAATATAATCGGTAAACATATAGGTACTTACATAAAAAAAATTAAAAAAGAGTGTGTGTACTCATGTACACGCGTTAGAAGTTATACTTTGGCAAGAACATAGATACAGTACAGCCAGATCGTGGGCTAACTTCATACTATTGCTTTTTTAGTGTCGGTGTGCGCGCGCGATTCGAAAAAATTCACTCTCATATTTTTCCCAATCGCGCCAAAAGTATAACTTAAAAAATCGCGACGAATTGATAATCCTCCTTTTTTGCAAGTCAGTTAAAAATAGTCAATGTCACCCCTTGTTCCCAGTTACTCTTCATTAGGGTTCCCATGGGCCCCGACCCCTAAAACCCATTTTTTGTACCTGCCGCGTGCCGCGTGACATCTATATGTCTTGTTTAAGGGGGTCGCGTGTCAGGGTCAGTCTGTCATTTGTAACTACGTGATAGGATCACGGGATTTCGCGGGGTTAGAGATCCCGTCAGAATGATCTTTATAGGTAATATTGTTTCAAAACTGAAACCCTTCATCACCACACCAGGCCTGTGTAAAAAAAATGAAAATCAATCAATCAAGTAAAAATAAAAATCATTTATAACAGACTAACTGGTGACCCTTCGTCTGCGCAGGATCACACAATATCTTTATAAATTGTAGCGTGTGTTATTCTGATGTATAAGCTATATTATTGTAAAGTTTTATTAAAATCCATTCAGTAGTTTTTACGTGAAAGAGTAACAAACATCCATCCATACTTACAAATTTTCGCGTTTATAATATTAGTAGGAAGTAGGATTACAAGATCCATATCTAACACAGTAAAATGAATGATTTTTTATTTATTTATTTGTGTCACTCCCCGTTATAGCAATAAGCAAGCATTGCCAGAGATTACGGTTCCGTAGTACACAAAGGAACTCTTAGTTTAACCATGTAATTTTATTCTGTTATTAGTATTTGTTGTTATAGCGGCAACAAAAATAGGTACATCATCTGTGAAAATTTCAACTGTCTAGATATCACGGTTCATGAGCTACAGACAGAGGGACAGACGGACAGCGGAGTCTTAGTAAAAGGGTCCCGTTTTTACACTTTGGGTACGGAACCCTAAAAACATATACATCGAATTGGTAACCTCCTCTTTTAAAACAAATAATAATGCAGAGCGGGCAGCGATACTACCTAGTCACCACTCCTAACACTCGCCTAGATGATGATCGAAACCTAACCAAAAAAAAAATTATATTCCGAGATCTACATTTAAAGTGCAGGGTGCTTAAAATATTGGCAGCATTGCCACGTTGAATGGCCAGTCTAGTACTATATAGCCTGTACAAAAGAATTAGGTATGAATGATCTGTAAAATCATATTTCTTACCGTGTTTGCTTGCAAATAAATTTTATTTCATTAGTGAAATGCTCCTAAACCCGCTGGCTCAGCTTATCCTAATAAATACAACCACCCATCCGTAACAACAACACTCCAATGATTCCTTAACCTTTCCACCCTCGCACGTCACGAGGGTGAGGGGTGTTCGATTTACCGTGAAAATTGATTAGGTGGTTAAAAAAAATGTAGGAATAAATGCTTTTTGGTTAGGTAGTATTTGTTTTTTTTTAAGGTTTTGACAAGGAGGTTTTAAAGGTTTAGGGGTGACGACAGGATCCGAAAAGTATGATTGTAATTAGTCCGTCTTTTAGATTATCCAAAAATAATGGACCCGTATTTTTCAGTTTACCAAAAAAGTAAAAATTCACAAAGATACGGAGCGTCAAAGTTTCAAAGTGGGGGCGGACGTCACCGCTGAGTAAAAATCGTACCCAACCGTGACGTCATACGAAATTTATATGCGCTGTGTCTTTGTTATTTTTGGTTTCTCAGAGAAAAGAAAAAATACGTGTACAATATTTTTTTAATAATCTAACCGATGGACCAAAAATATTTTTCCATTCGTCATGCCTTACATGCTAGCCGACTGAGCAAAAATAGATTAATCGGTGTTGTTCATAAAATAAAAATCGGCACAAAATAGTGTCATTTTTCACTGATCATATTTTTACAAGCTTTGTTTAGTTTCACCTGTCCCGTTGTCTGTCGGTCTGTCTGTAATCAAATCTTGCAAATTAAATTTTACCCACTTCCCGGTTTCTGATTGAGAAAGCATGACGTCTCGCTTTTATATTTCATACAAATCTTATAGAAAATGTTTGCTTTGGCGTTTGGAAAAAGTTCTTGAGATACAGCCTGGTGACAGACAGACGGATAGACAGCGGAGTCTTAGTAATAGAGTCCCGTATTTATCCTTTAGGTACAGAACCCTAAAATACGAAAAAACAAACTTTCGTGCAGCTCTTGCAGAAAAGAAAAATATAAAGGCGAAAATATGAATTAATAATAGGCGATGTGGCTAGCAACCCATCACTATTTCATTCCTTTGTGGCCTTGGGTCTTTCGGCCTTTCGGGTCTGGGTTTTGTCTGCCGAGACTCACAAGACCCTTATGGCTCAGTCTGCCCATTAGGGATAAAGACAAGTATGTGTTTAAAAGGGTCGGGAGTTCACAGTTCGGGCGAACTACTATTTTTATTTATTTTTAATCAACACTAATCCCTAACTAAATAACAAATAAAAAGAATTAATAAGGATAAAATGCACCAAAAGGGATTTGTTAAAAGAATCCCTCGCGAATAATTCCGGTGTGGGAACGTTTTAAATGATAGTTCCCGGGGTATTGTTAAAGAGACATACTGACATTTTATTTGGGGTGGGTGCTGGTCAGTTGTTTGTGGTAGTTATTTGTCTTCAAATATTTTTTTTACTGACCTTTATCATCCCACTGCTGGGCAAAGGTCTCTCCCATTTCCTCTTCAAATAATAATAAAAAAAGATTAATAAAAAATCTAGAATTTTCCATACAAACGTAGTCTATTTAACGTAGCTTTTATTTCAAATCGACATGTCAAATTTCAGCAAAAAAAAAAATAATTTTAATATATATTTTTATAGTTTGATTATATAGTTATACCTAGGCTATTTTATTTTAATTATAAAAAAATATTAATCGCCAGCCGGAGTTCATCGAGATCACGCGGCAATTTCGGACGGGCGTAACTACGTGGTCTCGATCAAAAGTCATTTTTGCAACTTTTTTATCTTATCTCACACACATTCCCACAAAATTGGATTACATATAGGATAGGGGAATTTATTTAATAAACCACCTTTTTTTTAAAGCCTATGAAAGGTCAGCTTGTTTACCTCATATATCTACGTTTTTCTATTTCCTACGACTTGATAGCCGTGTATAGCCTATTTATAGGTACACGGCTACCAGAATATACAATGTCCTTTTTTATTAAGTACAAATATTTTAAGGGGTGATTCAGTCCATAATTTTGAACAACTTTTCCCAGTAAATTTTTATCGTAATACGAAAAAATAATTTTCATTTTCCATAGTAATGATATCACGTGACTACTTCGACTTCTATGAAAACCTAATAAATTTTTTTCCTTTTTCGATATACATTTATTGGGAAAATTTGTTCAAAATGATGGTCTGATTCACCCCTTAAAATATTTGTACTTAATAAAAAAGGACATTGTATAATTTCCATCCAGTAAACAGATGGGTGATAGTTCGACCCTTCTCGGATCCAGTACTATATCAAATACAAAATTGTTTATTCAGTCAAAGAACAGTACATAGTGTAGGTAGTAAGTATAACAGAGACGCCGTACCTAAGGCCGACAAGGTCAATAAAAAAAAAACAGAACACGGCTGCTATGACACCAATGTTACTCACTTACGTCATACCTACCCATCGCCATATAAACATAATTATTTCTCTTTCTTGTCACTAGATGGCGCTTTATGGTAATAATTAAAACATTAACATCTTTTATTCTTATTATTTAAATAAAGTAGTACTCTAATTAATTAAATATGTCTTATATGAAATGCAATAAATATTTTAAAGCATATTCAACACTTCCTTTGGCACTTTTTTGCTAGTCGTGTGCTGCCATCTCTGTGAGGCTACCCCGCAACTCCAGTATTGCCTACTTACAAGCCTTCTAATAGTTTCTATGGCGTTGGGTATCTGTTACGTTAGTAATTATATTATCTTTGCTTACGCACACGTAAAAGTTATAAAACAAACAAACCTCAAATTATTTTAACCTAAAATAATTTTTAGATACGTGAAACGTTTACATCTAAAACTACCGAGTGATTGATTCCCCAGAGAGGGTTAAAGTTGGGGGCATCGGAGGGCGCAAACGAAATTGCATTCCTGTGTGCTAATATGTTTGAATGTTTGTTTGCGTGCGGTGTGCGGGAAGCCTTAACAACTGTTCATATATTTACTATTGGGACTTTCGACAAGTAGGCAAACTACCAAATTTTATACGTTTACAATCAATTTACAGGCCGTAATAATATAAAAGAAAACAATAACATATTTTTTTATTTTATTTCATTATTTAACTATTTTTTCCTTAAAGATACAGGTATTTTATTTTACAATATTCACTTCCCGTAATGCCAAGTTATAATGTTATATACATTTTATAATTAAAAAATATATAATAAAATATCTAATTGTATAAAACCGGCCAAGTGCGAGTCCAATATCCCCGCTTAAGTCTTTATTTTATTTTCAGTATTTATTGTAATAGCGGCTTCAAAAATAAATCTGAAAATTCAATTGTCTAGCTATCACGGTTCAAGAGATACAGCCTAGTGACAGATAGACAGACGGACGGACAGCGGACTCTTAGTAATACATACATACATACATACTATCACGTCTTTATCCCTAATGGGGCAGACAGAGCATTTTGGGTTTTGCGGTTCTATGCAGAGCGGGCCGCAAGACCCAAAAGCCACTTTTAGCGTCATGGTGGGCGAGAAGATGGAAAAGCAATCAATACAGTGATGGGTTGCTAGCCGCATCGCCCGTTAACATGATTTGCATTTTTGCCCATTCCCTCGATCGGCTTTTACGATCTGCGTGGGAAGAGAAGCAGCTGGTACATTCTAAGTTTTTTTTTATTTCTCCCAGACCAGCATGGGAGAACTCTTAGTAATAAGGTCTCGTTTTTACCCTTTGGGTACGAATCCCTATAAGCCACTGAAGTACCTATTAAAATAAAAATAAAAAAACAATTCAAAAAGTCGCACAAAGCCCAAACATACGCAAAAACTACATACAACATTGTAATTGCAAGAAAATGGCTGCACTTACAGAGGTGAGAAAAACTAGTTTAAGAAGTCACGATGACTGGATTATGGCATAAAACTATCTTTATTTAACTCGTCAACAAAAACTTAAATCGTCTTCATCATCAGGTCTTTTTGTCTCCACTGCAGGAGCACGACCCTCTCTGTACTGCCAGAGCCATTCTGGGCCAGAGCAGCTAGAGGACTTAGCCTACACTCTCCTCGCTGACCAGACGGGTTGGAGAAGTCTCATAGATGTTTAACCTGTTGTCAGTGCAAAACACCAGACACAATAGTAAAACAATGCATTTCGACCGGATTCCGGTCTGCTCACAGATGACACGTTTACACAACACAAGCTTTGTTTAGCTTGTATTCCCTAAGTCCTTCTACGACATCCACGGGAGGACTTGGAGTGGCCCTATTCTACTCTGCCGGATACCTCACGGCAAAAACTTAAATAACAGTAACTAAACTAAATATAATATTGTGTTATAGTATACATAATATAGTGTATAAATATAAATGAATAGCTAAAACTAAACTTCAATTAATATAAAAATGAGACGTCACCGCTGTCCGCATGCAAGGTCCTCAAAAGGCTGGCAGCATTTCCTCTTACTTAGAAGATATCTATAGAAGAGTTTTTACGTAGTACACGTAAAAATGGCGTACGTTGGGCTTCTAGGCTTAAGAGTCCCCTTACCCTAGACCAAACTACAGTTTTCCACACAAACGTAGTCTACGTTTTATTTCGAAACGACATGCCCGATTTCGGCAAAGTTTTGTAATTTCAAAGATATTGCACATGTAACTAGTTTTCACAGTAAATAAATAATAAATAAATATATAGGGACAATTTACACTGATTGAGCTAGCCCCAAAGTAAGTTTTAGACTTGTGTTATGGGATACTAACTCAACGATACTATATTTTATAACAAATACATACATAGATAAACATCCAAGACCCAGGACAATTTTAAAAAGGCCATTTTCCAACTTGCCCTGGCTGGGGATCGAATCCAGGACCTCCGGATTGGCGGTCTAGCGTGTTAACAATTACGCCACGGAGGTCGTTAAAACAGTCTTAGTATAAACTTGAAATAGAATATAGTGTGTTACTGATATCAGTTTTAACCATCAGTATGGGAAAATTCTACATCCTTATATTTTCTTTCCAGTTTATAATTTTAATATCGGAAATCAATTATAACCGTAGATAATTGCAATTGCTTTAAAATATAATTTTTTACCGAAATCTAACATGTGGTTTCAAAATAAAACGTTAACTACGTTTATATGGAAAAGTTTACTAGGTTAACTCATTCATGGACACTAAGCCAGACACAATAGAAAAAACAATTGATGACTTCTATAGAAGTCCTACTGTCCATTAACGTGTTAAGAGGATTCTTGTATAAACAGCATTAGTTGCTCTATATTAAAATAGATGACGTTGTACAAAGATAGAACTAGATATAGGTATTTTTGTATTATTTGTGCAGTTCGAACCAAATATCTGTATCAGTAGGCTAGCAAAGCAACCGAAATAAACAGAACAGTATCCATAGTTGGTTTTCATTCGGAAGAAGTTCCTGGGATTTATACAATTCTGTTAGACGATCTGTCAACATTTCTGTACCAAAAAAAACAACAAACAGATTCGTAATCATCATACATTTGTAGAGTGAAAAATTGATATTGCACCCTTGCAAATAAATAAATAATCGGCCGAATAACTAGCGACGCCCTTAAATATCTTGTTCGGTGATTGATTCCCCTAGTTTAGGGGTGGTTAAGGGGAGGTTATTCAGAATATTTTTTCCTGTACGCCATTATTAAATTATTGCATAGCTTCTATTGCGGGCCTTGAGCGCGGGGATCGAATCCAGAAATTCCGTAACGAAAAAACCTCACGCTCTCCCCACTCCGCCTACCATGTAGGTTGCCGCTTCGTCTCCGTCGTCCGTTTGCGACGTTGCCGTCCTTCCTTGTTTGCAATAGCTTTACCGCGGCAGTCTCCGAGTGCCACACGTCTTTTTTTTTTTTACTAAAAAATGTGCATGTTATGATTATTAGGTATTATTCGCTAAATTGTAGTTTTGTAAAAACCCTATTTGCTGCGAATAAATAATATATTGATCTTATCAAAAACATGGAACATCAGATGACGTCAGGTCCAGTCGACTGTTGTCATTAGGCCATCAGTTGACAGGTTTTTTGCTCCGTCAAATGTGTCCAATCACAGCAGTTTATTGGACCTGAGGTCACTGTGCTGCCATCTTTTAATCCTTCATTTTTGAAATCCCACATTTTTTAAAACCCTCATTCTAATGTACATTTTGAGGTACTCTAAACAAGACGCCTGGACCAATGTAGGAAAATCTTTTAATTTTTTGTTTAAAAGGGTATACAGAAATATTGTCTAAATCGGTTGTGTAGTTTGATATTTGAGTAAGTTTTTAGTTTTGATAAATATATTAAAACGTTGTGAATTTCTTCTTATATTTTTAAGAAAGCATGGGGTAATCTTACACGCGCGTATATAGAGCTCTCCCTTAAACGCTACTATTCTATGCCATCGATCTTGTGCGCACATAACCACATTATTCAACGTTTCATATTAAATTCCGTACTTTATTTTGATTTACAGCCCAATCGACTTTTGTATGAATTTGTCAGTTTCTTCGGCTAACCGTTAGTCGTCGAAGTCTTATTTGTTGAAACGACCAATAACGAAAGTTTTTAACTTCCTTAAATTATTATTATATTTTATTATTATATATGCGAAAGTGAGTTTGTATATTTGTTTGTTACCACTTCACGCTTCAACCACTGAACCTATTTAGATGAAATTTGATATGGATATAGTTTTATACCCAGGGAAGGACATAGGATAGTTTTTATCCCGAAATTCCCTCGGGGAGCGAAGCCCACGGGCACAGCTAGTAAATATACAAAAATCGGGTAAATTGTAAAAAAATATTGAATTACTAATTTCTTTCTCTGATTAGCAAATAATATGGTAAATAACGAAATTTGCAAGATGGGAAATTCACGTGGATCGAATGAAGACCGTAAGAAACCGCTACGCCATTGAGTTGTCGCGTTAACAAAATTTCGATATCCAATTGCATCGAACTGATTACCACTCATCATTGGTGTTAATGATGTTGGAGACTGAATTACATAGTAAGGAGTTAAATTAAGGTTTTATTTTTATGCCACATACATACATACTATCACGTCTTTATCCCTAATGGGGCAGACAGAGCATTTGGGTCTTGCGGTTCTATGCAGAGCCCAGGGCCGCAAGACCCAAAAGCCACTTTTAGCGTCATGGTGGGCGAAAAGATGGAAAAGCAATCAATACAGTGATGGGATGCTAGCCGCATCGCCTGTTAATATGATTTGCATTTTTGCATATTCCCTCGATCGGCTTTTACGATCTGCCACGCATGTTTTAAAAAATAAAGAACAACTGTCACGCCCTCATATATTATTTTGTTTAGGAACACAGTTTTATTTAATAATGATAACCCTAACTGTGATCTAAACGTAAGCTGTTTTGTTAAACGTAATTTCGTACCTAACACATTGACAATCCATCTGAACGATTTTCAGTTGTTTTAGAAGACCGAGCTGTAATGCCTAACAGCTAGAGGTTTCGTCAAACAGCGAATTATTACAACTGCGACATATAAATAAATAAAGAGGGACAAATCACACTAAATGAGCTAGCCCCATAGAAAGTTTAAACTTGTAAAATACTAATAACTCAACGATGTTATATTTTATAATAAATACATATATTAGGTCTAACAAAATATACTGAAACTATTTTAAGGGTGAATTCAGTCCATGATACTGAACCACTTTCCCCAACCAACACGTATCGAAATATGAAAAGTAGTTTTTGGCCTCCCATACAAGTTGACCGATCAGCTGATCCGAGTTTGTATGGAAAGTCAAAAATTATTTTTCATGTTTCGACATATGTTCCTTGGGGAAAGTTGTTCAGTATCACGGACTGAATTCACCCTTAAAATAGTTTCAGTATATTTTGTTAGACCTTATATAAATAAACTCCTAAGACCCAGGACAATTCGAAAAAGTCATTTTCCAACTTGCCCTGGCTCGATTAGGTACATAATACCTACTTTCCCAAAAGAACCACTTTTTCAAAATGACTACTGCTTTTCCCAAAGTGACCACTTAACCTAAATGACCACTATTTATAATGACTACTGCAGTTCCCAAAATGACCACTTTCCCAAACTGGGGATTGAACCCAGAACCTCTGTACTGGCGGACTAGCGTATTGACCATCACGCCACGGAGGTCGTAGTCATATACATACATACATACTATCACGTCTTTATCCCTAATGGGGCAGACAGAGCATTTTGGGTCTTGCGGTTCCATGCAGAGCCCAGGGCCGCAAGACCCAAAAAGCCACTTTTAGCGTCATGGTGGGCGAGAAGATGGAAAAGCAATCAATACAGTGATGGGTTGCTAGCCGCATCGCCTGTTAAAATGATTTGCATTTTTGCCCATTCCCTCGATCGGCTTTTACGATCTGCGTGGGAAGAGAAGCAGCTGGTACATTCTAAGTTTTTTTTTATTTCTCCCAGACCAGCATGGGAGATATACATATGTAGGTATATACGTACTAATGAATACTTCTGGAGCAGTTGGGTGAAAAACAGTAATTATTAACCTTTTGACTCCTACCTCGTAGCACCAGTCTAAACGACATGCAGCATGCACCTAACCCTAAGCTTGTAGTGATGCGACTGAACCAGCTACTATCGACAGATTTTATCGATAGACCTTATTTGGATTGCAATCCCCAAATGAACCTTATTATAAATATTATCTAATAGTACACTCGCCTAACGAGATACCTGGACCGACCCTCTACCTATATCTTGAATTTTCTCTTATACTCAAAATAATATTAAACATGAAAATGTATATTTAAAAAGATTTCATTAAAATCTTTCTGAATATACATTTTATTCGTTAGGTCGGTCTAGGTATCTCGTTACCCGACTGTACCTAATACCTTCATCATCAACATCATCATCAGGTCTTTTTGTCTCCACTGCAGGAGCACGACCCTCTCTGTACTACCAGAGCCATACGTGGCCAGAGCAGCCAGAGGACTTGGCCTGCATCCTCCTGGCTGGCCAGATAGCTTGTTTAATTTTTTTAGTACCTGGGCGACCGAGCTTTGCTCGGTTACATCTCAAACATTAACTACATTTTTTAAAACTTTTCTAAAAACAATACAAAATAATATATAAACTAAAACATAAAAAAGAAACAAAAGTAAGTCACCGAGTGGAATTTGAACTCGTAACATACTTTCTAGTGGTATGTCGCGCCGGCGCGACGAAATTAGCGACCATATTCTGCGTAGAAAGAAAAACGCATGAAAACTCGAAAACACGCGTTTTCCCAAACATAAAACTAATCTAGATCGATTGTTTACCCCCGAAAACCCCCATATACCAATTTTCAGCAAAATCGTTAGAGCCGTTTCCGACATCACAGAAATTTATATACATATAAATAAATAAATATACAAGATTTGCTCGTTTAAAGGTATAAGATGTATGTGATGTTTATTTTTAATTTTATTTAATTTATTTGGTGTCCTCGGAACACCAGCGTTGTGGTCAAAAGGCCACAACGTTATGCTGAGAAGAGGCCTTTTTGAAATGGGCACAAATATTTTAATTTTTATTGCTGAGAACTGCAGTGCTATTATAATTGTTAAACCGTGTTTGTGATATATCAAATAAATTCTTTTTCTTGTTTTTTTTTGTTTCTTCCAGATGGGTTGAAGAGGTCCCATTTATGTTTATAAGCTTTATTTATCTTGCATTTCCTAAGTCGCCTCTGATACCTATTTCTTTTTTTTTCATTTATGTGAATACTGTGCACTGTGCAGATGTAGCTCCCTATCAATTAAAGTAAACTATAATTGTAAACATGATAATAATTAAAGCCAATAAGCCTATAAAAAAATATATCCTGATTTTCAATTGCAAAAATCCAAACTTAAACTATCGACTCTCAACCTCACTATAACCACCACTAATCACTCCCCTTCTGATTGATTTCATACAAGGGGTGCGTAGGGCTGTCAGCCGCATTATTGTCAGGGGTGTCGCCTCATTAATATTTATTTAAACCGCTTTTAACCACGGCGCGTACGAGACATAACAAAGTATAAACGGTGACAAGAATTTCATGACATATGTAATTAGAGATGGGTTAATGCGCGGGTATATTAGGCGCATTGCATAAATGCCAAATAAATATCCGTATATCCACACTTATATACAAAACTGAAGAGTTTGTGTGTTTGTTTGAACGCGCTAATCTCAGGAACCACTGGTCCGATTTGAAAAAATCTTTCGGTATTAGATAGGTCGTTTATCGAGGAAGGCTATAGGTTATATTGCGTCACGCCCGCGACTTCACTCGAGTGGTTAACGCGGGCGAAGCCGCGCGCTGCCTCTAGTGACGGGGACATCTCATTATCTCTTTCGTATGCGGGACCTAATAGCAGCACGTGCATCATGCATACATGCATTTTTAGAGGTCCATACCCACAGGGCAATTCTGTTACTTGAGTTTCCCTTTTCATCAGATTTTAAAAGCTTATAACTTACTTGTTTGTGGATAAAATAAAAAAAATAGTTTTGTTTTCGATTCTGGGATTATTTTACTTATTGATTTAAATATAGATTCTATTTTTAGCCTATACTATCCAATTAATTACCTTTTGATATAAAAAATAAAAATGATTGATTGAAATACCGTCTTTGCTTATAAGATCTACGCGAGAAGAGAAGCAGTTGGTACATTCTGTGTCTTTTTAGTTCTTATTTAAGGGTCCCGTACCCAAACGGTGAAAACGGGACCCTATTACTAAGACTTCGCTGTCTGTCCGTCCGTCTGTCCGTCTGTCCGTCTGTCCGTCTGTCCGTCCGTCGGTCCGTCTGTCTGTCACCATGCTGTATCTCAAGAACCGCGATAGCTAGACAGTTGAAATTTTCACAAAATGTATTTCTGTTGCCGCTATAACAACAAATACTAAAAACAAAATAAAATAATGGGGGCCCCCATACAACAAACACGATTTTTTATAGATAATGGTACGGAAACCTTAGAGCGCGAATCCGATTCGCACTTGGCCGGTTATTTTTCAACCAACTTTAAAAAAAGCAGGAGTTATCAATTCGACGTGTGTATTTTTTTTCAATCTAAATGCTCCGGAATATCCTTTTTTATTTTGTCTGAGTCTCTAAATAAATAAATAACTTGTATAAACAATAGACCAAAATCCACCCCAATTTTAACCCTGCAAACGCAACTAAAATAATCCTCTTACCAAATAACTCAATTACACAGTGATTGCCTGTCTGTCCGTCTGTCTGATCGTCTGACAGATGGCGAGAGCATTCAATTTGTCCAAATGAAGCACTCGAAGTAAAAATAAAATTGTTTAAGCCCATTGAAATAACAATACGCTATTTTCCAGCAAGTCAAATCAGATACGTTTTTCTAAACGTCAAAACAAACAGTTTCTATAGGATTTTGTATGAAATACAGGCAGATGACGTTATAGTTTTTTTGGAGTCAAATAGCGCTCTTTTTATCAGTTTTCCTGCAATAATAAATTTAAAATCACGTTAAAATGGATATGTTCAAAGACAAGTGAAATTATTTTGCGATGTTTTATTTTGTTATCAGTACAAAATAATTTATTTTTGGCTCAGGAAAATACCCAATTGTTGTGTTGTAAGATTGTATTTTAACCGACTTCAAAAAAGGAGGAAGTTTTTCGAACCAAGGAACCATTATAGTTTCGCCATGTGTGTCTGTCTGTCTGTATGTCCGTCCGCGGTTTTACTCAGGGATTAAGTAGGCTAGAAAGCTGTAATTTAGCATTTGGCCTCTTTCTGCTAAACGCACTGCTTTCTGTATACACGCTGACTTTTCATTGGTTTTGGAAAAGAAAATGTTGCATAGTAAATAAATTACTCTATCCATATACGTAATCCAAATTTGCGTATGATATAAGATAAAAAAGTTACAAAAATGATTTTCGATCGAGACCTCGTAGTACTCGTCCAAAACTGTCGCGTGAACTCCCGTGACCCCATGAACTTCGGGCGGCCGGCCATCGACAACGCATGGCGGTGGACCTACTAATTGATCTCACGATTTTACTTTCCAGCTTTAGTCAAAATTTTTTGGTTCTGAAATTTTATTTTGACTAGCTAATTAGGTCTTACTAACGATTCTTATGAAGTGGCCTTCGGCTCCAAAACCAATGAAAAATCACCGTGTATATGGAAACGTAAAAAAAATCATACACAGAACTATAAGTAAGAGCTAAGTAGGATTTACAAATAAAAAAGTTATAGGCGACCAACTTAGGTATAAAAAGTACTCGGAAAAGGAACATTTCATACAAATTTAATAGAAAATTAGT
The DNA here is from genome assembly GCA_963555685.1 of Acrobasis consociella. Taxonomy (NCBI): domain Eukaryota; kingdom Metazoa; phylum Arthropoda; class Insecta; order Lepidoptera; family Pyralidae; genus Acrobasis; species Acrobasis consociella. Next base: position 8,790,144 of record OY743132.1, on the reverse strand, counting down.
TTTTAGACGTTGTTGATGACGCCATGAACTCAACACCAGTGGCCCGACACGCACTTGGCCAATTATTTTTATTTATGTTCACTGATTACTCGAAAACGTGTGGACCGATTTGGAAAATTATTTTTTTGTTTTAAACGATACTTTCAAGGTGGTCCCATAGTCCTCAAGTCAGGATCTGATGTTGGGAATTTGGAGAAATCGAGGAAACTATCGTTGAAATGGCAGTGGGCGGGACACATAGCGCGACGAACCGATGGCCGATGGGGCAAAAAGGTTCTCGAATGGCGACCACGTACAGGCAAGCGAAGCGTAGGACACCAACCCACAAGGTGGTTTGACGACCTAACCAAGGTTTCTGGAAGGCGCTGGATGCAAGCCGCTCTAGATCGTTCATTTTGGAAATTTTTAGGAGAGGCCTATGTCCAGCAGTGGTCATTATGCGGCTGAAATGATGATGATGATGATGAGGGAACTATTACACGATTGGCACGATTAACGACTAGGTATTTTTTTATTGTGACTACAGCTATTGTCCATGAGCACGAGCATTTATAACACCAAAATACATCAATTTCATATTATAAAGTCCACCAAAATCAATTTGCAAAATTCCCTCGGCTTGTCGACGCCGCTGGTGACAAGAGGTCTGGCTCATATCTCGCGCAGAGGATTGCAGTAGCTATTCAGCGCGGGAATGCAGCCAGTGTTCTTGGCACCATGCCACATGATCAAGATTTAGATTTTTAATTTAGATTGTAATTTAGATATTAATTCAGATTTTTAATTTAGTTTTTATATTTAGTTCAGTAAATATGTAGGTATTTAGATAAATTTGCAAAAAAATTTAAAGCGACCCCCAACTGAACCCCTTGACTTCCCGCCAACAAGAACGTATTCATCTTTAATTCGTCAAATACCGTTTTTTAAAATTATATAAATCCATTTTAACTACATAAGGTTCTACAGACACCGGCAAAAAAAATTAACAAAATCGCAACAACAGATAGATTCCTAAGACACAGTCGTGTTAGATGGAATCTTACAAAACTCTTAAGAACACACTAGCCGAGTGCGACAGATAATATGATAAGTGTCATCTATAAAAGAGCAAAAGAGATAGCATCAATTTGACAATGAGACAAGTTTTCATACAAAACATGTCACCCTTTGTCACCCTGGCTCGAACATCGTTACACGAAAATTTGATTTTCCAAATTGTAAACTGTGTTAATTTATAAGTTATCTTATACTGGAAAGATGGTATCGTACTGCTTTACCCATAGTTTGTGTATTAAGTACAAATACAACCCATAAAAAGGTACACAGAAATATTTCGTTTCTGGATCTTATACCTTCTAAATCTATGGATTGACTAATCTTACAAAACTCTTATTTCATACTTTGGCTCTTTAATAATATTTGACGACCTCCGTGGCGTAGTGGTCACCATGCTAGTCTGCCACCCAGAGGTCCCGGGTTCGATTCTCGGTCAGGGCAAGTTGGAAAATGGCCTTTTTCAAATTGTCCTGGGTCTTGGCGGTTTATCTATAAATGAATTTGTTTTAAAATATAATATCGTTGAGTTAGTATTCCATAACACAAGTCTCGAACTTACTTTGGGGCTAACTCAATCAGTGTAATTTGTCCCTATATATTTATTTATTATTATTTATTTATTTAAACAAGTCAAATAAGAGTTACGTGTTTGCTTTTATAACAGTTTTAGTAAGTATTTCGTAAGAGCAGAAGTCTAACAAAGCATCTTAAAAGATGCACAACTAATTAAAGATTAATAAGTCTGATTAAATGTATTTATAAGACTTTTATTCTAATAAATATCGTATGGTGACTTCTTATATACATCAAATGTACTTAAATGCGAATGTTTTTCAGTGCGAAATATCTTATTACATGCTTTTGTAAGGTGTTTCTTCTAGTCAAGACAGATATAAGCCTTTTATAGTTACTTAGATAATTCTTACAAATACTTTTTGTAAGAAAATTTTGCTAGTTGGGAAGTCCTGTAGAGCCTATCCTCTTTCCCTCGTTTCTTTATTCCTAATCCTTACTAGATCCATCCGACCATTCCTCGTCATTAAAATTTCATGCTTGGATGGGATATTCCTAACTAACCAAAACCGACAGATGATAGAGTCAAAATGGCTTACTTAGTTAGTAAAAGGTAAAAAGCGGTTGCTTGGTAAAATGATGAATTTTATTAAAGGGATAAAGGAAGTAGGTAAGTTCTCAGAGTCTATAATATATATGGTTAAAGACATTTATTCTTATACTAGCTGTGCCCGTGGGCTTCGCTCTCCGTAGGAATTTTGGGATAAAAAGTATCATATGTCCTTCCCTGGGTATCTAACTATATCCATATCAAATTTCATCTAAATAGGTTCAGTGGTTCAAGCATCCTTATCCTTACTAATATATTATAATATAATAAATATTATAAATGCGAAAGTGAGTTTGTATATTTGTTTGTTAACACTTCACGCTTGAACCACTGAACCTATTTAGATGAAATGTGATATGGATATAGTTTAATACCCATCAAACTATATCCATATCAAATTTCATCTAAATAGGTTCAGTGGTTGAAGCGTGAAGTGGTAACAAACAAACAAATGTACAAACTCACTTTCGTATTTATAATATTAGTAAGGAGTGAGGATAAGGATTACTTTATACATTTTTTCACTAAATGTACTGTTTTGGCTTGAATAATAGATATGTTTTTTTTTTTAAATTAATGCGTCGTCCCGGTCGCTGGAAGGAAAATATTAAAAATTTTGATTCCGGTGACTGGGACCGCGGTTCGAGTTAATTGCGGTCCCAGTTGACGGCATCCTCACCAAAATAGTGATTAAGAAAATGCTTTTTATTCACAAAAATGTTTTCAGTGAATAAAATAAACATTTTTAAGGGGGAATGGTGTAATAGTATATTATGCAATTAGTGAATAAAAGTCGGATTTATAAATCCAGGGCCATAGATGAATCACGAACAAGTGAAGGATTCTAACAATCGAATCACGACCGCAGGATTCATTATTATTGATGATTCATGGCCCTCGATATAAATCAGTTTTATTCAAGAGTTGCAAACTATACTTTATACCATGACTACGAGAAAAAGAAAGATTTATGTAAAAATAGAAATTGAATGAAGAAAAAGGAATCATCATCAGTCCTAGCCATGGTCCCATTTCATTTGGGGTCGGCTCTCCATATCTTCTCGCGCCAGTTTTCCCTATTATAAATCATGTCAGGGGTTACCCCCATCGTCCTCATATCTTTCTTAATGGTACTGGACCAAGTCGTGAGGGGGCGTCCTCTGCCTCTCCGTCCTTCGGCTATATTAATAACTTTCTTTGTCATGTGGTCATCATCCCTGCGCATTACATGACCGTACCACCGGAGTCTGCTTTCTCGCATCTTGTCTTGAATGCTGGCCACTTTAAGAGACCCACGGATGTGCCTGTTCCTAACCTTATCCCGCAACGTCACGCCACCCGCCCATCTAAGCATCCGCATTTCCGCACAGTGCAATTTTTGCTCTTCTTGGCATCGCATTGGCCAGCACTCCGCACCATACAAAAGCGCAGGTCGGACGGCGCGCTTATAGATGTTACCCTTAACTTTCACTGGCATTTTTGGATCGCAGAGCACACCTGTCAGCGACCTCCATTTAAGCCACCCCGCTTGGATCCTACTGTCAATGTCTTCCTTGGTGCTGGAGTTGTTTGTTATCATGGATCCTAGGTATTTAAAATTGTTAACCTTGTTAAGGGGAATACCGTCTATGTGTGGAGGGAGCGCATCTGTATCGGCACCAGAGAAATTGCAACACATATATTCGGTTTTCTTTCTACTCACTCTGAGTCCTCTGCTTTCCAGTCTGTTACACCACGATGTAAGTTCGGTCTGTAGATCCTCTTGGGTTTCGCATACAAGCACGATATCGTCTGCATACAAGAGAGTCCATGGAGCTGGTCGTTGCAGATCTTCAGTGACATAATTCATTACGGTGTTAAACAGCAGAGGGCTCAAAGTAGAACCTTGGTGCACTCCCACTCTGACATGAAACTCTCCGCTCAGACCCGCGGGGCTACGAACTCTAGTGGTGACGTCGCGGTACATGTCTTTTATAATATATATGTACTGTTCCGGAACAAGATGCGCTCTTAGGGCCGTCCATATGAGGTCTCTTGGTACTCGATCGAAGGCCTTCTCTAGGTCTATGAATGAGAAATGGAGGTCTTTCTTATTAAGTTTGTATTTTTGTAAAAGTATCTTGATCGAGTGGATGGCGTCGACAGTCCCCACATTACTGGTAAAGCCACACTGGTTTGGTGTTAACGTTATTAGCTTTTTTAGTCTCTCAGCTATAACTGTTTCCCAGATTTTAAGGGTATGTGAGGTTAACTTGAAGAAAAAGGAAGGCTAAACTAATTAAAATCAACATTAAAATTGAAACAATTACATACTGAATAAACCCTTAGAATATAACAATATAATATTAACTAAATAAATAGAACCTAAAATTAAAACTAACTAATTGAGGCCAAATCGCTGCCGTCAAAGGGCAAAGTACCCAAGAGGCTGGCGGCATTTCCGCGTTGGATAGCAATACTTAAACGCTGTCCGAAATGCGCGCCCGCCCTTGGGTCCCCGGAGACATCGATCAGGCGTGCGGAAATTAAACAATTACTAAAATTAAAAGTAATTGTTCTGAATTCAAACAACGAAACATGATTGCGTTATTGATTTTTATTAACTGTTTTCAGTGAATAAAATAAACTGTTTAGAAGAGGAATAGTATAAATATTGATGTATTTCGTTTCCTTTTTCAAATTGTCCTGGGTCTTGGATGTTTATCTATATATGTATTTGTTATAAAATATAGTATCGTTGAGTTAGTACCCATAACACAAGTCTCGAACTTACTTTGGGGCTAGCTCAATCAGTGTGATTTGTCCCTATATATTTATTTATTTATTTATTTATTTATTTATGATGTATTTCGTTTCCTTGTCGACAGATGAGCGTGTATGCTGTCCGTCTGTGTGGTGGCTGAGCAGCATGGAGGCGGGCTGGCTGCTGCTGGCCGTCGTGCTGGGCGCGGCGCACGCGCAGAACAACAGGAGTAAGTGTTTCAGGCATGATGAGTGTCGTTTACTTCCGGCAGAGTAGAATAGGGCCACTCCAAGTCCTCCCGTGGATGTCGTGGAAGGACTAAGGAAATACAAGCTGAACAAAGCTTATAAACATCAATGAGACCTCTCCAACCCGTCTGGCCAGCGAGGAGAGTGTAGGCCAAGTCCTCTAGCTGCTCTGGCCAAGTATGTCTCTGGTAGTACAGCGAGGATCGTGCTCCTGCAGTGGAGACAAAAAGACTTGATGATGATGAAGTATTTGAGGCATGACGAAGAGACCAATAGAGTTGTAGATTGCGTTACAAGGGATAAAGGTATATTCAGTGGTGGATTTACCAATAGGCTTAAAGCGGGATAGGCACAAAGAAGTAAAAGTCCCAGATAGTAGAAGTCAGAAGGTGTATTGAAAGAAAGACGATAGAACAGTTATAGCGTACAAGCAATAGCATACGTAATCGCTAGTGGCAAGCGAGATGCGCGCGCGACGGACATGCTAGGCCATACGCCACAGGCTGAGTAGGCTAAAGTCTAGGGCGGCACATTCTGGGGGGCCGCAAATTTTAGGCCAATTGCATATACTTCGTGCATTGCAATCGAAAAGGTGGAAGGTCGCTTTTCTAATGTATGATTGTGGTAAGTCCGTCTTTTAGATTACCCAAAATAATGGACCCATATTTTTCAGTTTACCAAAAAGTAAAAATTCACAAAGATACAAAGCATCAAAGTTCCGGAGTGGGGGCTTGCGACGTCACCGCTAAGTAAAAATCGTACCCACCCGTGACGTAGGCTAGATTGTATTTTAAAAAGTGAAAAACAAAAATGACGGAAAGACCAATAGACAGTGGTAGATTTACACCTTTGCCGCCAGAAAGCTATTAATATTTTGCCGCCCCTAAGCTGCGTTCACTGAAATATAATTACAAAAGCGCCCTTCTACTTCCACGTAAAAAGTAGGGGGAGGGGGTGCAATTAGCCTGACAATTGCCGACCCCCATAATGTGCCTTTAGCCTACTCAGCCTATTGGTAAATCCACCACTAGCAATAGATACATTGTGTTACAATTACAAGGGTTATAGGTTATATTTTTGACATGAGGGCGCTACTTTGAATACCTGTGCGAAACAACGGACTCTATAGTTATTTCAAAACCACGAGCGTAGCGACTAGCGAGTGAACAAAATGTGAACATCATTTTTCGATTTAGGGAACCGTTTATGAAAATTTGCAAATTTTTGTTAAAGTCAAGTGTCTAACACTGAATGGACGGCTGCACACTTTATGGCGGCGGCTTATACAGCGGAGTCTTAGTAATTACACACGTAATTACTAAGACTCCGCTGTCCGTTTGGTGTCTGTCATCAGGCTGTATCTCATGAAACATGATAGCTAGAAAGTTAAAATTTTAACAGACAATGCTACCTAATTCTGTTGCCAATACTAATAAAAACAGAATAAAATCAATATTTGAGTGGGGCTCCGATACAATAAATGTGATTTTTTAAAGATATGGTATTGAACCCTTCGTGCGCAAATCCGACTCGCACTTAACCGATTATTTTATGTACTAATAATGTTTAGTATGTAATAAAAAATATTTTTTGCTTAAATATAGATATAATGAGGATTTTGAAAACGGCCTCATTGATTTAAATGAAATATAGTATGTCAGTAGGATGTATGTTCTGGAATTGAAAAATCAAAAAAGTGCCTCGTTTTCTGCATTTCTTTCCCGAGCAAAGCTTGGTCGCCCAGATTCTATAATATTTGAGAACAAAAACATTATAATAAATCAAGAACGCACTGAAACTGCAATAAACTCGCATCTGTGAAGAAACATTAACCGAGAACAAAACAAAATGAAAACGAACAAAGGCGGCCGCCATCTTGTTGACGTATTGCAAATGGCGGCTAGACGGGAAGTGAGGGTGGTGCATCAATTAACAATTTCGCTTGTTTTGCGGAAATGACGTAAGATTGTATGTTTTCTGTAGGGTTGAAGAGATGTTTTGTGAGAATGAGAAAATATTTAAAAACACCGCTACTGACAACTAGATAAATTTAAAAGTGCCTATTATGTATCTAATCCATGCAATAACATATGGGGACGAATACTTATATTTATTTTGTGATATGGTGCATATGTATTTGTCTTAGCATCAGTTTGAATAACGTTCCCACGTTGCCACCTATAAAATAAGCATAGGTACGCGGTCAGTGAAAATTTCAGTGAAAATTTTCACTAAAATTTTCACTGATTAACACTGAAAAAAAAGTGATAGCTGAACCAGTTTTTTTGCTTGCAATTGGAATTAGATACCAAACATTTGTTCAAACGAGCAGAACAATGTAGTTTTAATTAAAACACATTTAACGACTAGTAGCCCTGAGTTCAGCAGTCACTCCATTTTGGTAACGTGTAGCAAACATTTTTGCTACTAGCAACAATTATTTTTTCTCAGTGTTTTTTTACAACAATGGCGTCGTCCAGAGAGAGAGACATATCTTAGACAAAGACAAAAGACTTATTCGTAAATTGATATCTTACTTCTTTTCGTCCAAAAATCCTACATCTTGGTCCCATTATTCTCAAGGCTTAATTATTTATCCAAAAGCTGAGGCAACTGGGTTTACACTGGGAAGAAAAATTACCTAAAGAACTAGAAAAAGACTGGGTTAAGTTTCTATACTGATATTTGTAACATGAAACCTATTCAAATAGATGTAAATTTGATGTTAAATAATGCAACTGATGCTCAGCTATAAGCTGAGCATCTTCCAAATGCAGTCTGTGACCCATCACAAAAAACCCTATCTGTCTTATTATAAAACGCACTTTAAACCATTATCCGATCAAATCAAGTTGACATTTACAGATGAGACACTGCCATAATACTAGATGTTACTAGTTTAAACCTAAAACAAAGTTAGTCTGCGTTTTATAATAAGACAGATAGGGTTTTTTGTGATGGGTCACAGACTGCATTTGGTTCTGCAGTCTATGTCAGAGCTTGTCATGAAGACAGACTTAAAATTTAAACACAAACGAAGCCAGGCTGCACATAGCATATTAATTCGCACTCCATATCTAAAGTTGAGCGATAAATCTCCACAAAAACTTGCCCCATTCGTTTGAGCAGAAAGACAAGCCGTTTGGAATATATTTATTTTCGTATTACGCTGTATGTCATCTGCTCTATACATTTGTAAGTTTTCTTAGTTTTAAGCAGGGTGCTGTGCAAGGTTGCAGTAAGGCGGATGCATGCCGTTTCCGATCGGTCGCTTTGGAAATCCTTGGGAAAGCCTATGTCCAGCAGTGGACTTTCTGTGGCTAATATGATGATGATGAAGCAGAGTGTTGGAACTGCCAAATAATCTTTCTAACAGTCTTATAAACTGCATCTCTTTTTGATGCTAGGTCATAGCAATATGCAAACAATGCCAAATAGCATGCCTACCTACACATTGCCATATCATCATCATCAGGTCTTTTTGTCTCCACTGCAGGAGCACGACCCTCTCTGTACTACCAGAGCCATACTTGGCCAGAGCAGCCGGAGGACTTTGGCCTACACTCTCCTCGCTGGCCAGACGGGTTGGAGAGGTCTCATTGATGTTCTATAAGCTTTGTTTAGCTTGTATTTTCTAAGTGTTTTATGACAGTCACGGGAGGACTTGGAGTGGCCCTATTCTACTCTGCCGGAAACCACACGGCTAGACTACATTAAATACGACCTCTATGAAATGCAATAAATATTTTAAAGCAAATTCAACACTTCCATTGTCACTTTTTTGCTAGTCGTGTGTGCTGCCGTTTCTGTGTGCGGGTAGGCAGGCATCTCCATTATTGTTGGTTTGTAAACACAATGTTTTCGATTTAGGGATTATATTTGGTTTGCAAATTTTTGTTACACTCAAGTGCCCCCTTCTTTCAGCTAAAGATTTTTTTACAAAATACCCGGTAGTTTATCGAAGTTAAAAGGAAAAATATCAAAGCTGAGTAAGGTTTACAAATTAAAGAATCACAGCTGACCCACCTATAAAAGGTGCTCAGGAATTGAAAATTAAATAAAAAAATACTTTTTCGACGTTTTTAGTCGCTAAATCGTGGCGTGAACTCAAAGTCGGCATTCGCAACTACTAATCCCTATCCGTACCCTCCATTAGTTTAATATTTCACTGTAGATTTCATTCCCAGTGGAGTTAGTAACCGCTGGGAATGAAATCTCTACTAACGAGTTTTGCGGTGTGGTTGCCGGCAGAGTAGAATAGGGCAACTCCAAGTCCTCCCGTGGATGTCGAAGGCGACTTGGAAAATACAAGCTAAACAAGCTTATAAACATCGATGAGACCTATTCAACCCGTCTGACCAGCAAGGAGAGTGTATTTTTTATTTATTTATTTATTCAAAAAACCAACAGCTTTTTACAAACAGTATGTTAAGATAGATAAATGTCATTTTTCAGCCAATAACAGTTTTTTTTAAAATAAGACTTATATTACCCTTGCACAAGTGGTCTGAGTAACTAGTTATAAAAAAAAAAAGTGTGAGTGGTTTATATTAGTGTGATGACTTATTTATTTATTTTATTTTATTTTTAACTGATTACCTAAATCTGCTATCCCATATAATATTGTAAGATCTTAGTAAATGAAGTTTTAGAATTGAAAAAGGTAGGCCAAGTCCTCTGGCTGCTCTGGCCAAGTATGGCTTCGGTAGTTCAGAGAGGGTCGTGCTCCTGCAGTGGAGACAAAAAGACCTGATGATGATAATGACTAACGAGTTGTTCACATTTGTTCCAGACGATGGGCCGCGGTTTCTGTCCCGGGGCCACTCCTTCAGGACGGTGGTTGGCGATACGCTGCTGCTGCCATGCCAAGTCCAAAATCTTGGTAAGTAAAAATATAAGAAACCCGAATGTTCAAAACTTGCATCGGATTTCAAAAAAACCGTTTGGAAATAAACTGACAAAATCTTGAATCAGGAATCAAGAATCAGTGGAGAGTCGAGAGTGAAGAATCAGTAATCTGAAATCTGGAATCAAGAATCAAATATTTATAAATGAGACCAATGCAGACACTTTTACACGTCAATAAGTTCAGTAGCGACGACTTGAAAACACGTTTTGTGTTTCGTTGACTTTATAATAACACACTCCGTTCCTGCTCACAAAATTTCACGAGAAACAGTTGAGAAATGCGACGAAAACAGCTGAACATGACGATTTTTGCCGAAGCTGAAACAGACGCTCGCCGGTCAATGATAAAACGCTAGTTTTTTTTTTCCTTTTCTTGATTATGGCGGTAAAACTTCGTTGAAGCTTATTTTGCCAGTGTCTAGTAATTCCATGTACGTAAGTACATACAATTCTATGTTTCCATCCATCGGCTATGAAAACCAGTGGACTCGTATAGATTTGTCGCCAGAAGCTCCCGTGAAGCAATCAAAGGACCTATACCAACCTTTGATTGTATAGTTAATAAGGGTTTAGGATTAGGAATAAAGAAGATATTACTAGACACTGGCAAAATAAGCTTCAACGAAGTTTGACCGCCATAATCAAGAAAAGAAAAAAAAAAACAAATCAAATCAGATACTTTTTTATAAACGTCAAAACAAACATCGTGAATGGGATTTGTGTGAAATAGCACGTCGTGACGTCATAGTTTCTTTGAGTCAAATGGCGCTCCTTTTATCAGTTTTTCTGTGTTAATAAATCTAAAACCGCGTTAAAAATGAATATGATTAAGACAAGTGACATTATTTTGTTGCGTTTTCTTCTCTTATCATACATACATACATAATATCACGCCTGTTTCCCGCAGCGGGGGGCAGAGACTACGGACCTCCACTTGCTACGATCCTGACAAACCTCTTTTGCTTCATCTAAACTCATCAATCTCTTCATTATTCATACATGCCCTTCGGTTACGGGTACTTTTTACCTCTCCTTTTTTTAGAACGTCTGCAATTTGGTCGCAGAATGTTCGCCGAGGCCGACCCTTTCCTACTGTTCCTTTTACATTTGTCATATAAATATTTTTCGTCAATCCATCCTTTCTACATGCCCAAACCATCTTAACATCCCTTTCTCTATTTTTGTCACAACATCCTCTTTTACTCCACACCGCTCCCTTATGGCATCATTTCGTATTCGATCTTTCAAGGTAACATAAGGAATGCAACGCTCCATTCACTTGGTTACCCGCATTCACTCTTTTTTCAACATCACCCTCGTGCTTACCATCTTTTGTAGACATACATCCCAAGTATACAAACTCTTTTACTTGCTCAACTTTCACCTCATTTATTAAAACAGTCTCTTATCCACAGACCCTATTACATAGATGACTTGTTTCCAGGTTCCCTAGTTTTACTTTGGCGGCGGGGGCCCGCCGTCCTCACGGCTGCCAGCCTCATGGTGACCAGGGACGAGAGGTTCCGGCTGGTGGACGGGTACAACCTGCAGATCACTGATGTGGGCCCGCAGGTCAGTCTTAGAGATATCATCCAGTTCGCGACGAAGCTTAGGATTGGATTCAAAACTAAAACCAACTTTACTCCCAAACTACACAACCGATTTGATAACATTTCTACGGGACCACCTTTCCAACAAAAAAAGAATTTTCCAATTCGATCCAGGGGTCTTTGAAAAATCGGTGAATCGGTGTACATACTTGAAAAAAAAAGATGGTGACGAATTGGTAATTCCCTCCTTGTTACAAACAAGGAGGTTAGTGAGGTGTAGTGGTTAGAGCGTTCGGCTCATACCCGGAGGTCGCGGGTTCGATTCCCGACGGCGGCAACGACTTTGTGTTGTTGTCTTAGTTTGGTTAGGACATTTTAGGCTGATCACCTGATTGTCTGACAAGTAAGATGAGTAAGCCGTCGGTCCCGGTCACTGTCTTTCACATTGGTCGTTACCTAAAACCATGTCAGAAGGCCTTTAAGGCGGTTTAAAAACTCTGATACTAGTGTTAGTCACTAACACACCCGATAAGAAGACTAAGTGATAAGATTATAGAGTTACATGAATAATCCACCTATTTATCCTCCCGTTTTTTCGTCCGTAAAACATAATCAGTGGACCGGTGACGCGTGATGGGCAATGACGTAGAAGGGTGGCACGATGGGACTTTTTGGGTACTTCAAGGGCAATGACTTTTGTATTGGTTGACTTTTAAACGAGCGAGGGAAGTTTTCTAGTCTACCTGGATTATGTGGCGTTTTTAAACAACTGCGCAAACAAGGTTATGTTTTTCAAGTGTATATGTGTATATTTTTTCGGCACGCCCTGCGGCTTGAAAAGTGTGGATATTTAAAAAAAATTGCAAATTTTTTTAGCGCCATTTTATGTATTTTTTTTTTAATTTATGACCTAACGAGTTGGGTGCCAGAATAAGGGATTTTTATGAAAGGATTACGTCATATAAATATGCAAGGGGAAGGGACCTATCCACAAAAATCGAACCACGGGCTAATAAAATAACAGTCGACATTCCCATACAAACAAATTGTCCTAGCGGCTGCATACTTTCGCATGGAAATGTCGAAATATTTTTCTTTTATAGTCTTGATCTGGTATGGCCCGTGGTTTGATTTATTACGGGTATGTCCCTTCCACGTTGTATGCAACGTATGTGTAGATAAGATGTAAATCTATGTTTAAATGTAATTTGATATGAGAAATGTTATAAACCAACATAGTAACATAATAACCTCGCTTATCTGGCTGAGTATCTTTTCAGTTCATTTTGACGTGACAACGTCTTAAATTAGGTTGCGGCTGGGAGTCACTTATGAAAAAGTGTAACGCTCGGTAACGTTACGATGAGTCACCGAACGAGAGAGAGGCCCGCCGAATGCCTTGCGTCTCTCTCCCACTCAACTATGTTATCTACGTTGTCACGTAAAATCTTCGCCCGTAAAACCGACTTTACAGGCAACCATTTTTCAATCAGTTAAAAAGTTTTCAGTCACGTGGTCGGGTTTTTTGTAATAAATTATGTGAATATCTAATTGTAGGAATAGGTGTGCATGTTCGACATATTTCGAGTAGGTAGAAATCGTCACCTGTTGCATTTTCCGTTATTTTCTTTTCTCGTGGAAAAATAACTGGCCAAGTACGAGTCGTATTCGCGCACGAAGAGTTCCATACCATTATCTATAAAAAAATCCCACTTACATTTTTATTTCTTTATTTTGTTTTTAGTCAGAAGCTATCACGGTTCATGAGATAGAGATGCCTGGTGACAGACAGCGGAGTCTTACTGATTCACGTTTTGACCTTTTACTTATTTATTAAAATTTATTGATTCACAATTAAATAGTTTACAATAGGCGGGTAGCGTGTAGCGTAGCTTTAGGTACGGAACCCTAAAAAGTGAATGCTTTAAGATGCAAAATAGACATTCATAATACCCTAATGAAATCACAAATTGGAAAACATCTAAATTCTATAACGTCGTATTACCCTGGCATTACCCGGCCCTACCCATAACGTTTCGTCTAAAACCACAAAGGACGTATAAAAGGCGAAAATTGGGGATCCGCGCATAAAAAATAACGAGGTGGCGAAAATTTATTCGTCAATTATCATAACCACCCTTAGCATTTAGTGTTTGGTGCTTTTTTCAGACCCCAAATAGCTGTTTGGTATTTTAAGTTGCACCGAGCAGTGCTATTTTTCAAACGCGGACTCGGTGACTCCGCGTTTCAAAAATAGCACTTCAGCTCGGTGGCTTGGCTAAGCGTTGTTCACGCTTTCGCAAGTTAAGCGACGCCGGGTGTGGTTTGCACTTGCATGGGGGACCACGAGTGGCATGAAAATTTCTCGAGTTTTTCCGTGATTTGGAAGTCTTGCTCCTCCGTGCATTGGAAGGCACGTATAGCTGTTATTGTTGTATGGCAGTCGTCGAGCTATAATGCTAAACAAAGCTTATAATTTGATGTTTATAAGCTTTGTTTAGATTGTATTCCCTAAACTCTCCATCAGTTTCAATGTTATTCTATTATTTTGATTCCAAATACGGCTTGAGAGATTGAAATTGAAATCTCTGACCACAGATAGAATATCACAGAGAGAATAAATCTATCAAATGAAGACAATGAAACTGTAATCTCGAATGAAATCTTGTAACGAGCGACTCTAACGACGGACCCTGAATGAGAAATCGGGTAATTAGTCCAGTTTTAAAACGAATTGCCTAATATTCAGCTGTAGACTTGAAAAAAGGTGAAAATCTTTTGTTAGATAGATTTATTTGTATCAAACAGGGCACACTTTTATCAGTAGGTACAATAGAAATAAATAAGACAATTAAATCTGTACATATAATGTACAGTAATGTACGCTCTGTCTGGCATCGCATCGCTTTTATGATCTACGGGGGAAAAGAAGCAGTTGGTACACCTTTTTTTTCCTCTCAGACCAGTATGAAGATATATCCTCATCATCAAATCAGCTACAAGAAGTCCCCTGCTGGACAAAGGCCTCCACAAGGATTTCCAAAAAAGGAAGATATATATCTTCCGATCGTAAGTGATAGTAAAAGAAGCAGTTGAAACATTCAAATTTTTTTTTTCTGTCCAGACCAGTAAGAAAAATATATTTAAAAAAAAATCTTCATCATCACATCAGCTACAAGAAGTCTACTGCTGGACATAAGCCTCCCCCAAGGATTTCCAAAACGCCAAACAAAATAGTAAAAGAAAGTAACCAAACCATTCTCTTTTCCAGGACGCAGGCGACTATGTCTGCCAAATCTCAGACCGGGTTGCCCGCGACCAAGTCCACACCGTCGAAGTGCTAGTGCCGCCCAGCGTGAGGGCTTCTCCGGAGTCAAGGCATGCGGCCGCACGGAGAGGCGGCGCGGCTGTGTTAGAGTGCAGGGCTTCTGGAAACCCGGTACCGAGCGTCGTGTGGGCCAAGCTGGTGAGTTTGCTAACCTTTATTCTACATGTGATCATCATCATATCAGCCACAGAAAGTCTGCTGAACATAGGCCTCTCCCAAGGATTTCTACAACGACCGATCGGAAGCGGCCTGCATCCAGCGCCTTTCTGCAACCTTACATAGTCTGACCATCTAGCAGGTTGGTGTCTTACTTTGCACCTTTCTGCCCCATCGGCCGTGTTATTTGCGCCGTGTACCCCGCCCATGTTGATATTTTTGTTAAGTGCGGCCACGCACGACCTAGGTTGCTTAACATGCTAAAGCGTGTGCTACATGTAATAAAATCATCCATATATACGAAATTTTCCTCCTACTTTCTTCTACATGCTTTCTATTTTCACGAATCAGCGATTGTCTTATGTAGCTTTGCCAGTGTTCGAGCAATATTTATGAAATTATGCTCTTTTCAAAAAGAAATGAGAACTTTCCTAAATGCATATAGTAGAGCTAATCTGGTAAAAGACCGGTATATAATCTAGAAGCTCTAAGGACCTAACAAGTTTTTTGTCGCTCCAATGATGTATAAAAAAAACAATGATGTGTATTGGAATACTATCATTCTGGATTCTTACCATAAGTTGTAATAAGGTCCACCGAGTGTACAAGCATTTGATTCTACCAAGAATGCAGTAGTTGCGGTACAAAAGAGGATTGGGATCGAACTTGACGACATTGATTTATGGAAATTATGGAATGCAGTTGTTGCACGAGATATTTTTGTTTACTCCTTTAATCCTGTTAAACACAAGCGCCATCTATATGGCTTCCATTGCATTCAGTGTCCTAGTATCGAATATTTTTTAAGCAGCCCTGTGAACAAGTGATTTGAATAGTCGCTACCAGATGTCATATCTATATCTATACATATAATAAAACAGTAAAAAAAGTGTGTCTGTACATTAAATATATTTCGAAAAAAAATATTGGGGGCGATGGAGACGTAGTAATAGAGTAAGAATTTAAAAAAAAATGTCTGTCTGTTTGTCTGTTTGTCTGTTTGTCTGTTTGTCTGTTTGTACACGCTAATCTCCGGAAATACTGGACGGATTCGAATGAAACTTTTTTCGTTATATAGCTATTAAGCCTGGGCAACATATAGGGTATAAATGATTTTGGAAAATGGAACGCCTGATGCAGAACCATAATGGTCCAGCTTAACTGTAAGAGATATAAAAATGCCGCCTTAGTAAAAGTTGTTCAGCCTGATGAGCATTTTCCAGAGACATAAAGTCCACGCGAACGAAGTCGCGGGCTTCGGCTAGTTGTAAATAAGATATAAGAAGATTTAGACCGTGTCCACGACCTACTCTATTTCACGTTTTGTAAGCAACCACAAATAAACGATTATTATACCAAATTTCCCTTTTTCTCTCGGGCATCTATTTTACAAATCCCATCCAAGTGCGGACCACGCCTTGGCATGCAAAAGTGTGTCCTTTCTCCAACAGAATCATCGAGCTCCTACCGCCTCACCTCAACCATTGTTGGCCACTTAGACACACGAAAGAAAAGAAAAAACTACCCTTTCACAATGAATCTCTCCAAATCATTATCATCATCATCATCAGGTCTTTTGGTCTCAACTGCAGGAGCACGACCCTTTCTGTACTTCCAGAGCCATACTTCTCTCATTCTCATTCTCGTCTCATTGATGTTAATAAGCTTTGTTTAGCTTGTATTTCCTAAGTCGCCTTCTACGACATTCACTTGGAGTGGTCCTATTCCACTCTGCCGAAAACCACACGGCATAGAATTTCTCCAAATATTCCCCTCCATTCGCAGCAAGAACTGTCCTATACATTGAAACAGTCGTCCTTGTTCCAGAACGAGTCCACTGCCCGCCTCGGGGAGGGGGCGCAGCTGCAGCTGTCGCGGCTGGAGCGGCGGCACAGCGGGCGGTACGCTTGCACAGTGGACAACGGTGTCGGCCCGCCCATCGTTACAGAGTTCCAGCTTCAAGTCCTGTGTAAGTAACCACCAAAGAAGGCTGTAGCCAATAGCATTTCAAATCCGAGGGTCTGAAGTATCTTGGCAGACCAGATCCAAGGTTCTGGAAAGTCTTGCAGACCGAATCCAAGGGTCTGGTGTGTCTTGGCTTGGCAGTCCAAATCTGAAGTATTACATTGTCTCAGCAGACCAAATCCGATAAGCTTCGGAGTGTTACCATACCGTGAAGGTGTGGCGACCTCTACGCCACTACGAGTCTAAAAACAATAAACAACAATGAACCATAGTTCACAAGAATCATACGAGATGGCGCCAGCAGAATCTACATCTCGATCTCAGAGATCTGGTTGCAACTGACTATATATACAACCTCCGATGATTCACCGTCGGAGCCGCGGTTCCCCAGGCGCAACACCATGCCTGGCGGGGAGATCTTTCCTTTTTAGCTGCCGAGCATATCACCTCGCTCCCGCTACAAAGGCATACCAAAGTTGAAGGTCTGGAGGATCATGACAGACTAAATCCAAAGGACTGAAGGTTCACAGATCAGATCCAAGGGACTCACTCTCTAAGGAAGATAGACGTGAAGCGTGATAAATATGTTGGTTTCTATTGCAGATCCTCCCGAGATAACAGTGGAGCGGTCTTGGGTGCACACGGGCGAAGGTTTCAGAGCAGAGCTACTGTGTACAGTGCTTGCTGACCCTCCAGCTGAGGTAAAGATTATCTTTAAATATATGATCTGCTCTGGCCAAGTAGTACAGAGAGGGTCGTGGGGACAAAAATACCTGATGATGTTTACAATAATATGATTTGCCTGGTTTAAATAGAGTTATTGAACTGGGCAGGTCATTTACCGAATGGTACCAAAATCCTTCTTGGTTCTCCGTGATCTTGCTCTTCTTTCCAAATTTCGCCTACTCTCCACATTGTTCAGACAGGCTTTGGTGAGGACAGGCACTGATGTCAGATTTTTTTATATTGCCTTAGGCCCGACGCAGACGACAAACTAAACCGTGCCGCACTTTTTAGTCTGTGATAGTCTGTGAAAATAGAACCTATTAAATCATACGCATAGCTTGACGTCTGCCATACAATGATGACAGCCGGGACTAACGGCTAATACGTGCCTTCCGAAGCATGGAGGAGCTGAGAAATTTTATGCCACTTGTGGTCACCCATCCAAGTGCGGACCACGCCTGGTGTCGCTTTACTTGCGAAAGCGCTAGTAATGCGCATTCGAGCCGGGCCACCGAGCTCCTCTAAAAAAGAAAAGAAAGCAAGCAACTTTTAACTTACATTTTGTGCGTGTGATCCTATTGTGCTGTCGCAAACGTCATTTTAAACGTATTTTGCTTTCCAGGTGTCGTGGTACCAGAACTCGTTTCCACTGAGCGCCTCGGAACGCATCACGATGTCTGCACGAGGGAACAACCACACGCTGCTAATAGCCAACGTGCAACCCGAGGACTTCGGCAACTACAGGTGAGAGCTGGTGGTCATGTAGAATACCAGTCCAACACAAAGTGGAGAATACAACACCCCATTCCTCAACAACGGTGTTAAGAGACTAGAAAGGTTATTCCATAAAATAATACGATAATCGTTCGATAGTGTCGTCCGATTCATCATCATCAGCTTGTAAAAACTCCTTGCTGGGCGTAAGTCTCCCTTTGTCTGCACCATCTTTTATAGTCTTCTTTACCCAAAGGTTGGCTGGAAGAAATCACTTTAGTGATAAGTCCGCCTTTGTACCTACTATATTTGACATGTACTTTTGATTATTGTCATACTTAGTTGGTGCAATAAACTCCCGGTCCCTGACCGCTGTCATCCTATTCTTTCCAATAACTTGTTTGATATCAACGACTTACCTAATACGCCGTGTGATTTCCGGCAGAGTAGAATAGGGCCGTAAGTAAGTCCTCCCGAGGATGTCGTAGAAGGCGACTTAGGAAATACAAGCTGAACAAAGCTTATAAACATCAATGAGACGTCTCCAACCCGTTTGGCCAGCGGGGAGAGTGTAGGCCAAGTCCTTTGGCTGCTCCGGCCAAGTAAGGCTCTGGTAGTACAGAGAGGGTCGTGCTCCTGTAGTGAAGAATCAAGGACCTGATGATAGAAATAGACTGCCGGTCGCCAATTAAGGCAAACAGCAGCACTGGTCATCCGGGGATCGAAAGAAGTCTCGAAGACTAAACTCACACTGTGGCAAAATAAGTTCCCACCTTCACCATCTGACATGCCACCTAACGAGAAGTTGCCCCCGGGTAAGGATCTCCCATGGGCTGTTTGGGAATCTTTAAACAGACTCCGATCTGACACTGGAAGATGCCGAGAGAGCAGAGTCAGGTGAGGTTACTCTGGCGACAATTTGTGTGACTGTGGGGTCACTCAATCCTTGGACCATCTTTTGTCATGTCCAAACTGTCCGACTCCTTGCACTAAGGCATCTGAATGTGGCCAATGACAGGGCGGTCGCCGTGGCTAGGTTTTGGTCTAATTACATTTAATTTAAGCCATTTCGACTCGATAAGAAGAAGTGTTAATGCAAGAAATGATGATGAGGACTTACCCAATCCCTGTCTGTTTGACTTCTGTAACTGCCTCCGTGTTGTAGTAGTTAGAGCGTTTGGCTTATATCTGGAAGTCGCGGGTTCGATTCCCGGCGGGGGCAATGCCTTTGTGTTGTTGTCCTAGTTTGGTTAGGCAGGCTGATCACCTGACTGTCTGATAAGTTAAATGATCAGTGCTTCGGAGGGCACGTTAAGCCGTCGGTCCCGGTCACTGTCTTTGACATTGGTCGTTACCTAAAACCATGTCAGAGGCCTTTAAGGCGTTTTAAAAACTCTGACACTAGTGTTAGTCACTAACACACACGATAAGAAGAATTGACTTCTGTTTCCTTCCAGTTGCGTGGCAGACAACAGCCTAGGCCGCGCGCGGCAGCACGTGGAGGTGTCGGGGCGGCCCGGCCCCGCGCGCTTCACGTCGCCGCCGCTGGCGAGGCGGCCCAGCGTGTACGACCTGGCCTTCGCCGTCGACAGCTATCCTCCCCTGGATGAGCTGAGGCTGCTGTATAGGCAGCTGGCGGTAAGTAAATACACACATGCTCCTTAGTCATCCATCATCTGGACAAAGCTCTCCACAGTGGAGTACTCAACCTACTAGATGACCTTTGTGGCCTAGTAGGCCATGCTAGTCCGCCACCCAGAGATCCCGGGTTCGATCCCCGGTCAGGGCAAGCTGGAAAATGGCCTTTTTCAGATTGACCTTGACCTTGAATGTTTATCTTTATATCATTTCAGCCGCATAACGACCACTGCTAGACATAACAAACACACCTGTGTATAATACCCCTCATTATGCAACAGTTTCAGAAACTACCACAAATTGCTCACTTTCCCCCCAGATCAACGAGTCGTTCCAGCAGCCCGGGCGCTGGCACGACGTGGTGCTGCCCGCGCCAGAGCCGGCGGGCTCGCTCACGCACCGCGTGACGTACGAGCTGCGCGGGCTGCAGCCGGGGGCCGTGTACGAAGCCATCGTGCAGGCCAAGAACAGATACGGGTGGAACGAGGTGAGGCTAACGTCTTCATGCATTTATTAGTTCCTCTTCCTTTGGTACTGGGAACTGGCGTCAAAATCCTTGATGCAATGTCTTCGTACTATCTGCGACCACAAACCCGCCTGCTAGCTGTGGAGTAGAGGCCACTGTCCTCACATTAGCTTGGCACTAGACTCCAGCAGTAGCAACTTGCACAAATTACACTCAAGCTCAGAGGTTGCAGCCAGTGTACGAGGTCATCGTGCAGGCCAAGAACAGATACGGGTGGAACGAGGTGAGGTTAAAGTCATTCTTGTTCGTTCCTCGCCCTCTGGAATCGACCAAGAGTAACTAGGAACTGGCCGCCCACCTGCTAGCTGTAGACTTAGTCCACAGTCTTCACATCAGTTCAGCACCAGGCAAGTAGTAGCAATTTGCGGGAATTACACTCAAGCTCCGGGGGTTGCAGCCAGGGGGCCGTGTACGAGGCCACCGTGCAGGCCAAGAACAGATACGGGTGGAACGAGGTGAGGCTGACGTCATTCATTTGTTCGTTCCTCTGGAAGCGACCAAGGGTAATTGGGAACTGGCGGCAAAATCCTTGATTCAATGTCTTTATTTATGTAGACGACCTCCGTGGCGTAGTGGTCACCATGCTAGTCCGCCACCCAGAAGTCCCGGGTTCGATTCCCGGTCAGGGCAAGTTGGAAAATGGCCTTTTTCAAATTGTCCTGGGTCTTGGATGTTTATCTATATATGTATTTGTTATAAAATATGGTATCGTTGAGTTAGTATCCCATAACACAAGTCTCGAACTTACTTTGGGGCTAACTCAATCAGTGTAGTTTGTCGCTATATATTTATTTATTATTTATTTATACCACAATACCAAACACCCGTGTAAAATCTGTTTATATAAAAGCGACCAAAGGATGAATAGGTAACAGAAGCAGCAAAGTCCTTAGTGCAATGACTTCACACCACAATACCAAAAACCCCTGTAAAATAGGTACCCGAGAGAAAGAGGGAAATTTGGTATCTATCGATTTTACAGCTAAAGTGCATTGAAATAAAGGGCGGAAGTCCTCAAAAATCGTTTAAATAGTGTTCGTACAAAATGACATCTAGTGGCGACTACTCGAATTACTTATTGACAGGGATGCTTATAGCATCAAGCAATGATATAATATTCGATACATAATGCAATGCAAGCCATATAGATGGCGCTTGTGTATAACAACCCGCCTACAGACTACTCTACGAGTATTATGTAATACTCTATTCATCTATTAATTACCTAGCGTGGTAATTTAATTATGAACAAATTCTTCAGTTTGAAGAGGCTTCAGTTCCTATATCAATGATACAGATTGTCAAGGAATCCTTTACCACAAGTTTAAGCTTATTATTATTTCCTAATTCCAGGTCAGTGACATCTTCCAGTTCCACACGCTGGGCGGGCACACGGCGCACGCGGACGAACTGACGCCTATGTTCTCCTCCGCTGCCCGGACCACACTGACGAGTTCCATCCTCCTCCCTGCTTTATATAGCCTGCGAGCGCTCGCCTGATTGGCTGACCGCGTTCCAAATTTGAGTTCTGTAATGGCTTTTTATCGTGAAACGATTGGACTGCGACACCAAATTTATTTATACGACGTTGATGTATTATAGTTCCCTTGGATTAAGTATTTTGTCGAAATTGCTAATAAATATGAAATAAGACCCTACAGATGGCTGTAGAATACTTTTAGGTTGAGTTTAATCCATCAAAACTAACATTACTTTGGGAACAACTCTACATTCTGTCACATTTTGTCACATTTGTGTGTCTGTGTGTGTGTGTTTTTTAACATTGTTGTACCATGTGACAACTCTTCATTTAGACTAAAGCCGTCTTATTGTAAAACACAGACAACTTTATCACTAGGTTTAAACTTAGTTTAAACCATTAACCACCCAAATCAAGTTGACATCTAGTAAAATGACTTTATCTCATCTGTCAAAATCAAGTTTAAACCTTATCCGTCTTATTATAAAACAGGACTAACTTTATGTTACTAGGTTTAAACCATTATCCAACCAAATCAAGTTGACATTGACAGATTAGTTTGTTTCACTTTAGTTAATGTCAACTTGATTGGGACAGATAATGGTTTAAACCTAGTAACAAAGTTAGTCCTGCTTTTATAATTAGACGGAATAAAACTAATCTGTGTTTTATAATAAGATGAAAGGTTATAAAAGACAACATCTCGGTCCAAGTGAACTGTAAATGTATCAACGTGATTTTTTAGTGTGTTTTTAAGTGTTGTGACAGAAATAGGTCGGCTTAATCTACGTGGTTGCTGGTAGTGGTAGAAGAACATACATTCGAGAGCTACTTCTACCAGTATCTGTCTAAACTAAAGCACAATAGAGTAAATGTAAATATCTCGAATAAATTCATTTGTGTAACTTTTAGACTCAATTTATAGGGATGTGGCAAAAATATTCTATTTTGTTTAGTCTATCAACTAGATTATCCAAAAATAAAGGACCCATATTTTTTCGTTTAGAAAAGTAGTCTAAATTCACGAAGATACAGCGCTTCGAAGTTTTGGAGTGGGGGTGATTTACGTCACCGTTGGTTAAATATCGTAGCCAATAGTGACGTCACGCAAAATTTGAATGCGCTGTACTGTATCTTGGTTATTATTTGCTAATGAGAGAAAATAAAAACACGTATACCATACTTTCTAATCGGATCACTATTTATATGCATACAAATTTAAGTTATAATATCACATAGCATACTGGTTTAATGCACAATAGTTTTTAAGCATAACGTCCTTTCGCATAATGGAGTATGCATAATAATTTTAAGCATAATGTACCTAAGCATAATCATTATTTAGCCCTAACATTTTAAAGCATAAAAGGATGTAAGTTGTTTTTGTGTAAGTATTAGTTTCGCCCTAAGCTAGAGTCGCTCGCTCGCTCGTGTTTTGGTCACAGGAAACCTAACTAACCTAACCTATACTCTGTGGCAAAGATTTTTTTGTGTCTGTGTTATTTTCGCCCTAAGCTTAAGTCGCTCGCTCCCGTTTTACTCATTTTATTCGTAGAAATACATTTCCTTATTATTAAACTTATAGTTACTATGCCTATGGAGATTATGCCAATTAACATTATGCCGTAACAAATTAGCCTAAAATATAATTATGCCCAACTACCAGTATGCCAAAAAACAACTTATGCCTAAAAACTATTATGACAAAATATTTTATGCCAAATCCAGTATGCCAAAGCATATTAGGACAAAAAAATTATGCAAAAAAAAAAGGGTCCCTTTCTAATCTATCAAATGAGCCAATTTTTTTGTCCACATCCCTATTCTAAAGTGACAGCGGCCGCCAGCGCAATATTACTGTCAAACCATAGTCACCTTTATTTGTATCTCCGAAATGTGTAGTAGAGTTTTTGGCGGGAAGTCAAGGGGTTCAGTTAGAGTTTGCTTTAAATTGTTTTGCAAATTGATTCTATTGGACTTTACAATATGATATTCGTGTAGTTTGGTGTTATAAGCTCATGCCCATGGACGTGTGAAATGTTTAAAGTGGACAGTCATAGTGCGGCTGTAGTGATATTTATTTGCGGACTGCGGTGGGCGTCTTTAGGTGCCGTGCGCCACTCAATCGGCTGAAAACCAGACTCGTATAGATTTGTCGCAAGAAGTTCCCTTGAAGCAATCAAAGGACCTACGCCAACCTTTGATTGTATAGTAAGGATTTAGGTTAGGAATAAAGAAGTGAAAAAAATAAAGATTGGCTCTAAAGTACTAGTATCCAAAGCCGTAAAACAATTATAAAAAAAAAGAAATGTATACTATAGCTTGAGAAAGACTTGGCTGCCCGTGGTGCCGCGTGATTTATATACCTAATCTTTCAAGCTATATCTTTTGTAGATGGAAATAAAGTTGAATTTGGAATAACAGTAATAATACGCTTCTGGCCGCTGACACTTCAGTATGAATTAAGCCTTATGCCATAATCATGTCTTCAACTGAAATGTAACGCGCAAGTATAAATCAATCAAGGAGTTTATATTCAGCATTTTAAAAAATTCTAAACAAATATGGCGGCCACCATCAGATTCATGACAGTCGCTAACTTTCTATTGTCATCTTTATTTGTAACAAAGAACAAACCTATTGTTTTTGAAAGAAAAAATATGGCAATAGAAAAGCAATAATTATTGTTACATATTAGTATTACGGGACTGCGATTAATATCGTTTTTTGCTAGTGTTGTAAAAAACTCGAGTCTGAGAGTCTTAATATTCTGACTCGACTCTAAATCACAAGACTCGACTCATAAATAGCGACTCCACTGCTCGATGTGTTAGTTATACTATAAGTTAAGCTCCCGTTATAGACTCGAGTTCAGTTTATGTGCTCGGCTCTGTTGTGTGCTCCAAGTCTGATTATGAACTGAGTCGCGCTCATAAAATCATAATTGTTTATTTAGTTAATTACAAACATTGTTATTTGCCTATCATTAATATTAAATAAAGCGTTGAATCGTTGTAACGCTTTGTACAACTTGTGACGATAAAATTATTTTGAAAGAAAAAATATTTAAAAAGACCAAATTCTTTAATTTAATTTTTAACAATTATTCAATGAGTGCCGAAAGTAGTCACAGGTAAGGGTCGTAGGTTCACAGCCACGAGATTCGTTGTTCCAGAAGAGATTTCCAAAAGTACTCAGCTTTGAAGCAGCCCGGCGTCCAGTGGTGGTCGAAAGAGGACGAGACTCCTCACGCCCTCGTACTTATATGGGCCGCGCGGGGTGGAGAGCGGGGTAAGGAGGAAAGCGCCAGTGCGGACCTCGTCACAAACTTGTTGTAACAATTTAGTTGACTTGAAGTAGCTTCGAGTTTTGTTTTCGAACTCGAGTTGGTTCTACGACTCGGAGTTCTTATCAGACTTGAGTTTTTATTCGACTCCGAGTCTGGGCTCCGACGAGTCGTACTCGACTTGACTCTGACTTGTGAATGTCTTAGTCTAGCAAGCATGCAAAATTAAGTCGAGTTTGCAAATGTAGACTCTTGGACTCAAGTTTTTTACAACACTATTTTTCGCCATATATTTCGACGACCCTACTGCCGTCACAGTCACAATATTTTTTTATATAGCAATTATTATTTTGCAGACAATGTAGTTTTAATTCACAGACCCAAAAACATTATAACTGCGGTTTTCTCTAACCCTTGTAATCTGTAAAATACATAATACCGAGAGAAAGATGGAAATTTGGTATCTATCAATTTATTTCGAGGTGACTGCTTATAGCTAAAGCGTAAAACAGAGGACGGAAATTCTATAAATTCGTTTAAATAGTATGCGTACAATGTGACATCTAGTGGCGGCTAATCGAACCACTTATTACAAGGGATGCTTATAGCATCAAGTATGATAGTACTAGGTAAATAATACAGATGGCGCTTATGGCTAACATAATCATTAATAATAATAATTGTTTGCTCAATTTGAGTTAAAATATGTTTTGTCCTCACCTCTCTTTTCAGCTTTTGGCATTGAGAAAAAGAGACAAAACATATAAGAACTAAATCTTCTTCTTATCGTGTGTGTTAGTGACTAACACTAGTGTCAGAGTTTTTAAACCGCCTTAAAGGCCTCTGACATGGTTTTAGGTAACGACCAATGTCAAAGACAGTGACCGGGACCAACGGCTTAACGTGCCCTCCGAAGCACGGATCATCTTACTTATCAAACAATCAGGTGATCAGCCTGCAATGTCCTAACCAAACTAGGACAACAACACAAAGTCGTTGCCCCCGCTCGGAATTGAACCCGCGATCTGAGGTATGAGCCAAACACTCCAACCATTACACCACGGAGGCAGTTAAAATAAGGTTGAGGAAGCGTTTACTATTTTTCATGAATGCGAGAATTTTTTGCCTTGCTCTTTTAAAATAGTTTGTAATTTTGAAATGCTTAATAACTCCTTGGCTGACTTTTGGTATATTCAAGTTGTATTCAACTTTAAACATGTTTTATATATTATTTTTAATGCAGTATTCGATGGATATTTTACAATTTTGAATCATCGTATTTTATACAGTATATTGTTCATAATAATATTAAATAATCACAGCATAATATCAAATTTTTCTAAACAATAATTGTATATTTGAAAAAAAAACACGAATAATTTATTTTCCACAATGATAATGTCACATCCATTTAAAAGAATTTATTAATAATATTATGTAGTTATATTTAATATTTAAGCAATAAATCGTGTTAGTGATACGCTACTTAGATTATTACATATTTATAATGTGTATTTTTATCTCGGAAACTCTCATTTATAAATGTAAATGTTAGATTTATTTTTATTTAAAAAAATATTATGCGTAAAAGTATGTACTTAGTGCAATATTAATTTTAGCGAAACCAAAGCAATATTTCGTACACATCATAGATTTATTATTTACAAAATTTATTATAATAATTTATAAACTAACATTTAGTTTTGAATAACCTCAATTGTATTTTAAGGGAAACTTTTTTAAATAAATAAACGCAACACTGCCGAAAGGACAATTTCATAAGTACTATTTTTTTTTTTTTTATTTAAAAAAATATGAACAGATTTTTGTCAGGCTTTTGTAACTTTACGCATGTAATTTTAAAGTAAACGGCCACAAAAGACCTTTTTAATGAGATTTAGATGTAATTTTTTTAGAAAAATATTGTAAGACTAACATAAATGGTATAGATTCGGACGAAAAGATGTAAAAATCGAGAGGCTGTAGAATTCGCCTTTTTTGATGAAAAACTGGATCCTGTAAGTAGAGAATAAACGTGTAAGTTTATTAAACTTTTTGTTTTCTTTCAAAATGTCCATCGTGATCATTTCAGAGGTATACTTTGAGGGCTTCTTCTTCTTATCGTGTGTGTTAGTGACTAACACTAGTGTCAGAGTTTTTAAACCGCCTTAAAGGCCTCTGACATGGTTTTAGGTAA